>JARIHR010000002.1:1200000-2400000 GCA_029281495.1 Mycena filopes | reverse complement strand
CTGCATTCCCGCCCTGGCTTTACTACGCGGAGCTCTCGCCCGCTCTCATACTCTACATGCGGTCGATCGCGGGGCACAACACCCTCGGCCGCACGTTCCGGCCCTTCTTTCTGGATGTCATCGAGTCGATGGTGGCCGCTGCGCGCGTCGGCCCCGATGGGAAGCCCGGTACTCCATGTCCGCTCGCGGACGAGCACAAGTCAATCATCATGGCTGCAGCGCGCCAGGCGGGCGGGATTCCCGCTCTTCAGCAACGATATGTAGCGACTGGTATCATCCTGTTGTAAGCTTTGGTCTGACGAGATTCTTTGCAGGCTGAATACAAATACGCTCAAGGGTCACGACTCCAGCACCCTCCAGGCTCTCGTCCGATTCATTGCGAAGGAGTTCCCGCGCCATGAGCAGTGTGCGCCCGGGGCAGTCCTACCGTATGCGTACGACGAGCTAATTCTCATCCTCGTCCGCGCCGCCATCGATGCCTTCGATACGTCCTTGCTGGCTCCTCCTCCATTGAACACCGACTCAGGCTGGCAGCCCACTATCCCACCATCCGAGCACATAATCCGCCTCGTCCGGTTCTGTTTCGAGCTCGGCGCCCCGAACGAGTGTCAGCACCTCTTCCTCCGCCTCGTACCCCCGCCTGCTGGCTCGACTCTGGTGCAGCACGTATCCACCGCCCTCGCTCCGTTCCTGCCGGTTTTGCAGGCGTATCTAGTTTCGCAGCGCCTCGACCTGGAGGCGGAGCCGTACAAGAAGTTCGCGGTGGCGATCATCAAGTCGTTCGCCGCCAAGGTCATGGTGCAACGAGCCACTGTGAGCGTCGCGCAGATCCAAGCAACCGGATGCCAGAATTGCTCGGAGTGTCCGCAGCTGAGGGTGTTCCTCCTTAGTGAGGAGCCTACAATTTCGTTCCAGCGAGGAAGTGATATCCGGACACATCTGAAATGCCACCTTAACAAGCTGATACCACTGGGCCTCAGTTGTGCGACCGCAAAGCGGAAGCTCAAGGTTTATCGAATCCCTCTTGTCGTCTGCGCCTTCAATTCATATACTCTTGGGTAGATCACCAAGCCCGCTTCGATGACGGACCTCGGGATGTGGACTGCGAACAGTCTTGCCGGCAAGACGCTGCTCGCCACGCTCGGTGACACTGCGGCGCAGATGCGCATTCTGGGGCCAGACTATACGGAGGTTCACGCACGGATCCACCTCAAACCCACCTACCTTGTCGCGAACGCAGACCAGAACCCGAATGCGCAGAAGCGGCCGGCCGACGCCCATTCCGGGCTCCCCGCTCCCAAGAGACTGCGTCGGTAGATATGTAGATGCACACGAGCCACGAGCGCCCCACCCCAACAACTTATTGTACTTGATTCTTATTCACTGTATATCAATCACAATCTTGGCTAATTCCTCGCATCTAACCCGGGTTCCTTGAAGCTCACTGCACGCTCATTTTGTCCGAGTCTGCTTGCAGTTGCAGGATTATATGTGACTTTTATGCGCACATTCAAGTCCGATTTATTTGCTTGTGCTTGCTCAGTCGCGTCGCGTACCTGCATCACGTTGTCGTGACCTCCGTTTGTGTATAACACTCCTGTCTTCTGTACCCCCACCACCCAGCCATGGAGTTCGCCGTGCCACGCACAACAGAAATTATCGACATCGCGGACGATTCAGACGACGAAGGAGCAGCCCCCATCCAGCCCCAGTCAGCCTTACTGGCACAGAACTTGAATTCCGACTTTGAAGATTCGGACGACGAAGATGAGAACGACGAGGTGGAGCAGAAACCTCTCATAGCCCCATCCACTGAGATTAGGGTATGTCGCGCCGCGTCGTCCAATGTCCATCTCTGACTTTGCCACAGGAAGATTTTGAGGCTGCATTGGCAGAAGGTTTCGATTTCGACGGCGTATTCGCGTACTCGCAGCGATACGCGATAGGCGACGCGCCGAATCCATGCCTAAACATTGACGGACTCGGAGCCGTTGGGATTCCTCTCAGCGAACGAGATGCACGCGCTATCATCGCGGCTTCCCTCACTGGCGACGGCGCGAATACTACAGGATCTTGGGAGTTGCCCGCGGAAAAGGTGGCTCCTCTCCTCTCTCTCAGCCTGAGGCCAACCATGTGCTAAACGCCCACTAGATTCGTTTCTCAAACCCTGCCTGGGATACATGGATTCAAAAAACCACCGGAGTGGCAGCGTCTACTGCGCTCACCGCGTACACCGGCGCCAGCCCGTCGTTTGCTCTGAAGAAGCTAGTAGTCCAAGAAACGAGCCCCCAGTGAGTCGCGCTATCTATTCGCGTATCATCCTGGTGCTCATGCTCAAGCTCGTTGCAGTACCATCCATTATAAAGAGTATGTCATTTAAATTCTCATTATACAGTCACTCACCCTGTGTACTCTAGACCAATCGACGACGACGAATCCAACATGAAAATCGGAGACTTTATCGTGGTCCTTCCAGGCACCTTTGAAGGCGCCCAGCTCCAGCTCCGCCATGCCGGTCAAACCAAGTCCCTCAATTTCTCTCACCAAAGCGGGCTCTCGACGTCCGTCATTGCCGCCTACTCGGGCGTAGAACACACCTTGTCCGCCGTGTCCTCCGGCTACCGCCTCTCCCTCGTCTACGACATCGTCCAGCCCATAACACACGCGGAATTCCGTCCGACCTTGCCTGAAATGCAGGGTGCGACGCAGAAGCTGCACAACATCATGCTGTCGTGGAAGCAGGACGCCGCCGGCGACGCGCCGCAGTTCCTCGCGTGCTTGTTGCAGCACAAATACCCCAGGACGACAAACTTCCGCGATAAATCCTTGACGGGGGCGGACGCGCTGCTCCTTTCGCATCTACACCCGCTTGCGCGCGAGCTCAAGTTCCGCATCTACCTGGCGCATATCGACGTCACGATTATGACCCCCTGCGAGGCTGAGGATGACGGATACGAGGAGCGTCAGGAGCGGCGGCGCGAGTACGGGGGCTGGGGACGGGGTCGGGGTCGGTATGGGAGGAGGCGCTACGAGTACGGCTACGGCTATGATGATGAGGACGAGGACGAGGATGAGGAAGAGGAGATCGACGAGATGGAATTCGAGGACCTCGAGGAGGAGATCGAGGAAACTCTTACTCTCACCCAGGTCGTCGACTTGCGCGGCATGCCCGTCGCAATCGGTGATCTGGGCCTCGAACCCAGTGACCTGCTCAACGGGACTATCACTGACCAGGAGCCTGATAGAGCGTCGTTTGCAAGGGATCCATATGAGCGAACGGTGAGCTCCCAGCCGCACTTTCCGTGCATGCCGCACAATATTCAATGTCTCATCCTAGACTGCCACCAGAACCCAAAGTATGTGTGTCTCTTCGACGAATCCTACCGGCACTGACTATCTTTTAGGCTATAAGCGCACCGTCCTCCTCATTTGGCCCAAGGACAACCTCAGCGTCGGCGTCGGTGATGTGTACCAGTACGCCTGCAACGCCCTGAAGAACTCCCTCACGGTGTCTCCGACGGAGCGGGAAAAGAAAATTGTCGACCAACTGCTCGACTGCTGTCGTGTTCGCCCCCAGGAGGCGAAACTGCGGCAGGTCCTGCAGGTCCTGCGGGAGTCTGCCGACCGGTGGAACGACGTGCAGACGTTCTTGCGCGCGGTGAAGGCCTGCGGCGTGGAGAAGAACACGGATCTCATGGGCCCGGAGGCTTTTGTCTCTGCGTACCAGGCCTTTGGGTGGGCCCCGCTGAAAGACTTGTGAGCTAGATGATTCATTCTACATGCCGTCCCACTGATATTTGACAGTTATACCGAAGCCATGGCGAAGGACGAGTCCAACACCCGCCGACAGACCTTACTCGCCCGTCTGACCCAGATGGCCAGGGAAGAGCAAGATGACGAGGTCGCCGCGTGGTGCAACGAGCAGGTTGACGGCGCCCTCCGATCCCTGAGCAAAATGGACGCGGCTCAAGTCCCCTGGCTGACCGCTCTCGGCCTCTCCCGCGGCGGCGAATTCCTCCGAGATGTGTATGTCTTCCGCCTCTTGCATGAATGCTATTTCGGCTGATCCTCGTCATCAGCATCTTCCCTCAGCTCCACGCCCAGAAACTCGACAAGTCCTTCTGGATTCCGTTCATCCAGCAGCTCCAGCTTCGACTGGCGGATATTCCCACTACGTCCCCCGCCGTCGTGCAAAGCCTTATAGCCCAATGGGTCGCAGAGACCGTCCGCACTCTCCCCGCCTTTCCGCTCAAGGTCATCCCGAAAAGCTACGCATATGGTGTGGACCACCAAGACAAGAATTCGGACGCCATTTTGGAGGTCGTCAAGCTTTGCATCACCACCAAGAACGACGTACTATGTGGCGAGATCTTCAAGAAGATGCGGGAGGCAGCTGCGCGCGGGACGTATTCGCCCTCGTTCCCACCCTGGCTTTATTACGCAGAGCTCTCACCGGCGTTGGTCCTCCATCTGCAGTCCGTACCGCCCCCCAATACGCTCGACCTCACCTTCCGCCCCTTTTTCTTCGATGTCATTGATTCGCTGGTGTCCGCCGCGCGCATCAGTGCGACTGGGCAGCCCATCACTCCATGTCCGCTCACTGACCAGCACAAGTCGGTTCTGATGATGGCCGCGCGCAAAGCGGGTGGAATTACTGTTCTTCAGCAACGGTATGCCCATCTTCTTCGTGTCCAAGTCGCGCATCTGCTGAAATGAGATTGTTTTACAGGCTGAATGCGACGACGCTCAAAGGGCACGACAGCAATACCGTGCAGGCTCTCGTGCGATCTATCGTGAAAGAATTCCCTCAGCAGCAGCAGCAGCCAGCGGACTCGGCGCCTTTCGCCGCAGTCGTCGTTGGCCTTGTGCGCGTCGCCATTGATACCTTCGATACGGCGACACTCAAGCCCGCCCCGTATTCCTACTACAACGCTGCATCATCATCGGTACCCGATCAAATGCTTCGTATGGTGCAATTTTGCTTCGACCTCGGCGCGCAGAGTCAGTGTCAACGCCTCCTCCTCCGGTTTCTCAACCCGCCTCCGACCTCGACCGTCGCACAGCACGTATCCAAAGTCCTTGCGCCGTTCCTGCCGGTTCTGCGGCAATACCTCGTGTCGAAGCGCCTCGACCTGCAGACGGAGCCGTACAAGCTGTTTGCGGCCGCGGTGGTTAAGGCGTTCGCCACGCAGACCATGGCACAAAAGCCGACTGAAGTGATTCCCGCCGCGCAGCTCCAGGCGATCGGGTGTCGGACGTGTGCAGAATGTCAGCAGCTGCGAGCGTTCTTCCTCAGCGATCGGTCCGCTATCTCCTTCGCGCGAGTGCAGGGCGTCCGGACGCACTTGGCGCGCGAGCTCTCTGTTCCGGCGGTTCGATCCTTGGGCCTTGTACAGCAAACGATTCGATCCGGAAGTCCACATACACTCCAGGTTCGTTCGTCGCGGTTTCTTCCTCCTTGGTCTGTACTGAATACGTGATTTTACTTCCAGATCACGAAGCCTGCGTCGATGACGGCCCTCGGCGTCTGGACCGCGAACAGCCAGACCGGGAAAGGACTACTCGCGGTGCTCGGTGACGCTACAGCGCAGATGCGCGTTTTGGGGGCAGACTACGCGCCGGTGCATGCGCGGATATACGGCACATATGCCGCGCCCGCGCCTGCGGCGTTACCTCTCACGAATGCCAACAACTCGAATGCGCAGAAGCGGGCCGCTGACGTGCACGCTGCTCTCCCGGCTTCGAAGAAAATGCGGTCCTAGGCTCATAACTCACCCGCCCAACACAAGTACCCTACCTATTGCCATTATTTCCAAATTGTATATCGATCCGAGCCAGTATATTGACCTACCCATGCCCTATAGTTGTATTATATCACTTGAATTCTTGAATAATTTCTTGCACCTCTCGACTTGAAGAATGGGCCTTGAACCTCAAATCCATCTCATCGATTTTGAAAGGACCATGCAAGAGTCACGACAAGATGAGGACCCCTTTTGCACGGCTAGCTCACGCTGGTACACAGTTATACTTCACCAGAAGATTTACACTGAGGTTTTGAAGCTTCGCCAGAATCTCCGCCGAACGGCCCCGCACGCAGCCAAACTCGGTCTGTGGATTCTTGACGCATTCTGGGGATGCGGTTCGAGCATCATCTTTTGGGAGGATACAGATTTTCCGGGCGATGTAACGGCACGCTGGTGTAAATCAAGAAAAAATAGTCAAGATTTGGATGGAGCAATACAAAGTTTCAATCACAATATGCTTCATTTTCTCCCTTTGCACGTCTTGCGGTGAACCTCCCAATGCCGCTTTTGACACGCCGAGTTGCAATACCTGGACCACGGGCTTCAGCTCAACCAAACACGCAATTTGCGAACAAAGTACCTCGCTTCTTGGCAGCCAGCACATCGTTTCAGCGCTGCACTCGCCCCTTTGCACATCGAGCAACACCGCAATTCGATGCCGCCGTATCTCATGGTGCTGATATCAAAACCTCGCATCGCGAAGAAGCTCGACTGAGGATCCCCGATCTCAAGTTTCTCGAGCCACGCCGCGAGGTCGACGTTTGGATCGGCGTCGCGATATTGTCTGGGGGGAAGGCGAGAGAGGAGGGGTTTCCAAACTTGAGATGCTGTGGATATGCGCGCAAAGATCTTGTCGATCGTACGACACTGTTGGGAAGGTCGTAGTCCGTAAATGCTGGATCGTGCAATGTCGTACGAGAGCGAAAGTTGGTCTCGAAGACTCTATCGAGCGATAAGTCAAAGGAGTCACGAGAACAAGCGGAGGACGTTACCTGGAGCTCACTGGACTCGTCGTCGAGGGCTTGGCCTTTCGTAAGGAAGGCGAGATGGATGTTGAAAGCAATCATATCCGACGTCCTCTTACAATCAGGTGGAGCAGAATCCACAAAGGATCTTGTGGTGGTTAATGCATTTTCTATCAAAGCGAGGACCTCTTGAATGTGGATACCCGAACCGTGTCCCGACAACATGTCCGCGACAAGATGGTCCGAACCAGCGGCGGCGTAGTAGAGAAGCTCCTCCCGTAGAAAGACTGTCAAATCAGAGCACTGAAGGCCTCGTTTCGCTGCGCGCATGGACGTGATAATGCCCGTGCCCCACAAACCTGCAGAACTATCGGCGGTGCTCGCGCTCCAGAGCATGGCTAAAACATAGTAGAAAAACCCCGCGGAGGGGTATCGCTCGATGCAGGATTGGGCCAACGTAGAGGCTTCAACGAACTTCCGGCTGATGAGAAGAAATTCCAACTCGAGGATGTCGGCCTTCTCGTCGGCTTGCGTCCCAGAGCCGACTCGCACGGCATCCGCAGCTAAATGAAGCATCCCACTCGCAAGGCGAACGTCGCGTTCAGGTCCCCCGATATAAAGGGCCCTCGCATCTGACACAAAGTAGGCTCGAACACCCGCTTCGTAGGTCAAGATCGTATCTGCCAGTTTGTGTCCAAAGTCGGCGAGGCAGTGTGCGGGATTAGCGATGAGCAGAGCGATGACGCTACGCAATTTTTGACACTCCTCGACTTCCCTGGAACTGCCAGTCCCTTTACTACCGTATCTCGCCAGATCCCGAGCGAAGTCGGGTGGTTGTGTTAAGCGAGGCACCCAGACGGGGGGTTTATTTTCCCGAGGGTGCATCGTTTTCAGCGAGCGGAGCGCGGCGTTCCGAGCCCAGAGGTCTTGTGCCCGAGTACATGCGACGAGGAAGTCGACAACATCAGGAAACGAGGAGAATACGCTGGGGTAGTATGGGGTCGCGTGGGAGCAGAAGTCCAGGATGTGGTCGAATGTGCGGGAGGTGGACGTCGGAAGGCGCGCAACATTTAGGAAGAATTTAAGGACGCGAGGGAAAGGGACAAGGCGCGCCAGCTCGGTATCGACATGAGCATCCAATATGAACTCGATGCTGTGCTTGAGTACACAGACGGCATCCTCCACGTAGATTATGTCGTCAAAATGCTTTTCGGCGGCGTCGAGGACGGAAGAAGCGACTGGTAAGATATTCTCGCGTATACCGATGTCGGCAACGTGCGTTATAGCACTGAGGGCGGCCATCGCTACCCTCCTGGCCAACGTATTGCTTAGAAGAGAGATGGTCTTGTTCAGAAAATCTGTAGAACATTAGGAGTCGGCGGAACAGTCTGAAGACAGAGAATACCAGTTTCAGCCACGATACGCGTTCGCAGGAGTTTATCCAGGTTCATCTCACAATAGATCGCAATAACGGCGGCGGCAAGCTTGTCAGCGGAGGGACTGCCCACTTTTTGTCGACTTTGGGCAAACACCTGGTCAAGCTTCGAAGAGATCTTGTCAAAATCCTGGAGACATTGCTTCAACCCCCGCGGTGTGGTGTAGTCTGTAGGGCCCTGGGTCAAACTTCATTCAAACACAACGACGAACTCGCCTACCAGGAATACACAACAGACGCGATACTTCCGCAGCGAGAGGTTCTGATCCGCAGGAGAGATGCGCTACGATAAGTAGCCTTTCAATGGAGACATTGGAGTCGGTCTGAGGCGGGGAGGGAGTCTGAGGCTTCTTGGACTTGCTTTTCTTCCCCATGAGTGAGTGTGGGGCAGAAGGAAGAAAGGGAAGGGCGTCGAAGCATATTTTCAACGTCGCACTTGCGTCGCACGTAAGAGGTTGGTCAGAGAAGCGAACGTTTGGCGGTGTTTGAGCTCGGGGCTATAGGCCCTCATCGCGGCCACGTGCCTACTTATGGATCCAGGATGTGCCGAAATTATCAGCGACGGAGGTGAATTGAGGGACGGAACCAGTCGCGTTGCCAAAATGGCTTAAGCTTGTACGGTCCAATAAACACGAAATTTTATTGTGAAATTTCAACCAAAACTCATTTCAACCAAATTTCAACCAAACCTCCGGAGCAGCTTTCGGTCGGCTTTTGGGGCTCGCAACTCACGGAAAGTTGATGTCAGGAGACACAAGTGCACCGTGTAATGTGATAGACACCAGCCCGACGCATGGAACCAGGCAACCCGGACGTGATTGCTACTAGTAGTGGGTGATACCTTGAACCAAATGTTCGAAAACGGAAGCCAAAAGTACATTCACTGAACAGAACCAGTTGGAGCCTACTGTATGTAGTGTGGTCCATTATCTATGCTACATCGAAGAAATAAAAATCCAATAAGTTATGGTAAACGCAGTGCTAAAAAAGCTACCGCAAGTTGAGTCCGAACTGACTGCCGCCAAGATACGTCAACCCCGAGAAATACTGGCCCTTCACAAGGTCGACGCGTCGCCAAGGACCCTGAGGCCACCCAAGGGCGTATGTCTCTTCATAGGTTAATGGAAGAGCAAGGTGCTGATGTATGGCGTTGAGGACATCGCCGACGAGGAGAGGTTTACGATCGCGGCGTCTGACGGTGAAGGTCCGCCACTGCGCCGCCCGATTGTGCCTGAGGTTCAGGACGATTGTGATTTCAGTTAGTCGGGTGGTCGTCGCGTATTCCGCGAGTCTCCACAAGTCAGATGGCCATGACCAGGCAATGGCGGACGCGACGTTCCAGTACAGAGATGTTGTTAGGATCCTGTTTAAACCTATGCTGACGACGGTGGCGGCGACGGCACGACACATGCCGTACGCCGTGGGGAATGTGGGGCGAACACGGCACTGCACGAGCGACATTGTGGATAGGATAGAGGGTAGTAGTGCTGTGCGTGTTTGCGGTCGGGAAAAGCGGGAGCTTGAAGACTTACCGACGCCACGCGTGCAGCTTTATATGTCGGGAATTGATGAGCACCCAACCACCCATCACTTCTTGCGAGCCTCGTGTCTCACAGCATTCCAAATAGTGCCATGTATATTCAGATACTTCCTGGGCCCCGGCGTTCCTAAGCGGGACCGTGCCGTGTAATGCTACCTACCTACCTACCTACCAAAATGACTCGCTCCGAGTCGAGTCGCGTGTTAGCCGAATGAACGAAATGGAGACAAGATCATTGCGTCGTTGGCGCAGTGAGTCCAGGAAGAAGGAAGAGGACAGAACCAGCAGGAGGAAGACGATCCGGGAGACCAGGTTATGCAGCCAGCTTACGGTGGCCACTGGCGACCAAGTGGCGAAGAATTGGGTGGTTTGTGGGCGTTAAGATCAAGTCGTGCCGTAAAAACTTGTAGGCGTCCGTTCAAATGCTGTGGGCTTCTAAAGTGAATTGTGCACAGTCCGGAAAGCCGACCTTCGACCAAGGAGTCATGCGAGTTTGGAACCTAGGGATCCAGAGCCAGTATAAATAAATTCCGCGCGTTAAATCCAATTATATTACCAGTGGGGAGCTCAAGGCCGCCGCCGTTAGGTTCACCGTTTACCTTTGCACGTCTTGCGATGGAACTTCCAATGCCGAGTTTGACACTCGGAGTTGCAGTATCTAACGGAGATTGTTAGCTCGCGGCTTAAATTGTCAAGACCAAACTGATAGCATACCTCGTCTCCAAACAACCAGAACATCGTTTGAGAGCGGCACTCGGGCGATTGCAAGAGGAGCAGCAAGGTAGTTGTAGCGCACCAAAGTTGTGGCTTGTAGTATTAACACCACGAATCCCGAAGTGCTTCACCGCGGGATCGTCACTTTCGTGTTTCTCGAGCCAGCCGGCGAGGTCGGGGTTCGGGTTGATGTTGGTATATTCCTTGCTGGGATGGCGAGAGACGACCGGTTTCCAGAGCTCGTCTGCGGTCGACGTCCGTGCGAGGAGTGTTTCGACCGCGAGACACAGCCGGGGGAGGGGGTCGGTGCTCAGGCTCCGCGCCATGGCGCAGGCGCGGGGGAGCTGGTCTCGAGCCGTCTGCTGAATGGTTAGGACAGTAGGGGAACGGAGGAGAGGCTGATGTGACCTGAAGCTCTTCGCACCCGTCGCTAAGGGTATGACCCCGCACCAGGAAGTTGAGGTGAATGGTGAGCGCGATCATCGTCGGCAGCTCGATCGAGTCGGGCGGGGCAATATCGATGTACGCGTTCGCGCTGGAGAGGGCCTTCTGCGTCAGGGCGACGACTTCCTGGAGGTGAATTTGCGATGGAGTTGATGATAGCATTTCTCCAACGATGCGATCCAAGGAAGACGCGCTGTGGTGGAGGAGTTCTTCTCGTAGAAAAGGGGTCAGGTCGGGGCACTGAAGCCCTCGTTCTGCGAAGCGGGCAGAAGTGATGTCGCTCGTGTTCCTGCCGGCGACGAGGACATAGTAGAAGAAAGCGACGGACGGGTTCCGCTCAATGGCCGAGCGAGCCAAGGCCGTTGCCTCGTCATCCCTTCTGCTGACGAGAAGGAACTCCAATTGCAAAATATCGGCCTTGACCTCCGACTGTGCCTCGGATCCACGCCTCACTGCGTCTGCCGACAAGCGAAGGACGTCGACGTTGAGACGTGGTATCCCTTCGAGGTCCAGGGCCCCTGTGCCATCGACGTCGAAGTACCCAGAAATCCCGGGTTCCCAAGCCAAAATTATATCCACCAGCCCGTTCCCGAAATCGGACAAATTGTGGGTTTCGGCAAACGCGTCAACGAGATCCATCGACTTCGGCACGAGGAGAAACTCTCGCATTTGGCGGCTCTTCGTCCCATACTTCGTCAAATTCTCCATTGTTTCTGAATCCGTGGACGCCGCCGGGCGAGTTGGCCGTTCTGGAATAGAAAGGCCAATGAGAGAACGGAGGGCAGCATTTCGAGCCGATAGATCTTGCGACCGAGTACATGCCACCAGGAAGTCAACGAATCCTGGAATAGCGTGAAAATCGAAGGACCGATGAAGTGTTACCCGGGAGCAGAAGTAGAGGAGGTGGTCAAAGCTGAGGGAGGTGGAGGATGGAAGGCGGACGACCGTGAGGAAGAATTGGATGATGCGAGCTAAGGGGACGTGTTCCACGTGCGCGGAGCTGCCGTGGTCCAAGACAACTACGGTGCTGTGTGACAGGACACAGACCGTGCTCTCCGCGTATTTTAGATCATGTAGATGACCCTCAGCACAGTCGAGAATTTCGGAGGTGAAGCCCGCAAGGCCCTCGATTATAGCGGAGTCGCTGATATGAGTTACCTCGCTCATGATGGGCATGACTCTCGACCTAGCGATATCACTATGTAAAAGTGATACCGCCTTCTGCCAAAATTCTAGAGAAGGGCCCGTTCAAGGTGAAAGCCCGGGGTTTTTTTATCGGAGACGCACTGGCTTCAGAAAAGATGCGCACTCTCAGGACAGTATCGCGACTCATACGGCCATAGATGGCGATGATCGCGGCGGCGAGTATGTCAGCGGAGGCTTTGTCCGACTCACATCCGCGACTTTGGACGAAAAGCTGCTCCAGCCGCGCGGATATGTAGTCAAAATCTTGATGGCACTGTTTCAAACCACGCGTTGTGTTGAGGTCTGGTAGCTGTGAGGTGAGGAAGGAATGTGGCTCGAGCCTCAGCACGCACCAGGAACACAAAGCAGACCAGCTATCTCTGGAGCCAAATTTTTCGCGTCTCCGGAGAAACGTATCATGGCCAGTAGCGCAGAGAGATCCAGAGACGGATACACTGTGCCGCTCGGAGCCGTTCCAGGGTTCTTAGACTTACGCTTTTTCCCTGGCATGGTGGAAGCGAGCAACAGCAATTCGAGTGTGTCTCAGATGAGTGGAACAAAGGAAACAAGAAATTCAAATTGTTCGGGAAGTTGAAGCCGATCCTATTTGGCGCAATTTGCATTCAAAGGCGACGGCTTGCCTCCTACCCTCATGTCGTATTTCCTCCCTCACTTGCCCTCTGGCTGGCACGTCGACGAGGCCATCAAATCGGAGGAAGATCGCGTCGTTGTCATTCGGTTTGGCCACGACTGGGACAGCCAGTGCATGACAATGGACGAAACACTCTACTCCGTCGCGGAGAAGGTTCAGAACTTTGCGGTCATATACCTCGTCGATATCACCGAGGTTCCTGACTTCAACAAGGTGCGGCGGCCCTCCCTGTGTTCAGAGATGATTTGCTGCAACTCTGCGCAGATGTACGAGTTGTACGATCCTTGTACGGTCATGTTTTTCTATCGGTGAGAGATTCTATGGTTCCCAGAGACATTATGGCTCATTAGACTCGCAGAAACAAGCATATCATGATCGACTTGGGGACTGGTAACAATAACAAGATGCGAGTGTCATTTTAATAATTTTCGGTTACCCAAGTCTTGACTTGAATACAGAAACTGGGCCATGGACAACAAGCAGGAGGTTGGTCTGTTAGCGTCCTTGTTCTTCGCCGCCTCACCTGATTTCAGATGATCGATATTGTCGAGACCGTTTATCGAGGCGCATCAAAGGGGCGGGGTCTCGTCGTTTCTCCCAAAGGTCTGTAGCCTTTCTTGGATCCACAGTTTCCATACTGACAACGTCCTAGATTACTCAACGCGCTACCGATACTAGCCTGCTGAGTAGCCTTATCCTCACATTCTAACGACTTTTCGTTGTACTTTAGTCGATGCAAATTCAATGGGTTTTCCTCTGTCAAGAGCGTCATTCTAATACAGTGGTACATACACATAAAGTCAAGATATTTAAACCTGTGGCCCGCCCACCACAGCCGCCAGCGTCGGCACAAACTGCCTAATATGCTCGGGCACCAAATCGACCGGCAGCCTCGCAATCGTATCCAGCGGCGCCCGCTTCACCAACGCGAGCAAATTCAACCGCAGATCCCGCACTACTGCACTCTCGCCGTCCCCATCCCCATCCCCCACCGCATCCGAATCAGCGTTGGGCTCAACCTTAACAGGTACCCCCTCACGCTCCGCCTGCAGCCGGGAGATCACCCCCGCGACGTAGTCGAGCACGACGCCCATCTCCACGGGCCCGTTGCCGCCCTGCGGGAGGCCCTTGCCGGCCCACTCCTCTTCGCTCTGCGCGAGCTCCGCGGGCGTGCGGATGAGCGCGGCCATGTCGATCTTGTGTGTGTGGATCTGCAGGAGCGCGGCGAGGGCGGCGGCGGCGCGGGGGCGGACGTGTAGCGCGGCGGAGACGAGCGCGGGGAGCTTGTCGTCGGGGTCGGTCGAGGCGGGCTTCGAGTCGCCGTTTGGGGGTGCGGGGGTGGGAGACATGAGCTCGAGGGCGGTGCGCTGGAGGAGGGCGTGGCGGCCTTCGGTGAGGGGACCTACGACGTTGTCGGCGACCCAGGAGGGCAAGGTCGAGCCGAGGGGTAGAGCGGCGACGGAGTCCTGATGAGTTGGTATTGAGATAAGCATAGAGATAGAGTAAGAAAACAGACGAACCATATCGACGTCTTCCTCATCGTACTCAACGCGCGGACCCACGTCGAGCGGCGGCGTCGCCACAAACTCAGCCAGACTACGCACATAGGCCAACCCATCGACCCCACCATAAACCAAATCCCGCACATACCCCTCCGCATCCAGCGCCTGCTTCGTGCTCCAATACTCCGGCGGCGCGACCTCGTCGGCATCCTCGAACTCGGGCGGGGGCACCTCCACACTGGCGCGCACAGTGCGCTTCAGCACCCCATCCGCGTCCTCGAGCGCCTCGGGCAGCGGCGCCCCGCGGCGCCGCATCTCCTCCGCGAGCTCGCCCGCCAGCACCGCGAGCGACCCATAGTCGAGCGCATGCGGCTCGCGCGCGTGGTCCTCCGGGTCGTCGCCCGGTGGCGCGTCGTCTTTGGCGCGGCGGGGGCCGCCGTTGCGCTGGACGATCCAGTGCCGCGTCACGGGCGGGAGAGGCGCGGGGGTGTGAGACGGGTGAAGAAGGGTGGGGAAGGGGTACGCCTGGCCGGGGGGTGCGGGGGTACTGGGAGTTTCGCGCGGTGCAGCGGGGGGCAGAGCTTGTGGTGGCGGCGGTGGGTAGATGGGGACGAGGTGTGGTCGTGTGAGTGGATCGGGGACGAGTGCAGAAAGGTATGAGAATGGATCCTCGACTGCGAGCGATTAGGAGGAGTACGGAAACGTAGTGTGTGTGTGAAAATACCTTCGCCGTAAGCCAGACTGCCATCGGAGAGGTATGGCGGGCCATGCTGCTCGATGCGCAGGCGCTCTTTCTTCGTCTTGTAACGTTTTCCTGGGGGCCAATGAGTGCGGGTAAGGATGAGGGAAGTAGCTTGACCAACCCTTGAGCTTGAGCGCCAACATCATCCGCGCCCAATCCGAGCCGGGTGGGAATGCGCCGAGACCGTCCTTCGAGCCAGGTAGTCGCCCCTCCGCATCGATACTCTCAGACGCCGCCGCGCCGGGATTGTCCTTGGAGGACTTGTTATACGGTCCGCGTGGCCCGCGTCGCAACTGCGCAGGATGGCCCCCGCCGTGAAGTGAAACTGACGGGGAGCGGCTGCGCTCCTCTGCGTCTGCAGCATCCACCGCCATGGCGTAGTCGTCCGCGTCATCCTCCGCGTCGTCCTTTTCGATCTCGATGTTCCAGTCCGTCTCGTACTGGATGACCGTCGAAGACGCCTTGGATATTTGGTCGAGTCCCCAGACCTCCAGTCGGTCAGCCTCGGTGTGGTAGATGCTCCCCACGGGATTGAATATCTTTGCGTTGGAGGTGACGAGACGAAAGTCGTTCTACACGCGCATTCAATTAATATTGAAAGTAAATTAAATTAAGGTCCAGGACATACCGCAAAGTCCTCCAAAGACCGATATCGTCCGCGCTGCACCTTCACGGTCATGGTCCCCAGGTCCATCGGCCGCTTGACGAGGTCAGCGTACCCTGGTACCTGTGCGGGGTTCACCGGCTTCAGGAAGAACGCATAGTCGTCTTTCCTGCCAGGTTATATAGATTCAGGAGTCGTTGAACGAACGTGCAAGAGCAGACCCACTTTTTCAGCTGAACGATAAGTCGGCCAAGTACCTCTTTCAGCGGTTTCAACTTCACTGGTCGAGGAGGTGCTTTCTGAGACGTGGAGGCATCCGGGTATTCGGAGTAGGCGAACGGCTGCTTGGATTTGGATTTCGACTTTGACTTTTTGGCGGACTTTTTCAGGTCTTTCAGGGGTGGCAAGATGAGAGTGAGCTTCGGAAGCGGTGGCTCAGGCTGGGATGGCGGTGGGGATTCGGATTGACTGTACGAGTCGTTGAAGGAATCATCCATTCGTAGAATATTTGGGGAATAGCTAGTGTGCGGTCCGTCCGCAGGAAATTGCCCGTGGCGCAGAGTGAAAGTAGTGTAGTGGTCCGTTCCGAGGCTTGATAGGTATGAGACGCCATTGAGGTGGAATACAAGCCAGCACTCACTTGTAAGCGTGAAATCCGTGCTCGTCGTTCGGGATGATCCGATGTCACGCTGTGACCGGCTTCTCCCAAACCACAACCACCACTTTTGCGACTCGGAATCCAGGGGAGTGCCTCCACTGACGAAGCGCTCGAGAAGAGGAACTCGTACAATTTACTAAATTGCCACTAGGACTGTCCTAGCTAACCGTCTGCCTCCCTGGAACTCTCGAACCGGACTTCAATGCGATACTCTTCAACATGGATTCAACTCGAAGTCAAGTATATTTTCAGCCGCTGGGACCAAGCACCTGATTGTCTTCGCTGCTTCTCCAGAGCCTACGCTGTGACCGGCCTCTTCCAAACCACAACCAGTGAACCGCTTTTGCCACTCGCTCGAGACTGCTCAATGTAGGAGAGAAACTAACCCATTACTGCCTCCACCGACGACGCGCTCAACCAAGCAATCGACTCATTCACCAGTATACCCCCGCCCTAGAACGGAGTCTGAAAGACCTGCGCTCTTGGCGATGATCCTTGTACACCCGACTCGAATCTGGCTCTGTCTCACGGTCATGGAGAGCATCGACGACTCCTCTTACTACTAGTCTCTCAGCTACTCGTTCTCGCTGCTTGCACTCGAGAGCCTACAGCGTCTATCTGCCGGAGGCACACCGCTTGGACCCGCCCAAAATCTAACTCGAACTTTCAGCTGATCAGCCTGGTGTCTATTCTCAACGGCGGAGAGCATCACCAACTCCTCGTACTTAGTTCTTTGACCAACCAACTGATCGTTTCCGCTGCTTGCACTCCGGATGTCTGTCTATCTGCCGGGGGCACACCGTTGGACCCGACGAAGAGAGTTCTTCATTTCGGCACTTGCTGGTCAACTGTTGGAAACTCTGGAGGTCGTGACGTTTCGCAGCGTTGAATCTAGCAGCCGCAATTCGTCCGCGATAAATCCTGAACCAGGCTCTAACCGAGCTCAGTACTACAAGTTGAACGTCAAACTGCTTCTTCCCTTTTTCCTCGGTCGAAAAAAACTGGACGAGATAAACAAGATTTTTCGAACCCGTTTACAACAAAATTCGACTCTTTCGACGCAATCCGACTTGAACTTCGTCATCGACGAGCCTTTTTCGCCTCCAGTACATGTACAGCCCCAATCACAACACCGAAAGTCCGACTTCTTCTGTCCATGCTTCGCCAGACCATTCCGGTATCGATGTCATCGTCACCTTCGCCATCTTCGCCTACCGACGCATCACGGCGCCATAAGCCCGAGTACAATTCGAAGCTTCTATCTATGTTGTATGCGCCCCACCTTTCTTTCCTTGCAGTTGCCGACATGTCCCCACCCCAGTCTCCCTGGCCACCTCTGCCTTCTATTCTGGCAAGGTTCTATTCTTCATATGTTCAACTGAATTGAAATATACACAACTGTCAGATCAGGTCAGATCTTCGCGACGGGGTCTCGACCACTGCCACGTTGCCGAGTCCGAGTCGGAAAACTTGACATGATCGACGCGAAAATGTCGTTTGTGCATTCCGTTCCGAGCCGATGCAATATATATGCATAACGCGCGTTGCAACAGCGCTTGTTGTGCGCTTACCTCCCGACTTCTTTCGAGAATCGACGCCACTACCACTATCTTCGGCGACGTCGGTACTACGCAATCTACGGAATGGATAGCAACGAACGGGCCAGCCAACGGAATGACACGCCGAAAAAGAGTTCCCATCCGCGTGGCGAAGAATTCCTATCCGGGGGTTTATTGCCCTGCTGTAAACTGCTGTAAGTGCTGCAGTAGTAGTCACCTGCGGAATGTGCTCTCTATAACCCTCGATGCCTCGAACCTCGATTGCCATGCCATGTGCTGGGCATGCCGGCTTTCATAAATAAAGTGACTGACTTCTAAAACTGCCAGAATTTCGAGGTGTTCATCCTCACAGCTCACAGGAGTCAGGATGGCAACAATCTGGACGGAGGAACGAGCAGCAGAACGGGGAACGCCGCCTTGGATTTACATACCGATCATCGGCTCGGTGATCTTCATTCCTTCCCAGACGAACCTCCTTCCCAGATCTTCCTTCACAGCACATCCCTCCCGGGCCTCTTGCGCGCTCATGGGATAGCAGATAATCCGTTAATTTGATTAATTTTGTGCCTCAACAGGATCCTGCGCAATAATTCATTCCGCGGCGGTCCACGACTCGGACTCGTTTCAATATTCCTTTCCCTCAACCCTGCAGTGGAATCAATTAATGGTCAATTAAACTGCGGGATAGAAACGAATGAATTCCCAATACCTGACAGCGCAACCCGCTCCGTCCAGCGTTCCGGGGCGGGGTGTAAACATTTTACCATCGCGTAAAAGGACCGAAGGACGAGAAAGGATATGTTGAGTCACGTCACGTATTGAGTGTTCGTTGCTACATTCGGTCTACCGATACAGAAGTGCGCGCAACGGTCGCTACGAGTCCTATCCATTCTATGCTGCCAGTTGGATTCTCGTCGGGCCTCTCGGTGGAATATTCCTTGTCTGGGGTGCTTGCTGCTGGGTGTATCAGGTTCAAAACGGATAAACTGGGTCGTGGGTTTGGCCAACAATATACAAGAACAGACAAGAACCCGATCGTGTTACAGAATCTGCAAGATCTCTTACGGTTCGTCGGTTAATTAGGCTGACTTGGCGGTTGCGATTCATATAGTCGACACTGTGTGGGGTTATCGGTTGCTTCCTATGAATTTGACTCCACACGACGCCAATTGGTGCCTGGGGTACACTGTGACTTACAGCTCTCTCTTCAACTACCACCACCTCTTCTTCCCGCTCCCCCTTCTGTGCATGTGTTTGGGTCCCTCAATGCGTTGAAACTGTGCGTCGGCGTCCATCCGTCTGCACTGCTGTTCGTACCCCCCCTCCGCTGCATGTCTAAATCCCGTTCAGTTACTCCGACACCTAATCTCTACGCCCCGATTAATATCCCCCCCTCCTCCTCCTCCTCATCTGGCCCACCGACATCCTCACGAACTCCCTCCGACGACACTACTACTACTACTACTACTGCTACTACTACTACCCCGGCTGCTTCTGGAGAAATTCTACTTCGCTCTCCGTCGCAGTACACCCACTTTCATTCTTTTGTATCTGCCCAAACATCCCCCGACGACCTAATCCATCGACGTCCCTCGCCCGACAGTCCACGAATGGCTAAACGAATGCGCCGTCAATCCCCAGAAGAAGGCTCCCGCTCGCAATCCTCTGACTCTCAGAGTGGGATGGCCGACAACGAAGAGGCCGAGGGCATGAGCCCGTACTCGGAGACCTCCCCTCCACTCGTTGCCCCGTTGAAGAAAAAGCGTACGCGCACGCTCACCACGCCCCACCAATCCGCCGTCCTCCACGCGCTTTTGGCTCAGGTACGTGACGCGTCGCTCTCATTTAATCGCGTCCTCATTGTGCCCTACTCCAGTCCCGATTTCCCACCACAGCTGTGCGTGAGGAGGTCGGCCGATCCATTGGTTTGAGTGCGCGGAAAGTCCAAGTGAGTTCCTATCTCTATCCGTCAGTCTCCACGTGTTGACGCGCTTTCCAAAGATTTGGTTTCAAGTAAGCCCCACCGCGTATCCGACGCGAAACGTTTTACTGATCCATCTATAGAATCAGCGCCAAAAGGCTCGCCGTCCCGGGAGCCAGAGCGATACTTCACAGCCGGGGCCGCTGCACTACAGCTCGTTCCCCAATGCTCCGACTTCATACAATGTGTCGGAGCAATCGATGCTGCAAGGAGAACGGGAGGGGCGGGCCATTCCGCACGCATATAGCGGATACCCGCCGTCCGACCAGTTCCTCGGATCTGGCGAGGCGCCGCCCCAACTGTTGGGCCCTGGCATGCCCGGACGGTCTCCCCAACGAGGCCGCCCCGTCCTCCATCTCGCCTCCGCGGGTGCCCCCGTGGAGTACACGCAGGAGCACCCCGCGCCGCCCTTCAGCAGCCGCTCCCTCCCCGGCCCCCGCACGCTCGACTCTGAAAACACCGAAGGGACTTTCCCCTTCCACCGCACTCATCATGGTGGTGACCCCTCGCGGACCCTCCCGCCCCTCATCTTCAACCAGTCTTCTCGACGCCCAGACCTGCATTCGTCTTCGTCTTCCTTCATGCTCGCCGCGCGCTCCGCGCCCACGACCCCGTCGCACGCCTCCTCGTCCTTCTTGACGGGCTCGCCGTCGCCGACCTTTGCCCACAACATCCCGGAGCCGCCTCACCAGTCCCAGTCCTACTCCACCACCGTGACCGCGCTGGGCCTCCCCCCGCCCTTCACGCTGCAGCCCCAGCCGCAGTGGGACAGCTCCGCTGCGCAGCGCCCGCACTCGTCCTCGTGGTCGCGCGGCGGCTCCGACTCGCACTCCACCCGCGACAGCAGCAGCAGCCGCTCGTCCCCGCCTACGAGCTTCCTCAACGAGCCCGACGACGACGACACCCCCCGCTTAGAGCCCGCGCACGCGCAGCCCTCGCGCTCCTCCGGCCGCTACGACCCCGTTCGGGCAGTTTTCGTGCCCTACTCTCCATCCACGAGCCCCGCACCCTCCGGCTCCGCCGCCGGACCCCCGCCCTCCGCCCCACCCTCGTAATTCGTTCGAATGAATGCGGCGCACTTACACTTAATATTTGGTGCCATGCCTCTTATGACCCTTGATACGTCGACCCTACGACGACCCCCCTCTTTACTAGCAGCAAGCAAGCATATTCTCCCTCTTTAAAGTCCACCACCACGATCACTCACTCGTCCGTCCGACCGTCTACTCTAACGACTAATGTAATACTCACTCACTCGCTATCAATCCGGTACCTACATATTATGAGCGCGCCGCCGTACCCTAATTTACAGACAGACCACAGAAATTTGTATTAACATAAAAATTAGTCAACACCTATGTAGTAATACTTGTTTCGATTTCAGAACTTATAGTAGTAGCGTACAGTATCAGTAGTATTTAGTTTGTTTTCCAATTGCTGTTGTTGTTGCCAGGTTATTGGAGGAGGAGGAGGAGAATATATTTTTCGAGTCGGAAAGAAAACTTGTTTACCGGGATTGGAATTCTTACAACGACTCTGGGACTTGGAATGCTCCCAGAGCTGCGCTTGACGACGCAAGTGCGTCGAGGACTCGAGTCGGAAAGAAGAACACGTTTTCCACTGACGACAACGACTTTCATTAATTGCTACAACGACTACACTGCCTTTTGCTTCTGCTTCTAGTCAGCACTCAGCGCGTTTTGGAATGCTCCCGTTTCTCCGCAGCAAGCCGTACTCGCAGCTGCGCTTGACGACGCAGACGCGCTTCCGCAACGTCCACCACTGTCGGCGGCAGGTCCTCCGAGTCGCCGCTGTCAATTCGACTTTGAAACGCGATCGGGCGCTCCGCTTGAGAGATTCTGTCCAAACCCACGTTGCGCGTCACCGCCCCATCGGCGGGAGCGGCAGCGGACTGCATAGATGGAGGAGGCGAGTCCGCGACACCGCGAGCAGCTTTGAGTTTCTCTTCTTCCAGCCGACCCAGCAGCTTCGCACGGCGGTGTGCGGATTCGCCGATATGTCCGGAGGAAGAAGAAGCTGTCGAGATGTCACTGTTGCCATTACCATCTTGTCGCGAACCTTGTTATTGGCGTGAATTAAGTACCATTTTCGGAGGAGAAACAGCCACCATACCTAAAGATAACGGAGGAGCGGCAGACAACGGGGGTGGCACGGCCACTGCGACGCCACCAATTAAGGATATAGATTTTCCGGCAGGGGCGTCAGTTCTGGCCAATTTTGCGAGGCGGGCACGCGTCCGCGCCATTATTTCGGGTGCAGACAAGGACGGCTTCGAATATGAGCGAGAGGGAGATTCCTTTTCGACGGAGACGACGTCAGCGACCCCTACAGCCGCCGGGGTCGTAATGATATCGTTGGGCGCTAGAGGCAGGCCACCTCGGGAACGAGACGTTTGAGGAGCGGGGTCGGAAAGACGCGAAAGAAATGACGGTGGGGCATCATCGTCGTCAGTTTTGCGAGGGGCAGGGAATTTGGAAGCGGTGGGCGTCGACTGGGCCAGGGCCCTGCTCTCACGCTGTTTCCCGGAGGGACCACCAGCTCCAAGATGAGCCTGGACACTCTCGAATAAACTCTGATTGCGCACCCGCGCAGGCCGGCGGGCAGCCTGTGCTGCTAATGGCTCCTCGGCCAATAGAGGGGCAGGAACCTCTACAGCCCGAGGAACAGGAGAGACAGGACGTATAGAGCTTTTTTCCGAAGAAAGCGCCCCAGAAATAATGCGCGCTTTCCCCTTCGGATCTAGTATTTCCGTGGTTTCCGTGGCAGCCCCAGCGGTCGGAGGTGGGGGCGGAGACGCAGATTGGGGGCGGTTATACTGGATACGTCCTATTATTTGCCCGGCGCTTGGGTCGGAATAACCATTGGTGGTGCTCAGCTGCTGTTCACTGCTCTCGCGGTGCCGACTCGTGTTACGCCACTGTCGATTACCGCTCCCGCGCGAGGTGTGTTCATTGAGTTTTCTATCCCTGGAACTTGTGCGCCGTCGCGGCGAGCGTGAGCTCGATAAGGAGCGGGAGCGGACGCGACGACTTCCAGTTGGTCGACGAGTATCACGCGCCGGTCTCGCTGGCGACGGTGAGCGCGAAGGCTCACGCCATCTCCGCCGGGGCTCCTCACCGAGGGCGGGAACCTCTTCGGTGACCTCATACTAGGAAAGCCCAATGAGCATTTGACTATGCCAGCAATGAAAATAGGTATACCTGAGCCACGCTGTCGTAGACGAATAAATCTTTGTACGGGGATCTAACGTACGAATACACCTCTAAAACTCCTTTCAGGATACCGCATTGGGGGGAAGGAAACCATCCGACTCACCGTGCGCGAAATGCTCGGCATTTATGTGCCGGCCGCCTTCGACATACGGCGCGTCGAGGTCCAGGAACTCGGAAAGTAGCTTGACGGCCGATTCAGAGCGTATATCTATCCCCTTCATGATTGATATAATAAATTGGGTCAAAAACTGAGGATATAGCAGCGGTCGTAAGCTGAAAGCAGGCGACAGAGAGCTGAAACTCTTACCTCGACGTCCAAATTTACCCATACTTGCAGCTCCCTCCGGAGGAACATGGTCGTTCGTGAAATGAGATCTGGAGAAGCAGCAAATTGCGCCGGGGTAGGGTAGGGCCGGTAACGAGTGTACGCGTTAGATGCGACGTGCTGGGCGGGAGTTAATGAAAAGGTGGAGTGAACGGGCGCCTGGGCTAACCTTGGCGTATAGGTCGTGTTCGTATATCCACTTTCGTTTGGATATAGAGCGATCGAGCTTGTCCGCCTCGTCGCTGTCTCTTCTGTCCCTTCTACCCCATTCACTGTCGCGGGGGCGGCGGCGAGGAGCGCGATTTTGACGCGGGGGCAAAGGTCGCAGAGGCACAGGAGAAGTAGGGAGCGGATTCAAGTAGTGTTTTTGATAGTCGTAGCGGGAACGAATATTGTGGATCAG
Organism: Mycena filopes; assembly: GCA_029281495.1. Lineage (NCBI taxonomy): Eukaryota > Fungi > Basidiomycota > Agaricomycetes > Agaricales > Mycenaceae > Mycena > Mycena filopes. The sequence continues at coordinate 2,376,251 of JARIHR010000002.1, read as the reverse complement.
GTAGGGCCCGACTCCCTGAGAGCAGAGTGGACAGCGGCGGGATTGCTCTGCAAAAAATGAACTAAGTGATTAAATGTGGATACTGCAAGCCAAAAATTGCAGAATCTCACCAGTCCAGATGAGTAAACACTCGAAACAGAATTCATGAGCACAGTGGGGGACAATCGCCCGGTCTCGGTCGGCGACGTCCGACTGCAGGCATATGCTGCATCTGTCTTCATCCACATCTTCCTCCTCCGGCGCAGGCTGTGGTAGTCCCTCGGCGGGCGTCTCAGACTTGACTCGGAAGATGGGTGTAGCAGGCAATTCGAGCTTGACGCGTTTCGCTGGGGGGCTACCATTGGCGGACATCCGAGCCAGTGAGTATCTAGACCGGTATATAAGCCACCTCAGTGTAAACGGTAGACGGCAAGGATGAGGACGAGATTTGGCCGAACCGCGGAAGCAGCGCCGGGTCGGCGACTCAAGAGAGACCGGCCATCATCTGGTTCCTCTTGGTTCTTGCCACCATGTCCCATCTTCCAGTCGAGCTTTTGCTGGCCATCTTTGGCTGGGTCGAGGACGATTATACACTCTTCAACCTCCGACTTACCTCGAGATCTTTCAGCCTCGTCGCTACTCCCTTCGCATTTCGTGGACTCGCGGTTAAAGATAATATTTCCAGCGTGGAGGCACTTGTTTGCCTCCAGAACTCCGGCGGAGCGATCACAAGTGCTGTCGGAGAGCTTGTCTTCAAAGAGGGCAGCAAGTGGGAATACCCAGACACTAAAGCAGTTAGACAAGCTCTTTGTGCCGCATTCTCGGAGTTGCCGAAATTCTGCAACCTCACGAGTTTGCGGTTCGGATTTTACAGCTTCCCAGCTGGATTCGTCGAAGATCTACTCCCTTTTCTGCTTCTCCAGATGGCGTTATTCTCCGAGCTAGCAGCACACCCTCCTCCCCCGCTCGTTTCTTTGGCGTTGGAAAACCTCATCCCGTTCGATACCGACACCTACGCCGACGACAGTTTCCAAAGCATATTCCGCACGCTCGAAACACTCCGAATCTCCGTCCGCTCGAGAGTGTACGGTAACGCCGAATCCAATCAAGTCTTCTGGAGCGTCAGCATCCCCCACATGCTCCGAAGTGCGCATCATCTCACCTCCATGGCGCTCCTCAGCGACCAGCCAATTGGCATCAGCCCCATGGCGCACCTCGACGGAATTCACTTCCCTGCCCTGACCGCGTTGACGCTCCGCCACTTCATCCTGCAACCCCCGGCATCACCAGACGACCACGACCACGACGCGCTCGCGTTCATCCTGCGTCATGGCCCGACGCTCACACATCTCACGCTGGACGAGTGTGCCGTGTACGGTGGTGCTGCCGGGACAGCCGTATACCCCCGTCCTTGGCACGTCGTCCTGCGCCGCCTCGAGGCGGAACTCGTCAATCTGCGGTCCTTGACATTGACCGCGGATGAGCGTGTCGGGCGCGTCACGCGCCCGTTGGGCTACCTCGATCTCAATGCTTGGGATATTTACCGGCGAGTCGCTTTTGAAGTTGGACACGAGGACGAGGATGCGATTGCGCTGGAGAGTTTAATGTCCACGGTGGACTCTCGCCGCACCGCCTTCAGAATCTAGCTCCGCAATGGGACAGTGCCGTCTCGCTAGAATCCGGACTTTTGTCTATTATCGGCCCACAATAACTTACGACGGAATACAAAGCAAATTTGAGTCTGCGGAGTCGTTGTCCTTTCCGTCGCGCCGAACACGAAATCATTTTCAACCATGTTCAGTTTAGTGCGGATAATCCTGTTTGCCAAGCAGGTTAAAATCTCACCGGAGGACGCGTCCCTTGCGGGAAATGCACCCCGAAATCAGGAACATCGGGCTCGTCCCATGCTGATCGCTGCTCAAACTCTCCTCCTCCGGCGGCCGTCAGCTGAGATGTTAAATGCTAAGTGACCAAATATCTTTGGCAACTGGAGCGCGTATTCCCCAACGTCAGGAAAGCGAGGCACTGGCAGAGGATCGAACATCATGATCCCAATAAACGGGTGTTTTCGCGACTGGCGTTCTCAATTTGGCGCGGTATATTTTGAAAGCCTCGACGCCTACATGTTTACGTCACCACTTGATCCTAGCGCCCACAATCACCCACTCTTCGCCCCTTGGTAGCCAGTGGCCAGCGCAAGCTTGCTGCATGGACTGGTCTTTCTGTTCCTCCCTCCTGTCTGTCCTTTTTTCTCTTCGTTGACCCGACCCGCCTTGTGCGAGGCGCGCCAGAGCAGTGATCTTCCTTCCGTATCGTTCACTGCTCGGCTAACAAGGGACTCGAGTCGGACCGAGTCATATTTTGGAATGCTGTGAAACACGAGGCTCGCAAGAAGTGGTGGGTGGTTGGGTGGCTCATCAATTCCCGACATATAAAGCTGCGCGCATGGCGTCGGTAAGTCTTCAAGCTCCCGCCTTACCCGACCGCAAACACACACAGCACTACTACCCTCTATCCTATCCACAATGTCGCTCGTGCAGTGCCGTGCTCGCCCCGCATTCCCCACGACGTACGGCATGTGCTGTGCCGCCGCCACCCTCGCCGTCGTCAGCGTAGGTTTAAACAGGATCCTCACAACATCTCTGTACTGGGACGTCGCGTCCGCCATTGCCCGGTCATGGCCATCCGACTTGTGGAGACTCGCGGAATACGCGACGACCAACCGACTAACTGAACTCACAATCGTCCTGAACCTCAGGCACAATCGCGCGGCGCAGTGGCGGACCTTTACGGTCAACCGCCACGATCGTAAACCTCTCCTCGTCGGCGATGTCCTCAACGCCATACACCAGCACCTTGCTCTTCCATTAACCTGTGAAGAGACGTACGCTCTTGGGTGGCCTCATGGCCCATGGCGACGCGTCAACCTTGTGAAGGGACAGTATTTCTCGGGGTTGACGTATCTTGGCGGCAGTCAGTTCGGACTCAACTTGCGATAGTTTTCCCGCACTGTCTATTACCCTAACTTATTGATTTTTTATTCCTTCAATGTAGCATAGATAATGGACCACATTACATACAGTAGGTTCCCATTGGTTTTGTTCAGTGAATGTATTTTTCGAGTTCTCCCGCTTTCAAACATTTGGTTCAACTTGAGTTCAAGTTGATGCGGTACCGGATGACCTGGCTCACTCGACCGGCACATCGAGTCGTGTTGATCTGTCATAGAAGATGTGCTCTACATGTTTCTCAAGTCGACCTAGATGAATTCGGAGGTATCCGGGCCACAATTGCCCGTGGGTACGAAACGCGATAACGTGACGGATATCGGTAAGATCATTTCGCGTTCTGCAAGCGAGGCGACTCATATTTACGGCGCGAAATGAATGAGATATTGACCCACGGCTACATAGGTTTTGACCCAACAAAAAAAATAGCGGGACCAAATTGAAGCACGTATTTCCCAGGAAGTGGGGTTGTGTTCTAAGTCCGCTTTTCAGACGTCCGTCGAGTACATTCGAAACAGCATGAATTGCAGGGCCCGTTCGGGGTACATCAGCGCAGCGAGTAAATTACCACGAACCGATTCGCGTTTTTGGTCAGCTCGCGCCCAAAGGACGCGAGCCTAAGCCCGGAGACCACGTCAAGGTAAACGCAGGACGCCCGAAGGCGCCCCCTCTGTCGGAAAAAAACTAAATTGCCTGCAACGGCACCCGAGATGTCTCAAGGCGTCCCGAGGTCATTTGGTTTTAAGCGGCTTGGAACTCATATGTTAGGTTCCCAAGACCCGTCCCAAGCCACACCGTGAGTCCTAAGGTCACTTGTGCCAAATGACCTCCCAATGAGTCTCAAGACGTCGAGAGCAGGGTGCATTTGGCAGGGAACACCAGGCTCATTACTACCCATTACCCGTGGTTCCATGAATCCAATTCACACAAGTGTAGGTCAGAATGTAATATATTCAGATGTAAACTAGTACGACATTTTGGTAGAGAAAGCGAATGAAAAAGGATGATTGCGACTCGGAAATTCACGCACCTGGTTGACTCGGGAGGGCTGCACAACCAACACCTAGGAATATTTGAGAAAAGAGAAATGGGGAGTAAGAAAGGGACGCACCACAACGATCCTGCTAACTTTCGACTGAAGTGAGGGTCAGCGGTTGGTTGGAAGGGAACACGGAGTTGAGACGAACCGAGGCCTGAAGTTCGGAAGATGGGTCAGTCAGAGGTGGATAAGTCTATAGATAGCTAAACGTACCTTGAATCCGCCAGACTCCTGGCAGGCGCACCAAGTGCACGCGAGACTGGTACAGTAGGGTCCGAGTGGGTGCTAGTCGAGGATGGGGGACTCCGAGGGAGTCCAGCGTCGTTGACGATGGGTGTCGTGGGCGATGGGCGTCGCGGGTGGTGGTGGTGGGAAGAGGGAAAGAAGGGTGGGAGCGAGTGCGGCTGCGGGTGGCGCTAATATAGCACAGCCAAAGCGTGACGTCACTTCACTCCACACTCCAGGTCTGAAAGCTTGAGTCTAGGCGAGCCTGCGAGACTGGACGCAAAGCCGGCTGACTAAGGAGGGTGCCGAGTGTTTTGATCGCCTCCGCTCTCTCCTCTCGCACTCTTGTAGCGGTTATGGCTTTGTACACGGCTTCTCGGCGCGTCCCACTTCGGTTACATTAATCCCCTTAACTTCAACCCCTATTAGATACAGTATATAAGTAGCTTGAGATTCGTGTCTTAAGTAGCACCCTTTGAATCTACGAGACCTACAACAGTCAACTCTGCTTCTAAGACTCTTCGACTCTACTTGGGACTTGCTCGAACATCTCGTGTGTCGTAACCTCGGCCCTATCGGACGACTTACGCCACATATTTTTGACTTTATTTTTTCTCGTTAAACTTTGGCGACAATCGGACGGCTTGATCACCCTTACCTTTGTCAACAATACCGGTAATGGCACCAACTCGAACTGGAGCTAGTTACCTCAAGGAATGGCCAACAGGTGAGTCCGCTAATCTTCATGGTTTATCGGACTTGACTTCACTTGGTCTATCTCAGGTAGGGGCGGGTGATGCACCCGCACCTTCTGATAGTGGTGCGCCTTCGGGCGCAAGCGCGCAGTCCCTAGAGGGAGCTAGCAGCGCGCGGGACGTCGACGACGTCCCGTCAGGCGGGCCATCGGCCGCCAGCGAGCACTCCGAAAGGAGTAGTGACGCTCGGGATAACGCAAGCGGCGTGTTCCCGGTCCAGCCACGGAGCTATGCTTCGGTGGCGGACGACCGCTCTGATGGCCATGCGGCGTCAGAGGCGGTTGCGACGGAGGCGTCGCAGAAGGCAGTAGGCTTCGAGAGGGCGGGCAAAGGTTTTCATAAACCTAAAGTGTCCGCATCTCGTAGAGTGCGTAGTCGATTGGTAGAACTCCGCCAATCTCGGAACTGCCTGATGTGGATGATAAGGCAAAATGAGCGACATCCAGACAGCCAGACAGCAAGGACCTCGACCACCAGGCCAATTTGGTCACACCACGGGCGAGATTCTCGCGTGCAAGTCCCCCGTGTAGTTCACGCGTAAGATGGGTTTAGACGGAGTTTTGAAGACCTTCAGCAGGCCAAGGGAAGTGAAAAAAAATCAGACGGGGGGTAGGGTATTTAGAGTTGTGCGGAGCAACATATCTTGTTGATATCTTGCATTGCGCTGAGGCTGTTGAAAACTCTCTATCGTATCGGGGGTACCCATTCAGTCAGCAGGACATATTCACGGTGCTTATAGCGTGCACGATAACTTACCTGAAGGAGAATTTCACAGGAAACCAAAGGAAGCACAATTTTTCCCTCTCAGCGCTCGTGAACTCAACCGTGGGAAAGACATGGACCCCTCATCAAATTCAGCGCACACGATGTTATTCGACTCAGGCTGTGGGCGCTGAAAGTAGGATCCAAGTATATGAAACATGAGGAGTCCCCTAGCGTGCTGGAAAGACCACACAGTCACTGTGACTCGCCTCGTAGAGAGTTTGTGAATGAAGTGTAAAGCAGATTTCCTGGCCTACCTGACGGTCTGGGTTCGTTCTCCAAAACCCAGTTCAATCGAGATTGTATGGGGGGCTCCAACTTCTAGTCAAGGGTGTGAAAACATGAATACTCTTGTCATATGCAGCTTTTCTGTCCGTTGAAATCTTTTCTTTTGGAGGATTTCCTATGTTTTCACGGCGAAGTTTTATCTTCTGAGTTTCAAAACAACGATTTACACCGAGCATGAGCTCCTTGAGTGCCGTTGGCGGTCTCCCGGGTCTCCAGATAGGCGGCGCACACGAAAGCGGCAGGGAACCGAAATGGCGGCGATAAGTCCAAATGGGGTCAGATCCGTGATGGGAGATCTACCAGTCCACTCAAGACTGCATCTCGTAGTCCCGTACGTACACTGTCCCCAATTGAATCTATACCCCGATTTTTCCCGCTCTGGTTTGAAGATAACAAGACTGGGGTCAAGGAGGAGGAGGACGACGCGGTGAGCTGGTATGATTTACCTGAGGAAGGGCTCGGCGATGTTCCTGCTTGGGACAATTCTAGGTCGAAGGAGATCAAGGTTGAGAGAATTACTCCCAACTTGACACCGATTGACCAGGTAATGGACCAGGTATATGAGCAGGCTGATACCCCAACAAGAGAAGCACTAGCGGGCCGCAAACATTTTGTGGAAACTCACGCAGCAGACGGTGATGGACCTAGCGACTCGGATTCCGACTCGGATTCGGGTTATAGTTCAACCACACAACAACGCCGAAAAGCGCGGGGCTCACCCAAGCGGGGCCGTAAGTCCTCGCCAAAGCGAGCTGCAAGCGCGCCTAAGAGCATTGTGAGTGAAACAACAACGGCGGCAATGGCAAATAGGATCCCGGCATACCGTAAAGGAAAGGGTATTGACCCCACGGAAAGGTCGGGTAAAGCGCCGCCGACACCGATTCCATCGGACAGTGAACCTGAGTCGGGTGACGAGCAGTTGAAGGCTGACCTTGCAATGGCTCAGCGGCTACAGGAACAGCTCGACAAGGAAGCAAATGAGGCACGTACGCTGCACGACGAATTTTTGATTCGGGAGGCGGCATTCATCAAGGAACGGGAGGCCAGGCTGTTACGCGAGTCCGAATTGAGGGCAAGTGTCGAGGCGCTGAGGAAGCGAGCTGCTAAAAAGGCTCGTCAGCGCGAGGCGAAGTCGGCCAAACGATCTGCCTCACCGGTGGAAATAAAGATTACACCTAAGAAGGCTAAGCGACGCGACAGATCTACGTCTAGGGCAGAACGGCGTGCGAAACGGAAGGCTTCTGAGGAGCGTAAGAAGCCCCAGAGATACCGTACCGCGTCGGCCAAATTGCCCAAGGGTAGCCGTCTGCGCAGGGCAATGAAGGGCGATGAACCCGATGATTCTGATTACTCGTCGTCCTCGGATGATTCTGGGTCTGATTCATCGGTGGATTTGACTTGGAAATTACCAGACATACCTTCTTCATCGTCTTCAGAAGATTCGGGCTCGGATTTCTTCCCAGAAGAACCTGATAGTGAGCATTCCAGTGACTCGGAGCCAACCAAATCGGCGAAGAGGCGCGCGAAGCGGCGCTACAAGGATGCAATGGCAAGAATGAAATTCCAGCAAGGATTTTTGAAGGCGGACCCACCATTTGTATACGACGGGGAGGCGAAAGCCGACATCTTCAACAAATGGATGCGCGAGGTTCGGAACTTCGGCAAATTAGGTTTACTGTCACCTAAGCAGCTGATTAGGATGGCGGGGAAATACCTCGGGGGAAAGGCGTACAAATGGTACGACCGTGAGATCCTGAATGCCAAGAAGAAGATAAAATGGACCTTGTCCAGGTTTTTCAAGGAACTGTTCGATGAACTGTTCCCGGCGGATTTCCGGGCCAAACAGCGCGACGCGTTCGATGCATGTGAACAAGGTAACCGAAAGGTGAAGGATTTCATGCAGAAGCTTCAGGACCTAGCAAATACAATTGGCAATATATCGGATGAAGATTTAGTCCTCGCATTCTGGCGGCGTTGTGAATCATACCTTCGGGTTGAGTTTACACGACTAGGGTTTGAGGCGGAATCTATTTCCTTGAAACAGCTGATGAAGGTTGCTGAGCGCGAAGAACGGGTTCATTTCCTGATTGAGGAAGAGCGCAAGAAGGCTGCCAAGAAATCCGGGGACAAAGAACCTGGGAAAAAGTTTCAGAAAGATAAACCGACAGGTTCAACGAAGGATGAAACTAAATCCGAGAAGCCTGCCAACGACAAAAAGTCGAAGGAGCAGCGCAACAAGGATTATCGGGACTCCAAGGAACAAAAGGATAATAAAAAGAAGGAGGCCCGTGAACGTAAGAAGCGCCTTCGCGACGAAGGACTGTGCTTCAATTGCGAGAAGAGCGGACACTTATCTAAGGATTGTCCTGATGCTCAGAAGGTCCCGGCGCCAGCAGCGCGAGCGGTGCGTGTTGATTTCGCCGAGATCGAGCGGTTGAAGGCCGTAAAACTGGCTAGCAAGCTGGGTTTGATGGCAATGTACCCTGTGGACCCATACAAGACCGCGGAATGGAGTGATGCATATGAGGAGGTGCTTACAGCGAAAGCTATGGCAGATCTTCATGGTGCTGTGCCATTCCTCTGGGATAATCTTGAGGACCCCGACCCGGGAAATACGCCGGGCGATCCTAAAAGATTTTTCATATACTCGACCGGAGATGATGAATTTACCATCATAGACCACCATCAAGGCATTGATTATACAGTACCCAAAAGCAAGCTTGCTGAAGATGATTTTGACCTGGTGGACTGGGTCAAATGGCAAATGGCTGAGAACTTTAACCCGAAACTCGCCGGAAAGATTAGATCAGGGAATATTCCCACGGTTGAATCTGGGGATGAGTCGGATGAAGTGCCTGATTTACAATCAGTATCTTTCTCGTCAGATAGCGATGGGAGCGTAGGTTCCTACGACGAACCTGACACTGATGTTGCGTGGTCCGATTCGAGTTCTGACTCGGATCCTGAAATGCCGCCGCTTGGAGCAGTATCTGAATCAGAGGAAAGCGGGAGCGATAACGGTTCAGACACACAGGATTCATTAAATTCCAGCTTTGAGGAAATTTCATTGTTGAACTTGTCCGAGAGCAAGGAAGACAATGTGCCCGGGGACCTGTGGTCCAATGTGTTTGAATATTGTGTCAGGCAAGCAAACGGGGAGGACAACTCACCGTTGATGGACGCGGTCGCGCGGGAAATCGGTTGGGCGGACTACGTTAACGCGTGGGACGCAGCGACGGAATCGGACACGGATGAGGGTTCTGAACAAGAATCATCGGACTCCGAGGAGTTCAGTCACCACATTCAACGTGTCTGGAACGAGATAATGCGACAGCACACGGGCGCGGAGGGCACTGAAGTGTTCTCACCTTGCAGTGGAAGCTGTGGGATGTGTGAAAATTATTCACAGAAATTTCTCGCACCTAAACCAGAGGTTCGGGTCTCAATGGCAAAGCCGAAAAAGCCCGCGCAATCGGTACCGGACCCAGTTGAACGTAACGCGTCCCGCGAGAAAAAGCCGGACCGTGTCGTTCCAATGGGCTTGGTGGTAATTGTGCGCCTGAACGGAGAGCCTGTACGCGCCTTGCTTGATAGCGGTTCATTGGCTGATTTCATGTCAACGACGTTGGCAGATCAGTTGAAAGTGGAGCGCGAACCTTTGGACACACCGTTACCAATCCAGATGGCGGCTGCGGGTTCACACACAACGGTGAATTTCCGGACAACTGCCAGGATGGAGTATCAAGGGATAGATGAACAACGCACCTTTGATATCATGAACGTGGATGGATACGATTTGATTCTGGGCACGACGTTCCTTACACAACATAGTGTTGTTCTCGGATTCAATCCTTCTAGGGTTGGAATTGGGAGCATCCCGTTGAAGACGAACATTGTCCCACAATCAACCTTTATCGCCTCTCAGGCAACGGCTATCAAGGAGGATGAAATGGAAAAATTACGAACCGAGTTGAAGGCGTACGCGCAAGACATCTGCAAATCAGCGATGGACACGCCGTTGCCGCCATTTCGTGCAATTAACCATTCAATACCTCTGATAGACAAGGATAAAGTGTACTCGTACCGGCCTTCGAAGTGCTCAGATGCTTTGAAACCTCTTTGGCATGAGAAGCGGGATGCGTACCTAAAAAACGGACGCTGGCGGTTTCAAACCGGCATGAACGCGATGCCTATGCTCATATTGAAGAAACCCACCGGGGCTGACGGAATTTTGAGGATCCGGACACCTGTGGATTTTCGTGAGCGCAACGCGAACACGCGCAAAATGTCATCGCCATTACCTCCGATTGATGGTGTATTGCGGAACGTCGCAAAGCACAAATATTGGACAATGATGGACGGGAAGGATGCATTTGAGCAAATTCGGATTTGCAAGGAGCACGTCGATCGTGGGCTATTCAACACTCCAGACGGCACTATGGCAAGTTTAGTAATGATGCTCGGAGATTGCAATAGCGGCGCGACGTACCAAGCACTCATGAACCACATTTTCTCACCGTACATCGGGGTTATAATGGATGTATACCTGGATGATATTATCATATACTCGGATACGACTGAGGAGCACATGGAACATGTTAAAAAGATCATTGATGTTTTGCGAGAGCAGAAATTATACCTCAGTGAACATAAGTTGCATTTCTTCTCGGAGCGGCTGAAGATTTTGGGCCATGTCATGGACAAGAACGGGATCGGAATGGACCCGAACAAGGTCGACAAGATCGCCAATTGGCCGGTGCCCACGAACAAGCAATTGTTGATGCAGTTTACCGGGGCGGTTGGGGTTCCTGGCAGATGATGTCGAAGGAATCAGACTGCCGATGGCTGTATTGGCCAAGCGGACAGGTACAACGTCCGTATGGCGATGGACAGCGACAGAGCAGCGTGCATTCGATGATGTGAAGTCGTCAGTACAAGCATCACGAGAGCATAGACGCAAATCTGCCGATTACTCACCTGACACGGAAATGATCAACTTGGTAACAGACGCGTCGTTCACGGGAGCTAGTGGTTTTGTGAGCCAGGGGGATGACTTGAACAAGGCGAAGGTTATTGCCTTCTGGTCAGGAAAGTTCAACGCGGCTCAACAGAACTACCCGGTGCACGAACAAGAACTAGTTGCCATTGTGGAATCTCTGAAGAAATTCCGCAACATCTTGCATGGGGCAAAATTCAGGATCTACACAGACCACAAAGGTTTGGAATGGATAATGACCCAAAAGAACCTCTCACCGCGTCAAGCTAGATGGATGGAGGTGCTTTCGGGCTACGACTTTGAGATCAAATACATCCCCGGAAAGACCAATATTCTGGCGGATGCATTATCGAGGATCTACAGTGATGAGCCAGCAGGAATGGTTCGTAGCCCTACTGAATACGTCCCAGACGACGAAGATGAAGACACGTCGCCGTTATTCAATCTGAATCTAGCGACGACTCCGATGATTGTCGGGGATCATGTTAGGGTATCGGCGGTGAACATCAAAGACCCGTCGATCTCGGTGCCGTTGCAGCGAGTGCCCGAGGTACCAGATACACTGCCCAAGGTCAAGCGGGTGAGGCTCATTGTACGAGACGCCGAGGGGAAGGTGGTCGTCGGAGCGGAGGGGGTAAATCCCACCGCTGTCAATGACGTGATCCAGGTCCAGACCCCGGAGGAAGAATTGGAAGCCGCCGCGGGACCAAAACTTACCGATGTCATAAACGACGGATCACCGGGGATGGATTTTCCCGCCGTGTTGAAGGACCGATACGGTGAAGACGAGTTCTTCAAGCTCGTGGTGGCCAACCCGGAAGCATATAAGAATTTCGAAGTTGCAGATGGATTAGTTTTCATCAAGGACAGCGACAAGCGCATCATCGGGATACCGGACATCATGATCGGGAAACGGCGAGCGTGGGAAATTGTCATCTCACACGCTCATTCAATTCTCGCTCACTTAGGACCACGAAAAACTCAATATTATTTGAGGGACAATGTGTGGTGGAAGGAGATGATGACCGACATCAAAGACTACTGTGATTCGTGCCCAACTTGCGAGACTGGGAAACCTAACAACCACAAGCCGTACGGCTTGCTAAAACCCATTGGAGCCGCCGACGAGGCCATGGCAGAACATTGGCGTGGACTTTGTGGGTCCATTACCAGAATCCAAGACACTGAATGGTACGTTCAACATGCTGATGGTCGTTATAGATCACCTTACCTCGATGGTTCATCTGGTTCCGACCAAACAAAACTATCGGGCAAAAGATATAGCGGAGGTCATGTTCGACCGGGTGTATAAACTGCACGGTAATGCCTGATGCGATTATCAGCGACCGCGACTCATTATTCACCAGCATCTTCTGGGAACGATTGAACCAATTAATCGGACGGAGTTGAAGATGTCAACATCTTTTCATCCCCAGACAGATGGTGCGACGGAGCGCGCGAATAGAACTATTACCCAGATGATTAGACAATTGTATTTCGCCGAATCAACGTGATTGGGCGGGAAAAACTTCCGGGAATTGAATTCGCTATCAACTCGGCTCGCAACGATACGTCAGATTATGCTCCGTTCTTTCTGAATTCTGGACAGATTGCCGAAGTCTATGATCTGGAACACGGAGTCGGAGTACCCAGGGGTCAGGGTATTTGCGCAGCGAATGAAGGACGCAATCTTGAAGGCACACGATGCAATTATAGCTGCGAGAGTGAAGCAAACAAAGCAGGCTAATAAGCGTCGGAAACCTTCGCCATTTGTGCTGCATGATCTGGTCTATTTATCGACGGAGAATTTGTCTCTACCTAAGGGGAGAGCACGCAAATTTGTGCCCAAATTCATTGGTCCTTACAAAATCATTCAAGACTATGGAAATAACTCTTACAAGTTGGACTTACCTTCAGAGTTGAAGCAGCGGGGATTGCACGCTGGGTTTCACGCGTCAAAATTGAGGATTCATCATCCGAACGATGACAGAAGGTTCCCTGGGCGCCAACTCGATCAATTCCTGGGTTTCGGGAAGACGGCCGAGTGGATCGTGGATAAAATAAATTAACCACTCTGGAACCGGGAAAACCGCAATGTTTGAGGTTGCATGGAAACTGGTGATTCAACTTGGATGCCTCATCATGAGGTAGCTCATTTGGAGACTTTGAAAGGTTATCTAGAGGCCCAAGGGGTGAATAGCGTGGCTAAACTGGTGCGGAAACCCGGAATCCAAAACACTGATCCGCAAATATTCATTGGGATGATTCGCACTAGGAACATTCTTGCCCTGCCCCCTAAAACCACTCAGGGGAATAGGACAGGAAATTGTATATAAGGAAGGCAGAGCAAGCGATGAGGTTATCATCTCAACCGACCATGTCTTCCCCTCATACCGCGTCCCAGATTGAGGAGTTTAAGCTCTACGCTAACCGCATCGAGCATAATACTCTCAAGTCTGGTGAGACCCTCGCCTCCCGGCTACGCCGAGTACTGCATCACCCATCAGCACGATAGCGAGGCGCTCCCATTTTCCTCCGGGCGCCGAGCTCATCGAATACCAGCAGAACGGCATCACCTTCAAGTTGTTGGCGCCGAAGGCTATGGCGGCCGCGAGGAAGCTGTTGCCCATTGTGCCAGTGGAGCCAGCGCCGCCGATTCGGATGACTGCCGAGGAGCAGATAGCGAAGTGGGCGTCGGATAATATGGACCTCGCGATCTTGAGGCAGCGCGCAGACATCGCTAAAGGTGCGGTTGAACCGTGCGACAATTTTGACTATCAACTCACTTCGCGTATAGCCGAGGCCGAGACGAACGGCTGGAAACGCAAGGCTCAGTATACCGAGGACTTGCCGTTCTATCGCAACCGCAACCGTGGCGGTCATGGGCGCGGTGGACGCGGTCGTGGTGGACGTGGCCGTGGAGGATTTGGTCAGCCGTTCGCTGCGGGACCGGGCTTGGTGTTTGGTCCGCTTCTCGGAGAGACGGGTGGACCGAAAAAGAAGGCGAAGTTCAACCAGTGGCGTGGGAACCAGGACGTTGAGCTTCTGACGGAGGAGGAGTGCAACGCGATGATGGCGGAGGTGGCAGCCGCTAAGTTGGCAAAGGGCGTCGACGCGTTGAAGATTGGTACTGACGCCGCAGAGACGAACACCGCGCCTCCGGCTGTCGTGCCGAATGCGACTACTGCGGGGCCGTCCACCGGCACGCAGGACGACGTGAGTGATGGGGATATCACGATGGATGGAAACGGGGAACCAGCGTTGCCTTTCGTTGAGACGACTGACATCCCGACTGGTAGCACTGCGTAGTAGAGACTTGGATTGAGCCTTCCAAATGTTTGGAAGGGCTGGAGGGGGTATGTAGCGGTTATGGCTTTGTACACGGCTTCTCGGCGCGTCCCACTTCAGTTACATTAATCCCCTTAACTTCAACCCCTATTAGATACAGTATATAAGTAGCTTGAGATTCGTGTCTTAAGTAGCACCCTTTGAATCTACGAGACCTACAACAGTCAACTCTGCTTCTAAGACTCTTCGACTCTACTTGGGACTTGCTCGAACATCTCGTGTGTCGTAACCTCGGCCCTATCGGACGACTTACGCCACAACTCTCCACCATTTTTCTTTGTCGTTCTCGGATGCCGACGTTCGGTCGTTGCACTCCCTTGGTTTGGTGGGAGTGGCCATCCGAGTTCCTCACTCACAGAGAACCCCAGACGCCCGCCGGGCTCGGGTTCCTCTTCCCAAAGATTGAGTGACTTCAATGTTGTGTGCTTCGACACTCGAACGACTTAGTTAGCCCCGTATCGACCCACCCCACCAAAGCAAATGCCCTCTTGACAGCATCCTCCGAGTCGTTGTGGGCGCTCGGACACGACACACGTCTCCGACTCCGAGCTTGAACGGGAAGCTCGCCGCTGCAACAACCGCCGAAACTCGATCACACCCGACTCGCCTTCAACCGCGACTCACCCCACATGCACTACGTTATGATTGTATATATCGACGCAATATCGACGAGGACATGTACCTACGTGTGAATAATATCGATTATTATTTTTCCCTTTGGCAGCTGGGAAAGTAAGGCACCCGTAAGGCGCCTCAAGGTCTCTGAAGTCCCGCCTATCTTGCGGTGGCTTGGCGCCGCTTGGGAGGCACCCCCGCACCTCGGGACGGCTTGAGACACCTTGGAAGCTGTGGCTCAGCGGCTCTCAAGCGGTCTCAAGGTCGCAAGGCGGCTCAAGCCCTTGCAAGCAATTTAACTTTTTTCCGACATCCGAGGTCCTCTTCCACCACATGAGCACAGGAGCAACTGAAAGTCCGCGTCGTCACCCATCTCGTTCTCTCCCGGCCCTCTACATCCCTTCCGCCCACCTTACTAGCCCGACCCCGGTTGGAGGTACCCTTACTGTTCCAGCGGGAGCTGTGATTACTTGCCCGAAGACAAGCCCATCCCCCCGCGCGTCGCGCAGTGGCAACATGGTGCACGAGGTTCTGGTTTATCGCCTGCAACAGGCGATCCGTCTCGAGCTACTGCCCCGGCCCACGAAGAATTCACCCCAAAGAGGAACCCCCGCGGGTGCCCCAGCCACGAGACATGAGCGGGTCAATGAAGAGGGCTCTGTGTCGTCTGCAACAGACGGTCTCGCACGGTGGCGGCGCCAGAACACACGATCTCCCCGGTAATCCGAAGATAGCAGCGAGAGCCGTGTGCGCACCAGTCGTCGGATAATCCCATGGCTGATAACCAGCGGAGCCTGCAGCCAGAGCCGTGTCTTCCGATGGCGGGCCAATCGTACGTGAATCGAGCTGGGGATGCGGTGGGACGGTAAGTAAGTCATTGTCGGTCGCATAAACAAGGTACATACCGCGGGCGTGCGAGAGATTGAAGTTGGTCCAAGGGAATCGCGGGCGTGGTCGTCTGAGGGGAGAAGGCATGATCAGAAAGAGGGGACGGTAACTGACGCACGCACCTGGGCGAGTCTCCCTATGAAGCATGGTGGTTAGTACATTCAACAAGCGAAAGTAAACGGCTGCTCACCGCAAGGAAGGGCAAACGGGGAATTGGCCATGGTGGTTCGGGAAGAGAAGCGCAGCACGGTGGCGAATGTGAGACCTGTTTGGGAGACCAAGCAGAACAACACAGCCCTCCGGATCCTTCCAAGCAGGCACACCGCAAAAAGGGAAAAACAGGTCCGGCTCATAACGTTCCTGAAATGATTAGTTTACGCTGCAAATAAAGTTCAGCCAAAACTGTGACTGAAAGCGGTGGATTTACTCGGTCCAAATTGTTGCTGAAAGCTACGGATTCGGCGGCAGTTTCAGCCGCGCTAATGGCACCGCTTTCGGGCACGATGTCGGTCGGCTTGAAGGCGAAGCCGAAAGCTGTAGTTTCAGCCATACATTCAGGCAGCACATAACAATTGGATTCGGACCCAGTTTCGGCCAGGCAGCTCAAACAATAAGTTCCAGGCTGGCCGAAACCATGTTCTATTGTTTTCAGCCCGGCCGAAACACGGTTTCGGCCGGCTCAAAACTATTGTCTTCGGCCACATGCTGAAGGTGGCCCGAAACTAATTGTTCATGCTGATCCGAGGATGCAGCTGAAACCAACGGTTTGAGCACCAAATTCAACTGGGCCTTGATTGTGTGTGAAACGTAAAGAATCGGGCAGGCTGATTTTGTTACCGAAGCCGCCGGCTTTGGCAACATTTTCACCCTGCGGAATCCAATGGTCTTGGGTGCCGTTTCAGTCCGAACTTATCTGTACCCGAAACTACTGATTTCAGGAACGTTATCAACCCAGCCGGTTTTTTTCTTTTTACGGTGTGAGGCCGACTGAAAGACTCAACCCGCCTCGACTTTCTCGAGCGTAGTAAACCTTTAATTACATACATACCCTGTAGAATCCCGCCCATCGCTTCCTTGACGCTGCAAATTGGCCGCAAAACTACCCCGGTGCGTCGTGTTCATGTCGTCGTCTTCGTCTTCAATCCCGCATCGCCAAGTATGAAAGGAAAGAAAAATCAGGTTATACTGGTATATTTTACGTGGATTATGGAAAGAACGGGGAGCCCTGCCCTCCTGCCGCGTCGTCCGCCTCCCCTCCTCTGAATCCTGGAGTACTCTGGACTGGCTAGAGGAGGGAGGAAAGGTGGATGAGTGGTGGATGGATAACTAGCTAGCAAAGGTGTCCGTGTCCGCCCCGAATAGATAGATACTTTTACACGTGTAGAGAGAGACGAATTCCAAACGCAAAGAAAAGAACAGACAAACAAGAAGCAGGATCTACCCAAGTGGCCGAAAGAAAAAAGGAGGAGGACGAAAGACAAAGACAAGGCATCAAAGCAAGAGGTGTGCGTATGTGCTGCGTGCGTAGAAGAACCAAGAAATTATATAGATACAAGAAAGACGAAGGAAGACAAGATGTAGCTGAAGAAAAGGCAGGAAAGGATGGATGGAGGAAGGGAAGAAGATAAATACACTACAGCATAGATCGTACGTAGGTAGGTGTCAGATATCGATGCAAAGCAATTCGTCAGAGCACTGGCAGGCAGGCAAGCAGCGATAGAGATTCGGGGTTCGGATTATTTGGTTTTGAGTTTGAGTTTGAGTTTCTTCTCGGGGTCGTTCGTTCGTTCGTCGTTCGTCGTCCATCGTCCATCCCTCCCCACGCGCATCGACCCACCAACGCTCAAACAATGCCCCTAACAAGCATGCCCTCCAATCGACAATACTCTGGCACGATCGCCGCATACGCCAAAAACGCGTCCCCATCCGGCTCCGCCACCTTCGCCAGCCCCACCAGCGCCTCCGCCTCCCCCGTCGCCAGCGCAGCGACAGGCGTCAACGGCGTCGGCGTCCCCCCACCCGCACCCGCCGCCGCAGTCCCATTCGTCCCTATCAGCCCCGACCCAGGCGACGGCGAGAGCAGGCTGTTCAGGTCGGGCGACGTGTACGCGGTCGAGACCGTCGCGGCAGACGAGGCGACGCTGCTGGTGCTCGAGCTCGGCGTGAGGCCCTCGGGCGCGAACCCATACGACGGCGCGCCGCCGATAACCCCAGGGCTCCCCCGCCCGCTCCCCAGCCCCCCGGCGCTCAGATGCCCATTCCGGCTCATCTCCCGCCCCGCAACGACGACATTCCCATCCTCGTCCTCCTCGTCCTCCTCGAGCAGCACATTCGCCGCCCGCGCCGCAACGGGGCGCGTAAACGGCGTGCTCGTCCCGCTCCCCGGCGCCGTCCCCGTCCCGCCGTGGCCCTGCTGCAGACTCGAACGCAGCGGCACCCCGCCCGTCGCTGACCACCGCTTCCCCAACAGCCTCCGCACATCCTCCTCGAACCCGCCTGACCCGGCACCACCCGCCGCACCAACACCCCACTCCCGCCCCCACACCCACCGCGCAACATACGCGCCCCCAAGAGATGCCCTGGAAGGACATCCCCTTGCCGGCGCATTGCGATGCGGCGCACTCTGCGCAGACGCGATCTGCGTCGTCGGCACGAACACAGGCGCATTGAAAACGTCGCACACAAGGTTCGCGACAGACGGGAAGTTTGCCGCCGCTCCGATCGCCAGCACACGCGTCGGCAGCGGGGCGGCGTCGTACGGGTCAAATGCCAGGCCGAGGGCGCTAGAGGTTGGAGGCGCAGGCCGCATAGTCGCACTCCGGGTCGGGATCGAGCTGAGCGTGGCAGAGGCCGCGAGTGCCGGGGCGGAGAGCGTGCTGCTGTTGGCGTTGGGAGCGAGGGGCGCGCGCGCGAGGACACCCGTGGCGAGCATCTTGGCGTATTTGACGCGCAGGGAGAGGACCTGCGATTCGAGGAGGCAGCGCGGGTTCGCCCGGAGGTCGCGGAATTCGGTAACTTTGATGCCGGTTTCGAAGCGGTAGATGCCCTTGACGTGGGCAAAGGGGTGAGCATCACCTTGAAGGTGCCAGAATGCGAAGAGTTTGTCATCGAGTCTGAAGATTGAGTGAGATGAAAAAAAAAAATGGTAAGAAAGGAACGGGGGAGACGAACCCAATGGAGCCGCCGGGGGGCACGATGGCGACGAGGCGGTCAAACGCACTCCAGCTCTTGGTGTACATATCGCGCACGAGTGCACGGGGTACGTCCGCGTTGCGGTTCGTCAGCACGGCGATATAGCGGCGCTTCTCCGACGGGTCCTGCGCCGGGTGGGGATACAAAGAGTACAACCTCGTCGGAATATAATGCTGCGCCGGCGCCATCATCGTGTCCATCGGCCCAAACTGCAGCACCGCATCCGAGGGCCCGGGCGCGAGCGAGAGGTACGCTGCGAGTCCGTCGCTGGTAAAGGGAGTGACGCCCGTCTCGGGGTCGAAGCCGTACCGCTCGACGAGGTAGCGCGCGATGTTGCCGGCGCGCCTGCCTCCGCCACCGACGTCTACATCACCTAACCACCCGCGTACGCGGCGACCCTCCTCGCGCGAGCCACCGACGATGTCGAGGACGCCCTCGTCCCAGCTGCCGGCGGTGTGCGACCACATGCCGGAGGCGCAAGCCTCTGCCTCGGCCATAGGCATCCACTTGCCAGCGACGAGGGAAGCAAGGAAGGCGGAGGCGAGCTGAACACGGCCAGTACGGGCCCAGACGTCCTGGGGCCAAGTTTCGCGGACGCGGAGGAGTTGAGCAGACAAGTTTGAGGGGTTTGCTGCGCCGCCAACGCGGGCTGCCATATGGTCTGGCCCACCGACGAGGGCCTCGATTGTGAGTGCATGGGTGTGCGAGGAGACGTCCTGGGCGACGGGGGTGTTTGGAAGGGAGAAATGGGCGGAGGAAAAGTGTGCGACGAGGGGGGTGTGGGGGTCGAGGGAGGAGAGGGAGGGGACGGTGGTAGACTTCCACCAGACGAGGGCGTGCTGGGCAGAGCCGCCGATCGATTTTATGCGGGTGAGGTCGTAGCTGCGCTCGAGTTTCTCGAAAAGAGTGTCTAGCGCAGATCGAAGAGACACGTGGAACGGAAGCAAATTGTGTGAGAGCGAGAAAAAAGATAGGAATGGAGAGCTTTGCCCCACCTAGCGCTTTTATCCACATCTCCACTGGCGTCGTGTAGGCATCTCCTGGCGTCGTGAAGATCCCGCCCTGTGTCCTGCAGCGAAAAAAGAGCAGAGCAGCGCAGATATGATGAGCATCCCATCGATAACAGCAAGGCAAAACGCACTGGTACTCTGCAAGCTCGGTGTCAAAGTCGACGCACTCTACGCCGACCAGGTCGAGGGACTCGTCGACGAGGGAAGCGCGGAGCTGGTCGACGGCGAGCTCGATGCCGAGAAAGAGAGAGGAACCAGCGGGCATTTAGGTTGTTGTTGGATAGGGTAGGAGATATTCTAGTGGTATCGTCGGCGCGGGGTATGGAGCGGGCGTGGCGGGCGTGGCGAGGTCGTGCTGCGAGAGAGGTGCAGTCTGCGCGGGCTGGGCTGAGCTGAGAGCCTAGATCACGTCACGTCACACCCGGTTTTCTCACCAACCCACCTCGAATACGAGAGACTCTCTCTGCCGCTGCCATCGCATCTGTTCGTCGTCAGCGGTGGAAGAACACCCATCTCCGACCCCCGGCGCCCATCCCGGGTCTCGTATGCCTCCGCGGTGGCAGATCGAATGCATGGCCCGAGGGCCCCGACTTCCTAATGGCGGTCGTACGACCCGTGCCTGCGTGCGCGTGAGAGGCGGTAGGTCGTCGTCGTCGTCGTCGTGGTAAGAGAACAAGCCATGGTCGCCGCCAGCTGCAGATTCTCCCGCTTTTTAAAATTCCCTCTTGGATTCACCCCGCCGCTGCCAATCTCGGACTTTGTCTGACAGGCGGCGCCCGAGGCTAATGTTGACGTCACTGTACGACGGCGGAGGTAAGGCGGGCTTCGACTTGACGCACGGCGGTCCATCTTGGGCAGTTGCTTGAAGGCACCTGGGAAGAGAGAGCTGTGCGGCTCGGAAGGAATTGTCACGTTGTTTAATTTCAAAAAGATTCAGTGGCGAACGAGTCGGAACGACGAACAGCAACTTTCGAAAACAGAAACGCTGACGTTGAGTGTTGTAGTTGCGATTCAGAAGAAAATTCCCCAGGAGGAGGAGGATAAATGTATAATCCACGAGCGCAGTCCCGACGAGGAAGTGAAAAGAAAAGAAAAGCCCAAAACGACGAGGCCAGCTCGTCAAGCATGGAAGAAGGGGCAGGGCACGCGCAGAGGAGGTCGAGCGCAAACTGCAGCGATCGTGGTGTTAACCGCCTCATAGGGCAGCGGTAAAACGCAAAAACCCAGTCCGACTCGAGGGATGGAAAAAAAGGGAGGGTCGAGCGAACACCAGCGGTATGATCCCACTGGGCGCCCAGACTGCAGTAGTCTCGACGGTATGAGGAGGCGCGTCGACACAGACGCATATATCCATGGCTCGAGAGCGACACCACTGGAAATAAAATCACGAAGCTGGGATGCAAACGAGCCGAAAGAGAAAGGAGATAAACGAGAGCTTGAGGAAGAGAGGGAAGAAGGGTCTAACAGAGTTTGTAAGGCTCACTGGTGCGCCTATGCCCGAGAAGAATCTCGCGCCTCTTTCTGAGAAGGTGCGAGCGGGGCGCGGAACGGCAGGTGTAGTACGCGTGGCGGGACGCGTTTTCCACTGCGGCGCACGTGTCTATTCACCATATGGGTAATCTGTCGCCGATGGTGAGTTTCCAGCGCGTTCTATTGACCTGTCAAGCCCGGTGAGTGCGCCTTTTCATGAAGCTTTCTGAAGCTTCCGAACAGCCGGGGTTCCTGTTTGGACCATGGGCTGTAACTGTAGTCTATGGCGCGTATTCGGGGACGGTAAATGCCGAGAGAAGACCACTGGAGGAGCGGGGTTGTTGGTGGCGCGAAAGCAAAGCGTGAGATGTCACATGTGACTCTTCGCGACAAAACCATCCACTGCCACCAGCACCCTCTTTCACCTTTTCCCTGGAGGATGGAGGCGGAGGATGCGTATAGGATTAAGTGGCTTCACACAAGGCGCGCGGTAAAATCGGTATACTTGTTAGGGCTGTTCACCGTGCCCGTCGCGCCGGTTCTACGGGTCCCGTGCGACGGGTAGCCGACCCGTTCCGTCGCAGCTTTTTCCTCAGCAGCGACGGCACGGAAACGGGACGGGTACCCACCGTTTTTTGCCGTCCATCGACGGCCGTCGACGGGACGACGGGTTGGTGCTCTCAATTTTTGAGATTTGTCCAATATCCCTTGGGTTTTTCCCTCAGAAAAGGTCAACTGGTCAAATATCTTTCGGCACAACACTTCTACTTTCAAATCAGGTCTCTCTGAAAGGTTGCTGGTCAGGTTTTCCCGCCTCGGCAACCGCCGATTACGGTTTCCCCTTTTAGATTTGGTGTTCAACTCGGGCATAGTAACCTGAGCACAACTACCCTGTTGGCCCATTAGACACTCCCTGATTAAGGCTCCAACCATTTCATTTCCGTTTGAAGGTTGGGGCAAATGGAAACGGAAACGGTTATAAAACAGTTTAAAACCATTTGAAACAGTTTAAAATGGTAATTTTGGGTGCCTGAAAAAGTGGGTGATACAGATGTGTCGGAACCCCTACAACATGATTGCTAACCATACATTATCGTCTCCAGAGGCCTCGTACCAGCTCAAAATCTCAATCCGGGGTGCTGCTTGGTTCAACAGCTCACACTCCCAATCGGGGATGCGTCAAAAGTGTTGGCCGGGCCCGAACCTTTACTTTCAAGGTTCAATCTTCAACTTCATTGAGATTTTTCAATGCTAATAGGTACATTTTCAACCTAGAGTTGAACCTTGATGCCTTGTTCACACCGGTTTTGCACTGCACATGCTGCTCCAGTGCGCGGCAAAAAATAATGGTTTGAACCATTTGAAACAATTTTGTTTACCGTTTGACCCACCCAGCAAACTAAATGGAAATAAAAACGGTTATAACCGTTTGAAACAGTTTTAAATTGGAAATGGTTGGAGCCTTATCCCTGATGCTTACTGACAGGTACGACTTCGACCCTACGCCTTCATTCGAGTTGCTGATTTTTGTACCCGGTCTTCCTCACACTCTAGGGCTGGAATGACCCCGCGAGGGGTGGCTACTGGCAACCCAACGCGAGACGAGGTTCCTGAAAGCACAAAAAGGCTAACATTTAGAATGTTTAGTCTTGCTATGAGTCCGTGCCCGACTCTATACCCGCGACGGCCGTCCCGTTGCCCGTCCCGTCCCGTGGAAGGTCCTGAGAAATGTGCGACGGCACGGTGACGGGACGGGGTGGCCCGTTCGACTCCCGTCAAAACGACGGCCGTGCCCGTCGACGGGACGGCGAACAGCCCTAATATTATTACTTGTGGGTCCAGAGGAAAAAATCAAAACCTTCCAGAATGTTTTTCTCGCGGAGGGACTACACACCAGGTCCCAGAAAGGCGTAAGAAGACTTACAAGTATGCTGGTCGGACGTGGGCTCAGATGCGTATGCTGCAAGGTCGAAAACAAGTACGCTTCAAAGCGCCCCTTCGCGGCGTGAACTAATCGTCGCTAACAAGCTTTCCAGCGCCGGCAAGTCCTGTTCCTCCCCCACGATCCGCTCGGTCCAGCGCAAATACCCCCATCCCGGATCTTCCTTCGTGTACTTGAACCGCGCATCCCGCCACGGCGTATCCTCATCCACATACCTATCCCCCTCAAACACAAATTCACGCAGCTCACCCAGCTCGGCCTCAAAGACCGCAAACACATCGTGCCAGGGCCGGGTAAACTCGGCATCGGCGCCAAAGTCCACCATGCCGCAGTCGAGCGAGGGCCGGTGAAACGCGAGGCGGCGCAGGGTGGCCTTGTGCTCCAGGATGAAGTCGACGACGTCGTAGTCGTCGATGTGCGGGATGGGCACGAATTGGTGCAGCGTGAGCGAGGTGAGGTGGGGGAGGTGGATGCCCGCGAAGGAGATGGCGGGCGCAGCGTGCGCGCCGATGGGCATGTCGCTGTCGAGCGTCAGGGCGGTGAGCGCGGGCGCGCTGCGGACGATGTGCGGGACGCTCTGGTCCCAGAATATCCTGGCGGACTCGTACATGTGCGCCCCTTCGTCGGCGCAGCTCGAGAGGCCGGAGATGTGGAGCGTCTGCAGCGAGCGGAAGATCTGCTGGAAGCCTTCCTCAGCGTAGATGTTGTCCGGGACGGCGATCAAGTTGAGTAGGGTCATCGAACGGAGGGCGGACGGCGGGTTCTCTGCGAGGCCCGCGAATATTTGGTGCTGCAGGAGAAAGAAATGGCTGGGATTTTCGACCTCCTCGTCGTCGGGATTCATATCTTCTTCGTAAAAGTCATGGAAGTCGAGCCGCAGATTTTCCAGGCGGCTGAACTTGGCGAGGCCAGAGAACGTGTTTCGCAGGGCCTCCCTCCTTTTCTCCCCCTCTCCCGAGGTCTCCTCTGCACACGAAGGTCAAGATCACCAATGCTCAGGAAAGCCGACCACGAGGACGCACCTATCTCCCAGGAGACTGAGCCCGAGGTGCCTTGAAAGACGACCTCGCGCACATGGGACGTGAGGGATTCGTCGCACCCCTCAAGAAATGCGACGGCCGCAGCGCTCTTTTCGCTGTCGCTCACGACCACACGACGAAATGCACCCGGAGTCACCACAGAATTGTAGCTCTTCGAAACCAGTCGAAGGGCGAATATGCTTGGATCGTCCCCGAGGTCCTTAATAATGGCCTGGAATAATTCCAAAGGCAGCATGGCCATCGCCCAAGTAGGTACTTGCTGAGGACGTGGTTGTTGGGAAGAGAAATTAGGGGACCCAAGCGAGCCCAAGCGGCAATCGCGCGCCGCGGCAAACACCGAAAATTTCAACCACCGAGATTTATTTCCGCCTCTCAGGTCGGGACTCGGAAATATAACCTCGACTCCTGGATCGCAAGCTGCAAGGAGGATGGGTTTTTTTTTTTTGGTGAGCTTCCATTCACGCGACCAAGTGGCTCATGACCTCCATCCACATCTGTCGAGTCGGAGTTAGCCGGTTTGACAGCAGCTCTTGCTCCTGACCCTCATCTCAAGGACGATGCTTGTTCATACCTTCAGTCTGCTATGGTTCAGTTTGCTCACACTGGTCAAAGGTCAACATTCTGATCAATCCAAGTCGCACAATTGACCCTTCTCGTGGTTAGCTGGCCCAACGACGGGAGGACTGAATCTGCGGCAATCCTCGACGGGGACGTCATTTGACCCTAGTGAAATTCCTTCAGCATGCCAATCTGTTTGTACCACCGTCGTCGACAACGCCAACGTGGGTCTCGCTGCACATATATCTATTTTTTTTGGCCGCCGTCGTATTTATTAACCCTTGTGTAGACATGCACGACCTTCCAGTGTCTATGCACGCCCAAGAACGACGCGGCCGTCCTTTCCTGCGTCAATTGCGTGAGCTCCTTCAACAGCAGCGGCTCGACTATTATTAGCGGGCAAGATATCCTCAATCGTAAGTACCGGTCCTGGAAGCCTTAACTGCGTCACTCTGATTCCAATTCGGGAAACAGAGTTCGCCTCACAATGCAACCTCAACAACGTCTCGGTCTCGTCTCTTAGCGCCTCTGGTGTCGGCACCGTCACTGGGCTTAGCACGTCGAACCTCGACCCTTCGCCCTCGTCCACTCCAGCCGCGAGCTCCCCCTCGGCGTCTGCCACGAGTCCCGGAAAATCGCAAAGCCCCAGCTCATCGACCCCGGCGCCTTCGTCCTCGCCTTCGCCGAGTGGCGCTTTGGGACTCCCTCTCTTGCTGTGGCCGAGTTATGCCGCGCTGGTAATCGTCGGGGTTGCTTTACGAGTTTGATGATTTATGATGAACCTTTGCTTTGTCGATTATTTCATTCAGTTTTCCAGGTTACACTAGAGCGAACGACCACAGAAGGACGCCGCTCGGTAACCAGCGTTGATTTGCTCTTAGCATAGGTCATGCCATGAGCGAAGAATAAATTGAACCAGAACATCCAGCTGCTAGGCAGGCTTTCGCGACTGGCAGCGCAGGACTCTCATTTTATTCCCTCTACAAACCTATACCTCCGTGCATTTTCCTCTCAGCCTACCCCTGCACATTGTTCAGAGAGCCTCGGCCAAAATCGGCCGGTTGGTGCTCCGGGAGCAATTCGTTTGCGATCATTCGCGGGTTGGCTCTCGCGCTCTATCAAGTACCTGGCGTGATAGAGGTTGGCTCTTGACTCCAACCTCCACCCAGCCCTGCCTCAGAATGGCTGAGCTACCAATCGAGCTGTTTGAGCTCATCGCAAAGGAAAACGAAGACGATCCAAGCATTTTTATCCTCCGTCTGGTGTCAAAAACCGTCAATGCGGTCGTGACCCCGGTCGCGTTTCGCGTCCTGGTCGTGAAAGACAACGTCAAGAGTGCTTCGGCTGTGACTTCACTCCAGGACTGCGACGAATCCGTCACCTCGCATGTGCGGAAAGTGACTTTCAATGGGCGTACGCCGGAGGGCAAGTCACGTTCGCTCCTTCCGGTCTCTTTTATTCATGGACGAATGATAGGCTTCAGATCGGGAGAGGACGCGAAGAATGCCCTTAAGAGCGCATTCGCCGGGCTAAGCAAGTTCCCCAACCTCCAGACCATCCAGCTTGACTTCCACGGCCTTTGGGAAGAATTCGTGAAGCAGAAGTGGACGCGACTCGTGCCCGACGAGCTCAGTCGTTTCTACAATCTGCAATGCGCGATATTAGCTGGCCTGGCAGAAAACCCAATCCCTTCCCTCGTTTCGTTGGTCCTGCACAACGTGATCGCCCTCCCCAACGCCATCTATCAGCAAGAAAATTTTCATCGCCTCCTCCAACCATTGCAGACGCTGGAGATTACGAGTCTTTCCGACCCGGACACCGAAGTATGGTTCGAGAAGCGCTTTCTCTCCGTATTCTGGCGACAAAGCGTCGCCCACATGGTCCACGCCGCCTCCTCCCTCACCTCGCTGATCATCCGGAGCGACCAAGACGTGGGCGTCAATCCCCCGCTCTCCTTCATGAACGCCGTCCTTCCCAACCTCACGTCGTTGGTCCTGGAGCAATTCATGCTCGACCCGACCGTCGCCGTAGGCTCCGGCGTTTTCGCATTCATCCTCCGCCACCAAGCCACCCTCACGCACCTGGAGCTGCACTACTGCGCCATCGACGGCGGGGAGGGCCCCACGTTCCCGGGGCAGTGGGCCACCATCCTGACGCGCTTCGAGCGCGATTTGGGCGCGTTGCGGGAGTTTGTGTTCGATAACCACTGGAAGGGGAAGCCCACTGTCGTCGGTCGGGACACGCGGTTCACGTACACAAGACTCAATCGAGAGCAGTACGACTATCAGATTTGGAAGGAGGTCATTGAGGGGGAGGAACAAGACCTACCCGCCCTCGAGAGTTTGCTGGCGGTGGTCAAATCCCGACGCGCTGGGGATCAGTAGCAGTGCTGGATAGTTGTAGTACGGTGGAATCTAGGGTGTGAAAATTTTGTTTACCGTCGATTTTGTTGTCCTCATCGTCAACAGTCATTGTCAATTTACTACAGAGGCGCCCGGGCGCCCGGGCTCGGTGAACCTTCACGAGACGTCTGGACGCCAGCTCTTTGGGCGTCTCCTTCCCACAGTATTCGTGATCCCACGCACGACTCGGAGTCTTTGTCCAAGTCTTGACTTTCATCTCCTTTCGTCATACAGTTCAACGAGGTGTAACGCCGCGCGAATCTTTGAAAGGCTGAACGGCCGCGGTGGCGCGCGTGAAACCTACCCTTGCTGGTGTGCCCGTCCAGACGCAACTGCCAGCTATCTCGCCAATCGCCCCCAGCTCCGCCCCGCTTGACATGCCCACTGGCGTCGGCCCCGTCTTCTGGACACGTTCTTCTTTGTTTTCTGATTTACTTTATCCTCACTGTGGGAGTGCGCGCAGTCAATAACCGGCGTTCGCCATCCCATATGATCCAGGCCGTGGAGCATGGGCGCCCACATTGCATTTATCGTCCGCCCACTAGGATGCTCACCGAAAATCCTCGAGTTGTGTTTGCGAAACGGCCTGGCACGGGCGGGATCGTTCCCGGGGAGCACGTCGTGTTCGAGCGGACTCCGAAGCACTCTATAGATCTGGACTGCGTCCCCCTCAATGGCGGTTACTTGACGAAGACGTTGATGTTGAGGTAAGTGCCAGCTGCGTGGTATCGCCAGCTTGGTCTTGAATTTATGCAGCCCCGAGCCATTTATGCGCGAACGGATGCGCGATTTGGATGTGGCTAGTTACTCGACACACGCTGTCTTGGGCGAGCCGTGAGTTTGCTTCGTTGCTTCCTATCTTCTGGTTGAATTTAGTCTTTAGGCTCGTGAGTTTCGGGCTCGTGGTCGTGTTGAGGTCTGAGAAAGAAGGTACGTCCACGATATGCCACTGGTTCAATCCCTGACTAACAGGTTGTGCGCAGGGATCAAACCCGGAGTGCGTTCAAGCTAATCCCTTGAACAATTGCTAATGTAATTTGAACCCAGGACCATCTCTATGGCCTTACGACGTGGGAAGCGTATACGGTTCAACCTTATGTCGAAGGTGATGCCCTTCCCTCTCGCGTTCATGACCGATATTAATTCAAAGGTAGGGCGGGCCAAGTACAACGCTGCGGAGGCACCCGATTATACCTACGATGTCGACGCACTCGCTCTTCAGATTGTCCCAGACCCCAAAGGAGCCTTTCCCTGGACGCGTTACTTCACCGTCCTCGGCGCGCCTGGTCTCACGGCATTTTGCGGGTTCGAAGGGTGTGCGGACGCGAAAGCGGTAAAGCAGTCGAGTTTCCATCTTTTCATTCAGTACTAAATAGACCAGGGAGAAACCATCTACGTGTCTTCAGGCGCCTCCGCGGTCGGAATGTAAGATGCACTTATCCTTCGTAGATTCAACCTAACTAAACATGGTGCTGTTAGTCTCGTCATTCAACTAGCTAAGGCCAAGGGGTAAGATATTCTTTCGCACCACAAGCAGCCGACAAATCTCATACGCAATTAGGTTGAAAGTGATCGCCTCGGCTGGTGCAGACTCCAAGGTCGAGTACATGCGCTCGCTCGGAGCGGACGTGGCTTTCAACTATAAAACCACACCAATCGTGGAGGTTTTGAAAGAACATGGGCCCCTGGTAATACCGTCTTGTTATTACCTTACAAACACGCTCACTGAACAAGGATTTGTATTGGGATAACGTCGGCGGCGCGACTGTTGAAGCGGCCATCGAATATTCGCGTCTGCACGCACGTCTCATCGTGAGTGCGCCTTTGATTCGAGACGATGAAACGCGCTATATTGCTTCTTCAGATGTGCGGCTCCATATCTGAATACACTGTCGCTCCAGAAAATCGATACGGCATCAAGGCGAGTGGGGTTCAACTTTTGAATATTCCACCCTGATGAACATTTTGCGTATAGAACATGAGCATGGTCTTCAAGAAGCGTCTCAGGATTGAGGGATTCCTGGTTCCAGACCTCGCGCTGCACTTGGCACCGCGATTTTACGTGGAGATGCCTGGGCTGGTTGCCGAGGGCAAGATCACTGCGAAAGAACATATCATTGAGGGTTTTGAAAACGCTCCACAAGCGCTGGCGGATGTCTTGAAGGAAGGGAGTAACGAGGAGGCCGGGAAACCTGTAATTTTAGTCGCAGCGTGCTGAGCTTAGATTTACAGACTGCTCATATGTTCCTTACGCGTTGGTTACATTGGAACTCTGAGTGACTGACTCTCTGATTAGATGTCCCAGCTGGGATACATGAACTGTGTCCCTTTTGTTGGAATTTCATACTCAATGGCGCGTGGGCCCTCGCGTGAGAAATGCAAGAACAAAAGACTCGAAGGGCCTTAAGCTTGTTCGAGTTTGATCGTGGGCGCCACTCGATTCCCCATCTCACACCCACCCCCAATGTCGTCCCTTCTGAAGAAAGCGAAATCGTTCCTTCGTCTCGACGGCTCGAGCCAAGAAGAGAAGCTGCTTACCGCGAAGGACATTATGAAAGGTATTCACCATGTACTTTCAAAGTCTGACCTCATCTCCAACGCCTTCTCTGGCAGGGCTGAACTTCATCTCTGAGTGGCTGGATCATAATAAACCGGGGGAAACCTTCCAGATAGTCGTGGCAGGCGGAACCTGCTCTGTGCTTCTCTTCAAGAATCGGGATAAAACGAAGGATGTCGACATATTTTCCCCCGACGCCACCGTGTTAAGGGACGTGCTTCAAGCCGGCCGGCGGTACACCCAGACAGGCGGTTTGTCCGACGCTGACTGGATCAACGCAGAAATGGTTCGTTTCAAAAGTTACCCCCTGGTACGAGGCTCAATATTATTTCACGATAGATTGCCCATATCAGTGGTCTCCGAGGCAGCGACCAGCTCCTCACGAATTCAATCACGCAGAATGTCTTGCTCTACGACTCTCCGAGCCTACAAGTGTTCGCGGCAGATTGGAAGTATCAGGCCGTCGGGAAAATCAAGCGGGCTCTAGATTATAAAGATTCGAAAGATATATCGGATGCGGTGGAAATCGTCCGTCGGCTCAACAGGCAAAGTGGACACCTACAAAGTTTGGCAGAAATGCAAACTTGGTATGAATACGGGGCTTTGTTGACGACAAAGCATTTGGAGTTCATAAATGCGGCATACAACCAGAAGTACGGTACACTGGGCATTGTTGCATAGGGGTCAGAATAATGATGCACGGTCTGGAGGGAAACGATTATGATACCTTGTTCTCGAGACTAGAAGTTGCGTAGCTGATTCATGTTCGCCTGTATGTTCCGCCGTACGAAAGCAGGTGTCGCTCTGCACTCCGAGCTGAGCTGCAGAAAGTCGGTGAGCGGCCCAACAGCTTTGACCCACGAAGGAGCGCTTTCGAATGGCGGATTTGGATCCTTCTTGAAGTCTCCGATGAGCCATGGCTCGTCGATGGTGATACCGCGGCGTAACCCCATTTTGATTTTGTAGTTGAACGAATCCACCAGATCCTCCATGAGGGAAGCAAGGATTGCGTATCGTACGGGGTCGGGGTCCTGTGGATCTGGCATGTCGGCGAGGCGCCAATGTGCCTGCCGGTGGAACATGT
This sequence comes from Mycena filopes, assembly GCA_029281495.1. Lineage (NCBI taxonomy): Eukaryota > Fungi > Basidiomycota > Agaricomycetes > Agaricales > Mycenaceae > Mycena > Mycena filopes. The sequence goes on along the minus strand of JARIHR010000002.1, from coordinate 2,345,093 downwards.
ACTGCGAGTCCAGCATCATTTCGTTGGCATTGTAGTCGACTGTGCACTCGTAGAGCCGATATAGGACCCGAATCGGAGTGTCGCGGCAACGAAAGATCCAAGTTCCTCGAAGAACACCCATCTCGAGTCGATCCCGGCGACGCTCTACGATCCCAGGAGCCTCTTGCAAATCCTGAACAGAAAGACGATTCTCGTTGGGAAGGGCCCAAGGAATGGGCCAAAGGAGAAGGCGTGCGATTTTGAAACGATGCGGGCTTCTAGTTGGGACGGTATCATTTATTAAAAACGAGTTATAAAGATGCTTGGAGGATAATTACCGTAATAAGAGTCGTAGAAAGTAAGTATACTCATAAAAGATCTCGCGAGGTCGATAATAAAGTAATAGACGGAGTTTCAGTCCCAGAGCAGAGCGCTTGGGCCTCGAGGACATGGTGGGTCCAAACAGAGCTGGTACGTAAGACGATTGCCGCATTGCCGAGAGTTCCACGAGAAGCTTCAAACTCCGCTCGGCCGCCATCACGCCTTTCGACTCCGCCACGCTCTAGGTCAACACCGCTTGACTCTGCCCTCATTGCCCGAGGTCAAGAAGTCTCCGGAGCACCTCCCGCAAATAAAAACAAGAAACCACGAAACAAGGAAGGAGCTGAAAAAAAATGACCCGTTTACTTACTTGCTCGGGGTTGTAATGTAGATTTGAATTTAGTGCCTGTACACCCGATATTTCCTGGCCCGCATTCCTAAGAGGACCGGCCGTGTAATTCTATCTATATTTGAGTTTCGTATGCGAAAGGAGAATCTCAGTCGGTTTTCTTTCAACCACAACCGGTCCAACCCGTTGCTCATCGCGCGTCACGCAAATACTCGAGTATGCATGTTCAGGTGAGCGGAGCCGGGTTGAACAACCGAGAGAAAAGGAGAAACTCCGTTGGGTACTACCTCAAGAAACCGGACAAAACACGCCTTGAAATCGAAGATGTGAAAGAAATCACATTAAATTCGCATTACAGACACGGAAGTTCGTCAAACTCGAACTACGTCGGGTCTACTAGGGCCGGAGCAAGTCCTGGTCGTCAGCGCCAAGAAGGATTTCCATCCCACCGGCCACGAGTTGTCGGAAGCCATCACAGACGTCGGGAGGAGGCCTCGGCGAGTGTTCGTAGCTGCGGAGTTTGAAATAACCTAACTGCGTTTGGCGGGTTTGAAGAGCTCGAAGGATATAGGGATACACTGTGTCGGGGATGGTTTCGAAGTCTCCAGTGGGGATCAACTGCAGGCTGCTGAGATGTGGAAGGAAGTGCGATGCCGCCAGTGCGGATAGGAAAGGCAGTAGATTGTCCCCCGGGATGTGCATCTTCAGATGTACGAGAGAGGGAATGAGGTTGAAGCATTCTAGCAGGATAGGCAAGTCGCCATCGTCTTCTTCGTCCGGAACCAACGTCAACTTTTTTAGTGGCGGCGAGTTGGCGCGCAAAAAAAGCGCAAATTCGGTGCTGCCGAAGCCCTCGGCCAATGAAAGGCTCAGGGTTTCAAGCCCAGGTAGCGAAAGGTAGGGGAGAAGAGGATCTACACAAGATGGATTGTGACCGTATCGCCCGTCTGCGAATGAGAGAAGATGGGGGAGGGGCACTTTTTGTAGGCTCTGGGCGCCATCGGGATTCCCATGGAGGCTCACATCCTCCCAGATGCATCGCACAACATTGGGAGTAAGGCGCAGAAGGTCGAGCATTGAATTGATGTCGAAGGGTTCCATTGCCCCGACCTCGTCATAAACACCAGTGACCGACAGAGTCTCGAGGGAAGGGAGCACTCCGATGGTGTCGAATGAGCTGAGGTCACTGCATCCATATATTCCAAGATGCTTCAACCGCTGTGCATGTCGGTTCAAAACTGCAACGATAGTCCAGCAGACGCCGCGGTCACCAAGGTAAATGGATAGAGAGTGATTGTGCGCGCGCTCAAGCCACAGTTGAAATATTTCGACACCCGGGAAATCAAGATCGATAGACGACCACAACGCCGGGGTGGCCAATGCTATCTCGGTCCATGCATTGCAAACGCCGAGGAGGGTGGTATGGGCTTCGAACACCGTCAACGCGCACTGAAGGAGGATTTCGGATGATAGTTCGAGTGGCAGCCGTGCCATAGGATCGCGGATGGAGTTAAGCTGGCGCTGAACGGCGCTCTTGCTTTGTTCCAGCTGCCTGAGCACGTCTTTTTGGAGTTCGATATCGTCCGATATTTTGTCAATGCGCGCTTCAAGCTCTTCGACGATGGACATTTTGAGCTTGGGACCTGTTCAAAAGCAGCGTAATTCAGATTTGTGCTATAACTTGTCAGGAGGGTCCTTACCGGGTCGACGGTGGCCTTTATTTCCGGTGACCGTGCGCGGTAGGCTATTGGCGGGTCAGATGGATTTTGAGTAGTCAGGTTGAGTCAAGTACCTTACAGGCTTCACTATACCCTCGAAACGCCGACTGGAGCTGAGCGCACGTTGAGAGAGTTGTCACGGTGGTGGTCAAGTCCAAGCTGTGGAGTCGGGTGTACCAATATTTGGCTGTGGGTGACCGCGATCGCCACGCCGCTCTTGCCGCTCCCCATATAATCCACTGCGCATTGCGCTCAACATCCACGTAGCCCCGAGCCCGACGAATGCATAGCCGAGTATGAGCTCCCTTGCATTCCTGGTGACTGAACTCCAGGTACGAAGCCCCTTGAAATTCTGCACATTTCCGTATTGATTTCATTAGTCCTTGGCCAGTGAGACTCGGAGGAAACATCCAGACATTCGCGAGGTCCATCCTGTTCCTCATAGCAATCATTACCGTCGTTGACTGGTGTCCAAGGCAGCAGAAAAATCATTAGCAATTCTGAGAGCGTCTCCGGAGCAGGCGACTGCGAATTTGGCCTCAGGTCTGCTCTTCCTCTGCGTGTTCCACGCATCTCAACGGCGTAACAGATGGCCCCCAATCGGATGACCTCCTTCGTCCGGTGTTTATGGGTTGCGCGACCAAGAACGCCAAAGTTGTCGCCATTTCGCTGGGCTCGCTCCAGCGATTAATAGCCCTCAAGGCCGTTCCGCAATCCGCTGTGGAACTCATTATCAACACCATGAGCGACGCGATGAGCCAGGGCGTCGACATACAGCTCCGGATTCTACAAACACTGCTGTCTCTGGTCACTAATTTCCCGGCGGTTCATGGCAGTCTACTGGGCGAGGTGCGTCGCACATTGTGCTCATTGGAAGAATGCTCTGACCTTGGCTGGAAGGCCCTTCTGCTGTGCTTCAAACTGCAAGAGTCCAAGATCGCTGTAGTGTCCTCGACCGCCGCCGCAACACTGCGGCAACTCGTCATGTTTGTCTTTGACAAGATGGTCGACGAGGATCGCCGAGACGACCCCGACACCATCCAATGGCTCGACATGAAGCTCCCCAACGGGTCTACCAAGAGCCTCGGGCCCTCTGCACGCGACGCCTTCTCCGTCTTCGAGGACCTGTGTCTACTCGCAAACTCCGAGAAGCCCAACTTTCTCAAGCTCGAGTTCCTCCACAAGACCTTTGCCCTTGAGCTTATCGAGAGCGTGCTCACCAACTATCACGATCTATTCCGCAAAGTCTGTGTCATCTCTTCTCTAAATCTTTGATGACTGAAACATGGCCGTACAGCACGCGGAACTGGTTCTCCTCCTCCAACTGCACCTCTGCCCCCTCCTGCTGAAAGCCCTATCCGACCGCCCGCTCTTCCCGCTCACCCTGCGCTGTACGCGTGTCGTCTTCCTCCTCCTCAAGCAGTTTGCCCTCGAGCTCGAGACCGAGGCCGAGATCTTCCTCACACTCCTCATCAAGATCGTCGGCGACGACCACTCGGAGCAGGGTGAGCAGGCACCCCGTCCCCAGTGGATGCGGGTTCTCGCGATGGAGATTATGCGGGGGTGCGTGTCTATCCTCTGCTCGAAATCGAAAGTCTGATGCCTGCTCCAGACTCTGCAGTGACGCGGAGCTGATGCGCAACGTCTGGGCGCGGTACGACGCGCACCACTCGGGCTCGAACGTGTTTACCGCCCTCATCACGGCGCTGAAGCGTCTTGTCACCGAAAAGCCCGCGCTGCTCGGTGTGTCGACGCAAATCCTTGGCGTCGGGGTGCTGCCCGACAACACTTCCTCAAACTCGGGCTCGGGATACGGGCTCGACGTCGCGGGTATGGCGGGAATCGTGGCCACCGCGGCGAGCGCGACGGTGTCAGGTGTGGTCGGGATGATGGGGACGACTGGAGGACTGAGCTTGCAGGGGTCGGCAATGAAGCTACAATGGTATCCTTATTTTCTTCCTTGGATATCTCGCTCCTAACACTTTCCAGCATAGATCAACTCGACAAAGCCGACGCCCCGCCAATCCCTGAATCCTACATCTACCTCCTTGCGGTCCAGTGCATCGTCTCCCTCTGCGAAGGCTTCGCCGCCTTCACCGGCCCGCTCTACACCACCATCGTGATCCAGCGCCCGCGCGCTGCAGGCGACGCCCCCATTCGCGCGCCCCCCGCGCTCGACCTTGCCTCCCTCCCTGAAGCCGACCCCTCCACCGCCCAGCTCCGCATCGTGTGTGCCATAATCGAAAGCGGCTGGCCTGCCCTCCTCGCCGCGCTCTCCTTCATCATCGCGACGAACCTCTCCGATGACCTCTTCGTCGAGGTCCTCGCGAGTTATCAGGCGCTCACCAACGTCGCCGGCATGCTCGGGCTCACGACACCCCGCGACGCGCTCTTCGCCAGCCTCGCCAAGGTCGCGGTGCCGACGCGCGTCGTCTCAAGTTTGGACCACCATACCTCCGGCGGTGCGGAGGTGCAGACGCCGCGCTCTGCTGCGTCGCTGTCGGAGAACTTTGGGTTCTCCGGAGGCGCGCAGGTGCAAGCGCCCGGGCTGTCGGAACGGAATCTCGCGTGCCTCAAGGTGCTCGTGGCGAGCGCGCTGTTCCTCGCGGGTTCTCTCGGCGAGAGCTGGTTCGGGATCCTGGAGGCGCTGCAGAATGCCGACTACGTGCTGACGTCCAAGGGCGCGGCGGCTGCGGCAGGGGCGAAGCGGGGCGGGTTTGGGGCAGGTGGGGGCCGCGCGGGGTCGGGTGGGAGTACGCGGCATGCGCTGCTCTCGGATTTGGAGCCAGAGGCGCTGCAGGCTGCCATCCAGCGTCTGTTCGATGCTTCGAAAAATCTAGAGGACGAGGCATTTAAGCACTTCGTGAACGCGCTGTGTAGACTGAGCGCGGAGATGGTGGGGATGCAAACGGATGGGGAGACGCAGGTCGTCGATGCGACGGAGAGCAGTAACAGTTTGGAGGATACCGCGGCGTTAACACCGCGCCTTGAGGCTGCCCACCGGCGACGGGTTAGCGGAATTCACATTCCTCGAACCCTCGTGAGTATACTGCCCCCCTTCGTCTGTGACAAGTATTCATTTCGTTTTCAGCGTTCGGGAGACTTTGGGATTAACAAGCTCGGAGGGGTCGCCCTCCTTAATATTTATCGCCTTATATACCGCTCCCCGGACGTGGCCTGGGATACAACTACTAACCACCTCCTCTCCATCATCTGCCTCCCATACGCCCCGCAATCCATCCGCGTACAGGCCGCCCGCGTCCTCGACGAAATCCTCGTCATCGTTCCACGCAATCTCACGACCACCGGCGAGCTGCAGGCGCAGGTTCAGAAGCGCGTCCTTGACGTCCTCGCGCAGCAAATCGTGCCAGATTACTCGGCCATGGGCGGGACCACCACGAGCGTCGAGCTGCGGCGGATGGGGTTGGAGACGCTGCACCAGATCCTTGAGGCGTCGGGGCACACACTCGTCGTGGGCTGGGAGACCATATTCGAGATGCTCGCGAGCGTGTGTAAGCCGCCTCCGCCGGCGCGCCGCGCCTCGCAGGACACGGTCTCTGTTCTGAGTGCGCCGTCGTCGCCTGTGGTGCGCACGAAGCCCTTGCCTCTCGGCCTGGGCAACCCCAGCGAGAAGAGCTACACTGCCCTCATCAAGATCGCGTTCCAATCCCTGACGCTGGTTTGCGACTCCGTGTCGTCCCTCTCGCCCGCGCACCTCCGTCTCTGCATCAGCACGCTCGGCCAGTTCGGGCGCCAGTCAGATACGAATATCGCCCTGACTGCTGCTGCGAGTCTGCTGTGGAGCGTCTCCGACGCGATCCAGTCCAAGCGCAAGAACGCGGAAGAGGAGCCTGAGTACAATTCGCTATGGATGTTCCTGCTGCTCGAGGTGCTTGGGCTTTGCACGGATGCGCGGCCGGAGGTGCGTGACGGCGCCATTCAGACGCTGTTCCGCACGATGCAGCTGTATGGCGCGACACTGAGCCAGGATACGTGGGACCAGTGTATCTGGAAGGTGACGTTCCCGTTGCTGGACTCGATCACAGCGGAAATTCGGCGGTTTGCTGGTGCTTCGCCTGCGCGGACGCCCGAGGCACCACCTGTGTCCATGACGGCGACGACGGTGCCCCCAGAGCAGGCGTGGGACGAATCGAAGACGCTTGCGCTGCAATCCATTGGATCAATATTCCACGACTTTTTGGCATCCAAGATCATCCACCTCGAGTCGTTCGTCAAGGCTTGGGACGTGTTCGTCAATCACATACAAGACACGGTCCTCCTCGACAACCGAACCATTAGCCCGCCGGCCCTGCGGAGCTTGGAGAAGGCGGTCAAGGCGTCGTCTGGCGCTTCGGCGGACTTGAAGCCGAAGGTCACTGAGATTTGGGAGCGGGTGTGGACGATGTCGGACAGTGTGGGTGACGCGATACTGCGTCGGGGGAACGCGGCGGCCTCGCATGCAGCCGATCCGGACAGCCCCCATAAGCCCTTCACCCAGGACAGTCTTGTGGCGTTTTTGGATGTTATTCGGTGTACCAGGAGTATCAGTAGGGCGCTTGATGGGGCAGAGTGGCCTCTAGAACGACTCACCCGTCTCATGGCCATCCTCAAAGGTCGGCCAAGGTCTTTCTATCGTTCTTGCACCCAGGACTAACCGTTTTCAGGCGTTCTCACCTACCCAAACTCGCCCGATTACCGCCCAGATATAGATCAGTTGCCTCCTGTCCAGGTACGTGTTCCATTCTTTGCTCTTTTCCGTACTCAACAAGGAATACCATCTCCAGGCTATCGTCCTCGACACCATCGTCGACATCGACCTCGCTGCTCCGGGCTGTCCGTCCCTTGTCATGCGAGATCTGTCGGAGTTTGCGACCCTCCCGTTCCTTGCTGCGTTTGATGTCCCTGCAAACCCCAAGACGCAAACGCCGCCGAAGCGCATTACATACATCGCGCTCACGAAGAAGACGATGCCGATGCTGATGGACCTGTTCTTGCGATTCAAGGAGCGAGAGGAGATCTATGTCGACGGCACCATCGAGGCCGTCCTCTCGGTATGCTGCTCCTTAAGCTCATTTGTGTGAAGCTTATTTGCGTCTTTCGCTAGGCGTACTCGATACCGGTGAAGCTGAAATACGATTGTCCTCCCGCGTCGAAGTTTGGTCACGATCTTCCGCTTTGGAAGACCGCGACGTCGAATTTCCTGCGAATCGTGCGGGAATGTGTTCCGCCTATGCAAGCATTAGGCGACGGTGAGCGATCTCTACAGTCGAAGTCCCATGTAACCTCAATGCTGGCTTATAGCTGTTCCCGATGAGCACGTCGAGGGCATATGGCGGCAGGTGCTCGACGTTTTCAAAGGAGGAATCCTTGCCGACTGGTACGAATGACCGTCTGGGTCGATAACATCCGCTCACCGTCTCCACCAGCTCGGCCACTGAGACCTTCTCCCTCGAGATGCAGGAAGCCGAAGAAAACTTCGACCTTGCTCTGATTGGTGCCTTGGAGATAGACGTCGTCCCCCACCTCGGGCAAAAACGTGTCCCGGACGCTCTCGTTGGACAACTCGCAAAGGTTCTCCAGCGAGGAAGTCGGCTGTATGAGGCCGAGTTGGCATCGAACCCACACTCTCCGGTGTCTTCATCTGGATCCCGCGAATTCGAGAAGATCGAGATGGATGGTCAGTACGAGAATGGTAGCACGCAGTCTCGTGCCTTGGTGCCTAGAGAGCGCTTCTCGTACTGGTGCTTTGATCTCCTGTTCTTAATATGCTCCAATACCACGAAAGGTCCGTACTTTATGCCGTATACTGATTCGATTTCTTATCCTTCCTGCAGACCAGGAGCCTTCTCGCCGTCGACTAGCCGCTTTGAGTCTGCCGTCGTTGCTGAATCGATGCCGGACGGTCATGGTGGGATACGTCGCCGATGAGGCTTTGCGCGGGAATCTACCTTTCCCTCGCGCGCGGGAGGATGAGCTCCTCTACGTACTGCGGAAGCTGCTTGAGCTGCGACTCTGGCCTGGGTCGTTATGGGCCGCACTATCGGAGGAGACGACAACCTTTGCCGTGGAGCAGCCTCGTAAGTATTTCCTTTTCTACTCTTTCCTGCTATTGATTGTCGTCCTGCTCAGCCATTGACGCGTCGCTGAGCCCCTCGCTGCTCATCGCAGACGCGGTGAAGCGATCATCCGTCGCTCATCTATTCCACTTTTATCCCGTGCTTTGCGAGATTGCCTCCATCCCACGCAAGACCCCGTCCTCGTGGGTGCTGGCTCGGACTGGTGGAAGGACCTCTTCCCCAGACAGTGGCGAAGTGACAGAATTAGACGCGCGAGTACTCGCTAGAGAGTGTTTGAAGGAGGTCGGGAGGGAGATGGGTGTCCTACACTGATCATTCAAATTGCTATCGTAGAAACTTTTAATCTGCATCTCATTTGCTGGATCCGTATGTATATACTGTAGCTAGCCTTGCGCATATATTCTCGCATTTTTTTCGGAAGTCCACACGCCTTCAGATGACGGATCACTAGATTAAGTTGGAGCTTGTTTTCTTAGCTCCTTGTCCTTGACGTTCATCCAAGAGAACTCAGTGAGCGTCCTTTATCCCAGTCAACTGTTGCCCGTAAGTGCGGTGTTCATGGTCCATCGACTGAGCTTGAAGGACCAGCAGATCCCCGATATGTCGGTACAGGAGCTTCAGACACGCATTGACAAAATATCGGTCGAGATCGAACTCCAAAGAGAGGTGCTCAGGCGCCTCGATCAAAGCAAGAGTGCCATTCAGCGCCAGCTCAACTCCATCCGCGATCCTATGGGACGGCTGCCACTCGAGCTATCATCCGAAATATTTGTCCAATGCGCCCTGCCGACGCCCGAAGCCCATACCGTCCTCCTCGGCGTCTGCCACGCATGGACCGACATAGCAGTATCCACCCCGACCTTGTGGTCGTCTATCGATCTTGATTTCCCGGGTGTCGAAATCCTACAACTCTGGCTTGAACGGACGCGGAATCACCCTCTATCCATCTCCCTTCGCCACTACGGCGCCTGCCCAGCTGTCATCGCAGTTCTGAGCCGATACGCACCTCAGTTGAAGCATCTCAAGATATACGAATGCGTTAACCTCAGCTCGTTGAGTGGCCTCGGAGCACTCCATTTCCTGGAGACTCTGTGGCTCACCGGCGTCCGCACCGAAAACGGAGAGCCCATCGAGATCAGCCTCGCCCAAATTTTATCCCTTCTTCGTCTTGCTCCGAACCTTGTACGATGCATTTGGCGCGATCTCTACGTCTGGCCAGACGCTGACCCCACTCCCGCACAAATCGTGCCACTCCCCCGTCTTCTATCATTTACAGAGGGGACAGACCTTGGCGATAAATCCGGCGCAGACGCTCTGCTTCCACACCTTTTCCTCCCTGGGCTTGAAATGCTCGCCCTTTCATTGTCCGATACCTGCTTCCGCCCCGCCCAGCTTACACCCTTTCTGACATGCAACTTGCCGCCGCTAAAAAGATTGTCGTTGGGAATCGGTATTCGTTGGACCAGCCTGGTCTCATTCTATGAATGCCTCCGCCTCGTTCCCTCTCTATCGGAGTTGGAAATGTACCTCCCAGACGATTGGTTGTCGCCCTTCTTCTCCGCACTCAGCAAAACGACACCCCAAGGCTTACTACTTCCAGCTCTCAGCAAACTAAAAATCCATGGTGCTCTTGCCTCCCTCATTGATTCGGTTGACGCCGTGTATTTACTCATCTTCCGAGCCCTGGAAGTCCGCAGACCGCAGTTGGCTTCGTTTCACCTCGACAGCAGGCGGTCATCTCTACACGGTCCATCCAACTCGGTCCGCGATAGCTTCTGTCGACTAACGGCACTGGGTGGGATGGAAATATTTGTGGGCCATGGCTACAAGAACTTTCTTCTTTAAGCCCGCAGTTAAAGCCTTGAGTCAAGTCTTGAACCTCATGCACGGCGGCCGTTCACGTTGCTTGTATGTAATGCAAATTTTATAGAACATCCCGACTTTTACGATTGGGCGTGTCCTGTACGGTTTCCTACGCACGCGATGTTTTTGTTAGACTTGCGTTCTGGGCTCTTTTAAATTGCAGTACTTGGAATTCGTCGGGCATTCCCAAGTAGGAAGTCACAGCCACTGGCACTCTTTCTCCAGAACCGTCAATCTGCGCTCGCGGCCCAGCTGCAGTCAGCGTTTGGAGTCCAAGGCGAAGGCTTCAAGGTACTTGAACCCAATCTGGCTATTTGCAATCTATGGATTGAGACGCTAGCAGCGTTGCCCTCAGGGAAATAATCGAATCTCACCACGACTCCTGCAATCGTTACGACGGAAAACAAAAGGCCACCTTGGACCGGGTAGGCACCGCCGTCGCAGGTTATGGCACAAATCTGAATCCCCGTGCTTTTGCAAAGGCCCAACTTTGAAATGTCTGTCGTCGAAGAGCTCGAAGCGCGCATTGACAAAATATCGGATGATATCGAACTCCAGAAAGAGGTGCTCAGGCGCCTGGAGCAAGGGAAGAGTGCCGTTCAGCGCCAGCTCAACGCCATCCGCGATCCCGTGGCACGGCTGCCACTCGAACTATCATCCGAAATCTTCCTCCAGTGCGCCCTGCCGGCGCTCGAAGCCCATACCACCCTCCTCGGCGTCTGCCACGCATGGACCGACATAGCAGTATCCACCCCGACCCTGTGGTCGTCTATCGATCTTGATTTCCCGGGTGTCGAAATCCTACAACTCTGGCTTGAGCGCGTGTGCAATCGCCCTTTATCCATTTTCCTTGGCCCCCACGGTGTTTGCTCAACTGTCGTCGCAGTTTTGAGCCCATACGCACAGCAGTTGCAGCATCTTGAAATATACGAATGGAGCGACCTCAGCCCACTGAACGCCCTCGGAGACCTCAATTCTCTGGAGACTTTGTCGATCGCTAGCTCCCACCCAAGCAAAAGAGATGCCACCCTCGACCTCGCTGAAATTCTATCCCTTCTGCGCCTTACCCCCAACCTTCTGCGATGCAGCTGGGAGGCCGTTTACCCCGGCAACTTTGGTTACACCGACCTTAATGACACCGAGAGCACACACAAAGTGACCCTCCCCCATCTTCTCTCATTCGGAGACGGGCCAGACGTTCTTCTTCTATCCTTTGTAGATAGCATACTCCTACACCTCTCGCTACCTCGGCTCGAAACGCTCGGCCTCGGACTCACCCGGGGTTTCGGCGGGCCAGAATTTGCGCTTTTTTTGCAAGCCAACTCGCCGCCTCTGAAAAAGTTGATGTTGGGAGACGGGCCAGGAAACTCCGTCGAGAACTTGCCTGCGCTGCTAGAATGCTTTCACCTCATTCCCTCTCTGGTGCATCTGGAGATGTTCATCCCGGAGGAAAATATAGTCGCGTTCATGTCTGCCCTGGCGGCCTTCCAATTCCTCCCACATCTCGGCAAACTGAAAATCACCATCTTCCCAAACTTCACAACCATCCAACTGGCTACAGTGTATTCATCTGTCTTACAACTTCTTGACGTTCGTAAACCGCAGCTTGCTTCCTTTCACCTCGAGTTCCGCGATGCCAGCTTCGAGACCTTGTCGATGAGACCTTCACCAGAAATCTACGAACGCCTCCGGCGACTCGTGGCAGGTGGGATGGAAATATTCGTTGGCGATGAAAAAGAAAACTACCTTCTGACTTAGGGCCTGCGGTTCCAGCGTTGAATTCTCTTCTTGACAAATTCCTCCCGCCGACTCCCAGCCGTTCTGTCTGTGTACTGTCATGATCTTTCTAGAAATTCTAGTTCTTCCAGAATTTGAAACAGCGAAATGTTCGTTCCATGAAGAGCAAAGGCCTCTCGTCTCTCGCGATCGGTTTAACAAGTGAGTTTGAACAAAATCCGGACTGGAGCATGTACTTTCAACGTGAACATCGAGCGGCGAATTTTATTTTTTTGAGGTAGAACATTTACGTTGCGTCGTTTGACTTGATCTTGAATTTCTTTGCAGTTTGCTCCAAGTTCTTGCCCTTCTCTCGCGTCGGGAGTTCAACTGGAATATTTTCAACCAGGATTACAAATCCCGCCCCATTTGTCACTGTCTCACGATCTCGGCGGCCAAGATTGAGCGGGTGTGAGAACGAAATCAAAAATGCGCAACCGGAGATATGCGCGCTTGCAATGTCTGCGATCACCAAGGACCCTCTTGCGAACCGCCATGACTGAGAAGCGTCAACCGCGAAAACCGAGCTGTAAAGTCTGCCATCGACGGAAAGTGGTGCGTGTTGATTTCCTGCGCATTTATTCTTCACTCAGCCATTGCCCGCAGCGCTGCGATGGCCAAACTCCCTGTGGCTCTTGCTCCCGGGCGCGGAGACCCTTTGCCTGCGAGTATTCTCCGGATCTCACCGAGGAACCTGTTCGCGTACCACGGGGAAGCGCGTGTACTATTTGTCGGTGAGTGCTCGTCTGAATTCTCCTTCCTTCAACCGTATTAAAGGGGCGTCAAAGACAGAGGAAACGGGTAGCTCCGATGTCTTTATTTCGCGATTCTATTTGACACCACCTCCAGAAATGCGATGGTAAACTTCCATGTTCAACCTGCAAAGACACCTTGCAGTCCGATGCGTGCCAATATCGCACCAAAGCTCGTTCGGCAAAAGGTGCGTGATCGCTCAATGGATGGCGCGCGGCTTCTCAATTTCTTTGGCAACAGACGACGGCAGTGAATGTCATGCAAGACCTCTGGATGTTGATCTCCAAGTACGTCTCCACCATCCGTGGGCTGAAGACGATCGGACGGCGACACAATCTGGTCGGCTTCGCTTTATAGTTCATCTTTCAGGCATTAACATGACCACCAGATAATCCTTCCCTCGTCCTCCTCCAACCGGATCCTGCGCGGCCGCCGTGCGGAGTCGATCACAGCATTGAACGCTACTCACTGTGCGCCTATCTTATTACCTTCCCATTCCAAGCTGAACTCCACAAGTCGGACTCTTTTCGTCGACTACTGTACGCACTATGGCCTCGTATTATCCGTTGAAAAGCGGGAGGCTATAGCCCGGGGAGATACCTCAGGAGCCGTCGTCCACCCGATATTCATTCCCGTCGCCCAAATGATGGGCTATCTACTCGCGGACCTGTCTACATCGGCCCAATGGGCGCATTTTCGAGGCCAGTCGGCCAAGGAAACGGAGCAGCGTCTCCGCGTCACGAATACACTCGACGACTCGTCCGACGGGCTGGATCCGCTGACGGCCGTGCAAGTACACCAGACGCTCGCGATGTACTGGTGCAAGAAGCGGGATTTCCACGCTTTCCAGGTCTGTCTGGCCACCGCGGGCGGTATGGCTATATTGCTTTGTCAACATGTTGCGCTGGGTCAAGAGGAGGAGGAAGGCTGCTCGGCCCTGGCGCATATGGTTTTCATCGAGATCATGTCGCTAACTTTCCTTCCTGTCGACCAAAAGACTCGTTCAGACCGGATACAGGAATTTCACCGCTGTCTTGTGAGTAATATATTCTGTCCTCCATCCTCCAAGCTGACCTTGGGGCAGACGAAGCAACACAATACGCTCGAATTGAACTTTGTGAGAGCGAAAAGTGCGCTTTTGTTTACGCAGAGTCAAGAGTTGGTGACCGAGTGGAATAAATGCGAACCTGGTATGCCTCTTCGGGCTCTTTCGCGCTTATCATTGACTATTTCCCCAGGGAACGTCGTGGGGAAAGAATGGACCGAGCGGTGCCGCATCGCTGCCAACGATATCCACAATCATCTCGAGGTTCTGAACACGCTGCTGCGCGAGTTGGTTGCCAGTGGGGCAACCCAGCCGCATATCCTAGTCGTCAAGGTCTCCGTCATCTCTCTGCTCGCCGCTCTCGCCGACATGCACGCCGTCCTCGCACCGTTCCTCGCCATGGCTAGGCGGGAATACTGCAGGATCGTCGAAGCAGTCGCGGTCGTCACGCGCACGCTTTCTGTAGAAGACCACGAGACGTGCGATTTCCTTGAGGTTCGTGTTCAGGTTCAAAAAAAATCCGGTGCCGATGCTAACTGAGTTGACCCGTCGTCTGAATAGGTTTGCTGGGAGATCGCGTCTCGGGATATTTCGGAGCAGCCGCCGACTGCGAAATGGCGTCAATACCTCGATAATCTGGGATTATCGAGCGTTGGGTCGACAGAGGTGGATTCGCCGCTGACGGGTTCACCACTGACGGATTCATCACTTCTGGATTCACCATTACCGGGCTCGGGCTTGTGCTTGTTCGGAGGGCAGACGACCGAGGCAGAAGCAATGTTTCCTTTGGTTATGTAGTGAAACCAATAATGCATGTAGTTGTACTTACTCGTAGAGGGTCGCGCGAAATTAAACACCCCTAATCGTCGACGCCTCTTCTCGATGAGTCCTTCCGTGCTTCGATAGGTTAGTGGTTCGACGAGCGTCCGCTCGTCTTGACTAAAAGCGAATTTCGGAGCGCTCAAAGCCTCTCCACAAGTCAGGGTATTTCACAACTCGAGAAGGAGAGCATAAATTGGTTTCGGTTATGCCGACGGTTTGCATGTTGAATCGACGCCATTTCAGTTTGATCGGCTAAAGTTGAACAAGGTTGAACGTCAGAGTAACTTCGCAGATTTGGATACTGGTACTTGTTTACTCTGTAACAGAGCCGACCCAGCTAAAATCTGGCGCTGAAATCGATGGCTCAGGTAAAAACACTGCATCGAGAGCCGAGACGCCGTGTGGCTGTGACCTTTCCCTCAACGAAAAGCGAAGGACGCAGGTTGAAAGCCTCGGAGAACACCGCTTGAAATAGTGACGGCGTCCGCGGAAAAGACAGACCGACGCAGTCGAGAGTTCCAGAATCCCTCTTGACGCGATTAGTATGTAACGCCGGTGTGAGGGAAAAAAAAGGATGTTATTTAGTATGGACAGCAGCGGGGAGGGAGTGAAAGAAAACGAATTGAGGGGATACGGTGGGTGAGTGGTACATTATTATGGAGAGTAACGGCAGGAAGACACGACGAAGGAATGCGATCATGGGCAACGCGAGGGCGTTCCGCCGACCTCTGCAGCAGAACAAAGGACTTGTCAGCACGCAGGGAGGGACAAGACAGTAAGGAAAATGAGACGCACGCTCAACCATGACATCGATCGTATCTGCAAGGCCGGGCATTAGGGTGGCTTTAGGAGAAAGGCAAAAAGGAAAAGCGCACCGTTATCCTCCATCTCCAGCGACATGGGCGTATCGTCGTCGTTTATTCGCGAACCGTCGTACAGAAACCTGCAAGATACATGAGGATCGGCAGGAAACACGCAGGGCCACTGTATGTGTACACAGTACAGTGTGCGATGCACGATACCATCGAAAGCGGCACACCACAGGATCGAGAATAGAAACGCGGTAGCTCACCGAATGCTGCCCACGTCCTTGCCGACCTTGCTGGCGTACGCTCCTTGGAGCTTGCTCAGCTTCGTGCTCCGCTTGATCTTAAAAAAGACCTCGTCCCCCGTTGAGCTCACGACCTGCGAAAAAGACGCGCAAATGTATAAGCAAGGCGTCCCAATCCACTGCGAGCAACCAGCGCAGCATCCAGTGGCATTTGCGGGCGACCGACCTTGATGTTTATGGTGGACGAGGCGTCCTCCGACTTGACCTCCTCCTGGGTGTTTCCCTGGGCCTCCTCCTCAGACATTGTGTGTGTCGGCGATGTAGTAGGTGGTGTGTGGTGAGACGTGCGTTCGGGCTCACAGCGAACGAGAAAGAGTCAAGACAAAACGCTTTTGGCGCCAAGTGGCAGTGTCCTGCTTATGTAACGGTCTTCAATTCTGTTTGCCGCTCGCTGACTCGGAAAGATACGTTTATTAGGAGCCCTGAAGCCAAACGTACACTACAGAAAACTAGCCACGACTCTATACTACGACAGAAAATGGAAAACGTGTATCAGCGATTTTTCTTCTCCTTGCGCGAGACGCGCGTCAGGAGCTTTTTGGCTTTTTGGTACTCGACGTCCTCCTCGCTCGAGTCCTCCCACATGTCCGTAGGCTGCGACCGCCCCCACGGCGGACGCTCGTCCTCGGTTTCCTCGTCGAAGACAGGCGGCGTGGTCGAGAATGTCGGCTGCAGGGACACGCGCACGCTCTTCCTTCGCTGCGGGGCCGCCCCCAACGCGCCAGCTGGCGCAGCGCCCGTCTGCGTTGACGCCGAGCTCGCAGACAGATCCGAGCCGCCATACCCATAGTCCTCGATCAAGGGGTTGCTGCTCCCATGGGCGTCGACCGGGCTGTCGTGCAGGGCGACCGCGATAATACCGTTTGTAGCTGGGTACTCGTGTGGGGGCGGCGGCGGCGGCGGACGTAGGTCCTCGCTATCGTGGTCCCCCTCGCGCTCCGTTTCCGCTTTCCGTCTCGTCCCCATCCTCGTTGAACGTCTCATGCCCTGTTTCGTACGACGAGATCGACGCCGCGTCATCCGAGTCGTCGTCGCCCTTCCTCCCCTCAGCGACAGGCTCCAGCGCCTTTCCCTTTCCCTTCCCGTTGCCCACAGGATTGAGCAATGGCGCGGGAACGGGAATGGGCACTGGAACCGCTGCAGGGACAGGTAGCGGTTCCGGCACCTTCGCGGGCGAGGCCTTCATAGGCACTGGCGGCGGGGAGGAAGCTCTGAGCGCACTCCGCAGTGGCGACTTTGCTGGGCGTTTAAGCGACGATGCGGGTGACGACGTGCTCGGCGTGCTGGCGCCGTGGAGCGTGTCGGGGCCGGCGAACGTGCTGGGTACCGCGGGCGTGGAATAGGGCAATGACCCAGAGGCGAAGATGGAGCCCGGGGCGCGGGGAAGACCCTCGAGGGTGGCACCTGCGCTGACCGCGCGTTCACGCGAGTAAGTCCCATCGGGGCGGGGCGCCTTCGCCTCGACCAAACCCGCACTACCGCTCCCGCTAGCCGCTCCATTCGCGTTACCGTTTGTGCTAGTGTTTGAGTTGCTGCCACTCCCCGCCCACCCGTTTCGATTCGCCCTTGCGACGTCCTCCACGATGCTCATCAAACTAAGGCTCTCCGCCGCCGCTCGGGGCGCAGGGTGGACCGGCATGCTGGCGCGCCTTTCCGTCTTCGTCTTGCTGCCCTCGCCGATGCTCGGAGCGGACGGCACTAGCGCGTCCGCGGACCTATTATCCCCCGACACACCGAGCGATGCGCGGCGTTTGTGGCGCGACGGTAATACATGCATCAGCTCTGCAGTGGAATCTGACCCCACGCTGCTGACGCTCCGCATCGTACCCGTCGGTGTCGTGGTGCCCTTCTTGTTCTTGCTCTTCCGCCGCTTGACCAGCGTCCCCGTAGGTGTCACCCCACCGTCGCTCGCCCAGCCCTTCTCTTCCGAGTCCGCGGTGGCCCGCCGAGAAAGCAATCCCTGGCCCTGTGCCCCAACCCACTCCTCCGCCTTGCGTGCCCCGTCCGCCGTCGCCCCCCGCTTCAGCCTCCGCGATCCCGTCCCCACATCGCTCACCACCCGCTGCCTGGCTTCCCGCATCCCCATGGGCGGCTCGCTGCGCACATCAGGCTCCCCATCCGTATCCGTATCCTCATCGCGCCCCTTAGCCTTCCCCCACCGCCTCCGTCCGCCACTCTCAACCTCACTCCCGCCCTTCTTTCCGAACAATCCCCGTATGCTCCCAAAGAACCCCGAGCTGCTCTTCACCGGAACGCTCAGCGTGCTGCTCCCATACGTCGCCTCGCGCCGCAAGGTCCCCGTCGGCTCTCGCTTCAGGGTGCCGTCGCGCCGTAAGATCCCACTCCCGCTTCCGGTTTTCGTCCCGAGCGCGAAGCGTGGGTTCTCCACGACCTCAACGGCGCGCTCATCTTCCTCCTCCGCCACGCTGCTCCCCTCCCCGTCCTCGCCATACGGGGTCCGCGCCAGATCCTCCTCCGTAATCCGCCGCGCCAGCACATGCTGTGCGAACCGCGGCACGGCCAGGTCGGCGATCGCGTGCGCTGGGGGAACGGGCAGCGGCGCGAGCTGCATTGAGTGGGCGCTCGAGTCGTGCGACGAGGGCGGCGGCAGCGGCGCATCGCTGTAGATGTGTTGCTGAGGCTCCGCAAACAGGTTGATCTGCGAGGCGGATTGGGACGGCGCGAGCGAGACGTCGGAGCCTGCGACGCCCGGGAGCGGCTTGTCTGCGTCTGAGCCCGAGGACTGCTGGCCGACAGCGGTGACGGCGCCCGCCCTTCCCGCCTCGGCCCAACGCAGACCGCACTCTGCCAGGGCACGACACCGCCCGGCGAGGCCCTCTCGGACGAGCGCGGCGCGGTGAGCGGCCAACGCGGATTCTTTGGCGGCGAGGTGCGCCTCGCAGGCCTGCAGCTCTGTCTGTGCGGCGACGAGCTTGGCGTTCGAGTTGGCCGAGGTGGTAGAGAAGGGGAGGGAGGACTGTGACTGGATGGGGGAGAGGGGGAGCGAGGTGGAGGAAGAGTGGTTGTTGTGGAGAGTGGGTTTGGAGGCCTTGATGAGGCGGGTGACACTGGGTGAATAAATGCGTCGTCAGTAATTAAAAGAGGGACGCAAAAAGGACGAGAAATGGAAGGCACAGTCAGTATGAGAGCTGTACGAGTCGTGCATTTTTTGGTAAACCAAATAACAGTCGGAATGCGGAGTGACATGCGGAGTGCGCCATTCAATGCAAGCCAGATTTCGAGGCTCGAGCGAACACCCAAGACGCAACAGCACCCTGCCCTCTCCGGCACAGGCTACCCAGGACTCCTTTAAACTATAGCCGTGCCGTTTGGCTCGGACCAGAACGTCACACCGCAACCAACGCACATCTGCCTCGTAAAGGGGGTATAGAACACTCACAGAATCTCCCTGTCGCGCATGATATTGCCAACCTCGTCCTCGAGAGCCTTTAATCCCTTGAGATAGTCGCGCCATCGGTCGACCGCAGCGGCATAGTGTCTGAGGGCGTCGTCCGCAGCAGAAAGAGAGCCAGCGACGGCAAGTATGAGATGGGCCGAGGCTGGGGACGAGGATGAAGCGTATGCAGTCACAGAAGCCAAGGATGCATTGGAATGGTCGAGAAGAGTCGCCAGATGTTTTGCGTATTCCTTTTCTTGGGTCAGGAGGTTTGTCAAGAGCCGCGAGTCTGCTGGACGGTGTACCATAGAGCACTAGAGCAGCGAAGGGCAAGAGTAGGCTCCACAGCGCCCAGCGTACGTCGTTGGTGAGCGCAAGTCCCAAATAGGAAAGCACTGCCTTTGCAGATCTTGCCTTCTCCATCAACCGTGAACACGGCTCTCCTAGGGATGGCCACCGTCACCGTCTTTACGGGTATGACGGGTGCCGTCGACGGCATGCCGTCCCGCGCCGTCAAGACCTCGGTGGGTTCCATGCGCCGGACGGGGACGGGCAGCCGTCTACGACCGTAGACGGGTTCGATGCGCTGATGGCGGTTCTCGCGCTCAAAAACACCCCAACATGCTCTAAACTGAGACCGAATGATTGTTAGATATGGAGGAAGGGTAATTGGGGTTCAAAACACTACCGGTGGACCCTACAGGCCCTCTCAGGAGAGCATCTGCTCATGTGAATAAAATCAACCAATGTTGAAAATGCTTTTCACTGGTCACTGAACCCCCTAGGGTGTTCCCAATCGGCTGTGAGAGGACACTTGCAGGCTACACATCACTTTTGACGCCAACTTAGGACCCAGGGACATGCCTTTTTATTCCCTCGCGCCGCCCCGTCAATTTACGATTTACGGCCGTTCTTTTGCGGCGCCGCGCCGTCTGGAGTGGAAAAAACGACGGATGCGGGCCGTAAATTTGACGGCCGTGCCCGTTAACGGGACGGTGCCCATCCCTAGGCTCTCCTCGAACACCCCGTTGAGCGCCATTTCTAGCCAGGGAAGAGCTAATGAGGTACCGGACTGCAGACCTGAGCGTTTGGAAATATTTCTGACGTTTCCTAGGCTTTTTCCCGCTTTCATCCTAAATTTGCTACTCGAGACGCATAAATTAGAACCCTCGCAGTGGACTCAGTAGGTAACGGTCTCATTGTCGAGCGACAAAACTGACTTGTCGTCTGTACGTCCAGCACACAAAGTCAGCATGTCCGTGCAAGAGCTTGAAGCGCGCCTCGACGATATCGAGGCGGATATCGAGGCGCAAGAAGAACGGCTGAACCAGCTGAAGCGTAACAAGTGTGCTGTCCGGCGCGAGCTCAACTCTCTCCGCGATCCCGTCGCGCGATTGCCCCCGGAAATCGCATCGGAGATATTCATACAATGCCTCCCTGATCGACGAAAACCTGCGGCTGGGGAGGCTCCCATGCTCCTCCTGCAAGTTTGCAACGGATGGTCCGATATAGCCATCTCCACCGCGGCCTTATGGTCCACTATTCAGATTACCCTCCCCCGCGTCGAAATCCTACGGCTCTGGCTTGAACGCGCGCGGAGCCAGGCCTTATCGATAACTCTTATTCGCGCTCTGGATGATGCGGTCGCTACCGCGCTCCAGGAGAATGGGGCGCGACTAAAGTACCTCAAAATATGCGAGGAAGAGCATTTGGGCTCTCTCGCCTTCGTTGACGGGTCATTCCCAAGGTGGTCATCCAGTGTCTATCCGCTGAAGACAGAGGGCGCAACGTCTTCAGCATCGATGAAGTTATGGGACTCCTAAAACTCGCCCCCAACCTCGTTGAATGCATTTTCGACGACGTAGTATTCTTCCCGCTCGACGCTTTGGAGGCTCCGCTAGTTCTCAATCTCACCTGCTTACACTTCGGGATAACCTTTAATGCTGGCTGGAGACATAACGAACTTCTGGACTACCTCTCATTACCCGCCCTCACAGCACTCTTTATCTCCCTCAACACCAGTGACGCCGCCGCCTTTTCCGGCTTTTTGAAGCGGTCATCGCCGCCCCTTCAAAAACTACTGCTTGACAACGATAGAGAGCTACTCTTCATCGACCTGGACATCTGCCTCCGTATCGTACCCACCCTCACCCATCTCGAAATCTACCTGGGTGACACCGTCTTTGGGGATCAATTGTTGACCGCACTCGCGGACGCGCCGTCCGACTTCATTCCAAACCTTCGGGATTTGAAGATGTGCTCCCTTCTCTCCGAGTTCCCCGACGACTCGCTGCTCCGAGCGCTCTCGGCTCGTTGTAATCGACTCACTTCCTTCGAGCTTGTGACACTCGATGCACCCCTTGGGGCGGATGTTTATGACGCGCTTTACCGACTCAGCGCCGACGGAATGCGAATCTCCATGACTGATGGTTTTCAAGAGATTTTTTCTTCAACCTCCGGTGAGCTGTGTACCATCATTCTCTTCTCAGCGCCACTGACATATGCACGGATCTTGTTAGTACTGCCCGCGCCGGTGTAAACGAAATGATTAATACTTGTTACTTATGTCCATTGGCGGAATTCGTCGTACATAGTTCAGCATCTCAGAGACGAAACATGGTACCACATGTCCGATTCAAAGGGGAGTGAATGGTGAGCAGTAGCAAGTCCTTCTGTGCATCTCGAGCAAAATCTGCTGGTTAAAATGTTTTCTTGTTGCCCTTTTGAGACTTTGGTGTCCCGATCCGAGTCCGATGTCTGGCACTCATTTTTTTCCCGCAAGGACACCAAAGTTGTATCTGCCGGCTCAGGAGGGCTCGGGCTCAGACCGCCGGTCCAAACACGACATCAGCTCTCACGACCCGCAATTGTTAACCATCACAACGTCAGTGAGGCGGTGCGTGTCAGGCCCTAACTACCTACCTCTCCAGGCTTCCCTCTCCACCCTCTAGCACTTCCCTCTCTCATCGATGGCAGAGATTCTGGGGACCATCAGTGCCATTGTCCAGCTTGTGGAAACCACATTAAAGGTCCGGGAGTACATCCACGACTTCCGCCATGCACCACAGGAACACCAAAACCTGCTCGCCGAGATGGATGCCCTGCGACCACTACTGGGGGAACTCCAATCTCGTATTGCTGCCAATCCATCAAGTAGCGTGATTGTACACATGGACAATCCTCTACAAGCCTTCAAATCCACGATGGAGGACTTCACCAAGAGTCTCCAACTTGAGGATGGGCCATTATCCAAATTCTCCAAACAGCTCAAGTGGGCCATGAGAAGTAAAAAGGAGGCCAAAGAGTACTTGGAAAAAACTGAACAATTCAAATCTCTCCTCAACTCCTGGTTACTAATCGACCTCTGGTGTGTTTTTAAACAACCCACAAATTGACACATATTCTGAGTTCAAAAATTAGGGATATGGGCCAACGTGGATTAATCCACAATGAGGGTGAGTGAACACAAACAGCCTGACTTCAAATTCTAATTTTGTTATGTTAGTTATGCTTCAAAATGTGGCTGGTGTGCAAGAAGGTATGTAATTTCTGGTCCTCAGGTGCAATCAACAACTCATGATGGAGACTAGAAATCCTCAGCAGTGTCGGCATTGCTGCTTCTGGCTATCGACAGCATATTGATTGTTTGTTGAATTTTTTGTGATTTTTATATCCCTCTCAGTCCTATTCACTAGTGGCAGAACGCAAACAAATCATAGATTGGTTTTCTCCACTCAATTTCTTCTTGCAACAGGCAGATATATCTGGGGCAAGGCAGGAGGGAACTGGAAAGTGGCTGCTCGCAGAACCTCAGTTCCGAGAATGGGAAATTGGTGTCAGCAAAACTCTCTGGTGCCGTGGAATTCGTATGCTTCTTCACTCTCAGAATTGATAGCTGGGTCTGATTTCAAACCTTTTTGTGACATCCAGCAGGTGCCGGGAAAACAGTCCTATCGTAAGTTTGTTGCATGAGTGCGGGTAACCACTGACCGATAGCAGGTCAATGGTTGTGGACCATCTCAACACCAAATTCCAAGCCAAGGATATTGGTGTTGCATCCATCTATATAAACCATAAAGAAACCGACATTCAGACACCTTCAAATCTTCTCTCTGGGCTTTGGAGACAACTCATATTTGGAAGACAGATCTCTCCCGAAGTTCGGAAGCTCCACAAACACCACTTAGAAAAAGCCACCAGACCATCTCTCAATGAAATTCTGGGAATTCTTCGGGCAGAAATCTCCCACTTTTCAAAGGTTTACATTGTGGTTGATGCAGTAGATGAATACCCAGAGGGTACTCGCCACATCCTGCTTGATCATCTCATGACAATAGGGTGGATGGTCAACCTAATGATAACCTCACGTCCTCACATCAATCCTCATCCGACTCTTCCAAACATCCAAATTATGGAGGTCCGTGCAAATGATGTGGACATCCAAACATATGTTGTGGCACAGATAAAGTCATCACCCCGACTTTCAAAGCATATTTTGGCTCGTCCAAACTTGCGAGATGAAATTATTTCAAAGATCAGTTCAACTGCAGATGGAATGTGAGTTAATTTTACTCACTGTGGTTGCGTTGTAGTAATCCTGGTTAGGTTCCTACTTGCCAAACTTCATGTCGGGTCCCTAAGCACCAAAAACACCATCAAAGCAGTTCGGGAAGCACTGGAGAATCTCCCCAAGGATTTGCATGACACTTACAATAATGCACTGAAGCGAATTCAAGACCAAAATGATGAGGATAGGATGGTCGCTCACTCCGCACTTACTTGGGTGGCAAATGCATGTCGACCATTGACAACAGCAGAAATACAAGTGGCTTTGGCTATTGAGCCTAACTCACAGCAACTAGATGATGACAACATCCTGGACATTGAGATTATAGTTGCTGCATGTGCAGGCTTGATCATTGTCGATGAACAGCTTGCTATTGTTCGTCTGGTTCACTATACTGCACAAGAATATTTTGATAGCATACAAGGCCAATACTTTCCACATGCACAGATACTCATCACCCGGAGTTTGCTCACATTCCTGAATTTTGACAACATAATAACTTTGTCTTGTACTACTCAGGACTCTCCACCTCCGCTCTTTGATTATGCACAGTACTGCCTTGTTCATGCTGCTGGGGAGCCTGAGGTTCAACTCAGAAATATGGTTGTGGATTTTCTTGGTCGGGTGAAGAATATAAAGCACGAAGAGTGGTTATCCCCTCCTTGGGATTTATTGTACTGGCCAGAGCAATGTTCTCCACTGTGGGTTGCAGCAGCAACAAATCTTGTGGAGACAGCAGGGTTCCTTCTTTTTCAATACCCTCAAGAAGAAATAACGGAGGCACTCCAAATTGCATCCCTGTATGGCCACCTACAGATTGTTGAGTTGCTTGTTGCGAATGGTGCCAGCATTGATGCACCAGGAGGTCTGTATGAAAGTCCCATGTCAGAATTTGTTGGAGACTTCAGTCCTGACTCTTATGGGAGGGGAACCAACTTTGGCAATGCCCTACAGGCAGCAACTATTGGGCAAAGTGTGGATGTTGTTCAATTCTTGCTGGACAAAAGGGCAAATGTGAACACAAATCTAGGCCACTATGGGAATCCATTGCAGGCTGCATGCATTATCGGGAATGAAATCATTGTTGGAATGCTTTTGGAGAACGGTGCGGATGTGAATGCCTGGGGGGGCCAATTTGGCACTGCACTACAGGCAGCAGCTTGCCGAGAGCAGGAAATAATTGTCAGGCTGCTCTTGGAAAGTGGTGCAGACACAAATTTGTTGGGTGGTAAATATGGCACAGCACTGCAGGCTGCATGTGTGTCTGGAAGTGAGACTATTGTTGAGCTACTGCTGGAGAATGGGGCTTATGCTGATGCACAAGCTGGAGAATATGACACCGCGCTCCGGGCAGCCTGTATACATGGTTATGACAATATTGTCCAGTTGCTTTGCAAATATGGTGCCAGTGTCAACCTGGAAGATGAAAACGGAAATTCCTTACAAGCTGCACTATTCCAGGGTGATGAAGATATTGTCAGGCTCTTGGTTGAAAATGGTGCCAATGTTAAGATGCCATGTGGGCCTTATAAAGATGCTCTTGAGGCAGCATTATCCTTGGGTCAGGAGAGTATTGCAGCCTTCATTCTCCAGACAATGGAGGGCAACTCAAACACAAATGCCCAGTATGCCCTCGAGGCCGCATTATATCAGGGCAATGATGTTGCCGTTCAGTCCCTAATTAATGACATGGAAATGATGTATGGTCAACTCGAGGTCGCATTGTCTACTGGTGATGATGCATTTGCCCAGGTGCTCATTGAGCAACTGCAAGATGCGTCCATGAATGTCTGAGGTTAAATAAAATTAGCTCTGTATATATTCAGTTCCTCTATATGTACTTCTTTTATTGTGAAACAGATTTGAGGAGTTGCTAGGTCAACGTTCAACAATGAGCATCCGGGGCAACTGGAAACACCCAGCAGCATGCTCACGCACAAACAAGATCCTGATGAAGATGTTCCGATCGTTTATGGGTAAGAAAGAGGTAAAAGTTGCACTGAAATTAGTTGGTGGTCGTTGGTTGGAAGTATTCTGACAATGTATATGCGGCCTGCCGTGGACGACTCTGATTGTACCTCAGTGGTGTATTCACATATTTAATCACAATAAAGCCAAGCGGAGTTTCAACTTGAACCTCTCACGTCAATTGTCCGGCAATTCCCGAACCAATCCTCGATGCAAACCGTCATGCCAGTGGGACTTGCCACAATTCCTCTGGATACTCAACTCGAAATCCTGGCGTGGATCCCTGATTTTCCGACCCTACACTCTTCCCTTTTGCTCAATCGCTCGTTTTCCCAACTTTTTACCGCACACCGCACGCTCTTGACCAAATCGGTCGCGCAGAATCATTTTGGCGAACTCCTCGACGATGCCCTCATACTGGCCAACACGCAAAAGGATCGGCACTTCTCCGACACGAAGAACCACGCCTACAAATCTCATTTTATCAGTCGCTTGCTCAGTAACGAGGATGTTATGAATACGGTGGAACTCGTCGTGTTCCCGTTGATTAGGGAGAAATCACGGTTAGTCCTCCTCGACCCGCACATCTGGTCAGTTTGATTGCTCGTTCGACGCCCTAATAGGTCCACTCCGACGAAACTGCTCAACTTGAAGCGCGCTGCCTATCGTTTCTGGACCTTCTGTATGGGAGAGCCAGCTAAACGACGGTGCGTCCGAGTTCTCCGCTCCTATTAAGCATCTTCTATTGTACATTAAACGATTTTGATCCAGCTGGTTCCTCTCCCAATTTTCCACCCCCGAACTCTCCGAGATGACGAAGATATACGATGGTGTTCACTCCCTAGTTATGAACATGCACGTAGGCGTCGAGATGGAAAGTGATCACGATTGTACGTCGCTCTCGGCTCTCCACAGTTCTACATATGTACTCACGCGGATTCGAGACGACCGGGTGTCTAGTATCATTTCCACAGGCCTCGGAAGAGTTTGTTGGCTCTGGGAATTATTCCAGGAGATGACTGAGGACCCCGAGAGCGACGCCGCTATGATGTTCGACGAATCGCTAGCGGTCTCGGGCGACGGTGGTGAGGAAGGTTTCTTCCGTTATGATATGTACGACATCGGGGAGGAGATGGAGTGAAAGCGCGCAAATGCTCTGCACGGAACAAACTAATGATTGGTTCGTTTGTTGGTCTTCTCCTAAGCGCATTTCATTGACACGGAGCGCACTCGTAACGATTCAATTCTTGTCAACAGCTACTGTGGGCTGAGACCTGGCGCGTGTTCCTGTATTTCTTGTGGCTACAATGCTTCCCAATGTCGTATTTTCCCAATTGAACCAAACGACTCGAACGAGCTGAAACCACCCAGATTGAGCATACAAAAACGTCCAGTACAAACCAAATCAATCAGAGAAGGGGAATGCCGCAGGACTCTTGAACCCATTCGCCCCCACCGCGCGCACCCCAAACTGCGCATTATCCTTCGACAGCAGCACCGTCGCCGTCGTGACCTTGCCCACCGGCACCACATGCGTCCAAAACGCATCCTCGCTCGCGCGCCACACGACCTCGTACCCCGCCGCCGCTGCGTCGCCCGTCCACCGCAGCGTCGAGTTGTTCGTGAGCACGCTGGTGTCGAGGGTGAGCCCCTTGGGCGTACCGGGCGCCTGCGCGAGAGACCACAGCGCGACGCCGTTCACGCGCGCGACGCGTGCGTTGAACTCAAAGTCGCAGAACTGGATGAGGTCGCCAAATTGGACGCCGTTGACGACGCGTATGTCTTGGTGTTGGTGCGCAAAATTCTCGTGGGGCTCCGCTGGGTTGTCGTTATGGGTTTGAGCAAGAAACTAGATAAATAAACCCTTACTGAAGCGCACGGCGGGGTACCCGTTCGCAATGAAAGATTCGTGGTCACCCCCGCGCAGGAAGCGATCTGGGCGGTAAACCATTTGCACTAGCCCAGGATGTCAGTGAATGGGTATAACGGCTCGAGGAACACACACCATTCATCTGCGTCACGGCATTCGACGCGACTTCGACAACGAAGCGGCCCAGCTGGCGAATCCGCGAGTCGTTCTCCGCCCCGATATCAATGCGGGATGTCATCTGCGAAAGGGTTTCGGTGGTCGGAACACCCTGCGCAAACATCCGGATGTTGAATGGGTCGGTCGTGCCGTCGTCCCCCGTGGAGGAGCCAACGATGTCATTCTGGAGTAAGGGATAATTGGGAAGAGGAGGGCGAGACATGGATAGAACCTACGTTGAGCATGCCTTGGACGTCGGCACTGGCGTTTTTCAGCCCAGATGCCATAAAGGCGGAGCCAAAAAGACCCTGCTCCTCCCCTGCATTCTTGTGAGCATTAATCAACACCAATTGAAGGCACGAAGACGAACCTGCCACCGCCGCGAACATAATTGTTGCGATCGAAGTGTGGTTGGCCATTACCCGCGCCAGCTCCATTGCGACTGCGACGCCGGACGCATCATCGTCTGCCACAAAAAGATCGTTAGGCTATCGGGCTGAATATATTGAAGCCACACGAACTTGCACCGGGCGAGTCCGACAGGAAGTTGGTCACGTCGGAAACGCGCGAGTCGTAGTGGCCAGAGACCACATAAATGCGGTTCGGATCCGTCGAGCCCTTGAGCGTCGCGACGACGTTGCTGATCACCGTATTCTGGATGATACTTCCCGTGCGTGTTTGCAGGTAATTCGGGACCTCCATTGAAGAAGCTCTAAGTTTACCAGGCAGGGGCATTAATAGATTCAGGGGACTCACGGCGACGGTCATCCGACCTCCAGAGGACGCAGCGAATGTCCGCATTTCAGACGCAATCCAGTCGCGGGCGGCGCCGATTCCGCGGGCGGGGTCGGTCTGGTTGGACATGGTGTTGCGGGTGCCAAAGGAGACAAGCTTGGTAATTATGGCCTCGATGCGGGCGGGGTCGATTTGGGCCATCATCGCGGTGAGCTCTGCATTGGGCTGTTGGGGGACGAGGAGCGCGCCAGGACCGGGGGGCCAGTCGGAGGCCCCTTGGAGGAATTCTTCATAGGACGAGAGTTGCGCGAGGGCTGTGGTTCAACAAGTTAGCGCTGTGATGTCGAACATAGGTGAATGGTTTGCCTTTTGCTGTGAGCAGGGTGAGCACAGTGAGACGCTGGAAGAGATGCATCTTCGGTAAAGGGTTTGTTGGACGTCCATGGGTATATATGCGGGCCCAGTTTCGCCGACAATACCCAGGTCAGTTCCATGCGGTCGTCTAAGTCCCCCAAGGAATGAGTTGCCTGAACAGGCAACACACGAGGTGCGATTCTGTCAAGAGTGGCAGAACGAAGGATGCCGTCCGGCACAGGGCGCGGAGATTTCCATTCGAAAGCGCGAGAAGCACGAGTTGAAGGCAAGGATGCAAGAGGCCCGCCCCAAACCCGCCACGAAGATTGCAGAATTTCCGGTTTTGAATTTGAGGCGGAGTATCAGGGCTACGACAGGGCAGAGTATTGTGTAGAAATGGCTGTTGGTGTGTGGGGATTAAACAGAGCTTGAGCTTGAGTTAGGCGCCGTCCCGCCTTGGTCCCGCCCGGTGAGTGAACATGGTGGGAGTGAGACGGAGTTAACGCCGATCATAGACCGCGTTCCAGGCCCAGCCATTGGAATCGCCCACGCGTGGGAACCTTTTTTCAACCCGGATATTTGTAAGCTCAATAAAAACTCAACAATATCCACATACATATCGCAGTTCGTCTCAATCTGGGTAACCAGTAAACTTTAACCGTCGCGCATGGGTTATTCATCGATCACTCGATGTTCGTAACTTACAGGCAAGATGACTCCTCCGCTTCGCTCCGGCAGACGAGTCTTTACCGGAGCCTTGATGAAATTGCGAGAGAATGCTGAGATGGCACGAACTGTAAATTCATTTTGCGGTGCGTACATATTGGTAAGGAAGCCACACGAGAACGAAAACCTGTGTGACACGAAGGGGAGCTTGGAATGTCGCTCGTGTCCAGCGGAGGCTTCGGCCCACCTCGGAAAGGAATAACGTCGGCGGAGTGATGGAACTGTGAAAAAGCTAGATCGCCGTCAAGCAAGCAGATTTGCGGCCCCGGCAATGTCACGGGGAGCAGGAGGGAGGTTGAAATATGTTGATAAATATTCAGGGACTCGTCGAGGGAGGAGACTTTGGAGAAGGTTCAGAACGCTCTCAGGCAAGCCAGTGCGGAAAAGGAGAAGTGCCCAAAATTATCGATCAAGGCAGGCGCAAGGAGAGTGTCGGCCATGGCGGAGAGCAGTGAATGTAACCCTTGATCACCTCCGAGTTGACTAGTAAGATTTGTGCGGCTGGATAGCCTATTGGAGGGCTGAATAGTGGGGATGAGTCGGAAGGTAGAGCGAGAAATGCCCCGAGGAATCGCGATAGTGTTGAAGCTTTGAAGCAGCAGGCTTTGGAGATCCAGGTATTGATTTTAACAGAGAACCGGTCTTGATTTGAGGACGGCGCGGACGGTGGCCAGACAGCAGGGATTGGCTGATTGCAGAAAGACAGGGGGAAAGAATAATGCATGGATTTACATCCTACCTGGAGGCGGCGCGGTACAGATCTCGAACTTCAACAGCTTCTTTGCGGCCGTGCTGCACGAGGTGCTTATCTAGTTTCTATTGGACTTGGCCCTGGGACACAACAGCTTTATAGTCAAATGAGACCAATACCTTGTGTACTCGCGAACCTTGTCCGTGAACCTACGGCAATACGGAGTAGTGATGTATGCCGGCCCAGGCGCTAGGGCCCGGATTGTTCAACCATAGACCACGTGCCAGGCCCCATGCGTGGGAACCTTTTTTCAACCGGGATATTTGTAAGCTCAACCCAAACTCAACATATCCACATACCGCAGTCAGTCTCGACCTAGCTCACCAGTGAACTGTCGCGCATCGGTCATCCATTTTGGTCGCTCGATGGTCGTAACTTACAGATACGCGCCGACCAGCGCCGACCCCTTTAAATTGAGATCTGCTACCGCTTCATCATGGGATGGCAGTGATGATCTTCTTCTATTCAAAACTAAGTCGAGAAGTCAGCGTACTCCGGTGCCTCCTGGTACCTCCAGGCATAGTGTTTTCAGGGGAGTGGTTTAGTCACCAACTGTTCCTCGTTCAAACAAGACTGAATTCGAACAAAATTGCGGGCTGGCCCGAAAATCTGTACTTTGACGCCCAAACAAGATCTTCACACGTATGTCTGCCAGTTCATCTCAACCGGAGGCTGTGGCTCTGATCCTCGCGTTGTATAAAACCAGGGCGTTCAAGGCAGTCCCTCACTTCCTTACCCCTTCGAAATTCCAATGTTCTCCACATCCACATTCCTTACTACTCTCGTTCTGGCCGCTGCCGCGACCGCCGGACCCACCCTGGTGAGCCTTTGTCGTGCTCTACCTTCTGCTCAGCTGCTCAAACACAAGTTGTAGCTGTCCCGCGACGACGGCCTTGCGACCTTCTGTTTCGCCGACAGCAGCTGCTTCCAAGCGAGCGCCGTCCCCGCCGGCTGCGTTGACCTCCCCCTCTTCAGCCAATCCTTCCAGACCGCGTCGCTCTCCGCCCCGGGCGTGGAATGCATCCTCTCGCCGTACGTTCCGATATGAGCCCCGCTTGCGGATATCCAACTCAACCTCTTCTTCTAGTGAACGCGGCTGCACCGGAAACACCGGTCTCACCGGCATCCTCTCCAACGCCGCCGGCACCGTGCAGCTCAGCACCCTCGGCGTCAGCACCGTCGCGTCCTTCCTCTGCACCCCCGACGCGGACCTCATCAACCTCTGCTTCCCCGCCGCCGGCGACTGCTACCAGGCCACCACCATCACCAACGGCTGCGCCAACCTGCCGCGGTTCAGCGATGCGTTCACGAGCACCTCGCTCACCACCGTCGGCACGGAATGCACGCTCTTCGAGTGAGTTGAGTCGATGTGTCTATCATGTATGGGTGTTGACCATTCGCGCAGAGAGCCTGATTGTGCGGGTGCTTCGGCTGTTGTTTCGGAGGCGTCAGTCAGCACTGACTTGGGGTCTATCGGCCTGGACAATGTCGGATCTTTCTCTTGCACCAACGCATGAGGCCGATGCAGTTATATTTGATGTCGTCGAATACGTGCGCGAATGGAACAGTAAGATTCGCCTGTAACACTTAAGCTGGAGTTGAGGAGGCCGTCGTACTCGAAGTTCAAGAAGTGAATAAGTTAGAATCTATAAAGGCTCAGAGAATCAACTTGACAGCAGACACCGAAGTCGTAACCTTCACCGATCCCCCTTGCGCCGGCTCCTCGTCTGGGCCCCGACTCCAATAGACACGCCCCTGCGCCCGCTGCCCCGTGCGCTCCCTAACAACCGTACGACGTCTCCCCTTCCCCAGTGGATCCTCCACGTCCGCCGCAGCCACCACCTCCGCCCGCCCCACCCCTGACGTCCGCAGGTCGTACGTCCCCTCGAACTCGGCGGCCACGCGCACGATCGCAGGCGCGACGCTCGTCGCGGCTTCGAGGAACAGCCTCGCGTCGTCGGCGTCGATGCGTGGCGCGTCGACGGTGACCTGGGCGTTGGAGGTGCGGAATGTGCCGCGGAGAGTGTTGCGCTTGAAGTCGGAGCCGATGCTCAGGAGGGACTTGATTTCGCTGGGGAAGTCGTTGGACTTAATCGTACATGTAATTCAGTGGAGGGAAAGGACGCACGCATCCGAGGTTTTGAGGGTCAGCTTTGACTCGGAGCCCTCGCGAGCACCGAACATCATCGCGGTGGACTCAATGGGGCCGTTGCTTGTCTGGATCCCGAGCTCCACCCCGCCGAAGAAACCTCTGACAGGTGCGTTGCTGGTTTGGATGAGTGCCGTGTGGCTGAGCAAGCTCTGGATGAGATGATACATGTAAGTCCCAACCCATGGCCATATGGAAGTGAAAGGAACTCACACCAAAGTCTATCCCCGCGTTCGCAGACTTGAGGCGAATCACGTCGAAACTGGTCGGGGACCAAAGGTCGAAAGCGAGCGCAAGGTTGTGTGAGAACATGGGCAGGTCCGTGGTGAGGTCTTTGTAATTCCTGACCCCAGTGGGCAGAGCGACGGTGATGTTGACCCGCACGTCGCGTTGCGGGTCGTCGTGCGGATGTCTGGGCTCAGCCTAAGAAAATTGAATTATTGAGAGCTGGACATTAATTGGCGCGGTTTTGGCGCACCCAGAGAAGAACACCCTTGCCCTGACCCATTTGACAGGCCCGCGCCCGCTGACGGCCATGTGAGTGGGTGGTGACGTTGACCTCGATAGCGCCCCGGGAATAGTTTGGAGTCGGGATAACGCTGAGATGACCAGCGACGGGGCCGCGAGAGAGGAAGAAAGCCAAGTCGGCGCTGCTGGAGAGCTCGAAAGACGCGGAGGAAAGGTCGTCTGGGCCAGACACCCAGTCCGCACAATAATCCGCATCTTCGGGGCGTTGATACGGCTGCCTGGAAGTCAGTTTTGGTCCTTCACCGTCTCATGCTCATGGACGAACCTCAAGCCGCGGATCGTCCGCAATGCTATCGTACGCTAATTCGTCGATAGGTCTGCCGACGCTGGGGGGATGCTCCCGGAACGCGACCAGGAGTAGGGTGCAGCAAACCACAGTAACATACAACGCCCTGCGGCGAAATTTGCGCAAACCACTTGGGGCTTGGGGCGCTTGAACCGGGGTAGATGGGTCCGTGTCTGGACGAAGGGCTATTTCCCCAGGACCGACGGGAGAATCGTCGACAGGATTGGGCATGAGGGTGAGAGGCAACGAGGAGAGGCGAGGCTATGCGGCGGCTATGTTATTTCAACATGCCACCATCTCTACATCTCCACATCTCTCGTCTTCCACTCAGTGACTCACCTCCTTGTCGACGATGCCAACGCCACCTCTGTGACCCGTCTTTGAAACTGTGCTACACCCTCAAGTAGAACAAAGAAGAGAACCAAGGAGACAAAGCCCTGAAGATGCTGAACTTTGAAATAAAGGGCGCCGAGACAAAGAGACTGCCATGTTATAAGATCTGCAGGGCGCAATGCGCCTCTCCACCTACCACAGCTCATCTCGCATCCCCGTTTTAATTTTCGTAGCTCCCCCCTTCCTCATACGGAGACCGCGACTCGTATCATTTCAAGTTACTGAAGTCCAATTCGAGCGGTGTGTGTACATGACCTTCATCGTAGCTTTGATTGAACGTCGAACAAGGCTCACAATGTCTGGCGCGCTTCTCGAGTGTTATATCGACCAACTCTCGGCCGATATCGCCTTCTGCAAAGACGCGGTGCGCAGTTTGGAGGAGACAAAAAGCGGTTTCGCTCGGCAGCTGAACGCAGTTCGCGATCCTTTTTCCCGACTCCCACTCGAACTCTCGTCCGAGATCTTTCTCTAGTCCCTGCCCTAGGGCACTACCATGCGGGACCACAGCAATGGTGCTGTCCAGCTCTTCATCAACGTCTGCAGTGCTTGGACCGACATCGCGCTATCTAACCCGGCACTCTGGACCCGCGTAGCCTGCAACTTCCGCGGCTATTCCTTCTTTCTGCGGCTTTGGTTCGAAAGGGCGCGTAATTACCCTCTGTGGATTCATCTTGACGGAGCGCTCGACGAAGACGTCGTCGAGCTTCTCCAAGAATATGCCCTTCAGATCAGGCACCTTGAAATATCCGACTACGAATATTGCCAACTTCTCACGACCTTGGCCGCTGGATCATTCACCTCCCTCCACACGCTTATCATCGGGTCTTTAACTCGCTCAGCCGACGAGTATGGAACGCCGCTTGACACCACTATCCCTGAAGTGATGACACTTTTGGGTCTCTTTCCCAATCTCGTGGAATGCACCGTCGACACTCATGTCAATGTGCACGATGGTCGTGATTCCGAGGAAGTCATAGAGGAGGTCATAACTCTTCCCAGGCTAACGCGGTTCAGTTTCCTCCGGGGGACTGAGGAGGAGGAGGACGTGCTTTCCTATCTCACGTTACCGGTGCTCAACGAACTCGTCCTCCGTTTGCGCGGAACCTCTGACAAAGAGCTCTTGGGATTCCTTCAGCGATGCTCCCCACCCCTCCAGACGTTGGTCCTCGGTTTTCCGTCCACCTACTCGGACGGTATCGTCACGTTGGAAAAGGCCCTCCGTCTTGTACCATCCCTTACCCATCTCGAGCTGCGCAGCCTCCACGAAAACTTCACGGACGACTTCATTACTGCCCTGGGCCTCGACCAATCCTCGGGTCTTCTGCCAAACCTCCGGGCTTTGAAGATTGAGCACGCGCGCAACGTCCCAGTCGAGACACATAATACCTATACTCTGATGCGTCGCGCGATTTCGGCGCGCCGTCCGCAGCTCGCTTGCTTCCACCTGCAATTTACCAGGACCGAGGACTTCGGGTGACTCCTGAAGCCCGACGACCGTGAACTGCCTTCTACCAGCTGGTCGCGCATGGGATGGAACTTTACATTGGCACTCAGGATGGAAATTTCTTGGGTAACTCCGCTTCGAACCGAGGTACGTTCTTCATGCCCACTGCAACATTAACTTCTGTTAACGTCTCCCAGTTACACGTAATTTGTACCTGCCATTGTGCTCCCTCCGTAAAGAATAAAAGATTTGTTTCGGATACTCATGGAGCCTCACGCCGATTAGCATATCAGCATGAACTAGCAACTTCAATGAAAGAACTGGATCGTGAATGGCCGGCCTTGACCTCGCGTTGCGGGTGCGTGTACAGGCTGCTGATTATATTACTCAATTTAGTGCCTTCCGGCGCTACTCACACTCCAGAGAATCGGATGTAACTGATATGTGTAGTTTCGGGAGCTACCGAAACCGCTCCTGAAACTAAAAGTATCAGAACGCCGGCCCGGCCCGGTCCGGGGCGCCCCGGTGGTTTCAGCGCTCCTGAAACCAATAGTTTCAGTGCGTCCTGAAACTAATCCAGAAACTAAACCTTTCAGTTACATCTTCGGGGGCCCATAAGCATCGGCATTTCCGGAGTGTCAAGCGCGGCGCACCCTTTTCAAGGCACGACAAAAATCAGACCATATCTCAGGCCAGCTCGCACGGAATGGCCTCTTTCAACGCAATGGTCTCTTTCACATCCCTTCTCGTTATCTGTGTCCTTGCTGGCCAATATGCAGCAGCGACCTCTGTACAAGATGTCCTCTCCGCGCCGGACATATCCATAAACCGCGTACCTTTCAGCACTCGTGCCCATAGGATGCGGCGCGCGAACACAAGATTTGGTCCAAAAGGCTCTACGATGGACAAGTTGTGTGGCCTGAATAAGTGAAGTTGGAACTTCGGTTTAACTTGTTGAATCTCAGCCGATGCCGAGAGCGGCGAGCGCCATACGATCAATGATCCCATCATTTTCTGGGATTTCTCTCCGTTCATCGCTGGCGCCCGCGAAATATGGACGAAACATCCCCGGCCATGAGGGTTTTGTGGGTACCGACGCCTTACAAACTATACAGTAACTGACACTTTCCACAGCGAGATGGGCATGGGACCGCACGAGGCGTTATTTTCACAGATGGGTGCTCAAGAGCTCCTCGCTTTCAGGCAGACGTGCCGCCGGATATACGCCCTCATAAACGAGAGCTGTTTTAGCTTGCTGCGTCTCTTGTCTCCCTTCTTTGGCAATGCCACTGAGGTTGGCCGATTCAGGCTGATGCAACTCCAATCAGGCACACTGGTCTCCGGCTCCGTCGCCCTGCGATTTTTCAATCGCTTGAAGTGGCCAGGCTCGGATTTGGATCTCTACACTCACCGCCCGACAGCCCAGCTGGTTGTGCGCTTCCTCCTGTCCAACGGTTACACGTACACTCCCCGGGTCTCCGAGTCCCCAGCGGGGATTCTCAAGTTCCAACACCAGGATGTCCTCACGCAGCTGGCGGCATCTGTGGCGGAACGACCCCCGAGCTACCAGGGCCGCGGGATTGCTGATGTTCAGGATTTTCAGAAGGGGGACATGAAAATCCAAATCATAATCGCTACCTCCACGCCGATGGAGGTTATAATCAATTTTCACTCCAGTGTGTTCGTCCGCTCCCCTTTGTTACTACTACGAACTGATGTCCTCCAAGCTTGCGTCATGAACATCATCAGTCACGAGAAGGCCTACGCACTCTACCCGTGGTCGACTTTCATCGCGCACCAGGCCCTCATCATCGAGACCCCTGGTGCGGGCCAAGAGGCGGCCCGCCAAAAGTACGCCAACCGTGGATGGAGTATGATCAAGCTTCCCCGGGTGCACGGCGTCGAACTCTCTCGCATGGCGCGCTGCGTCGGCGACCGGTTCACCTGGACCATCGCCCTCCCCCCCCTCCTCGTCCCCGTCCCGGACTTAACCGTCCTAAATTCGTGGGAGCTCGAAATCTGCCTCGATCCCCACGTACTACGGTGTCAACTCATCCAAAGCCCGAGGTTAAAGTACAAATACGTCGTTGCTGCGTCCAGCATGGCAGAGCTGGAAGCGGCGTGGAGCGAGGTGTACGTGATTTTGGAGTCCCTCGTTGCCCGATTGCTGACTGCGTTCTACTCGAGTAGCTCGAAAGGCAGAGCGCCTGTGGATGCGGAACTGGTGTTGGCTATGAGCCGTCGACGCAGAGTCGAGTATGCAATGTCGGACTCTGAGGATGAAGATTTGGAATGAGTATCCCCGGGGTTGGATTTACTGAACATTGATATTTAGCTCTATCTCTAAAAGCCCCAGTGAATCGTCGCGTTGCTCGAATTGACGTCTTTGTTTGCAAAATGCCGCAACGATCGAACGAGCATAAAAGTTGAGTTGAAACCGTTGAGTTGAACGGTTGACACATTTCTTTCAGTCGAACCGTGGCCACATTTCGTTCAGTTGAACCGTGCACACAACTTTCAGTCTCCTTGTTGGCCAACAAGCTTTGAGCTTGTGGAATGTTATTTAGAAGGAAGGAATATTTATCAACGATTGAACGAGGCCTAGACGACACTCCCATCACTCGTTCTATAAACGGCGCTCCTCCCCAGCACCGTACCGTTCGCAGCAAGCGCCTCCACAGCAACATACGCCCCGCCCCCCGCCGCACCCATGTTCGTCTCGAAGCCCGCCTTCTTCACGCCCCGCACCTTCGTGCCTACACTACCAGTCTGGTTCCCTGTGAACAGCTCGTACCGCGCCACCTGCGTCGCCCCATTCCAGGATACGTATACCGCCCCGTCCTCAACGGCGACACTCGGCGGCTTTCTCGGGCGCCCGACAAAGGCGTGCGTGGACGTTGCAAAGACGCGGTAGGTCGAGATCGCGCCGAGCGGGAGCGAGACGTTGGTGGGGCCGAGGACGGCGGAGAGGAGGACTGCTTGGCTGTCGGCGTCGTGCACAGTTACCCAGGGGTTGGAGCCGTAGCTGACGACGACGGTAGACCCGTGGGGCTCGACGCTGCCCGCCGCGAGACTAAAGCCACTGTCTGAAATGCACAACTTCGCGTTAGAGCGCTGAGGACAATTCAAGGAAGGGAAAAGACGTACTGGGCGAAGGCAGGTATCGTTTATCCAACGAAACGGTCATCGCGCTCTGGTCCACGTTCAAGTACTTCCCACTGGCAATGGGCTCGTCGATGACTTCCGTCGCCAGCAAAACCGCAGCGCCGTCGTCGAAGACCGAGATCTGGGTCTCGTTGTTCCGCCACCGAACGTGGTGTTGCCAGTGGAACTCAGCATCGTCCCCGAGCGCGGTAAAGTCCGAGCGCTTCCCGCCCAGGCGCCAGATAATCGTGCCGTTTGCCGCGAGCTTGTACAGCGTCCCGCAGTTGCGGGCGGAGACGAGGTAGTTGCCGGCGCTGTCCTGCGATCGTCTGATTCAATAATGCGTCGGAAGCAAGAATATCTTTGCCCTCACCTTGTCAAGTGAGTTGATGTGGACGGGGTCCCAGGGATTGGTTTCGCTGTCGCCAGAGGCAGTGAGGGTGAGATTGTTGAAGGACTCGTCGAGGGCGATGTGATCCACGGAAGCCCAGTTGAACAGCACGCGCCCGGAGGCGATGTCGACCTCCTGGAAGACGGAGTTCAGGTACCACCCGTTTTTGGAACCGCCGACCGAGGTCAAGTCGAGCTAGATGTTGAAAATCGTAAGGACAAACCAGACAGAAGTCGCAATTGAATGAAGACCCACGGGAATGGGATTATACGCAGTGAGCAGCGCAGTCTTCGCCGTTGGCTGTGGGATTTGGAACTCGTGCAGGTCCGTTCCGCCAGGGCTCACGACAGATACGTTCTGTACCAGCTCGTAGGCCGAGTTCAACAAAATCCCAACGCCCGACCCCTGCTGCTGGCCCGTCGCGGCCTCCCCAACGCCGATCCACATCGTCAGGTACTGCTCGCCATCGAAGGTCTGCAGATTCAGGTTGTTGCAGTTCACGAGGCTCGGGTCCGCCCAGACGAGTTCGCCTGTGGATGAGTAGATTGCGGGGCCTGGTTGAGCGACGTCGGGACCGACGGGGCAGACGAGGAAGAGCGTGGAGTTGTCGGGGTCGTAGCTCGCGGATCGCTCGAGGATGGTGAATGGTTGGATGACGAGAGGGCTAGATTTGTACGTCGTTTCGTAGAGGGCGTCGACGGAAGAGAGCAAGCATGCCGCGAGGGCAGAGAGGAGGGCAGACTGGGCAGTGGAGCGCATGGATTTGGTGGTTTGAGTGCTGCTTGCATGGGGTGCTCTTTATACTGTGCCTCGCAAAACAAGTATGCACCCGGCTGAAACTCGACGAATGCACCCGGTTGAAACTTGAAACACGCGCAGCAGAGGGATCCACGATCAGCACAGGGATTTGCTATCCATCAGGTTCTTTTGTGCCTTGGTTCAATGCCGATGCCGAGTTATCCCTTGCGCAGTTCAAGTTGAGTTGAAGATTATTCAGCGCCCGCTGCGCACCTGTCCACCAGTTCACAGCCTTTCGACCAAAGAGCCTACGCTCTTCCCACAGAGGCTGGAGCCGGCGCAGCTCGACGGTCTCACGCACAAAGCTGTTGTATCCGGTCAATCTTCCCGACTCCAAGTCGGAGGTTGTCTCGCTTGCACGGTGGACATAATTTCAGCCAACAAGCTTGAAGCTTGAATTACCATGGGCTACTGTATGTACAATGAGTGAAACAATCCGTGAATGAACATCACCGCCTCTCACCCCCAATCTCCTCCTCCAGCACCTCCTCCAGCCGCTCACAAAGCTTCCCCAAGATCCACTGCGACTCACTCATCCCACTAAAAAGCGGCCCTTCGTCCCCAAGCCACGTCCACTCCCCCCTCTTCTCCTGGTCTTGCACACTATCCCCGTCGCCGTCCTCGTCCCCCTCCCCAGACGACGATGTCCGCTTTGCGCGCCGGCTCCCCTTCTCCCCCTCCGTGCGCTCGCCCAAGAGCGTCAACCACCCCTCCCAGTCCTCCCACGCATACTCGATGCCGGGCTTATCCGCCGCATCCCGCGCAAGGCGGCTCACCTCCTTCGCAATGCGCGCCGACAGCCCGCCCCCCTGCCCGCGCTGCTCCTCCGCGCGCTCGACCGCCTGCCCCAGGTGCTCCACGTCCGTGCCCATCTGGTGCACGTCTTCATTCACCTCGGGGTCGGCGGCGTCCGACTTCTCGCCCGACTTGTCCTTCTTCCCCTTGGCGCCCGGGAGCTTTTTCTTGAGGAGGGACGACTTGGTGGGGAGGGGCGCGCCGTTGCTAGCGCCGAGCCCGAGCATGAGCCCGCCGCGCACCCAGCCGATGAGGATGTCGCCGACGTTGGAGATGAGGACCGTCACGGTCGGGATGGCCATGAGTGACCAGACGACAAAGAAGGGCTTCCCCGCGTTGGAGCGGGGATAGAGGTCGCCGTACCCGATGGTGAGCAGGGAGGTGTAGCTGAAGTATAGCGCCTCGAAGTATGTCCAGTTTTGCGGAGCCTGTCGAGAGGTAAGATTGACTGCAAGCGATGAAATGGCAACGCGAAACGAACCTCGGCGAAGAAAAACACCATCGCGCCGAGGAACCAGAGGAGGATGAATGCGAGCGAGGAGCTGCCCAGGGCCGAGTACTTCCGTATCCGCTCCGCCCGCCTCTGGATCGCGCGCATAATCTCCCACTCATGCCTCTTCCACGCCTCATCCGGCTCGTCGATCCGCTTGATCCACTTTTGCCTCTCCAGCTCCACCGTGCGCCGAATAACCTTGACCTTCCCGCGCTCCAGCACCAACCCCCGAATGGACCCAATGACCAAACCGATCAGTGTAATGCCGCCGACTGCGAACGGTATGAGTAGCCCCCGCGCGACAGGCGTGTCCGGGGGGAAGTCCGTGCCGAGCCCGATGGTGAGGAGGGTGTAGTCTGCCCAGTAGACGCCGTCGAGGTAGTTCCAGCCTTCGAGATGCGCGAAGACGGCAGCGCCGCCCGCGAGGTACATAACGTAGACGGTGGTTTGGAGCATGAGCGTGCGCTGGGGAACGGTGAGCGCGTTGAAGGAGGGCGGATACGCGTGGAAGCCGTATGCGCCGAGGACGTTGGCGAGGAGCAGGCTGGGGAGGACCATGTACCCCACGCAGGAGATAATGGCATAGTAGTACGCTTGGCTTAGCTCGTACGGGGTGGTTTCTGAGAGCCCCAAAGCCGAATGGGTGAGACCGAGCGGTATTATGAGGAGGATGGCGGAGAGATACCTGAAACAATTGATCAGAAACGCGAAACAAAACACGAATAAAACGTACCATAGGCCTATTGTGATGGGCTGAGCAATCGAGTATCGCAGGAGATGCCCAAAATTGGCCATAAGCACGACGTTCGCGATGAGCGAAAAAGCCAAGGAGGTTCCCGTGATCGCGTTCAGCCTGGTTCTACCGCGTCAATTGACGATCTCAGGCAATAAGGAAAATATCGAACCATCTAGGGTCCGGAATCCCGACGCCATCTGCATCATATTCCCGCCACGTCTGCGAAAGAGCGCAGACGGAGAAAAAATTGACCAGGGGCCCGAAAGTTCCTGCAACAAGCGGAAAAGCAGTGGAGGTGAACCACCACCGTCTGGAACACGGTCAAAACCACCCAAGCAGGTAGGAAAGCGACGTACTTTGGCTGGAAATATCCTACTTCCTCCTCCTCCTCGTCCTCCCGCATCTCCCTCCTAAATTCAGCGCGGATTCCGTGCTCCTTGTGCTTGTTCTTCGATGAGGCGTCTTTTACATTCTGTTCAACGACCCTGTATTCGTCTTGGATTTGGTCTTCAAGTCCGGGGTCGTTCATGGTGGTGGCAAGGGTAGTGGGAGTGAAGAAAGGATTGGCGATGACATCATGTGGATCCGGTCGGCGTTAGGCGTTCTCGATATAGTCGATATAGGGGCTTGCAATTTGGTGAACTGCTGAGCCTAGAACTGAAACAGGTAGCAATCGAAAAATATGCACTTGAACGTTGCACAGCGCGCGCAGATATTGGATTTGGTTGGAGAACTTTTTTAAGGAAAGATGGAAAATGACAGTCTGAGAGGATGTGGGTTAATTGAGAGGTTGGGTGGAGAGCGGTTTGACAGGAAGCCGCGTGGAGTATACAAAAAAAAAGATAGGAAGAAACGAACGAACAAGGGAACCCATCGGAGAACTTAATCCCGGACATGTACCTTCACCTCGTGTCGCACAGTACTTAGCCGAGTGCGAGCGAGCGAGGTGTGTTCATTTTATGACAACGAAGACCAGGCGCGTTCGAGCGGACCGAGGCGCAAAAGTGACAAGTCAGGCGAAGGGTGGCAAGATGGTGGTTGGAAGGAAAGTCGCGTTTGTTGACGGTTGGTTGGCAGCGTCCTTGATAGGCGAGGTGATCGCCGGTGAATAATTGTCCCACGGTTGAAATTACCCTCAACTTTATTCAACTTGGACGTTAAACCCACTGTCGCATGAAAGATAATACGCTGTATTTCCAGGGTGATTTTTTCACGCATAAGGGCCTCTCGTTCGAAGCACAAGGGAGAAAACACTGATTGTCGGTGATCTCGGGGGTCATTGATTACACAGGGAATGCGTTGTTGGACGGCGTGGGCAGCAGTGGATTCCTCGTCATAGGTGCATATTTAAATCTCATGCGCCGCATAAAAAAGGTCGAGACTCGGATTTTATTACTCGTGTTCGTTGCAACAACAATGGAGGCTGCAGCGGTAAGGGACACCTCAAGCGGCAAGCCAACTAATCACCTTCGGAGTCAGACTACTCAACTTCTTCTCCCCAGTGAAGAAATCCATGAACATATCGTCGTGGACGCCACCCTCCTGAACCACGAGCTCGACATTCGCATGGTACTTCTTCAACCGCTCCGTCACGCTGATAATATCATCGTGCATGACCTCCCGTTCGCCCGCCGTGATAAATATATGGTCGACGAGCC
This sequence comes from Mycena filopes, assembly GCA_029281495.1. Lineage (NCBI taxonomy): Eukaryota > Fungi > Basidiomycota > Agaricomycetes > Agaricales > Mycenaceae > Mycena > Mycena filopes. Next base: position 2,301,940 of record JARIHR010000002.1, on the reverse strand, counting down.
CATCAACGCCTTCGAACCAGTCCTGTGGCGCCTTTGCAGGTTCCGCGAACGGCAGATCCGTTTTTGAGTAGCCCTCGAGGAGCTCAGCGCCGTATGCTCCGAGTATCCGCCTGTTCATAAAGTCGATCCCATCGGACTCCTCGAAGGATTTAGTTTCGGTGGTGAAAGAAGCCCAGGCAGAGAAGAGTGCCAACGAGCGGAAAGGGCTGGTCGGGCGAAGCCGCGGGATTCCTTCACGGGGGTGCAGCATTGCGGAAACGACCTGCAGCACCAGGTTCGCCCCGGCCGAGTCCCCAGCGACGAAAAGGTTCTCAGGCCGCACACCGGCGTCGAGGAGGAATTGAAGGCCCAGGGTCGCTTGTTTGGCGGGCGTAGGGAATGTCGCCATGGGCGCGAGCGCTGCGGAGTTCTTGTGTCAGAGGCAGAACAAACGCGGGAGGAAAGTGAATTAAGCGCACAGTACGAGAGGAGGGCGATTCCCATTTCGACATTTTGTTTTTTGAGTTCTAGTTGAACGTGGCGCCAGAAGGAGAGCTGGAAATCGGGGAGTGGCAGGAAGTAGCAGCCTCCTGAAGTGGATCCCGTCAGCGCGTGTTCGCCAGACGTACGAGACTGGTACCATGACAAAAGAAGAGAACACGACTCAATCGCTTCGGTCCGATCCACACCAGGTGTGCTTCGTCTCCGAGTTCATCCACGATATGCTCGAGTTTCTTTTGTTTCGCCCAGCGCTTGTACGTCGTGAGCGTAGTCCCATATGCGAACTGCTGCTGCGCGACGGTTGTATGTCCGGCAGCGTAGTTGATAGTACGCTCTCCGATGATGCGCCTCAAAGACTTGCCCTTGTTGTGCGGCGCGTGCCACGAGGTAACGAGTGCGGTCCAGACTAAAATCGGCACTGCGAGGAGAAGAATGAATGAGCTCTTGGTAGGTGGAAGCAAACGATAGGCTCACCAAGAGGAGCTAGCGAAGCTGCCATGGTCAGCAGCTGGTACCAGGGGAGCTCCCCATACTTGCGTGGTGTTGTGGGCATGGTCAAAATTGAAGAGAGAAGAATGGTTTGATCCCCGTCCTTTTGCCCCGACAGAGATGGAAAACCCCGAGCAACGTGTCGTTGATGTTATTTTCTTCAGCGTATTCAACGTCGTTTGTCGCGGTCACGCGTAGAGATCACGACGTCTAGCGCAAGACGAATGTATGTGTTGACCTCGGGTAATTCCCACTGCACTTTTAAACCATGCTTCCCAGCGAACCCTGAGTGAGTCCAAAAGACGGCCGGAAAATAATCCTCAACATGCCATGTTCAGTTATAAGAACGGAAAGGAAAGGATGTCAACCAGGGCCAAATACTCATCGAGGAACAGTTCATTAACGGAACTCCTTCGTGTGCAGAAATCCTGGCGTACATTTAACTTTGGTTACCGTACTCCGTCAAACCGGCTCAGGTAACATCATCGAGGCCTGGGATCTGGTCAGTGACGCCGGAGAGAATCAAGTCACGTCGCTCACCAGAGGTTGGGGGGAAGATCTCTTGAGCACCATTAGTGATGAGGATGTGCATTCCGTCGGTGCTGAGTTCGTGAAGCGCAGCATAAACATCCACACTAATGAGTGCACCGTGGGTCGCGAGCTCGAAGCAGAGGAGTCGCTTGTGTCGAGCGCCGAGCGCTCGGAGCAGCAAGTCGTAGGGGAACCCGGGCCCGAGAAAGGAGCGCATCTTCAAATCCCGAAGCTTCGGGACGAAATCAGATGGCGCGTCCGCAAGTGCGGTGAACAATTGGTCCACAAAAACTGTGTGATTTGAGTAGAGCTCGAGGTGTGTGAGGGTAGGCACGACACGGAGCCAGGCGTCCAGGTCGACAAAGCGCAGGTCGTTGTCGTTGTCGAGCACCAGCTGTTGAAGGGGCGGCGATGACCGCTTTAAAAAGCGGGAAAAGGCGGCGGCGTCACTCGAGTTGAGAGAGATGAAGAGTGTTGTGAGGGCGGGCAAAGTGAGGTATTCGAGGAGTTCGTTATGTCTCCAACGAGCATCGACGCCAATGTCGAAGTGTAGGCAGGTAAGATTGAGAAGGGGGAGAAGTTCGAGGACATAGGCGGGATCGCCCGGGAATACCAAGTCGTTGAAAGTGCATTCAACAAGGCCGGGAGTGAGCTGTAGGAGTGCTAGAACTTCGTAGATGTCGAAGGAGCGGAAGTCTCCCTCTACATTAGGTAGATTCCGGACGACTAGCGCCTCTAGATTTGGAAATGAGGCGTTCGCCAAGGCGAACGAGATCACACCATCTTCCTCGTCTATTGTAAGGTGTTTGAGCTGCGTCCCATGTTGTTCCGCGAGGACAGCGGCAACAGCGTCATCTAGGCCGCGAAAAAGGGTGACGGATAACGCCTGGTTCCGGGCGCGTTCGAGCCAGAGTCGTAGAATTTCGACAGCGGTGAAGGTGATATGGATAGTGGACCACAGGGAGGGAGTGGAGATGGCTATATGCGATCATGCATTGCAAATCCTCAGGAAGAGCATTGGGACCTCGCCAGCCGTAGGTTCTCGTCGATCGGGGAGACATTGGACGAATATATCCGATGCTATTTCCAGGGGTAATCGCGCAAAGGGATCACGGAGGGAGTTGAGCTGGCGCTGGATGGCAGACTTTCTGCGTTTCAGCTGGTTCAGCACTTCTTCCTGTGCCTCGATATCCGCTGAGATTTCGTCGATGCGCGCTTCGAGCTCTTGCAAGGACATGCTGACTTTTGAACTGCCAGTGGAAGGCCAGATAAGTCGGTTTTGTTGTTCGATATGAGCCCGTTACCCACTGAGGCGACTGTGAGGGTTTCTTGAATCTCTTTCTCGAGCGTGGTTGAACCGTGAAAAATCTCTAGAAAACGTCAAAAATGCCTAAAAACGCTCGGGTTTGGTTCCTGCCACCTTAATTACTGTGTCCTGGGTGGAAACGCCGACGGAGCCTCAGCGCACGAGGATCGTGATGGTTCCGGTTAAGGAGGTATGTCACAGTGACTTTCCTATTCTGGACTTGTCTCCGCCCTCCATGTCGAAGGGGTACGTTTTCAACGCTCACGACGGCTTGCCCCATATCGAGGACGCGCTCAAGGACACCGTCAAATGGAACTCGGACTACGAGCGGCTGACCGCCTACTTCTCGCCATTGATGTTCTTCGAGCGGTACCTCGCCCACCAAGGGAAGGAAACGATGCAGATGCGTGACATGCGGAACGCTATTTACCCCGGTCTTGTCAGCCAGACCGTGGGCCAACAGAGGGCGCTCCTTCAAGATATATTCGGGTGCCGGGCCCTTTGCTTTGACGAGAAATGGCAGCGCGCGGACACTGCTGCGCGTCGGAAGCACGTACTCATTGCTTTGGCCGCTATCTGCTCGGCTGCTCATAATCTCCACGAAACTCGGAGGTACTGTCCCGAGCTGAACCTCGCATATCTCACCGAGGACCCGAAACGCTTTCTCGATCTCCTCAAATCAGTCATCCCCGAGGATATATCGTCCTCCCAAAATGTCGTGATGCATTTCTTCCATGAAGACTGGGACGCTGTCGCCAAGCGCCAGAGATCCCATCCTGAAGATATTCCCAGGGCGCTGTATGAAGAGTGTCTGATCCTCAGAACAAAATTAATCGGCGAGTCGAACACTTTTGCCCCAGATGTGGTCCTGATCAGCAGCCTTTTCACTCAGGTTTGGTGCTTCAGGCGACCTTCCGATCTTTTTTGGGAATGCCAGTGCCGACCATCAAACTGTCGAAAGGGCATGGTGAAAAACAGAGATTTGGGACCGCGGCAAATGTAAAGAAGGTCATTCCACCAGGAGCTATCATGACACGGCCTGGATGCTCGTTGAAAACGTGCCCCAACGGAATGCATCAAGCAGACATCCCCAAGTCGCAAAAATTTCTGCGCTGCAAACCGTGCTGGGCGATGTTCGCTCGAGAAATCCAGTATTGTGATCTGTGCGCTTGCTTTCCTTCATTTGGGCCGCCTACCATCTAACATTTTCCTCCCAGTCAGTGCCAAAAGGCAGATTGGAAGTCAAATCATAAGGCTATCTGCGGTAAGCCACTCGATTTCGAGACGGTTGCTAGAATCGCCGCCCCGGCGGCACAGGCCCCCAGCCGTTTCTTTCGTGTCGTCGGCCCCGCAAAGGATGGTTTCACCCGCTCCACCGCCCTGACATATGTCATCTCGCAGCTCTGCTTGAGGCCTGAATCCGACTACCTCATCACGACCCTGAACCCATACACGGAGACCGTCGTCGACTTCGTTAACGCCGAAGTCAAGGCACGGTTCTGTGAGTTCCGCGAGAAGGCGCTCACCACTGGCGACCGCGAGGCGATTGCCGTGGTTGCGCACGCCGTCTGTTGGTGGGCTTCTTTGGGGAGGTATGGAGGTCCTGTTACGGGTGATATCGTGGTGGAGCAATTTCGCATGGAGTTTTCGTTCCCTTCTGTCAAAGCGGCCATTATGGAGATGGAGGAGAGGCAAATCAGGGACCAGTACCAGCGACCGTGCGTATTTCGAGCTTTTCTCGGTGCAGCCGCGTTGACGTATCGCATAGGCCATTCTTGTTCAAAATGGACCCGTCGTCGTGGATGAAGTTTTGCAAGCTCCACAACGTTACGCAGAATCGAATCAAATTTACCGATGCGGAATCCGCTCTGGCAAAGGCACAGTAGTAGCAGTCGGGTCAAATAAGAACGTCCTATATTTTCGTACTAATCGTTTCGGTAACTCGACTGTGTATATACTAAATGACGATTATTCGTACGTAGTCCAAGGAAGCAATGAGTAAGGAAGGGAAGCTACAACGTGCCCCGCCCGACCTGACTGCCCCGGGAAAATTTGCAATTGCATATCTGGTTCATGGGGCGCCTCCACAATGCGAGCATGAATGGGCCAACGACTCCATGCAGGCGTCCGCTTCGCCCACCTCCCTCACGGTCGTACTTGGCGGGGCTGGATGATGGCCACGTTGCTAGCGGGGAGATCGAAGTCTCATCCGTACGCGACTCGGAGGCGTCCGCGAGCGCGTTTGACGGTGATGTCTATGCCTCGGTGGCGGCGAGGTGGAGACGCCCTTGCCTGCGGAGGGATATAGGCGATGCACAGACTCGCACTCGTTGGTGGGACTGCGACGGATGGTGACAGTCTTCTTTCGTAAGGTCGTGTGTGGGCGCGGACAGCGACGGCAGACGGCAGACTCCGGGTGGAGTGCAGTCGTCGCGGGAGGTCGATCGCGGTCACATCCGCGGTGGTGGTGGTCAAGTGGTGGTGGTAGTGGTGGTGTCGTTTGGGAAGGGGTGGAGCATGGCCATCTTGACGGCCCACCAGCGCGCCGTCGCCACTGGGCGGAAGTGTAGGTCACCTGCAAAATGCGCTACGGCGCCCGGTGTCTCCTAATATTCCTTCCACTCTCCTCTCCCTCCCCCACCCTCGGGGCTGCACCCATGTTATCCGAGCTCTTCTGCTTGCAAACCTCATGACGCCGCTACCGCCGCCAACGCTCACTGCGACGTCCGCCACCGACTGCAGCCTCACAGGAAGGCACAAGCAGAGAGACACGCGAGAGTATGAAAGGAAGCGCGTGCGGGCCGTGTTGGTAACGATGTCCGCGGGCGAGCGGCAGCGATGAGGGATGTAGGAGTCGTGATGACGCGGTAGACTCGTGAGGGTTCGTCGGTGTTATGATTAGAGTTGGGAGCGTCGCCCTTTGCTTCTGCCACAGTCGCAGAGACGCGGAGAGCAGGACAGCAGGCGTCGGTGCAGTGCTGCAATTGGACTTGGAGCGTCGCCCTTCGCCTCTGCCGCACGCACGTCGCGCAGGGAGCAGCACGCGTCATCTACAGGGCAATTCACGCCCTGTAAACCGGCCCCTTGCGAATGTCGGCGGTACTCTGGGGCGTGAGCGGGAGTGCTTGTCGTAGATGCCCTTACTCTCAGCTGCTGCTGCGCGAGCACGGACGCAGCGGCGACCAGCTCCTGTATCGTGGACATCCCGAATGCGCAATAGGCTCCGAGCGCGTGCAGGGACCGTCGGTGCTGTCGATCGGGCTTGAGGGCTTCATACTCTGCGTCTGCCGCAGTTGCATGCGTGTCTCGCTCGCGCAGTCACGCGTAGAGTAGGACGGCAGCCCAGCGCCCTGCGGCTATCTGCGAGCCTCTTGCGAATGCTCGTACTCTCGGGCATCGTGAGCCGCTGCCGCTGCTGCAGCGCGAGCACGAGCCCACGCCCTTCACCTATCTGCGCAGCGGCTTCATCGTGGGCCCCTTCTGCAGCGCGAGCACTGGGAAGGGCCGTTTCTCCTTATGCTGCCGTTCTATGCGTGTCGCAGCCGCAGCGCGTCGAGACACGCGGAGAGTACGCGGGTGCAAGCGGCGACGTCGAGGGCTGAAGGAGGCGAGGAGCGTGAGCGGGATGGAGTACAGGTGCGATAAGCTCCAAGGGCGTGCGTCGGTGCTGTCGATTGGGCTCGGGAGCGTCGCCCTTTGCTTCTGCCGCAGTGCCAGCGTGTCTCGCTCGCGCAGACACGCGGAGAGCAGGACGGCTGCCCCGCGCCGTTCGTCGTACTCTCGGGCGTCGTGAGCCGCCGCTGGAGTGCGAGCAGGAGCGCGTCCAGGGCTTCAACTACCTGTGCACCGGCGTGTCGCGGATGCCCGTGCTTCTCGGACATCGTGAGCTGCTGCTGCAGCATGAGGAGCACGTCCACGCTGCTGCGTCTCTTTGTGCTGCTTCTTCATGCATGGCGCTGCAGGCTTAGGCGGAGGAGCATTGTCTGGGCAAGGGCTTTGACCACAGTCTCAGCGAATGGAGAACGCGGAGAACAGGAGGGCGTCAAGTCCACCGAGGCAGCTCGCGCGGGCGATGTCTGTACTGTCGGTCATCGGGAGCTGCTACACCGTGAGCGTGTCGACCAGCTAGTTTGTGGAAGCTGGGGAGCGTCGTCCGCCCGTTCTGTCCAAGCTGTACTGAGCGGAGAGCACGCCTTGTCGGTGACGGCGTCTGCGAGTGGGCAGCTGGGCAGAGATGATGAGAAGAGTACCCGAGTCGCATACATCGCGAAGGAACGTCGTCGATGCTGTGGATAAGGATGAATAGAAGTGGGGAGAAGAAGAAGACAGAACGCACGCAGTCTCCGCAAATGAATGCCTGCGCCTCAGCTTCCCGTTCGCCCACTAAAGCACGTATGTGTTCCCCTGCGTACGCGGACGCCATTCTCCGTGGCCGCGTGCAGCTGTTTGGATGTCGTCGTGAGGGACTGAGATCGATGGGCCGGGAAAGCCTTTCCCCTCGGCAGCTGTCGATGCGCGACTTCAAACTTGACGAGGTTGTAGTAGCCTTTCAGTCGGCTCAAGAGGCGCCGTCGTCGTTGGTGAGTATGGGCGTAAATTCTGGCCGCGAGATGGTTTCCGACGAGATGGAGTGCCAGTCTTCCGGTGTTCTTCGCCTTCAAAATCGTCGTGCATTGCCTGAATTTTCTTGGCCATGTCGCGCAGCAGCGCCCACTGGGAGGACCAGGCGCACGAGGGAGAGTCCTGAGCAGTTCTCAGAGCTGCCCGAGCCACGTTTACGTTGGCCGTTCCTCCCATAATATATGTAAATGCGCGATTTTGACGAGAATGAGCTGCCCAGTGTCCATGCGATTGGTAGAGTCAATTTACGTAGAAAGGCGGTATTGTGGGCTCAATTGAGCAGCAGCGGAACTGGTGGCAGGGGAGCGTACGCGGCGGGCGGCAATGTCCGGCTAGTTCTGATGGCAGAGATCCTGTCTTGAACGTCCATCGTCCTCATTTTTGCGCACACAAAACCGTCCTGTGAGTGTACCTGCCTGGTTCTACATACGCAGGTCTCCAGACGATTCTCACCGAAATACGTCCAGTGCCAGCATGTCCGTCACGGAGTTGGAGGCCCGCATTGACCAGCTCTCGGCGAATATTCAACGGTTGGAGAGAAGTAGAAGTGCTGCACAGCAGCAGCTGAACGCCCTCCGCGATCCAGTTGGCAAATTACCCCTCGAGCTATCGTCCGAAATTTTTCTACATTGCCTTCCACGCCGCAGCTGGCAGAAGCCCCGAGCTGGCGATGCTCCACAACTCTTCCTAAATATCTCTGCGAGATGGAGCAATATCGCTCTCTCAACTCCAGCACTGTGGAGCACAATCCATCTCGATTTCAACGGCGCCGATGCTTTGCGCAGCTGGCTTGGACGTGCGCGCAATTACCCCCTGTCCATCTCTCTACGCGGTGCGCTCGACGGAACCGTCGGGAGCGTCATCAGAGAAAATTCTCAGCAAATTCGCAACCTTGAAATAGGTGAAGCACGTCTGGACCAGTTGTATATGGGTTTGGCCGTGACATATTCCGCACTCCGGACAATACGATTCCGCCCCTATCATGGGGCAGGACCCGAGCTTAGCATCGCTCAGATTATCAGCCTTCTACGACTCGCTCCCAACGTTATCGAATGCATCTTCGATGACTTTCCCCGTATTATGAGGGTCACCAATTCTCCCAAACTCGCCCTCCCACGATTAACTCTCTTGAAGTTGAAGCATTGGCAGCTGCTGAAGCATATCACCCTGCCCGCCCTTCAAACCCTTTCCCTCGAAATCAACAATATCTCCGACCAGGGGTTGATCCACGCCAACGACGAGCTACTTCTCTTCTTCCAACGCTCCTTGCCCACGCTCCGGAAATTGGTCATCGAGACTCACTACAAGGCCCGCTTCGCTGAATTGGAGAGATGGCTCCGCCTTGTGCCCTCTCTCAGGCATGTCGAGCTCATTTTCTGCCCGAGCGAGCTCGTAGATGACCTGCTTACCGCCCTCGTGGAATCGGCCGACTCCTTCCTCCCACACCTAGCGATATTGAAGATTAAACACTCCAGCACCTTGCCAGCTGCCACCTTCCGACTTTTAGCCCCCGCGTTGTCTGCTCGACGCTCACGCCTCGTTTACTTCGAGTTACAGAATAGGAACAGTGTCATCCGCGTTGGTGAAGAGGTTGCCAAAAGTCTACGCCTCCTCGCAGCGGCGGATGGGGTTCATGGGCGCATGTCAATCCATATTGGGGATTTCCATGTCAGTGAGTGCCGCCCTTACTGCGACGTTTATCCCTGCTTGACATGATATTTCGTAGAATAAAAGTCAACTTCTTCTTGATCTTCTTGACATCTAGACATAGTCCTGTACCATATACATCGCCGGGTTACAAGTTTTTGGTAGTTTCGCAACGAAATTTCGAGGTCCAGTGCGCCCTCAATTTGAATCATGATACCGAATTTGTGCTATTTCGCTGGTTCAGTGCCATCTACCGTCAAGTTGAATCGACAGAAATGAGGGCGCCGAGTCCCGCAAGGTCCCCTTCTCTTTCTCCATCTTCCGATCTCCTTGTCCACCGATTTCCTTGTTTTTGAAGAAACGGAGAACGTCGGCTTTTAGCGGACATAGTCGGACGAAGGAGAGGCATCACATCAAACACCTTTTGCCCTCCGCTTCCACAACCGCCAACTCAGAACCGTTTGTCGCTCTTCCGAGCCTGTCATGTATTGCTTGCCTGACGTTCAATCCCTCAGCTCCCCAGGCGAGGTCCACTTCGCCCCGCTCCATCGGCCGCTTTGCTGCATTGGATGTCTCTGCTCTTCAAACATCTGCGAATTCATCAAATATTCGGTGCCAACACTGACGTCGGAAAAACAATACTCACTACCGCCCTGGTCCGCGCCTCTGCTGCCCTAAAGAATGAGGTATTTTACTTGAAGCCAATCAGCACTGGGCCGATCGAAGATGCGGACGATGAGTAGGCACCTACCTGGTCGGTGTCGTTCATTCGAACTGAACGCAAAATCAGGCACATTCGGCGACACTGCGGGGCACCAAAGGACAGAGTGCACACCGACTGTCTTTATCGATTTCATGTGCCAGTAAGTCCTCATCTGGCCGCCCAAATTGCCGCAGGAGGAAAAGCAGACCAGGTCGGTCGAATTGGTTTACGATGGAGCTTCACTGACGGACGGCTGTGAAGATCGTTCCAAACGATACCTTTCTGAATTCAATCTCAAGCTACGTGCGGCGATCTGCCTCTCGTGCTAGCGGTCCTGCGCATATGTATGTGGAAACTGCAGGAGGTAATAACCATACACCAATTCTTTGAATTCGCTCTCAACATTCCTTAGGCGTTCACAGCCCGACGTTATCCGGTATAACCCAACTGGAGAGCTATCGGCCGTTATTTCTGCCCACAATCCTCGTCGGGGATTCTCGGCTCGGCGGTATATCTGCGACCATCTCTGCTTACGAGTCTCTCCTTCTGCGCGGCTATATAGTGGACTCCATCCTGCTCTTCCGGGACCAATATTACCGCAACAGCGAGTTCCTGACGCCATACTTCGCCGAACGAGGAATGGAGGTGACCGCCGTGGATGCGCCGCCCCCCAAAATCGGCGATAATGCGGAGAACTTGGCATCCACGGAACGCTACTACAAAAGTCTGGATATCCTTCCCCTGGTGCAAAATCTAGACATCCGTCATCAACAGCGACTCGCCGACCTAGATTCGATGCCCCGCCGCTCCATTGACACTCTCTGGTGGCCCTTCGTGCAGCACGGCCTCGTGAAGAGCGAAAAGGATGTCACTGTCATCGACAGCGCCTCCTCCGACTTCTTCTCCGTATACAACGCCCCAACTTCAGCCCAATCATCGTCCTTGGAATCCCAACTCGATAGCTCGGCGTCGTGGTGGACCCAGGCGCTGGGACACGCCAACCCCGCCCTGACCCTCGCCGCGGCGCGCGCCAGCGGGCGCTACGGCCACGTCATGTTCCCACAGGCCACCCACGCACCCGCCCTCCGGCTCGCCGAGCGCCTCGTGCACGACGGGCCCGGTAAAGGCTGGGCCGCGCGCGCGTTCTTCTCCGACGACGGCTCGACGGGAATGGAGGTCGCGCTCAAGATGGCGCTGCGCGCGTTTTCCGTGCGCGAGGGGCTGGAGGGCACGGAGCGCAAGGCACTCGGTGTGCTCGGGATCAAGGGCAGCTACCACGGGGACACGATCGGGGCGATGGACGCGTGTGCGGAGGAGGGCGTGTTCACCTGCGAGTGGCACAACGCGAAGGGGTATTGGTTCGATCCGCCGACGGTTTCGATTCAGCAGGGGTCTGCGGTTATCACCCTGCCTCCTGCTCTTGCTGCGGCGGCGGCGAAGGACGATTGCGGCCTAGACGCGCCGAACTCGACCTCGATGTCGTGGGCGTATGATCTTGCCGCCCGCATGGATTCGCCGCTGGCGGGGGTATACCGCAAGTTCATCTCGCACACCCTCGATGGCCTGGAGCGCTCGGGAGGGCCCCGCCTTGCCGCCTTGGTGCTCGAACCGCTGGTAATGGGCGCCGGAGGGATGATATTCGTCGATCCGCTCTTCCAACGCATCCTCGTCGACGTCGTTCGGGAACGCGATCCCACCCCTTCCTCCGCACCCGGAGCCTGGCGCGGCATGCCTGTAATCTACGACGAGGTGTTCGTCGGCCTGTATCGGCTCGGCATGGAGAGCACCATCTCCTTCCTCGGCGCCGCTCCAGATATCTCGGTCCACGCGAAGATACTTACAGGCGGGCTCGTTCCGCTGGCTGTGACTCTGGCGTCGGATTCCATCTTCCGCGCGTTCTACAGCACGAACAAGGCCGAGGCGCTCCTGCACGGGCACTCTTACACTGCGCATGCACTGGGGTGCGAAGTTGCGAACGAGACGCTGAAGCTCATCGAAAAGGAGGTTCGGAGCGAGGCGTGGGTAGCAGCAAAGGGCCGATGGAACGTCGACGCCGATGGCACGAATGTGCTGTGGAGTCTTTGGGATCCCAACTTTGTGCAGGCGGTCTCGTCGATGGACAACACTGCCGAGGTTATGGCTCTTGGAACCGTTCTTGCCATCAAGGTCAAGGATGTTGAAGCAGGTTGGCGTCCAAGTTTGCAAACCGGCTCATTTCGGTCTAACCTTCTTCCAGGTTACACGTCTCAATCCGCTCAAACGATGCTGCAATCCCTCCGCATCCACGACGCCGAATCTCTCGGCTCCGATTTCAGCGTCCACTACCGCACATTGGGCAACGTCGCATACTTTATGACCAGCCTCAACACGGCGCCAGAAACAATCCGTACGGTGGAAGACAAGATTTGGAAGGCCCTCGAAAAAGGGCGCCTTCCGACATAGGTACATTGAATTCCAGTCCTACGCGTCAAACTCTTCAGTCTTAATCCAATACTTGCCATACGTGACCTGAGCCATCCCTAGCATCCCTGTGATATCCTCCCAATATGATATCTTGATGCGCTTGGGACCTTGACCTGCGGAGGCCTTGAGCACCGCCCGCGCAGCATTGATGCGCTCGTGCTTGGTCTTGTGGATCTTACGTTTGCGGGCCATGCCCGCCGAGTCGTCACCGTCGTCAATCTCACTTTCGTCGATGTCCTCGGAACGACGAGCGAGGAGTTCAATTTTCGAGAGATTCTTTATGACAGAGAGCGAGTCGATGCCCTAGCATCATATACGCCGTCAGAAATAGTGTTCAATGACAGTACAGATGGGGCGTGCACCATGTCAACAGGGATGGCGATTTCGCGAAGGTTGCGGAGATGCTTCGCTAATTCTGTGACGATAGTGAGAAATCAGTGCCGCGGTCCAGAATACCTATGTGGACCAACTTTTCAGCTTGGCCGGTGTGAGCTGGAAGCCTTCAATGCGCTCCACCTCGGGGCATTGCTCGAGTAGAGTTTTGAACAGTTTCGTCCCAGTTTCTTCGTTGCAAGAGACATCGCGTACGTTGGGGCATGCAGCCAATATTCCACGGGCGGAGCTTGCTGTGTGAATTATATATATCAGCATTTGACGTGTTACGCGCCAGGAGAGAAATCAGGTACGCAGGATGATAGTCCGCACCCCAGGAAGCGCCGTCACCTCGAATGCGACGGCGACGGTCTCTTCCCATTTTGAGCGCAGGTACAAGATATGCAGGGTATCGAGGTTGGGTAACGCCGCCAGACATCTTGCGAACCATGGTGCGAGGATAGTGATGTTGTGCCTGGATAAGGACACAGATACGACCCTACAGCACAGAATATATGAGATAAAACGCGTCGATTCGAACCGCATATGATACTTACCGAACATACCGCGCAAGGCCCACATTTTCGGCCTTCACCAGCGCTTTACATCGGTCGAGGAGAACATTCGCGACCCGTGTATGCCACGCCTCATTACCATCCTTCGACGGAAAACACGCCTCGAGATATTCCCATAGAAGGGGGAGGAAAATGACGCGCAAGGCGCGACACGTCTGGGACAACGCGCGCAGCGCCGCCGGGCGCTCGCGGTACGCGGGGGGCACCGTTTTGGGGCAACTCGAGATGCGCTCCCTTCCCAGGAGGAGTAGAGAGCGGGGTATGCCGTCTTTTTCGCTCCCCAGGAGGAGGAAGTTGGTATCCGAGACGATCTCGAGCCAGACTTCAGTTGGAACTTGCAGGACTGCGCAGGGAGTCAGAGACGTCGCGCCTTGAGTTAGAGCAAACTTCACCTGCGTTGGCGATGCCCGTGTCGTCGACTGCGACGACCTCTGCTGTCTTCTTTCGTTTGGCGTCGGATGGCATGAGGGGGGAGGTCAAGATGAGATGTCGAGATGTCTCGGTACTGAATTTGGAAAAGTTCGGTGATGGCTAGAATTCAAGAAATAGCAGATGGAGCCTTGCGTTTGTACAGTATTCTATAGCTATTACTACCCTCGAATTACAATAAATTAATCAAATCTTAAGCGCGACAGAATGGCGCAGCGAGACCTCAAAGGAAACCCCCAGTGGAAAACTACGTCGAACGGCCCGCAATTCTGCGCTTCGCGTATCGCGGCGCATCATCGCATATCTCGTCTACACCTCTTTCAACCTCCTCCAAACGCCGCTTTCGTCGAACAGCCACAGGAAGTGGTGGTATAGATGCAACCGGCGCAGTCTCCGTATGCACGGTGGCCCGGGACGCGTTTGACGCCGCTATCCTGGTACTGCGACGGCGCGGAAGGTGTGGGTGTGCTGGTCTAGGTGTCGTTCGTTGGCGCTTCACGGTACTGTCGGGCTCGTCTTCCTCGACTTCGGCGGCTGCTCGCCTGCGTTTTCCCAACCTGGTCGGACTCGGAGCGGAAATAGTGGCAGGCTCGAGATGTCGAGTTGAGCTCTCGGCCATGGGCATGTCGGAGTCAACGTGTGTCCTGTACGGCGTCGGAAGCCGAAGTGCTACAGAGGTCACCGCCATCGGACCTTCTGTGAGATTCAAGCATGTAAATTCTACAGTCGGCGCTGTGCATCCGTCAGACGTCGGCCATACGAACGAAGGAAAGGAAACGAACTGGCAGTGGTTTGTTTGTAGGAATCGGATCGGCTGCGAGTTCCTTTCATGAAATCAGCAACAAGCCTAATGCCCCAACTCGGACGAACTCACTGTGAACACTACGCCGAGTGTTGTAAATGTCGTCCAAGACTGTGAGGCCGGGGGTTTGTATTTCTTCCAGCCCAGCTTCCTCGAGCTCAATTATCGACGGCAAACTCGGGACTTTCTTCTTCGGCCTGACAGTGCGGAACATGAGAATCGCAGAGGATGCCCGCCGAGTGGCTTTGAGGAAGGCTGGGCGTTTGGCTGCAGCGAGCTCGCTCATACTTAAGGTTATTGGGAGGTGAGGGGAGGGGAAGTGGAGCAGTGCCTCTGCACCCGGTGTTTATATGACCGCGTGTGTGGGGTGTGGCTCGGGTTCAGTTGGGCTGTCATTGTCAGTCAAAGCACCAGCAAAGCACGGCGCAGGCCATGGAATGGTCTAGCACTTATTTCGTTGCCTCCCCGTCTAAACGGGCCTTTTGCGCAATATTCTGGTGCTCCCCCAGACCGACAGTGGAGGGAGGAAGCAGATGGTGGAAGCAAAACTAAAGGAGATAACTGTCGTCATTTTTCGCCCAGAATGGGATAAATGTTCCCACAGTTGGGAACCATGAATGCTGATTCTGCTTGTCGAACGTTCTGTCTTGTTCTCGTCAAGTAGGTAGGTAGGGTAAAAGTCCCTTTTTGCTTGCTTTTCTCCCTCCTTGTCCCTGTCCTGGTTCCGTCAGAGTCGGAAAGTATGTGACTGGAGACAAGCACGTCATTTCCCAACCTGAGGTCGATGTTCGTCTTGAAGAGAGAGAGGAAGGTAGATGTTATTTCGACGCTGAAGATACTTCTTCGTGGTAGGAAGTCCGAGTCGAAGTTGGGGCCAAATCAACCCAGGCAGAAGGTTCCCACGGTTGAAACCCATCGGCTATCGCCGCCGGCCATTGCCGGACGGAGATGCTGATATCGCTGTCAACTGTTGTTGTTCTCCACCACAACTGATGTCCTCCGCCACACTGTACACACAATGGCTCTTGTTCTTTGCGTTCTTTTGTTCTTGCCTTGTCCACCCTTTGCGACGGCTGTCACTATTGTATTCTCTCCGCCAATGCAAAGATCTATCATTCAGCGTCGTACACAGTGTGGGAACCTTCTCGGGTGGGAGCACTATAAGAATACGCCGTCGAGCACTCTGCCTACATCTTCTACTCTCCTTCAAGACTACACGACCGTGACGACAATAATGCACTTTAAAGATTCTCAAGACGATTCCCCGATCAATACAACGCTAGCCTCATGTGGATATGTTCATCCAGTGCTGAACCCTGCGGCCTCTTTTCGTCCACCATCACCGGCACCTCGCTTCAATGGCTTCTCTTACTCCTCAAGCTCGTCTCCCGATCCCAATGTCGCCATAAACAACGACAACACCCATCTTCGGACCCACAATGAGAAGGACGACCTCCCAGATGCCCAGAAGATTGAACAATTACATTGGAAGGCAGTACGTCGTCTGCTGTCAGTGAAGTTTCCCTGGCACTGAACTCCAGGTAGCCTTCGCCGACCGAAAGAGAGGACGATGACGAAGTGATGTGCTCTGCGAGTCAGGTTGTACTCGCAGACAACGAAGAGGCTTACTGGAGGAGAACGCAAACCGTACTGTGCCCTCTACGGTCATCCATATTATCACTCAACGTCTGAATAGCCCTCCCCGGCGCCGACTGAGGACCCTGATGTAATGATGTACATCCAGTCAAGTGCGGACGACGAGGAGCTCGACCGGTTACGAGTGAAGACGGTACACCTACACTCAAACACCCGTATGCACCAATAACACCCAGATAGCCCCCACTGCCCGACGGTGACTCAGACATGTGGTCTCCGTCTTCGAGTCAAATGCTCGCAGAGGTGGATGTCGAGGGGACCGCAGGAAAGCGAAAGCGAGCAGTGCGTCCTCCTTTCTCTCAATATTGATCGAGTGGTGCTCAACCAGAGCCAGGAATCCCCAGACGCCGCAGAGCTCGAACGAACGGGAAAGAAATCGGTACACGTGCGTTTCATTCTCTACCAGGTCGCCCTTGATATATGTAGAACTGAAGTCTTGACAGTCTATCGATCTAGCAACGGCGACGTACACGGAAGAGGAGGCACTTGCAGACGCTCAGGACCTCGAGCGATTGCGCAAACGGAGGGTACGTTCTCTTCTGAATGTATATTCAAGACGCCGACTCTGGATAGCCCTCGCTCGCACCGACCGAGGTCATCATTGTGCTTGAAGAGATGGTAAGGGCACACCTTCCCAGAAAATGCTCCGCTGAACTCTGGATAGGCTCAAGGTGTCACGCTGACGAACCTCCAGGAGGCGGGCGTATTGAAGATTCGTGACTTTCAATACGACAAGGAGGATGCCCGCCACCAGGGAGAGCACTTGCCTATTCCTGAAGAGATGATCACCAATGTCCGTATGCGCCATATTTCGTTGTGGGGGAATTTCCTTCTGACGCCTCTGCTAGTCTCTTGGGAACCAGGGCGGTGGGGGTTTACTGCGCCGTGAGACGCGCAGACCTTGGTAGTCGGTGTGAGCACACGCGAAGCAGTGATATAGACGAATTAGACCTGTGGGCGTCGTGGAACTATTGTTATCTACGCAAGTTATGTAAATAAATTGAACCGTGGGAATCGAAGCAATTGTCGTCCGTTTGACCATTGTTACCCTTTCCAAACCGCATAAATCATCAAAATAACATTAACGACGTTCAGGTGCTCATTTCCGTTGTGCTGTCAAGAAACGTGGCCGGATAGGTACGTGTCTGGCCCCGTGCAACCTAATTTCCGGCTGAAAGAGATGGATAACCACTCCACTTTCCGACCTGACGCCGACACTCGCCTTGTAGAGAGAATAAGGTGTTTTGGGTGGTTGAATACATATTCTCATTGTTGGGCATAGCGAACAACGTCGGAGTTCGGAGACATCAGCGACATATTCTCACGGTTGAAACTCACCGGCTATCGCTGACGCCTGTTATTGCCGGACAGAGATGCTGATACCGCTGTCAGCGGTTGTTGTTCTCCACCACAACTGTTGTTCTCCGCCGTGCACATTGTCTCTTGTTCTTTGCTTGCTTTTGTTCTTGCCCTTGTCCCCGTCCAGCACTCTTTGCGACGGCTCTCACTATTGTACTCTCGGCCAATGCAAGGATGCATCACTCAGAGAATTCCGCCGGTCGTCCCCAGTGTGGGAGCATTCTGCGGTGAGAGCCCTATAAGAATACGCCGTTGAATGCTCTGTCTACATCTTCTGTGATACCTACTCTCCCTCAAGATTCCACGACCCCGACGACAATTACGCATCCCAAGAACTCTCACGACTATTCCCCGATGTCTCAAACAACGCCAGCCTCAGGTGGACTAGATCATACTGAGAATGACCCACGCCCAGATGTCCAGGAAGGTGGAAGCTTGCATAGCAAAGCAGTATGTCGTCTTCTTTCAGTGAAAGCCTTCTCGCGCTGAACTCTGGATAGCCTTTACCCGTGGCGAACGAAAGAGAGGACGATGACAACAAACTAATGTGCTCTGCGAGTCAGGTGGGACTCGCAGACAACGAAGAGCCAGCCTTGTGGAGAACGCAGACCGTACTATGCTCTCCTACGATCGTCGAAATCACCACTCAACCTCTGCGTAGCGCTCCCCGGCCCTGACGGACGACCATGACGAGATAATGTACACCCAGCGCGGTACGGACGACAACGACGAAGAGTTTGACCGGCTACGAATGCGAACGGTACACCCACAGTCCCATTGACACATCCGTATATGCCCGGCTGATAATCCGAATAGCCCTCACCGGTGGACGGTAACGAAGGGATGTGGTCTCAGTCTTCGAGCCAAACGCTCGTAGACGAAGATGTCGGCGCCGAGTGGACGATAGGAAAGCGAAAGCGATCGGTGCGTCCTCCTTCCTTTCCTTCCTCTCAATAGTGATCTGGCTGTGGTGCTCAACGACAAGCCAGGAATCCCCAGACGTCGTAGAGCTCGAGCGCCCCGGCAAGAAATCGGTACATGTGCGCGCGGTACGTCCTCTCCCTCCATCACCCCAATTAATTTCCAGCGTAGCTGAAACTCTGCTCTGCATCCTAGGCCTCACCGGTGTCCATGATCGAACTGGTCCCCACCGACGACGAATCCTAATCAGCCTCTCCTTCTTTTGGGCGCGAAATCCTTCCCGCTCCAGTGACACCGGAGAAGCAGAAGCCCGCCACTCGAAAGCGCGGACCCCCCCTCCGCCGTGAAGGAGCCATTATCGCTGCGGTGCGTTCCGTTCCGTTTCTAGCCCGATTTCATGGCGAATCTGAGATTGCTACTATTCAGAGCACGGACGACTACATCGCACAATACGTAGCAGGTAAATGGCGCCTTAGCGGGTGAACAGATCTTCGTGTTGCGCGTTGTATGTATACGTGTACCGAGTAGAGGTGCATTGATTTATGTGACGTGCAAAGATTAAACAAAGAAGTTTCCGTGAGAGCAAGTTCAAATCGAAATCGAACTGTGGGAATCAAATTTGAACGTTCTTAATCTATTGAACACATCTCAAGAAATATTATACACCGACTGATACAGACTCATACAGTAGCGCTCACGTATACTATTGAAACACAAGTTCACCGCCATCCAAAGCGATCTTCCGGGTCGTACTGCCGCGCGCGCGAACGATAAACACCAGGCGACCTCGGGTGGTGCTGGGACTTCGGATGTGACCGAGGCTCGACGCTACCCGTAGGAAACACAACCGCAGCCTGATACTCCTGCGCCCACGGCTCCAGCTCCGCCTCCGCCTCCGCAACCGATATCCCCGCCGCCGCAAAATGACGCGCGACCTCGCCGGCGGTGACGCTGAACTGCGTCGCGCGGTACGGCGCGTACGAGACCACGGGCGCGACGACGAGCTCGTTCCGGCGGAGCAGGTCCTGGTACATGCCCGCGCAGGCAAAGAGCTGCGCCGCGCAGCCCATAAACTCGGAGCGCGCGGTTGTGTCGCCGTTGGAGCCGATGGCGGGGCGGAGGCGCGCGACGGTGCGGCTCGCCTTGAGGTCGCCGAGGTGGGGGCTACCGTTTGCTTGCCGCCGCACACCACGCGGCCAGGAGCCGTGGTGGTTCGTGAGATACGCGTACCACACCTCGACGGGGTCATCCACGCGCGGATTGTTCACGCGGGCCTGGTTCTGAAGTAAGAGGGGCGGGGGCGGCGGGGGGGAGGATGAGATGGAAGGCGGCGCGCTAGGGTCGGGATTGCGCCAGTTCGCCAGGATGTACCGCTGAAGCTCGGTCTTCTCCTCGCGCGGCGTCTGGTGCGCCTCTGCGCATAGCATCTTTACCTTTGTCAGACATTCTTCGTTGCCGGGTTGGTGCGCCTTGTTCATGAGGTATTGAAGCTGACGGAGAGTTCTGGGGGTACGGCGAGGATCTGACGCGCCCGATGAAGCGATGACTTCGACAGTTGGGCGGGGGGGTAGGTTGACGCGATAAACCCGTGTGTCGGGTTTCGATGCAGGGATAGTGGAAGACGGGTCGGGACGCGTAATGGGGATGTGGGGTGTTGAGGATTCATGAGAGTCCTCAGGGTCGGGGAGTGGGGAAGCGGCATGAGGGGAACGGGGAGAAGCAGGGGGATTCTGCTCAACGTCAGTCTCGCGAGGATCCAGAAGCATCCTCTCAACTTCGAGACCATCGTTCTCTGGGCCTTGTACGGTCAGAAGTTCGAGGCGTTTACGGAGAGTGTCGGATTCGACCTGTGCGAGACGGAGTTGGGTATTCACGAGCGAAAGCTGGAGTTTGGTCTCGCGGGATTCGGTGCGAATGCGGGATAGGTTCGCGGCGGCGTCGCTCCTCGAGCGCTCCAGATCTCGGAGACGATCGTGATCATCCGCGCGTTGGCGGCGTCGGCCTTCCGCAACTCCGTCGAAAAAATAGGTATCAAGTTGGTTGTCTAGCTGTTTGAAGGCACGTTCAATGGAGGGGCTGCGCGCGCGCTTGGCGTCGGAAATGTGAGAGATGTATGAGTG
The DNA here is from genome assembly GCA_029281495.1 of Mycena filopes. Classification (NCBI taxonomy): domain Eukaryota; kingdom Fungi; phylum Basidiomycota; class Agaricomycetes; order Agaricales; family Mycenaceae; genus Mycena; species Mycena filopes. Next base: position 2,281,467 of record JARIHR010000002.1, on the reverse strand, counting down.
GCAGGTGCTACATCCCGAAGGATGGACGATTCCGCAGGAGGGGTCGCATTCCCAAGGGGGAAGCTCTTCATGGTGTGAGGATGCCCGGAGGCGTTTCCTGGAAGGGGGTCCGATAGACGTGGTAGCTACAAGAGAGTCTGGAGGGCGGGAAAGATCGCGCGAAAAATTGGAGTTTCTGGGCTGGGAGGTGAGGAAACCGGTAGAGGACAATAAAAAGCGCGGCTTTACTGGGAGCGATTGGGTGGATCGTGGACCATCCTATGGCTTATAAAGAACGTGAAGGGAGCGAAGAAAGGAAGCGGTGGCATTGTTTGTCAATGGCCTTTGATGGGCGGGATTCTCGGCATGGACATACTTATATTCCCACAGTTCGTTTTCTTGGTTTTGGGTCTCAGCTGATTAGGAGCTGGTCTCCCGGTCAAATCCTATAGCGATCTAGAGATATTGCCACAATGTCCTTCCCGGGCTTCCTCTGCTTCCTACTTTGCAATCCAACCGAAGGGCATGGATATCAGTTGGACGAGATTTTGGTGCGGGGTTGAATATTGCAACGAAATTCGTCCGGGTGGCTGGTAGCGCGAGTCAATCAGCCCAGAAAGCGGCTGCAGGTAAGGAAGGATACCTTATAGTCCCCGTTAAATATTCCACGTCGTTCGATATGCGTTCTCCTCGCATGTTGACGGGCTCGGAGATATTGCACTGCGCTAGGACCGTAGCAATTGCTATGAACATCGAGGACTGGGCGAAGTGGATCCCCGGGCAAGATCTGGCAAATAAATAAAATAGGTGGTCAGTCAGAGGACCCTCTGGTGAGTACACAGGCCGAACCGTCGCCCGAATCCGAAGATAGACGCGACCGTCTCCAGAGCCTTATTATTATTGAGGAACCGACTGGGCCTGAACTCGTTGGGGTCGGGGAACATATCTGGGTCTTGCAAAATCGACCTGTATGCAGCCTGAGCATTGACCCGGTATGTAGCGTCGGAGAGACAAGAAACATTACCAGACGTTGACCATGACAACTGAGCCCGACGGAAGATGATAGCCTGAGTAAATGTCGTCTTTTGTGAGGAGGTGAGGCAACCCTGGGACCCAGTATTAAAGGGCTTGAAAAAAAAATCAATGCATGATGCATACCCAGCGGCGCGAGTGGCTTCCAACGCAGGAGTTCCCACATGAGGCATTCGACATATGGGAGCGACGGGCGATCCGACAAGTGGGGCACCCCTCCGTCGCCCAGCACCCGGTCTATCTCTGCTTGCGCTTCTTTCTGCACCTCGGGATAAAGTGCCATGGCGAGGAAGAATGTGGCGAGCGCAGAAACCGTCTACTTGAAATCATGAATGCGGGTCTTGTCGAACGAATCCTATTTACCGTGTCTGCCCCACCTGCACAGTAGCCTGCGATGAGCTACGAACATTTTGAGAACAACTTCAAAACCGGCACGTACCTCCGAACAAACTCCCCGCTGCGTACATGAGGAGTTCGAGGTCTTTGTTTGAGAGTTCATCTGAGGATTTCGCCATCATCGTCGAGACGAAGTTGGGTTGAACCAGCTCAGGTGAATCCTGAAGGAAAAATCAGCACGACTGTAGTAGGAACGATATTCATGCAAAGAACCTTGTGCGCGAGAGCCCACTTGAACGGACCTTGCGTGCCAGCCTCATCGAGCTTCCGCCAGGCGGCCGCAGTCCGTTTGAATTGCATGCCCGGTAGCCATGCTGGTAGCTGGCGCACTAAACAGAGCCGTGTCAATGATACACTCATGGAAGATAAACTGACATACACCACGGGATGGTATCCACCAGCCAGGTACCAGGCTGGGCCGATTGAGAGAAGGCCGACTATTGAGTGCTAAAGTGAGTCGCAGAATCCGGGGGTGGGTTCGTTCCTAACCATAACACGTTCCGCCAACTCGAGGAAGGGGTCTTGATGCAGGGTCTGATAACCATAGAGAACACGGAGGATCATGGAGCCCGCGTAGCTTCATTGCGATCCCCGTGTTAGATAACCGCGTGGAGGATAGATAGGACGTACTGCCGGATGGATTCCAGGAAAGACGCTGGGTTCAAGAGCACTGCGTCGACCAGGAGACGACTTTCCTCCTCGTGCAAGGGCCAGTATTTGCGCAACTCGTTGCCCGTCAGCTCCTTGTGCATGAGGCGACGCAGACTGACGAAGCGGGCTGAGTAGGGCATGAGACCCATACTGCGGTTAAACCCAACTCTGGAACGGGTAGAATGATGATAAGCAACCTGGAAGCCTTCAAGGGAACGGAGAGGCATACAGATCTCCGGCCATGACCTGCTCCTTGTTTAGACTCCAATGTCAGGTACTACCGGCACAATTGCTCACCAGGTGCGGTCGACTCGAATATATCGCTGACCGTCGATCGAGTAGCTCGTGTGCGGCTTCAAGGGAGTGTAGGATGACTATGGGTCGACCAAGTACATGGACACAGACGCAGTCCCCTGATCGCGCCAAAATCAACCTCTGGACTTCGCAAGTGCGGTCACAAAACATACCATACTCCTTCGCCCACTCGGCGAATTTCTTCCATTCATGGTGCTTCGGCATCTGCAGGATGTTTCCGATGAAAGGCAGCCCCTGCGGACCCGGAGGGCGCCCCTGTGGGCGCCGAGCGTAGTAGAGAACGGTCGCGGCCGTGAGGGCTAAAGTTATCGGAAGTGTGTACATCTCGAGCGGTATACCTTGTGTGTACCCACAGTAAACGTGGTTTTATAGTCCGTGAAGAAACGGCGTTTTTCCATCAGAATGTCTCCGCCATTCAGTTGGTCGGGGAAATTGGGCAGGGTCGACAACCCAAACACCGCCGCCGTTGATAGCTTTACGCTTGGAGTTTCGAGTGCACAGTCTCCGCCGGAGCGTTCCAATGGCAAAGAGTTTGGCTGAAGACGCTCGTCTCGGAAGAATGGAGGCGCCCTGCATTATGTACCAAGCTGTGTGAAAAACACGAGTGCGTGTAACTGGAACGGAAGCAGGCACAGTAGTAGTAGTACTCACCCAGTTCGGCTGCCAAGGCACGATCGCCAGATGGTGGGTCGTGGTGGGTCCAAATTTGGTCAGTCAGGGCCCAGTGGGCGCAGAGAGCTAGTCGATGAGTATCTCAGAGCCAACTTCTTGGTTCTTGATTCGGGCGGATTGTTCAAGAAAAACGCCGTGTTAGATGTTTGCAACATGGCCGAGATGCCCGAGCTAGCCGGATTAGAGAACAGGATGCGCCAAAATGCGCGACGAGCAGCTGAAGTCTTTCGTCAAGAACGTTGTGAAGTCAATGACGAGCGGCCGTCTCGCTCCAGCTTCGAAAGAACAGTCGTAAACCCCAGCTCTTAAAAAATCTAGAATACCAGTATATATATTGTCGTTATAATTAAAACGCGTAAACCTAAGCTTGCGCCTGCTTTGCTTTTTCTTGTTCAAATTTGAGCGCCTCCGCCGGCTCCATGACGTTTATTCCCATTTCCTCCGCTAAAAATCATTTTTTCAAAATTCAGACTCGATTTCGCAACGCGACTGACTCGCAAAGACGTGACGTACCGGCGATCTGCTTCACTGGACCAGTAAACCATTTACGGGCGCTAATGAGCCAGAATCCGACGCTGTAGACGATAACGATGCCAACGGCGACCTAAAAGCACACATGCATGGTTTGAATGGTTTGGAAGGTTGAAACGAGTCACGTCACGTACGATAGCGTAGTTGAAGGTTTGCGAGTCAACAGGCTGGCAAGGTCGCTCAGTGTATGTGAGAAAGGGATCGGACGGACGCCACTCACGTTGACCTGGGGCAGGATAAATATTATCGCGATGAATGCGATCCACACGACCGCAGCCACCGCGATGGGGTATGAGAAGGCCCCCAGATGGAACGGCCCACGGACGAATTTATCGCGATATATGACGCGCAGGGCGATAGGAATGGCCTGAAGAGGACGAATACATAAGTGAGGTGTATTGAGCCAGCTTGACCTGAATACGCACATAAGAAATGTAGAGACCGATCGTCGCGATGGAGGTGGCAGCGGAGAACGCAACAGTGCTGCCTAGACTGGGAAGCCCTAGGCAGAAACTCAGGAAGCATGCGAGCCACACTGTGATGAATTTGTTGAGGAGCGATCTACGGAACAAGTTTTGAACGCGTTTGTTTACCTGTTCGAATGGGCGATTTCCAACGAGCGTTGACGTAGTTGAAGAAAGTGTGTCCTGGGATACCACCATCGCGAGCAAACGCGAACATCTGGGAAGCATCATCACTCTAGTTTGTTTGTGGTCGCTACTCAAGTCACGTACCATGCGAGAATTGCTAGTGATAGAAAACGTTCCACAGAAGAACATCGCACCGATAACAATAACCTACGCCAGGAAAGTCGACTCATGCGTGTTTCGAGTGCAGGAGAAGGTGTACGTACCATCAGAACGATCGCGCCGTTTTCACCCACTGTGTCCAAAAAGATTTGAGTGACCGGCTGGCCAGCTCCAGTAGTCGCCTCCAAATCCTGGATCGAGAACAACAGCCCCAGAATGAGGAACCACCCCAGGACGGCGGAGACGCCGATCGCCATAACAATACCGACGCTGCCCGCCATGGCGGCGTTCTTCGTCTCCTCGGTCATCTAGGTTAGGTGGGTGAGCGAGGCGGAGGACATAGCAGCGCTGAGTACGGACATGGCGCCTGGCGTCGAAGCCTTGGAAGAATCAGGAAGTGAGGAAGGAGCTGGCGGTCGAGCTCACCAGGTTAATGTATACTAGATAACCATTGGTACGGTCATGAATCGAATGGAATGGTGTCGATAAACACACCTGAGCCATCAAAATCTGAATGTTGAATCATTAACTGGGGTCGGGGACAAGGACATGGATAGGATTACTTACACCGATGAGCGCAACATATGCATGACTCGCACGGTCGCCCCAACCGGCACCCTCAGGACCTGTGCCATCGATAAAAGTCTTGAACACAAAGGTCCCAGACTGGTGCGAAGGCGCTTTTGCGAGAATCGCGACCACGAGCGAAAACGTTCCTAAGGATGATGCTCAAATACGGCGCGGTTTAAGGCTTTTGAAGGTCGACCAACCGACTGCATGCCACCAGACCGAGATATTATTCAGGATATGCAGCAAGTGAACGCCGAAGGTGTTAATAGTTCCTGTCATCAAGTTCAGATGTGCCGAGATGTCTCAGCGAAGCTGGCCGCTTACCCTGGGCGACGAGGACTGCGGCATATATTCCTGCACTTGGCGTAAACCTCACAACCAGAGGGAGTCGATACAAGGACATACCAATGGTTGTGTTTGCAGTAGGCACGAAGTTTGTTTTGAGCGTCGCAGCTGTAGAGAGGAAATTTGCACATGCGAACGAAATGCCGGTCGTCACTGCGACTTGACCCAGAAGGTTAAACCAGCCTGCGAGCGAGTATGAGCGACGGGCTGATAATGTAGCGCTTAGGCTATGCGTACCGGTAATCCACGAGGCCAAAGCAGCATTCTGCGGTTCAGAGAGCATGGCTGCCCAGAAGTAGGGACCTCCCGATGTCGGGTGGGCACTGCACAAGATGTGAACCGACTTCTCTTGGGAGATAGAGACCTTCAACCGACCTGCAGACCTCTAGAAGTGGTTTAGAACGACGACGCGATACAATTGACTTAGCTTCTTACCAGCCATGGCAAGGCCAACGAGCATCGTGAACACGGCTTGGAGACGAAACTATAAGTAGGATCTCCGGACTCGGACACCGTTCCACGTACAGACGACAATCCAACCTGTAAAACGTCGTTGTGAGCGGTCCGTCTGCCAAGAAAGGGGCTGGGCTTACCCCAAACCATCACCGCCGGTCCTATTTTTTTTGGTTGCAAGATCAGAGGTCTGCCAGTTCTTCGCGAGCAGGCACCTACCTCCAGTGTTCTGTAGCATGGTAAGCAAGGCTTCAAAGCGTCGAAAAACACCAACGCACCAATCCATAAAGGAACAACGACGGAATCCCAGTAATAACCGATATAATGGAAAAGGAAACCCCGAAATTCTGATTCCAAACGGTTCAAGGCGCGTGCTTGAGAGGAGAGACGCGTCGTCACTCACCTGCATAAGCCCCAGCTCCCGACTGTCGTACGACTATAAGCCACCGCCGCCATGGCCAAGGGAAGATAAGCGGAGACGCGTGCTTACTTGAGCTCCTGCTTGTACCCCATGCGCGCGAGCTCGACCTCATCCGCTGCCAGCGTCGCGCCATCGCTCTTCGATTCTTGTTTGTGCTCCGAATCGGACATGATGAGGGGAAGCAGCAAAAAGTCGCCAACAGCCAAGGCCGCGATGGACAGACGCCGGGCGAAGTCTAAATGGAGGACATCTTTCCCGCCGGGATGTCGCGCGGATATAAATCCGCGGTCGTTATCCCTGCAACCCTAATTGGCTGGATGAAGGCGATCAGCGCTGCCAGCAGCGACGCGGATAAGCTGGCGCGCGGTTGAAGCTCGCGTACTTATCTACAACCTTGGGCGAAAAGGTATAGAACGTCCTTCTAAGTCCAGGAAGGTTTCCAGCGTCCAGATGAGCATGATATATATACAAAATTCCATGGAGAGACAGTCGTGAGCGACCACCTCTAAAAGGTGTACACTATTAGTTCGTTAACCTAGTACAAAGACTCAGCGTCAAGTTGAAACTGCATTATCAAACTGAACCACTCACCATCTCGGTGACCCCAATAATGCGGTCCTGGTCGACCAAGTACAGTATATGGTTCTCATCCAACTCGCGGACAGTGCGCCGGTAAGGCAGCGCCGTCGTTACGTCCTCGTGGAATACACTCTCCGCGTGAGAGATGGTGTTGGCTTCGGTGACGATGGGTGGAGAGCTATCGAACCCAGGACGAGTGGGTGTGATGCCGAAGTCGAGGAGCTCCACCCGCGCCGGGTGAACTGGGTCAACGGGACAGACCACTCGTTCCCCGTGCACGTATCTGTAGACATTTCAGTTGAGCGGCGAGAGCCATGCGCGGTATCCGTACCTCAGCCAGAACAGGTGTCGTCCGGGCAGTATCCGCGAGTTACGCGGACCCCACTCGCCCCATGGTATCGTAACTGGCGGCCCCTCGTTCGTCAGATACTTCTTCAGATACCGATGGTGCACATAAACCGAGTAATACTCGGCTCTGTCGTACGCCAGCGAAATCACCATTATCCGGCTGTCGTTCGACTTGGAGAACGGCCCCGGGAGCGGGTACGCACAGAAGGGGCCGCTGTGCGCGATTATTCTATCGAGATACCGGTTGGAGTGGGGCTTTGGGAGTTGAAGCGTCGCAACATGGTCGGGAACACTCCGCTTCGTTGCGTCAAAGCGGTAAATGAGGATCTCCCCGGCGCCTTGCGGCGCCCCGGGGGAGTACTGGGAGTCGTTGACGGCGGCCAGGATATATGCCTGAGGGTCAATGAGGGAAAAGTCCGACACCGAGTGGGGGAATTGAGGGCCAGCGAGGTCCTATCGCTTGTCATGCATAGGCGGAGGCAAACCAAGAACGAAACTCACCACGAGCGCTGTCCCGGTTCGCCAATTGAACATGACCAGGCGCAGCGATTCTGTTGTACGGAATAACAGACCGACGACATCGCCGGCAATCTGGACGAAGATTCGACGAAAGTCGTCGTCTCTCAAGTCGAACGCTCAGGCGCGGGGCGGCGGCCAGGGGATGGGGCTGAAGAGTCGACAGGGAACGACAGTCCAGATTGCCCGATTTCCTCCGGATGCTTGTGGAGGAAAATCACCAAATCGCGTGAAGGATCCATGGCAAAATCTGCAGGATTGTTTAGCCGTAATCTCTGGTGCTGCCAGGAGACGCACCGAGGGATTCGATGCCAATATTGTCCGCCACTGTGATGCGACCACTAGTTTCTGCCGTAGGCAGGTGGATAGCAGTAAAGTCGGACTCGGGCCATGTATTCTGCTGTGCGAATACGCCCCCGACAAGCTCGTACGCGCGTGGCTGCTGGTTAATCGGAAACACCGTCCGCGACGTCCAATCGAGATCCCGCCATCGCCGCCGCCGTTGGTTCAGTCTTTCCATTTTTTGAACAGGAGTTGAATGACTGTCTGGGTCACCGAGAACTAATCCGTCCGCCCAGAGTTCGATGGAGTACTGTAATTCGGTCGACGTGTCGATTGTCTCTCGCCAGAGGCGACAAACCTGGGAATTAAATTCACTTCATTTCAGGGAGAAGGAAGGTGAACGGCGCTTACCGAGCAACATCTAGTGAGAGCTTTCCCGTCCAACCAGCATAGAATCGCGAAGACTATATCCACAGGAAGCGTCATTAGAGACGTAGGCGCTCGAGCTATCCCCAGGGCCATTGCCAGTGTAAAGTGCGGATCGACGGTGATCACACCACCGCGAACGTTTCTAGGCAGTGATCCGGTAAATCTGAGGCGCAGCAAGCCTGAAAGCCAAGACGTGCTTTACGTCGTAAGGAAAGGTAGTCAAACCCTAACCTCAGTGTGCACCCGATTTGACGTTCTACCCTGATGGCCGTGCGCCTTGCCGCAGATTCTCGTTTGAGGAATGCGGGACAAGTAGTCTGTGTGTCTCGATGGCAAGGACAGGGAGCTTCCCATATAACTGACCTTTGTATATACGCTGTGATCTCGGCCATCTCGGCCATGTTCAAACGGCGTTTGGTTGAAATTCGGGGCGTAAGTCGGGTACAACATCTCAAGACCTGTGCGATTCAGGTTGAGGCTCGTGGGAAACCTTGTCCTTGTGCAACCTGGACGGATTTTTCTGTGGTTGAATCAAGCCAGTACGCCAGCGCAAAAGAATGAACGCACTTCAATGAATTTGCCCAATGGCAAGGTCACTTCATCGCTTCCGAGGTATACATATGTATATGTCCATCCCATTGTCAGCGAGTCGCTACCATTTATCGCAGTCTGCGTTTACGCCTGTGTTTGCGATATTTCTCGAACTCGAGACGAACGAGTTCGGAACGCCAACCAGAGCATCTAGAATTGACTCGTTCTTCGTCCAGTCTTCTTTCATTGAAGAAACTTGGGTGATTACCAGCTTGTGGAATCGAAGAGCGCGTCCCAGTCTCTCACCCGACATCTGAATTTGTCTGCACTATTTCTTGAACTCGAAACGAACGAGTTTGAAGGACCGCGCTGTGTAGAGCATCTCAAGAATTGACTCGTTCTTCGCTAGTCTTTTCCACTGACGAAACTTTGGGGCGTCGTCAGCTTGTGGCATTAAGGAGCACTTCCCAGTCTCACCCGGCGGCATCTGAATCTATCGGCGGCTCTGTGGCCATCGTGGTCACTGATCAAGGTGCGGCAAGTCCGAGTTTGGTCCGCGTCGGCCGACCTCGTCCCGAGGTCCGAAACAGGGCATCCTGTCCACTGCCAGCCACAGCGGACCCTTCCCTCGCCCTTTTCCAGCCAACAAAGCTTCAGTCGGTGTTCCTACTAGAGACGCACAAGGTGTCGGTGCTCAAATCTGCACATTTCCAGTTTTCCTGACGCTTCTTGTAGGCTTTCTTTGCGTTCCGTCTCGCGGCGATGTCTACTACCGGGAACGAAGACGCAGCCGTTGTAGACTCAGTGAGCGACGATGCCCTACGAAATAGCCAAATTGACTCACCCGTCCGTTCGGTAGACTCAGATGTCTGTAAAGGAGCTCAAAGCCCGCATCGACCAAATCTCAGCGGATATCGACGCGCTCAAGCGCAGCAAGTCTGCTGAAGGTCACGGCACGATGTCTGTGGAAGAGCTCAAAGCCCGCATTGACGAAATTTCCCCGGATATCGACGTGCTAAGCCGCAGCAAGTCTGCTGCTCAGCGTCAGCTGAACTCCCTTCGCGATCCCGTCGCACGATTGCCCCTGGAAATAGCATCGAAAATATTCGTCCAGTGCCTCCTCGATCTGAGTCTGCGGGAACCTGCGCCTGGCGAGGCTCCCATGCTCCTCCTCCAAGTTTGCCATGCATGGTCCGATATAGCCATTTTCACCACGGCCTTATAGTCCACCATCTCTCTGTCCTTCCCCGGCGCCGAAATCCTGCGACTCTGGCTTGAACGCGCCCGAAACCAGGCCTTATCGATCAGCCTTTTCCGCGGTCTAGATGACGCCGTTGGCGCTGTCCTCAAGGAGAATGGGCAGCGAGTGAAATACCTATTTATTCAGCACGAGAAAGATTTGAGCTCGCGGGCATTGGCTGGGGGGATATTTCCAAGTCTGGAGGGTCTTACCATCGCCGTTAAAGCCAATAAAGACGGAACTTACCGCTCCTTCGACATCAGTGCTCCTCAAGCTCGCTCCCAACCTCGTTCGATGCCATTTCAACCAGTTGGTGGTCACGGACGATACCATTGATGTCCCAGAAGCTCCGCCGCTTCTCAATCTCAACTACCTGCGCTTCGCCGCCGGGATGAACGCCGATGCTCGCTGGAGATCCAACGCCAAGCTTCTCGAATACCTCTCGTTACCCGCCCTCGAAACACTCGAAATTTCCCTCCATTGGAGTGACACCTCCGCTCTTTCCGGCTTTTTGAAGCGGTCATCGCCGCCCCTTCGAAGACTGGTGCTCGACAACAGTTATGTCCAGGACTTGCTCTTCGTCGACCTCCACATCTGCCTCCGTATCGTACCCACCCTGAAAATCTTGAACTCTACACGAGGAACACCGTCTTTTTGGACCAACTGTTCACCGCGCTTGCGGACGCGGCGTCTGATCTCGCTCCGAAGCTTCGAATTTTGAGGATAAACCACAATGCCTCCGAGATCCCTTACGATTCGCTGCTCCGAGCCCTTTCCGCTCGTCGCAAGCAACTCGGTTACTTCGAGCTCACGACGTCCGATGTGCTTCCACCCATCAGCGCGGATGTCTGTGATGTTCTGCGCCAGCTCGGCGCCGAAGGGATGTCAATTTCAATTGTTAATCATATGGACTTCGTTCGTAGTTCACCCTCCGAAGGTGAGCCCTGTAACTTTCCTCCTTTTCAACGCCACTCACATATCAATGGATACCAGAGTTCGAGTCCAGCTTCAATCAAAGTCCGAAACGAAAGATAAACCTGCGCCAGGATTTCTGCACAACGAGTTGACAACGAGGGGAGTTAAGTTAAGTTAAGTTAATGCCTACGGGCCCACGCGGGGCACAGCAAGATCAGCCAGAGACGACCTGACCCTCAAGGAGCCGTCCACCTCTGGCTGATACACTAGAGTTAGTAAAGATAAAAAAATTGCTAAAAGTCAATGTCCATCATCGTGTCCATATCGTCGTCGCCCGACCCGTCCTCCGTCGCCGTCTCAAAATTCCAAATCCCCTCTTCCCCATCCTCCGTATCCGGCGCCAGCTCGCAAACCATCGTGGGTAGACGCCGCCCAAACCATTTCCAGCTCCTCACAACCTTGAATACAAACCGTGCCATTGGGACCACCGCCTCCCAGTCGAAAATCAAACTTCGCATGACGGCGACCCCAGCTTGTGCAGTGTAAGCACGAGCCAGGGTGCGATGCATAGTGGCCAAGGCTACCCGTAACTCTTCACGCGCCGCCATCGTCTCGACTGCTCGGCACTGCATGAAGACGTGTCCGGGGGTTTCATAACACGCGCCACACTTGCGACACATTAGTTCCTCCTCCGGATGTGCAGTCGGGTCCGTTCGTACACCACGAAAGAAATAAGATGCGCAGAGTAGGCGGGTCAGCGCCAGGCGATGATCCGTTACCGTTACGCGTGAGAGGTAATGTCGGCGACAAAGGTGAATGACTCGCGCCGGTTCCTCGGGATGTGGCTCCATCCTCCCATGAAGTGGGAGTTTTGTCGAAATTTCTTGATATACAGATCGATTCGTATGGTCTCCATGTCACCGTGGTGCTGTTGCCCTCGACGTCTGGTTAGCTGGTGGCTTACTATTTGTTCCCTTCTTTAATTGAACACGCACGATTGAAGACCAAATGACACGAAGTTTGTGCGCTATTCTCCTCTGAGCCTCATCACGTTCATTTTCGAAAATTACTTTCCTTAGTGCGGGCAAGTCGACGCGGTACGCTCATGTGGAACGACCCCGTCCTCTCCCAGGTTCCACAAACGCGATGTCTTTTTGCACCGATTTACAACGCAGTCCAGCGAGGGCATCTCTTTACCACGAACAAATTGGCGGGACGACGGTTCCGTGCGGAAATTCGATGTGAAGCCAAGTGAAGATAATCTCCAGTAAATATTCCTCGCGAACGACGCTGTGCCAATTCTTTGAATTTCTCGACTTCAGCGATATAACGCGGTCACATGAAGATCTGCATTCATTTTCGGCTAGCGTGGGACGAGCAAGATACACAAGACGACCGAAGATTTTGAACGTGCAGTTGGTCGGTTCGCGCTGAGACAGCGCTCCCCTTGGCCCAGGAGCCTCGTCGCGGCCGCACGAGGATTTCGGAATCCTATCCTGGGTGCTCTTCTTCTCACAGATGTGCGAACAACATGAACTTCCTCGACCCCACGCGAATCTCCCCAGCACCGCTATCCCTCCCGTCGAGGCTGTAAGACCGTTCGGCAGACATCAGCAAGACGCGCTACAGGCCGACACTCCAGCCCATCATGTCCCGCGAAGGATCAGGGGTGTCGAGCATCTCCGTCCGAGGACGGATCCACGCAACCAGGGCGCGAAAAGCCTTACACGACGTCCCCCGATTGTCTCCGTCGGGCCTTTGGCGGGGGATCAGGTATGAAACAGACACCTCCTTGACGCCTTACTCCGCCCGGATTTATCGATATCCCTCGCTCCAACTGCGGGGGCGTCTTGAGGAGCGTGTGCATGGATGTAGCCTCCGCACAGCGTCGCTCTCCCCCTTCTCTGCGCAAGGTACCCTGACGTGGTCGAGGGCCCGTGGGGTGGCAGGGGAGGCAATCTGTGGGTACTCCATCCACCACACGCACCCGCAGCTGGTAGCGACAGGCCGTATAATCCTACGAAGGGGACTCGAAGGTCGGGCTGCTCATTCGTCACCTTGTTTTGAGTGGGATGCGTGGATCTGCGCACGTTGTTAGTTGAGGGGTTATAGACTGGCGAGGACGACACAAGACTTGCGGACTGGACTGTAGCTGGGGAAGTAGAAGGGGCCAATGTCAGCGAGGTGTTTGGAAACAACGCCTAGACTCACTTTGGGGCAAAGGCGCGGGGAAGGAGCGGGGATGATGAAGGTAAGAGCGAAGGAGCAGACGAAGTGAGACTCGGTAAGGAGAGTCTCGATTTCTGACCAAGGTGCTGACAAGCCACGCGAAAACTTCGCAATCGATAGATTCGGACAAGTATTGATACAGAATAAAGACGACGAGAACAAGAAGAGGATAAAATACTAAATAAATACGATGGCCCTCTGGGCAATCTGATGAGAGCATTCAATCTCAGACGCTCGGGATTGGTCATTGCGCGGTCGTGGTTTCGTCAATCCGAATCCCCGGATGGGCCCCGGGCGATGAATGTCTGGTGGCGACCGAGGCCAGGGGGAGGGGTCCTGGTTTTACGCCGTGACCCCCGCGGCAGCTTCGCTTCGACCCGAACACGCTTGCTGCCACTAGGCTCGCCGCCGGGGTCGTCGCTCTCCAGCTCTGATGCACCCCGCTTTTTGGGGCTCGCTTTGGGTGGCGGCATAGCGGAGGTGCTGCTGGAGGCATCGCTGCGCGTCGGTGGCGGTGGCATCGCGAATTTCGCGATGGTGGGGGCGCTGGCGAGCGAGGAGCGGGGAGGTGGGGGAGACGATCGAGCAGAGGAGGGTGTAGACGCCATCGGGGCCTTGGGCTTAACGTCGTTTTTGGATTTCTGGGAGGTGGAGGGTTCTAATAGGTGGCAAAATGAATGATGAGCTTCAGGATGAGATGTCAGCGGACGTACTGGAGATCTGCTTCGACGCGGACAATTCAGCTGCGGGCGCGCTCTCGCTCTTGACGCGCGCAGATGTTACAATCTTCTCTTCGACGTCGTCCCATTCTGTACCGAATGTCAGAGGCGTGCAGGCTCGGATACACGAACAAAACGTACCCTCAACCTTGACGTCGACATCCTCTTCTGTCTTCACGGTGTTACCTTGGGCGTCCATGGTTCGTATCGTGGCCGTCACGTTGATCTCGCTGTCGAAGGGGCGGTTGGCGCCAGCGACGAGAGGCCGACTTGGGCCTGGGGCCTGGGCAAGGTGAGTTTCGAGGAAGCGAGTGCAAAGGGAGAGAGGGAGACGTACCGCGACCTTGATCTCGATGCATTTCTGCTTTCCGTCCCCCGTGATAACGAAGATGGAGCCAGAGACTGTCGTATGGAGGACGATGACGATGCCGCCCACGGTGATAGCGATAGTGCGCTGGAACGGAGGTTTGGAGAGGACGCCGGGCATGTTGGACGCGGATGGAGGTGGTGGTGGTGGTGGTGGGTGGGCAAGGACGGGGGTCGTTTAGGATACCAGCAACCGTGACTCGGACGCTTTATAAGCGCCTCGCTCCCATTGTTCTCGAATGGGGGTCGGGGGCCAAAGCGCAGGTCAAAGCACCGCTGATGTAGCGCCGTCTTCTTGTGCTGCTGGAGCCCAAGCGTTGATGTAATATGCAGACGAAGGCGCCTATGGAATAACATGCAGTTGACCAATTGTTTTCCGGACAAGGGCGGAGAAGAAAAGAACAATAGACAAGTTTTCGATCAATTTTCAGCGCTTGATGAAAGACGTTTGCGCGTAGTTTGGCGGTATTATCCACGTCGTCGAGTAAGGGCGCTAGAGGGCGCTGGTATTGTGCGGTTCCAATGAGAGCGCCGTCTTGTCGGAATACAAGGTTGTCGAGATATCGATTCGAGAAAACTTGTCGGACGCTGCCCTCTTTAGGCTAGTAAGTAGCCTGGTCTTGCCTGTTGTCTGACCGGAATTGGGGCCGCAGTCCACCAGCGATAAAGGAGATGGCAGCAGAAAGGAATGAGAAAGGAAAGGCAAATTCGGTTTTGAAGGGAAGAGGCAAAAGATGCGGGAGCTATCCGGGCCAGCCCATTGCCGGTCGGTAAACGCGGTAACGTGGACTGATGCCTTCGGGACTCGGGAGACTTTCGCGCTCGTCGACAGCGGAGACGGAAGTGAAGAATATTTGGACGAGGGGTTATAAGGGGAGGTAGGCGATAGATTCTGCACTTGATAGAGGTGTAACAAGATAGCGAGTAAATTACTACACAGCGATTCGCGTTTTTGGTCAGCTCGCGCCCAATGGACACGAACCTAAGCCCGGAGACCACGGCAAGGTAAACGCAGGACGCACAAAGGCGCCCCCTCCGAGGTCCTCTTCCACCACATGAACACACGAGCAACAAAAACGCCGCCTCGTCACCCATCGCTTTCTCTCCCGACCCTCTAAATCCCTTCCGCCCACCTTACTAGCCCACGCCCGACTGGGGGGTACTCTTAGCTGTTTCACCGGGAGCTGTGAATACTTGCCCGAAGGCAAGCCCATCCCCTCTCACGCCCCAGTGGCGACGTGGTTCACGAGGGTCTGGTTTATCGCCTGCAACAGGCGATCCGTCTCGAACTGCTGCCCCGGCCCACGGAGCGTTCACCCCGCGAGGGAACAGTCTACCGCGGGTGCCGCACCGAGAGACATGGGCGGGTCGATGAAGACGAGAAGCCCTGTTTCGTCTGCAGCAGACGGTCTCCACGGCGGAGGCCCCAGAACACACGATCTCCCCGGTAATTCCGAAGATACTTGGCAGCAAGAGCCGTGTGCGCATCAGTTCGTCGGATAATCTTCTCGTATGATAATCCAGCGGAGCCTGCACCCGGGGTGGTCGTTCCGATGGCGGGTCAAGCGTGAGTCGAACTAGACGACGAGGGATGATGAGATGCACTGTGAACACGAGTAGAGGTGCGACATACCATAGGCGCGCGCGCTGCTTGAGGTTTGTGGTCGACGCCGGCGAGGACTACGAGACATCGTTAGAAAAGGGGGACAGTAACTGCAGCACGCACCTTGTCAACGGTCCCTAGAAAGCGCAATGGTTAGAACATTCAACAACTGTCAAAGCGAGATCGTTTCTCACCGCAAAAAAGGGAAAGGGCGGAAAGACCATGGTGGGAGGAGGAGAGGAGGAAGCTGACTGAGACTTGTTTGGACGGGCAAAGCAAGTTACACAGCCGTGAAGGACTGCACTGTACAGAAGTCGGAGACTCTCTGATAATTCTTCAAATTGATTCGTGACAGCTCTGGGGTTTTATTCAAAGCTCACCCCTTCCTCAGGTATAGAAATGGCGCCCATGAGCAGCGCCGATACGTGAAGTTGGTGAGGTGCAAAGGGTGAGATTGATGTGGTCGGAGTTGGCACCGTGCGAATTACGAGGCTCCTTCATTCGACCACCACACAGCATGCCCCCTACTGTCTACGAAGCCGTGCTTTCAATAGACGAAGAAATAAAAGACATACAGTGCCCACCATCACCTCTCTTGACGTGTTTTTGAGGGCAATGTGAATTTGTCTAGAGTTTCTGTGATTTTATGAGCCATGAAACCAATGAAAAGAATGCGATTGGCGTCGAGAACTCGTTTTTTCCCACGGTACAACTTTTTTTCGAGAATTTTGAAAATGAAATCACCCCCATTGCTCTTCCTGAGACACGGGTAGGGTTCCTGGACCTCAATGTAGGCAGTAGCAGCCAAGACCCTTCATATCTACATGGTTTTAGCCCTCACCGGGGCGACTTTACTTTCGAACCCAGCTCGGCTGTGGTGATCCGCCAACACAACACGTGACGTTAGGGTTACCTATAAGGTAATTTGATGGGATCACTAGGGTTAGCAACAATTTCCTGGGGTGAAAAACTCAAAACTTACCTGGTGGACTAGCAAAGCACAACATATCTTCCTTGCTATCCTTGTGAGTGTTTCCGGGTGCTTCTGGATCTACACATACATTGTTCGAAATGTAGTAAAGGTTCGAAAGTTTTGACGGGTTGACTGCCAAAAGCGGAACCACGATGTCATGGCGGGCACTGTACAGCGTGAAATCGCCGTCAACATCCGAGCGGAGAACGATGCCGCTGTGCTGCTGTGCTAAATACCGCTCAGCGTGCGCGAATCGAGCAGCAGAAAAAGCCGTACGTGGTGCTTCCCCGATGCAGGCTTATTGCTGACCACTGGGATCCCTCATTAGTCCCTGGCGTAGCGACCCTCGCTGGATTTAGCACATACAGGAACGTTCGTGTGCTGCGCAGACGATAAAAGTCACCCCTCTCATTGGTTCGTTTGGACTGACAGGTGTCGCCCAACGGCCATAAAACGGTGTTAGCGACATCCACTGTTCGTTCACACCAACATGCGTCTCATCCTCTCCACCGCCAAATCCATCAATGCGAGGTACAAGGACGAGACATCCGGCTTCGTCCAATACAAAGTCAGCACACCAATCAGGGTGCACAACCTGACCACGACGATCCGACGTCGCATCGACGGCGACATCCCCCACCGCGAGCACGAGCACGATTCGGACACCGAGACCGCCGCTGACGATGAGAGATTCGGCCTTCTTGCGACACTCGCCTGGCATATGATCGGGTGGAAAACCGTCATACAATTTGCTGGCCGCGAAATATCTGGCCGGTCGTTCTTCCGGAAGGAAAAGGTCGGTGTTTTGAGTTGGTGAGCTCGGGGGACGTCTTTCCACTCGTCCAATCGGGCTTGACGACTGAATCCTAGGGAATATGTGTTCACGGCGCGGGATGAGAAAGAGTATAGGTGGTACTTCCGAATGTACTCTTCAACAGTGACATTTTCCCTTGCTTGAACCTCCAAATCGGGCTCACAAAACGACAGTTGAAAGTCAACGATGCTGCGGCGACCGTCGTCGCAGAATACAAGGTTTCCAGTGTTGGGGTCGTTTCGAAGCCGCGAAGGCCCGCTTCGCTGGAGATCTTCCCCGAGTTCGAACACCTGGCGGATGATATCATGGTCGGTGTCTTCCCTTTGCGTTCAATATTCGCCTCTTGAACTCGCTCTAGGTGTCATTCATCTTCCTCGAAAAGATTCGAAGGTCCCAAGTCGACCCGACTCAACAGCTGTAAGAACCCGATTCACTGACATGTTGAAGACACCTTGTATTACAATAATTGCCCCAATAGTATTCACAGTTTGGAATCTTGTTCCCATTTCGTCAACCACTCGGATATATCCTCCGTCGAACGCTAAAGGCAACTTTGAGATGATTCAAACTCTTTCGAATCGGCGGGCGTACCTCGATATAATCAATTCGGGCGCGAATGGTCTCCAGAACCTGGGCAAGAGCCATGCTGTACCTGCTCGTATCCTTGTCCTGTAAGACACGTCGTTCAGGTGTGGGCGATCATCAACGAAGGAAGGGACCTGCCTTGAAGAAACCTTCGACACTAACGAGGTCTTCCTGGGTCGATAAACCGCCGAAACAAACCTAGGAGCTCATGAGTTGACATTCAATGAGTCCGTTAGTCCTTACAGTAACGAGATACTTGAGCATGGAATTCGTGGCGAACCGTTTACTGAACTGATTAGTAGCCTTCAGCATAAGTCGGCGTCATATTGCTCGATACTCACCGCGTCGTAATTATCCTTGAAGAATTCTCCCAACCTTCGGAAAAACAGCGCGTTGGTCGCCAGTCCTTGGCAGAACCCAATCACGTCCTGATCGCGCGCCTGAGTGAGGATGTACGAGAAGAGTTCATCTGCCAGCCTTGGATCCTGGACCTTCCCAATAGCGGCACTGATAACGCATTATTCAACGGGTAACAACTTGGGAAAAAGAAAGAGAAACGCACATGGCCGAGCTTTTACTCGCCGGGTTGACTGGATTCTCAATGATTTTCAGCACGGCCTCAAACTCCTCCCTACCACCATATCCGACAGCCTAGATGGTGGTAAATACAGGGGCGTCGACGCGGACAAAACCAGTGGACACACCGCCCTGAATATTGCGACCCTAAGATCCGAGGGGATTTCACTGTCGCTTCCAGTCTTGAGGTACTCGGCGAACCGCCTCCGAAGCTCTTGAACAACACTTTTTCCATACGTGAGCCACGCGCATTCGATGGCATTTCGAACCATACCTCTCGTCCTTCCCCAGCGACGCGCCAGCAACAGCGTTCTTGCGCAACTGCACGATATCGACGGATTCTCCGACAGGGAAATCGTACCCGAGACGCGCTACCAGAGGGGCATATAACGTCTATGTACGAGTGGTCGGCGAAATATCCAGGGATTGAATGATGGATTCTCTTACACGAACGAAAGCCTGGAGCCTCTCCACAATTTGGGGATGCTCCCAAAACGCGCTCGCGATTATATCCATGTTGGTCAAAACCGACGACCAAACCAGGTCTGCAAAAGAGGACCTTGTTAGTTAGATCGCGGATGAGAATGAGACGACGCTACTTGCAATCATTTCCATTGCGCCATATATTGGTCAAGGTGAGGAGACTGCTGACCGAGGCCAATCCTGCCTCCGACAACGCCGCTACGTCGTAAATGAGCCCGACTCGGTCACTCAGCGAGAAGGCGGAATTCTCCTTTGCGGCCTCCGTCGCAATCTTGGACAGCCGATCAGGCGTATACAAGACACGATCTTCAATTCGCAGTCAGATTGAAAGGAGGGTGCGAGGAGGGAGCGAGCTACATACAAAACCCGGTGGTCTCCGCATTCAGCTTGAAGGTCTTGGTGGTATCGAGGGTCAAGGTCTTCTCCCTTTCCTCGAGGATAGCTTTGTTATCGACGTGAACTTGGCCGTCCCCCTCGACAGTTAGAATTCGGAGGGGAATCTTCCTGGTGAATATATGTCAATTAATCAATTGTTGGTCTCAACGTACAAATCACGCACCAGAGTGTCTCGTTCTCATCCGCTCGGGGCGCGCCACTGTCTAAAAATCTATCCTGACGAATGTGGATTCCGGTTGCGCTCTCCGTAACGGTGATCAAAGGGTAGCCTATCTGAACCGAAGATTAATACGTAGAATCACAGATTTGAGAGTGCGAGACCTTGGAGACCCAGTCATTCATTAGGCGGGGGATGTCTTGACCTGTCTTCGATTTAGACACGAGCGTGCGGCTTGACTACCTGAGCTCACCAGTCTCAGCCGAAACACCATCCCACAGATCGCGGGTGACACTGTTCCCGTAGAGATGATTCTTCAAGTAGGTGGAAACTCCCTTCAGGAACTGCTCCTCCCCGACGTATTCCGAGAGCATGCGGAGCACTGGTTCCAAAAACGGTGAATTCGAAGGGTTAGAAGTAAGAAAATAACACACCAGAAGCGGCCTTGGAGTAAGACAGACCGTCGAATATCTAGCGTGCTCCAATCGTAAGATGGGCAGTGACGGTGACGGTTGAAACGAACTCACCTGATTGATGAAGTTTGCGTCCGGGCATTCCACTTCGATGGGATGAGAGGAGCGCTTGGCATCGACGGACAATGCTCGATATAAATGGGTGTTGACGAAGCTTGGCTTCACGTTCCACTCTGGAAAAAGTCTACGCATGTCTCAGCAGGCGAGTAACCGACGCTCAAGGGACTGACTGGTCTGAAATCGGGCATGGGCATATGTCGAGTTGAAAGATTCAGAGCACTCACCCATCACAACGACTTCACCTATCTAAAGTGCAAGTAATTGAGCGACGTGAGAGATAGCATATAGTCACTGAAGAGCAACGGACCATGCTTGCAAATCCTTCTCTGAGTTAGCAAGATCGCCGTGAAAAGTAAGGAAAAAGATCGGAACCTTCATTGAGATAGAGATTATCCCACCACTTGAAATTCGAAGTGAACAAGAGGCGCCGAGGAGTATGAATGGGCTTCGTACCTCCATAGTAGTGATATTGCCGAACCTGTTCCTTCCTGAGCTAAATAATTGGAGCAAGGAGAGCGACTTTACCACATATGGGCGACTTCGTGGCTCATTACCTTGGCCACCAATTTGCGGGATACGATGTCGGCCTTCTTAGGATCGAGTAAAATGCCCCTCGTCCGTCCGGTGATAAGCCCCCAATTCTGTGGTAGCGTTATTTCAGCCGGTGGAAACGCGAGTCTCGGTGCCTACCTCCATGGCCCCTGTGCGCGCGAATAAAATCACGAATGCAGCGTATGAGAAAAGACCTTACCGATATCGAAATCGTGTGCCTAAGAGGCATCGGGAGCTCAGCAAAGTTTTCGATGCAACAGAACCTTGGATAAGCTCACCGCCATTATATCCAACTTGGGCAAAGGGTACTCGATGTCGAATATGGTCTCGTAAAGAGGCAGTACCCGGGCTACTACTTCGAGGCAGAACTCTCCTTGGTCGATAATATCGGGCGTTGCTTGATGATGACCACGAGTATGAGTACGCAGTTGAAAATGACCACGAGGAAAACTTGCCGTATACGCGAAGAGGCAGAGTTTTACCGCTCAGCGGCAGGACGACTGATTTTTCCAAGTACGCGAGCGGCCCATTTGCAAACGCCACAAGATACGAGGACATGGGGGGACTCTTCTGGAACTTTGTGACCTTCCACGGGGTGTCTTTGGGCAGGGCGGCGAAAAGAGTCGCGAGGGCGTCGTCGACGGTGGAGTTCGGGTCGTAAACTACCTCAGACTCTGCAGCCATGTTGCTGATATTCACCGTATCGGCCCGGGATATCATGGTAATAGTCCAGGCCGCCTTCAAAAGAGGCTCGTCCCAGCAAGGAAATGCCACTCGGGCATCAATAGGCTGCAAGTAGACTGAGATTGGGCGATTCCAGAGGTAAATGATACCTACCTGAAACTGAGTCAACGCATAATATTCGGTACGTTCCTTGGTCTTCCATTCGGATTTGTAGTAACCCGTCATGCTCCCACTGAGCGGCGCGCTATAATATATCCTGACCTGCGCTTTGGATCCCGCGGGGAGGGAGTTGAGAAAGTTCAAAGTAAACCGCCCCAGACTCGGTTGGATCGAAATCTGAGCCGACTGCACTTTATTGTCTCCGAGCGAAGCGCAATGAACGGTGCTGGGTCACAATTGTGAACCTTGCTCGAACAATGTCTATCTATGCACTCACGCATCACCGAGCTTGAGAGTATCAGAACAGTTCAGAACGATCGCGGAGGTTTCCTTCAAGACATCCAAGCTCCGCAAGATTTAGGACAGTAGGGGCAAAGGACTTCGGACTCACTCGATAGTCGCCAAACCGCCGAATTCAAGCAACTTGAGATCGGTCCAAAATTTCAGGTCGTAATGAGTGGGCTTGACGTTGGTGGGGAGGCGGTACTTATTGTCCTGCGATTCGGAGGAATCGGAAGACATGGTGAACAACAGTCGTGGAGGTAGGAAGCAAACGCTGTGTGGAAGCTGCGAAGACTCCGCGAGAGCAGACTGCTCGCATCAACCAATCACCCCGACGACTGAATGGACCCGCTCCACCCGGCGGCACAAGCCCGTTCTCAGCTAATTGTACTTATCTTGACCGCCTCAGCGCGAGGTAATTGAAGCACGGATGAGTATTGGGCACCTACACTAAGGTAAGGTAATCGTAAGTAGTAGGATGTTGCAGACTGTAGCGGGCGAAGGGGTAGCTGAGGGTAGTATATGTGGAATTTGTATAATCGTGATCCATCCAATCCTATTACTCCAACCAAGGTCCATGAAATGCTGACCGGAAATAGTGAAATAAGGATTAAGTGCAGGGGGAGGATGGTGGGGCGCGGCGGGGTGGGTGTAATGGCAATATGATACAAGGCGTATGCGGGTCTAATAAGTACGTGGTGAAAAGACACAATGCAGATGAGGAGGCGTGAAATGGTGGAAGGGGGGACAAGGGGATGATGCTGAGAAGACGAATGAGGAGACGAGAACGGAGCGGGAAGCCAGGTAAGATGTACAATTAAGTTTGGTTAGACTTTTGCTGCGGCACGCGCATCTAGGCTGGACCCGGATGGCGCCACGTTCCTTGCGAAGAGTCGCGGATGTGTGATGCCCCCCAGCTGTCGACCGTGTGGCCGCCGCTGGACTCGGTCGTGCTGCCCTCGATGGTTACAGGGGCGGTCACAAACGACTGCGGTGCGGTGCTGACGTCCGGATAGCTCGAGGACGAGTCGCTCGAGTCCCCATCTTGTCCGCGACGGATAATCGGGATCCCTGCAGGCTCTGGCCGCTCCACGCTAGGGGGGCGGGACGCCGTACGTTCCGAAGGCTGCTGCGTCGACGGCGCAGTGAAGACGGAAGTGCGCGACTCCGACGCATGCAGCTCAGGTATGGGCGAGCCTCTACGCGACTCAGAGTCGACACCGGCAGAAACAGGCTCTTCCTCCTCTTGTACGGGGGCGGGCGTATTCGTGCTCTGTTCCCCAGCGTCGTGCCAGTGCGACCTCAACGGATGCCCAAACGTGTTGTTCTCGCCCCCGCTGCTCGGCACCGCATCACTCCCACTCCCCGACCTCGAATGCGTATTCGTCCGCCCATCCGACGAATCCTCCTCCAGCCGCGCCATGGACGAATTCGCTCGCAGCCGCTGCACAAGCTCGATCGACGAGTGCGACGCGACGCCGATATTCTGCAGCAGCGACTGCGCGCGCGAGCGCACCGAGATGGACACCGAACCAGCCCTTGACCGCGAGGATGACGACCCCGAGTGCGACTGCGTCCGCGAATGCGAACCCGAGCCCGACCCAGAGTGCGAGCCGCTCCCGTACCCGCGCCGGTGGACGTGCGACAACGACAGGTTACTCGCGCGGTGGCGCAGCGCCGCCAACGACGACTTGGGCGACGGTCCCGCAGAGCCCGAGAGCAGCCCCAGCCGGTCCTCGCGCTCCGCCTCGTGCGACCCCGAGTCCGACTCGGGCGGCTCGATCGCTTGCTGCTCCATCGCAATCATCTCCGCCTCCATCTCGTCCGATATATCCTGCGGCGCAACGCCCACCGCGCCAAAGGCGTCCGTGATACCGCTGTCCATGCGCGTCCTTGCACGCGCGCGGCCGGTGCGGGGGAATTCGACAGGGTGGGAGGAAGACGACGAGGAGCCAGAGGGCACGGGGACCGTCCCCGCGCGATTCCGGCCCCGGCCCTGGCCCTGCTGCGGGTGACGCGGCGGCATCGGGATAACACTCGCGCTGTTATGCCGCGCGCCGGTTTGATCAGAGCTGGCGGTGTGGTGCGACCGCGGCGAGTGCGAGTCGCTCGACTCCCGATTGCCGGTAGACTGGGTCGCCTGCGAGACGCGGGATTGGGTCGAGCGCGTGTTGTTGGACGCGGGGGAGATGTGCGAAGCCGCGCCAGAGGAACCGCTATGGCCACGGGCTGGGCGGCGGAATTGGAAGGGGTAGCGGGAGCTGACGGGTTGACCTAAGCTTGACATCGACCCAGAGGCACGACCAGAGGAAGGCTCCTCACTCCCAACACCATCCGCCAGCTCCTCCTCGTATTCACCCTCATCTTCCTCGTCCTCGTCCTCATCTTCCTCTTCCTCCTCCTCCTCCTCGGCGTCTTCCAGACTTCCACTCGAGTCCTTCTCGTCCGGTGGACCAGGCGAAGGCGGGAACGGCACTCGATCCTTCGACGACACCTGCGCGCCAGGTAAAGTGAACGGATACGGCAACGCCATGAGCGGCGACGACGGGCCCGTGCTCGCACGGTCCTTCGACGACCGCCGTGCAACCTTGGGAATGATATCCGCAAACATCTCCGGGCCCGTCTCCGTCGTCGGCGTCTGGAACAAATCGCCCGTGAGCACGCCACGGCGAGCAGGCGGCGGCACCGAGGGGAAGCCCACGGCCGCCAGTACCTGCTCCATGCCTTCGAACGGCTCCGGCGTGATGGGCCCGCTGCCGAGGAGCTCGCTCGTGTCCGTGACGTTCTTCTTCCGCTGGCTCCAGCGCGAGGACGGGCGGACGGTCAGACAGAACTCGTACGCTTCTTGGACGCGCAGGGCGGTAGCCTCGCGCCAGCTCCACGGAAGTGCTTCGATATCTGAGATGTTGTCGCTATAAATGGACATGGTCTTCTCGTTGTCGTCCTCCTCCCAGCGGGAGCGGGGGCCGCATAAACCAGCGCAGCCAGAGCCGCTGACGACCCAGAGGCCAATCCTGAGCGGATATCACGTTAGAGACATGAAAGGTTTGGATGATGAGAGCGAGTCTCACCAGCTCGACAGCACGACGAGCGCACGCCAGAGGGCCCAGGCGGCGTTTGCAAACAGGAGGCCGCGTGCATAGTTCGTGAGAGTGCCGTCATCCGTCCGGAAAAACGTCTTGTCGCGGTGACTGATACCGGCATCAGCAAGTGCTACGATGCCTACATCGGGCGAGGAGAAACCGAGGAGCAGCGCGATGCATAGCCCGGCGCGAGGTAAAAGCAACGCGACAGTGGGCAGGTTCTGCGAATAAAACCAGAACGTTTCTGCCATGCCGTGGCGAAAGCTGCCGTCCTCCCCAACGAACGCCGAGTAGCGGAGGTGCTGCATGAAGCAAAAGTTCGTGTAGGAGGTCATCGAGACGAGGTTGAAGGCGGCGGAGGAGAGGTAGAGCGGGAGGATGATCGGACGTCCTGAGATACGCGGGATTAGCGCGCAGTTTTTTTTGGGGGCCAGGGGTGTGAAAGTACTTACTGACACGCCATCGGCGAGCGAAAGAATAGACTAGCTCGTACACGACGAAGACTGGGAATATCCAGACGAGCCAGCATGCGACGTAGGCCGCTGCGGCGAGCGCCCAGCCCTTGCCAGAGCCGGGTACACCTGGCGCATCAGGGTTTGGGAACTTCGAGATCCTGCCAGCCGGGATTAGATACATAATTAACGGATCATGATGCACGCCAGTAATAACTCACTGGACCAACATGAAGACGGCATTGAAATCGAAAAATGTTTGGAGCGGAAGGTGCGCGAAGACGAAGAGGGGGAAAATGTAGAAGTACAGGCGGAGCTTGAGGTTGGGGCTCTGGAGGAGTTCGAGATGAAGACCCGTCGCGTGAAACTTCGGCTGAGGGGGGCGCGGCTGGGAGGCGTCCAGGGAGGAAAAGAGGTTGGGCGATATCGGGGTGCCCATCCCTCGCGACCAAACGCGAGGGGGCGGGACATTGACCTTGGTCTGGTCTGTGGGCTCCCGGCGGTCCTTTTCGCCATAGGGCGCGTCCTGGAGACTGACGATGCGCACCGAACGTGGAGTGGCCTTCCTTCCCCCAACGAAAGGCTGCTCGCTGGGGCCCGCTTCATGAATGGACGATTGGAATGTCGACGCTGGTGGAGGGTGCAACGGGCGTTTGGGGAGCCAGGACGGATACCCCTCCGAGTCCTTGGACATTCTGCGGTGGGGGGAGCCCGAGGACGGTTCCTCCGAGTTTTCAGCCTGGAGTTGCTCGAGCAGCGACTCGACGCCGGCGATGGACGAGTCGTTTGTGGGCGCGGGGGAGTCTGTGGTTGGTGGTCGTGACATTCGTGGAGAAGGGGCGCGTAATAGTCAGTAAGTTGCGTAAAGTCCACGACGGAGCGCAGATAAGGACGTGTGTCGCGTGTCTCTTTTTTTTGTGGATTTTTTTGTCTGTCCTCGTCGAGGAAAGACGCGACTACAAGGCGAGACGCAGGCTGCGCTACTCGGGGAGAGGGGCGCGGCTGCCTCGTGTGTGATGACGGCCTCTGCCTCGTGTCTTGCCTTTTGGGTGGGTCCCAACCGGCGAAAGATGGCGGGAAAGGAAGAACAACGAAATCTTTGGCAAACAAATTCATCACTCACCGTCGATGCGCTGACAAATTATCCCCAAATGCCTCCGCCCGGAATCAATTCAGGACCTTCAGGGTCGCGGGTTCGCGTAGGAATGAAATGGAAGAGCGCAAAAGGAGGGGAAGGAGCAGCGTAGATTGCACCGCAAGCCGCTGCGATTAAGTAGAGTGTCGTGGTGGTGGTGGTACGGAATTGAGCGCAAAAAGCTTCCGTTCCTGTGATAATCGCCCACAATGTTCCCATGACGAATTTACCTCCGTTCTGCGTTAATTGAGGGAGATGATAGGCTTTGGGAGCGCATTTGTGGCGGCCACGGGTCTTGCGAGACTCCAGGAAACTTTCAAGTGGAAATCATCCTTACTTGGCCAGGAACCATGAAAATCGAAGTGATGAATGGAAGCGCGAAGAAGGGCCAGGAATGAATGGACAGCGACGGACGCCTCGAACTATCGAGCCCTGCAATTTTAAGGGAAATCGGAAAGTTGTGAGAGATGAAAGCCGAAAAAATTGGAAAGTGCGGATTGAGGCACTTTGACGATCGCATATGGTGATTTTGGAATGAAGCAGCTCGTCGGAAACTTCGTGAAATGGGTGGTGGAAGTAGAAAGGAGCGGCCCCGGACAGATCAGGGTGATATCGTAATGTGGATTCGATTCGTTCGCGGGCCAAAATATCGAAGGTCTGGAGAGCGAGCAAGACGATAAGGAAGCCAAGGGTTGGAGTAAAATTGGATTCCGGGGGTAGGGAAATTTTTCGGAGGCCTCTGCGCCCACTCGGCACGAAAACAGCGGCACCGCCGCTCCAAATTCATATGGCACCGCCATCCCTCCTATCTACGGGGTCAGTCGACCTCGCTCTCCATTCCATCGGCGTGTCTCTGATTCAGTGCTATTGATTTAGCGGAGGCTGGATCAGAGGCAATATACGTCGATGGAAATTGACTTTGTGTTGGCTACGGCTTCGCCTTTACCATCCAGCACAAGGTAGGCACTTCGTGCTCGCTGTCCTCAGCACCGCTGAATTTTCTCTGTCTCACCAGAATTTTGCTGTTCATTGCGGCGTCGCCGTTCTGAATTCACGAAGCAAATATCTGGTCTAGTAAGCGGCGCCGCCGTGTTTCACAACGTACTCAAACTAAATACTGCACTAGGCTCTCTAGCTTGTGCTCTCGCGTCAACAACAGCTCCCTATCTCGCCATCTAAATATCATTCCAATGAGCAATGTTGGCGAACCATCTACGAACGACGCTGAGGTCGTCCGCATCCGGGCTGCCGCCTGCCAGAAATTGGTGGACCAGTTCGTCGATGGGGCTATCACAGGCCCCGAATTTCTTGACCGCCTCAGGGAGGCTGGAGCTACGCCCTCGGAAGCAGAGGATTATGCTGGGCAGGCCAACACTCGTACAACTGCGAAAGAGCGCGGCCGGCCCAAAACACCTCAACCGGAGAACCCCCAGCCCGGGAGTCGCGAGACCACCCCCGAAGGGCTCACGGACGGTGAACTGGAGCAGTTTCGCGCTAATCGAGACGCCCTCATCGCGCGCAACGAACAGCGGCAAGAGGAGCAACGGAGGAAAGCTGCCGAGGAGGTCGAGTGGGGTGTTTTGCGAGCTAAACTCGGCAGCCTGTTGCCCGCTCGCCATCCCGTCAAGTCTTCCTTCACACAGAGCGACCTCGAACGCATTCTCAACATTCAGTTCACCCCATCATCCTCTCCGACATCTCTTCCACCTCAGCTATTGTCGGCCGCCCCCCATCTGGCTCAGCTGGCTGCCGGGGTCAAAGCTGATTCGCATATCGAAGAAACCTGGAAGCTTCGCCGCGCTTACGGGACCGACAAATCCCTCGACCCCATCATCGACCTCATGCAGCTTCAGATTCTCGTGGACCCGCTGCCCCGTACGATCTGGCGAGCAGTCATCCAGGATCATTTCGTCGACTTCGAGAAAATCTACGCTGCACTCGGGGTCGGTTATGATCACCGAGACGAACCGAAGGACTTCGCTGGCGAGTACGCCCTCGTCAAGAAGGAGCAGTCTTTGGCGAGGCGTGCGGTCAAGACCGAAGCCGAATGGATTCGGGTCTTCGCGGCATGGCGAACGGGAGTCTGCTTCCTCTACCCACATCGCATCGCAGAGCTCTCTGGCTACCTACAGGTGGTCACGGATCTGTTCCGCGCCGTACCGCAAGATCCTTCGGTCGCCATTCGCTTTGACGCTGAGGCCAGGGACAAATACGCAAAGAGCCCGTACCATATGGATGACCGCGGGCAGCACAATCTCACGATGCTTTCGCAATTGTTCCGTTCGCCGTCTGCTTCGGGCAGTACGAAACGCCCTTCGGCGGATCAAGCTGTTTCGGGTGCATCATCCAAACGCGCTACCATTCCGTGCCAGAATTGGAACCTGGGCTTCTGCGAGGCGCCGTGCAGCAACCGTCGTATGCATGGCAGCTGCAGTGAGTGTGGGAAATCCCACCGCGCCAAAGACAACGACAAGTGTCTCTCCAGCCTCCAAGCTAGACGCCGAAAGGGGCCTGGCGGAACAGACAGCGCTGCAGGCGGCACGGGGGCCTAGGCCGTTTCCGTCGTCTGGCGCTAAGCGGACCGCGCAGGACGCGTTCCCCGATTCCGAAAATACCTATATGCCTAAATTTCGTCGTGGTTTCCTTTGGTCTTCGTCTCCCCAGAACAATATATCACCTGCTGCTTTGTATACTGAGACTGCTCCCCCGCTTCCATCGCCCCCCAGTCATCTAATCAACGACCCCGTCGTCCAGGCGTCGCTTCGCGCGATGAAGGATCACATCAAGGTCGAGACATCCTTCGACGTCGACCGCTTCGAAAATCTCCTAGCGGACCACCCTAATCAACCGTTTGTGCGTTCAGTGATGACTGGATTGCGCGAGGGCTTTTGGCCTTTTCACGACGGCGAATACAAGGCTGAGCTTGAGGTCCGAGGCGAGAACTTCGCTTCGGATCCAGCTGATCTCGAAGCTATTCGAGCGTACCGTGACAAAGAAATTGCCGCCGCCCACTGGTCTGAACCTTTACCTGGGACCGACCTCCTCCCCGGGATGAGGAAGTCTCCAATGTTCGTTGTTTGGCAGAAGGAGAAACCGCGTGTGATCACTGACCACAAATCATCTGGACTGAACGATGGGATACCGAAGGCGGAGGGTTATGTCCGTTACGACGACATGCATGATTTTGGTCAAGCATTGCATGAAGCCCGCGTAGCCCACCCGGATCGAGAAATTGTTTTATTCAAGTCCGATGTCCAGGGCGCATTTCTCAATCTTCCGGCTCATCCGTTGTGGCAGCTCCATCAAGTCGTGGAAGTCGACCGTATCCTTCACATCGTGCGCCGTCTCGTGTTCGGCAATCGGGCCTCGCCGCGTTGCTGGTGCGCGGTGTCAGGTCTCCTGTGCTGGATTGCCGTGCGCAAGCTTGGGATCATTGGCCTGTTTGTTTACATGGACGACTTCTTCGGCTGGGACTTCCTCGACAACCTCGTCTTCTACCGCGGGAAACGTCGTCCGCGCCGTCAAGTCCTCCTCCTTATCATGTGGGAATTCGTCGGCTGCCCATCTGAGGACAAGAAACAGGAGCACGCTGTCACCTTGAAGATCATCGGCTTTTGGCTGAATGCGGCCCTTGGAAGTATCTCCCTGGCGCCCGACTCTATCACCGACATCATAACCAAAGTAGATGTGTTCCTGTCTCATTCCGACCGCCAGCCCCCTCTCCGAGATTGGCAGAAACTAGCCGGCCATCTCAACTGGATGCTCAATGTCCTGCCGTGGGCTCGCCCCGCCCTCACCGAGCTCTACCGCAAGATTAAAGGCAAGACTCATGCCAACGCCAAGATCTTCCTCAACCGAGAGGTCATCGAAGACCTGACGTGGCTGTCAAGCTCGGTGGGGAACTGTATCGGTGTTCGGTTCGTCGACGCCTTGACGTGGCGCGACTGCGACGCCGATATGATTGTGTGGACAGATGCTAGTCTGCGTATCGGGCTGTCCTTCGTCTATTCAAATTCGGGCTTTGTTTACCAGTTGAAGGAATGTCCGTCGACCATTAAAATCGACATATTCTTCCTGGAATTGGTCGCGATCCTCGGCGCAGTCCACCATGCCGCATCTTTACCTAACCCGCCCCGCCGCCTGCTCATTTGGTCCGACAGCTTTGATTCCGTCTGCGTTCTCGCCTCGCTTGCGGCGCAAGAGTCCTTACATAACGGAGTTGTCCTCGCCATCGCCCGAGTCATCCTCACGTCGGGTATCGACCTGCGTGTCCACCACATTGCTGGGAAGAAGAACATCCGGGCTGATCTTCTTTCCCGCTTCCTGCTTGAAGACTTTCAACGGGAGTTTCCCTCAGTACGCGTCCGCCCTTTTACTCCCCCGAGGGAGCTCCTGCCGGCGCGCTGGAGGGAGTGCTTTTGAGCGCGCTGGGCGGGCCTTCTGCGCCGCGGAAGGCCCGCCCGCAGATGGATCTCGCTGATTTAGATCGGCGGACACTCCATCTGCAAGTTACGTCCATCGAGCTCTCGACTGCGAAGGGATACGCCATCGGCGCGAGGGACTATATATCATTTTGTAAGATTCACTCCATCCCTCTCGACCCTACCCCCCAAACTCTCTCTCGATATATTGCTTACACGTCACAATTCATCGCGTCCGGTCCCAAATACCTCTCCGGGGCACGGCACTTCTTGAAAGATCTTTACCCAGAGTGGGACGAAAGCCGCGCGGATCCCCTCGTCCAAGCGACCATCCGCGGCTCGAAAAAGGACCGCGCTGATCCTGTCCGTCGGAAGCTTCCATTGCGACCCGCGCATCTCGACGCGTTCCTGCAGTTAGCCATCTGCAGTGGATTATACGACGACTTCCTGTTCGCCGTGATACTCTCTTGCTGCTTCTACGGCTGTCATCGTTCGGGGGAACTCGTCATCAAGAACGACAAGTCTTTGTTCGATTGGAGAAAAATCATCAAGCGCGCGTCGCTGATCTTCGTCGACAAAAGGGCACAATACCACCTACCGTATCATAAGGGTGACCCGTTCTATCGTGGGACCGACATCCTCTTCACCGAGCAAGAAGTTGCCGACCCGGTTTCTCTCCTCCGCATCTATGTCGGCAAACGGGACAACCGTCACGGCGCCCGCGCCGCGCTTTTCCTGCGTGAAGACGGGACCATCCCCACTCGCTCATGGTTCGACCAGAAATTCTTCGCGTTGCTCTCGCGAGAATACGGCGGCCACTCTCCTCGGGCCGGGGCCGCGACATTTTACGCGAGCCTGGGCCTCAGTGAGAGCGTCATTCAGGCCATTGGCCGCTGGTCCTCCGCCGCGTGGAAGATCTACATCCGCGACAACCCGACTATTCGGGCAGAACAGCAGCTTGCCGCGTTAAGGCTTCGCCTATAACTTCTACAGCTCGTCGCATCCATCATTCTTCGACCACCACCTCCCCTCAACAACATCCACAGCTCTTCATAGCCTACATCTCCGAGCCCAATCCACCCGGAGCCCGCTTTGGCGGGCTTGCGTTTACCACTACAACCTCAAAGTGTCGGACCGCGGCAGAGGTTGGAGTAAAATTGGATTCCGGGGGTAGGGAAATTTTTCGGAGGCCTCTGCGCCCACTCGGCACGAAAACAGCGGCACCGCCGCTCCAAATTCATATGGCACCGCCATCCCTCCTATCTACGGGGTCAGTCGACCTCGCTCTCCATTCCATCGGCGTGTCTCTGATTCAGTGCTATTGATTTAGCGGAGGCTGGATCAGAGGCAATATACGTCGATGGAAATTGACTTTGTGTTGGCTACGGCTTCGCCTTTACCATCCAGCACAAGGTAGGCACTTCGTGCTCGCTGTCCTCAGCACCGCTGAATTTTCTCTGTCTCACCAGAATTTTGCTGTTCATTGCGGCGTCGCCGTTCTGAATTCACGAAGCAAATATCTGGTCTAGTAAGCGGCGCCGCCGTGTTTCACAACGTACTCAAACTAAATACTGCACTAGGCTCTCTAGCTTGTGCTCTCGCGTCACCCACCCTCCTCTCCCATGAATTCTTTTTCGTAATTATTTATATTCAAATAGTCCAGTATCTACTATGTACTTGTAGCCTACATCTCCGAGCCCAATCCACCCGGAGCCCGCTTTGGCGGGCTTGCGTTTACCACTACAACCTCAAAGTGTCGGACCGCGGCAGAGGCCCGGGAGCATTGGAATGGCTGGGGGTCAACTGAACACCTCTACACTTAGCATTAATCTCAATCGAGCATCATCAGGCTTCGAAGCAAGCCTCGGGACCTTCAAAGTCAGTGATGAATGCGTGCATATGGTGGGTATCAACAGGTATACGTGCGTACATGCGCCAGATCCTCGTGGACCGGCCGGCATTTCAGGAAATTAATCCCCAAGTCTAATTAGTCTCTGCGATAAATGGATTAATTAGCTCGTCAGGAGGACACGAATTTAACGCGACTCACCCTCCTCCTCTTTTCCTCTGGGGTCGGACAGCGTATCCACTACACCTTCTCCACCACCCTCCCCCCGAAATCCACTTGCACCGCCGGCACCGTAACCATCTCAAACCGCAACGCCGGCGTCCGCGCGCGGGGGCCCATCCTGCTCTGCCCCTGCCCCCATCCCCATCCCCAGCGCCACCGCCGCGCGCGCGGCTCCTCTACCTCG
Source organism: Mycena filopes (assembly GCA_029281495.1). Taxonomy (NCBI): domain Eukaryota; kingdom Fungi; phylum Basidiomycota; class Agaricomycetes; order Agaricales; family Mycenaceae; genus Mycena; species Mycena filopes. Next base: position 2,248,056 of record JARIHR010000002.1, on the reverse strand, counting down.
GGCAGGATGTCGACGAGCGCCCACCGCGCGTCGAGCTTCGTGTGCAGCGGCAGCCCGCGCATGAGGAGTGACGCCGCAAGGCCGAGCCCCGCGAGCCCGAGGAGCGCCAGCCACACGATGCTCAGCGCCTCCGCAAAGGCGGCTTGAACGCCTACGCGCGTCGACGGGGGCAGGTCGGCGATCTGGGGGACGAGTGCGTATGCGAGGGCGGAGCCAGTGCCGGCGGGGGCGCTCGAGAGGAAGGCGGGCGGGAGACGGCGCGCGAGCTGGTTGTTAAGGATCGCGCCGCCGACGGTGAGGCCCCAGCTGCGGAGAATGAGTCAAATGTCGAAGAGTAAGGAAGATAGACGTACACTCCCGCGAACGAGCCTACGAAAGTCAGGAACGCTAGTGCGCGCGCGTTCTGCGACACCGGTAGCGGCGCCTGTACCGGGAACATCGTCGTCGAGTATTCGAATCTGCAGAGCATCAGAATAAATATGACCATTGACGACGGCGACAAAACACACCCCAGCCCGATCCCCGTCACGACCCCGAACATGACCGAGTGCCACGTCGGGGTATCGCGTCGTACGGTGCTCAGCAACCCGAGGCCGAGCAGGATGATACACCAGCCCGCCCACATCTGCGGCCGGTAGCGCTGCGTTTTGCTCACCAGCACGCCGGCGAAGATCGCTGCCGGCGCGAGTGCCGCAACTCCGAGGCCAAGGACGGCGGAGTGGATGGCGGAGGCGTCTTTGCAGGCTTGGAAGTACACTGGCAGGAAATCTGTCGTCATCCGCATTAGATCGGAGTGGCTTCTTCTATTGGCAGAGGCCATACGCACAGACGACGCAGAGAGTGACGAGCCCCACGACGAAGGCTTGCACGTAACTGGGATAGATAGATGCACGATAAGATAAAATAATATTAATAGGGGGGAACGCACCCGCTCAAGCTCGTGCGGTTACACATAAGTATGAAGGGCACCTGGCCAGACGTCAATGATGCGCAAGGTAAGTACACGCGCATACGCACGAGAGGGTAGGTCGCCACGGCCGCCTCGTACAACAGGAAGAAGGCGAGTCCAAAGAGGCCGCACCAGAGTGGGGCAAGGACCTGCAGGGATGTCCACGGCGCGGTTGCGCCTCCCCACGTCAGCGCCAGGGTGCAGGAGGTAGTGCTTGCGATGATAATGAAGTTGCCGCTAGTGGTGCGTTAAATTGACAGGCAAGTGAAGAAAAGAAGAGGAGGTACATCAAGTCGAGGCGTCCTATCTTCTCGCGGAAAGACCCTGGCGGCGTCGGGAGTCGGAGGAATAGGCAGACGAACACGGCCGCAATACTGGCGATTGGGAGATTGAGGTCTGCGCGGGTTATTAGTATTCCACGCGATGCACGAGGACGATACTTACAAAATAGCCAACGCCACGCGCCCCGCGCCGCTAGACTCCCGCCCACGATCGGCCCAACGACACACGCGATGCTCCACGTCCTATCCAGATAATGGTAAGCCAGTATGCGGCGAAAGGAAGTTTTAGAACACCAACAAGCCAGTCAAAATCCCATATAGCCCCCGCTCCTCCAGGGTCACCAGGTCCGCCAGTATGATAACCGCCAGCGCACGGATGCCCCCGCCGCCCAGGCCCTGTACCGCGCGCCCCGCAATCAGCTGGTACTGCGTCTGCGCCGCGCCGCAGAGCGCGCTCCCTAGCGCAAACAGCACGATGGAGAGCAGCATCGCGGGGCGGCGGCCGAAGATCTCTGCGAGTCCGCCGCTCATGGGCAGGAAGGCCGTGCTGGCGAGCGAATATGCTGTGCCAACCCAGACGAAGGCGGTCGTGCGCAGCTGAAGGGAGGCGGCTATGGTCGGGAGGGCGGTGGAGACGGTAGTGAGCTCGAGCGCAGAGACGAAGAGTGAGATGCAGAGGGAGGCGAATATGAGCCAGAAGGTGAGGCCTTTGCGTCCAGGGGAGGAGAGGTCGGGTGGCATTGTGGGATGGGGAAGAGAGAGCAAGAAAGAGAGAGGCAGAGGCTAAGAAACCTGCGAGGCAGGTGGTGCCGAAATGGACGCACCCTTCCCGTGAGGAGGGCTTCTTGCACGTATTGGGACGGGGTAAAGCGTTGGTTACAGTCATGAAGCGAGTAAAGCTGGATTCTCGAGGTGAAAGGATAGTTCTGATCGTAGCGGGGCCGGCAGATGGTTTCATGGACCAGGACCGAGCAGACCGTTGGATGCTGATTTCGGGTTCGCGGGTAGCTGTACTGTATGGCGTCGCCGGGAGTGCTCTGAGCCGTTGAGGAAGATTAAGGATCCTTTTACGTGCAAAGAGAACTAGCACTGATTCGATTGGCGCCACACGAAAACGCAAGTCCTAGAGGTTAAAAGCTTCAAGGCAAAAAGTTTCGGCATGGATTCAAGAGTCCCTCGGGCAGTTTAGCAGACTCGACAGAATGAAGGATCCTCAACGCTTAGGGATAGGGAATAATGCAATGTCCGGTACGAACTAGCAATATGATTACATGGCCGCAAAGGTGAAGAGCCAGATGTATTCTCACTGAGCTGCGAGTGGGGAAGACCCAGTGGTCTTCCTTTCCTATCCACGGCAAGTGCGGAGTATGCGACCTGTACGGCGATGGTGTCTAACAAAGCTTCTGGGTGAGATGTAGGGCATCGGGCCTGTCTTTGTACTTGAGAAGACGGAGGATCGCGAAGTTGTCCCGTCTGTGGTGGCAAGAACCGTGTCTTTGACGATGCATCGAGTCCAAAGCAAGTCGATTCCTCCTGGAACGCGAGGTGGATGCTGTATACGTCGATTTCGTCTAGAGCCGGTGATATTGGTCCTGGATGAAGTGCTGAAAGCTCCTGTTTTTTGTCGAGGAGCCGGGTTTTGACTTGGGAAAAGAATTTGGACAACAGAAGAGGTTTCGAAAATGGTTGGTGTATATATTTTCAAGGGAGAGGAGGAGCAGCAAGAAGTATAGTTTGTAGTTGGCTGTGGTGGGACAAGAGGCGCATCACTTGTTCGTCTCCGAAATGCATCTGACTCGGTCGCCACTCTTGCTTCCAACCCTCATCCTCATCTGCGGATAAGCTACAGAAGCGGCCACCCGCAGTTGGAAACTTCACGGTGCAACCCAATCGAGGCGAAATCGGGACATAGTATGCACCCAGCCAGCTCTTCCTTTCTTCCTCTCCTCTGACCGATTTCCCTCAGGAAATGGAGGAATCCATCGGATCCCAGTTTTTCGCAATCCAGGAGCTCTTGCTGCTCGTCTTGGCCTACGTTTCGCCCGCTGGCAAAGGAACGATATCCTCAATCGACACCGATACGCTGGCGAAACTCGCGCGTGTATCCCGGAATATTTCAGACGCGGCTTTGGATGCGCTGTGGCGCTCGATGCACCAGCCCGACGCGATTATCAGGCTCCTTCCCCTGGATTCCTTCGAGTTGACGCGCAGGGAGAAGCCGGACGACGAGATTAACCCACAGGTGAGAGCTATTTCATGTCGAAGCTGAGACCTTCTCGGCGGAGGGCGGGGTCTCTGAAATCGACGCGCTTTCAATTTCCGGCTATTGATTGGCGCAGACTGGCGCAATGTTCTGAAACACGCTAACAAGCCCGCAGTATCGACTTAAACGACCATTAACGCAGGACGACTTTGTGGCCTTCGATAAATATGCCTCACGCATCCAATTCGTCGACTTTTCAAACTCGAGCAGAATTCTTGGTCCAGGATGCGAGCTTTTACCATACATCAAGGAATTCCGCGATCCCATCCTCCCAGCACTCCGCGACTTTCGTTGGGAGCCCTCTGTAGTGAATGGTTCAATTGGCGCATTCCACCTCCTCTCTCGCCAAGCGTCTCTACCCAGTGATGAATTTGCCCTTCTCATGTGGTCCGAAATCGAGCACAGTCCCGTCGAATCGGAAGGCATATCGAGGTCCATTGAGGCCTTCAACGACCCCACCCTCCCATGGCTCCAGACGTCAAGAAGATGACGCTCCGCACACTCCACTACCTTCCCGCCGTACGCACCGCAATCCAAACGCTCTCCAATCTCGAGCACTTCTCCTGTGACCTGCGTCTGACCGGGGCCCTGTTCTCGTACCTCGCGGGCCTCCCGCGCCTTCGCTTCATGGATCTCCGATGGCTCCCCACAACCGCCACAAGCACCGTCTCCCCCCATTCACAGAGCTTCCCCGCTCTCGATGGGTTCCGCATCTCCGGCACCCTCTCCTCCATCCGCGCCCTCCTCCCGCTCATCACCTCCCCCTTGCTCCTCTCCGTCCGCCTCGTGGTCAAAGACCTCGACCTCCACTCTCTCGATGACACCCTCTTCGCGCTCCTCCTTCCCCCCGCCATCCCCGCGCGCATCACCACCCTCGGCCTCGCCCACTTCACCTTCGCCGGCCCCGCGCGCAACAGCACCCACGGTACCCCGCAGCTGCGCCTCGAGATGTCCGCTTTCGCGCCCCTCTACGCGTGCAGCGCGATGCAGACGTTCCGTGTCGACGTCGACGCCGCTCAGCTCATCTTCACGGACGCGGACGTGCGCGCGATGGCGCGCGCGTGGCCCTTGCTTAGCGTGCTCGTTGTCATGCCCCCAAGAGCCAGTGCGCGTCCCGCGCCGGACATTCACCTGTATGCGGCGCTCTGGGAGTTGGCCACCCACTGCCCGCGTCTACGGCAGATCGGGATCGAGGTCGACGCCGAGGTGACTGAGGTGTTTCGTGTGGATACAGAAGTGGACTCGGAGGAGGGCCAGGGAAAGAGCAACAGCAATCACCAGGTGGTCGTGGAGGAGCTGACCTCTCTACTGCTCGCCGTGCGCGGCGGACCCGCTGCTTGTCGCGGACTTTCTCAAGCGCGCGTTTCCGCGGCTGCCGGGGAGTGCAGTTGCATGCGTATGCGTTGAGGGAGCGGGAGGAGGACAAGGATCGGTGGGCCAGGGTCACGGCTGCCTTGGATTACACCGCGTAATGAATGGCCTTTTATCGCTGCTCAGCCCTGTGCGTATCGGCCCAATGTATATCTAGCGCGAGCACTCATATAAGCAGAATCTTCAGGATTGTAGAATCTAATCTATACGATTTCCTCGATAATATGCCGATAGATTTATCATCGAATGTCGCTTGCAAAGCTTCACGATTTGAGCAAGTTCCTTACACTCAAGGAGGTACTGTCTCGATGGCCTACCATCGACTAACCATCCACTCATTTGGTTTCGAAAATAGGTTCTTGACCAGGTTTTTTGCGCATTATTTGGCATGCATTGCGCCACCTTAGCGGGATATTCAGCAAACCAGAACCATCGAGCCGCTGTGTTGACCTTGTCCTGGCAACATGGATCCTGCTCCCAATGTCCGATCCCAAGGTGTATTCCCCATCCAAACGTTACCAACTCCCGTTATGGAGTGCCAGCTTCACCCCGGCATGTCCTTACTTGAGGGCCTTGCAGCCGTCCGTGCCTCCGTCACCTCGATCTCCGTCGCCTCGATCTGGTGTGTCCTCTCCGCGCGCGCCCCCACTCGTCCACTTCGACTTCATCATCATCCTCGAGCCAATCGACCTATCCGAGTCCAATGTGTTCCCCCCCTTGTACCACTGTACGCATGGAGTGGCCATGCAGCGCCTGACAACGGGCCCATAGGGTGCCCACCACAGCGAGTCGCGCTGACGAACGTCGGCGCCTTTAGTGCGGTGAAATTATATTACACCGTCCATTCACCGATGCGGAAACCCCTACTCGTCTCCGATTGCGTTCCCTCGGTTGTCGGAGCACAAAGGGCCGACCAAGAGACAAGACAGCGGGCTGCGCTGACTGACACTGCCGCATACCGCCCTGGTCGACTCTATTTGCGTCCCGACCCATTAATGCAGTTCCTTCGAGTCTATCTGTTGTCAATTTACTTACGGCTTGGGCCTCCATTCCGTCACCATGGACCTTGCCACTATGAGTTCATTGTACCTACATATACGAACGGAACACTTTTACCGACTATACCACGACGGATAGGATATACTCCTCTCGATATCCTACCGCGCGAAGTCCTGCTCGCGTCCGTCCATACGTACATCCCCACTTCCCTGCAGGATGACAGAGCTGAAGAGGCGCTCGGTGTCGGTGATTTATACCGGGACATCGATAGTGTCTCCCGTCCCAACAAAGAACCGCGTCGTGGTTCCGCGCTGTTACTGTCAACTCGGAGTGTCAGCGCCCAGCTGTTCTCTGCGGCCGTCCTCAACGAACCGACGACACAATACATATTACTGCCTTGGTCGAGACCTGCAATATTGCGGGCCAAAGTGAATGAACAGCGCCGTGTATAATACAAAAAATAAAGGCCAAAAGATCGAGAAATACATCCAATCCATCCATCCGATATCCAAATATCCAGCAATCGCCCGTCCAGCATCCGAGTCCAGCAATCCCGAATCATATCGTCGTCGTACCGACCAGCGTCCGCGGCAGCTCCGTCGACGACTCGGTAGCGGTCGAGAACGCGAGCGGCTTGTCGCGGATTTGCGACGGCACGGACTGCAAAAAATAAGAATAATGAGACATGAGACATATGGAATGGATAGACTGCGGAGAGCAGCGTACCCTGGTGGCCGTCCCCGTCCCAGTGTCCGTGTCATCCGCGGTATGCATAAAGGACAGCGCCGTCGAGGGGTGCGCCTCGTCCGCGGGCGCGAAGGTGCTGCGCACGTTAAGCCTGCATGCATGAACGCAGACGATCTTTAGCGGAATGGCTCGGGAGGGGCGGGGAAGAGGAACGTACGTGGCGAATACGGAGTTGACGTATACTGCATGCATGCATTTGCTCGTCGTCAGCTGGGGGTCGCGAAAGAACGGAGGGGAGGGATGAGCGACGCACGTTTGCCGACAGCTTGGTGGAAGGGCATCCAGTACGTCGCGTGCGGCAGGGCGAGGTTAAGCGTGAGGAAGAAGAACTGCGTGAGCCTGGAGAGATACAATTTATTCAATTAAAGCGCATCCTTCGACGGGGCGAAGGTATTTACGCGGTCAAAACACCTGCCCAGCGTCAGTTGCGCATTCGCAAGACAAAGAAAAAACTCGAGCGACGCACCCCGACTGACAGCGTAGAGGATGAGGGTGTCGAGGATCTTGTCCGTCCTGTGGCCACAGCCTATTTAGCTGTTGTGCCGCAAAGAAGAATTGAGGGACCACGACGCACGCAAAAGTGTGCCCAATCTTACCCCCGTCGCTCTTCTGCCGGTACAGCCATATGCAGAGACACGTCGTGATCAGGACGTCGTTGAGCGCCGCGAGCCCCTGCACCATCCCCGAGAGGATTTGGAAGGAGCGCGAGGAGATGCTTGTGGCGAGGGGGTTTTGGAACCTTTGTTGGGGCCGCGTTAGTTTACGTCGGTCTGGGGAGGGGAGGGGGAGGGACGGACAGGTGGACGGTGGTCACTGTAGGGTCGGTGGATGAGCGTCAGGAGGAGAGCGACCGAGTCGGGGGTACGCACCGATACCGAGGGCTGGGAGTTCAGGTCGAGGTCAGTTTGGTGAATTGAGCTGAGGGGGGGATGATGACCCACCGAATGTGACGACCGCGAGGACGAGCTTGGGGGTTTCTCAGCTTGGATAAGAGGGAAATGTGAAAGGAAAGACGCACCACGGACCCGGTGATGATGAGGTTACTGCTGCCTGGAGAGTAGCGCAGCTTCAGCGACGTTCACGAGACGAACAGCCAGCACGCACTCTTCCATATCGTTCGTGCGTAAAAGCTGAGGAAGATGAATATATGTACATCGGGATGGGCGGTCTACGTACCATTGGGCGATAAATGTGATTAAAGTCTGGGAAACGAACGTCAGGAAAACGGTAGATGTGATGCAGGACGGGCGCACGACAAGGAATTTCTCGCTCTATTACGCAAGTCAATGAGGGTCAGGTAAGATGATAATGAGGACGGACGGTGAAGCTCCTGCACCCCAAGTTAATCCACGATAAGCAGAAGACGCTGGGACGACGGACCAGGGTATAATGAGATCGACGGTCGGGCTCTTGCCAAAGTTGAGCACCTGCCGAGCCTTATCGTTAGCGCCAGCGGTCGAGGGAAAAGAAGAACGGGGCGCACGAAGTAGGTATAAAGGCTGTGGGCTACAAAGATGGTGCAAAGCGTGTCCAGGACCCAGAGCAGAGCAACCTGGATTCAAGTCAGATAAGTATTTAATAGCGACTTTGGAGGGAGACAGGACGCACGGTGCTCTTCAGGGCAGGATGGTCAGAGGGGTAATTGCGAAAATACAGGTAAACTTGGAGAATCGAGATCCCGTAGAGCGCGGTGGCGATGGAGAACCCGATAAAGGACGTAGCGAACCTAGAAGTACTTGAGTTATAATGCGGCTAGCTTCACAAGAGTGGGCGCGAACAGCTGTTTGACGAGGGCGACGAGTGCTGCTATCTGCGCTGCGGTCGGTGCCGCCGCCATCTCGGGGAGGGCAAGACGAGGGACGTGGGATTTTGGTGGGTCATCTTGACAGAGCTATTGGCTGGATGGAGCTCGCGTGATTCGCGTCGACAATGTCGCCAAGGTCAAGTTCAGGTCCTGGCTGGAATCTCCTCTTCCTCATCCAAGAATCGAGACGCGGGGACCAAGTTCTACTTAGCGAGGACTGTGTTTGTCGGCTGCAGGAGCGCGTCGGCGACACTGGCAGACAGGAGGATCATTGTGTGGCGGCGACCGTTGATCTCCCTGATGCGTCTGTCTTTTCTTTCTTTCTTTCCCTGAATTCCTCCTGCAACAAGCTCGTCTTGGACACTGGCAGTCCTGGGATATTTGGATTCCAGCTTTCGTTTTTCGCAGATTCAACGAAATTCGTCGTCGACTCTCCATTCTTGTGCGACGCCGAACGTCACTGACCGCTTGGCTGGCCGTAGATTTCGCCCAAGCTCGGAACCAGCCCATGGACCTGCGGAGAAATTTAAGGCTTGTTTTCCAAACGGCTTTTCTGGCTTACCCGCGGGGCACACAAAGTGGCAAGTCCAATTCATCGAGCACCAGACCCAGAGCCGACCCAGTATTCAGGCATTTTATCTGCGTAAATGGCGCGGTAACAAATGGCAGTGTGTGACTTGCGATCGAATTCGAACGAGGCAAAGGGCACTGGCAGCAGAATCGGCGTTCAGAAGTGGCAGTTGGAGGAGAGAACCAACGAGGATGCGGCTATTCCCAGACTGAGTTCTTTCTCCCACTCGTGCCTTCGCCAGCCAGAGCTCACCATCGCAGCCAGCGCTTGTGGCCACCACACGCGGAGTCCGTGCTGGTCGGCGGCCGCGACGTCTCTGAGCTTGCATCTCCGCCGTCCGAAACTCTGAACCCTGCTTTCTCATCTCTCACAGATTCCTCCTCATTCTTGTGCGACTCCAAAAGTGGCTGTAGAGTTTGCAGATGACCTTGTTCCCCAAGTTCCTTCGGAGAAATTGCAAGGCGTATCTTCCAAAAGGCGGTTCACCTGGGACCCGTGCGTGTTAGTGAACTGTACAGGGTAAGTTATTAAATCAAGAACCAATGGGCTGACTAGTAATTCAAGCAGCTGTCTGCGCGCGCGACTCGCAACGAATCCACAGCGACCTCAATTTAAATGAGAGAAAGAGCAGGAGGAAAAGTTGGCAAAAGGTAGGAGGCGAGCTAGGCGAGCGGCATTGCTCGGCCTGATGAGCCTTGAAGCCAAGCAGGGCCCAATTACACGAACGCGTCGCGTCGCGCTGGCTGCGTCGTCCTTTATCGACGGCCAAACCTAGGTGCATTATCCAAGGATGGCAGAAGATCCCTGAATCCCGCAGAAAATGCCACTTCTAAGCAGGGGAGAAGCCGATATATCCATACATTTTCAAGTCTTGACCTCGTCCGACTCTCGAGCTGAATGGAGCTTGACGAGCTCGAGGACGCTCCCAGGCTCCGCATTTCCTCTGCATTCCAGTCGCGGAGATTGCCGAGCGGCGGACAGTGTATAAAACAGGTCACACTGAGTGTGACCCTCCCTCGTTCGAACCACCACCATCGACGTGCGTCTAGTCCTTTTCTTCCCTTCATTCTTTCACTAACCTTTTCCTTACCCTCAGCGCCCTCCTGGCTCTCAAGGTGCGTCGCAGCCTCCCTTCCCGCTGACTGATACTTCTTTGCAGACCGCCTCGCCGTCGCCGCCCGCAAAACCTACCATATGGCGGAGGTGACCTGAACGTCTCGCGCGAGCACTAACCCTGCTGTGACCGCTTGGCTAGTATATAGGAGCGCCTCCGTGCTTGGTTTGGTTGGACAAGATTCGCCTTGGACGACGACTTCGACGAGGACCCCATATGGCGCGCGCGACCTGAAAGCCCTGCGTGAGCACTAACCCTGCAATGACCGCGCGGTGAGTATATAGGAGAGCGTGCGTGCTTGGCTGGTCCTGGACAAGATTCGCCTCGACGCCTTCGACGAGGACCCCATATGGCGCGCGCGACCTGAAAGCCATGCGTGAGCACTAACCCTGCAATGACCGCGCGGTGAGTATATAGGACAGCGTGCGTGCTTGGCTTGGTCCTGGACAAGATTCCACTCGACGGGCGCTGGGGCTTGAACTTATCTACCTTTCTCAAAACCTCTTCAACCTTCGTAGATATTCCTCGGGGACGGGTTAGCCGCCCAGCGTGCCGCCTTGTCGTTCGCCCCCGAGCTTGCGGTCCTCTCGAGGACTTACCAAGTGCACGAGAATCAGTGGTTGTATACTCGATGTCCAATTTATTTCCTTCCACTTCGCATCGACTGAGTTTGAGCGACTTCAATACACCGCAACGTCGCATCAAGTAAGACAGCCGTACCGTGACTCTGTGCGCCCGCGACGCGCGTCGTCCGTGAAAGCGCCAACCGTGGGTATAATATATCCCCATAGGCTCAATCATCCGTTCCTCTCAGGTGCCACCATGAGTCGGTGGGCGCGTTGGAACGCTTCTGCCTTCCACCCGATGCAATGGACTCCTACGACGCCGCAAGAGTCTATACTTCTGGGTGGCTACGTCTCGAGTTCCGACTTTCGCCACGTCTCCAGCTCACTGTAGGCTGAGACGAAATTACTGGCTACTATTTACCACTCGGGCTCCTGCACGATACGCTTCTTGGTAGGCGGGTTTTTCTTTCAATGACCGTCCCTTTGTACTCATTCAATCGCGAAGACCGCTTACCATTCACTTTTCTTCTCGCCACCACTGGCAATTGCCCTGCTCGAAAGTCAAACCCGCCATCTGTTCCATTGGGGTATGTACGCACTCGTGCGACATTGTGGAGGTGTGTATACACTGATCTTCAATTTGAAACCGGGTGGACTCCGTACCAACAGCCAAAGCCTCTGTCTCGAAGCCGGATGTCCACATACTGTCCTCCCGCCTTCAAGCTCCCGCCCTCGACACGCAAGCTCAAGTGCGCTCATCCTATAATTTCGGAATTGGCCACAAACAATAGACTCACAGAACCGCGGCCTTGCCATTGCACTACAAATTCGTGAGCTTTACGGTGCGCAGCACCTCAGCTCAATCTCTTCGCATTGACTGAGGTGTCTTTCTTTCTTATTGCAGATACTACGACTCCGGAACATCCGACGCTCGAGGTCACTACTAGATGCATCTAACGGCTTGCATAGTACATACTAGCTGTCGTGCGTCCTTTATCTTTTTCATCCGCCCCAGCACTTATTGCATCGTAGGAGTAGTTTATTCTCCTCACACTCAAGCGTGAACGACAGCTCCATTGGTAGGTCTTAAAGTTGATAATGCAATCTGATAATGCGAACACTATCTCACCTTTGGAGCAAAGCGCGCGGCCTCGTCCTGAAGCTCACGGGCACGGTGAACTGCAAATCCCCGGCTTCGAGCGTATTTAGACTTTCACGGCAATTCCCGGCCTGTGTTCTTTCTCTGAGTCGTTTCTCAACCCAAATCGCATCGGTTCTTTTCCCTGGAGGATTGAATGGTAACCTTTTCACGGAGAATTGAGTTCCAATCGGAACTTGCCTTTCCCTCATGCCGAGTCTTGGCAGCCCTACAGTGGCTTGGCTGAGGCCATTCAACCTGGCGGCCCGCTCGGAGAAAATATCAGTCCTCCAACATCGACTCTTGGCATCGCTGCTCCAATCTTGGCTAACCTCTTGACTCTGGTTGAATGGCGACTCGGGTTAACCCAACGGACCGCGCGGAAGGTGTCTCAGCCAAAAAGGTTCCTCTGCTTCTCGGAAATATCACTTGCTGGCCTGCTGGACTCGTCCAGTGAGTGCCCTCCTCTGCGCAACGGACCGCCTCAGCCGCCGTTGCGCAGATATAAAGTGCGCGGCCGTCGAATACATCGTTTCTGTGGATCCAACTCAAATCAAACATGTTCACGCAATTCGTATTCCTCGCCGTGGCCTCGTCGCTCGCGACGGTGCAAGCCAACCCGTACGTTTATTCCCTTCCCCATTCTTCAATCTACCTCCATTAAAATCAAACCTTTCGCAGCACGAACGCAACTCGGACCCTGACCCGCCGCACGGCCACCAACGTCTGGCCCTCCGTCCCCACGACGAGCTCCCTCAGCAAGGCCATGACCATCGCCGCCGGCACGACCTTCACCCCGCCGCTCCCGTACACGCGCTTTGACCGCGGATCTGGCGCATGCAAGGGTCAATCGGAAGGCGTGAGTGATGCCATGCCATTTATTTATTTTTCCTACCGTTGGTCTGACCAACTTGTAGGGCGACGCCGATGCGGTATTCCTGCTCGCGGAAGGCGCTACCCTGAGCCGAGTCACGATCGGGGCCAACCAGGCTGAGGGCGTTCACTGTCTTGGTGTGTACAGACTTCGCTTTGTTATAGTGTACCGCCCCAACCTAACCTCTTCTTCTTTTTAGGTTCCTGCACCTTGGACCACGTTTACTTCGAGGTCCGCCATTTTTTTCTGCCAGGCAGTGAGCGGGAAACTCATCTATTCTCCAAGGATGTCTGCGAGGACGCGATCACCATCAAGCAGACCAGTGCTTGTGCGCAATTGATTCCCTCTATAGTATTTACGGCGTCTCACCGGTTCATTCAGCTGCCGTTTCGCGCATCAACTTTGGAGGGGTGAGTGTACACTGGGACGCTTGATATATCGATCTGACTGGCTTATTTATGTAGGCCAGGGTGAATCGATAATTTTCCTTCCTCATACATACCGCGTTATTGACCAACTCTATAATTCAGAACGCAGACGACAAAAGTGGGTCCGCGTTATGTACATGTCTCCGCTCACACAGCTCATGTTTCCCTTCCCAGTCGTTCAGCACAACGGTATGTCCGTTACTCGTCCAACCAAAAGCAAGAGCTCAACAATGTCGACTCTGGGAAGGCGCCGGCACTGTAAGTTGTCAACTATTCAATATCTTTCTTGTTCGAGTTCCCTCAACGCCGCACCCAGGTCATCATTAATTCGGTGCGTACTGGTAAATCGTGATTCGACACCTGACATATATACCCGCCATTCAGTTCTACGCCGAGAACTTTGGCAAAGTCTACCGAAGGTTGTTCCTGTTCAATCACCTCATCCGTTGCACTGAATGAAATGACCGTCTCCCCAGCTGCGGCAACTGCGGAACTCAGTTCGCGCGCCATGTCCAGATCAACGATCTCTGGGCGGTTAATGTACGCACCTGCATCTACTCATGGTTCAACACTAATACTGAGTCTACATAGGGCGATGTCGTGGCGGGAATCAACACGTACGTCGTGTTCAGCCCTTACCTAGACGATGATCTTCTTATACATCGTCGGCAGTAACTTCAAGGAGTATGTTTTCAAATCGCAGTATCACCCCGTGTTATTACTGATTATTCTCGATAACTTCACAGCACCGCGACCATCCGCACGACCCAAGTCGACGACGTCGACGATATCTGTGTCAAGTGTGTTTTCATTCACTGCAGCTTTGACTCACCACTCGGACTGATTGCTGCGCAGGTACACGGGCAACAGCAACGGCGACGAGCCGGTCGAGATTGGGAGTGGGTCCGATAGCACGGTGAGCCCCATCCCCGTTCATTCATTCCTTGCTCGTGAATCATTCTGAATTCGCGACATCCACGCAGTCCTGTCTCTACTCCTCGTCCGACATCAAGGAGCTTTGAATGCGAAGTCTACAAATGTAGTTCGAGTAGTATCTGTGGTTGAAAAAAAAAAATTGTGGCTGAACGGTTCTTTTCGTGGAGGAGGCTGAGTCCGATGAACACCCTATCGCTTCATTAGCATGAAAACGACGGACTCCGTATTCCGACGGCGATTCTCATATACTTAATGGTTGTCGGTATTCAGCGGAGTTGGGCGGAGTTGTGCGGGGTTTTAAACCGTGATCCCAGGTCTCGGCTTGTCTTTTCTCTCTCCGGAGAACGTCCACGTCCTGCCTTCGAGTCCACTCAGAAACCATCTGGCGTTGAATTGTATTGTGTCGATGCGGGTGGAGTCTTCCAGTCAACAACGCGCCTTGGACCGGTGGGCTGTGCTATTCTGCTTGGTCTCCCAAACAGGTCTCACATTCGCCACCGTGCTGCCCTTCTCTTCCCGAACCACCATGGCCAATCCCCCGTTTGCCCTTCTGCGGTGAGCAGCCGTTTACTTTCGCTTGTTGAATGTACTAACCACCATGCTTCATAGGGAGACTCGCCCAGGTGCGTGCATCAGTTACCGTCCCCTCTTTCTGATCATGCCTTCTCCCCCCAGACGGCCACGCCAGCGATTCCCATTGACCAACTTCAATCTCTCGCACGCCCGCGGTATGTAACTTTTTTATGCGACCGACAATCACTTTTACTTACCGTCCTTCCGCATCTCCAGCTCGATTCACGTACGATTGGCCCGCCATCGGAAAACACGGCCCTGGATGGGGGCTCCGCTGGTTATCAGCCATGGGATTATCCGACGACTGGTGCGCACACGGCTCTCGCTGCTATCTCCGGATTACCGGGGAGATCGTGTGTTCTGGGGCCGCCGCCATGCGAGACCGTCTGTTGCAGACGACATAGAGCCCTCTTCATTGACCCGCTCATGTCTCGTGGCTGGGGCACCCGCGGGGGTTCCTCTTCGGGGTGAATTCTTTGTGGGCCGGGGCAGTAGCTCGAGACGGATCGCCTGTTGCAGGCGATAAACCAGATCCTCGTGCACCAGGTTGCCACTGCGCGACGCGCGGGGGGACGGGCTTGCCTTCGGGCAAGTAATCACAGCTCCCGCTGAAACAGTAAGGGTACCACTCAACCGGGGTCGGGCTAGTAAGGTGGGCGGAAGGGATTTAGAGGGTCGGGGAGACAGCGATGGGTGATGACGCGGACTTTCTGTTGCTCGTGGGTTCATGTGGTGGAAGAGGACCTCGGAGGGGGCGCCTTCGGGCGTCCTGCGTTTACCTTGCCGTGGTCTCCGGGCTTAGGCTCGCGTCCTTTGGGCGCGAGCTGACCAAAAACGCGAATCGTCGTGTAGTAGTTTCCTTCTTGTATTCATTGTTCCTCTACTGAGTGCAGAATCTATTCCCTACTTCCCCTTATCGCCTCGCCCTCGCCCACCGCGCTTCAATCTGTTTTTGTTTTTCTTATTGTCCTTTAGCCTCGTCGGAACCAGGATGGATCGCTCATTTCCAGTTGTCTTGCGCCGCAAACATTCACTCCCGTCTCCGCTGTCGACGAGCGCGAACCCGGAGAAAGTGGCATCAGTTCACGTTACCCGCGTTTGCCGACCGGCAATGGGTTGGCCCGGATAGCTCCCACATCCTTTGCCTCTTCCCATTCGCCCTTCCTTTCTCCTTCCTTTCTGCTGCCATCTCCTTGCTTTATTGTGCTGGTGGACTGTGGGCCCAATTACTACGCTAAAGAGGGAAGCGTCCAAGTTCTCGACCTATCTCGACGGCCTTGTATTTGGCCAGGACGGCGCTTTAACTGGCACCGCACAATGCCAACTTGAACGCCCCGCTACTAGACGACGTGAACAATACCGCCGAACTGCTCAGAGGTTTTCCACCAAGTGCCGAAAATTGATCAAAAACTCGTCTATTGTCTATCGTTCTTTTCTTCTCTGCCCTTGTCCCGAAAACAATTGGTCAACTGCATGCTGTTCCATGGGCGCCTTCTCCTAAACGCTATATCAGCGCTTGGACTTCGGTAGCACGAGCAGAGCCCGCCAGCCTGGCGCTACATCAGCGGTGCTAAGCACCAACCATCGATATCACCGTGGGCGGCTCGTCATCGTCCTCCATGGGACAGTCTCTGGTTCCGTCTTCATTATCACTGGCAACGGAAAGCAGAAATGCATCGAGATCAAGGTCGCTGTACGTCTCTCTTCCCATGCACTGACTCTGAAACTCACCCTTGCCCAGGCCCCAGGCCCAAGTTGGCCTCTCGTCGCTGGCGCCAACCGCCCCATCGACAGCGAGATCAACGTGACGGCCACGATACGGACCATGGACGCCCATGGTGTTAGCGTGAAGACGGAGGGGGAGTCTGAGGAAGTCGACGTCGAGGTTGAGGGTACGTTTTATTCGTTCGTGCAAAGTTCACTCGAGTCTGCACTGCGTCACTGACAACTTGCATTCAGTGTATGGGGGGGATGATGCTGAGGAGAAGATTGCCACCTCTGCGCGCGTCGCACTTGCAGCTCAATCGTCCGTGCTGAAGCAGGCTTCCAGTATGTCCGCTCATGAGTCTGGAAATCGGCATGCTCATGAACAGACGTGTTCAAGAACTCCAAAAACGATGCCACGCCCAAGGCCCCGATGGCATCTGCACCCTTCCTTACGATCAACCCCACCGTCACGAATTTTTTCGGCGCCACCGACGCGTCTACCAGCACCTCTGCGATGTTATCACCCCTAAGAAGCGGGGTGCATTCGAGTTGGAGAGCGACGAGAGCGATGAGACAAGTGGGAAGCGTGCTCGGGTCGAGGCGAAGCCGCCGCGTTCGCCTCGTAAGATCGGAATACTACTTGGTGGTGCGCTCTACCTCCCCGTCATCCATCCCACTCTAATGTAACCAGGCAGTTTCTCGCATTCATTCTGCATCTCATTTTCGCCCTCGCCCTCGCCCGTGCACGCGCGCATCCCTTACACGATACCACTACAGATGGCTCAATACAATACTGCGCGTAGACCATGTTTTCAGATCCATTTACATTGTTGTATTACATCCTGCTTCAGTCTTGTACCTTTGTTCAATCCAAGCGTATCTATAAAACTCGAAAAAAAAGTCCTCGAATCGACGACCCTCCTCATCCACCGTCAATCTCGCAGGCTTCGGGCACGACGTCCTCCTCACCCCGCCCACCCCTCATCTTGCGCCTCTTGGAAGGTCCCGCCTCCTCTGTACCCCGGGTGATATACCCTTTGATGGTCGAGCCGTGGACACCGTCTATCTCGGCCGGCAGGACAGGCCGCTCCTTCTTCTCGCGACCCAGGGAATCCACCCAGCCGGACCCCATCTCCGCACCCAGCTTTGCGACAAGATCCTCAACTTCTTCTTGCTTAGCGTCCCGCGCGGTCTCCGCTTCGCGCAACTCGTCATTCGCGCGCCGGTCGTCCTCCTTCAATTGTGCGAGCGAGTGAAGCAGGTCGGCATGCTCATGTGAGGCGGTCATTGAGCTGGGCGAGGGTGTTCTGCGCGTCATCTCTGGCGGCCCCGAGCGCGCGCGCGGACGCGACTTTCTGTGCGGTGAATGATGTGGGCGGCGATGGAGGTGACGGGGCGGTGGCTGGGTTCTCGCGCTGGGGCTTCTGAGGAGGGGGTTTGTTTCTGGTGAGCTTGAGCATGATGGTGGTGTGGTGGTCAAGAAGGAAACGCGTTGTTTGCATGTGATGTTTCGATTCACTGGTTTAGTCTACGCATGCGAACGCCCATAGGATATTCCGGATACTACAATGCTTTATAGGTGGGACCGCCGCCCGTGAAACGTATATTATATTCATACAAATCGATGTGTATCCCGTCCATCCAAGAAGTCGAAATTTGAGGAACGACAAGAACACCTGTCGAGAGAGATACGCTTTAGCTTAGAGCTCGGAGCGGAAACATATAAACCTACGGAGGGACTAGGAGCGCATTCCTTTGCGACGCGACGTGCTACGCGTGATACGCACTGTATAAGGCAGTTGAGCTCGCTGTCCATGGAACTTGTAAAATCCACTACAAACGGGAGGAGCGGCTCCGGCCGCAGCTCGACGTGACGAAGGTTGAGCGGGGGGGGGAGGTACAGCTAAGATGTACGGTCAGGACAAACTCATAATCGCAGCACACGGGCGAAAGACGTACGCTGGTGAACGTTCTCCTCCTGATCTGTCTCCCGCTTCCTCTTGCGGCGGACGGTAGCCAAGGATGCTGTTGGATGTGAGTATTAGAAGTTAATTGAGACTCAATAAAGAGGCTGCAGGGTTACCTTTATAGTCGCGTTCTTGCCCTTGGAGGGTCAAGAGACGAGCATCCAAGGCCGTGCTTTCTTCGACTAGGGTCTTGGTTCGCGTCCGTTTCTCTCCAATGGCATCGGTATAACGTTGAATGGCGTCGAGCGTCGCGTGGAGGACGGCGGTTGGAGTGGAGGACATGTTGGTCGGTGGAGCTGAAGACGGTGCACACTGCCACTTTGTTGAACCAAGTTTGTGAGACTCTCCTGGATTCAGACCTCTCTCTGCTACTCCCACCACCCCGCCCATAATCTCCGGTGTCGCAAGCAGTTCCCCTCCCTCCTCCATATACGTATCTCGCTGACCGCATTCTTCTGTTTAGCGGCCATTTCGCCGTCCGTCCTGGTGAGTACTTTCCTCTCGCACCGAAGTCGCGCTGATAGACCCTAGGCAATATCCAACGCCAATCATCAACATGGGTGACGCCTGAGCGGCCCGACCTTTGTCCCCTCCGCTGAAATGCAACGGCCTATCGTGTACCAACTGGGTGAGCGTCTGGCAGCTGCAGCACCCGCGGATTGAAGTTGCCTGGGACCCCCTGGTGCTTTGACCATCCTCCGTGATGCGAGGGCCCTTGAGTAGAGCAGGGCAGGTTCGATACCGTGTGGAGGCTTCAGCTGCGCGAGACGACTTGACAAACAGCTCCCAGTTGGAACGGAGAAATAACACCGATACATTTGGCGTACCAAGGCGACAAGGAGGTGTCCGTTTCAGCTGCTGATCCTTCGCCAAGGGCTCGACGGACGCGTCCGGGGAATGTCGTGTAAGGCTTTTCGCGCCCTGGCTGCGTGGATCCGTCCTCGGACGGAGATGCTCGACACCCCTGATCCTTCGCGGGACATGATGGGCTGGAGTGTCGGCCCGTAGCGCTTCTTACTGGTGTGTGCCGAACGGTCCTACAGCTTCGACGGGGAGGATAGCAGTGCCAGGGAGATTCGCGTGGGTTCGAGGAAGTTTATGTTGTTTGCACATCTGTGAGAAGAAGAGCACCCAGGATAGGATCCCGAGATCCTCGTGCGGCCGCGACGAGGCTCCTGGGCCAAGGGGAGCGCTGTCTCAGCGCGAACCGACCAACTGCACGTTCAAAATCTTGGGTCGTCTTGTATTTTGCTTGTCCCACGCTAGCCGAAATTAGATGCAGATCTTCATGTGACCGCGTTTGAATCGCTACGAGTTGAGAAATTGAAAGAATTAGCATTGGGATTTGGCAGTCGTTCGCGAAGAGTATGTGTGGGTGGATAGACATCGTTCAAAGGTATTGGATCATATGACGGCAAAGGTCGACCAGTTCACTTAAACTTGTGCGTCAAAGCGGTCCGTAAATCGCGGCTCGACGCGCCCGCCGAGAGCGTGAAGGTCCCCCCAGGAACTACGTGAAAATTTCCGTTCCATCAGTAATCGAGATTGAGCTGCGGCGGCCACTTACTTTTCCACTTCTGACTAACGACGTCCCAGACAGAAATATCCTTCCGCCTCAGCTCAAACGTCGCGGTACCGCTCTTGCCTGGCGCCAAATCTAACTTGTCAAACCCGCGCAGGAGGTTCCGCGGCTGGTCTTCGCCGGCAGGGAACTAATCGCAGGTGAGAAATGAAACATTTTTGACGACGAGAGGGAGAGCAGACGCACCGAGAGATAGAGCTGGGCAACCTCGGCGCCTTGCACCTTTCCGGTGTTGGTAACGGTGACCGACGCCTGCACAAGTGTCAAGCGTCAGTGCGAGGACGACGGAAGGGCGACGAAACTCACAGTGTACAAAACATCGTACATGCTGCTCCCTGAATCACCGGCCTTGACGAACGACTCCGCGGTGGGCTGGACTGAAGTATGATCCGCCTTGAACGTCTTCCCAAGGCTGAGGTGCCCGAACTTGAACGTCGTATAGCTCAGGCCAAAGCCGAACTCATAACGCGGAGTAATGTTCTTCGCGTCGAACCACTGAATTAAATAGGTATGAATAATCCGCGAATCTAGGCGACGACGGGGAGGCAACGCACTTTGTAATCGATGAGTAGCTTCTCCGTGAAGTCCGCCTGGGGCGTAAGGATCGGGTCCGTGACGATGGTGTTTGGGGGCCAGTCTGGTAGGCGTGTCAACGAAAGGCAGACGGACGGGAGACGGCGAGAACGAACCGGCCTCCTGCTTCCCGACGGTGTACGGCAATTTTCCGGACGGAGATCTCTCGCCCCAGAGGACGGGCACCAAAGAATTCCCGCTCTCCTGGCCGGGCAGATGCGCAATAATAACAGCCGTAACCTGAGAATTCCGTTAGTAACAGAGTCGGAAGACGGATAGATGATTCAAGACACGCACATTCTCGTGGTCAATCCAATCCTCGACGATCACAGGGCCGGGAATATGGAGGATTACGATCGTGTTATTGTTCACCGCGGCAACCGCCTTGACGAGCGCGTCGCCGTTCGAGAACGAGCTGAGGTTGTGTCGGTCGGCGGCTTCCTGCGCGTACGCATTCAGGAACACGAGCGCCGTCTCGGAGCGGCTCGCCTGCAGCGCCGCCGCCTCGAGGTCCCAGTTCTCCAGATGCGCGTTGATATCGGGCCCGTCGGCGCGCACGTACGCGTTGATGGCGGAGAGCGGATCGATGATGTAGGGCGGGTAGTTCCACGCGCTGCCGCCGCCGGTAGTCATCGTCCCGTTGTTGTCGAGTGCGCACGCGGTGCCGGCGTCGCCACACGCGGTCGCGCCGTAGATCGAGGCAGACGCGTCTTCGCCGATGACCGCTAGCGATTGCATGGACGCGGGCTTCGGGAGGGGGAGCCCGCCGGTGTTCTTGACGAGCGTGAGCGCCTCCTCGGCGACTTGGCGGATCACCTTGTAGTGGTCGCGCCGGACGTTGTTGGTCGGTTTCGTGAGGTCCTTGACGTCAAATGTAGGCAACGGATACGTCGCGGGCTGGTGCTGGAAGATAGGCGCTAATATACGGAGGACCTGGATGTTTATCTCAGCGACGGGATGGAAAACCTATCGCCCGAAACGCACCATATCATCGAGGCGGGCCACCGAAACCGTGTCGTTTTGGACGAGCTCGGTAAGCCCATGCCCAAAGAAGTCGCCGAAGATCCCAAAGTAGGGGGAGCCAGGGTAGTTGAGGCCCGTCCCGGGCATCGAGAGGTCAAGGCCCCCAAGAGCCGAAGTCTCGGTGTCCCAGGTACCTCCCCAGTCAGAGATGACCGCGCCTTGGAATCCCAGCTCTGTCTTGAGCAGTCCGTTGATCGCGGGATCGCTCGCGCAGCTGTGGGTCTGGTTGATTTCGTTGTAACTGCACATAACTGCCCCGGTGCCGGCTCTGACCGCCTCGGCGAACGTCCACTACAGTATCATTGAGCCGCCGGTCGTAATTGCGAGTCGATAAACCTACCAAATAGAGCTCATGGGTCGTCTTGTCGTCAACGTTGGACGAAATGGGTGTCTGGACGAGCGGCGGAAAGACGTCGTAGACTTCGGTGAGATTGTATGGGTCCCGAAAGGTTTCCTGTCCAGACGACGTCAGCTCAAGGCGGAGTGTTGAACCAGACGACTGACTTGTTCGTAGGCGAGATAATGTTTTACGCAAGTTATAACGCCTTCAGCTTGCGCGTTTTTCACCGTTAAATACGAAGCTACGCCGTTCAGATATCTAAAATGGCCGCCAGTTAATTTGTAGAACATCCGCAGTGAACTGATGACGAACGGGTCTGGGCTGAAACCTGGAAGTGTGGTGAGCGCGACGTTCGTTAAGAGAAAAGAGAGCTCACCCTCCCAATTTCTGCCGCCGAGAGGACTCCGACCAAGTGGGCCACCAGTCGTGGGACCGAGCCTGCTTTCAAATGAGCGACTTCGACCGGAATATCGTCGAAGGTCTCACGCTATGTTGACCTGGAGGACGTGTCAGTTAAACAACTCATAGAAAGGGTTAGTTAGACGCACTCCTTTGTCGTGGAATTCCTGTCCGAGCGCCGTTCCTCGTGCAGCCATCAACTCTCGATTCCACGTCGCGGCGGTGGTAATGCCGGCCGGGAACTGCGAGACGCGACGAGCAGGTCGCACACCGTTCGGCCCATCCTGCAAGCAGAGCGCCGTGATGTTAAGTCGGGGCACGGCTCCCGTGAATCCGACACAATTCCCAGTGTATCCTGTAGTGACATTGACCTGGAAATATTTTAGTCGCGTGAATGGGACGGGGGTGTGCGGGAACCTTTTCTTCGAGAGTCTGGCGGGAAAGTGAGCATAGAACAAACGAGATCAAGGCCGTTCGCACCATTTGGGCAAGGAGACCTTTCGCTTTCGCATACCCCGCAGTCCAGGAGCCTCCGTGAGCGAGCGGACCGGCGCTCTCAGCGCGGACGTCATGACTGGAGAGCGCGCCACGAACGAAAAGTAACTGGAGGAGGAGTAGAGTGAGGTTCCCCATAACGAGGCCGGCGACGAAAAGTGCAGCTCGTGCTCTGGCTCACTTTATAGTAATCAAGTGCCAAGTCATAGCGCGCGTGCAGTGGGGATAAATGCATTTGGCGAACCCCTCATTGAAAAGCTCCCGAGTGATGGGTGCGATCCCCACAGCGCGCTTTTCTTCTCTAGCTCGAGCAGGCCGATAGCTTCTCGTCTTCAAGTTCGATACAGAATTCTTGTCTTGGACTCGGAACTGTGCACACTTTGTGCTTCAACTGCGACAAGATTTGAGGCTCCCCTGGAAAGAAGTACCGAGCAGAAAGGAGAGTTACCCGGCGAAAATGAGACCCTGACGGTTACTGACGACCCTTCTCGCCAAGTTCTCTTGCGTCCAGTGGCGACAAGGAAAATCAGACACGTAGGTTTTCAAATTCGGCTTCTTGGAGACTTGGACGCGCAAACATGGTAGATGACAGGCTCTGCGAGGTTGCTGCAAGGTTTCTGAAGTCCGAGACGTCCTTTGAGCTTGCTGGCAGTCGAGGGAAAAAGGTAGACATCCGTAGTCACATGGTGGCGCGGCGCGACGCGAAATGATGGATCCGCACGGATGTCCGCTTTTTCTCACCGTCCCTTGAACTCGTACCACTACCATGAGTTTCTGCGACAACTGCTTTATCGGTAGGCTTGCGCGTTTGTCCTCCCTTCATCTGCCCATCCTGTCTAGCTGTGACCCACGACGGAACACCTGAAGGTTGGCTCTTTGGATCTCGAGGAGCCGGCAATCCCGATGAATTCTAGGCAAAATTGAGCAGATCGGAGGGATCGAGTGCTATGTTGCGACTCCAACCATCGCGCACCCTTCGGACAAAGTCTTGCTGTTTCTGACCGATATCTTTGGGCTTGCTCTACAAAATAACCGTGTACGGAGTCCGCCTATCATGCTGGATCTTCCTGAGGACTTACACGCGCGGTATAGCTGCTTGCTGACGATTTTGCGCGCAACGGCTTCAAGGTATAGCCTGATATTTTTCTATCATAAGTTTCGTGGCTTATATCTAACAGACCATCGTCCCCGATCTCTTCAGCGGCGATCCCATCCTCGTCAACCCTCCTGTAAGCTCGGATATCGCCTTTTCATCGGAGGAAAGCCTCACATCCCTCGCAGGCCGATTTCGATCGCCAGAAATGGTCTGCCGCCCACGGGCCCGCGGAAACACGCCCTATAATCGATAAAGTCGTGGCCGCGCTCAAAAACGAAGGTGTAACTGCATTTGCTGGTGCAGGCTTTTGTTTCGGAGGCAAGTCCGAGGGTTCAATTCAGTGACGATTCATCTCATATCCCCGTTCCAGCGCGCTACGTTTTCGACCTCGCTTTCGATGGAATTATCTCTGTTTCCGTCGTATCGCACCCCTCCCGTCTCGTGGTTCCCGACGATCTCGAGGTACGTTTTCGTGATTCCTTTGCGCAATTGCGTGTCTTGACGGGCGTGTATAGAAATACGCGACTGTGGCCAAGGCCCCCCTGCTGATCAATAGCTGCGAGGTCGACGGAGCCTTCCCCCTCGAGGCGCAGGCGCAGGCCGATGCAATCCTCGGAGGCGGGAAGTTTACACCAGGATACCACCGGGAATATTTCCCGGGGTGCAGTCATGGCTTCGCCGTTCGCGGTGATATGAGCGACCCCAAGGTCAAGGCTGGGAAGGAGGGCGCGTTTAAGGCATCCGTGGAATGGTTTGCCAAGTATCTGTAAACTGGAATCCAAATTGTTTTATTCCTGAGGTCTCGAGTGTTCGATTTGTTGACGCACCGTGCTCTCAAAGGATTTCAAGTTCTCTTGAACGCTTCCCAGCCTTTCGGCTTCGAGCTTAACTCTGTATCAAACGCGAACAGTCACATCACGAGTCACCTCCCTTGCCTTTTACCCTCATCGTCGCCTTTCTTGCCTGCCTCGCCGCGACACCTCTTGCGATGGGCGAACCCAAATTCTCTATCAAGCTCTTCAACGTGAATCTTGCCTGCAACAACGCAGGAAACCTGCCTGATGCAGTCTGGCTTGAGGTCCGCGCTCGCCGCCATATGCATCTCCCGTCCAGATCCCCATATCGCTGCACAGATCATCCTGTACTCAAACCCCCTCGAGCTCCTCACGTTTCAAACACTCTCAAAGCGATTTGCCCGAATTCTGCGCGACAATCCACGCTGTTGGGCTGTTGCTCGCAACAACATCGACCCGCCGGTACCACCGCCTCCGCAAGTCAACGCCGCTGGAATCTGGACGGAACCCGCGTATGCCAATTTCATTTTTGGGGGCGGAGAATGTGCTGTGAGCGTCTCCTCTACTAGCAATTCCTTGACCCAGCCTGATAGCTAGTTAGGCAAAGAGCTGTAAGCAGTGGACTCGACGATTTCCGCGCTCCTTTGCTCTACGCATCCGGGTCTGTTCTGTGCGTGGGATCACACATTTGTCGAATGTCTCTAACCAGCCTCATGCAGACCAAATGCGAAGCTATCATCCACCGGTGCGTCTCCCTTTCAATTGCGACATATCTTGGTTGCGCACTAATATAATTGCTTGAACATGCAGCCACTACGATAAAGCGGCGCGGAAGATAAACAACAGCTACCTCACTTCGTGTGCGATCCCCGGCAAGCGTGGCCTTCGACAGATGGGACAGACGCAACGTCTCCACTTCCGCAACTGGCTGGTGCACGACGAGCGGGATATGACCGGTATGTACCCAGACTTTCTGCACCTTATTTCGTGGCTGACGCGACCACGGCGTGTCTCAGCGTACCCGATGTACCGTGTCTGTGCTGTGGCTACCGCAGACCAGGAATGGTTCTCCGCTCGCGCCATCACAGAAAAGAGGAAGGCGCGTCCTCCAGTTGCTGTCCTTCGCACCGTTCCAGAACTCCAAGCTGTGAGATGTTATGTCCAGCATCCCTACAGTCGCACTTACTGACCTGTACGCCAGCAGTATAAATTGCGCGCAGAGGCTTTGCCACATATAATGGAGGTGCATATATAACACGACTCGATGTCAGGCCGCTAACAGCAAGTGTCGTCCGCAGAACGCCAAGGCGCTGCAGAAGTGGGCCGTCGAGTACGAGGAAGCGCGCACGGCCATGGTCTTGACCAACGTCGCGTTGTGAGTGCATATACCCTTCCACACCTGACCTTCTTCTTACTTGCTTCTCGGATACAGCATGAAAGAGGTCATCAGCCCAAGAGAGCAGATTCCGTACCGCAAGCTGTTGAAGACGCCGATTGTAACCAAGGCCTTGGAATCGTTTGGAAGGACCTTGAGCAAGTTTGAGATTCGCAGTACGCTTTCCGTTGATTTGGGATTCTATGGGAAGTAACTAATTATGATCAGCTTGGTGTGCGATGCGCGCGACCGCCATCCGGGAATATCGCGACCCGCGTTGGAATATTTGGCCATTTTTCACTTCTTTCGTTTTGTCGGACGGAATCAAGCTTGAAGGCTAGGAACATTTGTACAGTATCGACAAGATGGCACGGTAACGGGTTTACTGCGGTGAATGCTCCAGTTGAGGCGTAGATGCAGCGCATCTTGGACTATTGTAGTTTACATGGGGTGTACGGTAGAAAGTGAAGGTGGAGTACAGCGGAGTCGAGCCCCAAGTGTGAAATTAACTTAGAATAAAGTGAAAATATTACAGGAAATTGAACCGAAAGATACAAGCGATGGTGATTATATACGCGATTCATAAACGAGCCAAGAGTCCGTATTCCCGCTGCTCATCTAAAAAACCCATGGGGTGTTCTATAGTCCCAAACCAAATCTCATCTAGGACGTCCCTATAACGCTGGGATGCGGGACGGAGTCCATCTCGCCGCTGCCCTGGAGTTTGCGGCGCTTGTGCTCCCGGCGTGTTGGCCCGGTTTGAGTAGAGGGGGCGTTGTGGGTGATGTAGTCGCGAATGGCGGGGCCAGAGACGCCGCGCATGTTGGAAGGGAGGCGGGGCTTCTCCTGGATGGCAGAGGGACGAGCCTTTTGAAGCCTGGTATAGACGGCGCAGCCGAGCAGAGCCTGGAGCTCTTCGCGGAGGCGCCGGATGATCTCGACGGTTTCCTTGATTGTGATTGCAGCTTCTCGTTCCTCCGCCTCCGCGGCGAGGCGCTCCTCCACGCGCTCGTTGAGCTCCTCTCGCGCGAGGCGCCTTCGATCCTGCAAGACCGCCAAATATCGCTGCATTGTCGAATCCATCAGGGTCGTGGCCGCGACAATCTGCGCGGTGGACGTTGCCTCTGTGCAAAACATTGCGGACGCTTGGGTGTCGACCAGCGTGGGTTTCGCGGCAGGGGCTTTGGTGAACGCGCGGGCACCGGTGCGGAGCTTGAACATATTTGCAGGGACGAGTGAAATGGGGTAGGGGATGTCGGAGAAACCCAACAGGGGAAGGTTTGAAGAGGTGGAGGGAGAATGTGGCGAGAACCAGAAGGAAATGCGGGGAGTGTGTGTGGTTTGGGAGAGAGAGAGGCACTTTTTTTTTTTTTTTTTTTTTTTTTTTTTGGTGGTACGATATCGGCAGGAGACATCTAACTATTGGTTAGACTCTAAAGCCGCGTAATGGACAGAGGTCGATAGACCTCCGGGTAAAATGAGTTTCTATCGGGGAAACAACCACCGCCCAGGGAAATGCGCGGACGCACGCGGCGGGGTGCCACAGTGTGGGGAGAGGCACTTTTATATTGGTCTGTTTGTTCGCCATTTTATTGACTTGCTGGATGCCGAGATTGAGCCGAGCTAGCATCGGACTGTTTTATGTGTTTACCTGTTCATTGAGAAATATAGAAAGGGTGCTGGTGTACAGAGGCAAAAAACACAGTAATCAAGTCGTAGTATTCCAAGGTTCCATTGAATGTTATCCAGTTCCAATTAAAAGCATTACCCAGCACATTCAACTTCAAGCCCAGGGGAACCGGCGCGACGACGAGGACTGGCGAGGAGGCGCTAGTGTGTCGTGAGCTTGGGGTAAATATCCAGAAAAGCACTGAATTTACCGGGAGCAGGTTTCGTAGGTTTCATGGGTTTGGGGGCGCGTTTGGCGGGGACTTTAGCCGTCGTGACAGGCTGCAGGTCGACTGAACGGGCAGGAATTGAATACCTGAGACTAGACTCGATACTCTCGGACGACGCACTGGGAGCCTCAGTCGCGGCCTTGCGCTTCAGATCTTTTCTCCCGCTCGGCTTCGCCTCGTCAGGCGCGGCGCCGGTCGCGATACCAAGTGCAGCTGAGTCCAGTTGGTCATCCATAAGTCTGCCTCGGGCAGATACCACGTACTCTGGAGTTCCAAGATCTCTCTTTCTTGCTCGTCAATCAGCGCACGGTTGGCAGTATTGCGGACAGCAGCGTCGTTTTCTGCGCGAACGTTGACCGCGATTTCCTCCAATATGCCTGTGAGTTCCTCGTCTACGTCGAGCACGGCATCGAATGTGCTTGTGGGCATATTGGTGGTGGTGCGAAGTAGGAATATCGCAGTTCGCACGGTGTCAATTCTCAGTTCTAACACTCTTTGGTTCAATATCTCAAGCCTCACGAATCGACGCGGACAACGGATGCCATTCCCATTGAATAAGGAAGAGGTGAGAGCTACGAATATCCCAGATCTCTAGGCCCAACCAGCAGAGAGTCTCCGAATTTTGTACAGTGCAGTCCTTCACGGCTGTGTAACTTGCTTTGCCCGTCCAAACAAGTCTCAGATACAATGCAGCTCTTTCCTTTCCTCCTCCCACCATGGTCTATCCGCCCTTTCCCTTTTTTGCGGTGAGAAACGATCTCGCTTTGACAGTTGTTGAATGTTCTAACCATTGCGCTTTCTAGGGACCGTTGACAAGGTGCGTGCTGCAGTTACTGTCCCCCTTTTCTGACGCTGTCTCGTAGACCTCGCCGGCGTCGACTCGACCACAAACCTCAAACAGCGCGCGCGCCTATGGTATGTCGCACCTCTACTCGCGTTGACAGTGCATCTCATCATCCCTTGCCGTCTAGTTCGACTCGCACTTGACCCGCCATCGGAACGACCACCCCGGGTGCAGGCTCCGCTGGATTATCATACGTGGAGATTATCCGACGAACTGATGCGCACACGGCTCTTGCTGCCAAGTATCTTCGGAATTACCGGGGAGATCGTGTGTTCTGGGGCCACCGCCGTGAGACCGTCTGTTGCAGACGAAACAGGGCTTCTCGTCTTCATTGACCCGCCCATGTCTCTCGGTGTGGCACCCACGGTAGACTGTTCCCTCGCGGGGTGAACGCTCCGTGGGCCGGGGCAGTAGTTCGAGACGGATCGCCTGTTGCAGGCGATAAACCAGACCCTCGTGAACCACGTCGCCACTGGGGCGTGAGAGGGGATGGGCTTGCCTTCGGGCAAGTATTCACAGCTCCCGGTGAAACAGCTAAGAGTACCCCCCATTCGGGCGTGGGCTAGTAAGGTGGGCGGAAGGGATTTAGAGGGTCGGGGGAGGAAGCGATGGGTGACGACGCGGCCTTTTTGTTGCTCGTGGGCTCATGTGGTGGAAGAGGACCTCGGAGGGGGCGCCTTCGGGCGTCCTGCGTTTACCTTGACGTGGTCTCCGGGCTTAGGCTCGCGTCCTTGTGGCGCGAGCTGACCAAAAACGCGAATCGCCGTGTAGTAGTTTCCTCGCTGTATCCATTGTCCCTAATGTAGACGTTCTTTGGTATCCTACAGCGTTGTGCTCTTGTTTATCGCTTGGACATGTCACCCTCTGCGCCGTAGGTCAGCGTCATGAAGACTGAAAAAATGGTGGCAAAGAACGGCAAAGAACATACTCAAAGTCCACACTGTAGAGCTGAAACCCCAAAGCGCGCGCCTCAGCGGACATATTACCCGAAAGGTGCGACATTTCAGCCAGAGGCGGGCGCGTCCGCAAGGTCGGCGAAGTTCTTGGTGCAGTCGTAGTTTACCAAAGCATCTCGTGCTCCTCCTCGATCTCCCATCTGAAGCGCACGCCACAAATCCACGGCCTTGCTGTCCGGTGATCCACCGCCCCGCATTTTTCCCTACCTCCGTAGGACGCGCGCGCAACGTGGCCGCGACCGTGGCGGACGTAACCTGATGATATGGCGAATACCGTCGACGTTGCGACGAATGTGGTCCTCAACGTCGAGGGATGCCGCTCTGTCCGTAGCTTCAGCGCCGGTGGTGGCAACTAGACTGGGAATAAAGAGAGAGCGAGCGGTACAGAGCGCGACCTTCTGCTAGGTATTCGAGAAAGCTGCGATGGGCCGTGTAAACTCCAGGCAAGGTGCTTGGTGAAAATGCAGCGACTCGGGCAAGTTGCTCACGGGCCTCGCACGGGTCTGCGCTCGGAGTCGCTGCATCGCATCGTGAGCATCATGCATGAGAGAAGGGGGAGCAAACGCACTGTGAGTTGTTACATCGACCCGAAATGCCTCGAATTTACATGCGGTAGATCGTGCGCAAAAATTGTGTCGTGTGAACCCACCCTTCCACAGTAGGGCGCTCGCGGGACTTGCTGCAAGTGTAAAGCTCCACCATCTCGTCATTGCGCAAAGCGTTCGCTGGGACTCATTAGCGTTGCAGCAGAAGAAGAGAATCGTACACACCTCGAAAAATCCTCAACAAGATT
The DNA here is from genome assembly GCA_029281495.1 of Mycena filopes. NCBI lineage: Eukaryota > Fungi > Basidiomycota > Agaricomycetes > Agaricales > Mycenaceae > Mycena > Mycena filopes. Next base: position 2,217,600 of record JARIHR010000002.1, on the reverse strand, counting down.
GTCAGATTGCGGAGTCGAGTTATGAGCTGATAACAGGCCAGCGGAGCTGGGTGTTAGTGGTCATTTGGGTAACGCGAGTCCTGGTCGCGCGCTCGTCAGACATCGGGACGGGTTAAGGATGGCGGGAGTAGATGGAGATGAACGAAAGCATTGACGAGAAGCAAAATAAGATTTACGAATAAATACGACATCAGAAAGTGAAAAACTGGGCGATGGTGTTAGAGCTGGGGGGAGTAGCGAGGAGACAAAGGACGCACCATTATGCAGCATTCCGAGAGGCCCTGGTTTTACGGGGCGAACGCGCCGGCTTCGCTTCGACCCGAACGCGCTTGCCCTCCAACTCCGAGGCATCCCGCTTCTTGGGGCTCACTTTGGGTGGTAACATCGCAGAAGTGCTGGTAGAGGCATCGCTGCGCGTCGGTGGCGTCGCAAAATTCGCGACGGTGGGGTTGATCGCGAGTGAGGAGCGGGGAGTAGGGGAAGATGCGGACGCCACGGGTGTGACGTCGTTTTTTGATTTCTTGGAGGCGAAGGGTTCTGCAGTGAGCGTGATGATTTTCAGCATCAGATGTCAGCGGACGTACGGGAGATCTGCTTCGGCGCAGACAATGCAGCTGCGGGCACGCTCTCGCTCTTGACGTGCCCTGAAGGTACAATCTTCTCTTCGACGTCGTCCCATTTTGTACCGAATGTCAGTGACGCGCAGGCTCGAATACAGGAACAAAACGTACCCTCAACCTTGACGTCGACATCCTCTTCTGTCTTCACGGTGTTACCGTGGGCGTCCATGGTTCGTATCGTGGCCTTCACGTTGATCTCGCTGTCGATGGGGCGGTTGGCGCCAGCAACGAGAGGCCGACTTGGGCCTGGGGCCTGGGCAAGTGTGAGTCTCGAGGAAGCGAGTGCAAAGGGAGCGAGAGAGACAGACGTACAGCGACCTTGATCTCGATGCATTTCTGCTTCCCGTCCCCCGTGATAACGAAGATGAAGCCAGAGACCGTCGTATGGAGGACGATGACGATGTCGCCCACGGTGATAGCGATAGTGCACTGGTACGGAGGGTTGGTGCCCAACACCGCTGATGTAGCGCCAGGCTGCCGGGCTCTCCTCTTGCTGCTGAGGTCCAAGCGCTGATGCAGTATGCAGGTGAACGCGCCCATGGAATAGCATGCAGTTGACCAATTGTTTTCGGGACAAGGGCGGAGAAGAAAAGAACAATAGACAAGTTTTCGATCAATTTTCAGCGCTTGATGAAAGACGTCTGCGCGTAGTTTGGTGGTATTATCCACGTCGTCGAGTAAGGGCGCTAGAGGGCGCTGGTATTGTGCGGTTCCAATGAGAGCGCCGTCTTGTCGGAATACAAGGCTGTCGAGATATCGAGAAAACTTGTCGGACGCTGCCCTCTTTAGGCTAGTAAGTAGCCTGGTCTTGCCTGTCGTCTGGCCGGAATTGGGGCCGCAGCCCACCAGCGATAAAGGAGATGGCAGCAGAAAGGAAGGAGAAAGGAAGGGTGAATTCGGCTGTGAAGGGAAGAGGCAGAAGATGCGGGAGCTATCCGGGTAACCCATTGCCGGGAGTCGGTAAACGCGGTAACGTGGACTGATGCCTTGGGGAGATTTTGCTCGTCGACAGGAGAGACGGAAGTGAGGAATATTTCTGGCGCACTGGAAAAATGACTGGAAATGAGGCTATCCAAGGTTCCTGGGTTTCGACGCGCTAAAAAATAATAATAAGAACAAAAACAGATTGAAGGGCAGGTGGGCGGGGAGGGAGCCTGTTTAAGGGGGTAGATAATAGATTCTGTGCTCAAAGAGGTACAAGGGACGCAGCGAAAAGTTTACTGCGCAGTGATTCGCGCTTTTGGTCAGCTCGCGCCACAAGGACGCGAGCCTAAGCCCGGAGACCACGTCAAGGTAAACGCAGGACGCCCGAAGGCGCCCCCTCCGAGGTCCTCTTCCACCACATGAGCCCACGAGCAACAAAAAGGCCGCGTCGTCACCCATCGCTTCCTCCCCCGACCCTCTAAATCCCTTCCGCCCACCTTACTAGCCCACGCCCGAATGGGGGGTACTCTTAGCTGTTTCACCGGGAGCTGTGAATACTTGCCCGAAGGCAAGCCCATCCCCTCTCACGCCCCAGTGGCGACGTGGTTCACGAGGGTCTGGTTTATCGCCTGCAACAGGCGATCCGTCTCGAACTACTGCCCCGGCCCACGGAGCGTTCACCCCGCGAGGGAACAGTCTACCGTGGGTGCCACACCGAGAGACATGGGCGGGTCAATGAAGACGAGAAGCCCTGTTTCGTCTGCAACAGACGGTCTCACGGCGGTGGCCCCAGAACACACGATCTCCCCGGTAATTCCGAAGATACTTGGCAGCAAGAGCCGTGTGCGCATCAGTTCGTCGGATAATCTCCACGTATGATAATCCAGCGGAGCCTGCACCCGGGGTGGTCGTTCCGATGGCGGGTCAAGTGCGAGTCGAACTAGACGGCAAGGGATGATGAGATGCACTGTCAACGCGAGTAGAGGTGCGACATACCATAGGCGCGCGCGCTGTTTGAGGTTTGTGGTCGAGTCGACGCCGGCGAGGTCTACGAGACAGCGTCAGAAAAGGGGGACAGTAACTGCAGCACGCACCTTGTCAACGGTCCCTAGAAAGCGCAATGGTTAGAACATTCAACAACTGTCAAAGCGAGATCGTTTCTCACCGCAAAAAAGGGAAAGGGCGGATAGACCATGGTGGGAGGAGGAAAGGAAAGAGCTGCATTGTATCTGAGACTTGTTTGGACGGGCAAAGCAAGTTACACAGCCGTGAAGGACTGCACTGTACAAAATTCGGAGACTCTCTGCTGGTTGGGCCTAGAGATCTGGGATATTCGCAGCTCTCACCTCTTCCTTATTCAATGGGAATGGCATCCGTTGTCCACGTCGATTCGTGAGGCTTGAGATATTGAACCAAAGAGTGTCAGAACTGAGAATTGACACCGTGCGAACTGCGATATTCCTACTTCGCACCACCACCAATATGCCCACAAGCACATTCGATGCCGTGCTCGACGTAGACGAGGAACTCACAGGCATATTGGAGGAAATCGCGGTCAACGTTCGCGCAGAAAACGACGCTGCTGTCCGCAATACTGCCAACCGTGCGCTGATTGACGAGCAAGACAGGGAGATCTTGGAACTCCAGAGTACGTGGTATCTGCCCGAGGCAGACTTATGGTTGACCAACTGGACTCAGCTGCCCTTGGTATGGCGACCGGCGCCGCGCCTGACGAGGCGAAGCCGAGCGGGAGACAAGACTTGAAGCGCAAGGCCGCGACTGAGTCTCCCAGTGCGTCGTCCGAGAGTATCGAGTCTAGTCTCAGGTATTCAATTCCTACCCGTTCAGTCGACCCGCAGCCTGCCACGACCGCTAAAGTCCCTGCCAAACGCGCCCCCAAACCCACGAAACCCACGAAACCTGCTCCCGGTAAATTCAGTGCTTTTCTGGATATTTACCCCAAGCTCACGACACACTAGCGCCTCCTCGCCAGTCATCGTCGTCGCACCGATTCCACTGGGCTTGAAGTTGAATGTACTGGGTAATGCTTTTAATTGGAACTGGATAACATTCAATGGAACCTTGGAATACTACGACTTGATTACTGTGTTTTTTGCCTCTGTACACCAGCACCCTTTCTATATTTCTCAATGAACAGGTAACGCATAAAACAGTCCGATGCTAGCTCGGCTCAATCTCGGCATCCAGCAAGTCAATAAAATGGCGAACAAACAGACCGATATAAAAGTGCCTCTCTCTCCCAAACCACACACACTCCCCGCATTTCCTTCTGGTTCTCGCCACATTCGCCCTCCACCTCTTCAAACCTTCCGCTGTTGCCTTTCTCTGACAGCTCTCCATCACAATTCATTCGTGCCTGCAAATATGTTCAAGCTCCGCACCGGTGCCTCCGCGTTCACGAAAGCGCCTGCCGCGAAACCCACGCTGGGCGACACCCAAGCGTCCGCAATGTTTTGCACGGATGCAACGTCCACGGCGCAGATCGTCGCGGCCACGACCCTGATGGATTCGACGATGCGGCGATATTTGGCGGTCTTGCAGGATCGAAGGCGCCTCGCGCGAGAGGAGCTCAACGAGCGCGTGGAGGAGCGCCTCGCCGCGGAGGCGGAGGAACGAGAAGCTGCCATTACAATCAAGGAAAACGTCGAGATCATCCGGCGCCTCCGCGAAGAACTCCAGACTCTGCTCGGCTGCGCCGTCTATACCAGGCTTCAAAAAGCTCGTCCCTCTGCCATCAAGGAGAAGCCCCGCCTCCCTTCCAACATGCGCGACGTCTCTGGGCCCGCCATTCGCGACTACATCACCCACAACGCCCCCTCCGCTCACACCCCAGCACGCCGGGCGAACAAGCGCCGCAAACTCCAGGGCAGCGGCGAGATGGACTCCGTCCCGCATCCCAGCGTTATAGGGACGTCCTAGATAAGAAGGAAACGGACTCTCGGTCGTCGAAACACGCCCTGTATTATCGCCATCCGCCTGTGATATCTCTCAATTCCCTCCTCTGTAGTATCTCGAATGTATAAATCGTTCCGCCTCTCCTACAAATATTATTTTCCCGTCCTTTTCACGCTCCATTTGAATGAAAGTGTACCTTGCCGAACCGACGCACTTCTTGTGAGCTCCTGGGCCGCGTCGAAACGCGTCCACGGTCGGAGGACGCGTCTCTTTGTGCCATCCCCATTCAGTTGATTGGGATATGATCATGAGAGCGACTTTCTTCCCACCGCATCTTCTCTCCTTGCCACTCGCTCTGGACCTCGAATTGCGCTCCTCCCTCTGGAACGAATAGCCTGTGTCCTCTCACCGTGTTGATACTCTCGATACAGTAGCGTCAGCTTCAAGCTCATGACGCTTTGCTGGCTATATTCCTCGGTCCCAGCGACTCGCCGGCGTCGCCCACTCACACCAGTCTCTATTCTTCCACCACAACGTGGGATCCCTCCATCGCATTGAAGCCATAAGTGCTCTTCGCCTTGTATCCCAGTTTTTGCCGTGAGTTTCGCGTTCGCTGCAATACAGGTTGGTTAGAGAATCTGACCTCCGAGTCGTTGCAGATGCACACCAACTTAACGACGCCAAATTGACGCGTTTCTGTGCCTTTGTTACTTTTGAACCAGAACCTTCTGCGTCTGCGTCGACGAACGCTCGAATTTGTATGCACGGTGCGTGTTTTTTTAACTCAGCGAATGCCAGAGGTTGATTAGGGTTGTTCAATGCAGCCGCCGAGAATGTAACAATGGACGAGGACGACACCTCACTCCTCATGTCAACCAAAGCACCGGATTACTTCCAAATATACGGCTCAAGGCTAAGAAGAGGAAGAGAACGAGTCGGTGTTAGCTCGCGCTCATCGATGTGGGTGGCACCGCCTCGTCGTCCCGGGCACTTCCTACACGAGTGCGATCTCACAAGATTTCAGCTGGTGCTGGAGGCAGAGTGAAATAGGTCGCAGACAGCTTGGAGGAGGACGAGCAGGGTTGCGCGAGGCGTTTCACGCAAAATTCTGGCCTTTGCGCCGGTGTTGCCAGCATCTACCACGTCGCCTGGGCGGACCAGGCAAATTTTCTGCCACTGCGCGCGCTCCGGATGTCTTTTCGCTCAACCTCACGGAGACAGAATAATCGCGAAAAATCATTCTACCCGAATTTGCGCCAGTCCTCGCACATGAACCAGCACCCCGAGCGTTTTCACCCAAGATACTCCGCGCTTCACCTACACTGGTTCTTTCCGCCCTCGCCGACGACATTCTATCCTTCCAAACCTCGCGCGCGTGCCAAAGGCCCAACCAATCTCCATTCCGGCCGAGGAAGAGCCGCAGAAGCCTCCCCACGCCCAATCGCGCGGCTGCGCAGCCTCCCGCTGGACCAAGTGCTCGGGCGATCTCGTCCTCGACGATTCACCCCCGCTCCTGAGCGACCTGCATTGGGGGCTTGATGGGTTCAGCGCGAATCCAGCACGAATCCGCCGGCGGTTCGACGTTTTTGCTAGTCTCGACGGCTGGGCCAGCGCGTATCGGGTCGCTTTGCCGTTCAAAGAACGATCCAAAGATAATCCTCGCGAGTTTTCCGCTAGTCGAGCGCTTTGGGTGTCGCACGAGGCCAGTGCAGGTGCGAGGAATGGAGAACTGGCGCGCAACGAGCGAATGTTAGTGCGCGGGAGCAGCCAGAGGTTAGCTTGATGCGTGGCAAGGGAGAGAAGGGCGGTTCGAGGGACGAGGGACCAGAGCAGCATGTACTCGCAGATCAAGCAGGAGACCGGCGCTGCGGAGGCTGACTCGGCGGCGCGCGAAGAATCAAACTGGCCGCGACGACCTGCGGGAGCTTCACGTGGAGGAAATTCGCGGGGTTGAAAGTTGCGCAGGCTTTTGCCACTGACAGAGGGGAACCGGAGGAACCTTGGGGATGACGGACGAATGTGTCGGGTGTTGTTGACGAGCCTGCACGCGATCCAGAGGATAGGCTGGGGGGTTTTACTTGGGGAGCAGGCGCACTTTCCGATGTCCGCCGTCTCCGACTTTGAGGACGGACCAGTGTGTATGGCCGATGCATCTATGCCGGGACCGGTCGGCATGGATGTGGTAGACGGGGATGGGGACCAGGACCTAGACGAGGAAGAGACCGAAAGACGGACACGCTTCAAACTCAGGAAAGAACACGGGCGTCGTCCGGAGGTACATACCTTTACCATTATCCCCCAAAATCCGTCTTCGCCGTCACAATCCCGTTCAAGTTTCCGCCGACGACCGCCAAAATCTCTCGCCGGCCCATGAGAGTACGCGGTACAGGTGTTCAGGTCGATGTGTCCAACGTCGACGGCCGGCATTCCCCCCAGCTTGAGTGACGGTACGGAAAGCGGCTTGAGGTGAGCAATTGAATACGTGCCGAGATTCGAGTCTTACGCGTACCAATAGACCTTTGCTGCTTGATGTCGAGGAAAGCATTGCAGGCAACTAGCGAACTGAGCCAGCACCGCCGGAATTTGATGGCGAAGTTCCACCACCGAGTGAAGGCAAGCGACCCTGGCCAGAAAGCGCTGACGAACGGCGCCGAAACTTTCCCGAGCGCGATATCGAAGCCGTGCCTTTGCACTAGAGTGGACGTCTGCAGCGGCATGCCATTGGGAATAATCAGCATCCACCCGACAAACACTGGCAACCGACGACCACAGTCCAATTGGTGGTGGATCGCCGCCCAAGCGCCGGCGCCTCGAAAGTCTTGACCCAGAGTCTCGAATCTGCGATACATCTGCTCAAACGGACGATCCGGAACGGGGTGAAGCAGCGCAGACTCCAGAGTGAATCTGTTCTGCGTCATGGGCTAGCGCTTTCGCCGTCACCCCAGCTTCGAATCCTTTCGTGGCGGCATCCGTCCGAAGTACCAAATGCCAACACAACGCTCGCTCCGCCTTCCGGCCGCTCCACTCCAGTATTTGCTTCCAATGGACATCTGCACGTACCACGGTTCGACGGAGCTGCGGCTCTGGAGACGGGGTCGCGGTTCTTGGCTCCTACTCGTATCCCGCGGTTACAACACAAGCTGGACCTGTCGCCATCCATTTCTTCCCGGCCGGTGGCTGTCAATGGTCACGGCCGGATCGCAAGGACCCGCGAGTGCCGGGGGGGTTTTGTCAAGCGTACCTTTTTCTCGCAGCCTCGAAACAGGTCGACCCAATCGTGACGAGACGGCGGTCCTACTGCCAGGGCGGTTCTGCTCGACTCCCAACCGTTTGAGGCTCCTTCGAGTCGAATCATTCCCTGCGGGCAAATCGCGCCTAGCTCGTCCCCAAATCATGGCGCCGCGTCATCCTGCATCGACACATACCAAGGCGTCACCATATCAATCCACGAGCCTTGTCGTCCCGAATCTTCCCCAGCCGCCTGCAAAACACCCGCCAATTAGACTTGTATGCGGCAACTGCCATAGCACCACGACGTGTAAAAAGTGGAAAGAGAGTGTACTTACTCCGGGATGGACGGTCTGCACTCGGTGCGGAAGCTACGAGAAAATCCACAAGCAGCACCGGCCGCTCAAGACGCGAGGGAAGTCGTTGCCAGACCCGCGCGGTCCCAGGTGTCTGAGCGAAAATACGTACCCGAAGCACTGGTGTCATAGTTTGTACGCCAGGTCCAGTGCGAGCACCACGGCGTCGAGATAGATATTGCGATTCCTGCATTATTTCTAATGTGATGTTATTCATTACCTAGCTTGTGTAGAGGGCGCATATGTGTAGCGTAGATCTTGGTATTGCAGCGCGCGTCAAATTAATTCTGGTCCAAGCCAGGTCGAATGAGGAAATCAGATCAACAATTCGAAGTTCGTCACCACTCACCTCTCTTCACTCGATGGCCTTGTGCATTCCTCTGATGATTTCGGATACAGGCTTGCGTGCTTTTCCGACACGACAAATCTCAGAAATAGACCATACCCTGGGCCTTGAATCTCGTCCTGAGGCAATTATCGGCGTCAGTCAACAAATCAAGGAGCGTCTTTGTTCGCTGGGATATCCTCCGGTCTGGATTCTGCCCTCCCTGGATTTCTCCTCAGCACTCTGGAGTCCGACGGCAGTAGAAGCGATGTCGAAGCGGAAATCCGCTTCAAATTCGTCACTGGCTCGGAATTGGTGGCCTCAACTTGACCACTCGCTGGATCTGCGGCGATGGGTGCATTCCGGCTTCAAACCACGGACCCTTGCGCGCGCACCGTCCGCCTCCCCCAGTGAACCTCTGGCCAGTGGCCGCTCGTCTCGCGGCTCTCTCTGACTCCGAGTTTCAAAATGGCAAAACGCACCGATTTTGCATGGCAAGGACACCTCAGCAACTTCGTACTCCCTACTTTCATCCACCGCCCTTCCCCTTTCTTGACGAGCGGTGCCACCGGTCGTGGGGCTTCAAGGACCCCAGAACCAGTGAATGGATGAGAGGCGTCTGGACTCAGCCTCTTCGACCTCCGGACCTCAGCGAAACCATGGATGAACGACTCTCGAGGTCTTCTTGCAACGTATGCAGACGTTGAGGGGATGGTGAGAGGAGGGAGCAAGGAGTCAAACGGCAAATGATAGATCCGACCATTGTCCGACCATGTGAAATATCGGCCTTGGCTATACCTCCCGCACCTTTGCTCCTACTCTCATCTACTTCAAGCCGGCTAGCCCCCGCAGTCGTCTACTCACCCCATCACTGAATCCCTGGACGTCCCGGCCACTCAATTATTTCCTCTGTGCGACGGGCATGAATCGGACTCGATACTTTTCACACAAACAACAGTGCGCTCTGTGCTAGTACTCTATGGCGGTGGTTCTCAAAACTTGCTCAGTGCTCCGCTGGTATCGACGGCGAGCCCTCTCTCTTTCGTCCCCCGTAGGACAATCCTTGCATTTTCTCGGTCACAGCAATCGCCCACCGTGCAAGCGGACTAGACCCCGGCTTCGCCATTTGTCCTATCGTCATCGTGTTAAGCATGTACTTACTATCTCTCCTCAGTATGACGACAAACCAAGCTGGGAAGTCTCAGCAAATTTCGTGGTAGAAGACCCTTGTGTAATTGGAAAATATCAATGTTCGGCGATGAGGTACCCAAGAATTGAAGAATTCTCGAGCTCTCTGTGCACTATCAAGTATGGTCCGAGTTGCCTTCTTTGCAAATCGTCGGTCTTGCCCGCCCTCCTCTTCGACCACGCTGGTCTCGCAATCAAATTCGCTGGTCTCGCAATTAAATTGTCGAGACTCACCGAAGAAAGGAGGCTAAGTGATATTCAAGCAGGCAACGCCCCCTAAGCCGTCATCCCCTAGGAATTAAAGCACAACTTGGACTCAGTGTATCGACTCGTCGGATTTCAGCTCGCCGGGTTTTCTGCTGTTGCCTTTCTGATAAAACTCGTCGCCGGACTCCCACTTTATAAAAACGACTTTGAATGTCCCGTTCTCTCTGCGCGTCCGCGACAAGGGCGCGTTCGGGAAATGAACTGGGCTCGTTGAAAACTCAGGCCGATGAAGCGAACTTTGATCGAACTTGGCGCACATCTTGAACCACCGCTTTCTTTCTGCAAAATGAAGTCAGCTCAGTATTTGTGACTCCGAAACGAGTCGTTTCGGATCCAGATTGTGCTGGTCGACTCGCACTCACTGAAATGTAGGCCGCGGCATTTCCCGGTCGACACACATAAATAGTGACACCGTGATGTTTCATTTCGTGACCCTCTCAACTCTCGACCCTCATGTTCTGGTACGCCGTCTTCTTCCTAATCCTTCTTCTCATTCCAACTGAATCCTTCTTCGCAGCATCCTAGTGCGTCGCAATTAATGTCTCTCGCTGATATCTTCTCAGGTCAACATCCAACGAGTTCAAGGTGTCGACTTCAACCCATCCCCGGACTCGAGGCCCTTGCCGCCTGAGGGTGATTTGTCCCGACTTCCTACGCTGTGGTATTACCTCCATGGAGAGCTTTCGGCGAGTCCCCCTTGTTGATCATGTCTGAGTGGGGCTCGCGCAAAGTCTTTGCCACCGCTCCGTGGAGGAGGCCATTTGGAGGAGACTGTGTGTCCGCGCTCCCAGAACGCTTTCAAGACGGCCGGAGCTTGTGTTACCTCGTACACGGTATGTCTTCCTCTATCGCAGTCTTCTCGCCTTGGCTGAATTCCCTGTGTTGCAGTTCCGTTGTTCAACCTGCCGGCGACTTTTCTTTGCTCTCTCATGTCGTTTAGGACGCCTGCTTCTCCTTCGAAGCACCACCAGTACGTCGTAGTCGCTGTCTCTCGTGGCTGACATCTCTTCAGATCAACGTCCAAGTCGTCGACCGCAACTCAGCCCAACCCATTCCTGGACTCGAGGCCGTGCCGACTGCGGGTGATTAGTCCCGACTTCCCATACGCTGGTAGTACCTTCACGGAGAGCTTTCGGCGGGTCCACCTTGTTGATCATGTCTGAGTGGGACTCGTGCAAAGTCTTCGCCACTGCTTCGTGGAGGATGCCATTCGGTCGGAGACCTGTGACTGCGCTCCCAGTACGCATTCAAGATGGCCGGAGTCTGTATTGCCTTATACCTCGTGCGTTCTCCTGCCTTGCGGCCTCCTCGCCCTTCCTGAATTTCTTTCCTTCCAGGCTTCAACCCATCGGCGACCTTTTCTTTTCTTTGTCCTCTTCATGTTGCTCGGGGCGCCTGTGTAGTATACTCCCCGGGTGTGTTGTGCTCCCTTGCCGCGGGACCCGGGCCTGAATCGACCCCTTCGGGGGCGTTCACCAAGCACACAACATTTTGTATATTCTACTTGCAATACTATTCTCTTTGCATTCATCTCTCGAATCACCCTGTGAGAATCAAGCGACAATCCGACAAGGCTCTACATCGCCTAAACAGGTCGAAATTATCAGAGAAATGTCGCCGTGCATTCCAGAGACCGCTGCGTGTGAACTTGATCTGTCTCTTCGCCTCTTACCTTCTACCATCATCTTTGTCTGTCGAGTTCATCCACGAGAGAGGCAATTCATCGTCCCCACACAAAGCCGAAGCAATCTTTACCACCCGCATGCCGGCCGAATCCAGTGTTTTTCTCTCCCTTCGAGTCAACAGTGGAGTCGTTTTCAGTAACCTGAGACTCGATAGAAACCGGCGCAGGATCGCTGAAGTCACTCATTCTTTGTCCCGGCCGTCATACAGAAACTGTCTAGAGACTCGCTCCAACCGCAGACACACGGCTGGATATTCGCTAACTAAGTATCTTCACTCCGCTGCCAAACTCTCGTGGCTTGGAAGCCTCGAGGACTCTACCACCGTTGTCACTACTCTGAGGTCCTCAAACGTCTGTTTGGAATTTTGTCTCGTCCGCGAGCTCAACCTGACCCAATTTACAGGTCTACTTATCGACAAAGCCAATCAAATCAACGTCAGTACATCCACGAGCTCGTGGCGGAGAATTTTGTGAGTGCCCTGCTTCCACAGATATCATCCCTCCTGCTGAACGTCGTGAACCCCAGCCGATTACGCCAACCAGCCTTAATTTCCTTTCCGAGACCGTAGCGGTTGTTTGCTCGTGCTGAACTCTGTGGCCCATCTCCGCCTTTCGCCTTCCATACTCTCAAATCTCGATAGATGCCGCGCAAGCCTAGACTACGCGTCCCACATTACCTCCGCGTCTCCCTCATACCTGCACTCAAGATGCACGAATGATTCTATCGCAACATCCAAGAATTTTCACTTACCGCGCCATCGAAGACGGAACCCGTTCATTGTCGGGCAATTGAGCAGCGCAACGCCTCGAGCATCCGACACATTCAGTGAAGGCTGTCGTCGTCCAAATCCTCACTCGCCAGTGGACATCAAGCCCTCTGCCATGGACCATGGCACCCGCTCGTTGGCATGCTCGATACGTTGACGCAGGCTGAGCCGCGGCGGCCCCAAGGCACTCGAGATCCATCGTACGCCATACACTGTCACGTTTTCGCTCGTCGCTGACGCTTCATTCACAGCCATATCGCTCACATCGTCGTCTACGCTCAGTTACTATCCTGGTCGCGATATCCGGCTTGGCGTCATGGTTGCGCATCACAAAACCTGCGCCCGTCTGGTTTGGGTTCCTCTGACACGAGTTATACGCGTATATGCCTCCCTTTCTGCGTCTTGTCATGGTCTCTTAAGCCTGCGCGCGGCTCGCCGCTCTTCCACGATGTAGCATCGAGTTTCGACCCCGGTGAATTGTATGTGATACCTCTTCCTTCCTTCTCGTCCTTAACGCCATCCCCAGCCATCGCAAGATATGCGGAGGAGTCCTCGCCACAGATACCGCAGATGCGTTGCGCAGGGACTGAGTGTGGGTGGCTTGTATTTACCGGCGGTGCGTTCTTCTTTTTCTCTGACTTTTGGGAGGAAACTGATAGCTTCCAGCCAGCTCCGTGTCCTCCAGCACCGTCGTCTTGACACCGGCATCCTGTCATGCGCTTCGCCAAGTTTATACCCGCAGCAATATCGCCTCGTCCTCAGCTCTGCGTCGACGCTCGACAACACCTCGAGGCACGGCCGGCGCGCTCACACTCTCGGAGGGCCTGACGGTGTCCCGCTCACGCGCCCGGCGTACCAGCTCCCGTAGATGGGGATGGCATGTCTTTACGCCGCGGCGCGCCCTACTCCGCTACCGCCGTTCGTTCGCAGTTGGGGCACGTATCTTCCGGAAGAAGATGAGCATGCGTTCGTGGGTGTTGTCCTCGCGGTTTGCGTCGGACTGGAGCCTCGGCGGCCAGCACCGCCGAGGTGCCAAGCATCTTTTCCTGAGGCACGGCGGGCGCGCTCGTGCTCAGCGTACGCCTTCGATGGGAGTTCGCCAGTAGAAAGGAACGACAGGGCTTCATGCGCGGCGGGCGCTATGTACTCCGTTGCCGCCGTGCGCTTAGAAAGTCGGGTGTGTTTTAGCTGAGCTGGGTCGACGTCGCCGCGTCGCGCAGTGACGGTGAGTAACCTTGCTTGTTTTGCGGCTGGGTGCTTATCACCAGTTTTTTCTATCTATAAGTAGGAGCTCGACGACGACAACGAGGCGATGGTCTAAACCCCGTAGTTCCGACTTGGTGCTCCGAGCAGCTGCAAGTGAAGGGCACGAGCAACCACTGGCGTACCATGTCACAGTGCGCACTCCTCCCTATATCCATGACACGACTAATCACATCTACTCCAGATTCGGTCGTCTCTCCGCCGGCAGATCGACCTCGACATCCGCGCATCGCACAAATTGCAGGCTTGCTCTGAGTGCAGCGGCGAAGATAGCCCGCGGCCTGCACAGGTGTATCAGTGCGAATAAGCCCATGGTGTACCTGCTCCGCAGAGGAGGGACAAGTGCGTACAATTTGTTTCCTCCTCTGGATTTCGTTATTTGTACCATGAGCTGAGCACCGTGATTTTCAGGTGGATGGACTCAGGACTGTAGCGGCACCGTCTTCGTTGCTGTTTCGTGTCCGATGGCGCCAAAGGGTCGATCCCAGTATTCTCCACGCGCTATCCCCTCGGCGAGCAAATCTCACCTCAGGGCGTACATACTCAAGACCGTTAGCTGCAAGACGAGGTGTAGCACCTCACGCATGTCATCCTTCGTGGTCTCGACGACCAATCGTTCGTGCCCACGCCCCTGTGTCGTCCGAGCACATTCCCGCGCTGTCTCTCTTGTCGCAGACTTGCTACCCCTCCGAAACGACACAAAGCGCCTCCTTTGTCGGCCATCCGAGGCGACCTCGACGAATGGCGGTCTTCCTGCGGGACGCGCCGGCCTCCATTTTAAAAATCGACATCTTTCTATTCCTTCGGTCCTCGACGAATCGGCGCGCCGTGCCCCGTCGCCTTCCGAGACAGCCCGAAGCGCCTCGATTGCTCGCGTCGAGATGAATGCCGGTGCTCACACGGAACGCGCCGCCCACCAAATCACGCCCGTCGTCCTTCGCACCTCGACGAATCAGTGCGCGCGACGCTCGCCGCGAGGTGGACGGATTCATCGGCGGCCGAGGAGTTGAGGCAGTGAGAGAGCTGCGACGCCGAATGACGTCCCAGTATCGTCCGTCTCGTCTGCACCCCGCTCATCCTCTCGCTCTGAAAGGCATGCTGGGTGTGCGGAGGGAGTCTGGGGCATTTCGATTCCGGACGATACGGATCTGAGGCCAACGCGTCCTCTGTACGCTCGCTGGGATCGGAGTTGGTGTGACGCACCGCGGCGCGAGAGATGCAGATTGAGCGGGTGTCGATGGGGAACTAAGGGTAGAGGGGAGGGCTTCAGAGGTCCTGATACCGACTCGACGTCACGACACCGTCGGTGGCATGCGATAGTTGGCGCCGCGAAGGCCTTCCGGGCACCCTGGACGCCCTCCGCCGCATACGCATTGTATCCACTGCTGCCGCGTACTTCGCTGTCCATTCACCAGCGCCACTTACCGCCCCAGTAATTTCGGAGGATTTGGGCGACGGCGTGCAGGAGGAGGGTTATTCGGGCAAGGGGCCGTTGGGCGAAGTGGATGGGTAGCAGAGTATGGATATTATGTCCGAGTACACCTCCTTCTCGTTCCGCCCCAGCCAAGTCAAGCCCCTCTTCGCCTTCAGGTCCAGATATCCCAATCGGCAGTGTGTTACTCGTACACGTCCTGGGATGGGCTACTTGGAGGGCGAATGCCGGTCATCGTACTCCTACGCTCGCTGTCGCTATCCAACGCCGCACTGGTGATACTTATGGAGGAATAATTCAGGGAGACGTTTTGGAGAAACGTATTGTTAGGTCGGACTCAGAGTCGACGATACGATAGATATGCCTTCATATACGTGGTTCTAATACGCTCATAATGGAGCATGCTCTTGCTCTTTGGTGACTGAGCCAGAGAAAAGAATTCAGCTGGCCGGGCGCTCGGCCCGAACGACCTTTGAACCAAACAAGGCATAATAACGCGACCGCGACGCGTCTCATCTTCTGCTATCATCCTGAACAGGATCTGGCAATGGTGCATCACGATTCCCGGTGTTTCTTTCAAGTATACTGAATTCTTCGTAGGTGCAAATTTCTCCCCAATATTCTCAAATTCACTTTACATAAATTCAAACTTCGGATCTTGAGGCGTGAAAAGCTCAACGCCGATATTCTGAGTGCTGATATCAAGATTATACACTGCCCTCCATAGCCTCCGATTGCTTGGTCGCGGTGATTGCCGTCCTGGGGTATAAAACGGGTGGCTGACCATCAATCGAGGAGATCCACTCTTTGCTCTCAACCACCACCATCTACGTGCGTCTATTCCTTTTCTCTCCCTTCATCCCTTCATTAACCTTCTCCTTACGCTCAGCAGCTTCCTGGCTCTCAAGGTGCGTCGCAACCACCTTCCTGTGTGCTGATACTTCTTTGCAGACCGCCTCGCCGCCGTCGCCGCCCGCAGAACCCTACCATATGGCGGAGGTGACCTGAACGTCTCGCGCGAGCACTAACCCTGCTGTGACCGCCTGGCTAGTATATAGGAGCGCCTCCGTGCTTGGCCTGGTTGGACAAGATTCGCCTCGCCTCGGACTTCGACGAGGACCCCATATGGCGTGCGCGACCTGAAAGCCATGCGTGAGAACTAACCCTGCAATGACCGCGCGGTGAGTATATAGCACAGCGTGCGTGTTTGGCTTGGTCCTGGACAAGATTCGACGGGCGCGGGGGCTTGAATTTATTTACATTTCTCAGCACCCTCGTTAATCTTCGTAGATATTCCTTGGGGACGGGTTAGCCACCCTACGTGCCGCCTTGTCGTTGGCCCCCGAGCTTGCGGTCCTTTGGGCTTACCAAGTGCACGAGAACTGGCCCTTTGTATATACTTACCAATATTTATTTTGCGCCTCGGAACATTTGTCAATTTATCCCGGTTGTACTCCGAGTCCACTCAAATCAGACGGCCAACAATGGATGGAGTCCCCGCTCGCCACTATCGCGTCGTGGACGTGATTCTCAACGCGCCGAGAGCGCGTGAATATTGGTGAACATATTCCCAGTCGGCTCCGAGTGATCTGTTCCTCTGAGTTGTTCTGCGCCGCCACCATCTCCGACTCGCCCGTCGCAAGACTGCTCGCCTCTCGGTTGAAACCTTTCCTTCTCTATTCGCCGTGCTGCTGCAACGCTGCAAGAACTCTCCAGATCTTGGAAGTCCCGAAGGATTCGACGCGATATGAAGGCTCCCCAGTACGCGCCGCGGCTGGAGACACTACGACATGTGTGGAACGTTCTGCTTAGCCGACGTTGCAGGGTCGGCTGGCTTGTCTTTTATCGCTAGCGCTACTGCACCAACCCAAGTTGCTCAAAGAAGACTCATCTCCTTCATCGCCTCGAGCGAATGGAGTCGTTGAGACCTCTCGCTCAGTTGGAAGTTCTGAGCGCGTCGCGTACTGATATCCTGACCATCATGCATAGCCCGTCCTCGCCAGAGTCAGACGTGTAGCTCCCAAGGCGCGCCGTGGCAAAGAGTCCTTCTGCCGGTATCGCTCCGCTGTCCTTTCACTGAGAGTCTTCGAATTCACTGAGAGTCTTCTGCATTTTAGCGCACGGACCACTCAATCAAGATTCAAGCACCGGCTCTTAGTCAATTCGAAGATGAAGCAACGAAAGACTGGCTTGCAGGGGCATTTTGTTGTGTCAAATATATGGTACGCGACTGGCTGCTCCTTCACTTGACTCGACGTGTTCTTACTTTCAGCAGCGCTGTGTTGGTCCACCTACATCCTCTAATTTCTCTGAAGGAACTCCGGGAAATTAGCCGTCTCTGACCTTATACTCAGGCGCTACACTTGATCTACCGGGAAATCTTTAGGGCAGCCCTTTTATTGATTTTCTCCTGATTTTTTTTTTCTGAACAGGCACTAGCCAAAATATATTGATTGGAGCACCCTTGCGACTAATAAAATCGGGGCACAAGGTACACACGTTTCGCCTTTGTTACGCTCCCAAGTGGTCTCAATTTATTTCATCGTGCCAGTTCGCGTCCTTCGTATTTGAACAGGAACCGTGTGGTCTACCTTCCTTTCTGGGATGGCTCTTTGACGATGCTTGCCAGGACCCTTGAACACCTTTCTTTCCCTCCTTCGCCTTCTTTCGCCCAAAATGATATACCGCAGCAAGCTGGACACGCCGACGAAACCCCGGGTCTGCCTGGACCCCAAATTCTGAGATTGCCCTGAGTGCGACACCGGAAGCCTTGTCTCGCAGCTGCCCTGCTGTCGAGCCTTCCACTCTGCGGAATGGCCATTGCTCAATGGAAACTGGGACTTGCTGATCCAGACATCAGGGACTCTGTGGTGCGTCCTTGAATCCAATTCCTCGTGCTAAGATCTGACGCTCTCCCCAGACGATTCTGAGATCATTTGCGTGCAGCCAACGGTTCGTCAGACATGGTGGGGTTGGAGCGTGAACAGGTGGTGCCCCGTCTCCTCATACTCCCTACATCGCGCTGACTTAGTTGACAGAATAGACAGATTTTCGTGCGCTTGCGAGTCATTATTTGGATGTGCTCCTGAATACTCATTTGCTTCTACAGAACGGTCCCATCGCGTCCGAACTCTTGCTCTCGCATGCTTGTCGGTCGCCGTCACCGCCTTGACCGTCTGAGCTACCCACCGGGTCCCTCCTCGACCGCGACAGGCCGCTCCGCATCCCGGGCACGACCCTGCAGCAAGGACGACCCCATCGTCTCTGCGTCCGCCCGGGCCTCCTCCAGCGCTGCGCACGCGCGTACCGCGAGTGCATCTTTGTCTTTACGCTCCGCGGGCTCCTTGCACGAGTACGCCTCTGTAGAGTCTTGTCCGTGATTGGTGCGTGCCCTACCCCATATCTTGTGCTGCCGCTGATCTCCTTCTTCACAACAGCAGGAGCAGGCGCGGCCTTGCCCCGTTGCCGATCTCTCGCGTTTTGGCGCGTATTTCGCTCCGTCCATTCGTTCCTTTCGACTTCTGATATGCTATCACCAGACATACAATCTACGCTACCGACGCCGATGGTGCTCTCGCGAGGAGCACCTGACACCAGCCCGCGCGCCCCGATTGCGCCTTTCGCCTCTCGCCTCCACCCAACGGGCTGGGTCTGACGAGAGACGGTACGGAGGCCGTGGTGCGCGCGCAGAGGATGGCTGTGTGCGTGTGGGATAGGCGAGACTCATGATTGCGTCAAGATGAGGAGCACGGAAGCTGCGATCTCGCAGGAACACGCATTTCACACCTCCCTACCTCTACATATGACGAGGGATCCCCGATGCATAAGCCACCTCTGTGCTGCGACGTCGGACGAGGGTGCGAATGAGGTGAAAGATGGACGGCGAGATTGAAGGCTGTGGCTGCCGGGGATGTCGAGGGAAAGAGGTTTTGCCCACAACATATGATGGCAGGGAGGATCCTCACGACCATGCCCTTTCGACCGCGCCTGCCCGCGAGGCTCCGCAGGCGAGTCTGGTGCTTGCTGCCTTTCCGGTGCCGGCGGGCTTTCGCACAGCGCCCGCAATTCTCCCGCGCGAAGGTGATTCGAAGCCGGGATTATTTTAACTTTTCTCCTCGACGGACGAGTTTTGAGTGTGTGGCTGGGCTTGGACGAATATCCTTCACTTACTTTTATTTCATAATGGGTGACTTCCCGTAAGGAAAATTTAATCGTACAGAATATCTGCACATTTTTCGCCGCGATGCCGCGACAGCTGTCAGGACCCCGAGAGGGTTACCTCCGGTCAAGACACCTCAACAGACTGTGAATAAATTTAATCCTGGAGGGGGGGTACCTACCCCCCCTCCAGGATTTTGAACTGTTCAAAACTGTCGAGTTCGTCCAAACGGGGACATCAATGCCACATGGCACACAGTGGCACTACCTCTGCTTTGCCCATCCTGCATGCCTCCCTGTGCTCGATTATGACTCTTGTCTCGACACCGCCGTCCCCACCGAGCTCGTCGTCGCCGTTACGACCTCCACCTTCCTTGACGCATTCCGCAAATGGCCAAATTGTGTAGCGCCGCTTGCTTTCTGGCTGGACCATTGCCTTTACTTTTGGCGGCCGATGGCTGCCGTGGACTCGAGGGTCGCAACCCTATCGGCACTGTAAACGACCCACAGCACCTGCGGACCAGAATTTCGGGTCGAGTGCCAGTGTTTTTAATGGTTGTGTCACTTTCGAGGGAGGCTGGCTCTTCTCGTCTCGTTTCGAAGATCCACCCACATTCCTTGCCTCTCTTTCTTCTTTCCTCAGTCGCATTACTCTATGCGGCCGGTTTCCATCGCCGGTCCTGCGACCGTCGGCCACGCCTCGACCTCGCGCACAACCGACATCCCGATCGACCCCCGGCTGCTTTCCCTCCCCGACGCTGACGGCGCGGACCTGACGCTAGCATCAACGACATCAAGGCCCGGCTCTCGTGCGCCGAAAAGCGCAAACACAAGCGCGAACACGCTGGAAGAAGTAGGACGCGTCGATGTTCATCTCAGCGAGCCTGGACGGTGACGGCGCGTGGAAAGGCAGTTGTGTACGCGTTATGCAAGTAAATATCCAACAAATTAATGCAAGCGTTTGCGGGAAGCCGGCGCGTATATATTTTCCGACTTAGCTGCCAATCGCCATCATTTGGCACCGCTGAGATATTCGCTGCAATTAAATTTACCTTACGGGAAGTCACCCAATCGCTGCGTGTTAATTTCCTCGCACGCACTCCATCATCTTATAATTATTGTTCGTGTAGTCCTATAGATGCTGTACCGACATCTTGACAGAGGAAATGCAATTTTTCGCGCAGTCGGCTTTTTCGGCCGCGATCACTGAACGTCCACATTTGGCGACCAACACTCAACTAAGCCTCAACTTGTTCACAGTTGCTCGCCATGCGTACCTTCACGTTTCCCCTCGCCGGCGCCCACACTGCTTCATTTTCTGTATTCAATTGGTTTCCTGTCGATGTAGGCTTGGCGGTTAGTCTTTTTCCTTTATTCCATCAACGTCCAGTCCCGCTCGTCGGTCCACTCGCAAAGATCGAAGCTAAACACTCCCGATAGATTCTAGAGCATTGCAGCCCTCTCGACCTCGTCCAGCTCAGCCGCACAAGTGGATTTCTACGCACCTTTATCGATACGAATCCTCATCTGTGGGCCATCGCGCAAACGAATATCGCTCGAGGAGTCTGTCCAGCGGTTCCCGTACTTCCGGTTATCGAGGCGAGTGGGAATTATGCGCAGTCTGCATATGCGCGCTTCTTGTTTGAGGGAGGCGCATGTACGGTGAGCACAGCGAGTTTTCTCAGGAACTTGCTTTGATGCTTACTTCCTGCAGGGGTGTTCGGAGTGGACCAATCTGCCTCCGCAAGATTTCATGTTTCGTTTCCGGGCTTGTTCGGTGAGTAGTATTCAATGTGAATGCATCCAGATATCTGACGAGAATTAGTCCAAAAGGTGTCGCATACTGCCGTAGGTTTTATTGTAGACGTGTCCGACTTCTTACTCATCCAACGGTATTATCAGGAGCTCGGTATGGGCTGACACAAGCGGAAAGTACGACGATTTCCATTGGGGCAACTGGCTCCCCCGACTCCGCATCGTTGAGGAACTCCCAAACGGAGAGACCACCATCACCTATTCGTACTCGCGCCGCGCTATCGACAAGGCGGAGAAAGAGCGCAAGTACGCCGTGGCTGCTGACGCTGGAAGCCTCGTGCAAGACTCGAGATTTGTCCGGAGGACGGTTACGCAATTGAATCAGGTGGCTTCAAGTTTGTGCTATTTACAAGATCGGCGAGCTTACAACCTCGACGACAGGAATGCGAGCGGCGAATGCGGTCGCGACCGGCACTTCTCGAGGTACGTCTGCGTGTCAGGGCGGATGTTAAATTTTCATTCTTCACCAGAATGCGACTGCACTGCAGGCCTGGCATTCTCTATATCTCACCGAGCACGCAGCAGTTCTTGTGGAGAATGTCAAGATGTACGCATATTCTGCTGTCCCCGCGACGCTGTATCTGAAATGCTGACCTGACTCCTCAACCAGCCTCAAGGGCTACGCGCTCGCAGAGAAGAAGAAACTCCAAGGCATTATGCGCTGTCCCACGATCGTCGCGCTCTTCACCGCATTCAATAGGGATCTGACTCCAATCACGCATACGGGTGGGTACTCAATTTATCCGTACTGACTTTGAGTCTCAACAAGATTTTTTCAGTGTGGACACACAATCGCGAGCGCGTTCTCTGCGAGCTCAAGGCGATGAAGGACGGGGCGTTTCCACTGGGTATGGCTCCTCGACATAACGATAAGGTCCGTTGCGCGCAATGTCCAAAACTCGTGCGTGCGTCCAACATGCACCACCACGTCCTCGACAAGTCCGTCTCTTTTTGGCATTTGAGAAACAACACCGCGCTGACCTCGCATGCATCTCTGTAGACACCCGACAGTGGATGTGGCCGAGCCGTTAATACCACAGCGCGAGGGACCTAACCCTTGTCCAGAATGTCCCCGCTCGAAGCGACTGTATACCAAGCGTGGGCTGAAGGACCACCGTCTCAAAAAGTGCGCTCGCTACTGATCTGTGGGACTTCAAACTGACCGTCAATTCCCAGACATACTTAGCCAGGGAACGTATTTTTTTCTCTACCCAAGGATCGATTTGTATTACCATTTGTGTGTAGTTTTTTTATGGAAACTGGGACATGAATCTACACGCGCAACCCTATATGATAATATGTTCTGTTTAATATTCAGTACGGTTTATGGGAGTCGCCCGATCACAGAGGATTCCAAGGATATGTACTTCTTGACCTTCGACGACGCGTTTGAAGGTTTGAAGGTCAAAGCCGTCGCTGGGTTCAACTTGCAGGTAGTTGACCCCCGGTTGTGCCTGTGTTCATCTTGGTTGGTTATGTAGACTTCCTCCTGTCTACCATCACCGGCGCTGGAGCGAGAACTGAAAAAAGTCGCTTACACTCACGGTTGAACTCTTCAACCGTGGGTAGAATTCGGATACTTAGCTCCGGTCGGACCCCGAATTCAACCTCCGCACGGACTCGAAATACACAAAGCCAAACGTCAGCCGCGCATCGCTGCTTGCTCTTGACCACCACATCGCCCATGTAAGCCCCCTGCCATTTTCCGCTCTCTTCTTCACTCACCTTCCTTGCTCTCAGTTACCACGGACACCAACCAGTCGCTGCGCCCTGCTTCTCCTCCTGGCCCTTACTGACGCCTTCCTCACCAGATCGCCGTCGATGTTCGCCCGCCTCGCTCAGGGACTCGCCGCAACGTTCTGGAGCAGCAGCAAGGCCGATTCGACTGGACTGAAGCGACCTGAAGACCCTGGATGTTATGTGTTTTGTGTTATGCGGAGCCTCAAGACCGAGCCGCCACGCTACCTTCGAGGAGTGATCATAGGGATACGTCTCGCGGGCAGGCGGTGGCGTTTACCTGGTGCGAGAGGCTTTGACGTCGGGGCCGGGTGCTCACCTCCGGGGGGGTGCCCTTGCTCTTGCGTGCTCAGCTCTTGACACGCTCTCATCAGGAACGACATGAGTCGCCTTCTTGCGTTATTGGCATCCATGGTTGCGGCACAGTGCTCATGACCATACCCCGGTGCGTTGACATGTTTTCTGGGCCCACGCAAATTGTGTTAACCTCTATTGTCTTTCGGTATACACGCTCGACCGTGGCCTTCGACCCTCTGGCGACAAATCTCCTCTGACCTACGGCCCTCGCTCGGATTTGGCCATCGACTCGCGTGGACCTCGCTCGATTCTCTGCAAAGGACGTTGGCCCTCAAGACAGGGATCTGCGGGAGCTTGGGGCTTTACTTACTTACATTTCTCGCCACCTTTTCCGCCTTCGTAGATAGTCCTCTGGGGGGGCCCACGGCAGCCTTGCATCTCCTTGTCGTTGGACCCCGGAGCTTGCGACGCTCCATCGAGTGTCTACCAAGAATGCAAAATGCCCTTTGTATCATGTTGTAGTCGCGTAAACGGATAATTTCTCCTAATGTCATGTTGCTGCTTCCCAGTCTCCTCTATAGTACTCGAGTATCGACGCAACATATTCCGACGTTTCATGAAGATCCTCCTTCGATCGATTCGGGTCTCCTCACATGGCTCCGCAACTCGTCTTCTTACCATACCGTCCTCGCTGCGCCCACGCTCGACAATCTCGATGTCGCCGGACTGTTTCTTCATGTCCGTCACCGTCTCCTCCAGACTGCCCTAGCAATCCGCTGTCTGATTGCTTACCCTCCCCAGGTTCAGATTATTTTCTCCACGGACTGTTTTCATGTGGATACCTTTCTCTAAAGTGTAGGTTCCCTGGAGAGGGTCTGAATGTCACGATGTATGAGCGAGCTCTGTTGCCGTCTGGCTACGGGAGATGCCCTTGCACTCTTCCGGGTTCTCTCGAGACTTGAGTCAATCAACGTGCAACAATTCTGCCGCATATAGATCTACCACCTTACTCTCTGGCTGTTCGCTTTGCATTATAATATGAATATTAAGACTTGGTACGAAATCTTGGGCCCGCCGTGAAATATCTAAGAACACGGGGAGGAGTTGGCACCCTGGCCGTGATTATTGCAATGATAGAGAGGGCAAACACACCAACCTCTCAGAGGAATCAATGGATCGGACGCCATTCGGTTTCACGTCTCTACGCGTCAACGAGTCAACACGTGATCGCGACACGGTGTCTGATGTCCGCCATCTTTTCTCACACCGTCGGCGTCAACTCTCTTCTTGACCACCTGTGGCTGGCTCAACACTCTGGATGATTTGCTCCTCTTGCGCAGTGCCTTTTCTGAGATGTATCAACGGGAGCAAATCCGATGTGGGATGAAGCAACAAACCAGCGCCTCCGCAGGTTTTTCTTTGGTATGTCGAGCTCGCAACAACATCTCTTCTCAGTTTACCGCCTGGAGACGATTCAGGGAAGGGAGATCATAAAAATGTTGTCCTTTTACATGTTGACTTCCAACGTCTACCAGTGCGGCGAAATGGAGTTCGATATGAACTCTTGGTTCGTGTAGTTCCCCTTTTTCTGTGCGGCTACTGATCCCTGTGTACCCAGAAGGCCCCCTGTGCTTTTCATCCGCGATCAACCGGCGTGATCCTCCGTCGACGTTGCTTGTCCTCAACCACGACTCAGTGCCCGTCTCGCTACAATTGAACCTCGCCAAAATGAAGATTGTCAACAAGTGCTGGCTAGATGTACTGCGTCTCGTACGCACCTCTTTATGCTCCCCATCCACCGCTGAGTATCGTCGACAGGTTCTTCAACACTGCTCGCTGTACGATCTATTTCGAATCTCAAACATCTCCTCGACGGCTCGCCATATACTCTCACGTCGGCGGCCGCCCCGCCACCGAGGTGGACGAAGCCGACAAATGTGTCGTCTATTCTTGCGATCCAGTGCTGCGAGGGACCGATGAGCAGGGAATATTAGTATTCCTTCAAAAGAAATACTGAACCCCGAGAATGGTCAGGAACTGGAGGATGAGACCCAAGAACGTCCAGCGAGCGGCCTTTTTGCTCGGTAGGATACCGTGGCGGATGCGGAAGAGGTAGACAACGGCGGTGAAGAGGACGGCATAGATCCCGCAGCAGAACGTCTCGAGAAGGACCTCCACAAGGCCCGCAGTCGCGAGGGCGGATGGCATAGAAGAGCAAAGGACGGTCCAATGCAGGAGGCTTGCAGGAGGCGACGTGGACAAGTGATAGATCCGAAATAGATCAATTGAATAGAGGATGGACAGATCTTCACACACCCTCGGTATCGAATCCGATGGCATTGAGCGCCTTTCAAGCGCCTTTCAAGGTGCTTTTGCCCGCACCAGAAGTTGCAACACAGTCTTCACGGCCGAAATAAGAAAACCCTACTCAGAAGTTGCCTTTCCGGGATGCGATGGGTTGTTTGGCCGAGCTTGAGACGGAGGCCGACATCCTCTCTCTGCGGTTCCCAAGCTTTTCCAGACCCAGCAACAACGCAGCCACCGTCTTCCTGGTCCCCTCTTTCTCGCACTCGTCCACTTCGCTGGCATTGCGCGGCAGCTTCACGTTTGTGCCCATCCAAGTCCGTCTCGTCCTGACTCGGACCATACGGAGGGGTCTATCGCGAGTATCACCAAGGCTCACCAAGACCAGGCCCAGCACATCCAGTCAGCGTACAAGTAGCTGTCACGGCACGAGAGCAATGTGCCAGCGTCCAACCCCGCTCTCTTTGAGGTCAAGCTACTATCACCTTCGCTCGAGGCACGATGCCACTTCATCCTACGCCTCATCGTGACGGCCTCGTCTCCAAGTTCAGAACTCGATACCGGCAGCCCAACCAAATCATAGGCGTCCTCAGCGCCTTCCACGTGTATGTCATTCTCGAGGCATCTAGCACTGGCCCCTCTTTCCCAGATAGCTTTCAGCCCTCCATTTTCTACCCCTCCATTGACCACGAAATCCATGTAGATCATCGACACTACCGGCCCAATGAAACCGCATCCCCACGGCGCAATCACTCGCTCGCCACAGCGCGCCCCCCCGACGATTCCCCACGCGAAGGTCCCCGACGTCTCGAGCTTCCTTGACCGCGCAGGTCAATCGGCGTCCTCCCCATGGCAACTTCTTCTCGTCCGTGGATCTCTGCGACTAGCTGCGCCGCGAGATTGGTGCTCGTGCTAACTGGGTTACGTCCAGCAGCAGCGCAACGAAGGCCGACGCGGACAGATTATTTTGGAGGTACGTTTCTTCGAGACAGCTCTTGGGAGCGGTCCCCCGTTTAACACCCCGTTTCGTTGGACCCGTTCGTCGAGGAATAGAGCAATTGGGCAATGAAGGATGCACGCAGCGCAAGCGATAGTCATTGCGTGGCGCGCGGTAGGGTCGCTTCGCGTGTACACCCACTTCCAAGAACGCGCACGCGAGTATGGGGACGACCGACGCCGCGGCTGGGGACTGCTCCTCTCCCGTTTTCTTTCCTTAGTCGGAACTGATACATCCTGGGCGACTGCGCGACCAGCGCAGGCCGGTTGTCCCTCTGTGGGTGGCCACGGCGTTCCTCTTCCTCTTACGGCCGTCTGAAGGCTGCTTCTACACTGTCCGCTCTCGGGGGCACCTTCGAGCTGCATAATAGCAAGCCTCGTCGTCCTCCTGCATGCCCGAGAGGCCCATGTCCTTGCTGGTAACGTTACACAGCGCCGGCTGGTGATGAGATATTATCGCAGCGAGGACTCGGTTTTCAATGGTGGTCAGAGTAGAGACCAGATACTTGTTATTACTAGGCATGCAACCTGTACTTCCGTCAAACTAATGGATTCACTTCGTGGACTGAAACCGGAAATGGGCGGTATCCCGGAAATGGGCGGTATCGACTTCTTCCCAGCGTGAGACCGCATGCAGCACTTCCCGAGCCGTGACTCTCATTCTGAGAAGAAACCCGGTGGGTAAATATGTTGCGTGTTCAAATTCAGGGAACCCGAGTGGTCTGGAATAACAGAGGCTACATATTGATTTGGAACATAAGTATAATTACTGTGCGACGGGAGAGAGAAGTCGGACGGCGATGAGTGGAACTACGGAGAGAGTGGGATTGCAGAATACGCGCCATGAAAGCAGGAGGAAAATTTGTCCAAACGGCAAAGGGCAAACTAGGCGAGCGGCATTGCTCGGCTTGATGAGCGTTAAAACCAAACAGGTCCCAATTACACGAACGCGTCGCGTCGCACTTGCTGCGTCGTCCTTTATCGAGGGCCAAACCAGGGTGCATTATCCAAGGATGGTAGAGGATTCACGAATCCCGTAGAGAATGCCACTTCTGAGCAGGGGACAAGCGTAATATTCCATGCATTTCCGACTCTTGATGTCTCTCACACTCGAGCTGAATGGAGCCTGACGAGCTCGAGGACGGTACACGCCTGAGTTCACTCGAGGCTCTCTATTTCCTCTGCATTCCAGTCGCGGAGATTGCCGAGCGGCGGAGAGGGTATAAAACAGGTCACACCGAATGTGACTGCTCTTGTTCTGAACCACAACAATCGACGTGCGTCTGCTATATTATTTATTTCCTCGCCTTCGCTGACTTCCTCCCTTTCGAACAGGTGCGTCGTCTTCACCTCCATTCATGCGAGTCCCTCACTGAGGCAGCTTTCTAGGTTCCCCGACACTCACCGCCGACTCGACCCTCGACGAGCATCCCATACGACGTATGCGGCCTGAACACCTCGCGTGAGCACTGACCCTGCTGTGACCGCTTGGTTAGTATAGAGGAGCGCGTTCTGTGCTTGGCTTTGCTGGACAAGACCCACTACCGACTCGACTCCACCTCGACCCCCGACGAGCATCCCATATGACATTCGCGGCCTGAACGCCTTGTGTGAGCACTGACCATGCCATGATCACTTGGTTAGTATAGAGGAGCGCGTTCTGTGCTTGGCTTTGCTGGACAAGATCCTCGACGGGCGCTGGGGCTTGAATTACCTACTTTCTCAAAACCTTTTTTACCTTTCGTAGCTACTCCTCGGGGACGGGTTAACCACCCAGCGTGCCGCCTTGTCGTTGGCCCCCGAGCTTGCGGTCCCTTCCAGGACTTACCAAGTGCACGAGAATCGGTTGTTTCAAGTTTATATACTTTCAATAAATTTATTTTCCTTCCAATTCCCGATTGAATTTGAGGGACTTTCATCCACTCCACCGACCGCCTTGCAAACTTTGGCGCATCTGAGCGCGTCCGCCGCCACCGCCGTCCGTTCGGTTGGGCACGTCAACCGTGAGTATTTCAATCGCTCTATCCCCATGCACTCTGATCTCGGTCTTCCTCGACGCCACCATGAGTCGGGGCCCGTCGGTGCGCTTCTACCTTCCACCCGCCACGATATAGTGCGACGACGCTGCGGGAGTCTACGAACTTCAAGTTGGATAGCATCGCCCGCTTCATACGTCTCAAGTCCCCAATTTTGGCGTGTCCCCGACTGGCAGCGAGTCGCGACGAATCCAATTCACGACCGCCATACTAGGGATTGACGACGCCGACGACATCCTGGGCCTGGATACTGTTTCCAACCTCGACGCCGGCTCGCTGTATCGCACGCGTCGGCTGTGGGAAACCCGTTGAGCTAGCGCTGTTTGCCACTCGAAGATACGACTCTTGGTGTGCGGCGGTGCTCATCCGCTCCATATTCCTGCTCATGGGGTACGTGCGCTCTCCGCTACATGACTCACACGGGCGCCTGAGGTTCAGTCAGATTTGCCAGCGTCCATCTCCGGGGACGGAGTCCTATCGTTCTCATAGGCGGACTCGACCTCAAGTCGGGTAAAATTCGCGGCAAACTATATCCCGCCTACGGTACGCGCCTCATCGCTGGACCCTATGTGCTTCCTGTCCTAACGCAGATTCACTCTTCTTTCAGGCCAATTATCCTCCAATGGCTCGAGATTGGGCAGCAAGTCTGGCTTCACACGCTTTCGTTCGCACTCAAGCCTTCGGGTTGGCCCCGCTTCACATCCCGGCGCCAATTTCGCGCTCGAGAGTGATGCGTAGATTTTGGTAATTCCCTCCTTCCCTCTCTTGTCAGCGTTCGGATGAGTTGATTGCCCTTAGGAAATTTGCTGGAGCTGGCCGCCGATACTCGATAAGTTGTCGGAGTGAGTTTAGTACCCATTTATCTCGACTCCCTGTTTTCTCATTCTTTGCGCTTCAGATATCGTTAAATTCGCACTACGTACATACGCATGAATTCGAGCAAGTGGGCATGGAAAATTGGGTCATGGCGGGCGCGAGGACATCGGACGCCGCCGACGAAGACGAGCACATAGTAAGTTTCGCCCTCGTGGTTGTCATTTTCTGATTCTCGGCGGTTGATATAGGTTTCAAATATCACTCATGGTCCCCTGCGCTGCGGAAGTTGGTCTCATCCATCTTGTACGCGACCCAAAGAATCTGTGTCCCTTGGGTGGCCGCAAATCGTCTCCTCCACACTCACAGGTGCGGTACGCACCTCATCCCTTCGTCCTTCATATTCTCACCATTAACTTCACTCTTCATCTAGTCCAACACCGAGACTGGTTGAGCTCAAAAAACGCGGCATCAAGTCCAACTCCAAGATGCTCTCTGGGCGGAGATTCCGGACATCCCTCACGTTGATTTTCGGATGGCATGAGCCTCGGGAGTGCATGGGTCATCGTAGCCTCGAGATTCGGTCCCACCGTTGTCTGCGATACTTGTACGTTGTGTATAATTACTTCTTTGTGACGGTCTTGACGCTCACACAATACGTTTTAGCTTAATTCCTGAATTTTCTTCGCAGTTCCGGGGACCCTTGCGCGCGCATCGGTTTTCGTGCCCTCGGCCGAACCAAGCTATCCGAGTGAGTCTCCTCGTTTCAACCCCATCCCCGTCTCCTTATTTGCCTTTGAGATGGCGTTGGAATCCCGCTGTGCGCGCGCGAGTCCGACCAGTAAAGCCGGGTACCGGCGGGATCGCGGCGATGTAAGGGCAGCGCGGGGTGAGTCTCCTCACTCGTGGTCCTCATTTTCTCGTTCTCAGCGGTTGGGGCAGCTTTCGAATCTTGCGCACTATGCGCAGCAAGAGTTCGAGGACGGAGATGACAGCGGCGGGCGCGAACATATCCGAGGCAGCGCGTGGTATGGTGGCTC
Source organism: Mycena filopes (assembly GCA_029281495.1). NCBI lineage: Eukaryota > Fungi > Basidiomycota > Agaricomycetes > Agaricales > Mycenaceae > Mycena > Mycena filopes. Next base: position 2,187,434 of record JARIHR010000002.1, on the reverse strand, counting down.
GTTAGCATGTTCAAGCCGCGCCGCCGCCATGGTCATTGTTGGTTGACTTGTGAGCTCATCCTTCTCACGATCTCGGTATTGCGACTGTAGCACAATTACGCTCAGCTCAAGAATTCCAAGGAATCCGTGACTTGAAGGTCGTCGAGTCGGAGGGGTTAGTGGATGTTAGGGGAGAAAAGGCGATAAACGAACGTGAACTTGCCGCTCACTGTCAGCGCGGCCGAGTGGAGGAAACGCACCAGGGTTGTCCCGTCTACGGGTGGGTCCTGTGCTCGCGTCCCTGCTGCTCTATCTGACTATACTTTCGCTAGCAGAGGACGCGATGCGGAAGCCGACTGGGGATAGTCTAGGTCCTTGTTGGAAGACCTCCAATCCAGTGTGGGTACTGGCGTGCTGAGGAGTAGAGGGGATGCCGGTGGAGGGGGTCGACGAAGAGCTGCATCGACAGGGGTGCGCAATTGGAGACACAATAACGCTAAATAATGACTCCTCCTCACCAATCAGATGCTCAATCCATGGCACTGCAAGCGTAACGCCAGCAATGCGTACATGGAGGGCCAGCGCAAGAAGCTGTACGTAGCCCACTGTAACTTTCGCTTCCTCAAAATGCGAACGATACTACTATCACCTGGACGTCACGGATCGTCGTTCGCGTCGTAATTGGCGGTCTACCTCCAGCCTAGACGGACTTCGAGTGGGCGGTAATCTGGGACGTCCGAACCCGACGCTGCAAAAACAATTACGACGTCCTCGTATCATTCAAGTACTCGAGCGCACGGTGCATTTTTGCTTCGGGTTCTTTCATTGGTCTCCACCAGCCAGTCCTGTATGTACTCGCGTCGCTGGTGGTGCTGGTGTGGCTGCGTTTGGCGACAGTAATATCTCACCAATACATACGCCAGGGTACGGTAGCACTGCGAGCGTATACGTAGGTAGTATCGTCCGCGGGGCACGCACATCCTTGGACCATGTATGCCTTCGTTGTCATCTTAATCAGTCGTCTTTGCCTCCCGTCGAGCCTGACTTCGTTTAGGCGTTCAGACGAGTCGGACACTGCAAGGAAAATTGCCAAGTCCGCGCTCATGATCACGGCGGACAATTCAAGGTAACCGGAACCTGTTTATGGAGTTAAAGTCCCTGTATTTCCCAACATTTTTAATCGGGTTTTGTGTGCCTTTTGTCTTGTTTGACTTGAGTCGATCAACCCAAACGCAACCACTACACCGTCCTAAATGGCCTCCGACGCAAACACCAGCCCCGAACTCTCCGAATTGGATGCGCGCACCCAGACGAATATCGCGCAGGCGGCGGAGGCAAAAGGGCGGGAACAGCGCAGTTACCTGCAATCTCTCACCCGCCACACGGCAGGTTTGTGTCGAGCTCCTCCCCGCCGAACGATTGCTTGCTTATAATCCTTGTCGCGTACATAGAGAGCATTGCTGGGACACCGCTTGTTCCCGAGGAGGAGGAGGCCGAAGAGGAAGTTGCGCCGGCAGGAGCAAAAAGGTCGCGTCGAGGGAATAGTACGCGCAAAACTTCCCCACCCAGTTGATGCCCGGTGTACTCATGCAGCGCATAGGAGACGGAGGAGCCTCTGGCGATACGGGCGGGCGGAAGAAAAACAAGAAAAATAAAACGAGTAACGCGTCGGCGTCTGCGGGCCCCTCCACCACGCCACCTACCCTCCCGCCCCCCACTACTAGTACCACCACAGCCGCTGCCCCTCTCACCAGTACCGCGCAGAGCCCGACGGCGTCAGCCATCACCTCTACAACCGCCGCCCCGGCCGTGGCTGCCCTCACTGTCACCGCCGCCCCAGAGGACAGGATCTTCTGAAAATTTGTGCAGAGGGAACGCGTAAATTAGCGTGCTATTAGTGTAGTTGAATATATATGTCTCTATTCAATTAACTCAGAGAACGAGACACAAGCGCGTCAAAGAGATTACATTCCCCGCACGCTCCCCATTGGCCCACCATCCTCATATCCAGTCGCCCTGCCCGCGGGCATGCTGTGCTCCCAGCAGTAGCGGCCCAACATTCGGTGGTATCTGACCGGCTGCTTTCTTCGGATTTGAGGCGGCGGTGGAGATGGCGGGGGGAGTACATGTGGCGAAAGTATGCTTGAAGTATGGAAATGACCAGATTTCTCAGTCGAAAGAGTACTGAGATTGTCCTACCCGCTTGAGAGCTTGAAGTATGCGAAGACTTGCCAATTTCTGAACAGAACGTAGCCTCCGCTAAGATTTGGCATTGGGGAGGAGAAGACGAGGTGGGTGGGGCGCTGGGAGTGCTCGTGCATGGCACTGAAAGTGTCGAGATTGCTCGACGAGCGTTGCCGACGAACGGAATCGAGGGAGACCACTGGTATGTTGGGATCGTCGGGTAGGACGCTGTCGAGATGGAGGCTCGAGGAGCATTACCGATGAACAAATTCGGAGGAGTGGTGGTCGTTAAATCACCGTTGCAGGATGTACATGTCGCGAGCACCGAATAATCGGGATTCAGGAAGAATAAATCGTGACCAGGCGTGCGGCATAGCCGCGGAAGGCTGGGACTGTGAGAGATAGCACCACGTCGCCTTGAGGGTGACAGGAACTGCATCTCCACCGTGACTGAGAATCGAGAGCATCGTAGGCGGACTATGCGAATTCTTGAGCTCTTTCGATCTGTCTTGAGGGAAATTGCCAAAAGATATCGAGGCTCGAGGGGCACCGACCCGGGGGTACGTCCGTTCAGGACGAGCGAAAACTGGCAAACCCTGGGTAGCCAGCGCGCCGTGGTACCTGCATAGGCGCGGGGTTCCAGAAGGTTGTGATCCGGTCGAGGCTAGGACTTGACCTAATGCCAGACTGTCCGACGTGGACGGACTGGCTACGGCTCGGAGACGGCGATGAAGCGACTTTGGGAAGGGAAGGGTGAATCATTCGACGAGTAGATGTCCTTGAAATTTTAGGGTGACGCTATCTGCGAGTTGTCCGGTTGGAGAGCAAGGCCAGGAAGTTGGATGTGCGTGGCAGAAGGCTCGAGAAGCCTACGAGTTTGGGGTAAAGGAATGTGTTCGTGAGAGGGAGACCCCGACGTCCATCCGAATTGCCGATGACCGGCGTTTCAGATCTTGTTGAGATCGACGCCAATCAGCTGCTCCTCTCCTCCTCCTCCCTTCCTTGCCTTCCTCCCTCACCCTCCGCAATATGCGTCCGACATCTGGCTGACAGTGCCCAAGACCATCTCGATCCGCTCTGTGATGGGCACTGGGACCAGCGCCGTCTGGATGGGGCTCCGAGTCGGACGTCTCAGGCTGCGGCGTCTGTCCAGCTAAAGATTCTGCGGAGATTGGTAAGTACGCGGCATGTGAACTAGTGGAAAGGGAAATGACTGACCTCGTTTACAGCGGCCATCCCGCAAATACAGGCATGGCAGATACTGTAACGACAGGGACATCCGTAAAGGACTGGCGCAGCGCAGCTGGTGGTAGGCGTATCAATTCTCCGTCGCTGTTTCTGGTTTCGTCCGAACAGGGTGAAGGGAGTCAAGACCCGGTGGTCGCCTATCCTGACTGTCAAGTGGTCAGACCAAACACTCGAGAAAAAAATGAGGGGTAAAACTTTAGACTAACCAGCAGTATCGTTGGCGCTCTGGGATCGTCTACTGGCCATGAATACGCCACAAGAACATCGAGAGCAAACGACACCGGCAGAATCGAGGGCCATGTCTACACCGTGCGCACACCGAAACCGAAACACGGCGACAAAAACAAGGAACATGGTCGCATATGCGTCGTTTGAAAGACCCGACGAGTAACGGTAGGGCTGGGTGCTGGCAAGCCTCTGGCGCAGCGGCACGACATCGGTATCGGGCGGTGAAATTGGTTGCGCGCTCTGCAAGTTGCGGACGACGGTAGTCTGTTCCCGCTTCCGCACCATCCCGCTACTTGCTCGTTTTGCTCGACCTGTTCCCGCGCCTCGCCTGGCGGTCGACGCCCGAGTCCCCCAGCTCCTCTTCCACGTTCTCTCCTCTTCCTCCTCCGCCGCTGTAGCCCCCCCGTTCTAACGAATTCCACGGATCCCGCAAGATGGCCCTGAATCCGACGACAGCGTTATCCGCGCCGTCCGACTTGCGCACCAGCTCAGCGGCCATCATATCCGCCACGGCGCCGTCCGTGTGTATCCAAAGCGTCTGAACAGTGGGAACTCAGAGCTCTTGAAAACCGCTTGTGAATGCTTTCTTGGGCTGATACAGCGGTTCTGGAAAGCTGCAAGCCGATGCGAGCGAGATCGGGCTTCGTTCAATAACGGGTCCGCAGCTTGTAGCAGATTTCGACGCGCCATTGAGGGCAACTCGTCTGCCGCGAGCGCGCGGTCGGCGAGTTCGGGGAACACCGTTGACGAGATCATTTAGAGCGACCTCCGACCGATGGGTATGTGTGTGAGCACTCGGTAGCGCCAATTCGAGTCGGTGAAGGTTTGTCGACGGCGATAGCGCGGACAGGTCCTCAAGGAGCGGGTGTCAAGGAACTCGCCGCTGAGGAGGACCTTTATTGAATTTTGCAAATTCCAATGAGCCCGGGGAATTCATGCATGCCGCAGGGGAGCTGCTGCTCTGACGGCGGGCGACAATCTACCGCCTCCACCACCAACCCCACCTGGGTTCTCTTCTTGTTCCAGCTTCAGGAAGCTCCGGAAAACCAAAAGCGCCTGGACGAGGTGCGACTGCCTCGACCGCCCAAGACACACCGATTGGAGCTGTTGTTCACACTTGAATGTGAGGAGAGAAAACTACTCCTTCTGCGGTGCGATAAGTGCTGGGGCGGATGAAAGAGATGAAAGCACCACAGCTAGGATGCAAGCCGTTAAATATATCTGGGAATGATGCAGCGTCGGATGTTCCGGAGTCGTAGTATCTGCAATAAGAAAGAAAGATACGTCAGTCAATGCGAAGAGATTAAGCTGAGGCGCTGCGCACCGTAAAGCACATAAAGTGCAATCGCAAGACCGCGGCGCTGTGAGTCTATTGCTTTGAGGTTTACTTCTGAAATGACAGAACGAGCGCACTCAAGCTCGCAGTGCTGCAGTGGGCGTCAACGAATGCGTGCTGAGGGCCGCAGGTTGAAGGCGCGAAGAGTATGATGTGGATATGCGGCTACAGAGGCGGCACCGGTTGGCGTTTGGAGCGGATTCAGCGCGACTTCACCGTAATCGGTGTACGCTGTTCGTGTCTACAACGCTACGGAACTAGGCGGTGAATAGGCCTTAGCGAAATATAGGTGGACGACCTGAAATACACACCTCCACAAAGTGCGCGCCGCGGCGGAGCGGTGAGAACGATGTCCTTGTTCGGACGTTGTGTCCAGGGCTGATATCCTCGCCCGACCAAGTGGTGGGGCACCGGCATGAGGAGAGGACTGAAAGGCAACTGAAGGAGAGTCAAATGGAAACCCCACGTTCATGCCAGCTTGTTGACGAGTCCGTGCAAGCCTGGATGCGACTAACTGTAGACCTTCGAGTTTCGCTCGGTCTTTTTCAAGTGTGAGGAGGAGGATGGATCGTGAGGGGGAAAACTACCCACCACGTCCAATTACTGCCCCGTCTACAAATGCTTTCAAATTGACCTTGCCGACGGGCAGTAGGCCTTGGCGCCGGTATACTGACCATCGGCTCATTCAGGGACGACGCCGACAAGAACCCTCGAGTGCGAAATGGGCCGTCAGGAGAGTCATGCAAAACCCGACACTTGAATGTGGGCGTGATCATGAAGCCGGACTGGATACCCAGTTTCGAGGCGGGATAGCCGAATCAAGACTGAAGGCGTGTGAGGCCAGGAAGGACGTATGGACGGGGAGCGTACCTGAGTATGAAGTCAGGCGCTCAGTCGTACCCCACTTTGAGTTCGCGGAAGGTTTCGTCCTGAAGATGAACACGACATATCTAATTGAACGTTGGTCGCGCGTCAATCATGTAAATCGAGGGCCACAAGTGCGTACCTCGTCTGAATGGATGGCGGGAGCAGGGTAGGCTGTTGGCGGTCGAGAAGAAATGTGAAGGGCAAAAGGTTTTCCTTTGCGATTGGATAAGGAACCGGGCATTGAAAGATAATCCTCGCCTACCAAGAAGTGTATCATCAAGGAGGTCGAATGGTAAATAGCAGGCAGTAGTTTCGTCTCTGCCGCTGCCAGAGTCGTGTCGATTCGGAGAAGTCCGGACTCGGGACACGCCAAACCTCGAGACTTTGGAAGCGGGCGGTGCCATCGACGACTTGAAGCTTGGAGACTCTTGGAGCGCCGTCGTACTATGTCGTGGCGGGTAGAAGTGCACCGACGGGCGCGTGCGGCGTGGCGCAGAGGAAGGGATGATAGAGCCAATGGGGATATATTATACCCACGGTTGGCGCTTTCACGGACGGCGCGCATCGCGGGCGCACAGAGTCGGGGTGAGGCTATCTTGATAGAACGTTGCGGTGTATTCAAGCCACTCAAGCTCAGTCGTGGGGAGTGAGAAGTATGAATATATTCAGGTTATGTAACGAGTATATATATGGACAACCGATTCTCGTGCACTTGGTAAGTCCTGGAAGGGACCGCAAGCTCGGGGGCCAACGACAAGGCAGCACGGTGGGTGGCTAACCCGTCCCCGAGGAGTAGCTACGAAAGGTAAAAGAGGTTGGGTAAAGAAGTTCAAGCCCCAGCGCCCGTCGAGGATCTTGTCCAGCAAAGCCAAGCACAGAACGCGCTCCTCTATACTAACCAAGTGATCATGGCATGGTCAGTGCTCACACAAGGCGTTCAGGCCGCGAACGTCATATGGGATGCTCGTCGAAGTCGAGTCGGCGCCGGGCGAGTGTCGAGGGACCTGGAAAGCTGCATCAGTGAGAGGGATGGATGGAGGTGAGGACGACGCACCTCAGGGCAATGCGGGGTCTGAAGGAAGGAAGTCAGCGAAAGGGAGGAAAGGAATGTACTGCAAACGCACGTCGGTGGTAGTGGTTCGAAAGAGGGAGGGTCACATTCAGTGTGACCTGTTTTATACACTCTCCGCCGCTCGGCAATCTCCGCGACTGGAATGCAGAGGAAATGGAGAGCCTCGAGTGAGCTCAGGCATGCACCGTCCTCGAGTTCGTCAGGGCTCCATTCATCTCGAGAGTCGCACGACGGAGGAATCAAGATTCAACTTGAAAGCTTGAATAATGTGTTTACTCTTCTTCTCATCGCTCAAAATGTGGTTTTCCCGAGCTCGTTCGCTTTCTGCCATGGAAGAATAGCACGCCTCCAGTTTTACGTCAATGAAGAACAACGCACGCGACGCGACGCGTTCGTGTAATTGTGACCTGTTTGGCTTCAAGGCTCATGCGCGTTCGACACGTTCATATAATATTCTACCACGCGTCTTTCGAGTAGCTGGGGTCGCTGGAGCAGCTGGAATTTCACTCTGGAACTGGAGCCATAAAACAGGGAAAACGGCCGAGTTTGTGGCTCACTGGCTGCCGATCATTGAAAAAGCGGAACCAAAAGTGCGCCCCTCTAGAAGCCGTATAAATACGGGCACGTTGTTTGTGGGACCACAACAGTGCTCTGTCCGAAACCACCACATCCACCTTTGCCTGCACTACTATGCCCGTCTACGTCGCCATCACCCCCGCCACCGAGGAGGCCAAACAACGCCTCGCCGCCGCCCGCGCCGCCCTCGCCAAAGTTGACGCCGAGTGCGCCGCGCTCATCAAGGCCCTCGACGAGGCTTGGGCCGTTATCGAGGAGGAGGGGCTCCAGCGTGCGTAAACTCCTTCGCTCGTTCCACTCTCGCTCAGAATCACTCTATCAGCGAGCGACCCGACCCTCCCCACGACTCGGGCGGAATTTGATATGGATTTCGAGGGAAAATGGCGCGCCGTATGTGCACCTCTTCTCGACGCCGTTCCTCCCTCACCCGTCACAGATCCAACGTCTTAAGCAACCTGATCGTCGCTCGAAAAACCACAAGGGCCGGAGCAAGCGCGTGAAGGGTCGAAAGAACTAGGGCTCCACTGTTTTGCGAATTTATAGAATTGTACTGCATGAACTCACATACGCGACAATCAATCAAGTCTGCTCTCCGCGATGGTGCTGATAATCTTCTTTAAAAACACGCCCGACTGAGGACCAGCGTCGCAGCGATCCCCGGGTCCCAATGCCTGAAGTCTCCGAGTCAGCTCTGGGCGAGATTGTATCAGAGAGGAGTTTACACGCACATATCGTATTCCGTTCTGCCGCTGCATGTGCGCCACCTTCAGTACGGATAATCTTGCGGTCGGACGTCTGAGCTCCACGTTAAAGTCGTCGTCGTAAAGAGCGGCAAGGCAGGGCCTGAGAATAATGGTTAGATCGTAAAGACGACCAAACGAAGGCAGCGCACCTGCCTCCACAAAGGCAATAATCTCCCCTCATCTCCGGGAACGGGTAACACCGCAAACGCCTCGAACTTGGCGCCGCATCCTCGCTTGGTCCCCGTTTCCTTGATATCCTCCAACTCCGCGTCCACCCCACAACGGGCAGTGTCGATTCACCGCCGTGTGAAATGAGAAGGTCGAGCTCGCGACCAGACGGCGTCTCGCATTTGTCGCGAGCGCTCGTGTGGGCTCGTGGATGTGTTTGCGCGCGGAGCTCAGGCAGTTGCGGCGCATGAGGTATTGGGAGTCAAGGATGACGGGCTGTGCAAGCTTGGGCTCGTTGGGGTACTGGGTGCGAATGGGCCAGCGGGAGCGTCGGTGTTGGGAAGGCTTGTCGCTTGCGGACATAAGACTGTCGTGTGGCGTGGTGATCTCGGTTGTTACCTGCCTTTGCCATGGACGCTTGGTGCAGCACATTGACTCGCCCGGATATCTTCACCACGCGCCCGTCCGTTGACCAAAGAACTCGCCACAAATCAAGGCTTCAAGGACGGACATCAGATATAATTCTGCGTTATTTTGAACGCGAAGCTCACGAAGCGGGTGCAGGTAGCGGATAGTTGGTTACAATTTTGTCTGAGTTTTGTGGCCCAACTGCGACTCAAGATTTAGATTAGGGAGACAAGTATGTCGCAGGGGTTACGAAGGGAACATACCGTGTCCATGCAATGAATGATATCCCTCAGTTGAAAATGCGGCAGCTGCACAGTCTTTTTCCTTCGAAGTACCATTGACAACGTGCAGACAACGGAATTTCGAGATGAATGCAGCGCCCGCCTGGACATATCTGCATGGGAAGTAAGGTGAGCATTGCAATATTGAGCTGTCGTACTGTAAAGAGAGAAAAAAACACACCACTTGTCCTGCGGCCGCATCCAAATGAATCCGTTCCGTTCCCAATGACTTGAAGACGCAGGTCTTAGCCATGAACGACCCATGGGAGGCAAAATTGTGTTGTTCTAAGAATGAGGACGTCAGTATCGGACCGGAGCACAGCAGGCATAAGAAAAGATTACTTGGTTTCTTCGGGTGCGATACGCTTTATCGTGCCTGCATAATTTCCATAAAGGCAGCTTGATTTGCGCCAAAGACGGGCCACGAGACCAACGTCTGGTGTGAGCGACCTCAGTACGCATCGACAGAGACACGGGGAGCATAACAATCACCTGGGTGCGAGTCACTGCTGGGCTTGTAGTCCGGGGAGCGCCCACTGGCCTTGGTTCGAGGATGTTGTTACGCATGTCGTTGACGGGCTGGGACGCTATAATCAGCTGCTGGTACACTAAAAAGGGAATTGGCAAGCTCTCACTTCGTCGTCGCGGTCAAGGATGTATACGAAACACGTCCGTTCGATGCCGGTGGTGCGGCGGAGGGGTGCTTCTGGCGACTCGAGGACACGGTCAACCGAATGAATCTACTTCTCCGAGCTGCGGAAATCCCCATTCCTGGTATCAAGTCAACATATCAGACCGGGAGCAAGTTGTATCTCGTACCTTTACACCCAGCTCCAAAATCCCAAAAGTGAGACGACTTCTATAACCTTGGAAAGGATCAGGTGAGATGCTCGGGGTGAGGCGAATATGCTCGTACGACTCGTAAAGCATCCACGATGAGATACAGCACTTCACGAGGCCGCGTCGTGCGTCGTACAGACTCGTTCTGTCCACTGGCCAACGTGCCGTTTCGCGGATTTTATTTGGAGCCAGTGGTCGAATTTGGGTCGTCTGAGAGGCCCAGGAACCAGTCTTTCTTCTCCTTGAAGTTTGGTTTTCAACGCATTTCCACAGCAGCCCCTGGACATGGAGGGCTTGGGGCTTTGAAGGCTCGGACATGGTGGTGGGAGAAAGAGCCGATGGGGATAGAAAATATACTCACGGTCAACGCGGCGACGCGTTCGGATTGGAGAAATGCACAAGACAGAGAGCGCGAATTCTGAGGAAATGAATATATAGTGGTGCATTGAATTCACAGCGTTGAAAGAGGTAGAAATACAAAAAGGATATCGGCGACTGTAGTTGGTAGTATAACAAGAACCGATTCGCGTGCACTTGGTAAGTCCTCGAGAGGACCGCAAGCTCGGAGGCCAACGGCAAGGCGGCACGCTGGGTGGTTAACCCGTCCCCGAGGAGTAGCTACGAAAGGTATAAAAGGTTTTGAGAAAGGTAAAGTAAGTTCAAGCCCCAGCGCCCGTCGGTCGAGTCGAGTCTTGTCCAGCAAAGCCAAGCACAGAACGCGCTCCTCTATACTAACCAAGCGGTCACAGCAGGGTCAATGCTCACGCGAGGCGTTCAGGCCGCGAACGTCATATGGGATGCTCGTCGGGGTCGAGTCGGCGCCGGGAGAGTGTCGAGGGACCTGGAAGGCTGCATCAGTGAGAGGGATGGATGAAGGTGAGGACGACGCACCTCGAGGGCAATGCGGGGTCTGAAGGAAGAAAGTTAGCGAAGGCGAGGAAAGCAATAGTACTGCAAACGCACGTCGGTGGTGGTGGTTCGAAAGAGGGAGGGTCACATTCAGTGTGACCTGTTTTATACACTGTCCGCCGCTCGGCAATCTCCGCGACTGGAATGCAGAGGAAATGGAGAGCCTCGAGTGAGCTCAGGCATGCACCGTCCTCGAGCTCGTCAGGCTCCATTCAGCTCGAGAGTCAGAGACATCAAGCCTCGGAAATGCATGGAATATTACGCTTGTCCCCTGCTCAGAACTGACATTTTCTGCGGGAGTCGTGAATCCTCTGCCATCCTTGGATAATGCACCTTGGTTTGACCCTCGATAAAGGACGACGCAGCAAGTGTGACGCGACGCGTTCGTGTAATTGGGACCTGTTTGGTAGTCTTGAGTTTACCGCGCGGCGGAACCCCGGTACCCACCCTTATTACGTAAAGTGCGGAGTTTCAATTTTAAATTTCTCACTACAGATGTTCCGAGCCCACAGAAATTATACATCCTCTCTAGCCTCCCTTGAAGTGGACTTGAAAGACGACTGAACCTCCAGACCCTTGCAATACCCTGAGTCTGGGGCCAGAAACGACTCCCCGCTTTGTAATCTGCCGGGTGATCGAGTTCGGCATTGTCGTTCTGCGGGCTCAACCAAAATTGTGGACGCAAGGGTCAGTGCATTCAGTCCAGGTGCCATGAATCTATCTAAATACCAGCAGAAAACACGTCTCAAGACTCAGGGTAAAAAGGTGAAGTTTGATAACCCTGGGTACCGATCGGCGAGGTGCGGAAGCTGACAGACTACAACATTCGAGGTACGAGATTTTTTTGTTGTAGAGTCTGTTTAGAAGAGACTACCTGTTTGGTGTTAACGCTCATCAGGCCGAGCCATGCCGCTGGCCTCGTTTGCCTCTTACCCTTTGGACGAATTTTCCTCCTGCTTTCATGGCGCGTATTCTGCAATCCCACCTGGTCGCGAGCTGCCCGGATATAGTCCTCCATGTGACTCGTGGTCTGTCGTGAGCGGTGTACAAGACGCTCACAGTGACCTGCAGATAATGCGCGCATCTAGTCCTGTCGACCTCGCTACACTTGGTCTGATCTGTCGGCGCTTCAAATCCATTCTCGACTCGAACCCAAGTACCTGGCAATACTCCCGCGATCTCCTCGACCTTCCAGCTCCCCCCGTTGGCTGGATAGGAAATGAGGATGTAACAGACGCGGCGGACACAACACATTTTAGATGCGGCACATATTGCTCAGACGCGGCACATGTGTCGCATCTGGTTCAGATGCGGCACTCACCTTAAAATAGTAGTGCCGCCCATGCTATTGGCAACAATCACGCGAATCTCGGGTTGATGCGGCCGGAAACAACCAAATATTTACTTCTCTCTCTTCCCGCTACCACCACCTGCCCCCGCCCCAGATCCCGAAACCCGCCCACGACAGCCCCCGACGCGTCAAAATGCCGTCGAAGCACACACCCGACGACGAGAAGTTCATCGACAGCCTTCCTATGGGCACCATCACGGCATTTCGAAGCTCGGTACGCGGGGCGCTCTCACCTACTGACACCTGCACGACTGCTGACGCGTCGAACACGTCTAGATCTACGTACCAACCTTCATCCAGGCCAACCCTCACCTGTTCGTCGACAACCAGTGGATCGACGCCGACCAGCTTCGTGCTTTCATCAAACCCTCGCCTACCCCAGACTCCCCTCGCCCAAAATCACCTTCTCCACGCGTCAAACTTGAAGCCGACACGCCCGCGACGCGTCTCGATCCATCGGGAGTCAGGACTCGGATTTTGACGGAGGGAAAGAGGGAAGTGGTGGAGATTCTGTCGGATTCGGAGGACGAGGAAGTATCCAGAGGTGTGTTACTTACTTTTCTCTGTCATTCCTTGCTGCTGAAAAACTGGCTTTCAGGTGACCGCGAATCGACGCCGCTCCCCCCGTCTGATATCCCCACGGACACGTCGGATATGGACAGGTCGGATACGGTCTCCGGTACGTTCCTTGAATTATACCAGCGTAACATTCAGCTCAAAATTGTAGATTTCGATGTGGACGAACCTGACGAGCTGCCGGCCGCCGTTTCGGGGCTTCAGCCGTCAGATACCCGCTGGCTGGACCCCGAAATTACCTCGCTGGCGCGAATCGGGAGATTCCGTGTGACTACAGATGTTACCGTCGAACGCGCTGAGTATTTGACAGAGTTTCCGTCTCTGTACCCCATTTTTGCGACGCCCACGGCTATCATTATCAACGCTGAACATCCCAAGTTCAACATTCCGAAAAAGGGCGGAGGGATTCACTCCGTTGACGCGCTCATTAAGAACAAGGTATTTGTCCCCTTTCTATACCCCGGCTGCCGTGCGCTAACGATCGATTTGAGGACAATGACTCATGGGGCGGCAATACGGGGACCGGCGACTCGAAGGTTTTGGTTACGTTCGAGCCCGGCAAACCCCCCATCCTTTGTCGTCGTTCTCGATTAAAATGCAAAGGTACGTACGCAGTTATCCCGCGGAATATTCAAGTTGATGTGCCTTCAGGCGCCTTCGTGTGTGAGCGGGTGGATCCCCGTCTCCTCAAGGTTGAGCGACGCGATTTGGATCCCGCCTCGCGTGATGCGGTGTTTGCTGCTCAGCGGCAGACGCGCCGTGAGGAGGGTACCACGGCCGAGCGCAGAGTTACAGAGTGAGGTTCAACTTTAAGGCCCCTCCATCCTACTCTAACCGATTTCACTCCCAGATTCATCCAGCTCCTTCGTGGTCAAAAATGCCGGGCGAGTGATGCGACCGGCCATAAATGCCAGGGTGTGCCGATCCTGCGCTCTAAGCAACAGGTACGTTCGAACCCGCGTCCGGATAATGTTCGTTAAATCGTGCCCTCAGACCTCCCGTGGTCACCGTCATTTCGTTGGGTGCAGCGGGTTCCGCCCGGGATTTACTGTTGGCCATCGCAGCACCAGCATTCCCGACGACGTTGACGAAGAGATGTTCATGCGAGGCTTCTCTGGCGAGCCCCTGGTCGCCGGGAACTCCAAGGACACTGCGCCGTGCAGCGTCATCGTTCACCCCACCACTGGGTTGAAGCAACGCCACTGCCGTGAGTGCTTCTGCCTCGCGTCCCACTCCACATATCTCACAAATTTTCCCAGCCCATACCCATATTCTCAACGGGAAGCCTGAAGTCAGCGCCATCGTAAACCGCCCATGTGATGCGACACGGACAATCTATGTTCCCGTCGACGCGAGTATACGGAAGGCTTTGATTATCCATTCACGGAATATCGCTCACAATCACCCCATGCCGGCGTTGAAGAAAGCGTCTTGGGAGGTCAAGGAGTCCTATCGGCAGTGTATCCAAGCTGTTGGTTGCGTCGGCGCGACGGTCTCGAAGGTCGACAATGGTATGTTACATATATTCTGCGGCGTGATTCCTCCACTTTATAATTCGCACAGCGCCATCCACCCAACTTCTACTCGACGGCAGGAGGCCTGGCGAGTTTTCGCCGGCCCTGCAGTCGAACCAGGTGAAGCGGAAGCTCGTGCGGGAGGCTAAGCTTGAGGCCTACCCCGCCGGTCTCGACGTTGTTGGTACGTCGTCAGCCCGCATGATCAAATGATCTGTTGACCAGGCCTCCGTACCAGGCGCATTTGAGCTGTTTTGGCAGGATATGAACAAACCCATTACGGAGAGTTATGTTCAACAGCTCGTGAATACGCCCGACGGCGGTTTGATAATTCTCACCTGTCTTGCGGCCTTGATGAAGCTGCTGGATGACGAGGGCGTGACAAGCTTCGAGACCGACACGACGTTCAAGCGTGTGGCGGGCTCCATCAACGAGTGGGAGGTGGTCCTCTTCTTGAAGTCGCTCCAACGGGGTCAGTTCTATTTCATTTCAGTCTTCCTTCCTTCTGTTGGTTGATTCACCCTTCAGCCGTGACCATCGCTCGTGCCTACGTCAACAGCGCCAGTGCGGATTTTTTCGAGCGCCTTTATGACAAATTCCAGGCCGTCAAGCTTAAGCTGACCGGTAAACCTCTCGCGTTCAAACGGCTCGTGGAGGGCGGGAATCTGTTGGCCCTGAACTCCGACATGGAGGCCGCACAGGTTAGTAGTTCGATTTTGCCCCCTCCGACGATATTGACCGGTCTTCAGGTCCTAGGCGGCACGCGCTCGATCATGAAGACCAACAATCCGGCCTACAGCGGCATCAGTAACGATACGCCAGCGGAGAAAGTCGCACCCGAGTTTGTCAAGCTCTGTACAACCCACGCGAAGCGGTGAGTTCGGTTACCTTGCGACTCGGAGTCCAATCCGTTATGTTCTCATTCTCTATCATAGTGCCGTCCTCGACTTTCGGTCGCTCGTATCGGACAGCGACTACCAGCGTCTCCTTAACTTCACATACATTGATTCGGAGGAGGCGTTGAATGAGTTTTCCGATTTTGTTGCCGGCCTTGGCGTGAAGAAAATTCAGGGTATGTTGTGTTCTTCTTCCCCTCTTCGCGCGCCTCACGGTTCCCTAGATTGGTGGGATCACAAGGCCATGAGCGCGTGGATCCTTCCATGCCTCATCAAATCCCAGTCGCCCATGAGCGCCGAGGACTGGGATAACACCCCGGCGACAACCAACACCGGCGAGGCTCAGCACCACTGGACCAATTCTCGCACGGGCATAAAATTGTCTCTCGTCGAGGCGATAGAAAGGTATTTTCGTTCTTTACCTCGGCTAATCCCGCTCTTATTCCTCCCCTAGTGCTCGCAAGGTCGACGAAGCCGTTGTGCGCGAGATCGAGACATCCATCAATTCTGGGATACTCTTGAACCCGCACAACGAATCGTCCCATCGTCGTGCGCGTAATTTAACTCGCCAATCCACCACTATCCGCAAGTCCCGTGAGTCCCGGGAGCTCGCAGACGAACGAGACGAACTCCAGGTGGAGATTGACGCTGAAAAAGCGGCCCAAAAGGCCAGCGCTGCCCGACTGAAGGAACTCAACGCCCGCAAATCTGCGTCGGGAAGGGGCGGAAAGTCCCGCGCTGGGCGGCGTGCCGCCGGTTCGAGTTCCAGCGGGCGCGTATCCCAAAGACCAACTGGTATGGTTTCATCCTGCCCTCGCATGCCGTTGTTGATGATGTATCTTAGGGTCGACGCCTCTGCGATCTAGCCCTATGCAGCCAGAGCCTTTGCCGACGCCGCCGGTCGCTTCCACCTCCGCGCTACCCATGGGTATGCTGTGACCTGTCATCCTGCTCCCCTACCTGTGGCTCACTTCATTCTCTCAGCGTCAACGCCTCTTCAATCCAATGTTCCCCGCTTCGAACCATCTTCGCCGCCCATCGCTTCAACTTCGCAGGCCCCGTATTTGGCCCACTTGTCCCAACCCCATCCTCACCTCGCCGCCTCCGCATACAACGGCGTCGAAGATCAGAACGTTTTCAATTTTGCTTCCCCCGCGTTCGGCTCATTCTTTGTGCCAAATACCTTCTCCGCCTCCACCGCGCAGAGCACTAGCTTCAACTTCAATTTCACCGAGCCCAACTACGGTGCGTTCGATTTTGATCCGTCCTGGTTCGAACCACCACCGCCGTCCACGTCCTTCGACACGCCCTCCGCCGCACCACTACTCTATGAAAGCATCGATTATAGCTACCTCTTTGCGCCCCCGGATGCGGCCGATACGTTGGTGGCTTCTTCACCCCCCAGTTCATTCCCCCGCCTCCCTCCCGTACCCCCTTCGTCCCCTCCGCCCCCAACCCCAGAACCAGTCGTTGAGCCCGTGCCGGCGTCGAAAAAGCGCAAATCTAGGGACGAGGTCGACCCGGCCCTCGTGCTCGACAAGAATTCGAAGCGCGTCCGAAGGGCACCTAAACAGTTTGATCTTTGAAATTCTGATGTCAAGTAGTAGAAATTTACTCATTGCCCACCTGTGATATCGTGCGAGGGGACTACGAATTTGAGTGGGTTGATTTCGGTCATGAGTGAATGCCAACGATGCTGCGTCCAAGTGCCGTGTCGGTGCGCGTCAAGCCGCGTCAATGCGCGCCGGTGCGTTGCGTCACTGCGCGTCAAGCTGCGCTGTTTCAACTTTTCTACACTCTAAGCACCGTACCTTACACCGGAGTTTAGCGGGAAGTTTGACCAACGAAAATTGTTTGGTTCAGTAATAACTTGATGTGAGGCTGAAAGCTGCCTATTTCTCGGCACAGAAGGAGAAGACATACTCTCAAGGCCATGAACACATCAATCATCCAATACTAAGCTAGTCGCAACTCTAGCTTCTATGATCCGAAAGGATCTTGAGGGCAAACTGCAATCGCGGGCATGTGTGTACTCGCTGGAGGGTGACACATGAGAGGTTTCATATCTGCTGGGTATAAAGCTCGCCGTAGAATGTAGGCCTTGGTAGCCACCACTTCGAGCACCACTTTTGAGGTGCAGTTGGGTGCGCTTAGGCGTTCAAGAACAAGTTTAGTAGACGAGGTGAGTCTCATATTATTGAGTACCAAGTAAACCTTGCCCGCGCAGTGGAGTATCTTGAGCAATGTGCGACCGCAGGGCTGAGTTATACGGGCGTCTTGACTATTCGGTGAGACCCTGTCTCCTATTCCTGGTCTGGTGGAGCACATGGGTACATAGTTCGGAGTGCTCCTACTGCACTCCTCAGATTCAGGGCTGAAAACCTACACAGTGTGGTGTCTACCGTTGTTGGTTCACCCTCCACCCATTCCTTGCACGCTCACCAACAGGGCATGAATGATATGAAATGTCTGGGGTCTTCGTTGTGCAACACGAGGTAAGCGTGGCAGGACGGAATATGTATGAATTGATGTAACACCGTGAAAAGTCAACCGTGGGAAGCAATTCGGCCATCTCGGGGCTATCGATCTCGGAGAGTATGTATCGCCAATTCCTCCTGCAGCATGCATTGGTGTCGAATACTCATTATTTACGGTGGGTTGCATGTCCCAGGAGATAGTCTGACGGGACTGTAACCTTGTAGAAGGGGAAAAGTGCCCCAACAGATTGTCAACAAGTATTTCTGGATTTACTGTGCCAGAAGTCATCGGCAACCCTTTATCTTGACATGTTTGATTTCCAATAGATGAGGAATGGACGCCAAGACGAAGCTCCTGGAGCCAGAAAACACTACTTGGACATTGTCGTATCAGTGTTTGAGGTCTGAGCGCCGCGTCACCGCCGCGTCGGTCCGCATCAGTGGGCGTCGGCGCGCGCCCGGTTGGTTTGTGTTGCCGAACCGGGGTGCCGCACACCGTGTGCCGCATCTGACGACGATGTGCCGCACATTGAATTGATGTGCCGCAAATTGAATCGATGTGCCGCACATTAACGCCGAGTGCCGCATCTGAAATGTGCTGTGTCTGCCGCATCTGTTCAATCCCGATAGGAAATGAACGTCCCCCGGGAGGTCTTCTTCAATATCAGTCCCATCCGAGCCAAGACGAGAGGTCGTACGCTGACTACATCTTTGGTGGCGGCGCCTGTACGGTATGAACAGTCCCGTATCGCAGTGAAAGTCTATTTAATTCCTGCGCAGGTCTGCGGAACTTGGACGATGTCATTTCCCTGCTCTTTTGCCCTGGGCTTTCGATCTTGCTCTGTGCGTCACTGCTAGCCACCACACGATTAATCCTCGTCTCAAGCATATCTTCAAGGACGACTGCCGGAAACGCGTCTTTCAGTTTGTGTTTGCTGCCCACACACGCCGTCTCGCTCACGAATGGTTTCGTAGGCTCAAGCGACCCTTGTTGGTGAAGCTCGCGTCGCCCCTTGACCTGAAAAGGTATCCTGGAGTCCAGTGGCTGGTGCCCCACCTTATCAAGGACGACGCCGGCCTATACTTCTGCGCTGACGTGGAAGCCGTCAAGAACGAAATGGCCACTCTCCGTAAAGATTCTAAATCTCCGCAGGAGTTCCACAATGCAAGTCCTCGTTCCTCTTCTGCACTTTATCGATTTCTCATCCAACCTAGACCAACGCCCTCGCGACGGTTCTTGCCCAGTGTCGTTTACAGGTATCGTGATCCTGATTTTCTTTTTCCATCGTCGCCGCTCATGTCTGCCCCAGAGTTTCCGTGCGCTGGGAGCCTGGATACCACAGTATATGCTCCGTGTGGCTCACACCAGGCGCAAGAACATCCGATTGTGCGTGTCAATTCCCGTCGGTCCTCCGTAGTGCCAACCTCAACAACTCCTCAGCCTGAAGGTCATCGCAACCCAGCACAGTTACAAGATACAAACGCTCTTGATGTCGCCTACGCTCCACCGAGTGTTTATGGCCTTCAACCGGGACCTCACTCGGATGGGGAGCAACGGTACATATGATATCTCATCCTCCTTCGTTCTTGGCTAACTGCGGCTTCAGACTGGCGACTCATTGCGAGCACCGTTATGACGGAGTTGAGATGATTAGCTACCGAGGATTGTATTGTACGGATCCCCCCGCCGCACTCGCTTTCGCCTGATCGCAACGCACATCGTCCTGCACCCCGCGCTCCGTTGGCAAAGTACGTTTCGATACCGCTGCTGTTCGATCAGCGCTCATTTGCTCCCACTGTCCGCAATGCAGCTCGCCGTGGACGACAACCTATCCACACTTTTACTCTATCTTTGGATGAGACCTGTACTACCTACCTATTCAGACCGCCAGTGTAATACCACCACCACGGTTTTATCTCCCATTTTCAGACGACCTAGATACATATTATTGTGTTTCCCGACGCGATTCACAACGCATCGAAATTATTCCGCCTGACGTCCATCCAATCCTGGAGTATAGTGTACCTCTACTTCAACCTAAGTCTGTCCCAGAATCAAGGACAAAGACGGCGTGTAACGTAGTAAACAACCTAAACGCTGTTTGTGGACCAAAACAACCCACTTGCCTTCTACCACCACAATCGAACTACTTACTTTTCATCAGCAATGTTGTCCACTGCCCACGCCCGACTCCGCCTCTTCGAAACGCAGGCTAGATGTGCCGCCATCGTGCGTCGTCTCGACTCAAAAAGGAACAGGATCGACGAGCTGGGTCTCAACCGTACGTGGGTTGTATTGCATCGTTCACTATATTCTTAAGATATCCAGCAGACGTTAGCATCGCTGCCCCTGGGTCTTACCTCGGGCCTTCTCGACGGTTTTTCTGGTCAATTCCAACCCAAGTAAAAAGCAAAGGGTGCCCTGTTCTCTCGCATTCGCACGTCCGAAAGAATCAATCTGGTAGGCGTGCCACCACTCACGAAGCGACACAGCTAACGGATTTCGTCTAAAGACTAGGTGAGGACCTGTGAATCACAGCGCCCTCACGAATTAATTGCCGCACCTCCGAATTTTGCCGGGCTGTGTAACTTGCTTTGCTCGTCCAAACAGGTCTCAAATACGACGAAGCGAGCCATCCCCCTCGCTTCTCTTCTCCTCCCACCATGGTCAATCCGCCCCCTCCCTTTCTTGCGGTGAGGAACAATCTCGCTGCAGTCGCGGAGTGTTCTAACCATCGTGCCTTCCAGGAATCGTCAACAAGGTGCGTGCTGCAGTTACTGTCCCCTTTTTCTGACGCTGCCTCGTAGACGTCGCCGGCATCGACTCGACCATGAACTTCAAGTTGTGTGCGCGCCTATGGTATGTCTTGAGGTGCTCGCACCAACACCACATTCTCATCATCCGTCGTCCAGCTCGACTCACGCTTGCCCCGCCATCGGAACGACCGTCCTGGGTGCAGGCTCCGCTGGTTATCATGTTTGGAGATTATCCGACGGACTGATGCGCACACGGCTCTCACAGAGATCGTGTGTTCTGGGGCCGCCGCCGTGGAGACCGTCTGTTGCAGACGAAACAGGGCTGCTCGTCTTCATTGACTCGTCCATGTCTCCCGGCTGGGGCACCCATGGAGAATGTTCCCTTGCGGGGTGAACGCTTCGTGGGCCGGGGCAGCAGTCCGAGACGGATCGCCTGTTGCAGGCGATACACCAGATCCTCGTGCACAATGTTGCCACTGCGCGACGCGCGGGGGGATGGGCTTGCCTTCGGGCAAGTACTCACAGCTCCCGATGGAACGGCTAAGAGTACCCCCCATTCAGGCTCGGGCTAGTAAGGTGGGCGGAAGGGATTTAGAGGGTCGGGAGAGAACGCGATGGGTGACGACGCGGCCTTTTTGTTGCTCGTGTGTTCATGTGGTGGAAGAGGACCTCGGAGGGGGCGCCTTCGGGCGCCCTGCGTTTACCTTGCCGTGGTCTCCGGGCTTAGGCTCGCGTCCTTTGGGCGCGAGCTGACCAAAAACGCGAATCGCTGTGTAGTACTTTCCTCGCCGCCCCGCTGTACCCCCAACGAAACTCATTACGGCGATTTTGAAAGTACTGGACGGGCGTTTGAAAAGCGGATGTTGGTGCAAGGAAAGACCGATTCTCTCGCTCTGATCATGGGTACGCGCTCTGATTTGTTTCGAGTGAACCGCGTCGACCTCTCTTCTTCAGCTACTCGGCTGCAATTGCGAGCCCCCGCACCCCGCCGTCGACGAGCACGAATCTCTAGGCCAAATGCCATCAGCCCACGTTACCGCGTTTACCGACCGGCAATGCATTGGCCCGAATAACTCCGCATCTTCGACGTGTCCTTGCAGGTCGTTGTCTTCGCCTTTCTCCTTCCTTTCTACTGCCATCTCCTTGCTTTATTCTGCTGGACTGCAGGCCAATTCCGGTCAAGACTAGGCTGCCAGTGCTTGCGAGGGGGAAGCTTCCAAGCTACTTATCTCGAATCTCGACGGGCCGACGACGGCCTTGTATTCCGCCAGGACGGCGCTTTGACTGGCACCGCACAATGCCAACGACCCCTCCTAGACGACGTGGATAAGCTAAGCGCAGAGGTTGCGCAGAGGTCTTCCATCAACTGCCGAAAATTGATCGAAAACTCGTCTATTGTCCTTTCCTTCTCCGCCCTTGTCTGTAATATGCCCGCAGGGCATGTGATCGGGCGGACCGCCGGTCCGCATCGGCAACTGTCGGCAACCATCAGGACAACTGTCAGTAGCCAATGAATAACACCACCCAACAACGCGTCCAACGCGTCGCGTCGAAATACCGGTCAAGTCCATTTAGACCCAGCGGCTTCCAACAAGACTCACTGGTTTTGAGATAGGGCGAGAAACCATCAATCCCCAGCAACTACCAACAGGCCTCCCTTACTTTTGAATTTGTCCGAAGCCAATTGGTGTCTTCTATACAAACACAGTGACCGGTCTTCGATGGTCTTGACCACCTCTGAAAAACCGCCGAAAACCGTTGGGTCTTGGTGGTTTTCATCAAACCGCCAAAACCAGCCATAACCGTTGGCTTTCGGCGGTTTTTGATGTACCGGAAAGCCATTGGCTTCCAATGGCCTTCGTGACAAAAGGAAACCCAGCGAGATCCATCGACAGTTCTGAGTTGTGACTCAGTGAGATCTATCGACAGTTCTGAGTTGTAACTCATAGTAGCCTGCAAACTAGTAGCACTACGGCAGTCTCGGCTCCAGCCAGCAGAAAAAAACGAATATATTGGCTGCCAGTGGTTCTTTATACCGAAACAAAACCAGCCAAGGTTGGGCAAAGCTGGCCATGACCACTGGACATGAATGGCTTTTGTTGAATGTACAAAACCAATGGACTCCAGTGAACACCGATGGGTTTACACCATAAAATTGTCCGAGTTCAGTTGTCTATGTCTACATCCATTGCTACTCCATTTACCTCATCCCAAAATTCCTGTGTGAGGTCCCGCTTCCTCGAAACCACCCGCTTCTCGACACTCTCACCATAAACCATCATCAAGACATGCATGAAGAAATCAAAGTTGACATCGGTCATCTGTCGCAGCTGAGATTCGAAGCCGTTCAGCCAAGAATTCAGTTGCTCTGCTGTCTCCGTATTGAATGCCCGTGTTTGGTGAACAACTCCATTATCGTCGACTTGCACGAGCACCAAATCAGGCTGGGATCCGTTGGTTGGCGCTGGATTGCACCTCGTACGGCAGAGAATGTCGGTTGCCCGATGACCGATGTAATGCCAGGCGTCGACAATGAATTTTGTGGAGGTGAGCCAACTGTCGTCAACATTCTGTGTCACGATGTGGCGAAGCAGCTCGCATGCTTTGTCGTAAACGATAAAGCTCGGCCTGAACTCCGGAAAACCGTCCCATATCTTGTTGAGGAAGGCAAGGACCTGTGGTGTGCTTTCAGACCGATAGCACTTCCCCCATCCAATGGGAACACCACACGCCCACTGCACAGTCTGAACACAGTAGATCGACTTTGCTTTGAACGTGTGGACCACCTTCTCCCCGGGTGTATCTCCCAAAGCTTGCAGCTGCACCTGGAGCGAAGGCCCACGGACCGGATGAGCCCCAATTTCTGCCGCACCCATCTGCCGCCGAATAACTCTCTGGACCCCGGGGAAGGATAGACGATGGAAGCGGTCCTCGTATTGTTTATGCCAGTCGATATGCGACTGATCATCACAAGTGAGTGCGTCCGTGGAATGAACGGGACGCCCGCAGGGGATAATACCACACTGTAGGCGGAGATCCAGATGGACTTCACAGAAGCGACCGTTCTTGTAATTGGCAAGAGGACCAAAACAATCATCGAGCGCACATTTCTGGCAGGACCCATTGTAAGCTTTTTACCGGCAGCGACGGTTTCAAATGAGATGCATACTTTGTGTTTGAGAGTTTTGCCGTCCATTACCCCCAATCTCGTATATCCAACAGGTTCTCCTGCAGGCGGATGCTCCTGTCTGGGAAGGTTCGAGGGTAAATTCGCCGGCAGCGGCTGTTCTTCGAGCATGACTGGGTCGATCTGTGAAGCACATCAATTTATGGTCTCCAATTCACGAATTAAAAGGCAATAGACTCACTGCATCGGCAGGTCCAGCTTCTGACCCAACAACCTCGGCTTCCCCGCCAGCTGGGGCACCATTTTCAGGAGCATATTGTTTGATGTGGGTACAGTCCATACAGCCGTGTCGCATAGCTCCGGGAATATTGCCGCCGTTCTTTCCAATGACGTTTCGCACTGCCTCCGCAAGTGACTTTGTTGGAGAATGTGCTTCGCAGGAGAACATGGCATCTTTCCCGTGGGCCACCAGGAGTCGCCGGGAGAAGTGTTCCACAAAGAGACGCTGGGATTGTCGGTAGGTGAATTGGATGTTGATATCATCCGTGGAGTCGTTGACCCAGTCGGCGAAATTGGACCAACCCGAGTGGAACCGCTGCAGGGCCTTTTCCTGAGCAATGGCAATTTTTCGATGCACCCATACCCCATGCTTTGAGACTCGGATGAATGCGGTGTCGTATTCCAGCACTTGGCTACGCTTTCGACCTGGCTGCTTCCGTGTAATCATGTCCGGATAATAGTCTGCATTACAGGTCTGGCACCTGCCGACCAGCAGGTCTGCAGAGACCCATTTGAAAGAGGCATCCAAGAGCCATACTCTCTGAGCCTTCCCTTTGGGCCGACGTCGTAGCGAAGGCAGAAGATTGCGGTCCCCGGGAGGACAGAACTTGCAGTTTAGGCGAGAGGTACACAGGATAGGCCGCGGGGGACGAAATAGAAATGCCTGCGGATCCGCTGCGTCGGTGAGACCCAGCAATAGATAAAGCCGGTCGAGATCGCGACAGATGTACTGGGTGTATTCGGGGGCGAGGTTAATTCCCGTAGCCCAAGCCTCCACATTGTTGGCTTCCTCGTGGAATGCACGAGTTAGGAGTGTCTGAATGGTCCTCATCCAGCCCGTGAGCGGTGCTTGTCGGCGCGCCTCATTCAATTGATTTGTGTGGAGTCGCAGGATGGGAAAGAGTGAAATCAACACCCATAACACGTAGAGGGCTTGCTGGACAGCCAGCTCTGGAGGGAAAAACAGCTCGAGGATCCAGATGAGATGTTGAACTGTCGGAGCCATTGTCGAGGTCGGGATCACGATGCGACGGAAGCATTTCTCGACGACAGATTCAATAGTAAACATATAACTACAACACATTATACCGAGATTAACTTCGAGGGTACTGAACTTGTCTGTATTTCAGCTGGGGGCATCTTGAAGGAATAATATAGGCATACCTTCTCGGGGTTGTAAAAGTTGGGTTACCGGCAGCGTGTTCTGTGTTCCCAAATAATAAAATGCTGTACCAGATGGTCGGGGAGGGAATGGAGGACGGCCGACGGTCCGGAGCGTCAAAGGAATCGAAGGTCCTAAGGAACAACTGGCCAGGATAAGTTCAGTTTCTCAAATGACCTCAAAATCACTTACTCCGTGATGGCGCCAATGCGCCGATGCATTTCGACTCCTGCTGGTCAAATCACACAAGGTGTATGTGGGGGACGTTCGAGCGAAGAGGATGCACCAAAAGCCCTAAGGATTCGAGCAAGTATTGAGTGAGATATGTTCAGTTTTGAAGATGATCCCGGAAATCACTTACTCCGTGATGGCGCCGACGCGTCGACGCATTTCGCCTCCTGCTGGTCGGTTCGCACAAGGTGCACGTGGGGAACGTTTGAGCGAAGAGGATGCACCCAAATCCCTAAGGATTCGAGCAAGAACTGGCCAAGATATGTTCAGTTTTGGAGATGATCCAGAAATCACTGACTCTATGATGGAGGCGATGATGGGACGGCGATGTGCCGACACGTTTCGCCTCCTGCTGGTCAAATTACACGAGAATAATGCGGGGGACGTTCGAGGGTACAAGAGCGTCGAAAGAACTAAGCAGTTTGAGCAAGAACTGGGGAAGATATTGTTCAGTTTTGAAGATGATCCCGGAAATCACTTACTCCGTGATGGTGCCGACGCGCCGACGCATTTCGCCTCCTGCTCGTCGGATCGCACAAGGGCAACGTCGGGAGCGTCCCAGGGTAGAGGATCGTCGAAGAAACCAAGCAATTTGACCAAGACTTGGGCAAGATATGTTCAGTTTTGAAGATGATACAGGAATCACTTATTCTGTGATGGAGGCGATGATGGGACGGCGATGTGTCGTCGCGTTTCGTCCCCTGCTAGTCAGATTACACGAGGACCATGCGGGGGACGTCCGAGGGTACGGGGGCATCGAAGGAACTAAGTGGTTTGAGCAAGAACTGGCCAAGATATGGTCAGCTTAATGAAAACAACGAAAATTGACATACCCTCATCTTGTACACAGGAATTTCGGACTCGAGGCTGTAAAGGACATTTAGGACCCACATATAGCCGTTAGAGACGTGGTGAGGGTGTTGTTGCTCCGATGTACCCACCCGGAGACGGAAAATACCCTTTTCAAGCACGACATGAATGGCCAGCACAAATGCAGTGGTGCAGTCAAGTCTCGGGGTCTCGGGGCTTTCTGCTTCTTCAAACCACACCAGAGGCAACCTGGGAATGGGCTAGAGGGCACAGATTGACGATAGCTTCAGCCAGCCAGACGAGATGGTCGTGTGGGTCCATGTGGGTGGAAGAGGAAAAGCATTTCCGCATTTCCTCTTTGGGCGAAGCTCCGGGTTACCTCTCGCCACCATAACCAACTCAGTCTCCTCCGACGCGTCAACACAACACCTCGTGACCCAGCGCGTCGCATTTGGCCGGACCTGTCCAAACTGCAGCGCACATCTGTGGTCCCAAGCTCCAAGTACTCCCTCGGGCCCGTCTTTCAGACTTCATTCACGAATGTAACTCGGTGGAGTCATGGCAGGAACGACGTCGATGCAGCTGAAGTATGAGGATGTTGTGGATAGAGTTGAATCTAGTGCATTTAAATCAAGTGAGAGTTGAATCTACGACAGAAAAACTAAGTCTTGTATAGCTACTTATCGAGCGAGTCGGAATCGATCTCCTTGTCCTTTCCTTTCCCCTTCGTCTTCCCAGCCTTTCCCTTCGCCTGCAGCTTGGATAGCTCCTTCTGCAAACGCTTGGCCTTCTTGTCCCGCTTCCTCTGCCTCTCCGACTCGCCATCCGAGTCTGAGTCCTCGTTCGGCGTGCGGGCACGTTTGCTGCGCTTGCGCTTGCTCGGGCCTGGCTTCGTGTCCTCCAACTCCTCCAACTCCTCCTCAAGAAGCTTCTTGAAGGTCCCGTAGTCCATGTCGTCGAACTGGGCCTCCAAATCCCGTATATGAGCGTTGTCCTCGTTACAGCGCCCTTTCCTCACGTACTCGCCGGCGTCGGTATTGAGCTTCAGGGCCTTGCCGAAGAGGATGTGATTGTCGCTGGTGCTCGACTTTTTGAGACCGCAGGAGAAGATCACGTCGATCTTGGTGCAATCGAGGCCCAAAAAGCGCTCCGGTCTTTCGACAGTAACGGTGGCCGGCAACTGCAAGTCTGTACGCGGTTGGTCTGAAGGAGCAAACACAATATGTTAAGCAACGTACTGGCAGGAATGTGGTACCCAGCCCCCTTCGGTCGGAGATACTTAGAGAATTTCTGGTAGTATGTGTCGAATCCGCGGTAATTGTCCAACCCAGTGCCGGCGTCGACGTTCTTTGGCTGATTGAACTCCTCGGTGACCCCGACAAGCTCTCGCATAAACTGGTAGAACTCGGGCCCGGAACCTTTCTTGGGAACTAAAGCCGCTACGGCAGCCCTTTCTTGCGCAATCTCAAGAGGGCGGTCGGTGCCAGCTCCGGTGAGATTGATCGCGGCGGAGGGTAGGACCGTGGTCTGGGGAAATGAGACATCAGACAGGGCGAGAGAGGCTAGTAAGTATTGATGACGCACCGCGGATGGCTGGAAAAAAAGGGTGCACTCGTACTCGTCATCCCGAGCAGCGGACTTGGTCAAAGGGAGGTGATTGACCCGATCCCAAGCCAAGCATTCGGGAAGAGGGCCATCTACATGCTGCGCCACAGAACCGATAGCGAGATGGCCCTTTCCGCCATTCCCGAGGCCATGGCGTGCGAGTCTTCCTGCCCGATCATCTGAGAAGCACTTGTGAGTTCGTCTTCACTCTCAATGCAATATAGATACTACTTTTCATTGGCGAGAAATTGTTAAGGATGACCGGCACCAAGGTGGTGAGTTTAGTCTCGTGAATGAGACTGCCACCGGTAGACACGCTCTGGTCGATGGCGACGTTGCCGACGTACACCTCGGCAGAGGGGAAGTTCTCGATGTGCGGATGTTCGAATTTAACAAGAACTTGAGGCGCGATATAAGTTCCATCTCATATTGCGGAAAAAATGTTCATACCGTTGCCCGTCACCGTCGAGGGCGGCGAGGGTAAGACCTCCTTGCCTCCCGCTACTTCTTCCTCTTCCTCCTTGTTGTCTTCTTCTTCAACAGATGGGGCCTTGCTTGTCTTCGACGCGTTGGTCAAACTAGACTCGGAAGGAGTAGGTGCTTTACGTCCCAGGACTCCTCCTAGGAGGAGTGTTGAGCTCGATGAAATATTGTAATAGAAAAAGACCTGCCTTCTGCGAGGGCCTTGAGCCCCAGCTGCAAAGGAACCAATGAGCCCTTGGGGTCGGTCGTCAACTTCTTCTGGTGCAGCTTCAAGTTGGCACTGCGGTGTAAAAAAACCTTACATGAGGAAATTGGATAGCGGGAAAGTATGATTACTTACCCGGTTAAAGCTGGAATGGTCTTAGCTTGCTCCGCGAGATCCTCCGCGGTTTTTTCAGCGCTTGTCTTGATTTCTCCTCCTTTGCTGGGTTTCTTCCCCTTTCTATGCTCATAAAGCTGGGCAAATCTCGCGTCCTGCGCAAGCGATGTCTCGGTGTCGAAGCGCTCCTCGATGAGACGAATAAGGACGTCCTTCTTGTACAATTTCTGATCCTTCTCGTCCCGAATGAGAATATTGAGGGCGACACATATGGCCTGCAAGTCTTTCTTGTTGGCTTTGTCGAGAGGCCCTTGAAAGACGACAGGGGTACTGTTGAGGGCAAGCTCGGCGGGGGCAACAGTGGCGGTGGACATCGTTGGTTGCAGTGGAAGATAAGGGGGATCACGCCATTTTGGAGAATTTCATATTTCGGGGGGAGGCAAAACCCAGCGACGACCAGCGGGAGCCACTGGACAGGCATAGGGGCTGAACAAATCCATTCGAAACACATACAAAGCCTATGGAAACTGCCGGACTCTGTTATCTAATCGCGGTGACCAGCGGACACCTCTGGCCACCGGTGACCACCGGTAACCGCCAACGACCGTCGGCCATGCGGGCATAAAACTCGCCCTTGTCCCGAAAACAATTGGTCGACTGCATGCCATTCCATACGCGCCTTCCTCTGCATACTACATCAGCGCTTGGGCCCCGGGAGCACAAGGAGAGGCGCTACATCAGCAGTGCTTTGACCTGCGCTTTGGCCCCGACCGGGTGCATTCGAGAACAATGGGAGAGCAGGCGCTTATAAACCGTCACAGTTACTGGTTTTCTGAACAACCCCCGCCCTCACCCAACTACCACAACCATCCTGCACCATGTCTACCCGCCTCCGTAACTTGAAATCCGCGAAGGACGACGTTCCTACACAGCAACTGAGCACCAACCCTCCGTACCAGCGCACTATCGCTATTACCGTCGGCGGCATTGTCATCGTCCTCCATACGACGGTCTCTGGCTCCATCTTCGTTATCACTGGGGACGGGAAGCAGAAATGCATCGAGATCAAGGTCGCGGTACGTCTCCCTCTCTCCATTTGCACTCGCTTCCTCCAAACTCACCCTTACTCAGGCCCCAGGCCCGAGTCGCCCTCTCGTCGCTGGCGCCAACCGGTCCATTGACAGCGAGGTCAACGTGACGGCCACGATACGGACCATGGACGCCCACGGTAACACCGTGAAGACGGAGGAGGACGTCGACGTCAAGGTTGAGGGTACGTTTTTGTTCGTTCCTTCGAGTCAGGCGCATCACTGACATCCGGTGCAGAATGGGACGACGTCGAAGAGAAGATCGTACCTTCTGCGCGCGTCAAGAGCGAGAGCCCACCCGTAGCTGAATCGTCGGCGCTGAAACAGACGCCCAGTGCGTCGGCTCACATCTAACCTTAAAGATCATCATACTCATTGTGCCACCTATCAGAACCCTCCACCTCCCAGAAATCCACAAACAACATCAGGCCCAAGGCCGCGACAGCGTCTACATCTTCCTCCTCGACTCCTCGCTCCTCACTCGCGATCGCCCCCACCGTCGCCGATTTTGCGACGACGCGTAACGATGCCTCCCCCAGCACCTCTGTTATCCCGCCGCCACCCAAAGCGAGCCCCAAGAAGCGGGGTGCATCGGAGTTGGAGAGCGACGACGCCGGTGGCGAGCCTAGTAGCAGCAAGCGTGTTCGGGTCGAAGCGAAGGCGCTGCCGCGGCGTTCACGGCGTAAAAGCAGGACACCTCCCCCTCCCCCTGGTCTCTGTCGCTACCCGAGATTCATCGGCCCGCGCCCACCTGGGGATTCGGAGTGACGAAACCACGACCGCCTAATAACTAATGGCGAGCGTCTGAGATTGGAGATTGAATGCTCTGATCAGGCCGAGCAGAGCGTCACTCACTCTCCTCGTGCGGTGTAATGCCTCGTGCAGTTTCTTGTCTGTCTTCTAGAGATCGTATTTATCTTGTATCTTATTTTCGCGCTCAGGAATCCAGTGTTATTCGGATTCTCTCGCCCCAGGCGGACGCCTCCGAGGGTGTGTGTGTGGTGGAATTGGCGGCGACGTGGACCTGCTCCAGAGGAGGAGTACGGTGGACGATATACAGCTTGTTGACCGCCCCCGCGGGGACGACTGAATCGTCTCGCCTTTTTTTAGCAAGCCCATCTGTGACGGAAGCGAGAGGTTCGAGTTCCGACACACAGAGAGAGTAAGAGCAAATCCGAATGACTGTGGTAAGTTATGGATTCACTGAAGAAGCGCTAACTAAGACAGCTCGGTTTATATACTCGGATCAGGTGGCAGTACGGTGTCAACGAAAAAGGAAGGAGCGTGGGACAACGTAAGGTTAGGTGCGAGAGAAGAAAAGACGACGAAGGAGAGTGTGGTGAGAGTAAAGGTAAGTAATGAAAAATAATGAATGGCTGCGTACTATGTGACGGTCAGTTCCGTTACACACGCCCTCCAGATCGACGCAAACGACGATCTACTCCATGGGAACATCGGCCTCGGCGGCCTGGGTAGTAGCGACACCACTGCCGCTGGCGATGGGGGCACCCTGAACCTCGGGGGCGCCCTGAGCCTCGGCCAACTTGGCGGCCCGACGCTCCGTGAGCTCGCGCTGCTTTTCGCGGCGCAAAGCAATGATCTCCGGCGAGTTAACTGCGGCCGCAGCGCGCTCGCGAGCCCGAACGGCCTTCGCATCCCGCTTCCGGTCCTCG
Organism: Mycena filopes; assembly: GCA_029281495.1. Classification (NCBI taxonomy): domain Eukaryota; kingdom Fungi; phylum Basidiomycota; class Agaricomycetes; order Agaricales; family Mycenaceae; genus Mycena; species Mycena filopes. The sequence goes on along the minus strand of JARIHR010000002.1, from coordinate 2,156,247 downwards.
GCGCGGCGGCGCATGCGGTCCCGTCCAATAATCGCCTCCTGACCCTCTCGGAATTCCGCCTCGCGCACCAAGACCATACCCGCGGGAAGAGGTGGCGAAATATCCTCGTCGCGAGCCTGCATGTCGAGCAGGGTAGCAACATGGCCCTCGGTGACGTAGTTGAAGAAGCCATGGTCGTAGTCGTAGGTGCCCCAACGGAAACCACTCCCATCCAACTCGTTGCAGACACGAGCGAACGCAGGATAGCCATGAGGCTCGTAGGGTACGTGAATGGTCTGCGCGTGGGGATTATTGCCGTACTGATTATACTTGACGTACATCTGGATCGTCGCCATCGTTTCGACGTATTCGTACTTGTTCTCGTCGATGATGACCATGGTCGTGCGATCCTGACGGCGAAGGGCCTTGTGGGTCCGATTAAAATCGGCGTACTCGGGCGAGATGTGCTCGGGTGGAATGATGGTACCGTTACTGGTGTCGTAGAACGGCAGCATGATGGCAGAAGAAGCAAGTGAGTGTTCAATCACAGTGAGACGAAGAGAATAATCTGGGTGCTCGAAGGCGAGCTCACCCATACTTTCCCGATGGTTTATATCATCGGCGCCGTTGGAGCAAGTCTCCAATTCAACTCCAATTAGACTAGCCAGGAACTCGGCATCGTCCTGAGGTGGTTTTCTCCTTCCCTCGGTCAACTCACTGATATCTGAAATCCCGAGCACTTCAAAATATTCCTGCAAGGCATTCAACTTGCTGGCTTGCTGGTATGGCATCCAAGTTAAATCTCCGGATTGCCAACGCACTTCGAAGAGTGCGCGGCTTCGATGCCCAGCGTGTCCGACAATTCGGTCCACCGCCCATTCGTGGGTAGTTGCATCACTTGAAACACTCAGCTGACTCTCCAGCCGACCTGGGAATTTCCGGTCGTCGTTCGGAATATGAATCCGAAGGAGTGATGCATGGAATACATCATGAACTCCACGCTGCTTCATGTTGGCAGGGAGTTCGATGCGGAACGAAGAATTGTTGAAGTCCTCCAAAATACGGTAAGGACCAATATACTTCGGAATCAACTTGCGAGCCAATCCCTTTTCAAACTTGATATTCTTCGTTGAAAGGTAGACCAGGTCGTCCTCTTTGAACGGCTCCAATTGACGCTTTCGGTTAGCGTTCCTGGTCTGTTTCACCCGCGCCGCAATAATTGCATCATGGGCGGCCATGATAGCCAATCGGCGTTGAAGTGCAAAGTTGGCAATGCCCGGATACTCGCGTGAACGGTCGGAGTCCCACAGCAGCGAGCGTGGCATCATTCCTGTGTTCAGGAAGAACGGGGAATAACCCGTGGACTCAGAGCGTGCTGAGTTCATGGCAAATTCAACCGCAGGTAATTTTCCAACCCAATCTTTCTGCTTGTCCCCAATGCATTGCCGTAGCATCTGGGTCACAGTGCGGTTCGCGCGCTCCGTGGCGCCGTCGGTTTCAGGATGGTAAGCACTAGACATTCTGAGTTTAGTGCCAATTAACTCATTGAGGCGGCGCCAGAATGTACTTGTGAACAGCACATCCCTATCACTCACAATGGAGTAAGGTAAGCCGTGCAGCTTATACACCTGCTCGAACATCAGCTCTGCCAGCTGACGCGCGGTGTAGTTGATTCGGCTGGGAATTAAATGAACCATCCCCGTGAGGAGGCAAATGACGACAGTAATTGAATTGAACACGCCGTCGCGGTTCTTCGACTCGGGCAAAGGCCCAACAAAGTCGATCCCAATGGATTCCCAAGGCCGTGAAGGTGGGGAAAGCGAGTGGAGTAAGCCATACGGCTTCTGGTTGCTTGGCTTACTCTGTTTGCATGTCACACAGCTGTGGCAGAGGTCGTTGACATCTTCGACCATTTCTTTCCACCATACATACTCTCGCAAATAGTCAAGAGTTTTCTTGGGCCCCAAGTGCGCTAACATGGAATGGGCCTCGGACCACACAATCTCACGAACATTCCTACCCTTGTAGGTGATTTCTGGAATACACAGGCAAGTGTGGTCCTTCTCGCGAAGGTAGATCAGTCCATCGTGGACTTCGAAGTTGCGAAATGCCTTCGGGTCTTCAAGGATTTTCTTGAAGAATGGGTCTTGAGAATATTTATTCCTCAAGAATTTGACCAAGTCTAAGCCATCCCATCCATCCTTTATCACAGGAAAGAGGGAGGGGTCCAACTTGTTCAGCTCCGATTCAACTTCCTCAAGCGTCGGCGCGGCGGAAGTGTCCGGCTTGGGCTCGGAGTTTGCCGAGTCCATCAATGGCTGTGTAGGTCTAGCCTCGTTTGCTTCTTGTCGCGAATTTTCATGTTCGCTGGTACTCCCGCCCTCCTTTGCAACGTTTGGCGGTGCAAACGAACGCTTCGACCTCCTCTGAGGACTCTGGGCTGTCTGAGGAGCCTCTTTCACCTCTGTCTGGGCTGGGGCAACTTTGCGGCTGGTCGACCTCAAAACTCGGTCGGATGTCGTTACTTTGGCAATTTTCGCCTCAGCTTCAGCCTTTTCTGCGGCAGCTCGCGTCTTTGAGCGCAGAACTCGGTCACTAGACAGCGCCAAGGCCTCGCTACCCGCAAAAACCGGCATGGAGATGGAATTAATCTCCAATCCGTCGTTGTCAATCACGTCGTGGTAAGTGTACTCACTACGCGCGCGGACGGTACCTGGCACCTCGTTCGAATAGATACGTGACAAGGCATCTGCCAGGACGTTTTCTGTCCCAGGGACATAGACCACTTCGAAATCAAACTCCGAGATTTTCTCAATCCATCGAGCTTGACGCCCAGAGAGGTTTTTCTGGTTCAAAAGGTGAATTAAACCTTTGTGGTCTGTTACCCACTTGAAATGACATCCCTGTAGGATGTCCCGATGGCGCAGCATGCCCTCAACACCCGCCAGCATCTCAATTTCATGTACGGGGTAATTTTGTTGAGCCGAATTCAACTTGGCTGAAAAGAATGCGGCGACATCGCCACTTTTCCAGTCTTTGCCTTGGCAAATTACAGCGGCGACTCCACTGCTGCACCCATCGCTAACAAGGTACACCTGGTCGGCGCCCTTGCCGTATTTCAACGGCTTTCGGCGGTGCTCTCGATGCGCGTGAGTTATTGATTTTACATCCTCGAACGCGCGCTGATGAGTATAACTCCATCGAAACGGCACCGTGTCACCGGTTAGGCCGTGGAGGATGCCCATCGGCACGCGAACGCGTGCGAGGTCATTGCCCAAGTACCCCACAGACCCAAGAAACCCGCGCAGGAGATCTCGGTTGGTCGGGGTCTTCCAGTTCAACACTGTGTCGACCTTGTAGGGGTCCATCCGAATCCCCTTGTCGTCGACGATTCGGCCTAGGACCTTCAACTCCGAGCGCAGAAACTGCAGCTTGTTCTCCCCAAGGTACAGTTTCTCCCGTTTCAACACGTCAATAATTAATTTGACATGTTTTATGTGCTCCTCGAGCGTCTCGGAGTAGATGATGATATCGTCGAGATATACATCCATGAAGCGTCCGATGTAGTCGGAAAATAGGTAATTCATGAGGGATTGGTACGTCGCTGGTGCGTTACAATCCCCCTGCTGCAGTACAAGACTGACCATATTTCCGTCCGGAGTTGTTACCGCGGTTCGATGAACGTGCGCGGGCTCAACTCGAATTTGCTCGTAAGCATCTTGTCCATCGATGAGGGACCTATACTTACAGCGCGCCACGCGGCGCAAGATTCCCTCCATATCTGGCAAGGGAGACGACATCTTGTGAGTGTTCTTGTTGCGTGCTCGCAAGTCGACGACTACACGCAATCTAGGTGGGTTACTCTTCGCTTTTGGAATTAAAAGCATCGGCGCGGTATTGCCCGAGTTCGTGACCTTCCAACGGCCAGTTTTCAGGTAAGTACTTCGCTTCTCATCCCACTGAGGACGAAGCGCTTCTGGGCATCTCGAAGGACGCCATGGTAAAATCTTATCCTCGTCAATCAGAGGTATTGTATGATTTATCGCGCGCAAAGGTGGTAACTCCGTTTCGGCGGCAGTTTTACATACAGGTTTGGTGTATTCAACCAATTCCGCTCGTGCAGCTCGGATAGCATCCAACTCGAGTTCCAATGAGTGTGAGTACACTCGCGCCGTGGCTACGCCTTGAAGAGGTACGCATTCAGCACTCCCAACACAAACCCGTGAGGGATTTAAACCGATGCTCACCTTGTGCTGAAACAGCCAAGACGTGCCCAAGATCATGTCATATCCGTTGATATTCGCAACGTAGAAGGTGCGCGGACAGCTTATGTCCTGATAACTGAAGTCCACAGTGGCAGTATGATTAATCTTCGAACGCGATCCTTGAACGGCCAATTGCAACGTAATCGGTTCGTCCAGTTCTTCACGTTGAAGTTGCAGTTGATCTGCGACTGTGGTTGAAATTAGGTCACCAAGCGACCCAGAGTCCACCAAAGCTCGGAGTGGTTCACCGTTGACACGAACCACTATTACCAGAGGTTTGGCGACGATTTTATCAGGTACGCGTGGGGTAGAGGCTGTGCGCGCAATGCCATTCACCTGGTCGGCAGGCATTTGAACTCCGCTGCAAAATAGCGATGCCCTCGCCTCGGGAGGCATCTCTCGGCACTCCTGAATGAGTCCGAGCATAGACGAAAGGCTGGGCAATACCCTCGGTAGGGTAAGTCCTGCATCAATTGCATCGCGCCTGCGTTCAACGGACTGCAAGGTCTCTAAAATTCTGAACTCCTCCTCGGAGACTTCCTGCTCAAACAAGGTGTAGAAGTAACCGAAACTGGTGAGTTCAAAGTCCTCCTCAAAGGATGTCTCGTTCAACATCGTCCGGAGGTGGCTTTTCCGAATATAGCCAAGCAAATCCAACTTTGGATTGAGCAAAAGTGAGTCCGTGATAATGGAGGCTGGTTTTATATCCTCCTGGATTGACTCAACAATCAGATAGTCAACGGCACGACCTGCCTGCCTTCTGCAGTGAAGAGGCACAACGTGCTCAACTTGGCGCGCAACAGGTTCGTGAGCACCTAACTCGGTCAAATACATTTCTGACCCAAGCGCCAGTAAATCATCGATTGGTATACGATGAATCGGCTTCGGCTTGCCGCTTCGGGGAATCCCGAGTTGCGAACCAAGTCGCGCGGCATACCATGCCGCCAACTCAAAGTTGGGCTCACGAAGCAACCGCTCCGGTAAGACAATCAACTCATGGAAGAATTCATCCCAGATGAGATAATCATTGTCAGAGACTCTCGACACTTGGAATCGAGCTCGGTCTCGCCGCGGGTCATCCACGGGCACGCGTTCATCGCCGGGGTAAGGCTGTAAAAATTCTAGGTGGGCTTTTGCGCCCTCCGCAAGTAAGTCACCAATTTGGCGGCTTCGAGGCTTCACCACGGGACCATTCTCATTGAGTGCATCTTGCAGGCGGTGAATGCGATCCTCGAAGGTCTCGTTTAAGCATCTGCGCGTCGCATCCGACTTGAGTGCGTCCTCATCATCGGAAGATTCCCAGTCCAAATCACTGACTGATTGCAGGTCGTCGCTGACTGACAACAAGTCAAGCACTGACTCGTCGTCTGAGTCGTCAGACTCAGAGTCAGTTATGGGCTCGAGCGCGGGCATGTCCGGATCGGTGGCGTTCGGCGAAACCAAGTCGAAACTGGATATGTCTGAACAATCGAAGTCGGACTCATCGCCGTTGAAGCTAGACTCGGCCCACGCGACCAAATCGAAGGTGGAGTCCCTCAAGTTTGATGCTAGAAGCATTCTGGACTCCGTCCCGTAATTTACTCGGTAAGTGTCTTCCGCAGTCTGCGAAACTTCAACCTCAATTGCGGGATTCTGATTCCATGCAGTACACAGAATAATAATTGCCATTGCAGCATATGCGTCTCCGAGTTCCGTAAGATAACGCTCGTCTCGTGAGACCTGACTGGGGTCTTCGCCCCGAGCAACTGCGAGCTTCTCGGCGTACCAAAGTCCCAGCGGGAACGTTGGATCTCGCAAGTGTTGACTTGGAATTTCAACGTCTTCCGACGTCAAGTTGTCCATGATTACATGTTCGGTAGGTGATATTTCGAACACAGTGAAGCGTCTCTCCTCCTGGGCAGCATCTTCGCCCGGGAATGGTTGAGATTCTTGGAGCACGATCTCGGCGAAACGAGCCGGTAAGTCACCAATTGGCTGCGACAGCGTTGTGTCTGAAGTGGGGGAGTCGAAAAATTCTTCTTGGGTACCCTCGCCCTCCTCGACTTCCAGCTGAACAGCTGTCGAGCCAACATAGAGTGCCTCATAGACCTCAGTCGTCTCATCAAGACCTGGGTTGGTTTTTATTCCAACTGCATGTGCGCCAAAACCAGGAGGTTTACCCTTCTGCTTCGACACCATGGTGTTGAGTTTTGGGCAATTCCTCGCTATATGACCTGCGCCTTCGCAGTTTAAGCATAGACCAGCGGCCAACAACTCATTCCGCTTCTGCGGAGATAGTTTTCGCTCCCAAGGGCGATCATCCGCGGGCCTTGAACTTTGACCAGCAGTCGACGTTGAAGCCGACTGTTGGGGACGTTTATCATGCCGTTTCCCAGGGACAAAGCTTGTCGCTGAGGTACGCATTACCTCATTCCTGTTGCGGGGATTAAATCGCCCTCCGCGTCCGCGGCCGGTGCGATTAAAGTTGTTGGACCTGGGTGGCGGATTCTGGTTCCCATTTCTCGGACCAGATGCGCCAGAGGCATTATCCTTGTGTTTCAACCCAAGGAATACCTCTGCATGCTCGGCGGCGGTGACAACCTTCTTCCACCTGGAACTTTCTGGGTCGTAATCCTTACGCCAGAGTTCAGTTTGAATTTCTGGCCGCAAACTGCGCCAGAGTTTCACAACTTTTTCCTGGTCATCTCGCAACCCGATCATGCTGTAGATATCCTCGAACTCAGCAATGTGGTCGGTGACCGATTTGTTGTTCTGATAGCAACGGTTCAAACGATCGCGCTGCTTCATGCGGAAATCAGGTGGGAAACAAAATTTCAACATCTCGATGAAGAAGTCCTGCAACGTCCAAATAGACTTGCTCGGGCGAACTTTCCGGTTGAAGAAAGTGCGTGCTTTACCCTCCAAATAATAACCAAGCATCAAAACTTGGTCCTCGGGGTCGACGCGACCCAACTTCAAGTACTGCGTACTCTCATGAAGGAACTGCAAATATTGGTCCGAATCGGCGGCACCATTGTATATTTTTGGAGGTATGGGTTTAATTATCATTCTGGACTTCTTACGGTGACCACTAGCGTGTTTGCGTGTAGGTCCGGCAACCGCGGCCTCCGATTCATTGTCGCTTGATGAGTTCTCATCAGAACTTGAACTCGAGGAAGAACTCGAGTCCGACGGCTCTTCTGGTGGGGTTGAAGGTTGAGCAACACGCTCAGTGTCACGAATGACCTGATCGAAGAAACCTCCCGGTGGCAGTCGACCAGCCACAGACTTGCTAGAGCGTTTCTTAAAACCCTCATGATCAGGGTTAGGAGGATTGGTGTGCATCTGGTGCACAACACTGTCGCGAACAGCATCCTCGGCCTTGCTGGTTGATTTACCAGCCTTGGTTGATTTCTGTCGTTGTTTGAGCTCCTTCAAGTGCTTCTTCGCACTTGAGATCTCATCCATGAGACTCTGGCCAGAGTTTTCCCCGACGCTCTTGCGCGGGGACGGGCTCACAACAACCGGGGGAGAAGCTTTCCCCTTGTTCGAATTCGGACGGTCAGCTGGACCTCCGAAATCATCGTCGAAAAATCCAACCGGGGTTGAAGCCGGCTCAGACTTAATCCGATGAATTTCCTCGAAATTCCGCAGCGCATTGCGCTGCGCATTCAATTCAGTCTCGGAAAATTCACCCGAGATATCCGCTGCACCCCAGTTTCCTGGGTCAGCGCCCTTGCCCTTTTCCTTCGAAGGGCCTGCGGCCGCATTCTCAGACTCACCACGTGAGACCTGGAAATGGGTGGTACGAGCGGCCGGCTCCACTTTCAATTGAGTGGGTTCAATTGTTTGGGCAGTCGGAGTTCTCACACGGGCAACATTCTCCGACTCCACAGCACGGCGCTCCGATTCCGCGCGGGCACGGAAGGCCGCCGCAGCAAGTTGTTCGTAACGGCGGGCAACCTGGGCTAGCGCCTCAGGACTCATGTTCTGAGTCGCGATCCCAACGGTCGAAGGGAGCTCAGAGGAGCGGGAAGCGGCGCTGTTCTGCGAACCGCTGCGCTCGCGATGAGTACGAGACGTCTTCTTAGTTACCATAGTCCAATTGCTATCATTCGGACCTTCGTGATTATTGTCCGACTGACCAAAATCGACATCGCGGCTAAGGAGAGGAACCGTTGGGGAACGGCTATAGCTTTCCCTCGCAAGCGAGGTACTAGCGTGTTCTCGAGGCCCACGAGGGGCCTGCGAGGGAGACACAACCCGGCTGTACAGCAGGTTGGGGGAGACGGGGCGCGACGTGGGCGAACCCAAGCCGCTAGACGGACGACTCACATTGGCACCAGAGCCATTGCTAGCACCAGAGCGACTGCGCGGAAGGGGAACGAGGGCAGCTCGGCCCTCGCGAACGGCAGTGCGAGTCCCGATAGGAGAGCGTCCACGAGTAGATGACATTTTTGCAATTCTTCAGTGCTGGGGGGTCCAAGCGAGTCGGTATCGTCGGTTGATCAGACCAAGTTAACCAGAGCAGAGCTTTGACCAGAGTATTCGAGTCAAAAAGATGTGACGGAAGCGAGAGGTTCGAGTTCCGACACACAGAGAGAGTAAGAGCAAATCCGAATGACTGTGGTAAGTTATGGATTCACTGAAGAAGCGCTAACTAAGACAGCTCGGTTTATATACTCGGATCAGGTGGCAGTACGGTGTCAACCAAAAAGGAAGGAGCGTGGGACAACGTAAGGTTAGGTGCGAGAGAAGAAAAGACGACGAAGGAGAGTGTGGTGAGAGTAAAGGTAAGTAATGAAAAATAATGAATGGCTGCGTACTATGTGACGGTCAGTTCCGTTACACCATCCTCCGCCATGGATCATTCATCGACTCTTCTTGTTCTCCTTCTGTCGGTCTCAAGAAGCAGTAATAGTGGGAAATAATATCAGCGTCGAGTAAGAAAACGTTGGAACTCAAACCCCGGGCTATTGCCTGCATGGGCAATTTGGGCAAGGATACAGGGACATGAGGGCCAGACGAAGAACGATTCAGACGAAAATAAATGAGACACCGCCGTATATTTCGACAGGGATCGAACTAACGTAGCAGAAGGCTAAACAGAGGACTGATACTGATGCCGACGCCCGCGCCCAATACCCCTACGCCAGCAGGCTCAAGGAACTCGCAGCGACTCCGGATCCGAAGAGGACTCCTCACCGAGCGTAAAATTCACAACAAAATATTCGGTCGTCGGGAATTGGAATTGACACGCTAAATATCACACACAGAATCCTTTGTCCCGTTCACATCCCATGGGAATATCTTTTCCCTGCTCTTTATCTTCGCGACGCGCCGAAGACGCGTCAATCCCCATCTAGCTTGATCCGAGTCGCTTTCGCCGTCGGGCCTCGGCCTATCCTTTCCCACCACGTCGTTGTCGACGGTCGCATTCACTGCTGCTCAGCTGGAAGGATACCGAGAGAAGCTCAACACGCGGATCATGTTTACTTGCATCCAGACCTCAGCTTCGTGTCGAACAGTGGCCTGAACGCGAAATCTCCCTTTGGTCCTCATTTTCTCTTCAAGTTCCTGAGCTTCTTTCTGAGTCTTTTGACCTTAAAGTTGCCCTCCGGTACTCCATACGCCCGCTCTTTACTCTGGCGAAGCTCTCGGCCCTCGAAACAGCGTCCGGAACAAGGACGTCGTCTTTCACCGCTCCGCGCGTACATTGTGAGGTGGGTCATCCACCCGTGTCTCGTTCAAGTTTTGCTCACCGCCCAATTCCGTAGCATAATAGACACGAACAACTGCGTACACTGGTCGTGAAACCGCCCTGAACCTGTCCCAAACCTTCTACCTCGAAAGGCCGGATGTCCACATACTCCTCCGCCCTCGACACGCATCCGTTGACGCCCACTGCAGCACTGTGAGCTCGAGTGCGCTCATTCTATGATTTCAGAGTTACTTAACCTCAAATCGATAGACTCTTGCGATTGCACTTTGAGCTTTACGGAAATTACGGTGCGCAGCACCTCAGCTCTTGAACCTCTCCGCATTGACTGACGTGTCTGTTCTTTTTGCAGATCCAACGACTCCAGATACTACTGTATCTACCGACTTAAGGACTAGCTGTGGTCCGTCTTTTCATTTCCCCATCCGCCCCAGTACTTATCGCTCCGTAAAAGGATTCGCCTCTCAATTCGCCATAATTTTCCCTGCTCACACGCACACGTGAACCACAGCTCCAATCGTCTCGCCGCACCAACTAGCCTTTGGTTCAAAGCGAAGGCACTCGCTTTGAAGCTCACGGACATGGTGAGCTACAATCCCTCGACTTTGGGCGTCGGTATTTAAACGTTCACGGCATAGGGACCGTCGGCCTTGTCACTTGGCACACCTGCTTGCGTCCCTCCACGTTCCTCCTAGGAACTTTCTTTGCGGAGGATCGCATGAATGAAGGGGCTCGGAGCAACTTGTGGTCTCCGAATTGACCTTCAGCTCAGCGCCACAAGCACGGGGCACGCCGACATCGATGAACGATGCAGCCTGGCCGACGGAAGTTGGACAGGAATTAGATGCTTCCCTAAATCCACGAATACGGCCAGTTTTCCAGAACTTCCTCGACGAGCACGCTCTCTTCAAGCTTCCTGGGGGACAAGAAGAGAACACAGGGCTTGGTGGTGGATGCGGTAGATTGACGGACGCCGATTGCGAGTCGGAGAAACAGTTTGGCTAGTTTCCGACAAAACCTTCACCGACCCGAATTTGCGCTGCCGAGCCTGCGAAGAATGCTCACACACGAAGCCATCGGTCGAGTCACCGACCGCGCGCTCGCGGCAGACAAGAAACTGCCCTCAATGGCACGAAATCTGCTACTTACAAGCTGCGAACCCGTGATTGAACGAAGCCCGATCTCGTTCTCGTCGGCCCAAAATCGCTGTATCGGCTGAAGAGAGCATTCACGAACCATCCGACTTTCAAGCTCAAGAGTCCCCGCTGTTCGGGTGCTTTGGATACACGCGGAGGACGCTGTGGCGGATACGATGGCCGCAGAGCTGTGCGCAAGTCGGACGGAGCAGGAAAACGCTGTCGTCGACTCAAGGCCAGCGCCGGGGATGAACAGAACAGAGGCTACGGCAACGGCAACGCAGGAGGAGCAGAGGCAGAAGTGGACGGCACGAAAGACGACGGTGCGCCCTTGATTCGCGTGTCGACCGCGGGACGCGGGAAACGGTTCATGACGGATCCAGCACCTCCGAGCTCATTCAGCTTGACGTCCTTTCCATACGTTCGCACTCTGAGAATCCCCACGAACCAACAGTGCCTGAGCGCACGCGAACACACAGACGTCGTCCGCCGCAGCGCAGCAGCACCTACCGTTACATGCGACCTTGAAGCCGCTGGGAAGTTTCGGCTTCGGCGTGCGTACGGTGTAGACATGGCCCTTAATCCCGCCCGTGTCGTTTGCCCTCGATGTTCTTGTGGCGCATCCATGGCCAGTAGACGATCCCAGAGCGCCAACGATACTGCTGGTTAGTCTAAAGGTCTTACCCCTAATTTTTCTCGAGTGTTTGACCTGACCACTTGACAGTCGGGATAGGGCGGCCACCGGGTCTTGACTCCATTCACCCTGTTCGGACGAAACCAGAAACAACGGAGAATGGATACACCTACCACCACATGCGCTCGCGCAAGCCTTTACGGATTTCCCCGTCGTTGGAGTACATTCACGAGATGCAGGCTAGAAACGAGGTCAGTCACCTTTCCCGCTCGTTTGTATATCGAAGTACATACCGATCTCCTCTCGAGCACAGACGCTGCAGAGCGTCCCGATATAGCATCCAGAAATCATGACGTCGTCGCTCGTCAATCGAGATGGTCTTGGGCACTGGCAGACACTTGAAGAGTCAGCAGTCGGCCAGATGTCGGACACATATTGCGGACGGTGTGAGGGGCGAGGATGAGATGGAGGGGAAGGGGAAGGGGAAGAGAGGACCAGTTGATTGGCGTCGATCTCAACAAGATCTGAAACGCCGGTCATCGGCAATGATGAACGTCGGGGTCTCCCTCTCACGAACGCATTCCTTTACCCCAAACCAAAAGGCTCCTCGAGCCTTTTGCCACGCACACCCAACTTCCTGGCCGACCGGACCACTCGCATCGATAGCGTCACCACAAAATTCAAGGACAGTTACTCCTGGTTACTCCGACTCGTCGAAGGAGCTGTCGAAGGGTTCACTCTTCCCTTCTCAAAGTCGCTTCATCGCCGCCTTCGAGGCGTAGCCAGTTGCCAGCCAGTCCGTCCACGTCGGACGGTCTGGTATTAGGTCGAGTCCTAGCCTCGACCGGATCACAAGCTTCTGGAACCCCGCACCTATGCAGGTACCACGGCGTACTGGCTACTTCGGATTCACCAGTTTTCGCTCGCCCCAAACGGACGTACCCACGGGTCGGCGCCCCTCGAGCCTCGATATCTTTGGCGATTTTCCTCAAGACAGTCCGAAAGAACTCAAAGAGCTCGGATAGTCCGCTACGATACTGTCCATTCTTGAAGATGCCGTCGTTATCGCCTCGATGGTGGTGCTATCTCTCACAGTCCCAGCCTTCCAGGGCAACGCCGAACGCCTGGCCATGATTTATCTTTCCTGAATCCTGAAATCTTTCGGCGCACGCGACATGTACACCCTCAGTGGTAATTTAACGACGCTCGCCGCCAGTCCATTCCCTCGTCGGCGTTCTCCCCACCTCGCCTTAATCGCTTTTCCCCTCCCTTCAATGACTCTCGATTCCCTCCAACCCTCAAATATTATCCCTCGAGGAGCTCTGGTCGTGCCGCAAGCATGCGGCGATATGAACTCCATGTCTCGGCTGGCCGCCTGCAGATGCATCCTTCTTCCCCGTGCGCGTCAGCCAACACTCTTGCATGCAAGAAGAACAAAGCGTCTCCCGAGCAGCACCAGGTGCCCGCATTCTCAGGCGGAGGCCACACTCCTCGACCTACGTATATTCCGCGCAGACGCCGCACCATCGAATCGCTGCGCAAATAATCCTTCACCGATACCACCACCTTCAGGCGTGCGCCGCACGTATGCTCTAACCACAACGCCGATTTTCGAGACCTCGCCGATGATCTGAGTCCCGTGTACGGTCCTTTCGATTTCAAGTAACTACTCAGCGCCCTGGGCACGGCGAGAGTATACACCTACGACTTGGAGCTTCGCCTTATTCCATACCAATTCCATACCAGACGCAGCTCATAGATCTTCAAGTTGACGATGTAACTACAGTCTACTACTTCAAGCCTACTTCCTACACGGCGACATAGTAGCTCAACCGTACTCCGGTCCTGGAGTAAACCCGTAGTTCTCATATCAAAGTGTTCTTCTGGGATCCAATTCCGTACCACCACCGCACGCACACCCGCCGGGAACCCAAAGTCGGATAAAAGGAATATTTCTAAGGCGGTATCTACAGCAGTTCGCACTCTTAGTGAGCTCTTTCGAAAGAGAGCCGTAAGCCTGGCGTCCACGACAAGGAGGTACGGGGATGCTAGCCCACAGCCAAGAAACTATTCTACAGTCGTCGTCCACTGCAAAGTTAGAGGTGAGCGAGGGGCGAGGAAGGGAAGATGGACCACATACCATGGGGAGAGTGCTGCCTACTAGCTGAACTGCCGGTCCGTGATACATGAGCAATAGATACCGAGTTCGGGAGTGGGGCTGCATGACAATGGCAGCGGCACGGACAACGTCCGCCAGCTGCTCCCGCACATCGTAACCTCGACCTACGACCGTCCTCAACGGGGGACGACGCGAACAGCGACATTGGAAGATAAACGGTGCTAAAGCGCGTGGTCAGTGAGGGTAGGATGGAAGAACGACGGATAGACTCACTGGGAAGATGGTGGTAGGAAGAGAAAGGGATTGAGAGCCATCACTGGCGGCTGACCCTTATGTAACTCGATCTGAGCTCTAACGCACAGACCAGTCAGGTCTTTGCAAACAGGCATATAGTATGTCCAATTGGCCGTCCGACATGCGAGTCCGAGGTTGCCCTTGGGTTGCCCCCTCACGAACCCAGGCCAATTGTTTGCCCTTTGTCTTTCAGAACCACTCCCATAGTTCAGCAGGACTGAGTCCGCCTCCTTTTTACACCAGTTTGAATCTTTTGAACTCATGCCCGATGGTGCGACGCGTCCAAACGCGTCGAAGGACGCGTTATGGACAGATATTTGGTTGATCCCCATTTGGTTGATGGATCCCGCGCGCTCTTTCAATTCTCGCAATCATCTTGGATTGCCCCCCTGCTCAGTGCTCACTGCGTTGGACCTTTGCCCTCTTACCTCTCAGCGCGGATATCCATGGATTTCCTGGACAAATCCATTGAAACGTCGTCTTTCATCCCCAGTTTCGCTGGCAGGGACTCGGAGTCTCTCAGAGATTCTGCATATCTGGTCAAGGTGGCAAATCTTCTGGAGCGCACTGGCACCAAAGCCCACTCGATCCTGAGAATCGGCTGGAAATTATCTTACCTGGATTTGCGCCCTTCCTCGAACAGGAACTATGTTGCGGTCATCACGCTCTTCAAACGATGCATCCATCCGATCACGCACACGGGCTCCGATTTATCTTATTCCTCCTGGGGTTCAAGTAATCAAACATTACTGGTGTGGATCTATCATCGCGAGTGCGTTCTCTGCGAACTCAAGGTCGTCAACGACGGCTTGTTTCCACCTCCGTTTTTTCTTTTCTTGTCCGTCTTTTTCCCACCTTTCCTTGCGAAAGTCGCGGGCATTCTGAGTAAGCTCCAGCACTATGGGCTTTTCGTGGGCCGGGTATGTGTGGGATTTGCAAGGTTCATTAATAAGGTATATGTGCATTACCTATCCGAACGTGTGAATTCTCTTTCTCACCGAGTATTTAGCTAGATTATACCAAACATCTCTCGCCATCGCGTCTTCAATACCAGCAGTCCATCGGCGCGCTAACCATGCCTACTTTCAGCAGCCTCCTAGGCATCCCGCCCTCGACGGCGAATACCTCCGACTCCGTCCTTATCATTATCGACGCGCAAAACGAATACGCTTCCGGCGCGCTTGCCGTGTCCGAGCCGGTCCTCGCGAGCACACGCCCCGTCATCGCGCGACTCTTGGAGCAATACCGCGCCGCCGGTGGCGCTATCGTGCACGTCGTACACATCGTTCCTGACGGTGCGCCTGTGTTCACGCCCGGAACGCCGCTCGCGGAGGAATTTGCGGAGCTCGCGCCCCGCAGCGGGGAGCCGATTGTTGGGAAGCGCTTCCCTGGTGCCTTCGCGGAGACAAACCTGCGGGAGGTGGTCGAGGCCACGGGCTTGCGCAAGATCGTGCTCGTTGGATATATGGCGCATGTGTGCGTGAGCACGACGGCCCGCGAAGGGAATCAGCTGCGATATAAGGTCCTTGTGGTTGAGGATGCGGTCGGCGACCGGAATATCCCAGGAGCAAGTGGCGAGGAAGTCACGAAGGTGCGCACGTCCGTTTTACTGAATTATAGCTCAAGTACTGAAGAACGTTCCCTCAGATGGTGATGCTTGAGCTCGCCGATATTTTCGCAACTGTCGTATCCAGTGGTGATATCCATTAGGGTGGAAAGCAGCAATATGATGCGCTTTGACCGGCGGTCACCGGCCAAAATAGGCAACCGACATTATTCCACTTCTGCCAAGCTTTTGGGAAATTTTGGGTTCTTCTATCAGTATATTTTCTGGTCGTTTAAACGTTCGCTCAGTGTTCGATGGTGAAATTCAGTAACACGGCCCACTTGAGTTTGTCTTTGTTTGGCAGGGACCTCCCGACTCTCTTCCTCGTCCCTCCTTCGTCTTGCCTTTCTGGCGTCTGAAGTCTTCTCCTCTTGAAACTACACGTCCATACACACATGTAGGCCTATGGCTTGCCAACCGACGAAGCTCATTAATCCGCTCACTCAGAGGGCCGCTCCCTACAAATTCCGATCCGAAGCGATTTGCTTGAGCACTGGCATCTTCAAGCTATCCTCCGAGTCAACCATGAATAAAGGCTCTGCATGTCTGTCGTCCCAGGAAGCGTAGGGAGCGGAGTATATACGCGGAACTAAAATCGTTTCCGCAAGTCTCAGTCCCTGACTCAAATTTGCGATCCTACTACATAAGACTCGCGGACCACAACCCATTCCATTGCATGATCATGCTCTTCCCTCGCGAAACCACCAAAGGCCTTTCCGTTTTCGACGTCACCCCTTACCTTGGGGCATGGGTGAGTGCTCAAACACCCACAGTACTACTTATTCAATGTCAATCTTCTACCCCAGGACCTCGCAATATGCGCAGCCTTGCTATTGCAGGGGACTCTCTACGCACAGTTCGCACACTACACCACCGTCAACAAACGCGACTCTGTGAAGACGAAGCTCTTTGTCGCGGGACTTGCCTTATTGACAACTCTGAGAACGATACAAGCCTTGTGCATCAATGGCCATTCATTTCGTACTCAAAGCCATTCATTTACCACTAATACGCAGGGTCATAATGTGGGCACAGAACGTCACACATTTCGCCGATCCCGAGGCGGCTCTGCAGATCATGGGGACATACTGGGTCGCGAAGATATCGACGCTGACAGAAGAGGTTATAGCGTTCTACATTCAGATGTTCTTTTGCCATCGCCTCTGGGTGAGTGCTGCCTTCGTCGAGCTGGCCCTGCCTACACTGTTCACAGGCAATTTCACATAATCTATATGTCGTGTCGGTCTGCTTGTTCTTATTCGTTGCCGCGCTTGTCTCCGCGGTCGTTTCGGTACGTCGCGTTCAAGAGGCTCGCTTCGATGCTAACACCAGGCTATCTGCTCAGACCTGTTTCGTATTCAGCAGTTCGTATAGCCGCCAGGTCGACATGAGTGCGTCTCCATTTTTCTTCAACATGGACTCCGCAATCTCATATTATATCAGTCGCAGCTCAGCTTGGGATTGCACTGATCGGGGATCTGGTATTGACGATGAGCACGACGTTCTTCCTACTTGTGCGTGCTAGTGTCCGTCTTTCCGTCGTCGACTCACCTCTTTCTGCAGCGCCATGCCAAAAAGGTCCTCCCTCGCGGACCCACAGCAACAATGCTTGACTCGTTGATCCGGTTAACACTCCAGGCAAGTGAATCGCCGCCAATCCCGTCCGTCCCTTCGTTAACGTCCGACTACTTAGTCTGCGGCACCAGCGCTCATCTGCGCGGGTATCAACTTCGTCACCTGCTTGATACTAAGCCGCCACAATCATGGTTCCTCCAGCGCCGCGTTGGTGCTTTCATGCATCTCCTAACATGGTCCTCCCCAAGCTGTACGCAATATCGGCCATGTGGGTCCTCAACTCACGGGAGGAGCTGCGGACCGCATCGGAGAACAAGTCCATGGTCACGATCGATCTCAATACCCAAACCGAGCTCGCACGACACTTCGAATACGAGCCACAGCTGAGACGGTGGGCTCGGGCGAGACGTTCACAAACGCTAGCGACAAAGTGCTCGAGGCCCCCCGAGATTACCGTATAATATTCTGGCCGTAGTGTGGAGCGAAACCTGTGGTACTGTGTACTGTGTATAAACATAATAATAACAGTGTTACAAACAACAATTCGAAAGCGAAAGTTTTAATAGACGTATAACTATAGTCCGGGTATCCCCAGTTTCAGTTGGCCTCGTAACTCGGCGGAGGGGGCACCGCCGCCGCCGCGTCTCCACGGCCCGCAGCCAAGTCGGCCTCCAGCACCCGAATATACTCGCGCAAGTCGCGCAACTCCGCCGCGACCGCGCGCGACCCGTCCGTCGACACGACGCGGCCCTGCCCCGGCATGAGCTGTAGCAGCCCGCTAGACGTCTGCGTCAGCACGTCCGTGGGCCGTGCTGCTGGTCGCGCGAGATCACGCGGGTCTGGTCGCGCTTCATGGTCGACAGCGAGCGCGTTATGCTGCTGCTCGGCGGGTGAAGGAGGTCAGCGGGCAGCGGGGGCGGGGGGTCGCTGGGCGGGGCGAGGTAGGAGCTCGATTCACCGCCGTCACCCGCGTGCACCGCGCGCGTCTGGTCGCGCTTCATGGTCGATAGGGAGCGGGTGGGAGTGGGGGGTGCGGCGCCTGCGCTTGGGCCTGGGGAGCCGTCTTGGTCTTTGTCCTCGCCGAAGGGAGGCGGGGGCGACTCGGGTTCGTCACTCGTGGTGACGAGCATCAGTTTAGAGGAGGTGCCTATCGCTG
Source organism: Mycena filopes (assembly GCA_029281495.1). Classification (NCBI taxonomy): domain Eukaryota; kingdom Fungi; phylum Basidiomycota; class Agaricomycetes; order Agaricales; family Mycenaceae; genus Mycena; species Mycena filopes. The sequence continues at coordinate 2,137,785 of JARIHR010000002.1, read as the reverse complement.
CGACCCTTCCGTTGCTCGGGCGACGATTGAGGCCCGCGGCATTGCTGCTGTCCGGCGAAGGACTGGTCGTGTGATCGGTGTCTTCGCTGGCGGGGGCGACATGGGAGGAGGTGGAGGGCCGCGCTGGATCTGGTGCAGACTCTGGATCGGGTAGGACGACGGGCTTGGAGAATTTGTGTCGTAGTTTGACCATGAAGCGCGGTTTTGGGGAGGCTCTGCCCTCTGGGATGGAGGGGTTGGCCGGCGGCGTCATAACTGGAGAGTCGCTCTCATCTACCTCCGACGACATCGTGGTGTCCGTCCCCGTCCGTTTGAAGAGCTTCCAGAAGGTCGGCAGCGCGACGTCCTTGACCTGGATGGCCTCCGCTCCCGGCACCGGCGGACTGGTCAACGGAGCGTCTACGATATCGACGACCACAGGTGCCGTCTCCAGGTCGTTGGTTACTGACGTCTCCGTCGCCGTCCGCTTGAAGATCCTCCGGCGGAAACTCCGGATTGACGCTGCATCCTCCGCAGTTGTAGAGCCCTTGACGGAAAGCGGCGACGCCAGATCCTCGCCCTCCACATCATCATCCTTGACAGTAGCCACCTCCAGCTGCATGTCTATAGGCTCCTCGCTGAACAGCGGCGGCTCTCCCTCGGGAACCTTCGCGGCCCAAGCACCCTCATCCTCCGTCGTCGAGTCAGTCGTAGGACGCTTGAAGAGCCGCTCCTGGAACGTCATGCCATCCACGCTGCCCTCCTGTACGGCGCCAACAGCGGACGACGACTCCGCCTTGAACGAGTGCTTCTTCACCTGCTGCGCGATCTTGGCTAAGAACCCCGGGCGCGGTGTAGACTCCGTACTCTGAGCCGGTGGGGGAACGGCAACGGCGTCGCGGGGGAGCGTCCACGGCGCCGGCGCCTCGAGCTCGATGCCCGTCTCAGACGTGGACTCGGACCCGGTGGTACCGGAGCGCTTGAATAGCCGCCGCTGCAACCCCAGCACGGCGTCGCTGGCGAAGGTCGCGCCGTACGCAATCCCACCCGCAATGGCCGCGATGGGCGTCTGAATCAGGCTTCGTTTGGACTCGGTGGTGGATACGGCGTCGTCGCCCTCGCCGGGGGCGGGTTGGCCGTCGCCCGTGAGGAGGTTGGATGCAGCGGAGTCCCGGCCCACCGCGGTGGGGTCGGGCCCGCGTTCGAGGCTGCTGAGCTTGTCGCCAGGGGGTTTCGAGGCGCGGCGGCGGCGGCGGCAGAAGAAGAACATGGCTGCAATGATGATGAGGAAGAGGAGGGTTCCGACGACGGCTCCTGCGATGGGCCCAGGACGTGGTTTTGTACGCCTTGCGGCTAGGGAGGCGAGGTCGGTGGACGAGGTGCTTCGTTTGACGCCAGAAGTCTGCAGTGGGTGGATGAGCGACATGAAAAGCAGTGAGATTCGTGGAATGGCGCTCACTGCCAACATAAAGCAATGCACGGACCTTCTTGCGAAAGAACTTGCTACGCAAGGATAAAACGAGAGACAGGTAAAGCCACCGAAGAGGCAGCTGCGTATGAGGACTGCAACGGAAACGAGGGGGCGCACACGGCGAGAAGAGGAGAAGAGAGACGTCCACTGCTGAGAATAGGAAGCCAGAGACGATCAAATGATAACTGTTCGGCGTCTACAAAGCTGGGCTGCGGTGGGTCCTCGACTTGACATTTTACTGATTTTCCATCCGGTGAATCTCAAAGTAGAGACGTGTCGCGATCGTCCCGCGCCGGGGGATGAAAACGAAACGCGAAGCGCGGATATAACGTTCGTCCGCCAGCCAGTAGGGTGATGACGAGGCCCCCCGCGACTGAGCAGCGTTGCAGCTGTGGGGAAACGCCGTTGTATGGCTGTGGACTACCATGTGGCGGACTCGGTAGCCTTGATGCTGAAGATGCGCCCCGCGGAACTGAGATGCTTCAGCGGGTTATTTCGAGAACGAAAAAAGCCGTCCTCGGGTCGGGAAATTAATCAACGAACGCCGTCGAGTGAACGCATGGTCGCAATGAGAGGACTCGCTTCTGAAGTCCGGAACGACGCCGAGTCCGTATTGGAGTGCTGAGACTCGGTCCACTGAGAGGACCATCCAAATCTCCGACTCCGAGTGACGCCGCGTTCTTCCAGAGACAAGGCCCAGGGGTGAAGATCCTTGAGCGCGACGGCGTCCATTGTGGCCCACGACAGTTGCCTAGATGCCTGAAGCCGTTTGTGCCAGTAATGAACCCAGTCGCTGGTGGTGAAAGTAGGTGAAAGTAGTTGACAGCAAAGAGCGTTCGGCTAAAGCCGGCCGACGCAAATACACCGATTTGAAGAAAATTCGCAAAACATTCACATTTGGCATAACGAGGAAAGGCGGTAGGGTGAAGATGCGGTAGATTTTCGTATGTATAGATAAATATTCGGGAAATATATTTACAGTAGATCATATTAGCCTCGACCTCCATGGTCCCCATATTTCGACTGGTTCCTGCATTTCGTTCATGAATCCGGGACGTAGGTATCCGATGTGTACTGAATCCGGGGAGTAGATATCCGTGTGTAGATATGTGACGGGATTCGAATCGGCACGACGAAGAAACGATAGGTAATCCTTCCGTGCAGGTAAGTAACGTCCACAATTCCCAGTAGCGGAGAGACTCACTCACTACTAGACATAGTCCAAAAGCCCCCTCGCAAGCCAGCGCTCATGCTCCCGCTTGAACTCGACATGAAGCCCCAGAGCCCGAAGCGGAGGAACGAGCGCCAACGCATTGGCCGGGAACACGCGCGACTCGCACTCCGTGATGCACAAGCGCTCCAGCGGCGCCGTATTCGGACTCGTCATCCTGGTGAGCACCATATCCATCACAAGCACCATGTCCAAGTCCATCGCCTGGTCGTGGATGCAGAACGAGCGCAGCTGGGGTACGAGCGCGCCGGCGGGGTTGTCCGCGCGCAGCAGGGCGATAATGTCGTCGATGTTGGTGGAGGGGCCGAGCAGGTGGCGGAGGGACTCGCGGCCGATGATGCCGAGCTCCTCGAGGGCGGGGTGTGCGTGGAGGATGGTGGCGTACTCCGTCGCGGGCGGGTGGCACTTCATCCAGAACTTGCGCAGTGAGCCGGGGGGCGCGCGCAGGAGGAGGGCGACGACGTTGGGGAAGTCGCGTGGGTAGGACTCGATGAAGAGGTTTTGGAGCGCGGGGAGGGAGAGCTTGTCGAGGAGGGCGCCGGGGGCGAAGAGGGTGAGGGTGTGGAGGTGAGGGAACTGGACGGGCGTGGCCGGGGGGCGCCAGTTAGTTTGGTGGCGACGCTCGACAACGACGGTGGCTTGGCAGACGGTGAGGTTCTGCGCGAGGGAGAGGGCGGTGAAGTGGTGGGGGTCCATGCACTGGCTCTCGTAGTGGATGAGCTGGGCCCAGGGAAAGACGGGCTCGAATGGGGGCACGGAAGGCCACATGAAGCTGTCGTTGTAGTCCTCGTTGTAGTCCGGGGACATCCAGTTCATGTTACGGTTGTCGGCGTGGAGGCGAGGCTCGGTGATGCGCACCCTTTTGAGCGCGGGGGCGTTCTCGAAGACGTTCCCCACGACGTAGCCGGCCTCGCTGTCAGCGCAGATGTCGATCTCGCGCAGCAAAGGGATGCGATTGCGCATGCGGAGCAACGAATCCGTCGGCAAAAGCCACTTCGAGGCGAGGTGCAGGGTCACCCAGCGCCGACACGATTCCACGATCGCGGTGAAGATCTTGGCTGTCGTATATCCCGGGGTTTCTTTCGAGATAAAGGTGACCCGCATTGGGTGGTCGTCCCCGCGCTCAATCTGCTCTTTGAGCAGCAGTATCGGATAGTTGATCCACGCCGGGGTAGCGCTTGGGATGGATATGACGAGGTCGGACCACATACACGGCATATCGAGCACAGTTGCCCTCCATCGTCCGCAAACCCGAGCAAGTCCCCAAGGGCCGTGGTCCAGCGATATTTTTCCGAAATCGATGGCCTCTTGTCTCGACAGGCGAGTAAGCTTGAATATTTTGGTCAAGAGCTCCGTGGGGAGAGATTCTGCAGCAGCCATTCTGCGTTGGACGTGGTGGGAGTGGACAAGGTCAAAAAGCAAATCGGCGCGTCGCCGTTGTCCGGTTTCGGTGATTGTTTGGTGATGTCCTCTTCCTCTCTCACCGACTTGCAGCGAATTCTGCTCGGCCAAGATCCAGTCCCAGAACGAGTGAAAGACTCTGAAAATGACTGAGAACGTCGTGGCAGCTCCAAGAAGAAGCCTGCTGTCAATTTACGTCCGCAAGAAACCTCTTCGGGACTCTAGGGGACTCCATGATTTTGCGAAGAAACTGACGCCGGGCCGCCTTCAAAATCGCCTATTGACCTCAGTGGATCAAGTGAGAGTCTGGAGTCGACGAAGGGCTGAAAATCTTCAGTGAAACCATTATCACTCTCTCGACTTCGACTTCTGCCAGTCTTCTGGGGACAAATATGTATGGCGCGAACCAACCACCCCGTGGACCACCGCCCTTTTCTTGTGGAGAACTTTATACGTCAAGGCCACGTTCGAGTCGAGGTTGGGAAGGCCTAGGAAGTGCTCCAGACCCATCCATTATCCTTTATTACCGACTTGGCCGACGTCTTCCCGCTTTCCCATCATCCTCTCCAGATCACACGCATACGCGGCCGGGGTGCAGCGCGAGTGGCATGCGCGAAAATTCGTCGATGTGGCTGATGTCGAGTTCAAGAGGTGGCGGCTTCATCGGGGCGTAATGCTAGCCGTCTCCCGGATGGACCAGGACGATTTTCGGTGTACAAAGCTATGACCTCGACGCATGGTGTATTGCCGCTGTTCGAATAAATCACAGCGTCCTCAACCCGTGCGACTCGCGCTACTGAGACCTCGAACTTGTATAGAATCTCAAGACCTCCAATTATTACGGCTCGGCGCAGATTCGCTCACACTGGGCCAGTCCGCGTTCCAATTCCAGCTGGATTTACAAGGCTCCGACGATAAGTATATATTTTGAAGACGTATCTACAGCAGTTCGCACTCTTGGTTGGCCTTCTCGAAAGAGAACCGTAAGCCTGGCGTCCACGACAAGGAGGTACGGGGATGCTAGCCCACAGCCAAGAACTATTCGTCCACTGCAAAGTTTGAGGTGAGCGACGGGCGAGGAAGGGAAGATATACCACATACCATGGGGAGAGTGCTGCCTACTAGCTGAGCTGCCGGTCCGTGATACATGAGCAATAGATACCGAGTTCGGGAGTGGGGCTGCATGACAATGGCAGCGGCACGGACAACGTCCACCAGCTGCTCCCGCACATCGTAACCTCGGCCTACGACCGTCCTCAACGGGGGACGACGCGAACAGCGAGGAATGATCCTTGAAGCCTGATAAGAGCGGTCAGCGAGGGCAGGAGGGGAAAACGACGGACAGACCAAGTGAATTGGGGATGTCGTGGTCAAGAACAAGCCGCAATGCTGTGTCTTACCTTTGGCCTTGTGTTTCTGGTTGAATTTGCTCTATTTGGTCTCCAACCGGGTATATCCGGATTAACCCACGGTTGAGTTCAACCAAAGTTCAACCATTTTTTTGGGGGGAGGCGTTCTTTCTAGGCTCCCCGTGAAATTTTTGAAACAAAGATAATATCAGCCAAGATGAAGGGGACGATCGGCGGTCAGCTACATTCAAGTTGAACCCCAGGCTACTCTGACATCTTCCGTGAGAGCCTGAGAGGGCGAGCACCATGAACCGTATTAGATATCAAACACATTATGGAGTACGTGTTCAAGGCAAGCATCTCATCTCTCAATTCACACAGAGAAGTTACACACAAATGGGTAGAAAAATAATACAAATCGATCCTGCGGTCGCCGGGTAGAGAAAAAGAAATGTGCCATAACTAAGTATGTCTGGGGCGCGAAGCTCAGTTGAAAGGTCCAGAAGAAAGGAACAAACACACTTTTTGAGACGGTGGTCCTTCAGCCCACGCTTGGTATACCGTCGCTTCGAGCGGGGGCATTTTGGACAAGGGTTAGGTCCCTCGCGCTGTGGTATCAACGGCTCAGCCACATCCACTGTCGGGTGTCTATAGAGATGCATGCGAGGTCAGCGCGGTGTTGTTTCCCAAATGCCAAAAAGAGACGGACTTGTCGAGGACGTGGTGGTGCATGTTGGACGCACGCACGAGTTTTGGACATTGCGCGCAACGGACCTTATCGTTATGTGGAGGAGCCATCCCCGATGGAAACGCCCCGCCCTTCATCGCATTGAGCTCGCGGAGGACGCGCTCGCGATTGTGTGTCCACACTGAAAAAATCTCGTTGAGAGTCAAAGTCAGTACGAATAAGTTAAGTACCCACCCGTATGCGTGATTGAACTCAGATCCCTATTAAATGCGGTGAAGAGCGCGACGATGGTGGGACAGCGCATGATTCCCTGGAATTTCTTCTTCTCTGCGAGCGCGTAGTTCTTGAGACTGATCGATGAACCAAGTCAGTATTTACAGATACACTCTCGCGGGGAAAGCAATATATATGCGTACATCTTGACATTCCCCACAAGAACAGCGGCGTGCTCGGTGAGATATAGAGGATACCACGCCTGCAGTGCAGTCGCGTTTTGGTGAAGGATGAGATTTGAGATCCGCTTCAACACGCAGACGTACCTCGAGAAGTGCCGGCCTTGACCGCGCTCGCCGTTCGCATTCCTATTGTCGGTGTAAGCTCACGAATCCTCTATATAACGGAAAGCGCACCTCATTCAACTGCAAAACCGTCCTCCGAACAAATCTCAAATCTTGCTCGAGGCTTCCAACGTCAACAGCCACGGCGTACTTGCGCTCCTTCTCCGCCTTGTCGATAGCGAGGCGCGAATCCGAATAGGTGATGGCGGTCTCTCCGTTTGGGAGTTCCTCAACGATGCGGAGTCGGGGGAGCCAGTTGCCCCAATGGAAATCGTCGTATTTGCCGCTTGTGTCAGTCCATACTGAGTTCCTGACAATCCCGGTGGATGAGCGAAAAGTCGGACACGTCAACAATGAAACCTACGGCAGTATGCGACACCTCTTGGACTGACCATTCTCGTCAGATATCCTGCGGTATTCACATTTAATACTCACCGAACAAGCCCGGAAACGAAACGTGAAATTCTGAGGGGGTAGACTGGTCCATTCCGAACACGTCTGAGGGAAGTGAGCACCCAAAGCAAAATCCTGAGAAAACTCGCTGCTCACCGTACAAGCGCCTCCTTCAAACAAAAAACGCGCACATGCAGACTGCGTATAATCTCCGCTCGCCTCAATACCCGGAAGTACGGGAATCTCTGGACACACTCCTCGAGCCATATTGTTTTGGGCGATGGCCCACAGATGAGAATTCGTATTGATAAAGGTGCGTAGAAATCCACTTGTGCGGCTGAGCTGGACGAGGTCGAGAGGGCTGCAGTGTTCCAGAATCTATCGGGAGTATCATTTAGCTTCAATCGTTGCGAGTGGACCAACGAGCGGGACGTTGGCTTTGACTGAGATGAAAAAAACTAACCGCCAAGCCTACATCCATGGGAAACCGAGTGAATACGGAAAATGAAGCAGTGTGGGCGCCGGCGAGGGGAAACGTGAAGGTACGCATCGCGAGCAACTGTGAACAAGTTGAGTCCTCGTTGAGTTCCGTCGCCGAATCCGGACGTTTGATCGCGGCCGATAAAGCCGACTGCGCGAAAAATTGCATTTTTTCTGTCAAGATGTCGGTACAGCGTCTATAGGACTACACGAAGACCATTATAAGACGACGGAGCGCGTGCGACGAAGTGAACACGCAGCGATTATGAAAAAGTAAGTGAAGGATATCTCGCTGAAAGTCAAGGTCCCGCCTCCCAAAACCCCGCCGGTTCGAGGCCAAAATTGCCCCCGGCTTCGAATCACCTTCGCGCGGGAGGATTACGGGCGCTGTGCGAAAGCCCGCCGGCACCGGAAAGGCAGCAAGGACCAGACTCGCCTGCGGAGCCTCGCGGGCAGGCGCGGTCGAAAGGGCATGGTCGTGGGGGTCCTTCCTGCCATCACATCTCGTGGGCAAAACCTCTTTCCCTCGACATCCCCGGCAGCCACAGCCTTCAATCTCGTCGTCCATCTTGCACCTCATTCGCACCCTCGTCCGACGTCGCAGCACCTGCGCGCGCCGGCCACCGCGACCCGCTGGCAGGGGTAGCTTATGCATCGGGGATCCCTCGATCGGGCATGTAGAGGTAGCGAGGTGTGAGGTACGGCCGCGTTCCTGCGAGGGTCGCAGCTTCCGGGCCCCTCATCTTGGCGCAGTCTTGAGTCTCGCGGCGCGCCTATTCCACACGCACACGGCCATCCTCTGCGCGCGCACCACAGCCTCCGTACCGGCTCTCATCAGGCCCAGCTCGTTGGAGAGGCGAAAGGCGCAGTTGGGGCGCGCGGGCTGGTGTCAGGTGCTCCTCGCGAGAGCACCATCGCCGTCGCCAGCGTAAATTGTATATCTTGTGATAGCATATCAGAAGCCGAAAGGAGCGACAGATGGGGGAAGCAAAATACGCACCAGAACGCGAAACATCGGCATTGGGGCAAGGCCGCGCCCACTCCTCCTGCTGCAGGAGATCAGCGGTAGGACAAGATATGTGAGCAGGGCACACCCCAATCGGGAACAAGGCCCTTCGACTACTCTACGATGCAGGCGACATAGGGAAGCTTCGTGAGGATCCTTGGCACAAGTTTACAGGAAAATCGCATCGCGCCTAGCGTTCCGCACCAATCCGCTCGCGAGTGAAAACTAGAAGATAAGTAAGCTCACAATGCCTCTACTTTGCGCAGTATGGAAGCTTGCCATAACAAGGGCCGTTTGTCAGAGGCACACCCACACAACTCGCCGAAGCTAGCGCTCGTGGGACTCGGGCCTGAGCGTGCCATGGGGATCAGGAGGCTCTGAGGGACGAGCGACTCGCGCAGGAAGCCTGCGAAGCGTGAACACGAAGATGCACTCGCGGTACCTTCGTGCGTAGCGCTCGAGGAGGTCCGGACGGACGCGGACATGATGGGGTCGTCCTTGCAGGGTCGTGTCCGGGGTGATGATGCGGAGCGGCCTGTCGGGGTCGAGGAGGGCCACGGCAGGTAGCGCGGACGGCGAAGACGGTGACGACGACCGACAAGCATACGAGTGGGACCCCTCTGTATAAGCGAATGAGTATCGAAGAGCACATCCGAATAATGACTCGCAAGCGCACGAAAATCATGTTTGAAGATCTATTCTGTCAACCAGGTCAGCGCGATGTAGGGAGAATGAGGAGACGGGGCACCCGTTCACGCTCCAACCCCACCATGTCCGACGAGCCGTTGGCTGCACGCAAATGATCTCAGAATCGTCTGGGGAGAGCGTCAGATCTTAGCGCGAGGGATTGGGTTCATGAACGTACCACAGAGTCCCTGACGTCTGGATCAGCTTGAAGTCCCCATGGGCAATGGTCATTCCGCAGAGTGGAAGGCTCGACAACAAGGCAGCTGCGAGACAAGGCTTCCGGTGTCGCGCTCAGGGAAATCTCAGGATTTGGGGGGCCCAGTCCGACTCAGGTTTTCGTCGACGCGTCCAGCTTGCTGTAGTACACTAGGTTTCATCTCGGGCGCGAAAGCAAGGCGAAGGAGAGAAAGAAAGTTCTTGGAGGGTCCTGGCAAGCACCGTCAAAGAGCCGTCCCAGAAAGGAAGGTAGACCACACGGTTCCTTTTCGAGTGCAAAGGACGCGAACTGGCAGCATTGAATAAATTGAGATCAGGGCCTGTGAGTGTGGTAAAATGGGTGTGTGTGTACCTTGTTCCTTTGGATTTTGTTCGTCAAAAGCGTGCTCCAATCTCGCTCAATCAATATATTTTGCTGCCTGTTCAGAAAGAAATTAGCCAGAGTCAATAATAGGGCTGCACCAAAGACTTGTAGATCAGGTATAGCGCCTGAGGATGAGGTTAAAACCCGCCAATTTTCTCAAGCTCCTTTAGAGTAGGTGAATCCGACAGGGCGCTGCAGCGAACTTGAACTCTATCTGCCAAAGAAAGTAAGAACGCGTCGAGTCAAAGGTAAGGAGTCAGGTGGTCGCATACCACATATTTGAGACCACGAAAGGCTTGACGAAAGGGCCCTGCAAGCCAGGTTTTTACTTCTTCATTGTCGAATCGACCTAGAGCCGGTGCTTGGATCTTGATTGAGTGGTCCGTGCGCTGAGCTGCAGAAGACTCAGTAAAAGGACAGCGGAGCGATACCAGCAGAAGGACTCCTTGCGACAGCGCGCCTTGGAAGCTACTGTCTGACTCTGGCGAGGACAGGCTAGGCATGATGGTCAGGATCTTAGTTGCGCAACACGCTAATAATTGCCAGCTGAGCGAGAGTTTGGTGTTCCCGAGCGTCGTGTTTCAGGAAGCTGCCGTTCGTTGTGAGTATGCATTCGCGGAAGCTCAGGTCTAGGCATGATATGGAGACGATGAGCTGCTTATGATAGCTGGACTCGAAAACGACGATGGCGGTCGAAGACAAGATGCGAATCGACAGCTCCAGTTCACACGCAGCCAACGAATTGAATGATGATTTATTGGCTACATACATAAGGCACGTTTCGCATTCTTGGTCAGTTCCAAAGGGAACGTCAAGCTCGGGGCCCACGGCAAGGGGAATGCGTCGGTGTGCGAACCTTTCCCCGAGGACTATCTACGAAGTGTAAAAAGGGTTTGGAGAAATGTAATTAAACGGGAATCCCCCCGTAACGACTCCCCGGTCACTGGAGGAACGCAATAAGTATAAGGAAGAGGTAATTGAAGAAGACGATGCACCAGATACTCGATGGCGACGAGCAGTTGACCAGTACAGCACCGACGTGCGGACATTGCAGTCACTCGGAATGTCTCCCGCAAGCCGACGAAGCCTGTATCCTGGCCGGCGCTCAACATGCTAAACGGTTCGTACACGACTGTTCAACGCCCGCACTCGCAAAGATTGGACTCGCAGCTGTGAGCAGATCCCGCCGTCGCAATGCGGGCCACTGCGGTCGTCGATGAGGCTGCAAACAAGACGTCAGTAAAGTGGGACAGTGACTGCCACGCACCTTGCGGGACTCGCGGCTGTCTGGAAGCGCTGTTAGCAGGGGAAGGGAAGGAAAGGCATGCAAGACTCGCCGAGATGGTGGTCAAGAAGCGATTGATCCCCCATCAAAGAAAGTGGCTGGTTTAGCCTCCCTGGGCACGTATCGGCGCGATTCGAGCTTTAATCGACCCTCGGTCTACTCGGCTGTGGTTCCATGCCCTGGTCATCTCGCCTCGTTATGTGTGGACGAAATACACGGCCTCGAATATGTTTCGAGCTCTGGGGGGAGTCGAGCTCATGAGCCCAAATTCTGTGCACAGAGGACTGCAAAGGAGCTGGGGAGAATTTCATAATCCCTCTGGAATACGCATTAGCGTGTGTATATCATTTCAACCTCTCCGCCGGTTTCTATGACGTTACAGACGTTGCAAAAATAAAAGGGAGCGCGGATTGAGTTGCGAGGTATCTTTTAGGTGAAAAAATCGAAGGTTTTGGATTCTTCTCCGTTCTCCCAATGAACACGTCGGACCCCTCTCGGAAGGCAAAAAAACACGGCCAGATTGCGACAGAAGGCAGTTGACGAGCTTGTTTGCTCGTGTTATATGTGGTCTTTACTCGGTGTGCCGATGGGCCTGAAATAACAGCTTCCCTTGCACATCTATGTTCACCAACTGTGCAACTACCATGTTGCCGTTGGAATTCTGAGAGTGCCCGAATTTTGGACCGGGTCAACTCCGAGGGAGCCGAGATGCCGACAGGTCAGGCCGCATTGAGGCGGATCAAATTATATCAGAGACACTGTCCTTGGATGCTTTCACCACTTAATCGCCTTATATTCCAGGACTTCTGGCCTCAATACTACGCCGAATCTCACATTGGTGACCCAGGGAAGTGAAGATAACAAACTTGAAACCAAGATAACATGTCCAAACAACCGCATCAACTGCCCTCCAGCGCGTACTGGCCGCGTCTTTTTGGCTTCCTCGACGCGTCCAAGCCTTTCCAACTTCGTCACTTCGGTAACAGGAGGGGAAGCCGAGATTTTGATTTTTTTTCCACAAAAAATACCTCGCAAACCAATCCGCACTCCACTTTTGTTTTTGCAACGTCTGTAACGTCATAGGTTTCTAGTCGGCAGCGAGATGGCAAGAAATTTGCAGTCACGACAGGAATATCTTCCCTCAATGGGACGAGAAGATTTGGGAGAACAATGAAGCCAAAGCCGCTGCTCTGTCCTCCGCCAACGTCGCTGTGCGATACAGTGATCATCATGAGGGCCACGTCGCGACGCGACGCGTTCGTGTTATGGTGACATATTTGTCCGCTCGGGCCGATGATCCGTCTGTACGTTCAAGTCCAACCCGATTTTTTTTGTTCCAACTGAGCTTCTCTGGCTTTCCACCCAATGGTCGAAGCATTCAGGTAGTATTTGAACTTGGACTTAAGTGGATTATATTCTCTCAGAGGTATGTATTACGAATTAGTTGCGAACGAAGGTGGATGCCAGCTACACCAAAAGTGTCGCTTTTTGTTCTTGCATTCTGGTCCGACGGCAGAGCTCCAACGTTAGTTCATGCCCTTCAAATCCTTGGAAGACTAGAATCAAATTATTTCAGATTCGACGCAAAGTGGTCCAATATCACAAGATTGCTCACCTCCAAGTCGTGCACGGTGTCGGTCTCAATCCGGACGTTGATGGCCTCCCGCTGCGGGCGACTCTGTCCCTACACAGTATAGTTAATATGCAACGCAATAATCTGGGGGGGAGGACTGACCCTGCCCGCGTTGGCGCGATTAGTATCTAGCGAGAAATGATCGTGGCTGGCGGCTTGGCTCGCCGACTTGATGTACTCCCTCGAATTGAGGGTCACCAAGAGCGAGTTTGTGTAGAAGCGCCCCACTGTGCGGCGCATGAGAATTGTAGGTTGAACGCGGAAGGATCGGACGACGACTTACGAAGCAAGAAGAAGAAAATACTGAAGGTATTCAGCGTTCAGTATCGACGAAGTCGCGGAGTACTACGCACTAAAGAAAGGTATCGGGGAACGCAGCGATCTGTCGTCAGTCAGCTCCAAAGGTCGGAAGGTGAGTAAACCATCGGACGCACACAAATCGTCGCCACCAACGCGCAGATACTGGTTGGTAGTCCTGCGTGAAAGCGGTTTAACCCCTCTGATGAACAAGGGAGAACTGGGCTTACCAGTGTTGAACGTGAAGACAATCTAAATTGGTTTGTTGATTTTAGAACAGGAGACAGGCATATAAACCCACAACTCACCAATCGATTGATTAAGTCGGTTGTCTTTTTGAACCCAGTCTTGGCGGTATGCAGTAGGAGTACTAGAACAACCGAGATGGTCACATCGGCGACGGCGGATAGTGTGTTTGCAGTGATCGACAATTTCTGCAAAAGAAAGTCGGACGTTTATTCACACTAGGGAGACGCACGCACCTTCAGTGTGATCACATCCGCGAGGAATGATAACCGAACCCTAAGAGAAGATTCAACGCTAGGTTTCTGGGGCAGTTGACTAGACTCACGCCTTCGCCGAATAGACTGCGTTGGTCGATCAGTTTGCGAAATGATAAGAGCAAATAGAGAGATAGAATCGTACTCAGCAGCGAGACTGAAGAAAAACCTTCAGCATTAGAGTATGCCGATATTTCTCGGACGACGCACTGCATGATGCCCAGCTAACCAGAGACTGTCTCCGAGGTTCAGGGCAACAACAATAAAGCAACGAAAGGACGACACATACCACAGCGACGACCACCAGAACATTGTTACCGACTGAAAGTACACGTAAAATTGAGTGAGCTGGACGAGTCGCACGTAAGAGAACATACTTCGGTAAATTCGGTAGCAGTAGAATCTGTACGCGGTGGGTTAGCACAGTGAATTACAGTTGATTGAAATTGGGAAATGCGTACTGTTGGACGAGTGTTGCGATGGCGCAGCTGAAGAATAGCTCGATCATAAGGGTACTAAGGGCTGAATGAGCCCCAGAATAATTCAAGGCGTGTATACTAACTTGACGACAGTTGGAAGGATAGTCGGATCCGCGAGTGAGGACACTGTGCGGTGTCGTTAGTCATGGTTAACGAGGAGCACCCGAGCGAACATACCAAGATACTTGTAAACTATGTGGAGGCGTCAGTGAAGGTTGAAACGAAACTCCCGATTGACATACCGGCATGGCAGAGCAGCGCCTGCTGACATGTATCGCACACCAAGACGGCGACGACCTTTGAAAGAATATAAGCCGCGAACTAAACCGTACGCCAACCGGGTAACGCACCAACGACTTGACGAGAATATGATCTTGGGCATGGTACTTGCGGATGTACATCCAGAACTGCAGGATCCCGGCTAATGGGAACTTATTAGTGGACGTTACTTCAGGGTCTTGCTCAACGAACCTCCATATAAACTTCGATTCGTCCGTTAATCATTTGAGCCGCAGAAAATCGCAATAGAGGCTCACCACGAAGAGACGACGACCGCGATGAACAGCAGACCGTAGGTGTTATCGATGGTGCTCTCCATTTGTTACGGGGGGTTGAAGGGATTATTTTACCGCGAATACTCGACTATAAGTACTCGGCTCGACCCGGTGCGAGACTCGAGTCCCTGCGAGTTGCCAGGCAATATCGCTTGGATATATCGCTCCACAGTAAATGGAAGCATCCCGGCGATTCGGCGGTACCTAGACAAATGAGCTGATCCAGTCGCGACCAGGGTCTGCCCAGTGCATGATGGTTTGGGAAGAAAAGGTTTTGCCGGTTCAACCGAGCCCAAACCGAGGCCACATCGGATCGATCAACTCGTCAATGAAATTTTCATAACTCCGACTCGGCGTCAAGTTCAACCGGACCCACTTGGTCTGTCCGAGTCTCGCCGTGCTCTCGAACTTAAGTTCAAGGCGACCTTGGTTAACTCCCTGTTCCGTTCAAGTTGTAGATTCACTGGGATCCAGCTCACTGAAACTGCACTCGAGTGTTCAACTTCAATGTCAACGCGCTCCTCTTCGGAGTCCGAGTACTACTAGGATTCTCCCGGGCCCCGACTGTTCCGCGTGTCGCTTTCGCACAGTACCGCTTAATATTTGCTTAGCGGACGCATAGCCGACACTCTCGCTTCCGGGTTGTGTGCCGCGTCAGGGTCAAACGGCTTGTTACCGGGGGTTTTTCGTGGACCGTATGATACAAGAACCCGAGCCGGCTGGAGACTCCGCCTGAACGCACCTGCTCTTTCCCTTCAACTCCATCCACATCCACATCCACACCATGACTATCCCTGCTGTTACAACTTCTGTACGCGTTTGGTTCAGTGAGTTATCGTTTTCCTGCCACTCAACGATCCATTCGGTCCTAATGTAGTATCCCCTAAAGTTACCGGCGCAAGCAGTGTAAGTGCCCCGGGCCGTTCCCACCGCGTGTACTCACTCACGACTCCCAGGGATTCGGCCTCCTCATGGCGCAAAAGGCGCTCGCAAATGGTGAAAAGGTGACCGCCGAGTTTCACTTTATTCATTCAAAAATAGACCTGAACCGTGTAATTCCAGGTTGTTGCGACCCTGCGGAAGCCTGAGGTCCTGGCCGACCTTCGCAGTCAATACACCGAAGAGCAGTTGCTCATTATCGCGGTCGACGTTACCAAATCGGAGGCGGTCCTCGCTGCGTTTGCCGCCGCCGAGAAGGCGTTTGGCCGGATCGACGTGGTGTTTAACAACGCGGGGTATGGTATCATCGGCGAGGTCGAGGGTACCAGCGAGGAGAATGCCAGGCATCAGTTCGAGGTCCGTCGAACGCACGTCTATTTTTCAACTATAATATTTAATGCGCTGGGATAGACGAACTTTTGGGGTGCGCTCACCGTGACGAAGGAAGCTGTGAGGGTCTTCCGCGAGGTGAATAAGCCCATGGGCGGCAAACTCCTCGTAATGAGTTCCATGTTCGGAGTCGACGCTCCGCCTGGTGCTGGCTTTTACGCCGCTACGTGCGTGTTCTTTTCTCTTTGTGCAAATGACATTATTCAGCATCGTCTGCAGTAAATTCGGTATGAATTCCTAACGATACCCGTTCACAAACTAACACGTTCTCTCAGCATCGGAGGCGGTAACGGACTCCCTGGCCAAAGAACTCGATCCGGAATGGAACATTAAGGTAGGAATATTTCTTCTTCGTTCGTTCTTCTTACCATGGAATACTGTAGATTATGGTCCTGTGCCCCGGTTGGTTCAAGAGTGCGTTTCATCATAATTCACAATTCGCAGGAGACTAAACACCGTTCGCAGCGAACATGACGGTGGTCAACGCCGTCGAGGAGCCCGTCCACCCAGCGTACGAAGGGAAGGAGCAGCTGGCGTCAATTCAGGTTCGTTCGCCGAATCGTTTCGCTGCACCCTTTCCCTCCTTTCCTCACTCTGCCACTCCGCAGGTCCGAAAGCTATTCGTGGACTTACACAGCGGAGTCTCCCCCGCCCTACAAGACGCCACCAAGCTGATCAGCAAAATTTGGGCGCTCAGCACTGCCGAGAATCCGCCCTATCGTGTTGCGTTTGGCGAGGATGCCAAGGTTCGTGTTCCGCTAGCCTTTACATTGTTCGTTATCCTTACCATTTCGCGCTAGGGCGCGTTTACGGCCAAATGGACCGCGCTGAAGTCGGACCTTGAGGCTAGCGAGGAGTGGTCGAAAGATCTAGCTTACTCGTCATGATAGTCTGATAGTCAGGTTAGATATTCTGTAATACTTTAAATTTTCCATGGCTTCGATTCGATGACCTCCATATAAACTTCGATTGGTCCATGAACGATTTGAGGGGCGGAAATTGTAATATCGGAGGCTACGACAACCGCGAAGAACAGCCATCCATGCTCTTCATTCGGCTGCGAAGGATTGGAGAATTTGACTCTAAGCACTCAACTCGACCCTGCAGTTGCTAGGCCTACTCAAATGGAAGCATTCCGCCGATTCGGTGGTATTAGGTGAGTAAACGAGCTGATGCAGTGGAGAACAAGGCCCAATCGTTTCGGAAAAAAAAGAGTTCAACCAAAGTTCAACCGAGGATCAGATCATCGACATCAAGTTCCCACGCAAACCGGTCTCGGTTCTCAGCTATCCGAGTCTCCGACCACAAGTTACTCCCGAAGCACAAGTTTGAGGTGAGCTTGGTTCATTCTCTGTCCCGCTCAAGTTGTGACTTAACTGGAATCCAACTCGCTGAGACTTCATTCGACCCACTCAAGGCCTTACTTGGTACTACCCAGGCTGGGACTCCGAGCTAGGATCTTCCTGAGCACCGACTCCTCTGTCTAGCGTTCCAGGCGTCGCTTTCGCTTACTCTCCCTTACTACAGCTTATAACTTGCTTAGTACACGCATAGCCGACTCCCTCCTGAACCCGCCCACAACACAGGATTTTTCATCGTTCACACGCGGGATGTCAGGTTGTGCAGCGTCAGTTGAGCGTCAGGGTCTACCGCTCGTTACCATCGGGATCTTTTTCGTCCTGGACGGTGACCGTACAAGAACGCGGCCCAGGTCCGCCCGTGCGCACTTCCCCTCTCCACACCATGACTATCCCAGCTCCTGCGCGCGTCTGGTTGAGTGAGTCACCGTTTTCATGCCACTCACGGCCTATTTGTTCTAACGTATCTCCTAAAGTCACTGGCGCAAGCAGTGTAGGTGTCCAGGGCCGTTCCTGCCGCGTATACTCACGAATCCCAGGGATTTGGCCTCCTCATGGCGCAAAAGGCGCTCGCGAACGGTGAAAAGGTGAGTGCGGAAGTGCAGTTTGGCCCGCCCCCAATCCCGATAGATCTCAATCTGCTTCAGGTTGTTGCGACCCTGCGGAAACCAGAGGTTCTCGCCGATCTGCGGAGTCAATACACCGAAGAGCAGCTACTCATTCTCGCCGTCGACGTTACGAAATCGGAGGCCGTCCTAGCTGCGTTCGCCGCCGCCGAGAAGGCGTTCGGGCGGATCGACGTTGTCTTCAACAACGCGGGCTATGGCCTCTTCGGCGAGGTCGAGAGTACCAGCGAGGAGAATGCCAGACTCCAATTTGAGGTCCGTCTAATGCACGCACGTCTATCCTTGAACTTCACTTAATGCGCTTGAACAGACAAACTTTTGGGGCGGGCTCACCGTCACCAGGGAGGCCGTGAGGGTCTTCCGCGAGGTGAATAAGCCGATGGGCGGGAAGCTCTTCGTAGTGAGTTCTATGTTCGGAGTTGACGCGCCGCCTGGTGCTGGTTTTTATGCCGCGACGTGCGTGTCTCTTTCCCTTTCTCTCTGTGAAGCACAGAGTCTAAAATCATATCCAGGAAATTCGGTATGATATTTTTCACGATAACTGTTCACAAACTATGACGCTCCCTCAGCGACGGAGGCGGTTACCGATTCACTGGCTAAGGAACTCGATCCGGAATGGAACATCAAAGTAATTTTTATTGATTATTCGTTGGCTCTTCTTAACATGAAATACTGTAGATCATGGTCCTGTGCCCCGGTTGGTTCAAAAGTGCGTGTCAAACAAGCATATTTCCCAGGAAACTACTTAACCACTCCGTTCGCAGCAAACATGCAAGTCAACACCGTCGCGGAGCCCGTACACCCCGCATATGAAGGGAGGGAGCACCTGCCGTCCATTCAGGTTCGTTCGCTTCGCCGAATCGTCTCGCTTCAATCGTTCCCCGTTCCCTCATTCTGACTGTCACTCCCTCCCTTCGCAGGCCCGAAAGCTCTTCGCGGCCGGAAACCACGCCGTATTCCACGACGCCGGCAAGCTGATCAACAAAATCTGGGACCTCAGCAACGTCGAAAATCCGCCTTATCGTGTCGTGTTTGGTGAGGATGCCAAGGTTTGTCTTCGTCTTCTACTACCGCGGACATGAAAATTATTTATGCGCTCTGCTTATGAATTGCTTCCTAGGCTGTTTTTACCGGCAGGTCCGCCGCGTTGAAGGCGGACGTTGAGGCTAGCGAGGAGTGGTCGAAGGATCTGGCGTAACTGAAAAAGCGTGGGGTCTGTGTAACGTCCTGTATGTAAGTAAGTATTGTCGATTTAATTAGCCTCTTAATCTTCTGCGGCCCCGAGGAAACGGGGGATCGAGGCTGGTCCTTCGCTGGGAGTTGGGTATTGGATTAGAGCACCTTCAGACTCAGATACAACCGGGCTCGAGAGCGGCTCGCTCCCAGAGGCCGTTGATGTTCACAGTCTCAAGTAATTTAGACCGACGGCGAATGGAGAAATCTTATATTTCGCAGACACCGGTCGACGGTGGCATCGTCTCACTGGTGTTTCAGGCAGGAATCCGCTTGAAGGAAGGGATGCCCTCGGGGCATAGAGCGTTGGAAAGGTAAAAAGAAGCTGGAATACGCTCAAGGTATGGTCGTGAAATATTCACCGAAGGACACCACTCAAATAATGGCCGAGCTGTCGATCTCAAAGAGGCCAGATTCGTGCTGCGCCAAAACACTTCCAAAACCGATGGACTGGACCACGCAGAGTAACCGGTGGAAAGGCACATACCTGAGGATGGGAAAAATCGGACTGGGTCGAAGCGCTCCAGCACTCGTACAACTCACTCCCAATGCCACCCATAGTGCCTATGGTCAGACGCGGCGGGGGCGGGGAATGGTTCACGAGCGGTCCTCCTCGAGTCTTCGAAGGAGGGTCTGGATCAACTTGAGGGACGGCGGACCGTATCGTCGAACCAGACGGGGGAATACCCTGCGCCTCGCTGGGCCTTATATACTGTCGGCTGAGGCCACCGTGATGGCGGCCACTTGGCTCGTTTGGGATGCACCAGTAGGCATTGTCTCCATTGTTGAGCAGATTTGGACAATGGCGAGGTTTACCGATGTCCATTTGAGCCATCGACTCGTGACGTGTGAGGGACTGACGACGCGACGCGACGCGTTTATATACGTGTATTTATTCCCGAATGACCAAGAAAAAAAAAGCCCTTCAGTGCCCGTATGGACTGGGCCAGACGGGGTTTCGAACCACCATCCCCCGCTAAACAGAATACTGATGCAGGCGAGAGCTTATCTACGTTAACCGTTGACCCAGCTACCCATACCAGATCTGCACCCACAGGCCCATCCACGGCTCTGGCCTCCCGCATGAGGGGTTCAACGGAGTGAACCTCGCACATCTTCTGGCCTTCTTCGCTCATATCGCTGAGCGTTCAAACATATTTAACTATCTGGGCGAACAACAATCGACTTTGCCGTTCCCTGAGGTTCAAGAGCCTGTGCGCAACTCGTCAACGCTGCGATCGGAGACCTTCACAGTGGGCCAATTCGGAATGCTCTGATCGTTCCTCTCATGACATCTGGCGGCCAACATTCGAGCTTGCAATCCGAGTTCTATTGCCAGAGCTTCAAGACTCACCAACACTGCGATCAGCCCTGGTTGTATGTGCACTATGTTGCGAAACTGAACCCATCTGCTTTCAACGCTCATTCAAGCCAGACACGAACAGCGATTTTGCGATCAAGGGTCTGAGCAGTTGGACGGTAAGACGACGCGACGCGACGCGTTATTTGCGTGTATTAATGTTGAGCGACCTGTCGGCCGGATAATCCCGCATCATGATTCTTACTCTACAGCTCCTGCGCCCATCTACGCGCAGGAGATGACCTTTGCTGGCTGCGCTTCATTTTCTCTCCACCAGGGTCGATGGCAGGACCTTGATGGTGGTACGGTCTCCCCGCTCCCTCTGCCTTCCAGATGCTAACGCTATCGCCCACAGACAGCAAATGCGCGCCCCGCGAAGAAAATGCGTGCCAGCGCGCCATGCGGAGCCACTTACTGGTGCAGACTGGTGCTGCAATCGTGCTGCGGCATCTTGACCTCCCTTCCTCTCGTCGGGGAAAGACTGACTGACTTTACGAGCCGGCCCTCTCCGAGCCTCACCTATGTCTGTACGTCCGACTGGCGCGCGCATAAAGTGATAGAGTCTTTTCGTTATTTCAGACAGACTGACCTCGGCGCGGGTCGAACGACGAAGACCAAGTTTCTTCTGCGCAGCTACTTGTATGCGAAGTACACACGACGACGACGACCACGTACCCTACCTGCTATTGCAAACGCAATCTGTGTAATCTTCGGGGCTGTAGTCCCGCGACGAGAGCCGTGGAATGCAGCGACTGCAGACGGATGCACGCAGCGACGACCGGCCAGGGGAGCCTGTGCTCTCTCACAACCGCTGAGGGCAGGGATCCTGCCGACGTGTTGCATGGTGCCTGCCTTCGATGCGAGCCTCTCTGTGAGCGCATCCTGCGCGGCAGAGACTACTCGCGGCGCATCGAGCTGCGCTTGGATTTTTGTTTTTGTTTTTCTTCTTGTTCGAGCGCGGCTACCCCTCCCGCACGACATCTGCATCACAGCGTCTATTATGAGCGCATCCTGCGCACCGAAGACGTCTCGAACCTACCCGCTCTCGCGGGCTCATTGGGGCTTTTATTTTCTCACCTCTCCTTCCCTTTGTCCCGCCCTCCTTTCTTCCACGGCCACGAGGGGAGGATGCGCGGAGTATGAGCGCGACGGCATCCGGTGCGGCGCCACGTCTACGAACGCCTCCGTGAGCGCGTCCTGTGCGGCGGAGACTACTCGGGGCGTATCGAGCCACACTGGGTTTTTTCTTCTCTTTTTCTTCGTTTTCATCAAGTGCCCAGCGCGGCCACTCATTCCTCCGGCGTCTCCCCCATGGCATCACCGCGTCTACTCGTGAGCGCATCCTCTCGACGCCGCCTCGTCTCGCCGGCCCATCTGGCTTTTTCTTTTCTTTTCGTCACCGCTTCGTTTCCTTCAGCTCGCCTATCTTTTCTTCCGCGGCACGAGGGAGGGTATGGGGAGTACGAGCGCGGCGTCATCACCACGACCACGTCTACGAACCTCTCAGCCAGCCCATCCCTGCCACTCTTTTTCCCGTTTCTTCCCTTTCATGGCACACGGGGGCATCCGCCGCGGCGCCGCGTCTACGAACGTCTCCGTGAGTGTATCCTGCGCGGCGGGGACTGCTCGATACTGCCCGCCCTCGAAGGCACATTCGACCTTTTCCCCCCCTCTCCTTCGCTTCGTCAAGCTGTGCCTTTCATGGCACGAGGAGATGATGCGGGGAGTACGCGCGCGGTGGCCATCCGGCGCGCCATCGCCGTGTCTGTGAGCAATTTCTGCGTAACGAAGACTACTCGACGCTCTCAGGGGCACATTCGAGTCTTTCTTGATTGTCTTTTCCCTCTTTCGTCCGGCTGTCTTTTCTTCCACGCCATGAGCTGCAACTCGTTCTTCTGGCGCCCTACAGGCTCGGCGGAAACTGTTCGACGCTGCCCGCTCCCGGCGGCTCATCTAGTTCTCTTCGTCCCACTCTCCTTCTCTCCGCCGGAGCGACACGAGGAGAGGATGTGGGTAGTACGCCCACAGCAACTCGCTCGTCCCCCGCAGCGCCGCCGCGTCTACGATCGTTTCCATGAGGGTATCCTGCGCGCCGGAGACTGCTCGACGGTGCCTGCTGCCGGGGGGCATTCGAGGCTCGAGCTCTTATCTTTGCTACCTCTCTTTCCTTTCGTCCCGGTATTCCACGCCACGAGGGGAGGATGGGCTCCATACGAGCGCAGCCACTCCTTCTTCTGGCGCCTCCCGCAGCCTTTCGATAGGCCGCCTTCGGCTGTGGGGGCTGCGTTCTAGGCTCTACCGTACGGGGCGTGGTATGGAGGTCCTCGTGCGGATGGCGTGCCCCGGCTGCGACGCGGCGGGCTGCGTTCGATGCTCTACAATCGTGACTCGGAGACCGGGTCGCCGTCGATGTGGGGCTTCACGTTCCTGCAAAAAGACATAACATTCGGGAATGCGCGATGGAGGAGCAGCGACGGAGCACAGAAGGGAGAATATGAAACCCACGAACGACGTTGTCGATACTCGGCTCGGCTTACTCTGGGGAACGGCAGATACAAACAGAAATGATAATTTTAATGGAAATCGTATCAGGAACTGTACACGTTTTTGGAACGGCCTATACAAACAACACATATTTTACGAAGCCTTCTTCGCAGATGCGGTACCCCTCGCCAGCGAGCGGTTCGTAACACTGTAACATGAAGTTAGCAAAAAAAAAAACAGTCAAGTTAAAATGCACTCACTCTGCGAGAGGTCCAGTCCGGTTGGGAACGGGGGCGGCGGGAGGGTTTGAGGAGGGGAGGTCGTCCATCGAGAGCATTGCCAGTAGTTGGTCGAGTTTGGACGCCGACCCGGTGGTGTAGATGTGGGGATGGGTGACTGAACGAGAGACGGAGAAGGAGGAGGACCGTGGGTTAGGGTCCTGCGGAGCTGACACAGTCGAGGAGACGGTCGGCGGAGCTGTGGTGACGGCAGGGTGGAAGGGAGAGGAAAAGGCGGGGGGTCTGGAGGCGGAGGCGGATGTCCCTGAATACGAGGACGAGGCGGGGAAGGAGGGGGAGAAAATGGAGGAAGACATGTTGGCGAGGGAGGGGGCAAAGGGGGACGAGAAGCTAAAGGCAGACGAGGGAGCTGCGGCGAACGATGCGCTAGCAGAGGAACGCGAGCGCTTGTTGCGGTGCTTGTCTTCGCCGGCGTCGACCGTTTGATTGGACCCGGTCTCCTCCCGATTCCGCTTGCCTGGTCTGGGGCCAGGGGGGGCGCTGGACGAGGACGCAATGGCGTTGCGCGAGCGCTTGTGCCGGTGGTTGCCCGAGTCTCCGCTCGTGTCGACGACCTGCGCAGGCTTCATGGCCTCGTCCGCGGGGTGCTTGCGCTTGTGGTTCGTGGCAGACTTGCTGGAGTCCCTGCGTCCGTCGGGGCCTGCGGGCGTGGAGGACTTGGCCGTCTGCGGCATCAGCTCATCGGCCACCAGCCTGGCAGCACATTCGAGGACCGGCTTGCGGAAAACCTCCAGCATGATCTTGATGAAGTCGTGCAGGCCCCGCCGTTCTCCGTCTTTGATGTAAGCCCCAGTCAATGTCTCCATGGTGTCTCCCCCGCCCTTGCCACTTGTCCGGCGGTGTTTGCCCCAGGCGACCATGAGCTCGCCCAGACTCGAGTTGCGGGTGGCGGCGGTGAGGATAATCTATTGAGTATTAGATGTTTCCTCGGTAGGCGAGGCGGGAAGGGCTTACAGCGTGTAGGTCTGGGCGGTCTGGGACCAGAGTGTTGACACTCATGTCGCCAATGACATACAATATCTTGTCGCCTATGAATTCCAGACCGCTGCGCGCCGAGTGCGACGTCCCCACGACGAGGGCAGCAATAGCCGGGTCATGTAGTTGAGGGGGTGGACGGGGGATGTCCTTCCATATCGAATCTTCGAAGGCCTCCGCGGCAATTTTCGCCCTATGGGCAGCGAAAGCGGCTCCAATGTTGACGTCCCTGCTAGGGTTGCTCCGGCGGGGCATCGTCGTCGTACTAGAAAAGAGCGTCGGGGAGAAAAAGACGGAAAAGAAACGCGAGGGCCAGACAATGAGCGGAGGTGTCCTGCGGGGCTGGACGCGAGCACTGGTTCGTTGTGGCTGAGAGAGAGAACCACAACCTCCTAAACTGGACGTCGACGGAGTTGAAGACGGATCACATGCCACCGATCATTAGTGGTCGGGATTCAAAGTCAGAGGACGCGGTGAGCTTGAGCGCTTTGAGCTATATTGCAGGGGTTCTTGTCTTCACTTTTTATTTGCTTTTTTCTTGACGGGGCGTTGACGGGGCGTGCTTTTTTGTATGTAGATAGCCAAGATTTCAATCCGAAGCGAAGTGTCCGGGGGAGGAAGACCGGGAGTGCCTAAACAAGCGCGACACCAGGTATGCCTGAGCTTCTTCAAGTTCTTGCGGAGGAGCATGAGGGAGCATCTTGGGGAGCATGCAAGGGGGTTCGGATTCCCGAAATATGCACCCTACCTCGAAACTTTTTTTTCAGAGGTTTGGCCGACCCCTCCCCCCCCCCCATTTCGGGAAATTTCCTTTTTTAGACGCTTTTGATCTCCCACGCGGTCCAACACTGTTGATTTTTCCACCGCTTAGCGGCCTTCCGGCGGGTTATATGGGTCGGAGGCACACAAATATGGCTTCTAGCGATGGTGCATGCCTATATTCTGAGAACTGCACACAAGCTTGCGTGAACTGAATATTTTTAGCCCAATTGAGAGGGCTCAAGGAACTAGGAGTTCAACTAAGTTGAACCAACTTTCTATTCAGGTTCATTCACTTGAATCAGGGAACTTGAATGCACCACTGTAACCCTATATATCACCACACCAACTCATTATATATATTGAGCGTTATTCAGAATGGAGCTTCCTTGCTCAGAATCACCTTGCTTGTCAAGTCACCTTGCTTGTCAAGGTCTCTCCACCCTCATAATTGGCACCACTTTTTGAGTCACCCGGTGATCCGGTTTGCTCCGACTTTCATCGCTTTGTGCTTAATAACTATCCGCTACTCGTGCTATCGTTTCCCCCGCTCATCTTCCTCCACCACTCTTGTGTTTGCTCGTTCAACTCTTCCAATCTATCATCTTCCGCCAATAATATAGCGTCATGCCCCTTCTTGAACATGTCTTCGTCGAAATCCCGCAATAATCGTATCGTCTCGCGCCCGGAACTTCTCGACAATGCCACGTACAGGTTGAACAGACTCAGCCCACCCGTTGGCGGTGTCCCAATGTCCACGATCACGTATGGCAATGTTTGCCCTTGCGACCGGTAGTCTGTGAACGCGTACGCGCCAGTCAACGGGAACTGCATCCGTTGCACGGTTTTCTGCGTCGTCTGCCCCCCAGCCAACTTCACCTTCATGTGATATGTCGTCTTCGTCGGCTCTATCGGGACGACACACTCTTCCAATCCGTCCAGCTGTGTGGCTCTCGTTCGACTGAGTTTCACGAGGATGTATGCCGGCAGGTTCTGCAGATGCACGATCGGCTCATCTCCGACCGGTGGCTCGTCTGG
Organism: Mycena filopes; assembly: GCA_029281495.1. NCBI lineage: Eukaryota > Fungi > Basidiomycota > Agaricomycetes > Agaricales > Mycenaceae > Mycena > Mycena filopes. The sequence goes on along the minus strand of JARIHR010000002.1, from coordinate 2,111,754 downwards.
GTGCAGAATTATGTCCACGATCTCTCCCCTGGCCCCATTCGTGAGATCAAGGTCTGTCTCGAGGTTGCTCGTCACCATCACTTTCATTCCAATGGCGAGCTCAATCTCCTGCGGCAAATCTTTCACCTGCATGGAGTTATTTTGTCCTCTTCTCGACTTCTTCGAAAGGTGTGCCGCCAAATTGTGTCTCTCCCCCAGATTCAAAGGCCGCCCCCGGTACGTGTCTTGCGCCCGACAAATGTACAGCTGCTGTTTGCTTTCCTGGCACATTTTCCGCGCCGCTTCGTCGTTCCATTGCGTTCGCACGGCGTGCCGCGGAGTGACTAATGACGCATCGTTCCAAGGTGCCGCGTCGAAGCTGTCCGCGCCGTTGCCTTTCCCTACAATGAGTGTCCGCAACATCGCGATATGACGTTGCTGCACATTCCCAACCCGAAGATGCCGTAGAAAATCGAGCCACACCAAATCCGTCACCCGCAACTGCTCCTTCAGCAGCACAACTGTCGTAAGCTCCTCGTAAATCATGCGCCCAATCTTCGAGTCGATCGAATCGCTCATGGGGTTAATTGGATAATAGAGTGCCTCCGATGGCCCTGCTGCAACCGGCGGGAATTGGTGGAAGTCGCCACATACAACGAGATTGATTCCACCAAAAGAGCTGTCCGGGTCAAGTCCTTTGGCAATGCTTATGTTCCTCGACAGCAGCGCTATAAACTCCTTCGCAAGCATTGATACTTCATCGAGCACCAGATATTCTATTCTTTTCCAGAATTGCTGCCATGTTTTAGGTGAGTCCGAGTCGTCCCCATAATTCATCCCGTTTACTTACCTGCAAACGAGCTTTTGCTTCGTCACTCATATTCTTGCTCTTGAGTGATATCCCCCCGATAATGTGTGTCGTTTTGCCGTCGATCACGGATGCCGCTACCCCGGTGTATGCTGCTTTTATCAGCATGTGCGCAACCCCGCGGTCCGAGAACGCTTTCGTCACCGTCTTGATGACCTTCGATTTCCCCGTTCCCCCTTCGCCATGGAGCAACATTCTCAACGGCGGCGGTTCGTTGCCCGCGAGATTCTGATCCAGATGCCACACGATAATATCGTACGCCCTTCGCTGATCTGGCTTCAAATCCGAAGGGGATCCCGCTTCCGCGTCGCCGCCCGAATCCGTGTCGCCGCCCGAGTCCGCGCTATTATTCTTGGGTTCAAGGAGGCCGACACTGGGTCCCGACCTGTTTGCTCCCTTGGAAATGCCCTTCCTTTGTGTCACATTTGCGCCATGAAGCTCTCCGTCTGCCTCACTGGCCCCGGCTTGTGGAATTTGCGGCCCGCTGTCGTTTTGTTGCTGAACATCGCGCTCAAGCTGTCCTTGCCATTTGATCAAGTTCGAAAAATCGTCCCCGGTTGCGCACGACACGAGGTGCCTGTCTGGTGCGACCTCCCATGACGAACTGTCGTTGGCGAAGATCTTAGCCATTCGTGCAATCTCCACTGCCATTCGCCCATGCTGGAATTCGCGCAGCGGAGTCTGCGATGCAATCAAAGCCGCAATACTTGCTTCCGTTATCCCGTCCTCGACAAATTCCCTATCTTCACCCAAAGCCTCTTCCTGCGCGTCATGTCCCGCCGCTTGGTCCAAGTCATCGTGCTCATCATCGTCTTTTTGACTCGCTAAAGCCGCTGACTGGCAGCTGTGGAAATATTGCACCCCCGCGAGAATGTCGTGGATACGTGGTGATGCGGATGCTTTGAACGTTTCAAAAGCTTCCGACCAGCTTTGTGTCCCTGATTTCAAGTCGGTGGCCAAGTTTCTCCATGGTTTCAGCAGAACTAACATGCAGGCGCAGTAAAAGTCCCGAGTCTCGGCGTCATCCCGTCGTGGAAATTGGTACCCGATAAAATTCGGTAATGTGTTGTGTCCTCGCGATCGCACAACTCGCTGGAGCTGTTTATGTGCGGGATGTGCGCTGTTGTACCTCACACGGGAAGCTCGAGGTCGTCCGGGCTTGCGCCGCTCGTCTCCGGTCTCGTCGTCTGCAGCCTGCTCCGTCCTTTCCTTTTGTGGAATGTCGGCCTCGTAGGTATCCACGAAAAAATCCACAACATTATATCCAGAAAGGTCTTCCCCGCGCGCCAAATAATCTGTGACTTGGCATTTTGCAAAGATTTGACCACCCGAATCGACTCCGAGCGTTACAACGTCGTTACCATCCTGTTTAAAGGCGAGTCAGATGTGTTGCGTCGCATGATTACTGTCCTCATACCTCCGTCTGTTGAACCTCTGCATTTTCAGCCGCCAAATCTCGCGCTCGTTCATCACCTTGATCTTCTTCACCCCGCTCCTCGCCATCTTCACTGTTGCTGCCCGCTTCTTTCGTCGATCTGCTCACTGCGTCAGCCGAGCTTTGAGAACAATATCACGTTAATCTCACCGATTAGAACCTCTTTTGGAAGATTTGCGCAACACCGGATGTGCACCCAACAGTGCGCCGACGAATGAAGACCAGTATATGGGTGTGTAATGATGAGATCGGTACGTGTCCCCCCAGCCCATTAGATACGACATGACCATCGGTGCGCCAAGCTCTTGCTCACGGTTTATAGCGTGTACCAGCCGAAACAGCAGAAGGCGCTGCTTGTCGCGCAGGTCATCCAGTTCTTGAGCTCGGGCTCGGTCCAGATTGGCGAGATGATATGCGAAGCCCTTTGCAAGGATCGCGGATACATTGTGATTCTTTTGTTGCGGCTTCGCGGCGTATCCGGCACAGTACCAGGTCGTGTTGGTGGTCTCCTCGCCATTGGTGAGCAACTTGGCGTCGTTATTGCATCGAACATTGACCAGAATGCCGGGAATCCAACCGTTCATATACTCATATAACCTTTTCTGGCCCCAGGTCCCACCCTCATCGATGAAGTCCTCCTTGGAAATCTTGAAAGGTGCTCGCCGCTTGCATCGTAGGTGCCCAGACTTTCCAACCACCAGACAACGCCGAATGCGACAGGTATGCACTTGCTCTGTTCGTGCCAGGCGTAGTTCGAACCTCCGCAGCTGCTCGTCGTAATCGGGGGCAGTGGGATTTGGCGGTCTGTTGTACGCGATATCTTTTTCAACCGGAATTCCTTTCACTGATTCGGCTGTTTCTAGTCCCGGTAGATGTGCGCGGAGGTTAGCTTTTATATATGCTGCGACCCGCGTGCGAAACGAATCCTCCTTCAACAACGCTATCATCTCGTCGGGGTTTGGTGCGTGCTTCAGACTGAGAAGCATGTGCAGATGCAACGTAGCACGATTCTGCGCCTCCACGAACCCGAAATATGCTGCCACTTCTCCAAGGATTCCCATCGAGCTGTGCACTTGGAACGGAGTGACTTTGATACCGAATAGCGTCTCCAAAATTGTACGAATCATGAAATGGAAGAATTTTGCGGCTGCATACGGGTCGGCGGCAATATTCTCAGCTCTTTTGGCGCTGTCGGGACCCATTGTCGAGATGAAGTGGTCCAGGTCGATGTTTTCACCCGCGAAAATTTGGGCAATGGGATCATGAAGGTCGATGGGGTTTATTGTGATCCATAAATTCCATGGGCGAAGGTATACGGAGGTCGACCACAGCTGACTGCGCATGGAAGTCCGGGCTGAATTGGAACCTTTGACGCGCGCAACCGTCGAGTGAACATGCTGTCGTAGCAGCTGCACGGCGGGATCGGAGATGGGTAATTTCTGCTCTTCCTCCCTAGCTGCTTGTTTGAGTTTCTCCGCTGTTATTGTCGCCATGATACGTGCGTCTTTTTCGAAATTTTTACGCCGCATCTGAACGCGTGCCGACGCGAGAGCCTGTCGCCGCTGCGAAATCCCAAATACTACAAAGGGAAATGTTTCATGGCGGCGAAACCGGCGGTCGTGATATTGGAGTGCCCATTTAATATGCTCGCCGAAGTTCAGGTCCACCGGTCTATCTGCCTCGAGACCACCCTTGCCGTATGGGAACAAGCAGGGAAACGCTTTCTCGAAAAAGTTCGGCCGATCGGGATCCGCAGGTTCTGGATCACCTACACGTGGCTTCCCGAAATCGGAGACAGGCTGACGGCCATGGCGGACTGCGTATGCACCTTCCTTTCCACCCTTCCACAAGTTCTCGAGGCCCCAGGTCATCATCTCGTTCGTGCTCAGCGTTGAAAGATCTGTATCGACTGTGCCGGTAACATGCAGAGGAATCACATCGGGATCTGCACATCGTGAATACGCGCGCTCAAATGCACTGGACTCTTATTACCGTCACCTCCATGGTTTCCACTGGGACCACTTTCCTCCTCACCCGCCCTGCTGTCTGCCATGCCATCAGCACCTCGAACTCTGTTAGCGTGGCAAAGACTTACATGGTGCGACGTCATGGTCAGGAACATACCCCGCGCTCTCTTGGTCCACCATCCCAGTATCTGTGGATTGTCGCACTATGCTTGTAATCTCTTCCGGCACATCGTCTTCTGGCAACGCAGCAATTCGAGCAGGGTCGATCTTGATGTCGCCGTAGTATTTGGGATTATTTCGTTTCAGCCACGAAAGGGCGTCAGATACGACCTTTCGCCGCACACGGAATGTGCTCTGGAGCCAGTTCTTCGGGAGGTCTCCCAAACCGATGTATGTGACGGAGATAACTGAAGCCAGAACTGCCGGTGGGCGTGGCATCAGGTCTCCCGCCAGCATCGACACCACTCCATCTGTGTCGAGGTTGTACGTGCTAACGGTGCCACGCATACCGCGTTGCAACGTATTGGGGTCCATTCTCCCGGCGCAGCGTGGATGGAGTTTGAAGACGTAGACACGCGGATAAAGCAGCGCAATGAGTAGTTGTTCCGGGAAGGTGAGAATTTCCAGTTCCCATGGTGTGCGCCCGAGCCACAGATTATTTGCTAATGCGTACTTGGGGGGATTTTTTCCACCTTTGGCCAGACTATCGGAACACTCGCGGCAAATGTGCACCTTTACATCGCCTCCCGCCCGTACAACACCGGCTGGCTCCAGCAGTTTCCCATCGAAAAGATCGTGTGCGGCGTGTGCAGTCTCTGGGATCAAGCATTGGGAGTTCGGAATGGCGTCCAGTCGTCTCAGCGTGTCGTCCTCGTCGCCCTGGGCCAGATCAATCTCTCGAGCGCATACCGCGCAAATCATCATCGCCACGGCGGCATTGGATGTAGCATCGTAGTAATTTCGATATATCGCTTTGGTTTCTTCGACATCTGGAACCTGCAAAAACCTCTGGGCGTCGTACGTGTCCCCTCCGTCCGTCTCCGCTGCCTCTATTCTGCGAGCCGTGCGCCGGGCATTTCTGTTCTCCATCCTATCTTCGTCCCTTTTGCGCTTTTTGCTCCCCCGACTCTCCTTTCTCTGAGCCTCTTGATCTTCAGCTGCGCCGCGAAGAACATCCAATAGTTCTGGAGAACTGTTTTGCCATATATGCTCCAGGTACGACTGTTTCTTCCGCCCCAGGTCGCGCGGAAGTGTCAAGTAGGGTTGGACAAGCTTCTGAATTTCCCTGATCGTCAAGGTTGAAATGAGGACCTTGGTCTCAGTCGGAACCACAGTAGGTGCTTGGGGCTCGGTGAGGGTATCTCCCATACTTGCACGGAGGAGGAAGCAATTAAGATTTTTGCTTTTACGGAAAACGGCGGAAAACTACGTTTAGATTGTGGCGGATCACGCCAGCATATGCAGCGTGTTGAACTCTTTCCGCCGCTACTCTTCAACGAGGCTCCGTCTCGACTCCCACCTCCTCTTTTTTTTTTTGTAAATCTCCACCTCTTCCGCGTCGACTTACCAGCCATGGCCGACATGACCGCGTTTCGCGATAATTTGCGCCGCCACCCATATTACCTTGGAGGGGACGATGTCCTTGAGCGCGTCATATGGAAAAAAATCGGAAACGACAACACGCTGGTCGCAGCGGACGAAGCCGCAGCATACGATGACGCTGTGCAGAGCGCCACGGAAGACGGAAACGACAATCCGACCGTCGCCGACCTCGATCCCGCTACCTTCACCCTCGTGGCGAGCATTGACCCAGACGACTTTTGGCTTACCCCGTGTGGGTTCTGGAAAGGTCCTACCCTCTATACTGCAAGTCTAGCCGACTTGAAACTCAGCTGCCGCCTGGTGGCTCCAGAGGACGCGGCGTTTGAGGCGGATTTCAAGACTGTGCTAAAGAATGTGGAACGGTTGATGGGAAGAGCAGCAACCGGTGGTAACATGAAGCAAGGCATTCTTGGCGGGAAGGCGGGGACGAAGCCCGGCCTCAAGCTCCGCCATGTAGTTTTTGAGGTATGCAGCAAGCACAGATACTTGAGACATCAATGACACATTTCGCAGGCGAATAGCTCGGGAGACATGGATGACGGTAGGTGCCTGGCTTTATCGGTGGGTCGATGTAGTAACTGGTTTCAGATCCTGGCGCGTACCAGCTACGCGACTGGCCCGTCAAGAGTGCGGCGGCACAAGAGGCTTTGGAGAAGATGGACGCGGAAAACAGTCACCGCGTCAATCCAATCCCCGCATACGACATCGACGGCAACCTTATCCACCCCACGCAGTACACGTCTGCGCTGAAAGGCGCTGTTGTGCGTGCTGACATCACTTTGCTTCATTGGCATATCGTGCGGGAGACCCGCGACTCTTATGCGGCGGAGATCTCTTCGTTGCGCGTGCTGGTCCCCCCCCCGAACGTCGGCAGCAATGCCAGCCCTCGCAAGAAGAGGAGGGTGCTAGCGGCGACGGATTCCGGGGCGAGTCCAGTGAAAAGAGTTCGCGGCTCAGAGGCCTGAGGTAGGTGTATCCTTCTATCCTTCTTCCGAGAGGCTTATTGTTGCTCGGATTAGTAGCGTGCTGGGCAAAATTTCTTGAACAAGGCAGTCATCGATATGCAGTCGCTCGAGTTTGTGTGTATATAGAATCAATGACTTTGACCAAGCAAGGTCTCATCCGACGTAGTCGGAGCTTCCTAGTAATTCAAATCACTCTTAACCGCGGTTCAACTTGGGTTCAACATGAAAGTTTTGATATCCAACGAGGATAAGGCTACGGGCTTACAAATGACACCGAGCACAAAAACAATTTGCAAAATAAATTCCAAAGGCCTCCAACAGTGTTTTTAGCCCTCAAATGTGAAATCTAAAACTTACTATAAAACTTTTTTTCGAGCCCGTCGGACCCCCCCTCCCCCCCTTCCATATAAGGAAATTCCTTATCTTGGAAGCCCCTTGGGAGCATGAGAGATGCGAAGTGTCACACGTCAGCTTGTGACACCAATTGCTTCCGAGTCCATCCCTCTCCCGTCGCTTTTTTTTCCCCCATCATACCATATCCGACCTATACACCACATACACGATGCATCCGAGTCCCCAGAACCCCTGGGCCAGCCAAACTACCCATAGTCGCCATAGTACTTGACCCAATGACACGACACCGCCTACTTATACCGTTCCTATCGCTCGAAAGCGCTACCAAGGCACAGATTGGATTATTCTCGTCAACCTAGGACAGCAACCTCAAGCAGCGTTATCCCGAGCACAAGAACCCGAGCTCACGAGATTTTTGGGGTGTTTTTCAGCCTAATCGGGCCCAGAAATCGCCCCGTCACCGTCACCTATACGAAAAGTGTTCAGTTCACGGCCCTCCGTCACCCGTCACCTGAACACTCGGTCGAAATACTACAGTAATAGCTGAACGCGGATGGATTGAACCTTGATTTCGAACCACAACAGGACAGGTTCATTCTTCAAGCCCAGTGAGCTCAAGTTGAAAATATTCGACGCCGAAACGAGGGACACAGAAAGTGCACTCACTGAAATGCAGGCCGCGGCGTTTGCCGGTCGACACACATAAATAGTGACACCGTGATGTTTCATTTTGTGACCCTCCTTCCTCTCGACTTTCATGTCCTGGTACGCCGTCTTCTTCCTAATCCTTCTCATTCTCACTGACTGTTCCTCTACAGTACCCAGTGCGTCGCAGTGGCTGTTTCTCGTGACTGACGAGTCTCCTCAGGTCAACGTCCAACGTCCAAGCTGTCGACTTCAATCCATCCCCGGACTCGAGGCCCTTGCCGCCTGAGGGTGATCTGTCCCGACTTCCTACGCTGTGGCATTACCTCCACGGAGAGCTTTCGGCGAGTTGCCCTCATTGATTATGTCTGAGTGGGGCTCGTGCAAAGTCTTTGCCACCGCTCCGTGGAGGAGGCCATTTGGGGGAGACTGTGTGTCCGCGCTCTCAGAACGCATTCAAGACGGCCGGAGCCCGAACGACCTCGGACACGGTACGTCTTCCTGTCTTGGAGCTTTGTCGCCCTTGCTGAATTCCTTTCCTAGCAGGCTTCAACCCACCGGCGACGTCTCCTTTTCTTTATTCTCTTCATGTTGCTCGGGGCGCCTGTGTAGAGTACTCCCTGGGTGGGTTGTGTTCCCTTGCCGCGGGACCCGGGCCTGAATCGACTCTTTGGGGGCGTTCACCAAGCACACAACGTTTCGTACCTTACTTAGTACATTACTTGAATCTTGCAATACTATCTTCCTTCGCATTCATCCAAGATATGGCCGAGCTGGTCTTGAGAGACAGCACTCAACGACGCTCTCGGAGGCGGTTGATTGTGCATAAGTACAGTATACCTGGCACTCATGTATTCAATGTTGCGTGTGGACTTGGGCTGTCAATTCGCCACTTGCCTTTCACCCCCATCTTTGTCTCGAGTTCATCCACAAGACAGACCCCGTCGTACCATCTAAAGCCTATATCACACTTGAGCCTGCCTTGAGCTCCTCAGGAATGCATATCCAGCGACGCACGGCGGCTTCCTGGAAGACTACTAGTACATGCGATCAACGAGCAGGGTGCACGCAACACTGTGGTACGCGTCCTAGTTCCACTCAACTTGGACTCTGCGTTTACCTCAACTGCTTCAGCGGACTGGTTGATTTTTCAAGCTTAACTTGGAATCACTGGCACGCAGCGAGCTTCAAAATTCGACGTCTTGCCATGCTCACTCAACTCGAATTTGAAGCCCTTGGCGCGTACTCCCCGGCGGCGCTATGTCACCATACCAATCCTTCCAACGAACACCCCTCCCACCAACCGACACCAAAGACGCAATGAATGACCGTATAGCAGATCATCCAATCGCGTCAGAATCTCAGAATCCCTGCGAGTCTAGGCATCATGGGCGTGCTGTTCCTTCCCGCCCTCGACAGGACCACCACCTCCTAGTCCCGACCCCGCTAACGGCCCTCCATCCAACACCACATCGCGGTCTCCTCCCACCCAGTTTCTCCGACGTCGTGGCATCGCGCAGAGCCGCGCCGTATCGGGCTCGCCGGTGCTTACCGCGTACCCGCATAACCTTCTCGCTGAGTTCATGCTGCCGGTGTGTTCGGATCGTGGATACCTATAAGCAGCCTGTGCATTTGTTGTGCAATACGTCCGTGTCCGTTTTTTTTCACCAGATAGTATTTGTTAATGAATTGTGGCTTATACAGGTCTTCGCTTGAGCCTCGATCGATGTTTTGACGGCTTTTTACTCCGTTTTTTCGGTCCCTTGAAGATGATATGTGTAGTTTGGCCTCGACGCCTGCTTTTGTTAAATATCCCCGGGTGAATGAGCGTGGTTACTTCCACTGTCTGGCAGCACACCCTCTCGAAATTCTGCTGAAATACCAGGTTAATACAACGAATCCTTGCACAATGCTGCGGCTGACATACCGAATTAGTGCATGTCTCGCGATCCTAGCGAAGAATCTATAAACCCGCGAATGGACGAACGAAATCGAAACATCTTCAACTGGCTCTCCTCATCCTCCTCCGCAACCACAGACCACCCGACGTTGAGGCATTTCTGGAAGCCGCGAGCACCTGAAAAAATAGGAAGATAGCTTCAAGAGTAGGTCTTTTGGACTTCACACCTCGAATTTGAAGCACGCAAGACGTTGTTCCTCAGTCTCAGTCGTAAGTCGCTTCAGCTTTTGTTTGTGTTGCGTGGCTTAACGTTGGTTAGATCTTGTCAACTTTCTCCGACGCCTGCTCACGCTCACGCTTGAAAGTTGAAGCAACCTACCACGATATGGGTGGCACTGCGCAAGACCTTCGCGGATGCCATCCGCGTCCTGTGCATGCTTGAGTTCTCACTGGCTACGACAAACGGGTTAGTCATTTCGCAGTTATTCACGCGGCCGACTCGGAGCACCAATCTCCTCCCCCAGCTTCGAATTTGTGGGTCTGAGCGGACGCGGGCTGTAGACGTCATCTTCAGCCTCCCCCAGAAGCGGTGGTGGTCGTCAAACAACTCACCTTCGAGACGGTTTTGGACGGTGCGAGCCTGTTGATCTGCTGGACCAGCTTTTGGACTCGGACTCCGAGTTGTCGCCGTCGCGGATGGAGGGAGGGGAATCCTGGCGAACCAGTCGTGGTGAGGGGAAGGAGAAAATGATACGAGGGGCCCATCCGATTGGTCGCGGCATCTGAAACGCCGACCATCGGGTAATCATTCACCCCTCTCGACGACGACGACGACCAGTGGACGCGGCTGCAGCAGAGAACGCTCGATAGCCGCGCCGTTGAGGACACAAGTTTCAAAAGGCCCGATGACTTGAGGCTCGACGCCAGCCCTCGCCGGAGTCCCCCAGGCTGAGCCAGCAGCCGTGTCGAGGATTCAACGCGGCCCCATCCCATCCATTCGCAATGCGCCTGCGCCTCCCTTTCACCCGCTCTTTTCCACCCCGAGTCAACGCTCGGGTGAGATCTTATATACGGTGCGTCTTGGGCATCGACTCGTCACCACTATGATCCTTACTTTTGCTGCAGCCGTCTTTCCGCGCCACTGCGCCCAACAAACACCTCGGGTGTCGCCCCATGGGCGGGCGAGCCAAGCGCGGGCGCTCCGCTGTATGGTCCAGAGCTGCTCAGCTCCTTCCACCGCACAACGCTCAATGTCCACCCCTGTGGGAAGATTTTGGGCGCTCCTACCTCTTCGAGGTCTACGATATCTGGCATAACCTCTCCAAATGCGACTTCCTCGTCAAGCTTGCACTCAAAATTCCCGAACGCATCTATCCAATTGCGTTCGAGACCGACTGCCATGAACCCCGGTTGTTGTCTCGTGGAGACGAGGACTACGATGAACTCGATATGATGCAGTGCCTCCTGGTGCGCTATGGCGGTGGTTTCTCGTCGGCGGACGGGTTCCTGGCGCAGCTCCCCCTCCTTAGCGGTGTAGGCGAGGATTTTCCGGAGGAAACGGATGACCTTTTCTATCAAACTTCTGTGGAGCAGGTACGCTTAGCTGAGAGCCATGGAAGGTGAGCTTTTTTTGGTTTCTATTTCCCCGTCCGATTATTGACTTCCATAACAGCAACGCTCGGTACTTAGCGTCTTGATGTGATTTCACTACCCTTTCCTTTTGAATACGAAGTCTGCGCCGTCCATTGAATTGCATATCCTCCGCCTGGAAACGCGATCTCGGTCTGCAAACCTATCGCCCAAACGTCCCCTCCCTTTCCCGGAATTCGCTCTGCACATATTGCGCTTCCCCTATCATTCACCCTCCGACGACAACCTCGTGGGCCGTGGACGTCTCCAGAACCGGCTTCAGCATATGACGCTCGATAGCCGCGCCGTTGAACGTCTCAGCCGCACGATAGCAACTGCCGAGGACAAAAAGCACGGCAAGTTGACGCTCTCTCTCTCTCCTCCAGCAGCCGTGTCGAGGCATTGTGGTGGTCCATGCGCTGGATCTTACCGCAGTGTCCTATGGTGGTGCCACCGCGATTCTCGACACGTCACTGGGAGATGTCCCACCTTATTCCTCAAATTCTGACTATATGCTTAGACATGTATCGCGTGCGGTGGCGCTGCGCCGCGCACAGGCGGAGCAACCCAGCATAGGGCGCCGCTTCAGCGTTGCGTCTCCCCGCTTCTTCCATACAAAAACGCTATCTATCTCAACACGGTTTTTGTTTTTCTACGCTCGGCGGACACGGCGCACCACGAAGCCCGAGCGCTGATGGATTCTTCTGAAGGTATGGTTCTTCATGGTCAAGTCTTTGTGAGTATCATTTGATACCTCTCATAGCCGACGTTCGTCAACGCTCAAGGTGATTCGTTCCCCCGGCGCGACGGACTCCTCGCGCGACACATACTACCCACGAGCCATACCCTGCAGCAATTGGTCTTTAGCTTCCATGAAGCCGGGGAGTCGCAGCGGCTACCAGGTGTCGCGGTCGGATAGCGCTGCCACGCCATTCGAGAGATGAAAGGACTCGGCGGCGGGTCATTTGTGTAGGGGCGCACGGAGCCTATCTGGGTGTCATTCTGTGGCGCGTGGTAGGAAGGGTCATCAGCAACTCGCCTCGCTTGATGGATCTCTCTGTGTGTTGAGCGTGCACGCCCTACACTCGCGTACGGTGCAGGATGCGACTACTTCCCCGATACCGGCCGTCAGCTGTTCCAGTCCTTCTTTCTCTTTTCTTTGCCGGGGGTGGGGGTCGGAAGCCACTGGATATGTTACTTCATGCGCAAGTAGAGGCGTAGATTGCTTGTCGCTCGGGAGGCGATGTCGCGCTTCGCCGAAACGCTCTTGCCTGGATTGGGCGCTCGACGCCGCTAGCGAGGGTCAGGAGATTCGCCGGCGTGGATCTTTCAAGCCTTGCTCGTTATTCTTTGTTGGGAATTACGTGGCACAAAGGGCGGAGGACGAGCGCGATGATGAACTCATTCCTTGCGTCACGATGTTCCTCCTGTCGGTGTTCCATACGGGAGGCAGACCGCCAGGGAACGGGGTTGTGCGGCGTTGGGGATGTCGAGTTGTGGCTCCGTCGTAGAACTCGTTCGAAGATGCTCATCACATCCATCTCGTCGCAAGCATCGGAAGCCCGTTGGGGCGCGGGTTCTGCGAACTGTACAACGATGCAACGAGGCAACATGCTCTCTGCGAACGGCATCCGATAACTTTGTACGCTGTCAATATCCTCTTTCACGCTCCCTCTTTTCTTGCACCTTTTTCTGTAGATACTGTAGCATTTCAATGAACGTGCTTCAGTTTCCAGACCGTTTTGCAACTTCAATTGTGCGTTCATCCCCGCATTACCCGAGCCGAATATTCTCTACTATCCAACATCCTACACCGACGCGACGCGGTCGACCGTAGACTTTTTCTCTTGACTGATTCTTTTCAGTAGAGGCCCACCGACACTCACCGCTGGCACAAACAGCCTTTGTAGTGCGGAATTCAATTAAATCAGAGCCGGTGCACACATATCGTAAAGTAAAGTAAAAAAAATGCGATATTGAACGTAGGCTCGATACTAAACGTCTGCTCAACTCTAAGCTTTGAGTCCGTGACTGTAGGATATTTGAGTAAAGGGTGAGCTAAAAACGGGGGAGGGGTACGAACACTTTTTTGAAGTGATCAATTAATTTTGTAAGTCCGACCTTGGCAGTACATATTGAGCAATCGACTTCCCGGATGCTGGGATGCCTGATAAAGAAGCTTAAGACAACACTGGCAGGGGGGAGTGACGGTCAATGTGCTCACCGTGCGGTACAGTGGTCTGGAAGTACCACGACATCGATGGGAATACCACATCCCGGGCAGGCAATGCTCGGCTCGACTTCGGCGTGCGCGCCATCCTCGAAGTCGGTGGTTATAAGGTCGGGGTCGACCTTGGGCAATATGTGTATCAGGGCTAGGAAACAATCAGTCGAGCACCAAGCTGAGAATGCAACATTACATCTACGATCCAAAGGAGTTCTGTCGCGATTGAAGCAGTATTTCAGATGCTGCACATGCGGGCTGAGGAGGAAAGGGTCTAGATCTAGGTGCTCGCTTCGTGCGAAATCGGCGAGCCTGCACAACCAATAATAAATATGAATCTGACCATGATGGGGGAGTATCATACTATGCTCACCGTTCATCATTGACCTCCTTGATTTGACGGAAAATTCGTATCTCCCGCTTCTCGTCAGCAGGGAGGTCGCGCATGGAGGCGTTGTCGAGCACCTCGACGTCGTTTGTCTCGGCTGAATTTTTCCAGGCGACGAGGTCGACGTGGTTCTAGATGGAAGGAGTAAGTAGTGCGACGCGAAACCACACGTTGCCGACGCACCTGTAAAATTATTGGCCACGACGCTTTCCGACGTCTTGTCTCCTTCGGTCATGTTGAGTAGCTGCAATGGGACTGAGAGAGAAGGTGACTCACCTCCTGCAACTGCGACTCTGTACGCTGTACGAATGGGCCAAATCGTGAGTTTTGGGGGATCAATCCTGTTCGAGCCTGTTCCCATTCGGCGTGGTTGGAGTCGAGGGTCGCGTCCGGCAGATATACACCATTGCGATACACGGGTGGAAACCATCGCAATAGATCGAGGGCGCCGTAACTGTCCGCCAACGCGGCTTGGAGGACCGTCCAGTGGGTCAGTCGTTCGACGACGTAGCCTCTGTAGCAGTGACTCGAGGTGAGTGTTGGAAATTCGGAGATGAGAAGGTGGAGACCTACCCCTCGATTTTGTCCTCGCATCCGGCCTGCAAAAAAACATGTGAGCAAGATGTCGACGATCAGTGGGAGGCAAAATGGCGGACCGAACACACCCGAAAGTGCACACCGAAGCAGACCGGGAATCCGGTGCAGGTTTTGGCGCACACCTAGTAGTATGGTCATTCCACGGGAAAGTACTGGATTCGCAAAATGAAGTCTCACTATACACCGACTTTTCCCGAAAATCGCATTCGCGTAAGCTTCCTCGCTACTCCACTGGCCGGCGACAGTCACGGATGGAGGGGGAGGAATCCCGAGACGGCGACGAGCAGCTTCCCAAGCACCGGAGAAGGCGTCCCGAAACGACCACGACACGAGTGCGAGGGCGATCAAGTCAGCCGGACTCATGTATTCCAAAATCTGAACGGTGGTTGTGAGACGTTGCAGACGGCTTCCGAGAGAGCTAGGATTACAATATCGAAGAGAGAAATAGCAGGTGCAGTCTGGAGGTTCGTGGTACGCAAGTCAAGGAGTGTGGTGCGTTTGCGAGCTGAGCGAGGCATGGTGGCGGGAAGTAGGCCTAAAATGGACTCATCACTGGCAGTCCAACGCGACTTGATCGCCCACCATGAACACGGAGATGCCCACCGACGACGACACAGTCACCCAGAGCACCCAAACCGACGAGGACGAAGACGAAGTCCACCTAGTCGCCAGCCCTGACCGCTCCGCCCTCGAGGCATTTCTCTATACACTTTTGATCAGCCATATCGAGCTTCGCCGCCATTTGAGCAAGCCTATCGAACTTTCCAGTATTCCGAACTGGCCGTCCGCTATGAACATCTCTGTGAGATCGTGGATCAACCGCGGCCGCCACCTCTTCGAAGCCGCTGTCCCCATTGCGTTACAAGAACGCATGGCCGGGTTCGCCACGCCAAATGCGAACGCTCTTCATGTGCGTGTTTCGCACGCGAAAGTCTTTTCTAGCCTCATCTCGTTTCTCTCCCTTGCAGCTCTTGTCCAATGTCATCACCGCTCCCGGAGTGACCGCCCTCCTCCTTCAACTCATGGGGGTGTCGGAGCCACGGGGGCCGTTCGATCTTCCGGCGACCTTCTTCATACATTTTTACCACCTTGGTATGAAGAACCCCATCGAAGGCGGTCAACCCGACCCATGCGCGGTCATCGACTGGGTCGCGGTCAATATTCTGGATATCCTTGTGGACGTGTATGGGAAGGCGATCGGATTGGTCGCTTCACAGTGCGTATTTTGCCCCTTCATGTTGCCCTGGTATTGATTTTCGAATGCAGCAATACAGTGCCTTCACGCTTGCCGGGTTCGTCGCCAGATCCTACTATTTCAGAAATATCAAAGTCTCATGTCGCCGTCCCCAGTGGAGTTTAGTGAGCTGAAGTTGAATATGAGCCACGGCTACATATTCACTCCCGAGGAGTCACAGCGACCGGTGTGTTCTAGTCGCAACCCAGTCTACACAAACGGACTGACTGTCTTTCTCTCACAGATTAAACCGCTTCCCAAAAGAATATCCAAGACCGGTCGATAAGTGATCGAAGTGTATGCCGTCCAGGTGCGTAGAATATTTTCATTGCCTTGAGTTTGAGTCTCACAGTGAATGCTGCAGATCCTCCGCACTACATAGAATTTCCTTACCTGCTTAATGATATACGATTATTCTGCCTGATTACTGGATTTACGCTTCCAATTCACCGCCCTGACCAATTCTCTTCCTCTCGTTTCGTTGAGCGGTGCGAAAATGTACTTTTATTTGCTAATTATAATGTGTGTATCGAGTCCAACGGAGTGGAAGATGGGAGAGCGTCTCAGAACCACTCCCGCCGCACACTCACTTCGTGGGAGAGAGAACACGAGGGCGAGTTCGCAACTCTCCTTGCTTCCCGTCGTACTGATAGCTGCATGCCCCACGTACATCCTTTGGTGTGAATTCGTCGATGAGCGTTAAGAGAAGGTGATGGTGTGAACACTCACAATTAATTTACCGTGGGACGGAGGCTGGACTTGAACGTCTCGTCGAACGCGCTCGAGAATTGAAACCTCGGTATTCATGTTCGTAGCCCACCGCGTGCTTGAGGCGTAGATTTCTGGCGCTCTTTAGATGGAGTTAGTTGAGTAATCGATAGAAATGACGGGGCGGACTTCGCGAATGCCCGTAAGCCGCCAAGAGGCTTCTTGGACCTGATTTGAAGGTGAGTCTGGACGCACTAGCTGCTACCGGCATGAACATGGACGTACATATGCCCGATGCAGGCACCGACATCGCGTCTACATTGCATTAGGCTGTGCGTCGGAGACACTCGCTGAAGACATCGACGTCGAGGTTTAAGAGCTTCGAGGCAGATTGGCATCTTCAGAGAGAACAGCCCGAGGGGCGTGGCCAGCCTGCTTGAGATGACATGACCTAGGGGGATTGCTGGAACATGAGCTGCATTAGCCTCTCAAGTTGAGGACGAGAAGGAGAATCAAAAACCCTACCTTCGATAGAGGAGCTTCCCGCCCTCCGAGGGGGCCGTCGATGCTTGGTCGGGGGACCGCCAGAAGAAGTAAGAGGAGGGCGGGAGAACATATTCGGAGAAGCGTTGGCAGAACTTGAGGTCCGTATTCTTATTGTGAGCTTGACTTTCACGCAGGTGAGTGTTTACATTGTGTGCAAGGGACATCGAGAGTGCTCACCTCGTTTCCTACCATGGCTGATTTGACGTGGTCGTCGGGGACTTGAGAAGGTTATTTGAATGCGCAGCAGATATAGAGGCCACGGGTCAGAGTTTGAATCGCGTGCGCAAGCCCTTGTGGGAGTCAGGAAGGACCATCGAATTCAGATTGAAAAATTGCGACGCACTCGAAGAATGCATAGAAAGGGTTGCGATGAGGTTGAAGAAGCTTGGTATAGCGCCGCGAGAGCTATGTTGCCATGTTGCTCGTCGAGCCCATCGTCGACGTGGACTATCAGTGCTGCCCCTCATGTCCTCATCCTCAGCGAGCCCGCGTCATAGATCGCCTGCATTTCTCTGCGCTCCGCGTTTATGCACCAGCAACACCCAACACATTATCCCTCCTGCTTGTCCTCCCCACCGAACTCCACGCCGCGAAGCCGTCATTGAACGATCCCAGTTTGCATATGTCTGAATCTTAGCGGGCCGCGAAGCCTGCATGGCAAAAGTTGCCTGTCGACGCGTCGATTGCCCTCGGTCGCCGGAGAAGCGGCTGGGCGTGCCAAAGCCAGATGGAGGTGCGCCGGTGGTAGCCCGTTCGCAATCCTGCGCAGCGGCAACCCCACGTCGCGTACCATTACTCAAGTATTCGCGTCCCTGACCCGGCGAGGGAGAGCACCAGGTGCAAGTCATCATATCGTCCGGCATGTGGTCGCAGCGGCGCGGGGGGAGAGGACCTCGCGAGTGAATGCGTTCTGAGGAGGGAAACGTCGACGTCGGAGCGTGGTTGTGCGCGCGGTTGGGGGTCTACAGGATTTAATCAGCACCAGTATCATGCAACATGTTGGCCAGAGCACACGAGAGTGGGATACCGCGCTCTGCGAGTGACGCCCCGATATTGAAGGACAAAAGGACATACCCTCAGTCAAAAGCCATCCGATCCATACGCCGCGTCTAGCCTCCATAGCCTGTCCTCCGGTTGCTGCGAGGGGTACCATGTTATATAGCTCGCTTTTTTTTAAATCGTATCGTCGAAAACGGTCTCATACGCCCGGTGCCACGTAGTTTGTGAGCCTGAGAGCCTCCTGAGCTTGCGGTTATCTGGGTCCCTCTAGGGCCCTGAATCTCCGTAGGAGGCCGTTGTCCCTTGCAGTGCGGTGTGCCAGTGGAAGAGTAGCGACGCCGCCGACGCGCTGTGAACGTCCTCATGGAGAAACAACTTGGAGTCTCGACGTCGTCGTTCAAGAGTGAGAGATTGTGAAGATGGGGGCCCTCTTGATCCGCAACCACCACCATCTTGGTGACGGTAACGTACAAGGTTCCCCCCGTCGCAGTCCGGCGACTGAGAGGCAGTCTGTCCTCTCGCCCACGAACCCAGGTGGGACCCCCGACCGAGGGGAAGAGCCTATAGGGCTGTCCTGGCGTCATATCTTGTGCGCTGGGGCCTCGAATCCATCGAGGTTTTAGTACGGATCAATCGTACCTACAGAGAAACCTAAATAGATATCTTAACACCGTCTTCTACCCCCCACCTCTAAAAGACCGCAAACCAAGAGCACGATGAGCCCCGCGTCAACAGCTACAGCAGTGAACGCTGTGATGCTCGGCCTCGAGGTGACGTGGCGCCTCGGCTAAAAAGCGACCCACCACCTTCTTCCCCCACCGCACCAACGGGAAAAACCAAGTAAGCTATGAGCACACCACGAGGAGAACTACGCGCTGACGCAGATGCAAGCCTGGCTGGCGAACGGCCCAACAAGGCACAAAGAAAATCGCGATTCGACGTCCCACCTCAGACCCAGGCAGACGAGCGCCAGTCCCCAGCCAAACGATACCAGAACAAGCCCGCCGGAAGCAGTGCCCCCCAGCTCTCGGCCCTGGTGAACGCCTTCCGGTCCACGTCCCCCACACCCCAACGCATCCCTGTGGGAGGCCAGCTCGTAAGCTACAGCAACACCAGCGACGACGGGTACGAGTACGAAGGCGAGGACACCGTCATACCCCCCATATCCCCCACAAACCACCAGCCCTCTCCGCCCACCTCCCCGAACACCACCCCCAAAGCCGCCCCACGCACCATAATGGACACGGGCGCAGACGCACGAGCCGTATGGCTGGCAACATCGCCCACCGCCAGCGAGAAGAATCCCCACCTCGCAGAAGTCACGGACCCAGAGGGGCCGGACGACCTAGCACACTACGCCGCGTTCCAAGCCAAGAACGACGGCTGGGAGGTGCCAGTCATCCCGGACCACGTCGCTCTCGCCAACGTCGACGACGCCACGCGGGAGGAGGTCACCGCCAACCCCGACAAGTACCTCGTCATGACGTTGTTCTGCGGCGGGGTGAAGCTTTTGGAGAAGTACCCGAACGTCCGCGCCGACATGTCCAAGAGCCTCGAGGAGCTCGCCAAGAAAGACAAGCTCACAATCGTGCGCGCCGAGCCCAAGCTCAAACCCTCCACCGTCCGCCGCGGAAACAAATTCGATAAATTTGCCCCGCCCTTTGTGTTCCTCGCGCAGGTATCGGACCCCGCGGTGCGCAAGCTCCTGCTGCGCTCCCCCACGTACGCGCATTCCAAGGTGCTCGCCTTCCACATCACCAAAATCGACCCCACCCTGCAATCCTGGTGCCTCGGGTTCCTCGAAACCGATCTCGAGGGGGATACCTCGGAGATAGGCAGGCGCCTTTGCTGGGCGGCGCGAGAGACCTGGCACGGCAACCAGAAAATTATGGCGCTGATTGACCGCGGGACGCAGCCGGGAAGTAAAGCCTCGCGCGAGGAAAGATACGACACATTCACGAAGACTCTCGACTTCCGCTACATCCCTCATGACACCGCCCCCGTCTACGTCCTCATGGCCCAGCCGTTCACCAAGGACAACAAGCTGTGGGACGAGTTCCGTGCCGCGTCGCGCGTGAAGTGCATGGACGGCATCCACGCCTTCCGACCACACGCCAACGCCGAGGTCGGCCCGAATATCTGCGCGGACTGCAAAATCGACAGCCACCCCAAGTACGCGTGCGCGTTCACGGTGCGCGACAAGACGTGGTGGGGCCCCGGCGATCTCCAGACCATTCTGAAGACGCTCCGGGACGGCGAATCCGACGACTCGGACGAGGGTGATCACCGCGGCGCGCCGCGCGCACGCAACGGCGGTAGCGGACGCGATAATCATCGAGGCGCACGTCGTGGATACGGCGGTGGTCGCCGCTAAAAATTTGAGTACATTACCTGCCTGACCACGTATACCTAAAAGTTCTCGCTCATGTACTGGGTTCATAAACTCCAATCCATATGTCCTTCCCCCACCACCGAGAACGATACGCCCCCCCGTCAGAATGTCTAAGGATGGGATATTCCTGAGTAAGGGCTCAGAAGAAGTCGTACCCCAATCGGCCGGGTACGCAGCCCGAACCCACCTAATTTACTGACCGTGTGTAAACGCGGGACAGGAAGTGGGGGAAGGTTACGCGCGACGAAGACGAGGGCCTGCGCCTCGTTGATGTCGCGCCGCAACGGCGGGGCTTCACTACAGTAGGCCGGGGTCCGCCGGCCAGCAGTCCTGGCATGCACTTTTCCAAGAGAGTTACTCCCTTCTGGTAACTCTTACGGGACTGGGCAACCCCAATGGTAGGGCATACACAACCGGACAACCTTTGCGGGGTCTCCGGTTGGCTCTATTTTTTTTTACAGCAACTACAAATTATAACAATAGGTACGAGGTACCAACTAACGGGACAAATTTCGCAGCATCGGCAACGGCAAACTCGGGCGCTGGAGGGAGCGGGAGCTCCGCCACCGGCACCCGACTCACCGACGATAGCGCCCGTAGTGGAGGGGATCTAACGACCGGCGGGAGTTCCATTTTAATGGGACAACTGCCGGTAACTCCTGGGGCAACCCAGGGGGGCACCAGTCCGAGTGCTAGTGCGCATCCAACGCACAGGTCGCATCCAAACGACCAAGATCGTCAAACCCAAGACGATCCCAGCGCATCCAACGCTGGCCAGTCTATCCTGACTGGAAACGCCAACCCAGGCGCCCGCGCAAGTCCTGCGCAGGGGGATATTAACGGTACCCCACCCCGTCAACCAGACGGTACTCGTACACCAATTGCGAGCCAAAATAACCCACCTCCACAGGGACCACAAGGAGGCCTACGGGACTACACCCCACCCCGAGAGTACCCAGGCGCCGCCAGCGCCAGGGCGGGGAAGCGGAAAAAGACATTGAAGGCTTCAGTCAAGCTGTCCGCCCTAAATATTAAAGGCATCGGGCACGCAAGCGCGTGGCATCCGCAAAACAAATGGTACCACGTCTGGCAAACGATGCGTGAGCAAAAAATCGGGGTGCTGGTAGTCGGTGAAGCTCACCTGAACGACGCAAGGTGCAATAGTATAAGAAACTTATTCGGGCGTAAACTCGAGGTTGTTTACTCCAAGGACCCGGATACCGCGAATGCGAAAGGAATAGCTATAGTCCTAAACAAGAACTTTATCAACGTGGACGATATCAACACCACAGAAATAATAGCAGGGCGGGCCATGCTCCTGGAGTTCAAGGGCCGCGGAGACAGACCCTTCACAGTCCTCGGGGTATACGCCCCAAACGCCCCCGGGGAGAACGCCGTGTTCTGGCGAGAAATTCAAGCCTTTTTTGAGGCGAACCCCAACATACCAAGGCCACAGTCACTAGCCGGTGATTTGAACTTCGTCGAGGATGCCCTTGATCGGCTACCGAGTAGGGAGGACCCGGAAAACCCGGTGTCAGCTTTTGACGACTTGAAAGTGTACCTACAGTTAGTTGACGGATGGCGGGAAACATACCCAACGACGAGGGCGTACACCTACCACCAAGTAGCAACCGGCTCGCAATCGCGAATAGACAGAATCTATGTGAAACGGTCAGTTTTTGAGAGCACATACGAGTGGGAAATCAAAACGGTGGGTATACCCACGGACCATAGAATGGTCTCGGTGCGAATTTCTGGAGCAAAATCACCCGAGATTGGACGCGGCAGATGGACATGGCCAGCGCACATTATGAAGGACAAAACACTGACGAAATATATCCACGACAGAGGCATGACTCTTCAAGCTGACATTAGTATGACGAACGACTGGCCGGAGCGCGATGAGAAGTGCAACCCACAAACACTATGGGCGGCGTTTAAAAGAGATATCGGGAATGAAGCCAGGAAGCGCGCCAAGATTATAGTACCCAGACTCCAACGAGAGATTGACGCAGTTGACCTCAAACTCAAGCGCATCTTGGACGACGAGACGCTGGACGAAGAGGAACAAAAACTGTCAGCAGCTGTGCTAACGGAGAAACTCACTCGACTCGAACAGCAAAGACACCGAGAACGTCGATCGAATGCGCAAGTAAGGAGCAAGATCGAGGGCGAAGTGATCGGCCGAGTCTGGTCGGCCATGAACAAGCCAGCTAAACCGCGTGACATTATCCACAGACTCAAAGATGGTCTGACCCATGGAGGAGATGTCAAATACGAGGTAAATTCAGGCCGGATGGCTTCAATAGCCCGAAACTACCACAATAAAATCCAGAGCGATCGCCGAGAAACCGCGCCGGACATTCGGGACCGTACAATTGAGATAGTCCTGCAACGCACAGAGCGAAAGGTCACAGAAGCCCAGTCAGAGGAACTGAAGAAGCTACTCACGAAGGACGAAGTACGGAAAGCACTCAGACTCTCCTCAAACTTCAAGGCCCCAGGCCTCAACGGGATCAACTACGAAGTCTGGAAGATAATCGATTCCCGTTTCCAGACGGATACAAAAATGAACAAGCCGGCGTTCGACATAATTGGTTCGCTACAAAATGTGTTCAATGACATAGAAACAAATGGCATGGTGAAAGGTACCAAGTTCTCTGAGAGCTGGATGTGCCCGCTGTACAAGAAAAATGATAAGGCGGACATTGCGAACTACAGACCAATATCCCTGTTAAACTCTGATTACAAGGTGTTCACGAAGGCTCTCACCATTAAACTCGCGAACGTAGCGCCGGACCTCATACACCCTAACCAGGCCGGGTTTGTGCCGGGGAGACATATCTACGATCAGATCTGGTTAACAAAAAGGATCATCGAACTGGCGGAAGCAACCGACGAAGATGGGGTGATTGTCGCGCTCGACCAAGAGAAGGCGTATGATAAAATTGAGCACAATTATCTTTGGAAAGCGCTCAAGAGCTATAACATACCTGACGAGTTCATTGCCATTATCAAGGCACTATACAGTGATGCGTACACAACGGTGGTCGTCAATGGAATGATGAGTGACAAACCGTTCAAAGTCACCCGCGGAGTAAGGCAAGGAGACCCACTCTCTTGTCTTTTATTTGACCTTGCAATCGAGCCACTTGCGCAATCGCTGCGAAGCCCCGATTCCAACCTGAAGGGCTATGCGATACCAGGAAAAGCAGAAAACCTGATCGCTACCCTATTTGCCGACGACACAATGGTGTATCTCTCCGGTGAAGACGACTTTGGAGACCTAGTGAAGGTCCTTGAGGAATGGTGCATCGCGTCCGGCGCGAAATTCAACATAGGGAAGACCGAGATGATCCCTATAGGCAACATTGAACAGCGAGACAGGATCAGAGCAACGAGGTTTGTAAACGGAATTGATGGGACATCCGTACCAGCCCATATTAAAATCGCCGAAGAGGGTGAGCCGATCCGGACCCTGGGGGCCTGGGTTGGAAATGGGGTAGACCAAGTGGACACTTGGGCGAGAACCCTCGAGAAAATTGATGCGTCCCTAGACCAATGGGAACTCGGGCATCCTACCATGGAAGGTCGCCGCCTCATCGTACTCATGGTCGTTGGCGGCATGACACAATACCTAGCGAAGGTACAAGGCATGCCGGCGGAGATCGAGCGCAAACTAGAGAAACGAGTTCGTAATTTTCTGTGGGCCGAGAAGACGAGCGTAACAATAAATAAGGAAACAATATATGCACCAGCCGACCAGGGAGGAAGGAACCTCCTCGACATAATGGCAAGGAACGAGGCGATAACAATAACCTGGTTGAAATCATACCTAAGCTTTGGAGACGACCGCCCGTTATGGGCTTTCGTAGCGGACGAGATATTAGCCATTAACGGCAGAGTCGGGGATCTGAGTGTCGACGAGGCCTTACGTCGCAACATGTACTTGCAATCATGGCGGACCAATACCCGCAGCAAGGAACTCCCGAGAGACCTGAAAGAGATGGTCAAAATCGCCGACAAATATGATCTTCAAATGGAAGGACTTGCAATATCCAGGGAGATTCAACGGGACGCACCCATCTGGTATCATATCAAGTCCAGGGCGTCCAAGGACCTCTTCAACCGCGGAGATCAGGTGAAGTGCCTGAAAAATAACCACAAAATACAGACAGTGGGTGATGCGGAACAACTGGCAAGGAAACAGGGCAGCGCCAGACATACCAACCGAAGAAACTGCCGGTGCGATGGGTGTCGAGAGGTGCGAAGAACGTGCCCAGGCTGCCAATACCCATGGAAATGCTACAGGAAGGCACGGGCAATGCTTGATTCCCTCCAGAATAAATGGAACCCACTCGAGCCGCAACCCGAGGACTACGAGAACGAGGAAGTGGTCGAAGCGCTGGAGGAGAACGAGACAGTCTTCGACCCGCGGATCACAGTGACCGGGACGCTGGCAGACACATTCCGGATCTTCGGTGACGGCCTGAGAGGCAGTGCAACCGCGCCAGACACGAGATTCGAGCCAGAACCAGACGAGGACCCCATCACAGTCTATACGGATGGCTCTGCTAGCAGTAACGGAACAGCAGATGCCCGAGCCGGAGCTGGAATTTTTTTCGGCGAAGGAGACATCCGAAACCGCGCAATACGTATACCGGAGGAACTCGGCCCATCGAACCAAGTGGGGGAGGTAGTCGCGATAAAAGAAGCCGTGGAAAACTGCCCGAGAGACCTCCCACTGAAATGTGTCAGCGACTCCAGATATGCAATAGACAGCATGACAAGGAACCTGAAGAAGTCGGAGGATCAAGGCTTCCTATTGACTGCAAACGGTCTCTTGATGCAGGCCACGGCGGCAAGATTGAGATCGAGGAAGGCCCGCACTAAATTCAAGTGGGTTAAAGGACACTCCGGTATCGCGGGGAATGAAGGAGCCGACAAAATGGCAGCGGAAGGCAGCGACAAAGCTCAGCCCGACCTAGTCGACCTGCAACTCAGCGAAGGAACCCTGTTGCCCGGAGCCAAACTACAGTCCTTGACGCAATCGTTAGCGTACAAGATAATCAGACAGAAGAAGATGGACGAACCTCGGTACCAAGAACTCCTTGACCGTCGTGCGACAGATAAAAACATGACACAAACGCAGGCCACGGTGGCGGCCGAAAATGGAGAAACACCGTCTCAAGCTCAAATCTGGAAATCCCTCAGGCACAAGGACATACCGAAGAATATCAGGTTCTTCCTCTGGATGCTCATTCACGATGGGTACAAAGTCGGCAAGTACTGGGAGAATATATCAGGCTTCGAAGACCGAGGTCAATGCTCAGTATGCGGCGGCACAGAGACGATGGAACATATACTCACAAAATGCAACGCTCCAGGGCAACGAGAAGTCTGGGACCTGGTTAGCGAGATATGGAAGAAGAAGAGCGGGAACGAGCTACGCCCGAGCATGGGCGAGATCATGGCCTGCGGAACCATCAAACGGGGCCGCCTTCAAGGAAAACCTGACGCGGGAATGACCCGATTCCACAGAATCCTAATATCTGAATCTGCGTACCTGATCTGGCGCCTACGCAACGAAAGAGTTATTCAAGAAACAGGCCTAGCCTCAATTAACGAGATAACTAACCGGTGGCACAAGGCAATGAACGATAAACTCGGCCTGGACTGCCTACTCACGAATCCCAACAAGTACGGATCGAAGGCAATTTCAGTATCTCTGGTACTGAAGACGTGGCGCAATGTTATCGCAAATGAAGACCAACTCCCGAGAAACTGGACGAGGGAGGCCGGGGTTGTAGTGGGTATCGGATAGTAGACAATGATGGGCGGTGTAGGCCGTCCGGAGTTTACTGGAAGAAGCCCCACACGACGCGCCTATCGAATGGCGTAAGTGCGAGAGCGCATTTCCTCGGTGTGGAATATCGGTCGGCGGGGTTGGGTAGTCCTTGCCATTTAACAGCGTGTAGTTGGTCGACTTGGTCGGTTCGGGAACTTGTCTGCCGGGATGGGTGCGCGCAATGGTGCTCGGAGCAGATGGGGGACTGGAAGGCAGAGACTTCTTTGGATTTCTTGGCCGCCAGAAACTACAGAATCTTACGCTCCACAAAAAAAAAAAAAAAAAAAAAAAAAAGAGAGATTGTGAAGATGTTCGGATGCTGAATTGTCACCGGATGTGTCGCCTCGAGCTCTTCCGAGTTCCCAGAACGTCCGTCGCGAGCCGTCGCGGCAAGTAGCTTGCTTTTGGCCGCCTTCATATCCCTGAACTCTGGGGACGACTCGCTATCTCCAAGCCACATTGAACAGACGGCGGAAGGAACCAAGTGAATTCGAAGAAGAACGGAGATTGAAAGGTGGATCGCGCTACTGCCCACGAGAACTGACATGATGGAGTCGACAGAGGACCTCAGGAATTGACCGGGATTTAACTCGCTGCACTATTAGGAGCGTCGAGAAGAGCGCGAGATGGAAGGTAATGTATATATATTGCAAAAATAATGTACAAAACGTGTTGTGTGCTTGGTGAACGCCCCCGAAAGAGTCGATTCAGGCCCGGGTCCCGCGGCAAGGGAACACAACCCACCCAGGGAGTACTCTACACAGGCGCCCCGAGCAACATGAAGAGAAAAAAGAAAAGGAGACGTCGCCGGTGGGTTGAAGCCTGCCAGAAAAGGAATTCAGCAATGGCGAGAAGAGTGCAAGCCAGGAAGACATACCGTGTCCGAGGTCGTTCGGGCTCGGGCCGTCTTGAATGCGTTCTAAGAGCGCGGACACACAGTCTCCCCCAAATAACGTCCTCCACGGAGCGGTGGCAAAGACTTTGCACGAGCCCCACTCAGACATGATCAATGAGGGGAACTCGCCGAAAGCTCTCCGTGGAGGTAATGCCACAGCGTAGGAAGTCGGGACAGATCACCCTCAGGCGGCAAGGGCCTCGAGTCCGGGAAAGGGTTCAAGTCGACAGCTTGGACGTTGGACGTTGATCTGAGGAGACTCGTCAGCCACGAAAAACAGCCACTGCAACGCACTGGGTGCTGTAGAGGAGCAGTCAGTGAGAGTGAGAAGGATTAGGAAGGAAACGGCGTACCAGGACATGAAAGTCGAGAGGAAGGAGGGTCACAAAATGAAACATCACGGTGTCACTATTTATGTGTGTCGACCGGCAAACGCCGCGGCCTGCTTTTTGACGGACTGGGGGAGAAGATATGTCTCCGAGATGGAGAGGAAGAGATGGTGAACGAGACGATGTGTGGGTCACACACGGCGTGTCTGAATCTCATACTGCAGACGTTGAGATTTTCTTTTAAAAAAAAAAAAACTTGAAAAAAGCAAGCCCGGGCCGCGCGTCTTCACCTTGTGTATCCCAGCTGTCGAGACGCTTTCGATCGAAATCCTCCTAGCGATGTATTGACCGGAACGTGTCGTTGCCGAGCACCCATAGGACAATAGATAATGTCGTCCTAACAGACCAAAATCAGACGGCCTGCGGAAACGGTCAGAAAAGGCGCGTTCCCCACCTGAACGAGCAAGTTCGCAGCCTCTCTGTAGTACACTCCGCTTGCGTACGACGTGACTGAGGCTCAGGTCGGGTTCACCACCTCGTTACAGTTAATCCACGAAATTGACTGAAGGGCGGCGTTTTGGGTCGCCCCGAGGCAGCATGTCAAAGGCCTCGGGCCGCTCTCTCACAGCGTCATCGAAGTGAAATCTGAATAGTCTTCACCGAGGGTGATGAGTGAATGAGCTTCGAATGAAGGGAAGAAAAGGAGCTTACCGATGCTTGCGAATCACATCGGAGATTTGTAGGAATTTGAAGGACTGGAACATATTGTCAGTCTCTAGCGCAAACATTTGTACAACGCTCACCTATTGATAAACGACGTCCGAACTGAATCAGATTCAGAAGGGGGTAGATTATTTTGCGTTCTTAGAATACAAACACAATCCGAAGCAAATTGTTGCCCTTTGCGGTAGCGAAGCGACGGAGACACTCGAATATAAGTCGACTGGGGCAGGTTGGCCAGGATCTGCAGATGTATCAGACAAGAATCGATGTGAGGGACTCCTGGGTACCATCGGAAATTTCTGGGTCTGGAGACGGGATCAATGAGGACGCTGAAGAGCCGGGATTCGGATGAGGGACGTCGACCGGAGCTAATGGCTGAGGATTGCCGCCACCCAGCGAGTGCTGAATGCAGCGGCTCACTAAGAAATCAGTGTGGAAATGACTCGGAAAATATAACGCTCACGATGGTCTTTCGTAGCCAGGGCCCTATCCCAAACAGAACAGGCATTTTCTACTTCTGCCCAACGGTCCCGAAACACGGCTGTAATGAATTAAGGAGAGAGAACACGACGACGTCGTATTGGCTCACCCATCTCATGCACGAGCGTGGCGAACATGAAACTGGCCATCTTGAGTTCTATACACGCATCGTCGACCGGGGTTACCACCGCTATAGAATCGACGCAAATATCGAATCGGTCGTTCCCTCTTTTGCTGGACAGAGAGAGGCATTTGTGGCACTTCACCAACGAATCCATCACGAGCGATAGGAACTGCATTATTGCCCGCTTGTCGGTGGAGTCGATCCAAAGCAGTGTCCGCATATGAGTCTCGAGGGGATGGACCAAGACCTGGGACTGGGGTCGCAAGAATGCGGGAAATCGAGCCATTCGGGTCATGAAAGCTTTCCCAAAGGTCGGCGACCGTGCGGGAGCAAATGATGTCGTATTTCTCCAGCGGACCATCTGGAAGGTCCTCGGTGTGGAATGGACCGTCACGGAATCCCTTGGGTATCCGCGAGTCGAGTGGATGGAAGAATACGGTGACATTTGTGGTCGCCATGGTCAGGTTGTGGTCAGGAGCACGAATATATAGCCGACGGACGGTGTTTCACATGGCTGCCGTCCAATCGGATCTATCATTCGTCCCGACTCCTACTCCTTCCCCCTCCTTCCCCCCTCCGCCTCAACAGTCCTCGACCCTGGTTCCTTCGAGGCGACGAGGCCGAACACTCCCCTGGCCGAGGCATGCATATCCCTGGAGGCCAATTGGAGTCCGACAGGACTGTCAGCCGTTGACGGAGACTCGACGGGCATAGAGGATGGCGAAGGAAGGGAGAAGGAAAGCTGCAGCAAAATATTGGGAGCGCCGGTCGGCCCAGTGGTCAAAGTCCTTTGCGTCTTCAGGCTGCTATGAGTACGAGAACAGGCCGCCGAGGAGGGGCGCTGTTGGATGAAAGTCGGGGTATCCAGTCGCAATCCAGTGCGATAGTAAGATTGATGTCGGAGCTCGAGGAGGAGTTTCCGCCCGCGGCCACGGCTCATGATTCAGACTTTCTTCGTGTTTTCGTTCTGCTGCATCCCCGCTGTTCAAGGGCGGGAGCCAAGCTACCCACTCGTTTGGTCGAAAGGTATGTCCGGTGTCGCACACGAGGTATGTACCAGTTTCTTTTCTCTCGGGCTGGGCCGTCTATTTATGAGAAAATAGTGACGCATCGAAACCCATACTGCTCAGTAGGGATTTACTGTGGAATTGCTCAAGAAAATCTGTACAGAGAAGCGGTGAAAGATCAAGGTAGGTCGCCGTCAACGTTGAGCTGACCTTTTGCTGTAGCTCTCGACCAAACAATTTCCTTGCCGTTTGTCGGCGAATCTGTGCTCGAAGCAGTCTACGCAGGGTAATCGTCATTTGCTCCATCCTCCATCCCTATGCCAGGAATCGTACCGGAACAGCAGAACATATCTTGACCGCCTCCGAGTCGGTGCACTGCAGGACCCGAGCCGGTACCACAGGCCTTCGTCGTCGAGCCCATCCAGGGGTGCGTACGTGCGCGCCTTCGCGGGTTTCTTCCATTGCGCGGATCGCATGAACCTTCTGCTGGCAGCAAGACCTGGGAACTTGGCAGCAAGACAAGACTATACCGCTCGGTGCTTCGCGCGCATCGTCCCCAGGATCCCTGCATTTCCCGTCCCAGCCTGAACCGCCCAGACTATTTCCGACTGGCGTACCCGAGTTCTCTTAGTGCGCCGTTAGACTATGGTATGTATTGCAGGCGGATTCAAGGTCCTACTTACCTGCGATGCAAGACTGCCGCGCTTCCTCCGCCTCTGACGTGAGGCAATCGTAACTCGATGCGAGCTCATCTGCTTTTGAAGCGCGTGAGGTTGCAGTGACACTATCGCGGGTAAATTCTCATACCTACCTTGTCT
This sequence comes from Mycena filopes, assembly GCA_029281495.1. NCBI lineage: Eukaryota > Fungi > Basidiomycota > Agaricomycetes > Agaricales > Mycenaceae > Mycena > Mycena filopes. Next base: position 2,081,098 of record JARIHR010000002.1, on the reverse strand, counting down.
ACACGTCGTTTTCGACCCAGAGGAATTCTGATGGGGCAACTTGTAGACCTGCCGGAATCTCAAAGCTCATCAGCGTGGTATGGAAGGAGGATGGACGGCGGCGCGGGTGAATTGGGAAAATCAAGCGCCCGCAAGCCGCTGCGCGAGCGGCTGGTCAAGGAGAGTCTCGTCTAAATCGACGGTCCCCGTCGTCTAAATCTTTCTGGCTCGCATCGAGCGCTACTCAGTCCTCATCCGCCACGCAGATTCGGCCGGCCAAACCCGTGGAGTACTGGCTCAGGACACCGCTCTTGGACTCAGCAATTATTTCGATAGGCGCGTCGAGTAGGTACAGCAAGGATTTGTACGACGAAAAAAAAACATACAGCCATCCTGTATACATGGTTAGCTTTGAATGTGAAAAGTTGAAGGAATCCACGCACTTCTCTCGGTCTCAGTTTTTTCTCTTTACCATTCCCGCAACGAGAATGTCAGCGCTTGAGTGCCGACAGTGAACTATTGCGGGAGGCTATGGCCAGGTCCGAGATTAGTGAAGATTCCAAAGCGGCGGCGATTTCATACCGAGCAACGAGAACCTCGGTAGCCTTACAATACACCTCCTGCGCGAACTCCTGGAGATTTTCCTGTATCCAGTTGTTCACCTCGATAGGGGTTCCTCCGCGCCAGGTAGTACCAATAGACAGAAGAAGGTTTCTTCGATGTCGAACGGTGCGCGCGGTTTGGGCTCGCTCATCATCCTCATCAGCAGGACATTGATTTTGGGGAACCTCATGGCACTGTGAAAAGCTGCGAGTGCGGACAAAGTGAGTGAAAGCACGAAAGATACTGTTTGTGGGTTTCAAGCACCTGGAGAACGTCCTCTGAGAGGTCGGCGAAATCCTCAAAGTACTCCCTGACGGCTATCGTCAGCCCTGCTTCGAAGAGTGCACGGCCCCGAGTAACCGAGAGCTTGGCCGCAGGGGTCATGGAGCTTGGCCAGTCTTCGATGGTCGCGAGATCGAGGGGATGCGAAAGATGGCGGTTGAGTCGGAGCTCTTCGGAGAGAAGGTCCAACGCGAAGGTGGTGACTGTGGTAATGTCATCCTGCGAATTCTGGGCGTTATTCGAGTGTGGGGCAAGGGAGGAGGTCGAATCGCATGAGGCGTCCATGGTAGCCAACGACAAGTCTAGGTTAGGAAATCCATATCAGATTCATTTTCACGACTTCAAAACTTCTGTTCTCTCCTCCACGCACTACAACGCCCCGCGATTGAATCTATTCAGTGCGCCTGCATCCAGTGCCATCCACTAATCCATGTTGTAGCTTTCGTTCACATTTCCCAACAGAAAAAATATATAAAATCCGCATGGGGAGTATTCGCCGAGGCTCTACAACAAAGGGAGCCGATGCAATCCTACGCAGGGTACCGAGCACACATCTTGGGAGCGCCTCAATCTTAGAGGAAAAATAAACTTTACCGGTGAGTATCGTCGAGCGAAAAATCCTTGGGAGGACAATAAGAACGAGGGATATCGGTAAAGCGAGGTTACTCACCTGTAACTTATTTTGTTGCGTGAATCGAAGCTGCGACGATGACGAGAAGGATGGGCTAGGACGTTCAAAGAAAGACCGTCAGTACCGAAAAGTGGTCAAGAACCAGTAGAAACAAACGTAGGGCAAGTTAGCTATACGTCTTCCTTGAGTCCTGCCGCGGTGGCCATCGTGGCGCTTCAATCGCGCCCGAGAATGAGTCGAGCATGTGAGCAAGTAACCGCGTGTCTTCAGCGCCGTAGTTCGAGGAATCCCCGTGCGCTCGAGTACTTGAAGACTGTGAATTGTCCTGGCAATGTCGTATCCGAACGCCCCAGATTATATCGCCCAGTCGAAGTCCGTCTTGACTGGAGATAGACCACCAATTACGACGCGAGCGAATATCCGTGACGTCCAGGTGGTAGTAGTATCGTCCGCGCTTTGAGGAAGCGAAGTTACGCTGGGCCACGTATACATACTTGCAGGCTTCTTGCGTGGGCGAACGACGGCACTTCATAAGCCGCGCTGGCATCCAGACGGCTACGTTGCTGGCGGCACGCTCGCAGTGCTATGGCTTGCGCATCTAATTGGTGAGGAGCAATCATTATCCAGTGTTATCGTGTCTCAAATTGCTCACCCCTGTCAACCCAGCTCTTCCTCGACCCCCTCCACCGCCAGTCCCTCTACTTCTCAGCACGTCAGTACCCACACCGGAGCGGAGGTCTTCCAACAAGGAGCAAGCTATCCGCAGTCGGCTTCCGTATCCTCTGCTAGCAAAACGAGGTATAGTCAGATAGAGCAGCAGGGACGCGAGCACAGGACCCACCCGTAGACGGAACAATCCTGGTGCGTTTCCTCCACTCGGCCGCGCTGGCAGTGAGCGGCAAGTTCACGTTCGTTTATCGCCTTTTCTCCCCTGACATCCACTAACCCCTCCGACTCAAGTCACGGATTCCTTGGAATTCTTGAGCTGAGCCTAGTTGTGCTACAGTCGCAACTGCCAACGGTGAGAATACTGGGATCGTGAAAAGGATGAACTCACTGGAAGTCAACCAACGATGACCATCGCGGCGGCGCGGCTTGAACATGCTAACGAGCCACCATACCACCGCGCTGCCTCGGATATGTTCGCGCCCGCCCCTGTTAGCTCCGTCCTCGAACTCCTGCTGTGCACGGTCCACGGTGGGATTCGAAAGCTGCCCCGACCGCTGAGAATGAGAAACTGAGGACCACGAGGGCATTAGAACTAAGAGACTCACCCCGCGCTGCCCTTCCATCGCCGCTGGCCCTCCATCGTGCCCGGTTTTGCTGTTCGAACTCACGCATGCGCACGGTGGCATTCCTTTCAACGCCATCGATAAGGAGACGGGGATGGGGGTTGAGGTGGGGAGACTCACTCGGATCGCTTGGTTCGGCCGCGAGCACGAAAATCGACGGACGCGCAAGGGTATTCTGAACTGCGAGGGAATAAACTAAAGCGAATTGTGTGCGCGTCAAGATCGTCACCAGTAAGTAGTTATACGACGTCCAAAGATCGGTAGACAACGTGGGGAACGAATGTCGTGGGTACGACAACCTATGCACTCCCGAGGCTGAAGCCCACCGGAAGCTGTGGGCAAAATTTCCGCCTAGAAACATCTTGGAGTCGGACCTGATGCCCCGTTTCGAGCTCAACCAGTCTCGGTGTCGGACTGGATGAAGAATAGTGAGAATTTCACTGACGTAGAGATGAGATGCGCGCCGCACCTGTGAGTGTGGAGACAATTTGCGGCAAGACAAGATACGCAGATTCTTCGGGTCTGCGTACATACGGGAACTGAGAATGACTTGCGCAGCCCAGGGAACCATCAGTGACATTCGAAAGCTGCCTTGACCGCCGAGAATGAGAAAACGAGAACCACGAGGACGAGGACGAAACTTACTTTGTGCTCCCTTCGTCCGCCGCGTCCGACATCCTCGCGCCCGCCATGATCCAATTTTTCATGCCTGCCGGCTGTTTATGTGTTCGCACAGCGGTATTCTAATGCCATCTCTAGCGCAAAGAATAAGAAAACGGGGAGTCGGGATAATGGGTGACAGACTCACTCCGCCAAATTATTGAGGCTGAGGACACGATCCGAATCGGCACAAAAGTGTATCTGGGAACTGCGGGAGTGTGTGGGCAACGGACGTCGGACGAGGGCGCGTTGACGGCGCATGGATGGCTTGAGTGAATTTCCTACAAAGTAATTATCAGCTCCTCCGAAGGTGACGCCGACAAGAGAGCGAACGCGTAAATATCGAGTGCCGCGACAGATGCGAGGCGGGGGCGAACCAGAACTTGAATGCGAGGGTGACCTTGAAGCTAGACTTGCTGCCCAAATTCGAGGCTTTAAGGGATAAGTGGCCTGAAAGAAGAGTGTCGCTGGACAGGAAGCATCTGGGGATGAGTGTGGGATATGGTTTGCCGCGAGCCATCCCCGACTTGAAGTCGAGTCCACGTACGGGATCGACTCTAACGGCTCCGTCTCCCCGGAGATGAACGCTGACATATCTAGCTGAACCTCGAGCGCCAGCGTGAATGATGTAGCGGACAGCGCGTACCCACGAGAAGGAGCTTTAAGCGGTATTGTAGGTTGAGCGCAGGGCGGGGTGCCGCCGGAACGAAGAAAACACAGTTCATTGGTTGTCTTTACGGTTGCATCAGCATGGGAGGAGTAAAAATCGGCATACCAAGAGCCGTACCTTCGATGCTCCGGGTGGCAAACAGCGCAACGGTTTCCCCACAGCTGATGCGTGCGATATAGTGAGCCTGCTTCGAGGTGAAAAGACGGTGTTGAGGCCCCGAGAAAGGATCTCGTCGTCGTGACGGAGCTTCGTCGCTGCCACGCCCCGAGTGGCAACCTGAAACAGCAAGCATCCCTCTTCGCTGCGGATGCGCGCGATACAGCGAGCCTGCGTCGAGGTCGGAAACAGTATCCAGGCCCAGGATCTCGTCGGTGTCACCAATCTTTAGCCTGAGTATGGCGGTCGTGAATTGGATTCGTCGCTGCCACTCGGGGACACGCCAAAATTCGAGACTTGAGACGTATGAAGCGGGCGGTGCTATCGACGACTTGAAGTTTGCAGACTCTTGCGGCGCCGTCGTACTATTTCGTGGCGGGCGGAAGGCAGAAGCGCACCGACGGACCACGACTCGTGGTGGCGCAGAGGAAGACGGAGATCAGAGTGCATGGGGATAGAACGAAATACTCACGGTTGACGCGCCCAACCAAACGAACGGCGGCGCCGCCGCCAGCCGCCGCCGCGGTCGGCGGCGGACGCGTTCGAACGCCAAAGTTTGCAAGGCGGTCGGTGGAGTCGAGATTATTGGATGAAAGTCCCTCAAATTCAGTCGGGTGCGAAGTGGGAGGAAAATAAATATATTGGGCATCGGTATACAACGACCAGTTCTCGTGCACTTGGTAAGTCCTAGAAGGGACCGCAAGCTCGGGAGCCAACGACAAGGCGGCACGGTGGGTGGTTAACCCGTCCCCGAGGAGTAGCTACGAAAGGTAAAAGAGGTTTTGAGAAAGTAAGTAATTTCAAGCCCCAGCGCCCGTCGAAGATCTTGTCCAGCAAAGCCAAGCACAGGGCGCGCTCCTCTATACTAACCAAGTGATCATGGCATGGTCAGTGCTCACACAAGGCGTTCAGGCCGCGAACGTCATATGGGATGCTCGTCGGGGGGTCGAGTTGGAGTCAAGTCGGTGGTGGGTCTTGTCCAGCAAAGCCAAGCACAGAACGCGCTCCTCTATACTAACCAAGCGGTCACAGCAGGGTCAGTGCTCACGCGAGGTGTTCAGGCCGCATACGTCGTATGGGATGCTCGTCGAGGGTTGAGTCGGCGGTGAGTGTCGAGGAACCTGGAAGGCTGCATCAGTGAGAGGGATCGATGGAGGTGAAGACGACGCACCTGTTCGAAAGGGAGGAAGTCAGCGAAGGCGAGGAAATAAATAATATAGCAGACGCACGTCGATTGTTGTGGTTCAGAACAAGAGCAGTCACATTCGGTGTGACCTGTTTTATACACTCTCCGCCGCTCGGCAATCTCCGCGACTGGAATGCAGAGGAAATAGAGAGCCTCGAGTGAACTCAGGCATGCACCATCCTTGAGCTCGTCAGGCTACATTCAGCTCGAGAGTCAGAGACAGACTCGGAAATGCATGAAATATTACGCTTGTCCCCTTCTCAGAAGTGGCATTTTCTGCGGGATTCGTGAGTCTTCTGCCATCCTTGGATAATGCATCATGGTTTGACCCTCGATAAAGGACGACGCAGCAAGTGCGACGCGACGCGTTCGTGTAATTGGGACCTGTTTGGTTTTACGCTCATCAAGCCGAGCAATGCCGCTCGCCTAGTTTGCCCTTTGCCGTTTGGACAAATTTTCCTCCTGCTTTCATGGCGCGTATTCTGCAATCCCACTCGCTCCGTAGTTCTACTCATCGCCGTCCGACTTCTCTCTCCCGTCGCACAGTAATTATACTTATGTTCCAAATCAATATGTAGCCTCTGTTATTCCAGACCACTCGGGTTCCCTGAATTTGAACACGCAGTATATTTACCCACCGGGTTTCTTCTCAGAATCAGAGTCACCTCGGGAAGTACTGCATGCGGTCTCACACTGGGAAGAAGTCAATACCCATTCGGATTTCAGTCCACGAAGTGAATCCAGTAGTACAGGTTGCATGCCTAGTAATAACAAGTATCTGGTCTCTACTTTGACCCCCATTGGAAAACGAGTCCTCGCTGCGAGGATATCCCATCACCAAAGGCCGCTGTGTAACGTTACCAGCAAGGACATGGAGTAAAAGCAGACGAGGGTGCATTCCGCCATGAAGCTCTCGGGCATGCAGGAGGACGACGAGGCTGGCTATTACGCAGTAGCCAGAGGAGAGTCGATGGTGGTGGTATCTGCGGCTTGGAGCTACTTCAAAGTAATGTGAAGGCCCGCACGATTCCGACATAGCTCTCGACGCCAAACCGCAGACATTATGGAACACGGCCGCTAGGGTCCGAGCTTCAGTTACGCCATCCGAATTAGAACCTCCGTCGCACCACTCACAATCTCACATCTCCAGACGACGATATGACTGCACTCCCATTTCCAGGACCACGACGAAAGGTCGACGGCACCATACAACACCGCGACGATCGGGACCGCCAACAGCAGGAATGCCCAGGACCGTCGACACCACGAACGCCAGGGATGTAAGGAATGAGCTGGGGGCTCGTCGTCCTCCTTTGCGCCGCGCGATGCCCGACGGTTTTCTTTTTCAAGCACTGAAGGCTCCCAAGCGTGTCCGCAAGAGGCTCTCGAGGCGACACCGCGTCGCCCACAAATCGACAGACGGCCTGCGCACGAGCAGCGCCGCCAGTACATATTATCCAACCAGAAACAAAGGGAAGAGAAGCAAGATTGAATGTGTCCCCGAGAGCGGACAGTGTGGAAGTACGGCGATACGACCGCGGTCCCGGGACTCGGAATAAGCCCGACCCTCACACCCCGCCGGGGCCATGTCAGCAATGAGCCTCAACGCGCTCGTCCCCCTCCCATTGTGCCGTGCAGTCGAGAAAGAGAAAACGGGGAGCAAAAAAAGGATTAAAAAAACAAGGCTCTGGAATAGCCTCCGCCCCACCAGCGGCGTCGAGCGCAAGATCCACGCAAGACCCCTTTAAAGAATAAGGCCCCGCGCCACCCACAGAGGGGCAACCGGCCTGCGCTGCTCGCACAGTCGCCCAGGATGTATATATATATATAAACGGGAGAGGAGCAGTCCCCAGCAGCGGCGTCGGTCGTCCCCGCACTCGCGTGGTGCACACGCGAAGCGACCCCACCGCGCGCCACGCAATGACTATCGCTTGCGCTGCGTGCAGCCTTGACCGCCGAATTTCCTTATTCCTAGATCAACGGGTCCTACGAAACAGGGCGTTAAACGGGCGACCGCACCCAAGAGCTGTCTCGAAGAAACATACCTCCAAAATAATCTGTCCGCGTCGGCCTTCGTTGCGCTGCTGCTGGACGCAACCCAGTTAGCACGAGCGCCAATTTCGCGGCGCAGCTAGTCGCAGAGATCCACGGACGAGGAGAAGTTGCCATGGGGAGGACGCCGATTGACCTGCACGGTCAAGGAAGCTCGAGACGTGGGGGACCTTCGTGTGGGGAATCGCCAAAAGTGTGCGCTGTGGCGAGCGGGGGGCATGATTGCGCGGTGGGGATGCGGTTTCATTGGGCTGGTGTAGTGTCGATGATCTACATGGATTTCGTGGTCAATGGAGGGGTAGAAGATGGAGGGCTGAAAGCTACCTGGGAAAGAGGGGCCAGTGCTAGATGCCTCGAGAATGACATACACGTGGAAGGCGCTGAGGACGCCTATGATTTGGTTGGGCTGCCGGTATCGAGTTCTGAACTTGGAGGCCGTCTCGATGAGGCGTAGGATGAAGTGGCATCGTGCCTCGAGCGAAGGTGATAGCTTGACCTCAAAGAGACCGGGGTTGGACACTGGCACATTGCTCTCGCGCCGTGACAGCTACTTGTACGCTGGCTGGATGTGCTGGGCCTGGTCTTGGTGAGCCTTGGTGCCAGATACTCGCGATAGACCCCTCCGTATGGTCCGAGTCAGGACGAGAGTCACGAGACGGACTTGGATGGGCACAAACGTGAAGCTGCCGCGCAATGCCAGCGAAGTGGACGAGTGCGAGAAAGAGGAGACCAGGAAGACGGTGGCTGGGTTGTTGCTGGGTCTGGAAAAGCTTGGGAACCGCAGAGAGAGGATGTCGGCCTCCGTCTCAAGCTCGGCCAAACAACCCATCGCATCCCGGAAAGGCAACTTCTGAGTAGGGTTTTCTTATTTCGGCCGTGAAGACTGTGTTGCAACTTCTGGTGCGGGCAAAAGCACCTTGAAAGGCGCTCAATGCCATCGGATTCGATACCGAGGGTGTGTGAAGATCTGTCCATCCTCTATTCAATTGATCTATTTCGGATCTATCACTTGTCCACGTCGCCTCCTGCAGACCTCCTGCATTGGACCGTCCTTTGCTCCTCTATGCCATCCGCCCTCGCGACTGCGGGCCTTGTGGAGGTCCTTCTCGAGACGTTCTGCTGCGGGATCTATGCCGTCCTCTTCACCGCCGTCGTCTACCTCTTCCGCACCCGCCACGGTATCCTACCGAGCAAAAAGGCCGCTCTCTGGACCTTCCTTGGGTCTCATCCTTCAGTTCCTAACCATTCTCGGGGTTCGGTATCTCTTTTGAAGGAATACTAATATTCCCTGCTCATCGGTCCCTCGCAGCACTGGATCGCAAGAATAGACGACACATTTGTCGGCTTTGTCCACCTCGGTGGCGGGGCGGCCGCCGACGAATTCTACATCGATCTCGCGAGGCCGAATGAAGTACTCCAGGCCACCCTCCTCGTGTTGAGTTCAATCATCACGGATGCGCTCGTGGCAAGTATAGAACTCAAACCCTTTCCGTCGTGGTTCCTCATATCCCCTGGGCCAGATTCACCGCCTCTACGTCATATTTGGGCATCGCCGCAAGATAGTCGCGTTTCCTCTCGCGTTCCTCTTCGCTCAAACAGGCTTGCTCTCTGTCCTCAGTGTGGTATTACATAAAAATCTAACACGCTCGGAACAGTTTGTGGAGGCGGCTTCATATACTGCTTTGCAACCTCCCATCCCGGCCAAAACGTCCGGTCCCTGTCAAATGGCTGGGTGACCACCAATCTCGTCGCCTCGATCGTGTGAGTGCCTTCTCTTCTCCGTCGTGTGCTGGAGGTTTACTGAAAGACCTTATTCTTTTCTCTCAGGATCAGCGTGTACAGCACAGGTAAGTATTTTAAGACGCCCCACTTGATTTCATTCACCCTCAATATGATCGCTAGGCATGATATCTTGGAAAATTCGAACGATCAACACGGCCCTTACAAAATTCTCGGAGCGCATCACCGGCGCACCACCACTAACGGTAGGGTTATAATGATTCCTGTCTCCTTCTCCGAGTTTCTCAACATTACGTACCCAGTCTCTCCTGGCCATACTCGCCGAAAGCGCGGCCCTCCAAACGTACGTGCATTCCAAAACCAAGCCTCAAATCAACTCAACTGCAGCCAAGTTCAACAACAGTCGGCATCCTCGTAACTTTCCAGTTCGGATTCGCCGGCCAAGTCGTTTGGTCAGGCGCGGCGCCTGCCATCCTCGGGATATCCACCCTCCTCATCCATGCCCGAATCAGCTTGGGCTGGGCGCACGAGCCCGACAGACCGCTGAATCCGAATTTGAGTCGGATTGATTTCGTGGCGAACGCGGGATCTGGAGACGTGCACGAGCTCGGCGAGTCAAGAAAGTAGAGGCAATGTACATTATTTAGGCATAGTGGAGATCACGTAGAAGGCTGGCGATATATATGATCCTGTGATGCACATTTCTGGAGCAGACGCACGATTTGAGGAGAAACTGCAACGAAGAACCGCTTTCCCTTCCACCCATTCCCCGACACCCGGGCGCACAGGAAGAACCGGGACACAGGCAATGAGCGCTTCGTCGTGAACAAGTAAGGCTCATTCGATTCCGCAGCACAGTCCACGCACCCTCGAGCGCATCAGTGCAAGAGCTCTTCGATGCCACAGAACGACAAACGGCCGGTGCTGCTTGCGCGGTCTCCATAGGCAGCGCTGACACCGCCAATGGTTTCCGCCCAAGGAAAAAGAAAGCAGGAGGAAGAGGAGAGGGAGACAGCAGAGCTCGAGACACGCCGAGGGCGTCCTGCCTAATTGCCAGCAGCATGGTCGACCGTGCACGCATGCAGAATGTACGCCCACAGAGGAGTGCATTGCCATTATGTGAGGGCGTGAATGACCCTTCCTCAGTTCCTGCAGCGCGCGCAGAGACGGTTCGCATGTGTTGCAAGCACCGGCTGATGATCACGCGCAACATCCGCTGGCAAGTCGCCTCATCCCTTGAATCTCGCCGCAGCGTCTGCGACGCCCAACTCCACGAGCAGATGGGCGCGCGCATTAGCATATCTGTTGCGCGGGGAGTCCGTGGCATCGGGGGCACGAAACACACTTGGATCAAGGAGGGGAAGGGCGATATGTGCGGAGTGGATTGTGGAGAAGGGAGAGGGACGCTTGGCGATGGTACTGCCTTCCAAAGATTTTGAGGAACCGCGCGATTCACAACCGAGGTCGCGCTTCAGGGCGGAGGATATTCGGTTTAATAGACAGCAAAGACTTGAGATTCAGATGAACGGGTAGTGAAATCGCATCAAGACACTAAGTACCGAGCGTTGCTGTCATGGAAGTCAATAATCGAACGGGGAAGTAGAAACCAAAAAAGAGCTTACCCAGTGCCATTGCTGCCTCCTCTGAGCGCACCTGCTCCACAGAAGTTTGATAGAAAAGGTCATCCGTCTCCTCCGGAAATCCTCGCCTACGCCGCTAAGGAGGGGAAGCTGCGCCAGGAACCCGTCCGCGGACGAGAATCCAGCGCCATAGCGCACCAGGAGGCACTGCATCATATCGAGCTCGTAGTAGTCCTCGTCTCCACGAATCAACAACCGCGGTTCATGGCAGTCGGTCTCGAACGCAATTGGGTAGATGCGTCCGGGAATTTTGAGTGCAATTTTGACGAGGAAGTCGAATTCGGAGAGGTTATGCCAGGTGTCGTGGACCTCGAAGAGGCGGGGGCTCCCGAAATCTTCCCAAGCAGTCGACCAGGGGTAGACGACATTGAGAGTTGTGCGGTGGAAGGAGCTGAGCAGCTCTGGACCGTACTGCTGAGCGCCCGTGCTTGGCTTGCCCGCCCAAGGGGCGACACTCGGGGTGTTTGTTGGGCGCGGTCGCGCAGAAAGGTGGCTGCAGCGAAAATATTAAGTAGAGATTGTGGTGGTGACGAGTCGACGCTCAAGACGCACCTTATATGAGATCTCATCCGAGCGTTGACTCGGGGTGGAAGAGAGCGGGTGAAATGGAGGCGCAGGCGCATTGCGAGTGGACGGGATGGGTTTGAATCCTCGACACGGCTGTTGGGGGAGTTGGGGGAGTGAGGGCTAGCGTTGAGCGTCAAGTCATCGGGCTTTTTGAGATATATATGTCCTTGACTGTGGTGCGCTTGAGACGCGTTCAACGGCGCGGCTCGGTTCTGGAGACGTTCACGGTCCACGACTCGCCGTCGTCGTCGTCGGGAGGAGGGGATGATTACCCGATGAGACCCGATGGTCGGCGTTTCAGATGCCGCGACCAATCGGATGGAGTCATGGACCCCTTGTATCTCCTCCCTCCTCCTCCCCACCACGACTGCCACTGACTGGACGCCCTCATCCATTCACCTCCCTCCCACACCAACCCCCTCCATCCATTCACAACGACAACAACTCGGACTCGGAGTGCAAAAGCTGCCAGCAGCAGATCAACAGGCTTCGCACCGGCCAAAATCGCTCCGAGGAGTTGTTTGACGACCACCGCCGCTTCTGGAGAGACTGGGCTGCTGGAGGCGACGTTTACAGCCCGCGTCCGCTCAGACTCAACAAATTCGAAGCTGGGGAGATTGGTGCTCGGAGTTTGTCGTGTGAAACCGAAATCGGTGCGAAATGACTAACCAGTTCGTCGCAGCGAGTGTGAATTCAAGCATGCACAGGACGCGGATGGCATCCGCCAAGGTCTTGCGCAATGCCACTGCTCGTATCGTGGTAGGTGTGCTTCAACTTGCAAGTCCCGCTTTTTTGCAGTCATGTGAGCGCTCGTGAGCGGCAAGATCTAATCAACGTCAAGCCACGCAACAAGAACCAAAAGCTGAAGCAACCTACGACTGAGATTGAGTCACAAACGTCTTGCGTGCTTTGAGGTGTGAAATGATGAAATCCAAACGGCCATACTTTCTTGAAGCGATGTTTCTATCTTCTTGGTGCAAGATCGCCGATGCTGGTGGGTCTGGACGCCTCAACGTCCGCGGTGTCGCGGCAGTTGCCATTTGTAGGAGGAGTCGGAGGAGGAGGTGAAGATTTTTTTTTGAGTTCGTCGGTCCGTTCCAAGCCGCGGTTTTCTAAATTCTTCGCTAGGATTCCCGGATTGGACGATAATTCAGCGAGTCATCCGCAGCATTGGTTCGGTGCCAGACAGTGGAAGCAAGAACGAATGGGCTTGGAATGGTTTTGAACACGAGGCTAGTTCGGCCGATAAGGCCGATCGACGGTTCACGCTCACGCCTCGCTGTCTGTTGACTGGACCCCAATCTCAATCGATTCTGATACACAGAAGCTCCGCTGGCACGGCCTCGACGACAAAGCACACTGCTCGCCTCAGATACTAGTAAATCAAGCAGCTACTGTCAACTTCTAGGCGTCTCGCGGCCTCGCAGACTCCCGCAAGACTCTGGCTCCGCTCTTCAAGTTGTGGTCTGGATTTAACCGTTTCGTTGGATGCCACAAAGCTACGGCCCTCGTAGAGCGCCATATCCTCCGACAGTATAGCGCGGCGTTCACGGCCCTTTTTTTTCATTTGTATAATCTGCAAGAGGTACGTGCTTTGCGCGAATCTTTTCTACCACTGACCAGCGTGTTAAAACGTTGTTGCAGACTCCGGACCCGGTGAGCTCAATCTTCAAAGTTTCTCTCCGAGTTCTTACGGAATTCCCCGCTCCCAGCATCATAGACTACCCAACGAAGCTGCGACTGCAAGAAAACGAGTCTCCACGCGGAGGTCGGGAAGGACGTCAATAAGGCTTTGGTCCTCGCTCAAGGTGCTCTTGCCCTATCATTTAGCGGGGACTGTCTAATCTTCTACTTGTCCCGTAGCCCAAATTCCGCACCAGTTTGTGTCCTTCAGAACCCCCGGCCAGTTACCTTCAGTCGGGATACCACCATCTCTTTCGCACTCCAGCTTTGCAGAGCGGCTGCTCCTTCTTCCGCCGTGTTACCTCCCTCGTGAATCCGCGCATTGCGCGGTCAAGGCGTCCGCACCGAAGGAATGAGCGACACTCGGACAAGGGCGGTCCGAGTCTCCAACGGACGTAGTCTTGACACCTCCGTCCGCTGTTCAAAACCTCTGCGACAACGCCTTCGACGAGCAATCGCGACGTCTCGCTACCGACGCGCCTTGACCGCAAATCCGCACCAATCTAGCGCCTGTCCACACCCACCCGCCGCTTCCGCAGCTCCACCCGCAGACTCGCTTCTTCTCTTCCCTCGGCAGTGCGCCTGCCCGTTGTTGACTCCGGTATGGGCTGTGTACACAGTCCTCGCCGCTGATTCGCCCTTCTCCCCCAGGTGGCGGGAGGAGGACGAGACTTGTGGCGCCACAAACCGAAGCTTGCGCTCGTCGTCTGTCCGAGCTGCGGAGAGGGTGCGTGGGTGTTGGGTCGGTCGGTTTGGGGTGCAGGATGCGGATGAGGAGAAGGATCCTATCTCGAAGGGCGGTGGCCGGCCGGTGTCGAGGGAGGAAGCGGGCTCAATCCCGATGACGCCTGTTTGGGTGAATGGTGAACGGACTAGACAATACCATTCTCGAGCTATCAACTTATATTCTCGATGTATTGGATTACTCGTGTGCTCTTCAATACGATGGGAGGTCATCAAAGCCTCGCCGTCTTCGGAGTCCCGTCTAGTGTGTTTTGCGGAAGGCTTTCAAGGCCGAGGGGCTCGGCGACCTTGAATAATCAGACGAGTCGTCGTCAGGATTCTGACGCGTTGAAAGAGTTCAAACGAATATATTCAAGAGCTAGGCTACAAACCAAGTACATACTGCAGTTTTATCGCACGCTTGGTCAACTCGGGAGGAGAACCCCGAGTTTCAAGCCCTGGACCCACGACAAGGGAGTGCGAGGGCATGCGGGCCCATCTCCAGGGAACTATCTACGAAAATAAAGAGGGTTTGGGGAAGTGTATGTAGGTAAAAGCGTTCCGGCGAGAAAGGCGAGCTAGGCAAGAGATCAGACGGTGGCGGATTGTCGAAACAAGGAGGGGACGGACCAGGGTCATACGAAAGTTTGAGCAGAGGGCCAGTCGTCGGAGAGCGAGTCCGTACTAAGGGAGCCTCAGAAGTGGATCCAATACACGCAAGGAAACATACTGAGAGTTTTACGGTGTGTCGAGTGATTCGGCGTCCTTGAAGTCGAGGGGAGACGTCGGCGGCGAGGTCCAGGAAGTGTATCGGCGCTGGGCGTTGACGAGGTGTCCGGGAGGCAACAAAGTCCAGATGAAAAATGGAGGAAACGACATGCGAGAAGAGTAACGGAATCAGAGGGTATACATTGAAGAGCAAGGAGGAAAGACATACCACGAAGGAGGAAGAATACACCAAGGCCGCAACGAGGGAGCGAGTCGCGCGTCTGAAGCGTCGGGATCTCACGTTTCTGCCATGAGCTGTTTGCAAGTACCAAGCACGACAAGCGTCAGGGTCTCTCATGGCAGATACCCGTGCCCCCCCACGAAACCGGTTGTCTCAACTCCCTGGTCAGACGTAAGTGTCCCGAGGCGGGTAACTCTTCGCACGCTGGATCATTGACGAAATCTATGCGGCGGTCTGAAACATAGGTTAGCGAGGGAAAGAAGACTGGGGAGAGAATCGAGTCTAACGTCGTAGCGGCCAGGTCTGAGAGAGAGAAGATCAGTGGATGGTAAAGAAAGGCGAGGGAAGAGATCTACCTCAAGCTTGTGGGTGGCGAGAATGAACCGCATTGGCGGGCTCATCGAGTCGACCGCAGTCAGACTCCAAGCGCGAGCGTTGTGGATGCTGAGCTGGGAAGGATGCGTGAGTAACGGCGGGGAGAATGAGGTGATAGACTTACCGCGAGAGGGGAGGAGATGGGGCTAAAGAGGGCGACGAGGAGGGCGTCTCGTCTGGGGCTTGTCGTGGCGGGAAGGAAGAGAGGTTGGTGTGACGAGGTGACAAAAGTGGCTGGCATCACAGTTAGAGTTTCCTCGATTTGGGTGACTCGGACACAGCTTTGCTGTGTATATTCTTCCCTTGCAAAGACTCCAAGTTTGCGTGCTCTGGGATTTGTGTCCAACGGCGGTCGAAGGTCGTACAGGTCGAACAAGTGACTAGATTACTTATGTACTGCCAGAGTAAAGGAGTTCCTCGTGTGGAAAAAAAACCTGAACCCAAATTTAAGGAGGCACTTTGCTATGGAACATTTTCCTTGTCTGGGTTTGGAAATGCGACTCGAATTCGAGAATATTTCGTGTCGAAGCAGCACACGTGAGCGCGTTTGAGGGCTTTGTCATCATTCTCTCACACGCGCTCAGGCTCTTTTTTTTTTTTTTTCTTTTTTTTGGCGTAGCATTGATTGTCTTGGACCACTGTGTGGTCACCACAACATCCGTGACGTATCACGGAGTGCTCCCTTGGGTCTAGGCTTTCGCCCCCTTTCGGGCCGACATCGTCGAACGGCACAATCGCCAATGTAGTCTATCTTGGGCACTTTGACCCGGATTGTTGGTGCGTGACTACCCGCCCAGGAAGGAATGCTTTTACGCAGATCAGTTTGAACATTATTGCCCCGTTTAGGTAGCTGCTCCTTATGATACTGTGGGACTCGGCTGAGACGCAATACCCACTAAACCTCCTGATGGTTCGAGGCCGATCACTGATGCGAACGGCGGCCGGCGCGGGGCTCGGCTTCTCACTGGCATTCCACAGAGCCATTGGAGTGGTTTCACCGGGGTTCGAACCCTCTCGGGACCCGGGACGTCCAAAATTAATCAGAAGTCAGGACAGCGCGATTAACCACTCCACCACGCCGTCCCTTGCGCTCAGGCTCTTTCTCCCAGCTCTCACCGCGGATTCCTCGACGCTCCATTGACCCAGTTCTCTCTCCGATGAAAACCGACCCTCGGTGACCTTGCTTTGCCTGGATTGAAGTTCCCACTGGCGCGACCTCTCACACGGCGGAGTTACGGATTTCCGCAAAACCAGGCGGAGTCCTGCGTGCCACCATGGTCCGTCTACCATGTGAAGGGGACTGCTGGCTTGCTGCTGTCCTTCCATTCTTGAGTCGATGAACACGTAGAACATTGGTGTCAGCCATTGGCCGACCTCTCGCACACCGGACGTGCGGATTTTTATGAAAATTAGGGCGGAGTTATGCGCAATAGGCCACCTGCGATATGAACGCTACCCAAGGCTGCTGGCCTCCTCCCGGCCATTTACTTCGAGTCCAGAAACGCGTATAAAGATCGATCTCGCTCGACCGATCGCGATTTTCTTCCGGCGCCCGGCTATATAAGTCGGAAAAGGAGTTGGTATCGGTTTGCTTTGAACACTGATCACCTCGTACTCAAAATGAACCCGCCTGCACCAACACCCGCCCAGACGGTCCAGGCACCTGCTCGCCCTTCTTGTTTCCCGGTCCTACGCCTCGTACGTTCGTTGTAGCCGTCTCTGTGCGCCGCTGAATCTCGTTTTCAGGTCTTTTGTCAGTGTTCGTTATATGATCTGTACAGGCTCACAACACTTTGTTGGGCTACCAAGCGGTATCTACAGGATCCCAACAACGCCGACATCTGGACGACAGCTCGCGAACGCCTCGACAACCTCCCGCCATGCCCAACAATATCTGCTTCCGGCTCCTGGGGCACGGCCGCCTTCGTCCGATTCATCCTGGGGCCCGGGCGATGCTCGGTCAGTGTCTTTTCAGATCCCCGAGGAACACGCTAACTCGCCGACAACAGGTCTGCAGCGAATGGTGCTACACCATGCCCGTCTGCTTTGCGCTGGGTATCCGCATCTGCTCGGTGCGTTTCTTTCTTCCATGGCATACCTTTCATTCACCGTAGTCGGCAGAGGATATGCGAGACCAAGGTCCTCAAGTACGAAAGCAAAATCCGTCTCCCAGTTCGATACTGAGCGACAACACTTGTAGGAAAAATGTCACGCTGAAGCTCCGGCACTGGACGGCGACTGCCGCCAGCTTCAGCTATTCGTTTGACGAGATCGGTGTCCACCCATACATCCCAGTCAAGTATCGTTCATGTCCAAAGTTCCACTTCCCCAGCTCAGTCCAGTCAACAAAGCAGGAGATGCAGCAGGCAGAATCGGTCGACGCAGGGACGTTCGTGGTTCCCAAGGACAAGAAGCCCCCATTTGTGGTTCGCACTGTGCTGCAGTTGGACACTGTGAGTTGACCTGCCTCTCTCCAGCTTTCAATTCCTGACTTGCTGTGCCTAGGAATGGATCCGGCGAATGAACTCGTGGCGTGAACTCGTTGCAGTATGTATACCTCTTCGGCGAGTCCCTCCATCTCTCACCTTCTTGCAGAACCATCATGCGTTGCACGAGTGGACGGCTCGATACAAGACCGCCGCCGTCTACGCATACGCGGCGGGCTCCGACCACCGACTCATCGCCTGCGACGTCCGCGAGACGAACAAAGACAGGTGCGCACGATGAACTCAATGTCGTATGCACCCTGAACCTTTCCCCAGGCTGAAGACCTTCGCCTCGCGGCACGGTTTCATTCTTCGGCTTTTTTTTCAAACCTATACAGTCAAGGCACTTCTCGCCGCCTTCAACCGCGACAAGACCCTTATCGACAAACAATGTAAGGTTTCATGACTTTTCTGTGTTGTCGTTGCTCACCTTCGCTCTCCCAGCGGTGGCCTCGAGAATTAACCTCATACGTGCCGAACTAGAGTATGCGGAAGTCTACCACGCCATCACATCGGTATACGTTCGTCGTGGTGGGTCTTTGATGGTCAAAATCCCCGACGTTGGCTGCCCCTCCTGTCCAGAAACCTTCTTGTCCGGTGACTGGCGCGGTTTCAAGGACCACGCGCAGATGGAGTGAGTGTTTTGTTGTCAGCTTTCAAATATTACTCATTCGTGATCCCCCGCTAGGCACGGCGACGGCGAGCTGACCCTCAGGTGTCCTAATGGCTGCGGGCGGGCCTTCTCGTTTGAAGGCTTGGTCGAGCACATCGGTGCACGGTACGTGACTTGTAGGATGCAGCCGATACGGAGATTGACGGACGGTCCTCGCAGGCACGTGTAGCTCAGCGGTGCTGTCGGGCCCTCGGTCTGGTGCTTGCATCAGACATGAGGTATGTGAACGGCAGGGGCTTGCTGGCGGGTGGAGGAATAGATGGGTGTTGCGTTAATGCCATTTTTTTGCTGCTCTCTCTTGCCTCGCACTCTGAGTTTCGTTTGCTATCGGAACGTGTATATTTTCGAAGTTCCCGTCTAAATACATGCGTCCGAGAGCTCAGATTCCGTTTATTGACATTCCGTTACCTACTCCGTCCAGCTCCTCCCACCATGCCCCACCAACGTTCGCGCAGCATCGAGATCCTCATGGAAGACCTTGCCGGATTGCTCGTCAGCGACATCAAAAAGAAAACCTACCTCCCAGCCCCAGCGCTGCCTGTGGACTTTTCGACGTGGGTGGAAGAAACGGGATGGTGGAGTCTCGAGACGAAAATGAAAAACCACTATGCGGTGCAAGGAGCAAGTCGGCTCGCAAATTCCACTGAATGGATGGTTAGGCGTATCACTGTGAAAAGTAAAGGCACTCCAATGGAGTGCTTAGGCACTCCTGGGCGCCTTTTGGCACTCCGATGGAGTTCATCACTTCGGAGTGCGTTGGCGATCACTCCAAAGGAGTGGTCGTCCGCCCACTCCCCCCGCGGCACTCTATTGAAGTGCTCTTTGAATCACTCCCTATCCAGGCACTCTTTTGAAGTGTCCCTGCAACCACTCCCAGACAGCTCACTCCACTGGAGCGCATTCAAAGCACTCCCCAGCGGTGCCGGCCTTTTCTCGGCCACTCGGCCATCGAACTCGCGTAATCCAAGCTGTTGGTCTCTGTTGGTGGACCGATCACAGCGCTTAACTTGCTCTTCATCGACACCCACTCGACGAGACGGTCACTCCGCTTGACCCTGTCGACGCCGCTGGATCCTTCCACAATCTACCTCTTTATCAACATGTGCCCTCTACTATTCATCTCGGTTACCCTTGGGGCGGCGCCTCAATCGTGCGACGACGACAACTTGGACAACGACGACAACGAAACTCGGTCGATGAACCTGTATCTCTCCTGTTTCTGACAAACACCCTACCTCGCCAATTCAAGCTCTCCAATCACGTCTGTCTAACCTCCGCCCCCACAAGCATTTCCCTCTGGCAGCAACTTTGCTGCGGATCTCCCGGCAATCCCTCTCTCCACCTCCATGCCCAACAGCCGCACACGAAAAATCCTTGCGAATACGCAACAGATATTTCCTGCGCGGCTAAAACGGCCCGGCTCTTCGTGCTTCCCGATTTTGTGAGCTGACAAAGCTCTGCTCACAAGTTTGGGGAGCACGAAGCGTGACCCTTCCTTCTTCCTCCCGAAACACATGACCGACAAAAAGCACTGCTACTGCAAGCCGACGTGCGGCGAGCTTTTGTCTGCGCGCGGCCGACGACGTCACTACCAGCTAGGAAACCCTCTCGAAAGGCGTCAATCGGTCTCGCCGACGCGTAGTGAATCTGACGATGATGCGATGCGTGTGGATCCCAACTCCCCCGTCTTCAAGGCCGCCGAACTACTGCCAAATTCCTCGCACAGGCGTACACCATCCCCGACTTGCGAGGAAGTAGACGAGGATGTGGAGGACGAGGACGAGCATGAGGATGATGACAAGTCGATGTCTGATGCGGAGGAGAGTGATGTGAGCGATTTGGAGCTCGACGAAGACGATGAATGGGACGACTTCGACGAAGAACAAGACCGCGTGGATGTCGTCAGTCGTGAAGAGATGATCAGGGAACTGGAGGAAATGCTGGGCCCAGATGAGGAGGCGGAGTTATGGGACATCCGTGCGTATAAACATTGATGTATCATCGAATTTTTCCTTATTGTCTCCAGGCAACCATATTTTGACCCCGGGCGACCTCGACAACATTCGGGCCTTCCGCCTGAAGATGCTGTCGACAATGCCGTTGCTTGCATTCGTCTGTGTCGACTCATGCCCCAGGCTCCCCTCCTCTGGACACCAAAATTTCCCTTCTCCCGTCAACCGCACCTCCACCCCCAGCTCTCTTCCGTGCTCCGATCCCTGGTCACAAGTCCGCCCCACATTCTTTGCCAACGCCTCGGCTTCCACATCTCAAGCCCGAGTTCTCGCTCAGCACTCCGACGAGTAGCAGAGCAGAAAAAGAAAATGTAAGTAATCGGGACGTTTGTTGTTCAACTGCTTATTGGCGAGCTCAGGCCCCGCCACGCCCGCTACTCGAGCGTATTTCGGAGGACCGGGGTCCACTGCGCAGGCCGTATGCAGGACGTCGTGGACGGGAGGAAGAGTCAACTGAAGACTCGCGGGATAGGAAACGGCGGCGAGTCGAATTCATCGGCGGACGAGAATAATAACATGTCGAAATAAAATCCATTTATCTTCCCGTCAATGCCTTGATCTTCTCGTCCATCTGTGCATACGCTTCTGCAAGGGGTGGTGTGAGGGAGCACGAACCGGGGCGTATATTAGAACTCACTCGGACGGGGCTCATTATACGGGTTTCTGCCGCGAGTCCGTGAGCGTCTGCAGAAATGAAAGAACAGAGTTGGGCGTACCTAGAAGCCTCCAACCCGTTCAAACGGGAGATGAAGGGCTTGAGTGTATCCACCAGGTTCTCCGTGACCCAGCCGTTTATCGCAGAGTACTGCTTGTTGCTCGTCGCCACATAGAGCATCACGCGAAACGCCTCGATGCCGCACAGAACCAACCTCGTGCCGTCCTTGTCGACAAACGAAATCGGTTCGAGGTGAACGAGGTTGGCCAAGGCCTCTACGACAGAGTCCCTCTCCATGATCAGGAAGAGGAGCTGAGGTCGCGCGCAGTGAGATCCCGATCCCCGCGCGAAGCAAACGGAGGGGAAGAAAAGCTCACATCCGACTCCCAACCAGAAATCTGCCGGATGCTACGCGCGCACTGTGAATAGCCGACGCACTCCGCCGGAGTGCCCACGAACCACTCCCCAGGAGTGACCGAACCCCTCTGCTGGAGTGCTTTCGGGCACTCCTGGGGAGTGCCTTTTGGCCAATGCGGGGCGCCCCGGGCGTGCCCAAAGCACTCCATTGGAGTGATTCTGGGCACTCCATTAGAGTGCTTCAGACACTCGAATGGAGTGCTTTGGGCACTCTTATGCGCTGCTCGTCGCCCTCCTCGTTCCCCGCTTATTTTTCTTCATAATTATCAAAATATATAATTCAAAACTGCTACGACATTGATATAACTACGAATCGACGTACACCTGCGAGCAACTGTCAAGCACTGCAGAACCAACTAGAATGGTGCACGTACGAGTCGGGTTTGATGCGTTGAAGACGACTAGCGACGGAGTCAGCAAGGGGAATAAACAAAGATAATCTGCGAACCTCATCGTGAACTGGACGACCTGACAACCTGTAAACGAGCGATTAGCACTCAGGGATAAACTCTGTAACGGAATTCACCTCGGCCGTGGACCACACATGCCGCGGGAGATCTTGAAGTCAAGGCGTCGAAAGGAGTGTCAGTACATGTAACAGATGACCCGAGAGGCTAACTCACCTTGTTTGATGCTTGCGTGTGCGTCGTGCGGGACTGGTGAAGGATCGTCAGTCATCGGAACGAGGAAAAAGAATCCACATACCGTCCCTTCATGTGGCGACACTATGTGGACCGGCGAGCAGCGTGCGTAGTCGTCCGGCCGTAGCGCTCGGGACAGAACAATCAGCGAGAACGGAAGGGCGTTGCAGTCCAAATTCATTACGCACCACAGCGCCGGCGACGCGTTCGCGGTCGTTACCGGCATCGTCCACAGCTGAGGAGGGAGGCGTTGGGGGAGGTTGTAATCGACACGGGATCCGACGAAGAACTGAAGGAGAATGTGCAATTGGTCAGGTCTATCAAGTCCGTGACCATACCCTCTTCGGTTCCGGCTTGATGTTCAGCAGCGCCGCGACCGGTGTATCGACGAGTCCAGCCCTCGCGCGACGCCTGCCGCCATCGCTGTCGTCGTCCTGCGCGGGCGGGTGTCCACCACGGGCACGATAGTGTGTTTGGGCGCGGCGGTGATGTTGATGGTGATGTTGACTGTGTATCGCTGGGGACCAACGACGGCCATGTGTGGTGCATCCTGTGCATAGTAAGGTTCAGTGAACACAGAATGAGGAAAAGCAACCCACACACCTTCGTTGACGTTGCAGTTGCTGACAAGGGGTCGGGTCAAACGGACGCAGTCACGACGCCGAGAAAAGGTAATAATGAGACAACAACTCGCCGTAGCAATGGCGAACGCACCAGCTTTGTTTGATCGGGGTTCGTCACCCCGCCCTCGTTGTGGTCCAATTCAGAGCTCGTGGTGCGGGCCGTGGTAGTCACATCCGATTTGGCGGCTGGCGACGTCGGCGCGGGGACGGGATAGGTTCTGTGATGTCGCGCAGGGCGGTTATTCTGCATACCACTGCCCATGGTCAGCTCGATAGCGGTACACGACAAAGTCTTACCTGTATCAGGAGACCCGAAGCGAAGGAAGGCGTCCCCGAAGCTGGGCAACAACGACAAGTTTAGCGGGACAAGCTGGGACTCGGAGAGAAAGGGATGTACGCACGCGAGTCCGCGGAGCATACAAGTAAGGCTGGATCTCGACGATGGTGACGATGGCGTTGTGAGCGGGCTGTCGGGAAGGTTATGAGAGCACGCACATCAGAAAGAAGATCAGGGTGTCCTGTGTTTGGGCCCTGTTCGCGCGCGCTCCGATGTCGTTAGTTCCGCCAAGCCGGGAGACGCGGAATGGCGCACCCAGAGAACATCGGGGTTCAGATATCCTCGTTGGTAGCATATAGCATCGTCTCGTCACCGTCGCTGTCACCTTCTGGAACCTGTACTTGAGACGCTAACGAGCAAGTCAGGTGGGTGCGGA
This sequence comes from Mycena filopes, assembly GCA_029281495.1. Lineage (NCBI taxonomy): Eukaryota > Fungi > Basidiomycota > Agaricomycetes > Agaricales > Mycenaceae > Mycena > Mycena filopes. The sequence continues at coordinate 2,057,690 of JARIHR010000002.1, read as the reverse complement.
GAATGCCGACGCGATGGAAAGCAAGGCGGAGGGGAATAAAACGAGGGGAGGAGGAAGGAAGGGGTGTGGTGTGGTCCAAGGGGAGCGTAGAGCGCAGACCCACAGGGAGGGGCAGATAAAATGCGGAGAAGCAGTAGTAAAGGGACGGATATATGCGCCCGAATCATGCTCCGCAGCATAAACCACCAGCAACAGTGCATAGTTTGTACGTGCCAATGTGGTATGGGCATTGGAAGACGATTGGGGTGGGGAAAAAGCAAGAAAAGGGGTAAACGACAATGCACGTACTTGCGGCGTTCATTCCATTCACAAATCTCCTTCTCCCAGCTCATGTCCCTCTACTCCAGATCTGTTGGAAGGGTGTCGCACCTGGGAAGAAGCTGGTTTGCGTCACGGGTAAGCTTCACGACAGAGGTGAGGGCGGGCCATCCAAGTACACTTGCCCAGCCATCCTGCTCGAAAATTGCCGACTCTAGGGGTGTTCCGAAGACGTCTAGGCAGTGCATGATAAGGTCGTTGAAGCCCCGGCGCGAGGCAGAGTCAGCTTACGCGTCCTTCTTGGTGAGTGTCGTTTCGGGGTCCACGGGTGCATTGGAGGCGAAGGGCGGGCCAAAAAGCGAGCAGGGGGTGGGGACAGGCATTTCGGACTTGCTGGAAGACGCAGAAAGGCCAAAGGGGGGCGGAGCGAGAGGAGCAGAGGGAGATGGTGGTGGTGGAAGGCAAAGGGCGGGTGGTCTAAACATCAACAAACACGAGCGCGTCGTGTTTGCCAGTGAACTCAAATATTCTACGCGCCATATTTTGCCAAGAAACCTTTCAGATACTACCGATTAATGCTATGCAGGGTCCTGCGAGGTACATTTCAATATCGTATGGGACCCCCCATGTGCTCTGGATAAATTACGCGGCAAACAGGTTTTATTCGGATACAGCAATAATGAATACAGCACAGTTCAAGTTGATACAGAGCACTTCGGATATGTATACAGCAAGCAGCACGTCATTCACTTATGGGTCGGTCAGTGATGAACATATGTAGTGAACACAAATATTCACCGCGAGGTGCGAGTGCGAGTTCGACGAGGGGAGTGGGTGGCGGTCTTGGGCTTCGGTTTAGCGTTGGTGGGCGCGGCTTTGCGCGGCTTCGGTGAGGGTTTCGGTTGCGGCTTCGATGAGGGTTGCGGTTGTGGTTTCGCGGTCTTCACGCTCTTTGGTTTTGCTTTCGACGCTGGCTTCGGGGGTTGGGTTTTGGTTTTGGGAGACTGAAAAAGGGGTCGGGTGGCCAGAGCACACAGGAGGTCCGGTACCACGTACCTCGACGACCTCGGCCTTCACCTTCTTCTTCTTCTTTCCATCCTTCGCTTCCGGCTAAAGCGTGATTCAGCAGGCACCAAGAGTTTGAGAAACAATGAAACGTACCGCGGGGTGGTCGGCGAGGGTTATCACCTTTTGCTTCGGAGGCTTCGAGGGTCTGTCAACCAACAACTCGAACGATTCGATACACTTACTAAGAGGCTTAGCATCCCGGTCAACCTGGTCGCGTCTTTGCGATGTCGCGGTGGGCGATGGTCAGCATGGATGGGCGAGACCAAGATATCGATTTTTTCGGGAATGTCGGCATTGAAAAAGAGGCCATACTCTTGGCTTTTGAGTAAAACTTCCACAGCGGGTCCCAACTCGAGCTCCAGGTCCTCGGCAATGAGCGATGCAGCGACGTGAGGAATGAGAACATATTTGGTAAACTTGGACAAGGAAATGAGGTTGGAGTCATCTTCATATTCGTCCCAATTGACAGGAATATCTGCGGCATCGGCGATGGCTCTATACAGGTCGTTCTCGACGGTGTCGTCTTCTTCTCCCTTGTTGAGAGTTTTGAGCGCCGCTTGAATGATTGCGAGTCCTCTCGGACCAAAACTGAAGAAGGAGGAGGTTAAAGAAGCTTATGGACGCCCAGAGGAATACTTACTATCCACATCCCATCTCGGCTGTCGCAAACCCCGTCGAAGAGCGAGAAAAAGCGTAAACTCGATGGTTGATGCGACCGAGGAATCTCCGCCAGACAGGGGAGTTGGACAAAGACACAGAGTTGGAGCGCAGTTTCCGGAGCCCCGGAAATAAGCGGTGAATACGTTGAGGAAGCTCGTCAAAGTTGATTTTCAAGGGCCAGCCGGAGTTTTGTGCTTTTACGAGGGAGAGGGTGCGGTTGTGCTCGAGGGCGATGGTGTCGCAGATCTTTTGGACAAGGCGTGCTGCGGTTGCACCATTAGGATCCGTTAGAGCTCGTCTTTTTTCAAACAACGCAAGAAGGGGTGGAGGGAGCGGATTGGGAACCTCGTGATCGCATGCTGCTGACGGACATAATTCTGGGACGATTGGGGCAGTTTTGCGCTAAGAAATCGTCTCAGCACGTCCAAAACTGGGACTTGAGACATACTTTTTTCACTGGCGACTCGGCGTCTTGTGCGGTGTTGGTATGCTTACGCTTCGCATTCTGGACGAGGGTCAGGCAATGGAAACAGGCAGAGTGTCAGAAACATACGACCGGAGACGGTGTATCGTCCATGATCGGGTGCCCTCGACGCGGTCGAGGCCGAGGCTAGAAAAACAATCAGTTGAGCCGAGGTCGCGCACTAATACACAAACTTTGACTTCGGACAACGGCGATTGTGGTGCGACGTTTTCCTGCACGCACAGTTAGCTTGCTATGAGGCCAATATAAGAAACAAACCTTGTCCTTGACAGGCGTCGAAGGACCCGAAAGGCTAAACTCATCATACACATCCCCAGCAACGTCGTCACCGAAGATCTCAATGCCATCCTCCTCCATGGCCTCGATCTCGGGGGGCTCCTCCTCCATGCTGTCGTCTTCGTCGTCGCTCAGCTTGATGTCTTCGTTGCCGGATTGCCCTCCATCATCCAAGGCCTCTCCGTCGACATCCATCTCGTCCACATCAGACTCGTCCTCCCACTCCTCATCATCCTTCTCCTCGGCCGCTTGTTCATGGCGGAGGGCGCGTTTGAACTTGTCGTTGTTGTTGCTGAGGTACCCCCTGATCATGTCGCGAATCGGCCAACCGCCATGAAAGCGCTGGAAGTACTTGTGTTTCTTGCGTATCTGGGGCAGCTAAGTGATTGCCGTGAGACTGTTTGCAAAGACTTACCAGCGCAATAACCTTCTCGAGTGTAACTGGGTCTTGCTGCTTAATCTTTTTACCGGTTTTGAGAAAGCGATTGATGTAGTGCCGAACAATCAGCTTTGTAGAAGGTCAGAAAAACATAAAGGCGCCCAGAGGCAAGTACACACCAGCTGGCGGTTGTAGCGCTCCTTGTCGTGGTCGAGGAGCATGGAAGTACACAAATTGTAACCGCTGCTTCTGCCCGCCTGTCCCTTTGGCCGAGGAATGAGCTTTTTCGACGCAGATTTGGTCTTGTTCGCAGCGAGCGCTCTCTCTGTGGTTTTGATCAGGCAGTGTATTCGGGGACTGAGTCTTGGCGCACTCAGCTGAATGGATTGCTCGGCCACTACCTTTTTTAGTGCGCGGATTTCTTCGTCCCGGTCGAAGTCGGACATGATGGGAGAGGGGAAGAGGAGGTGTGACGTCGTGATGCCCGCGCTTGTGACCAACGCGTTTAATCACCGGTAAAATTCAAAACAAATTCTCTTTCAAGTATCTACACCCTGAAGAAATCAGAAATCGAGAACTCTATTGCCTTGCCATTTCTAACAAATGGTCGTCTACCAAATCGACAGACGGTACAAATTCGGGCTTTACTACGCCGCCGCTTCTGTCAATAATCGTCCACTTGCCTCGCGACTCGACACGACCAACGACAGCCAGGACTGTCTCGATATCGGTGACTATGGATGCAGTCATGCGCTGATACGAGACAATTTCCTGCGTGGCATCCTTGCCCTCGGTCACACAAGGTGTAATCACAGCAAGGAGGCGCGTCTCGCCAGAAAATGAACCCCAGCGTGTCCCTTGCGGCAGTTGACAAACGAGGATTTCTTCGAGTCGCCCGTAACAAACCTGCATCCGCCATCGAGTTTCAGCACGCCCCCCTACTCTCTCGGAAACCTTGACCTGCACTTCGTACTGCAAATGATGTGAGTCGTCAGTCGATCGAGGATGAGAACAGAGCACTTACCCGAACATATGAGGAGTTGCGTTCTGGGTTACGGCCGCTTCTGGACGCGGAGGCGCTGCGTATGCGGTCCCCATCCACAATCCGAACCTTGCCCCAACTAATCATGATCTTTGGAAGGAATGGGAGGAAGGTGTTCAGAGGTTTTGCGAGCACAGACGCGAAGTAGCCGGCAATTTTGCGTCGAAGGGGATCATCGGGTACGTTTGTTTTGCGGCATGGGATTTGAAGGATGGTGTGCGGGTCTAGAATGGGATGAGCGGCGACAACTGTAATAAATTATGGTGCTTACAATGTGGGTATATTTTATCAAACTCGCCAAGAACACGTTTGCGTCGTCCAAAAACCTCCAATTCATCGGCGAGGTCATAGCGAACACCGAGTTGTTCAAGATAAGAGTAGTTGAGGATGCGATTGTTGAGATTAGCCCATGGGTGAACTTTTGAGCGCAGACCGGCCTTCAGGAATCCACAGTAGCGTTCCATGTAGAAGGTGTATGTCGTCCACGACGGTCCACAGAAGCGCATGTCGGGAACAACATGCAACATACCATGGACGACGACGAGGCAGACGGACAACCTATCGGCGCGGTACTGATAGTAGAATCTGGTCAAGTAATTTAGTGAGAGCGCAAACGAGATGGAAAGTTGAACAAACATACCGCTCGTAGTCTTCCACCCAATTGATTATTTGCACCTCCAACTCGTCCATCTGCTTGAACGGAATCACAAACTGCAGGGAGGCTTTGATGATCTCGGAAAGCTCGCAAGCATGTTTGTGATACTTGGGGTCCGAGAAGCGGTCTTTGAGCAGAGCGGGCGCCATATAAACGAACCAAAAGCACCAAGCTTCAGCCGTGAATTTACTCGGGCCCGCGGCGAGCGAACGCGCGAAACTTGCCGGTATATCCTTCGTCGCTGCAGCCGTCTCCTCCCAAATCTCCTCCCACACCTCCGCCGACAGCTCATAGTCCTCATCTCCGACGTCCAGGCCCTTGAACTTGCCGCTCCACAATTTCACAAGGTTCGGAATGATATTTTCAAAGAAGAGGTGCATTATATCCCACGGATAAGAGCGCGAGAGGTCCATCGAGCCCACTCGGCGTAGAGCGGGAAGACCTTTGATGCCGTGGTGCTTCGCCAGCCGCTCCGCGTGAGCAGTGAGTCGTTTCGCACGTCCGGGATGTCCAGCGAGCCGTTCTACCTCCGCCGCTGCTTTGGTGTCCTCGATCTCCTTGATAACCTGCGCACAATGCTCGTGCGTACGTAGCGGTAGGTTCTGGGGATCCCATGAGGCCGGGTCGTCATCGTCATCGCGTGGTGCGGAAAGCGGAATGTAGTAGATTTTATCGCCGCCAGCTGCATTTCGAACACCCTTCATTTGGCAGGAACGGCAGGGGCTGAAGCTGTTATGGCCCTTGATGTTCATCATCTTCTCGACCGCGATGATGTCGCCATGTCCGAATAGATTATAGGCATGGAGGGTAAAGACCTCGCGCGTCAAAGAATCGAAGGCCTCGACGCCCACCGCGAGCTGCGCTAACTCGTCGTCGAGCGGCACCAGGAAACTACGAAGGTCCTTGGGAGATTTAGGCCCGGGAATGACTCCACAGCAGATCAAGTCGTCGAGATGAGTGCGAGTGGCGGGAAAGATGTTGTAATTTTTTGCCAAGATGGGTGTCGCCGAGGGGCCTTTGCGTCGGCGTTCAAATAGAAGATACGAGTCCGTGCAGATCGACAATGCAATGTCGTTCTTCCCGGAAAAGTACCGATGGCGCAGTTCTTGGCCGTCGACCACAACCTTCTGTTTGCGGAGATTTTTGTAGTGCTCGCCATCGAAGACGTCGGAACTCGCTCCAGGGATTGCTTCGTACTTGTGTCGATACAGCAGTTGCTCGACTTTCTTGGGGCTCAAGAAGTAGCCGGTGAGGCGCGGGATGAGCGGGAGGTAACAGAAGAGACGGCGTGGACGACCATCCGACGCGTAGCGCGGCTGTGAGCAATACGGGCACTCTGTCAAGTCTTTGTGCTCTCCAGTGTATGCCATGCACGAATCGACGCAGCAGTCATACCACTGGGGCTCAATACCGGAGAGGATGGCGACGCGGTGAATCATAACCCAGTGCGAGCCGATTTCCAACTTGTGTCGGAAGGCGTAGCGCATCTGCGCGAATGCAAGCAACGGCATTGTCGACAGCATCTTCAGGCGGAAGGCACGAATGTTGTCGAGGTCGCCCGGGGTCAAAATATGGTTGCCTGGAGACAATAAGGAAAAATTCGATGATACATCAATGTTTATACGCACGGATGTCCCATAACTCCGCCTCCTCATCTGGGCCCAGCATTTCCTCCAGTTCCCTGATCATCTCTTCACGACTGACGACATCCACGCGGTCTTGTTCTTCGTCGAAGTCGTCCCATTCATCGTCTTCGTCGAGCTCCAAATCGCTCACATCACTCTCCTCCGCATCAGACATCGACTTGTCATCATCCTCATGCTCGTCCTCGTCCTCCACATCCTCGTCTACTTCCTCGCAAGTCGGGGATGGTGTACGCCTGTGCGAGGAATTTGGCAGTAGTTCGGCGGCCTTGAAGACGGGGGAGTTGGGATCCACACGCATCGCATCATCGTCAGATTCACTACGCGTCGGCGAGACCGATTGACGCCTTTCGAGAGGGTTTCCTAGCTGGTAGTGACGTCGTCGGCCGCGCGCAGACAAAAGCTCGCCGCACGTCGGCTTGCAGTAGCAGTGCTTTTTGTCGGTCATGTGTTTCGGGAGGAAGAAGGAAGGGTCACGCTTCGTGCTCCCCAAACTTGTGAGCAGAGCTTTGTCAGCTCACAAAATCGGGAAGCACGAAGAGCCGGGCCGTTTTAGCCGCGCAGGAAATATCTGTTGCGTATTCGCAAGGATTTTTCGTGTGCGGCTGTTGGGCATGGAGGTGGAGAGAGGGATTGCCGGGAGATCCGCAGCAAAGTTGCTGCCAGAGGGAAATGCTTGTGGGGGCGGAGGTTAGACAGACGTGATTGGAGAGCTTGAATTGGCGAGGTAGGGTGTTTGTCAGAAACAGGAGAGATACAGGTTCATCGACCGAGTTTCGTTGTCGTCGTTGTCCAAGTTGTCGTCGTCGCACGATTGAGGCGCCGCCCCAAGGGTAACCGAGATGAATAGTAGAGGGCACATGTTGATAAAGAGGTAGATTGTGGAAGGATCCAGCGGCGTCGACAGGGTCAAGCGGAGTGACCGTCTCGTCGAGTGGGTGTCGATGAAGAGCAAGTTAAGCGCTGTGATCGGTCCACCAACAGAGACCAACAGCTTGGATTACGCGAGTTCGATGGCCGAGTGGCCGAGAAAAGGCCGGCACCGCTGGGGAGTGCTTTGAATGCGCTCCAGTGGAGTGAGCTGTCTGGGAGTGGTTGCAGGGACACTTCAAAAGAGTGCCTGGATAGGGAGTGATTCAAAGAGCACTTCAATAGAGTGCCGCGGGGGGAGTGGGCGGACGACCACTCCTTTGGAGTGATTGCCAACGCACTCCGAAGTGATGAACTCCATCGGAGTGCCAAAAGGCGCCCAGGAGTGCCTAAGCACTCCATTGGAGTGCCTTTACTTTTCACAGTGATACGCCTAACCATCCATTCAGTGGAATTTGCGAGCCGACTTGCTCCTTGCACCGCATAGTGGTTTTTCATTTTCGTCTCGAGACTCCACCATCCCGTTTCTTCCACCCACGTCGAAAAGTCCACAGGCAGCGCTGGGGCTGGGAGGTAGGTTTTCTTTTTGATGTCGCTGACGAGCAATCCGGCAAGGTCTTCCATGAGGATCTCGATGCTGCGCGAACGTTGGTGGGGCATGGTGGGAGGAGCTGGACGGAGTAGGTAACGGAATGTCAATAAACGGAATCTGAGCTCTCGGACGCATGTATTTAGACGGGAACTTCGAAAATATACACGTTCCGATAGCAAACGAAACTCAGAGTGCGAGGCAAGAGAGAGCAGCAAAAAAATGGCATTAACGCAACACCCATCTATTCCTCCACCCGCCAGCAAGCCCCTGCCGTTCACATACCTCATGTCTGATGCAAGCACCAGACCGAGGGCCCGACAGCACCGCTGAGCTACACGTGCCTGCGAGGACCGTCCGTCAATCTCCGTATCGGCTGCATCCTACAAGTCACGTACCGTGCACCGATGTGCTCGACCAAGCCTTCAAACGAGAAGGCCCGCCCGCAGCCATTAGGACACCTGAGGGTCAGCTCGCCGTCGCCGTGCCTAGCGGGGGATCACGAATGAGTAATATTTGAAAGCTGACAACAAAACACTCACTCCATCTGCGCGTGGTCCTTGAAACCGCGCCAGTCACCGGACAAGAAGGTTTCTGGACAGGAGGGGCAGCCAACGTCGGGGATTTTGACCATCAAAGACCCACCACGACGAACGTATACCGATGTGATGGCGTGGTAGACTTCCGCATACTCTAGTTCGGCACGTATGAGGTTAATTCTCGAGGCCACCGCTGGGAGAGCGAAGGTGAGCAACGACAACACAGAAAAGTCATGAAACCTTACATTGTTTGTCGATAAGGGTCTTGTCGCGGTTGAAGGCGGCGAGAAGTGCCTTGACTGTATAGGTTTGAAAAAAAAGCCGAAGAATGAAACCGTGCCGCGAGGCGAAGGTCTTCAGCCTGGGGAAAGGTTCAGGGTGCATACGACATTGAGTTCATCGTGCGCACCTGTCTTTGTTCGTCTCGCGGACGTCGCAGGCGATGAGTCGGTGGTCGGAGCCCGCCGCGTATGCGTAGACGGCGGCGGTCTTGTATCGAGCCGTCCACTCGTGCAACGCATGATGGTTCTGCAAGAAGGTGAGAGATGGAGGGACTCGCCGAAGAGGTATACATACTGCAACGAGTTCACGCCACGAGTTCATTCGCCGGATCCATTCCTAGGCACAGCAAGTCAGGAATTGAAAGCTGGAGAGAGGCAGGTCAACTCACAGTGTCCAACTGCAGCACAGTGCGAACCACAAATGGGGGCTTCTTGTCCTTGGGAACCACGAACGTCCCTGCGTCGACCGATTCTGCCTGCTGCATCTCCTGCTTTGTTGACTGGACTGAGCTGGGGAAGTGGAACTTTGGACATGAACGATACTTGACTGGGATGTATGGGTGGACACCGATCTCGTCAAACGAATAGCTGAAGCTGGCGGCAGTCGCCGTCCAGTGCCGGAGCTTCAGCGTGACATTTTTCCTACAAGTGTTGTCGCTCAGTATCGAACTGGGAGACGGATTTTGCTTTCGTACTTGAGGACCTTGGTCTCGCATATCCTCTGCCGACTACGGTGAATGAAAGGTATGCCATGGAAGAAAGAAACGCACCGAGCAGATGCGGATACCCAGCGCAAAGCAGACGGGCATGGTGTAGCACCATTCGCTGCAGACCTGTTGTCGGCGAGTTAGCGTGTTCCTCGGGGATCTGAAAAGACACTGACCGAGCATCGCCCGGGCCCCAGGATGAATCGGACGAAGGCGGCCGTGCCCCAGGAGCCGGAAGCAGATATTGTTGGGCATGGCGGGAGGTTGTCGAGGCGTTCGCGAGCTGTCGTCCAGATGTCGGCGTTGTTGGGATCCTGTAGATACCGCTTGGTAGCCCAACAAAGTGTTGTGAGCCTGTACAGATCATATAACGAACACTGACAAAAGACCTGAAAACGAGATTCAGCGGCGCACAGAGACGGCTACAACGAACGTACGAGGCGTAGGACCGGGAAACAAGAAGGGCGAGCAGGTGCCTGGACCGTCTGGGCGGGTGTTGGTGCAGGCGGGTTCATTTTGAGTACGAGGTGATCAGTGTTCAAAGCAAACCGATACCAACTCCTTTTCCGACTTATATAGCCGGGCGCCGGAAGAAAATCGCGATCGGTCGAGCGGGATCAACTGGCCTATGCATTTGTCCCACGCGAAAGGAATGAGGCCAGAAGTAAACCAGCAGCCTCGGACAGTGTTCGTATCGTAGAAGGCCTATGGCACGAGAGCTTGGCCGCTCGGGTTTTTGCAGACATTGGAATTTGACATCCGATCCGCAACCTCCGCTGTGCGGGAGGTCACCGCAATTGGGGCTTCAATACACACGAGTCAAAGGCAACCAGGGTCAGGGTTCATTGGAGAAAGCACCAGATAAATCGAGCGTCGAGGAATTCTAGGTGAGAGCTGGGAGAAAGAGCCTGAGCGCGTGTGAGAATGATGACAAAGCCCTCAAACGCGCTCACGTGTGCTGCCTTGACGCGAAATATTCCCGAATTCGAGTCGCGTTTCCAGACCCAGACAAGGAAAATGGCCCATGGTAAAGTGCCTTCTTCAATTTGGGTTCAGAGGTTGTTTTTTCCATACGAGGAACTCATTGACTCTGGCCGTCACTTGTTCGACCTGTACGACCTTCTACCTTCGACCGCCGTTGAACACAAATCCCAGAGCACCCAAACTTGAAGGGAAGAATATACACAGCAAAGCTGTGTCCGAGTCACCCAAATCGAGGTGACTCTAGCCGTGATGCCAGCCACTTTGTGGTCATTTCTGTCACCTCGTCACACAAACCTCTCTTGCGTCCCACCACCACAGGCCCCAGACGAGACGCCCTCCTCGTCGCCCTCTTAAGCCCTCTCCTCCCCTCTCGCGGTAAGTCTATCATCTCATTTTCCCCGCCGTTACTCACATCCTTCCCAGCTCAGCATCCACAACGCTCGCGCTTGGAGTCTGACTGCGGTCGACTCGATGAGCCCGCCAATGCGGTTCATTCTCGCCACCCACAAACTTGAGGTAGATCTCTTCCCTCGCCATTTTTTACCGTTCACTGATCTTCTCTCTCTCAGACCGGCCGCCACGACGTTAGACTCGATTCTCTCCCTCTTCTCTCCCCCGCTAACCTATATTTCAGACCGCGCGCATAGATTTCGTCAATGATCCAGCGTGCGAAGAGCTACCCGCCTTGAGACACTTACGTCTGACCAGGGAGCTGAGACAACCGGTTTCGTTAGGCGGTACGGGTATCTGCCATGAGAGACCCAGACGCTTGTCGTGCTCGGTACTTGCAAACAGCTCATGGCAGAAACGTGCTTCCCGACGCTTCAGACGCGCGACTCGCTCCCTCGTTGCGGCCTTGGCGTATTTTCGCTCTTTCGTGGTATGTCTTCCCTCCTTGCTCTTCAATGTACCCCCTCTGATTCCGTTACCCCTTCTCGCAATTCGTCTATTTTTCATCTGGACTTTATTGCCTCCCGGACACCTCGTCAACGCCCAGCGCCGATACACTTCCTGGACCTCGCCGCCGACGTCTCCCCTCGACTTCACGCTGGACGCCGAATCTCTCGACACACCGTAAAACTCTCAGTATGTTTCCTTCCGCTTATTGAATCCGCTTCTGACGGCCCCCTAGTACGAAATCGTCGCATCTCGACCTTCTCACTAAATCTTCTCCGTCTCTGGTCCGTCTCCTCCCTGCGCTGACAATCTGGCGTCGTTTAATCCCTTCCCCAGCTCGCCTTTTTCGCCGGAGTGCCTTTACCTACATACACTTCTCCAAACCCTCTTTATTTTCGTAGATAGTTCCCTGGAGATGGGCCCGCATGCCCTCGCACTCCCTTGTCGTGGGTCCAGGGCTTGAAACTCCGAGTTCTCTCTCGAGCCTCGAGTTGACGAAGCGTGCGATAAAACTGCAGTATGTAGACTCTTGAATGTATTCACTTTGAAGTCTTTGGACGCGTTCAGACACTGCGAAGAATTCTACAATGCACGACGCAGAATATTTCCGGATCACCGAGACACGCTCGAAAAAGTAGCTCAGAGGGAGTTTCGATGACCTCCAGTCGGATTAGGGACTTCAATACATCGGTAGGAGAGCGGACACATGTTCATAACTCGAAGACGATGTCGTCTGGTCCATTCACAATCCATCGTCGGGATCGAGCCCGCTTCCCCCTCGCATGAGACAATATCCTCACCTTCCTCCCCATCCGCATCCTCCGCCCAAACCCCTCTCCGCGGCTCGATGGCAAAGGACGACAGGGTTCACTTTGTGGCGCGAAAATGCTCCTCCAGCGGCTCGTCCACTGCGCCTCACTCAAGATGCTCTTCTTTTCCTTGCCGGTGTTCCTCAGCCAGCCTTCTCCTCCTCTGCCTCCTGTTGAGCGACGGCCTCGTGTGGTTCCCAGAGCGCTCCCCCGGACGAGGATCATCTTGGATCTTCCTTTGAACGGCAACGAAACCGTCCCCAGCTCGAGCCCTCGCGCCAAAATCCCCAAACCGCGTATGCGAATTTCGCGTTGGATCGCGCTGAATGAGTGTCTTCGTGAGGGGTATGGTGGTGGGACTAGGGATTATGGAGGCGGATTGGCACCAGTCAATTGTCAATTCGAAATAATATTGTAGTCGCCAAAGTCCCGCGCTAGACCGAGAAAACTTGAAGGATATTTAGAAAAAAGTGCTCCAGCGCGAGAAGGGAAACCCTGACGGGTCTCGACATGAGTTCAGCCAGCGTTTGGCCAGCGTCGATTCATAGAGCAGATTTGCGGCAGATTCGACCCCAAGCAGCCAGCAGATTTTGCGACTTTCCGTGGGGGTCCGAATCAAGTCCGAATTGCGCTGGAGCATATCTTTGAACGGCGCCCGAGTGAATATTCGACGTCGCCAATCGTTGAGCTGAAGCAAGGGCAGATTCCCGAAAGAGTTTGGTCTGTGTTGGTAAGCCAAGACACGGTCACATGATTAGTTGCGGTTTCTTCCAAACTTCCACAACCACATCGTCGTGCGTCGAAAACCTCGGGCGGCGAAAGCTCACGGACGTCTCTTACCGCTCACGTAGCACATATGGCTCTTGTGAACGGATCTAGCAGCTTAACCCGCGGAAACTGGCCAGAAATTAGGAGCTGGAATGGAGAGATACACTGCCTCTTGTTTCAGTGTCAGCCGCCGCGCGCTCCTTGCTCTTGACCACCACAATCCCCAGGTAGCCCCCCTTCCTTTTCCTTGACCCATCCCCGCTCAATGCCCTTCTTGCCTGCAGACCTCGAGCTCGCCTTGAACGCTACGTCGTCAAGCTCCCTCCCGTCTCGCTGATGTGCTTCGTTGCAGGATATTCTCGCGTCCTCTTTTGACTCTCTTCCGTGTCCTGCTTCTGGTGCTGCAGCTATCGGCGACGTCTTCAAGCTCTTGCGTTCTCTGGGGTCCCATTCCGCCTTAAATGTGACCCTCGAGGTCAGACTTTTGGAACTACCCCAAAATGGTGGATTGCGTCGTACTCGGGTACCAGTCGGGGTATGTCTCCCGCTCCCGGCTGGAACGAGTGCGCGACAATGATGCTAGACGGGTGGCCGATTGTTGCGGCCTTGGTTTTCCCTCTTTCCTTCCCCGGTGCGTTCTCCTCTCTGTCTTTTGTCCACACCCGCTGATGCTGTCCTTCTCGCGCCGTGTACTCCTCGGAGTTCGATGTGCCTCTCTTGTCGCTGGCGCGGTTTCTTCTACTGGACGTGTCGGTCTTTTTGCCGGTGTCTCTTTCTCGTCCACCCACTGGCAGTCTCTTCAAGCTCTTGGGTCGTCTGGATCTTGTCAACAAATCTTCCTGCTTGTTTCTTATCTGCTGGAGCGGCCCTGAATCTCTCGCCCCCGCCATCCTGGACTTTGCCTATATTTCCTTCTCCGCGTATGTTGTCTACCTGCCCTGACAATCCGCCGTCTGATCCCTTCCTCTCCCCAGCTCGTCCTCCTCGCCTGAATGCCTTTACCTATATACACTTCTCCAACGCCTTTTCCTCTTCGTAGATAGATCCCCTGGAGATGGGCCCGCATGCCCTCGCACTCCCTTGTCGTGGGTCCAGGGTTTGAAACTCCGAGTTCTCTCTCGAGACTCGAGTTGACCAAACGTGCGATAAAACTGCCGTATGTACCTAATTTGTAGTAGTTAGTCCCTTGGTTCTTGAATACCAGTGGCTCTTGAACTTCCCGAACGCCGAGATGCGACGAGGAATCATCATAAGATGCACGCTCAAGTACACCGTGCCCACGAAAGCACACGCTCAGCCTCGCTTCGGAGGGATGCTGGACGCACTGAAATGGGGACAGAGCCTCGATTACTTACTACGACTGGATTTCGTGGATGAAGAGCACACGAGCACTTCGATACATCAGTAGGAAGGCAATACATATCGAAGAATATGACTTGATCTTCAAGATAGTATCTCGTTCGCGATCGACTACCCAGACCAATTCTGCCAGGATTACGCCCCAGGCATCCCTGCGCTCCTTCCCCCGCTCCCAGCAGTTTGGGCGAATTTGGATGCGCGTCCCCCTCGGATCCAGCGCCTGCATCGGCATCCTCATCCACCTCCCCGAACGGACCCACACCCACTCAGCGGCTCGGTGGTGGCTCGATATGATATAACCACGACGATACGTTGACGACGTCCCCGCAGAGTCCACTAGCCGCGGCCGCCGGCGCCACAAGACCCTCGTGCTCCCGGGTCCGACGGTGCGTGATGTAGGCGCACGGCCCTGAAGGGCGTGCACGCGACCCGCGAGGAAGTTGCAGCAGGTGGGCGTCAACGAAGCGTCGACCGGGGCCAAGGACGACGAGGCGAAAAGGGTGGAATTGAGTTTCAAAGCGGTGCGTGGGCATTTGTATTTGCGGGCGCGTTTGGCGAGCAGGATAATGTAAAGGATGCTGACGATGTAGAGACGAAGGTGCGCGAGGAAGCACAGGGAGGTGCGCGGTCCGCGGGTGTCATGTCGCGATTGGGCTGACGAAGCGGAGGGAGGTGCTAACTTGCGATTGCGGTGGTGTTTGTCGGATCCGTGCTGGGGAGATGCAGGAACTGGAGAGCAATGCCGCCGCGCCTCGTTCCCATCGCCGCCCATAGTCGCTGCCCGAGAGCGAATCTGCATCTGCATCCCCCTCCCCAAATCGATCTTCACCTATCCACCCTTTCCGCTCACGACGACGGCGCGCGGGTTTTGGCTGGCCGCTTCACGAGGCTCTCGTGCTGCTCCGGTCGCTTGTGGGACGTCCCCGCAGGCAACTTGGCGGCGAGGAGCGTGGGCACGTTCTCGTCGCGCGTGCGGCTGTTGGAGTTGGAGGTAGGGAAGGGGAAGGGGTGCAGGTAGTGTGTCGCGATAGGTCGACGGAGGGGATGAGGTAGAGAACGCGGCGAGCGCGGTTTCTTGCAGGGCGAATTTGAGAGTGGAAGGAAGCGGAGGATGGGGAGGATGTAGAGGACATTGCGTCGTCATCGCGGTATGCATCGGGCGCCACTTGTGAACCGTCGATAGGGCAGTGGAGGGTGTCTCCTACTTCTGCCGAGGAGCTGGCGCGGACGATTTGGCGGCTGAGGCTGCCAAGTACATAACAGTAAGTATCGCATATGATATCGAGGGAACACGTACCGCACATGCCAACGTCCTCGCAGGTGGACCTGGTGTTGTACCCGGTACTCCAAGGGTCCTTGGCGCTGAATGCCAGCACACAATCGAGCCGCATACGGCTACACCGCCGCGGACGAGGCGACGAATGAGGGTGTTCCCCTCGACAGCTTGTCGTCGAACTTGACAAGCTCACCGGCAGCGGCGCGGATTTTTGAGACAAAGAGGACGATACACCAGATCTCGATTTTTTTTGCCGAGGCCGTGCCTGTGCTGCACTCAAATTTCGGTTCTGGATGGGCTCGTGTGCGATGCGCGAGGCTGGAAATCGCTGAGAAGAAAAGCGCAAGTTTCAGTTACAGGGCCAGCAAGTAAAGAATCGGGGAGCTCACACTAAACCACAGCTCTCCGACGCCAGCCGACGCCCCAGCCTCGACGCATCCTGTCAAGAACTCAGCATGAACGTCCGTTTCGCTCTGATACTTTGAGGAAATTCATGCCGTTCTGCAGCTCCAGCTGGGACACGAGATGGAGCAATTGCGCAAAGCGCTATAACCAGATTCCAGACAGAGGCTAGTGGACGTCGCGCATCTTGTGTGGCTCTTTGCTCGCTTGCCATATAGGAGGGCTGTAACTGACGCTGAACTCGAGATGTGGAGGATAGAGAGGCTGAGGTCGCTGTGTGTGGCGGTGTTAAACACTGCCACCGAACCTCACTTCGTCGTTCTCGCCGATGTCAAGAATGAAAACTGGTATATCCGCCACAGCAAGTCGGACGCGTCCGCGCAAAACCCAGTACAAACATAGGGATTGACTTGATACTGAAAGCCTTGTCGTGCATTATCTTGGTGGCACACTGTGGCACAGTACTCTGCGAAATGGCCTGCTGTTGGATGGGTATTCCGGGACTTACTGCTCAGTAGTGCTTCCAGACGCCGTCGATCTCTCATATGTTGCGGGTGCGTCCGTGAATCCGTTCCGTCTTGCCCGGATTATTGAAATCATTTTCCTCAGTCCTCGACGGAAGAAAATTAGCGGAGATGCTTGGTGGTGCTGGGGCCTTCATCGCGCCGACCAGGTTGGCACAATACGCCTCTGGACGTGATTTGGTGCGTCTCGGACTCCGCGCGCGTCGCTCTGCCCTCCTCTTCGATATTTATCTTCGCGTTTTAGGCCGGGTCTGAGCTTTTGATATGCCCCGCTAGGGCCAGAGGTCTTGTCCTCGCATGCTTCTCGGTCGTCGTCAAGCGAGTCAGAGTCTATGTCTGGGCATAATTCCAGTGCGTTTCGGCGCCCTCTCAAATATTCCTCATCGATATTCATTCGCTTCTCAGTCAGAAGTTTACCGGCGCGGTCTTTTCATCTCCGTGCGAGGCTTCAAGCAGCCCCACCTCATATGCCGGCCATTCTGCTTCCCATGCAAGCAGCAGCGCCGGCAAGCTCCGCAGAGTCCCTCGCCGCCGCAGCTATCCAGGCTCAGCTCGAATACGAGCTCGGCGGCGATTTCGTGCTGAGCTACCTCGGCGCCCCTGCAGGCAGCTTCGCTTCACTGCATCGTCTGCATCTGCTTCCACCGCAACTCTCTTCATCGAGCGGCACGCACTCACCTGCCTCCAGCGCGCCGCTTCTTCGTCGTCTGCGCGTTCGAGCAGCTCCGCCGCGCACTCCAGTTCGCGCTCGGGTCCAGGCTCTACTTCCAGGGTACACACACAACCTTCTTCAACCTCGCGTTCACGCAGCTCTGCGCCGCCCTGCCTTCTATGGCTTCTGCGTCAATCCTGCGTCGAGTAGCCCCGTCGATATCTGTATCGTCGCTCGGACTTTTTTCTCCTTCAAGCCACGCGTCGGCGTCCCCTCGAGCAGCCCCACATCGGTTCCTCGCTCGACCGGTGCTCGCAGCTCCTCCATCCATCCACCGGTTAGTCCAGTTTGTAACCATTTCTATTCACTCTTTTTCTCACTGTTCCCCGCTGCAGTATCATCGGCGTCGCAGTGCTACCTCATCTTCGAGTACAAGCTGCTCCGCCACTGCATCGCGTCCTGCGGCTCGGCTTCCACCGCTCGTTCGAGCAGCACTACCACCTCCACCGCGGCAAGTGCATAGTGCGCACCGCAGGTAGATCGCTCTCGATGCGAGTCCGTACTAGTGGCACGGAGAGGCGCAGAGGTGCAGTCGAGCTCAGACGTCCAGCTTCAGCGTGCCGAGGAAGACATAGGTCTCGAGGTCGATGCTGGTGAAGAAGCCCTCATGACCCGTCCCTAATTGCATACCTCCCTCACACTCAGCGGTCTCCCCGCCGGCGAATCGGTCTCGCGCTCCGCGCGCCATTGATCTAAATGGTCGCGGTGAAAGCGCTTCGTCTTCCTTCTAGATTTCGATTTCCCTCAATCGTCTGGCGCAGTCATACACGCCGTTATATCCCTCCACGCGGTTATCCTTACCTACAACCCATCGAATACAACTCAGATCCAGATTTCTTGGAAGGCGAGCCACTCACCTTCCTTCTCGACAACGAGCGTCAGCAAGTTACACTCAACTTGAAGTGGACGCAGGGTTTGAGCTTTTCCTTCTTGTCCTTGGTCATCCTTGCCGGGATCGATACTTCGACCCAGCGCCGGGTAGGTAGGTTGGTAGGTAGAATTACCCGGCCGGTCCACTTATGAACGCCGGGGCCCAGGAAGTATCTGAGTGTACAGGCACTAGATGTACACTACGGTTCCTGGACTCCTCTATCACCCCGTAGACGAGCTCACGGACACAATCCAACGACTTGCCGCGGTAGATCTAAAGAATCAACAGAGAAGCAAAAGGGAAAACCGAGTGCCTCGAAACAAACTCAAGACACGAACAAGATATCTCTTTGACTCGCAACATCAACATCACTGAGAACGCGGCAAGAGTGGGTTCCTAGGAAGCTTGTACGGTATGCAACTTGGAGGAAATTATTCTCTGATTGCATGGTAACCGGGCTCAGAACCTCCCAGAGTCATGCGACCTCGGGCTGCGTGAAAACCACGGATGCAACACGGATGCCAGGTAAAATTCACCGCGAATGTTGATGTGCTTACGAGGAACTGATATTCAACGGACTGGCAGGATCATTCTCTTGGCTGTCGATCTCCGAGTCATCCTTGCTCATCGAACGGCGCTGATCTGCTGTGTGCAGTTTTGGCGCAGTTATCAATTCAAAGGCGCAGTGAGCATGCTGACAATCGAGCAGGACCAGCGCTCGTTGCGTGGTTACAAAGCGGTGTCTTGCTGAGTTGCCCCGCGATCTTCAGGGATCCCCATGCTCGGCTGCCCATCGATTTATAAAGGTCCGCCGCCCTCCCCGCGCAGCAGCACACCATGTTCAACAACCACGGCTTCCCCTCGATGAACGCGAACCACTTCGGCCAGCATCAGCAGCAGGACACGACGACGTCCTCGACGACGTCGACCACGACGCACACCGTGTCGCAGACGCACACCGATATGAGCTCGAATATGCATGCGAACATGGGTATGCATTCGCCCCCGCCGGCGCTGCAGGCTCCGCCGCCGGTGGCGCAGATACAGATGCAGCCCGACCTTGGGCACGATTCGAGTTACTGTGCGTCGACACCATGATCTTGTCCTGCTTCGCCCAGATGCTTACACCCTGGTAGTCTACTACCGCCTCTACACGCGCGACTCCGACCCACTCAACTCGGCGCTCGCGTTCCAGGACGGCGACCCCTCGCTCGGGCGCGTCCCGCGGCAGCGCCTGCACATCTCCTCGGGCGTGCAGCAGCACCAGCTGCTGAACGTGTCGCAGCTCACGCACGCGCTGTCCAAGTTCGAGGGGAACAACGAGCCGATCCGCACGGCGGCGGTGCACAAGGACGGCGGGCCGATGCACGCGGGGGACAAGGTGCCCGAGTGGATGGGGCGCAGCGCGGAGAGCGCGGTGGCGGTGGTGGTGGGGATGAGCGCGACGCAGGCGGCGCTGTATTGGGGCGGGGCGGACGCGAGTGCGAAGATGCAGGCCGAGGGCGGCAAGGGGTTCAACCCGAGCCCGATGGTGGTGGCGGGGACGGCGCCGAGGCAGCCGACGGCGGAGGAGAGTAAGGCGATGGAGGCGCAGATGGCGCAGTTTCAGCAGGGTCGGCCTCTCTTCTAGTTTCCATCGGCGCGATACTGATTGAGACTAGGCATTATGGGCGGATTTACGTCGATGATGGGCAGCAGGGGCGGTGGGATGGGAGGGATGGGCGGAGGTATGCCGGAAATGGGCGGAATGGGCGGCGGAATGGGTGGGATGCCAGGAATGGGCGCAATGGGAGGTATGGGCGGCGGAATGCCTGGCATGGGTGGTGGGATGCCAGGAATGGGCGCAATGGGAGGTATGGGCGGCGGAATGCCTGGCATGGGTGGTGGAATGCCAGGAATGCCTGCGATGGGTGGAATGGGTGGTGGAATGCCTGGAATGGGCGCGATGCCAGGCATGGGCGGTGGTTTGGGAGGTATGGGCGGCGGGATGCCGGGTATGGGCGGAGGGATGCCCGACATGAGCGGCGGAAGCTCGATGTTCGGTGCGGCAGCGATGTTCGGGTCAACGCACCGTTCGCCCAGCCCCAACCCACCCCAATGAGCGACGCTCCTCCCACAAAAAGTTTTGATTCGTGTTTTCGATACCCGTGTAATCTCTCGGAGGATTGTGCATACAAGTACACGCACCTGCCCGACGCCGCCCTCCCGCTAGAAAAGCTCCTTGAGCGGATGCAAGCCGAGCTCGACGCCGCAACTCGTCGTAAAGCCAGCGCCTACGCAGTACGTGCCTTTGCCTGGGTCTCTGTACTTTTCTGGACGCCGTACGCCTTCAGGAGCTCGAGAAAGCGGACAAGAAGAATCCGAACGAGCCCGCGATGAGCTTGCTGAGAAGCCGCTTTGAGATGAGCGGTGTGGGTGCGCCGAAGCCTGTTTTCCGTCTCGTGTGCTGACCCGGCCAGAAAATCGTGGAAATGAAGCTGAAGTTCGTGGACGACGTAAATGCGGTTACGTCTCCCTCTGAACTAGCCGAAATCCTCGGCCGCGCCTTACCAAGAAGCAACTACTGGAGGTTTTACCGCTCCTTGGGGCGCTGGAACACCTCGAGATCGGAGACGCTCCAGGCCGTGCTCGTAAAGTTCTTATCACCGACGGTTTCCTGCGCTCAATAAGGCGGGTACCGGCGCAGGAATGCCTTGTGCCGCGCCTGTCTCGTCTCGGTTGCGTGTCCCGACTTGGGTTCACCCACAGTCTCCTCGTCGATGTGATCGAGTCCCGGTTGACGCCGCGAGGTTTAACCGCCCCGGATCCCTTCCATATCAGCATACATCCAATGCCCGGATGCAAGGCCTCTCTTGCCTCGGCGGTACACATGAAGTTGTGGGAATTGGCAGCCAGGAAAAAGGAATTCGTCTTCCAGGTCGAAGAGTATGTAAGTAGTAGTTAATAAACACGCGAATCCATCCAAATTATTGCTAGTGGGCTCTCTGACCTCATAGATTCGAAATTTGCGAGGACTATCATGCGTAGCCTCATCTCCTCACACGGCAATCGTCTCCTAGTGCATTCGCCCACACACCGCCAGCTTTCCTCCCAAAATCCATGCAAACAGCGAGCACTTTGAGGGAAGCGTCCAGTCCATGTGGCCGACGCGATGAGTGACAAGCAAAGCGCGCAGATAAGTAGCCTCGCGCCTGACCCCGAATGGCCTTCGGCGGTTGGTCAACCCCGATACGCCGCTCTGCAACAACAGTGTGTGCATCGCATCCCTCCTTTCTGCAACTTCAGCCGACCGACAATACGCAGACATACGTAGAGACATTCCTGTTATTGTTTTTGCACCCTGCGCGGCGAGGAAGGATCTATCTGTATCACCACTTGTGTGTACATTGAGCTCGACTTCGGAACATACTACGCCTAGTGTCATGATCTTTTTGAGAAAGCAACTTGACTTCCAAGGACCTTCTCCGTCTCTTACCCCGAGCGAAGATATCAAGAGGAACTCGTCGCAGTGATCCATGCATGCAGTTGACCACCGGTTGCTCCCTCCGGGGGGGGGGGGGGGGGGGGGGGGGGGTATATTATACTCGCGTGGTCCACAGGCTGAACAACGAGTTTACGGAAGACAAACAAGTAGTACTGTTAAGGGTGTCTATCCTCACAGAATTCTCCAAGATGCCGACCGAGCACAACATCATTCCAGGGGATCGGTATCTGCTAGCAGGCCTTCTGTGTACTGGCCGGCCTGTTTTTGTTCTGCAGGCTGGACTCGGGGGCAACCTCGTGGGCCCTCACCTCCTAGCAAATAAATGCTGGAGTACGGGAGGATTCCTCCTCCCAGGGATAACTCTCCCGAAGTCCACCAGTACACAGAAGCCGTCGCAGGGCTTCCCTTTGCAGATGCATGCATACCATCCGCTCTCGAAAGAACGAACCCACGGACTTGAGGGGAGATCCATCGAACCCCAGAGGGATCAGACAGAAATAAAATAAAATCCTGTGGTGCACGGTAGTAAAACACAAAGGGGGGCACCCGCCGGCGGCGATTACGACGAACTCCTCCACATTTTTCGGGTCCGGGTGTAGCCAGGGGCGAGCCGGGACCACCAATGACAGCCAGAGAGAGAGGGAGGGCCAAATATCTGGGATCCGTTGACCAATGAGCGAGTGCACGGGGAGGAGGTGGATTCGGCCGAGCGCGGTTGCACTGTAATCCAAGATTTGTCGCATCCGGATCAGGACGGGTGGTACTCGGATCGTCCGAAGATCAATGTCAGTGCCAGCGAGCAGCGAGCTCGCTCAGCTCGGGCCAGCGCGGGGTGTGGTCGCCTCCAGGGATCTATTGGGGCCAGGGTCCTGTTGGTGTGGGGAGTCCAGATTGACCTGAAGCGCCTCCGGTGGAAAGAGAGCCAAAATAGGCCAAGGGGAACCGCCGTCGATCCGAGTGTCCAGTGCTGGGTAGAACGCGGCGCCCGGGACGCTTGCGAGCCATTCCATGGGTCCCGTGGATCCTCTCCCACCAGATCCGAGTCGGGCACGATCGTGAAGCCAGGAAGCGAAGCCAGGAAGCGCCGAGTGGTCTGTAAATAAAAAAAGACTAAAACACTGTATATCGCGATCCCGTGGGCCAAATCCTCCAACGCGGCCGTGAGTGGGGTGGAATCCAATGGTCCAATTGGGATACGTCGCCTCCAGGTCCAATCGGCGCGGTCCGGATGATTTTGAAATCCGACATGGTGGTACCGGAGAGTGACTGCTCCGTGCAATATACTTCCCACTTTCTCAGTGGCGAAAAGAAGTTCTCACGGTTGAGCTTTCCACGGCAACTTCAACCGTGGGTAAATTCGGATAGATCCGGGTCGACCACAAATTCAACCTCCGCACAGACTCAAAATACACAAGGCCAAAGGTCAGCCGCCAGCAGTCGCTCCTTGGTCTCAACCACCACATCGCCCATGTAAGTTCTCTCCCATTTTCCACTCTCTTCTTCATTTACCTTCCTTGCTTATAACGGAAACCAACCAGACGCTGTGTCCTGCTCTCCTTATTAATACTGACACATTCCTCCACAGATCGCCGTCGATGTTCGCCCGCCTCGCTCAACGATTCACTGCAGCAGCACCAAGACCGATTCGACTGGACTGACGCCACCTGAAGACCCTGGATGTTATGTGTTTTGTGTTATGCGGAGCCTCAAGACCGAGCCGCCACGCTACCTTCGAGGAGTGATCATAGGGATACGTCTCGCGGGCAGGCGGTGGCGTTTACCTGATGCGAGAGGCTTTGACGTCGGGGCCGGGTGCTCACCTCCGGGGGGGTGCCCTTGCTCTTGCGTGCTCAGCGCCTTTACACGCTCTCACCAGGAACGACATGAGTCGCCTTCTTGCGTTATTGGCATCCATGGTTGCGGCACAGTGCTCATGACCATACCCCGGTGCGTTGTCGTGTTTTATCGGTCCACGCACATGTTGTTAATCTCTATTGTCTTTCGGCATACGACCTTGGCCTTCGACCCTCTACCGACAAATCTCCTCCGACTCGGACCCACGGCCCTGGACCACAGCCAAACTCCCTCCTGGTGAGTGTGTCGGTGTTATCTCACGCCTCCTCCACTCACCACCTTCATAAGCTTTCCCCACCTCCATAGGCTTTCCGCTAGTCTCATGGAATGCAGTTGTTGTTCGGCTCGCGACCACGGCGAAGACGGCTGTAGTATCTCGTTTACTGTGTACGGGAACAGCTGGCGGGCTTTGTCCGCGCCGTTGTCTTGTTCTCCCCTCGCACAGAACTTGCCATCTGCGCTCACGTATCAAAGGGCCGAGTGTTCAGCTAGCGGGGTCGTTCTTTCACGCGGTATGTGGACCGTCATCCTCTCCCCGTCCATCGCTCACCTTTGATTTCACAGTGCCTCCCACCGGCCGCGAGGACGACGACAGTAGAATAGTTTCCTGGCTGTGGGCTAGCAACCCCGTACCTCCTTGTCGTGGACACCGGGCTTACGGCTCTCTC
This sequence comes from Mycena filopes, assembly GCA_029281495.1. Taxonomy (NCBI): domain Eukaryota; kingdom Fungi; phylum Basidiomycota; class Agaricomycetes; order Agaricales; family Mycenaceae; genus Mycena; species Mycena filopes. The sequence goes on along the minus strand of JARIHR010000002.1, from coordinate 2,033,631 downwards.
TTTCGAGAGGGCTAACCAAGAGTGCGAGACTGCTGTAGCTGAATGTGTACCCCGAAATATATTTCTTCCTTTATTCAACTCCAAGACCGAGTGTTGACCACAGGATGTCGAGACTGGACGCGGGAGTTGTTTCGCGGTTCCGCGCCGTACATACATCGGTTTGATGCTTCACACTATGAAGCCCCTTATTTGCCCACATCCTACTCCATATGTGTGCCCGCCGGCGCAATATGTAGGCGAAGAGGTACGGTATGTACATTCCGTGTTGCGAGCCATGATCGCATCAACATCATTTTCGCACGGTTGAAACACAAGTTCAACTGCGTTTCTGACACGAATGATCTGGGGCAGATAGCGCGGATACCGCAACAAGCCGGCGAGATTTAGCTGTTAAAGCCCGGAGGATCTGGTTCTTCGGGCTCCATTCGTTGAGTTTGAGAAGCTGCACAATTGGCACATCGGAACACGGTAGACTGAGGTCCACCCGTGACACCGCTAGGTAATTAGGGAACACACATGGTCAACGTAGCTCTGACCAGCGCTATGCTTGCTCTCCTTGTTGTCGAGTCGGTGCTTTTCCTTTACGCGACCGCTTTCACGATGTATCCGAATAGACACAAACACCATAAATATGCATTTGCCGTCTGCTACCAACTCCAAGTAACATCACTTGTTTCCAGGGCATCATTTGGCGAGACTCGGCTCTGGAAACCTTGAGAACGAGTTGCTCCGTGTTTGCGGTGAATAACACGTTGTCACGCACATCGCCTTTCAGCAGGGTACAAGAGATAGCTTACCCTATCTGAACTTAAGAATCAAAGCCCGCGGAACGAAGGGGCTGTCGATGGCTCTTGATTCGCATGAATGAACCCCTGGAGACCAAGGTGGGCGTTGGTGGGCGTTCAAATCAATATCTATATCACAAGACGACCCTGCAAATATATTCCTTGGTGGGCGCAAGTGGGCGTTCTTAATCATCTGAGAGAGCGTGGAGGTGGAGCGAGTCTTGCCTTCCATTCCAGCCAGATCAAGGTCTAGTCCATCGGCGCTGATGAACCACGGAAAAAGGACTCGGTTAAGTACGTGCCGCGGAGGTTGGCTGGCTTTTCCGACAGTCTATGGCGCCAGGGTTCTCAGCGCCGACTTTCAGTCTGCCACAGGTGCTCGGCGATCGCAATCTAGCATGGGAACGTTGGACCGGAATCGTCGCGGCGGCTGAATATTCAAGAGAGATTCTAATCCTTCCACTTAAGCTCGAATTGGGCCGCGGGGAGTCGTTTCGTCGAATCAAAGGCATAGAAAATTGAAGCCAGCATAAATTACCCAGACCATCACGACGAATACGCCAGATCCTGCGACCACTCCTCGCTAGCCTCAAGGTCCGACTTCAACGCGGTCCATTTGGCCGTAAAAGCACCCTAGCGAGAATTCAGAAGGAGAACGAATCTTGAGGGCTAGCGGAACGCGAACCTTGGCATCCTCGCCAAACGCAACGCGATAGGGCGGATTTTCAACATTGCTGAGGCCCCAGATCTTGTTAATCAACTTAGTGGCGTCTTGAAGTGCAGGAGACTCTCCGCTGTGCAAGTCCACGAATAGCTTTCGGACCTGCGGAGTGGCAGAGTGAGGGAAGGAGGGAAAGGGTGCAGCGAAACGATTCGGCGAACGAACCTGAATTGACGCCAGCTGCTCCTTCCCCTCATACGCTGGATGGACGGGTTCCTCGACGGCGTTGACTACTGTCATGTTTGCTGTGAGCGGAGTGTTTAGTCTCCTGCGAAATGTGCTTGTTGAAGACGCACTTTTGAACCAACCGGGGCACAGGACTATGATCTAGTATAGTATTGTATGGTAAGAAGAGCGACCCAGGAAACAATATTTCTACCTTGATGTTCCATTCTGGATCAAGTTCCTTGGCCAGTGAATCGGTGACCGCCTCCGTCGCTGAGAGGACGTGTTAGTTTGTGAACAGTTGGCGTGAAAAACGCCATACCGAATTTCCTGGATATGATTTTAAACTCAGTGAACAAAGAGAAAGGAACACGCACGTAGCGGCATAAAACCCAGCACCAGGCGGAGCGTCGACTCCGAACATGGAACTCATTACGAGGAGTTTGCCGCCCATGGGCTTATTCACCTCGCGGAAGACCCTCACGGCCTCCTTGGTGACGGTGAGCGCACCCCAAAAGTTCGTCTATCCCAGTGCATTATATGCAGTTGAAGAATAGAGGGGCGTTGGACGGACCTCGAATTGGTGCCTAGCATTCTCTTCGCTGGTGCCCTCAATTTCGCCGATGATCCCATACCCCGCGTTGTTAAACACCACATCGATCCTCCCGAATGCCTTCTCGGCCGCGGCGAACGCAGCCAGGACAGCCTCCGATTTGATAACGTCGACCGCAAGGATGAGTAACTGCTCTTCAGTGTATTGACTACGGAGATCGGCCAGAACTTCTGGTTTCCGCAGGGTCGCAACAACCTGAAGTAGGTTGAGATCTGTGTGGGCGCTTTGAACTGAACCTCGGCTCACCTTTTCACCGTTCGCAAGCGCCTTTTGGGCCATCAGGAGCCCGAATCCCTGCAGGCTGTGAGTATAAACCCGTCTAAACGCCGCGCACTTACGCTGCTTGCGCCAGTAACTTTCGAACGATAAGTCAACATTGAACGGACCAGCAGAACGGTAACTCATTGAACCAAACGCGCCCAGAAGCCGTGACAGGAGGGATAGTCATGGTGCCAATGGGATTGAGGAAAAACAGATAGCTTGTTTTTGTAGTGTTGAGGGGAAGAGAAAGATCGCAGATAACGGGCACGAGGTTTAGGCCAGACGTTGACCGATATAGACCATCTGTTCTCGTGGTGGGGCCACTGTGGGCGCGTTGATGTGGAGAACAGTTGCCGGGTAGAATGACGGAAAGCGACGGGTGGAATGGTCAGGTGAATCCTATCCAGAGCAGGCCGTCGAGGAAGGAGCCTGAAGTGAGGTGTAGCTTCGAACCACAAAAGTGGTCGAGGCAAAGTTGTGGTTAGAGTTGTGAGTCGGAGTTTGCGACGCGTCCGAGTCTGATCCATGTATGTATCCGTGTGATGGTCCGATGGAGTCGGCCAAAGCATGGGGAACGTCCCGAAGAAGGAGACGGTCCATAAAAGTGGGAACGAGAAAGTCGAGGACCAGTTGAGAAGTTGCGGGCGAACGAGTTCGTACTTGGGGGGCCGTCAGAAGTGGGTGCAAGAAAACGTAAAGAAAACATACTGATAGTTAACGAGGTTGTACGGTGTGTCGAGAGAGTTGGCTTCCAGCGTGAACTCGAGGGGATACAGCGGCGGCGAGGGTCCAGGCGAGGTCCAGGAAGTGCATCGGTGCTGGGCGTTATCGGGGTGTCCGGGAGGCGATAAAGTTCAGATAAAAGGTAGAGGAGATGTGAGAAGGTAACGGAATCAGAGGGTGTGCATCGAAGAGCAAGGAGGGAAGACATACCACGAAGGAGGGAAAATACGCCAAGGCCGCAACGAGGGGTCGAGTCACGCGTCTGAAGCGTCGGGAAGCACGTTTCTGCCATGAGCTGTTTGCGAGTACCAAGCACGACAAGCGTCAGGGTCTCTCATGGCAGATACCCGTACCGCCTAACGAAACCGGTTGTCTCAGCTCCCTGGTCAGACGTAAGTTGGACGTAAGTGTCTTAAGGCGGGTAGCTCTTCGCACGCTGGATCATTGACGAAATCTATGCGCGCGGTCTGAAACATAGGTCAGCGAGGGAATGAAGACTCGGGAGAATGGAGTCTAACGTCGTGGCGGCCAGGTCTGAGAGAGAGAAGATCAGTGAATGGTAAAGAACGGCGAGAGAAGATATATACCTCAAGCCTGTGCGTGGCGAAAGTGAACCGCATTGGCGGGCTCGTCGAGTCAACCGCAGTCAGACTCCATGCGCGAGCGCTGTGTCGGACGCTGGGCTGGAAATGATTCGTGAGTAACCCTTTGGCGGGAGGCGAGGAGGAACGGCCATCAATGTAAGAGATTGTGCCCCGTGATCGCGTCAACATCATTTTCGCACGGTTGAAAACCCAAGTTGAACCCAAAGTTGAACTTCTTTTCTGGCACGATGGTTTCAAACACGACGAAGAAGAAAGTCCTGGGATGTATTTTCCAGATCACAGAAAGTGACTGAGCTCTTGCTATTGACGCGGCGGGTCCGACGGTTCCTTGGGCCTGGTCGGTTGAGTTTGCGAAGCGGTGTCCCAAATGTGAGCCTCAAAGTCTACCCTTCGGAGATTAGGCTCCAAAAATGGTTTGCATAGCTCTGGGCTATGCAAGCTTCTTCTGCTTGCTGTTCAGGCCAAACATCATTGTGGTTTACTATGGATAACACGAGTGGCTTCCACCCTTCCGCTACAACCCACATGGCCTCTCGTCGGCGTGGCACAAAATAGATATCTAACCCCTTCTGAACTGAATTGAAGTCCACGGAGCGAAAGGTCTGCGGGTGATTGTGAGTTCGCATAGATTGAACCCCTGGCAGCCAAGACAACAGGGTGGGCGTTCAGAACAGTGTTTATGATTATATTACGCTTCGCCTGGATCGAGTTCTTGATCGTTTAGACAGATCAAGGTCTAGGGTGCTAATAAAGCATGGGAAAAGAGGTCGGCTAAGTACCACCCGCGGGGGCTCGCTGGCTTTTTGACAGTCTATGGCGGCCACGGGGATTCATTAACGCTGACTTTTCGATTTGGCCACAATTGTCGCGGCAGTTAAATATTCAATCGGCCGGTCAACACAGAAAACTGAAACTTAACCCTGCCCATCATAACGAATACGTCAGATCCTTCGACCACTCCTCGCTAGCCTCAAGGTCCGATTTCAATGCGGTCCATTTGGCCGTAAACGCACCCTAGCGAGATTCATAAGGACAGCGGAAAACATCCAGTAACGGAAGCCGAACCTTGGCATCCTCCCCAAACGCAACACGATAAGGCGGATTTTCAGCATTGCTGAGGGCCCAGATTTTGTTGATCAGCTTCGTGGCGTCTTGAAGTGCGGGAGAGTCTCCGCGGATTAAATCCACAAATAGCCTCCGGACCTGGGGAGTGGTAGAATGAGGGAAGGACTGGGTAAAACGAAGCGATGCGGCGAACCTGAATTGATGCTAACTGCTCCTTCCCTGCGTACGCTGGGTGAACGGGTTCTACGACAGCGTTGACCAGCGTCATGTTTGCTAGGAAGGGAGTGATCAGTCTCACGAGAATTATGCCTGATTGAATCTCACTTTTGAACCAGCCGGGGCAGAGGATCATGATCTACGGTATCTCATGTAAAGGGAGAGCGAGGGAAGAAAAAATATGTTGCTACCTTGATGTTCCATTCGGGATCGAGTTCCTTCGCCAAGGAGTCAGTGACCGCCTCCGTCGCTGGGATGATGTATCAGATGGTGAAGGGTTCTGGTGAAGGAAACAGTACCGAATTTCCTGGATAATGGTTTTAGACTGCTCGTTCGATTTCACAAAGAGAAAAAGCGGACGCACGTAGCGGCGTAAAAGCCAGCACCAGGTGGCGCGTCAACTCCGAACATGGAACTCATTACGAGGAGTTTTCCGCCCATAGGCTTGTTCACCTCGCGGAAGACCCTCACGGCTTCCTTCGTCACGGTGAGCGCACCCCAAAAGTTCGTCTATAGATCAATCCTTTAGATGTAGTTGACGCCGAATGAGACGCGAAGGGTCACAGACCTCAAATTGGTGTCTGGCCTTCTCCTCGCTGGTGCCCTCAATTTCGCCGGCGATGCCATACCCCGCGTTGTTAAACACAAGGTCGATCCTCCCGAACGCCTTCTCGGCGGCGGCGAACGCAGCTAGCACGGTTTCCGCTTTGGTAACATCAACCGCGAGAACGAGGAGTTGCTTCTCGGTGTATTGACTGCGGAGATCGGACGGGACCTCTGGTTTGCGCAGGGTCGCAACAACCTGGACGAAATTGAGATTGATGTGCGCCGTTTGAACTGACCATCGGCGTTCACCTTTTCACCGCTCGCAAGGGCCTTTTGCGCCATCAAGAGACCGAACCCCTGGAGAGCCATGAGTATGATGAACCTTTCCAAACACCGGGCACTTACACTGCTCGCGCCAGTAACTGTCGACCGATAAGTCAACATTGAACGGATCAGCAGAACGGTAACTCACTGAACCAAACGCGCCCAGGAGCCGTGACAGGAGGGATAGTCATGGTGTCGGTGGGGAATCGGAGAAACAGAGAGCTCGTTCTTCTGGTGTCGAAGGAAAGAGGGGAATTCCAGTTAGCGACTCGGAGCCCGAGGTATAGCCCATAGGTTGGCCGATAGAAATCATTTGTTCTCTTGCCTGTGGGGCCACTGTGGGCGTACTGGCCATGTGGATGACACTCGGGTAGATGTTGTTACGCGACCCGTGGAAGGGTCGGGAGTCCTAACTAGAGGACCCTCGAGAAACGAGAGCTCGAGTGAATCGGAGATGTAGTTCCAGTCGAAATTTGAACTGACCCCAGTGGCGAACCCCCAGGTTAAATTTGTGGTTGAAGTTGAGTCGGAGTTCCGTGTCCAATTGATCCGCTGTTCTATCGGTGATTGCTTGAACCGGCAAAACTCTCTTCATTCCAACCGTCATGCCCGCGAACCGATACAGAACCAATACACCCACGGTGGACCAGGCACAGTATGTATGCATGTCAGTTCGTTTATTGAATATCCCCAGGATCCTTCCATTTCGTGGAGCGAATAAGCGGGACATATCCAAGCGATGTGGGCAAGATGTGGGTCCAGACGATGCGAGTAGTACTTATAATCCGAAATATTTCAGAAAACATCTCTCAAATCCCTGCCTCCAAAATGGAAGCCACCATCGATAACACCTACGGCCTGCTGTTCATCTCGGTCTTGGTCTCTTCGTCGTGAGCCTCATCAAATTTTCCTTGTAAGCCATTAACATATCCCCGGACGACTCCAAGTCTTTACGGAGGTTCGCTGCGCAGAACCCTGAGACAGCGTTCACTAACAATCTCGCCTCAACGTCGCTAGCTGGCGTTCTGCAGTTCTGGATGTACATCCGCAAGTACCACTCAAAGGATCATTTGCTCGTCAAGTCGTTGGTGCGGCGTCATCCGGTCGACGGAGCCTTTCTCGCTCACGTCTGATATCCTCAAAGGTCGTCGCGGTCTTGATTTGCGATACATGCCAGCAGGCGCTCCTCTGTCATGCCGGTATGTCAATCGGGTGTTTCGTCTCAACCTTTACTGACGCAGCTACATAGTTTAAAAGTATCTCGGTATGTTCGGTCGAGTCCTTCTCGTCAACCTTGGCTAATGATGGCGTAAAGTTTCCTCAATCGCCAATCCGGTCATCCTTCAAGCTGTCGTCAAGTTAATATCCACGTGTTGAATTATTCCGGTGCTCATTCAGCGCTTAGTACTCTTATGATCGAGCTATTCTTCAGCTGTGCCATCGCAACTCTCGTCCAACAGTACGGATTTCCCAGTTCAATATATTTCTAATTCACTTTGTGCTTACCCAGGGTGACCCACAGATTCTATTGCTATCGAATTTACCGAAGTACGTTCTCTCGTACTCATGCGATTCGTCCATCTCATTCAATCTCACTTGCAGTTGGAAACAGTCTCCTCTTAGTGGCCGCGGTGGTGCGTGCCGTCTCCTTACTGCACATCTCGCTGTACTGAACCCTGGAAACAGTCTATGGTTAGCTGGGCTTCATGTGGTGCGCTCGTCTGCGCACTATCCCTTCCGTTCAGTTTCTGATCCTGGTTTCCTGGTAGTCTCGCTACTGAGTACGAGTCCACCTGCTGCTCTTACCACGTCTGAAACTGACCACTGAGACAGTCTATTCGGTGAAGGCGTCAGTCTGGTGAACTGCCCCAGATAAAACAGCGCTGACTGTTCTCTTAGGGTCCGGTTATCGTTCCTCGCGGATGTGATCACACTGAAGGTGCGTGTTGTACCTTTCGATGAATAAACACTGCGTTCCCCGAGCCCCAAGGCAGCGAGAGTCTTGCTCGGCCTTGCTCGGCCTAGGTACCAAGACCGCGGATAGCCACCTCTGCCTTGGTACCAAGGCATCGAGGCCTTGATACCTAGGCAGAGCAAGGCAACCACTGCCTAGGGACTGAGGGACTGCAGTGAAATGTCTGACTTTATTTCTGCAGTCGTTGTCTATCGTTGCCAATACATTATCTGCCGTCGCCGATGTGACGATATCGGTTGTTCTGGTCCTCCTGCTCCATACCGCCAAGACTGGTTTCAAAAGGTCAACCGACATGATCAATCGACTGGTGAGTTCTGGGCGTAAATTTTAAGTCTCCAGTTCTCAAGTCCACGAATGGATCCAGATAGTTTTCACGTTCAATACCGGTAAGCCCAGATGTCATTCACTCCAATGGAACGTTCGTACCGACCTCCTACAGGACTGCCAACTAGTGTCTGCGCATTGGTGGCGACTATTTGTGTTCGTCCCATAGTTAATTTGCCTCTTTCGAGCTGACTCGAAGTAGATTGCCGCATTCCCCAACACCTTCCTTTAGTGCGCATTACCCTTGGTTTCGCCGCATGATGATACTGACCGCGGAATCCCTCAGTATTTTCTTCTTCCTACTCCGTGAGTCGCGATTCAATTATTTCGCATTCGGCCTGGACTTAGGTACCGGCCAGTGGGGCGCCTTTACACAAACTCGCTCCTGGTAACGCTAAACTCGAGGGAATACATCAAGTCGGCGAGCCAAGCCGCCAGGCACGATCATTTCTCATTGGACACTAGCCGCGCGAACACGGGCAGGGTCAGTTCGATTCTCACGGCCCAGATTAGTGCGGTCCATCTCACCTATATTTGTAGGGACTCAGCCGCCCGCAGCGGGACGCCATCACCGTCCGAATTGAGACCAACACAGTGAACGACTTGGAGGTGAGCGTTCCTGCACTATTGAACGGCTATGCGGAGTTTGAGATAATTTGAACTCAGTCGTCCAAGGAGTCGAAGGGCATGGCGCAATAGGGTTGCCGAACCGAATAAAAAAAGCGTCCTTTCAGCGCGTCGCCGTCTGTTACCCCGCTGACTTCAGAATACATTCATTGGATTTCAAAAATTCGGATTCAAGACTGCCCACGTCCGACTGCGGAAAATTCCAATACTTCTGTGAATGTCCTGAACGACTGGAGTGCCAAGTTCGAGAACAAAGTCGGCATTGATATTATGTGCGACCGCGGACTATCGGGCCGATGGGACAAACATGGCACCATAACGCGAACGCGTCGCGTCGTGTCGTGCCGTGACTCGTCTCAGGCTTTCTTGCATTATTCCCAAGTTTTCTCGCCGCGGTGGAACTCCTCTCCAGCGCCCTTCCTCCATGTTCCCTGGAACTTCCGAAGCCTCCCTTTCCTCTTCACCACCTATTGATGGTCAGCCCACTCTAAGACGGAACTACTTACAACAGGTACAATGTAGGCCGATCGACCGGCGAATCTCACCCTCCGAATCACAAACTGAGAACGTCTTCCATGAGTGAGCTGGCAGCCCCGATCACTCCAGTATGTGATGGCGATGGGGAGAACCCGAGAGGTCATGGCAGCTGTTCCAGGACTTCATGAACTGAAAGTGATGATATGCACTTGATACATATGCAGCCTTGCGGGCATGCATTCCATCTTCCCGGCCATGGCGTCTACCCGAGCTGAGACTATGAGTGAGTGACCAATGGAGGTGGTCGTCAGTGGAGACGCGTGGAGGGTTCTGAAAGGTCTTAACCGGCTACAAATGATGGGGTGATTTAGCTTGATTTAACCGTCACTAACGCTTAGTTGGCATCAATTTACTTAACCGACTGCCCCATTCCCAATGCGGGTCTATACTACCACCGCTTGCTTCAACTTAGCCATCGCATCAGTACTCAACCGGCTACTTACCCCCATACCCAATGCACCTTCAAAACGTATATGAATGGGTCCATACTGCGACCACCGCTTGCTCCTGCCTCTATGCCCCGTCCTCTCAGCCTCCATTCCTCTGCCCTCAACAACACAGAATACACCCTTTTCAAGGCAGACCTCGCTTCCCTCACCGACGAATACAGCGACAATCCCGAAGCACAGCAGCTCAGCATTCTCGAAACTCGGGGTTGGATCCGTGGTCGCTATCCCGCCATCCCCGCACCCATTATCGCCCAGGTACGATGCCTTACTATGTCCTGAGCCTTGTTTGACGCCTACTATCCCCAGATCTTGGCTCTTTTCCCGTCAAACGACACCATTGACGGCGGGGAGTTCTTTGCAGCGCTCCGCCTCGTGTTGCACGTCGAGGCTGGAAGGGACGTGAACAGAGCTCTAGTGTTCGTTCAAGGTACTCTTACCCATTATTCTCCGTGGGTGCTTTAATTGATCTGTGGCATAGTGCACCCACAATACGCGACGATAGTCTCGACTCCTCCGGTCTTGGCACGCGCAGAACACCAGCGAGCAACAGACGCCGCCGCTGGTCGCATCGTCCAGCATTATAACCCATCCGTCGACCTCCAACGCGCATTCTGCGACGCCTACACTGCCGTACGCGACACCGCGCTCGCCCCGATGCACCCCTCCGCCTCCTTGCGCCCGTCCGCGTCCTCCAGCTCTTCCTCTCGCCCGCGCGCCTCCCCCGAGCACGACCTCGACCGCGACCGCAAGAAACCGTGTACACGAGCCCCGTCAAAGTGTGGATTTTGTCGCAGAACTGGCCACAACAGAACGTTGTGTCCGCGGTTGCACCTCCCATTATTATTTCCACCTACGGTGACAACCAGCGCTGAGAACGCGTGGCCGGTGGAACAAAAGTGGCCTCGACAGTAGGTCATGTTCGCGTGCAGCATGGGAGCGCGCACACCGGGAGATCGCGACCTGCGCGCGCGTTTTTAGAGTTGGGTAGTTGCTTCGCTCAGTGTGATCTCTGTTGAATATGAACAAGTTGATCGTTGAGCGAGAAGGAGAAGAAGAACAACGCAAGCAGAATCTGTTTGAAATTTCGGCCAGTTGAACTCACAGTCTGCGGAACATCGGCCCGATCGCCCATCGGACAAATACGGCACCATAACGCGAACGCGTCCCGTCGCGACGACTCACTCTCAGCTTTTCTCATACCCACCCAACTCAGACCTACGATGTTTCATTGGTGAAAGCACAACACTGGACCCTGATCACAAAGTTTTCTCGTCCCATTCGGATTCCGTGCCCGCGGTGGAAGATATTTGTGCGGCCGCCGCGGCTGGCGGGCGTTCTTGGTTCCATGACGGCCCTTCATTGACGTGGTGGATCCAGAGTATAGCTCGAAGAACTCTTCTTCAGCTCCTCTTCGCGCAGCATCTGTGTCTCCCAAGTGAACTTCTTCCGCATCTCCAAATAAGTATGCTCTCGAGGCCGTATATTTTTTCCACACATTCCACACAAGCCACGGGAGAGTGTCGAAGGAGTATTACGACCGAGCCGACCGAGCGTCGATTGAAGCTTGAATCCCGCCGAAGTGTGCCGAGTGAGAGTATAAAGCCAGTCACTTTTTTGATGGGGATCAAACACTCTTGCTTTCGACCACCATCTTCGGGGCGAGTCTTACATTCCCTTCCTCCCCTTCCCCCGCTAAAAGCCCCTCCAGACGGTCAAGTCCTGCGACGTGCGTCTCAGTCACCGTCCCTGTCTACTGATGTCTTCTTTGCAGCTCCATCGACGACCGAAGTGGCCCGCATTGCGATGGCGGGATCTGCTCACAGCTGCGAGCCCAATCTTTGCGAGTGCGGGCGTTGACCATTCGTGTACGAACCGTTTAGCTTGTTGAGCGCCGGCCAGGATACAGGCTTCGTCGGCTTGCGGGAGACATTCCGAGTGACTGCAATGTCCGCACGTCGGTGCTGTACTGGTCAACTGCTCGTCGCCACCGGGTTTCTGGTGCGTCTTCTGCTTACTCCTTCCTCGCCTTTACTCACCGTCTTCTTGTAGCGATCATGAACGGGGAGTCGTTACGGGGGGATTCCCGCTTAATTACCTTTCTCAACACCCTTTTTTTGCATTTCGTAGATAGTCCTCGGGGAAGGTTCGCGCACCGACGCATTCCCCTTGTCGGTGGGTCTGGGCATATCCCGCGCCATCAATGGACTGTGTGTCTGTGTTTGCTCCCGCCTTTCCGCCGTTTTCAGTTCCGCCCCACTTTGCCTGTGCGGGATCTGCATCCACAAGCCCCCCAAAATTAAGCCCATCGACCCATGTGTATTTATTTAGCCAATGAACATTTTGTTGGGAGGAATTTTTGAAATCTTCACTATCCAACAAATGGCGGCCCTTTCACCCGATGTTTATATTCCATTGCAATGAGTTTTTGAATCCACAAAAATTCCTCCCAGCAAAAGATTGGACTGCTAATTCTTTGGCCTCCAGTCTGCTCAGATTCGCCCATCCCGCGGTTCTCAACCCAGTCCGACGCGACCTCGTGAGAGCATTCGAAGCCAGTGATGGCATTACGGCAAGTTACGCGACGTCGTGCCTTGCCTCCTGCTTTCTTGCTTGTTCTCCCTCTATGCCGCCTACTCCACTATCCTATGGTCTCCAAACGCTCCGAGAAGCAGTCGGCCCACTCATCTACCCTATCGAATGCGCGCTGGAGGCGGAAGGACCCTGCGAAGGAGAACATCATCCCGAATAACTTGATCCCGCCTCGGGCGACTACGAGAGCGCCAGGCTACGTGAACCCACTCGAGGCGACAGTGACTAACCAGCAGGACCATATACTTCAACTACAGACTGCCTATTCTCATGCGGAGGACCATACTACTCTCTTAACCACCCAACTCGAACAAACTACTTCGCGTATACAATCTCTCGAACTTGAGACGGATTCCCTTGCGACTCAGCTTGCGAACGCGAACGAGCGGTTGGACGACGCCTACGACACTATCTCTAGCCAGGCAGAAGTCATAAAGCAGAAGAATCAGCGCATCCACAGACTCATGCGCGACAAAGCTGTATTATCCGCGAAAATTGCGACTTTGAAGCAAGAACTCCTCCTAGCCACGTTATCTGCTGCGGAATCGGACCGATTTTCGAACGCAACAGCATCGCATATTGAATCCCTCATCCAATCCATCGACCGACTCACCAAATCTGTCGCGGAACAGAAGGCCGCGAAGCACGACTTGTACAAAGATCTACGGGCAACACGGAAGCGTGAGCAGCGGTCGAAGGCGCTGGTGAAGCAGCTGAAGGAGAAAAAGAAGTGGAGCGGCATGAAAGGGCTGGATTCAACGGTGATTACGGAACTCTGGCGATGGCGGCCCACAAAGCTGGATTTCACGCCGTGCACCTCGAAAATTTGACCATTGGTACAGTCGAAACCCGTCCAGCGACCCGACACTAACACAAGGGAATGTAGTAGTAGATACTTGTACTGAAACCCCCACCTAATATGACGAACTCTGTTGAAACCCGGTTGAAATCAACGGCGCCATCAGAGGCCAAGTTGAATGGCCTATATCTTGAGTCCCTGTGGTGAGGCAGTCCCAATTTTTTGCAGGGTTATTCAGGGTACATATAACATGCCTCTGGGAGTGTAATCCGATTTTACTGCCATCCTTTGAAGTATCTGGGGCGTGATTGACTGCACGTCAAACAGGCCGGAAAAAATGTACCAGAACACCTCACCAGTAGTTCCTGAAATTAAGCCCTTTCAATCTGGGGAAGCCATTGATGTTTTCCTCATTGTGAAAGGGAAGTTTGGGGTCATCGTTACGAGAGGCAATATATATTTGAGCAGAACATCAAAAACCGCCCACTTTCGGCTAGTGTTGCCGCGAGCTGAGGTCGAGGGAGTTCGAGGTGATGGTCCATCAAGCTTGGAGCAGCTCGAGGTGGAGCGAGTTCGCCTCGAGTTGGCTCGAGGTTATTACGTGAACGGTCTTGAAAGGGTAATCCAGAGTCTCACGCATGCGCAACAACGTCGACGAGCATTGTATCTTCCCATCGCAGCCCCAGAATCAACATCATACGGTGCAAGGGAGGCGTCAGTGTCCCTCCAAATTTTTCCGGTCCAAAACGACCAATTTCGCGTGGCAGGGAAGCAAAACAACTTGAGGGCAAGATATTTCAACTGCGGCGCAACCGGGCCTATTGATGGTCACTAAATTGTGTATCGTACTCGGGGACCCTTAGTTATGGATATTCTGGTAGCCTCCGATTAATTGGGCCCATGTCTTTGTGTTGTTTTGAGAATCCGTTTGCTCGAATAAGTATTGTTGGCGGAAGGCAGTACACGACCTTCCCTGTAGAATTCTTGTTAGGGCCAATCGAACATTATCATATTAAGCAAGATAACATTGAGAAATGAATAAAGACTGCTAGTATGCACCCACAGGGAATTTCTGAAATACGGACTCTCGTGAGCTCTAACGGAGATAAAGTACTCAAAAAGGAAGTGCATTTTGATGGAGCTCGAGTCAGCTCGAGTCGAGCTGAGCTGCCATCAGCTCGAGGTGCCCAGTTTAGTAACGCACCGAGGCGAGCTGGTAATCACCTCGATCTACCTCCACCTCGCGGCAGCACTACTTTCGGCGTTTGGCGGGGAGCAAACATGTACATACAGTCCACTGATCGCGCGGGATATGCCCAGATCCACTTGTCGTGTTGACGTTCCATCTGGAACTGACCAAGAATGCGGAACGTGCCTCATGTAGCCAATAAATTCTTATTCAAGTTTCCCTGTTGCGTGTGAACTGGATTTGCGTCTGCCATCACCCGGAGTCTGCCCATCGAGCGGCGACTTTACGACTTGAGAATTCGATACGAAAGCGACTCTGAGAGGTTTCCCGGTTAGAAGTCCATTACAATCACCCTTGAGCTTGAATTTACAGTGATTGAAGTCGAACTCGACCCACGGAGACCAAAACGGTCTGCGCGCCAAAGGTCGTGGCGGTAGAGATCCAGCGCGGAAATTAGAAGGGCGAATTCCACGTGAGCAGCAATCGCCTTCCTATTCGGGATTTGGGCGTTGAGTTGTTTCCTTTTGTTAACCTCGCTTCCGATGGTACGTGCCCGGGTACAAGATATTTGGTTGTGCACCTATATCCGCGCCATCCTCGTAGCTTTCCGTCTGCGTCTGTGAATGCAGGATTTTCGAGATCGACGGGATATACAATATATGCGCTGACCGCCCGAAACTTCACCGTGACGTCGGTCCGGGGGTGTGCTGGGAGAGCCCCTGGGGTAGTACATAATGATATCGACGATGCTACGTGGTCTTGCTGAAAGGAAAGAGTGGGGCATCGATCGATTTGCAACTTGAATTTTTCCAGGCAGGTTTCCAGTCGTTCTCAAGCAGACCCGCGCACGGTGACTGCGTGCTTCTGCTACATTAATGCCCTTGAGACTGCCAGGTGTACATTTTTCCAAGTGTCGACTTGTTCACGATTTAAATCTCGCGACAGTGACTTTCTTTGCCCAGCTTTTTGACCTTGTGTGGGATCTGTTTCATCGACGAGGATTTTCCGCAGGATTTCACATGCTGTCGATCTGATGCACGCGAAGGCGGTGAGTCGCCCAAAAAGGACAGCCTTTATGTGGCTCTGTTGTGCTGCGGCTTCCGCAGTCTTGCTCCTCCTCCTGCTCTATGCGTCCTCTCAGCCTCCATTCCTCGGCCCTCAACGATGCAGAATACACCCTCTTCACAGCAAACCTCGCTTCCCTCCTTGACGAAGACAGCGACGATCCCGAAGCGCAGCAGCTGACCATTCGCGAAACCCGGGCTTGGATGCGTGGTCGCTATCCCGGCATTCCTGCGACGACTATCGACCGGGTACGATATAGCACTGTGTCCTGAGACCTGTCTGACCTCTACGATCCCATAGATCTTGGCTCTTTTCCCATCAAAGGACACCATTCACGGCGGTGAATTCTTTGCAGCACTCCGCCTCGTGTTACACGTTGAGGCTGGGAAGGACGTCGACAGAGCTCTGGCCTTCGTTCAAGGTATTGTTGCCCCATTCCTTTTGTTGGGTTTTCTCCAATTGACCTGTGGCATAGTGCACCCAAATTCCGCACCAATAGTTCCGGCTCCTCCCCCCGTCTCAGCACCCGCCGCCCCCGCAGCACTCCAGCCAACAGCCGACGACGTCGCAGCGCGGACGCCCCAGCGCTATAACCCATTTTTACCTACTCTTGCTCGCTCCAAAACTGCTCCGACATCCTCCCCCGCACCCGTCCTGCCACCACGGAGAGCGGTTGCGCCCCCTCCTGCACCAGTCCCCCCACCACGCCACCCCCCTCTGCCCCCGCGCGCTGCTAGTCCCCAGAAGCCCTCCACACCCGCGCACATTACGTCCACCCTCATGAAGCAGAGTCTCCAGGCGTCTAAAACCGGCCAATGGCTCAAGCAGGGACAAGTGCGGCTCGAGCAGGAGCGCGTCCTCCAGGTCTTACGCAGCACCTCCACCACCCCGCGCCCTGCGACCGGGCCCGAGACTCCTGACTACATGTCCGCCTCTGCGTCGTCCTCCGATGGCAGCCGCAGCCGCCCCATCTCCTCCATCCCTCCCAGCGCGAGCTCCCTCGAACAAGTGGCCCTCGCCTCCCCCTCCGCCGCGCTCCAACGCGCATTCGACGATGCCTACCGCGACCGCGACACTGCGCTCCCCCCGCCAACGCACCCCGACCGCAAATCCGCACCCCCCTCCGCCTCCTCGCGCGCCTCTGCCTCAGCCTCCTCAGGCTCCTCCTCCCGCGTACGCACCTCCCCCTCGCGCGACCGCGAAAAACCGCGCCCGCCGCCTAAACCGCGCTCCCTCAACTCCGCCTCGCTCTCCCAGCCCTCCGCGTCCCCCTTCGCCTCCCCGCCGACGCCCGCGCACCGCCTCACGCGCTCGCACTCGCTACGCCCCTCCCCGCCACCCGCACCCGCCTCCAGCAGCAGCAACGCGAACGCGCGCACGGGGGGCCGCGTGCGCCCCGAGAGCGTGCACGCGCTGCTCGGTGGGCTCGGCGCGCGCCTCGCGGAGTCGCCGTTCGGGGACCCCGCGCGCCCGCACCGCGCGCGGCCGGAGGAGCGCGAGGCGCTCGTGTCGCGCCGCCATCCGCCGGATTCCGCGCCGTCGTCGTCTGAGTCGTCTGATGACGACGAGGATGAGGAGGATGGGGACGGGGGGTGGGTTGGTGTGGGGCGGTTTGAGGATGAGGATGCAGACGGGGAGGCTACGCCTGATTTGGGCTCGGGTGGGAGGGGAATTGGCACGGAGACGGGGAGGGGGAGGGGGCGGGGCCATGTGCGGGATTCGCTCAAGTGGCCGGTGGATGTCGAGGGCGAGGGGTGGCGGCCGCTGTAGCGCGTTTAAAGCGCCGGCTGGCGGTGGTTTAGAGGATGACTGACGACTGACTGCGAATGGACAAGGACGTTTGTCCGTGTACGAACAAGACCAAGAACAAGAAAGAAAGAAGATAAAGTTATAATCGTCGATGTACTACTACTTTTTTACTGATGTATCCTGCTTTCTTTTTTCAAGTCGCGCTCTGAGTAATGCATTATTGTTGCTCCGATCTCATGCCTGCGTTCACCAACCGTAAGGAAGGTCAGGACTCGCTCACGACGGCTGTCCCATCTGTCCCATCTGTCCGCCAATATCGCGCCTATCCTTCGCGCTCGGTGCGGTTCTTTATATCTTGCTGAGTGCAGACTTTTCCTACACCTGTCGAGCTTGCGCTTTCAACACGTAGATTAGGTCTCTGCGTCGGAATCCTCGACCCGCCGGTCCCCGAACGAAATTCTGGTTCGTCCGCGCTATATTTGCTGGTATCTCCCCGTACCTGGCGCAGGCGACCCTTCTCAAAATTCATGATACAATTTAAAGAATTTTGAACAGTCCGAGTGTAGTAAATTTGCCATCGAGTCGTCGTGTTGGGTTCCTAGGTCGCAAGCTCGCTTTTCGTCGATGGGCGAGGTTGAATCGAGAGGGGGACGGCAGGCCGTGAGCGATGACATGGCGAATTGGCGGCCTGGCCTTGAATAGATAAGCGGTTTATTGTGAGCAAGTATCAGCCACGTTCGCATTTCTGGTCAGTTCCAAAGGGAATGAGTTCCAAAGGGAATGAAGCCCAGGATTTGTTTCCAACTTGATTTCCCGGGACGCCTTCGCGTTGCTCTCGTTTCTCGTTCAAGATATGTGGACTGGTGTCGTCCAAATTCATTTCAATTCTTGTTCGTAGTCTACAGATCGGGTTTGTGCAAAGGAAATATACAACTCCAAAAAAGCGCGCAAGAGTCACAATCTCCCGGCTTGGCGATGCACAGGCGCGCTATGATACTCCCGATGGCCCACGGGAACATGTCCTACTGTTGTGGCCAGCTTCATTACACCGTCGACACTTGTACGTGGCGCGGTCCTACCGTAGGTGTTGAATATGTCTACCTAGCCCAAATAATGCGAACCCAGACACACCTTCTTCGGTTTTACTTGGGGAGGAGGTCGAGTCTGCGTCGGCGGCTGAAGTAAAACGGGCTCAGCGACAGATACCTGGCTTTGCACCTGCGGACTCGGACATGTCCGCTTGTTATGACCAGTTATGTTGCACCTTGAACACGTTGTAACTTGTCAACTGTCGTTGACGGGTTTTTTTGTGGTGGTGTTTGTGCGAGGTGGAGGCGCGTAGGAGGGGGGAGGAGGTCGAGGAGGTGGAAACAGAGGCGGACGCAATCCAGGAGGCGGAGGAGGCGCGTGAGGAGGCTGAAGCGGAGGGAGGCGCGGATTTGTGGTCGGGGTGCGTCGACGGGGAGAGTGGGGTGTCGCGACACGCGTCGTTGAGTGTTTGGTCGGCGGCGTCGTTGGTTGCTGGCTGGGGTGCGGCGGAAGCCGAGACCGGAGAAGTCGAAACTATTGTTGCGGAATTTGGATGCACTTATGCCACTGGTCAATTGAAAAACCCCCAAGGAGAATAATGGGCAAGAGCACCTTGAACAAACGCCAGAGCTCTGTCTACGTCCTTCCCAGCCTCGACGTGCAACATGAGGCGGAGTGCTGCAAAGAATTCACCGCCATGAATGGTGTCCTTTGACGGGAAAAGAGCCAAGATCTGTGGGGCGTGAGATAGCCCGGGGCTCAGGGCACAGTAAGGTATCATACCCGGGCGATAGTCGTGGCAGGAATCCCGGGATAGCGACCACGCATCCAACCTCGAGTTTCGCGAATGGTGAGCTGCAGTGCTTCGGGATCGTCGGTGTCTTCGTCGGTGAGAGAAGCAAGGTCTCCTTTGAAGAGGGTGTATTCGGCATAGTTGAGGGCAGATGGATGCAGGCTGAGAGGACGCATAGAGCAAGAGCAGGGCCGTCGTCGCACAACAAAGCCACATGAAGGATGCCCATTTTGGGCGACTCACCGCCTGCGTCGACAGCGTGTGAAATCCCTGCAGTGCAGCAGAAAAGCCCTCGGGATCCCGAAGGGAGGTCAAAGAGAATAATATCGGGAACAACCGAGTAAGGCGAATAGTCGAGGAATTGAAGCAGAACCTGCCAGTCACGATGCGACGTCACCCTTGGATAGTAGACCTTGCAGATTAACGCCCCCACTTTCGCTGTCAGCGTGTAGTCGCGGCAGTTCCTGGACCAATACCTGTAGTGGAATGGTCACAACGCGATTTGCATTTGCTGCCGCATATATCGGATTCCTGAGTGGTAGACTCGCCTTTCGTCGCTGGGCAAGGTTAAGCAAGAGAACGATGAGCGAGCTCCGAGTGATGGTAAAGAAGAACTTCCAGTTGACAGTGGGCACACGCAGGAGACTTGAATAAATAATTTATTGAGAACAGTACAACAAGCACGTTTCGCATTCTTGGTCAGTTCCAAAGGGAACGTCAAGCTCGGGGCCCACGGCAAGGGGAATGCGTCGGTGTGCGAACCTTGCCCGAGGACTATTTAAGAAATGCAAAAGGGTTTTGAGAAAGGTAAATAAACGGGAATCCCCCTGTAACGACTCCCCGTTCATGATCACTACAAGAAGACGATGAGTAAAGGCGAGGAAGGAGTAAGCAGAAGACGCACCAGAAACACGGTGGCGGAGAGCAGTTGACCAGTACAGCACCGACGTGCGGACATTGCAGTCACTCGGAATGTCTCCCGCAACCCGACGAAGCCTGTATCCTGGCCGGCGCTCAACACGCTAAGCGGTTCGTATACGACTGTTCAGCGCCCGCACTCGCAAAAATTGGGCTCACAGCGGCCGTCGCAATGCGGGCCACTATCGAGGTTGTCGGTGGACTGCAAACAAGATGTCAGTAGACAAGGGCGGTGACTGAGATGCGCGTCGCAGGACTTGGCCGTCTGGAGGGGCTGTTAACGGGGGAAGGGGAGGAAGGGAATGCAAGACTCGCGAAGATGGTGGTCGAAAGGAAGAGTGTTTGATCCCCCATCAAAAAAAGTGGCTGGCTTTATAGTCTCCCTCGGCACACTTGGGCGCGATTCGAGGTTCAATCGACGCTCGGTCGACTCGGACATGATTTTCTCCTCCGACATCTTTTGTGTGGAAGAGATACAAGGCTTTGGGTATATTTCGAGATCCTGAGATTTGAGCTCGAGGCCGGCAAATGGTTACGCAGAGGAGCTGGAGAACAGTTCCTTGGATCGTTTATCCAATATGCATCCGCCAACGCCAACAAACGGCTGTTCTGAACCCAAAATCGTGTGGCGGCCTCACAAATCCCGATATCTTCCACCGCGGGCACAGAATCCGAATGTGACAGGAAAACTTCGGGCGATGAGGGTCCAGCCCTGTGCTTGTTCCCCCAATTGAACTTACGTCGGTATGAGTTGGGCAAGTCCGAGAAAACCTGAAAGGAGTCGCTCGCGACGCGACGCGTTCGCGTTATGGTGCCGTATTTGTCCGATGGGTGATCGGGCCGATGTTCCGCAGTTCAACCTTGAGTTCAACTGGGTGAAATTTCAAACAGATTCTGCTTGCGAGTTCTTCTTCTCCTTCTCGCTCAACGATCAACTTGCTCGTATCCAACAGACGTGACATTGTGTAAAATAAACAACTCCAAAAACGCGCGGGCAGGTCCCGATCTCCCGGCTTGGCGATGCGTATGCTGCTCCCCGTGCCGCAGTCGAAAACGACCTACTGTTGAGGCCAGTTTTGTTGCACCATCCTCTCATTTGCGGCGCTGGTGGCTACCGTAGGTGAATATAACAACGGGAGGGAGAGTCCGTGTCGGTACGACGGCAAGAGCAACAGCGGACACAGATTCGCGTCGTGGCCGGTTCGGTTGCACCTTGCACACTTCCTCGGAGCTCGTTTACGCGTTTTTTTCTGGTCGCGGTCGCGCTCGAAGGAGACTGGGTCTACTATACCACAGGTCAATTGAAAAGCCCCCAATCAAAAGAATGGGGCAAGAGTACCTTGATCGAAAGCCAGATCTCTGTCTATGTCCTTCCCAGCCTGGACGTGTAACACGAGGCGGAGTGCTGCAAAAAATTCACCGCCTTCAATGGTGTCCTTGGACGGGAACAACGCCAATATCTGTGGGATCGTAGGCCAAAAGCTCAGAAAAGAGTACTAAGGGTATCGTACCTGGTCGATAGTCGTCGCAGGGATCCCGGGGTAGCGACCACGCATCCAAGCCCGGGTTTCGCGAAGGTTCAGCTGCTGTGTTTCGGGCTCCGAGTCGTCGCTGTCTCCGTCGAGCAGGGAAGCGAGGTTTGCGGTGAAGAGGGCGTGTTCTGCCTCATTGAGGGCCGAGGAAGGCAGGCTGAGCGGACGCATAGAGCTGGAGGAGATGTTAGTCGCAGCATAATAGCAGAGCCGTTCATATACATTTTTCGGAGTTAGCGTTGTCACGATTTCTGTTGAATTTCTGATTGACGGCCGTGACGGTCCATGACCGAGCTCACAGAGCCCAGCTCCACGCGCAATTCCACGCGGCTCCCAGGCTTTGCTTTTCCGAACCTATTACATGAGAGAAGAGAGGGACGTTCTAAGGAAAATCGAAGAACGGCGCTGGCGAGCAGGACAGTGGGAATATGGCTGTGCACAACCAAAGGAGAGAACTCAACGCCAAAATCCCAGATAGGAAGGAGTGTCGCTTACTCACGTGAAATTCAATGTTAGTCAGTGCCTGTCAGTGCGCGTGGCGACGCGATGTATCTGAAACGCCAGCGGCGAACCTTCTCGAGGCTATTCCACCTTCACCTCATTCGCATCTTCGGGATCTCCATTCTCAACGCCATGGTCGCTCAAAATGCCTCCGTCGTCTTAAGCTATTCTCCCGGCACAGCCCGAGTCATCCAGAAAAAAATCGCCGCGCTGCACGGCACACCTTCTTCTCAAATCTTAACCACGCACATGTATATGCAGAACTCGGATCGGATTCATTGCTCAGTACTCACGGAATTCACCCCCTTCCTGGTCGGTTTGCGGAGCAGGAGAAGATTCGAATTGTGAGGACGTGTCGCTTATAATTGATTCAGGCTGGATATGCAACTTCAGTCTCGAGGAAGCTGACCTATGCAATCCAAAGTCGTATGCACGACGAAATCCAAGTCATGGCGCTATCACGACACTGGCCGAACGAACAATGCTTAGTTGCCGCAATATCCAATAAATAAACATCACCCGGACTGTCGGTTGGCTCTCTTTCCTGTCCATGTTGGAGTCTTCGGGCATCTCGGCGATGTTGAAACTAATTCGAGAGATACGCGGAATGCATTGATACATAAGAAAAAGAAGATTTACTGTCTGCATCGGAAGACTGAATACATCCTACCCATCTCTTACAACTTGGCCCAAGACTTACTCCGAGAAATGCGAACCGATTCTGGGGGCCATTGTGCGACTTCACGGTACGGTTTTCCTTAGGACGAGCGCGGGAAGCCCAAACCGTGTTTATGAGTGATGGAAGGCAGATACACCCGAGTTGAAGTCACCGAAACACTGATAATACCGACAGCGGTACATAAGTACGTGGTCGCAAGCGGAAACGAAAGCATCTACACATCAACTCAAACCATCGAGTTTCTCCTTGATCACCAGCAAACGATCTTTGCGACTCTGAAGCAAAGCTCGTTTAGCTGAAATAGTAGGATCCTCCGTAAGAAGTTCTCGCATCTTGGCGCTTGCATCCGGTCCTCGCAACAGGTTTTCAAACAACATTTCTTGAAGCCTGTTCGCCAGACGTTGACTGAACTCGTGTTCGACGAGCAAGGGGACGTAATCGATGATACGCTGCTCAGTGGTGCGTGTGAGCAGCAGCTGGGACCGGTAAAAATTGGCCCACGCACCTGATATGCTATCTGCCAGTAGGCTCGGACGTTCGCCATGAGCCCAAGTTCGTCGGCAAAGTCCACCTGCGGATGACACAAACTCGCGCGACCCAGGCAAGTATCTCCAGGAGGTAGTGTGCACTGATGTATACCGAGCGAAGCCAGGTCTTCTTCTCCGTCAAAAAGTGGTGCGTGTTTTGGGTGAAGAGGGGGAGCTTCTCGAAGGCGAGCATTTTCTCGAGGCTCCCTAGTGCCTGATCCTGGCATGCTTCCAACTCGCTGCGGGTAAGAGGTTCTGTGACGGCTATAAGTAGAGACAAATTGGTGATGACGGAGTGCAGTACCGAATATAAGTTTCCAAGCTGGCTGAATTGGCCGAAATGTGTAGACATGAGTTGGATCGAGTAATTCGCCAGGCAGCGTCGACCACCGAGTTGAAGCAATTCACTGAAGGCGTCTTCCACTCGCTGGTGAACCGAAGGACCAGGGTCGTGGTCGCACGGAATGGAACGTGATTAGGCAATTCCCAACCATGTCGACCTGGAGGTGCGCATTCAGTTCGTCTTCTCAAGAGTAAAACTGTAGCACACAGACTCTGCGATGATTTTCCGTACATCGAGTAAATCTAGAGGCATATTCTCGAGACGGTGTTGCAAGACCCCGACGTCCTCTGGCTCGAGATCTGTGATCTTGGATCGATGTAATTCCCGCGGGTGAATGGGCGGAAGTCGGGGCTGGTGCTTCGGATGTCGGCCTTGAATTGGAGATAGAGGCGACGATTGCTTTGAGAGAGACCCTTATAATCATCCCGAAGACCGCCGCATGGAACGCTTTGCAGAACGCCGTGGTGCGTAGAAGTACTTCTGCGGCAGGTTCGCACGTCGGAATAGGAGGGAGGTTCTGCAACTCCTCGTTGGTCTGCTGCAGGAGTGCTTCAAGGTTTTTCTTCAACGTCGGCAGACTGAGAAGGATATTAGTCGCAGGCACTGTTTTGGTGGAAATCAGGGAACGCACTTGGTCTCGATGCGCGCTACGAGCAATTCGCTGAGGAAACTGGTGAGGTTGGCGACCCCGAAGCAACTGCGGTCGGTCACATCCTTCCACGGAGGAGTGGAGTCGAAATATTCTGCTGAGCGGCGCTCGGATTCTGCACTTGAGATCCCCCGCGAGCGCTCATCGTCATCAGGCAACCGCACGCAGTGATACCCGTGCGTCAGCGGTTTCTCTCTTCCCTCCAGGGTGTCTTTCCATTTCTTTCGGGAGCCTGATGCGCCTGCGCCCAGAACATCCGGTTTGGTAAGGACGGCTGCCAGTGATTGGTTTCAGTCTTTAGAAAGTGAGGTCAACGAGCAAGAGACTACACTTACCGATTGTCCGCTCTCCGGTGGGATCGGCCTCTTCAGCGAGGCGGGCAGCTTGCTGGTTCTGTAGATCATCTTGGGATGTGTCAAATGAAGCTCGCAAACTCGACGGCGGCATCTAAAACACACGCACCGCTCATGGGCATTGTGACGAGAATCAAGGTATTTTCGAGGTTAATCCGGGAGATCGTAAGGTCGCGGACAACCTCGATGGCCTCCGGACGGTCATTCTGAATCAAGCCTGCACAAGTTCAGATTTGACCGCGACAGCGTCTGTGGCCACGCACCTGGGAGATCCACGAATGAAAGATCTGTTGAGAGGTTATTCAGCGCCATCGCGCAGCTGGCAGATCTAATCGTGCACTGACCTGTAATCTTGGGATCGCTCAAGTCAACAACCACTGTGTTCTTGGAGAACGCCAGACGTTGGTCGTCGGCGGGAGGGTTGCGTAGGTCATTCTCGGTCTTGATGTAAAAGTTCTGGTGCGGAATGTGAGGACTGAGAATAGCCGCCTGAGCTCTGCGAAGCCAAAGTTCCACAGTGCGTTTATCAGTGATAGTTGACCCAAAGGCAACCGTGGACGCGGTCGTCTCCGGAAGTTTCGTGCCGAGGGAGTTGTAATCGAATCGCAGAAAGATTTTGCAAGACCAGGAGTCCGCCGAGCTCGACATACTGCATTCCATCGGGCACCTGTAACGTTCATGCATGAGTCCGTGGGTCGATGGAAAAAAACGAGGGAAAACCGCTCACCTGGTACATGTCCCACTATCGCGAGGAACGGTGATCTATTGATCAAGTCGATACTTGGAGAGCGGCAGTACATAAATCAAGCACGCACCCCGGATACCGCGTCGACCAGCGAGCTTTTTCCAGCAGATTGTCCGCCGATGACGGTAATGCTAGGTAAATCAAAGAATCTCCCGGCCCTGCAGGAATGTGGTCAGACGCGGTCAAAGATATGGGAATGGCAAGCACATACCCAAGTGCTCTGAGATCTCTGTCGAGGGCCATGAGTGCCCTGCAGCGACGGGCATACTCGCTAGAGGAAATCGTCGTCGTCGGCGTCGATGAGCCGCCTCCCGAGGAGCCAGACCCGTCGCTACCGTTTGGTCGTCCGTTGGTGTTGCGTCTCTTCGGCAGTTGGAACATAGCTAGGAAGAACCAAAATCGCCGAACTGTGCTCTCGGTGGGCCTATGTACTTAAGAGGTGTTGTCGAGGCATGCGTACACCACGCTGAAGCAGTCTGGCTTCGGTAGTTTTAGCCTTGTGGCAGGATCGAGTAAACGAATGCGCGGATTGAGGGGCGATCGTGTAATAACCCTCGATCCCTGCTATTTCCTTGCGTTTGGTATAGGTAAACAGAGACTCCGTAGGCTCTAGCGAAACGTTGGCTCCAGCAGGACGTTGGCAGAGCCTCGGCCAGGTGAAGCTGCGTTTTGCACCTCGTGCTGGCACTTCCCAGGTGGCACAACACAGCGTCTGTCTTGATAGTACATGGAACCCCAGAATTTTAGCGCCCAGGCTCGAGGTACCAAGATCGCTCCATAGCGTCGGATTGGGAGAGGAACACGAAGGGCGTGTAGAAATTGCGGGGCCATCGTCAAAGGATCCAAACCGTAACGTGGCCAGCCTGTTTTGAGTCTGGACGACGAATAAAGCAAGAGAGCCGTCGAGAAAAGGGTAGTCGATGCCGGGCACACGACACAAGCTGCAAGCTGAGAAAGTGACCAAGACAGAGGAAGAAAGATCTGGATCAATGCGATCATTTGCTGAGAGTAAATTCCATTTTGGGCAATTTCGGGGTCCAAGAAGAAAAAAATAAGTAGACAGTTCGATTACATCCGGTCTCGCGGGTCATTATAGTGCGGCGCTTCATCCAGAATCCACTTTAACGACCCCCAGAGCCTGTAATCCAATTGCAGGCGCTCCTCGTCCGCCTCCGCGATGACATTCCATCCGATGCACACACCGCCTGCATCGCGCTGAATCCCCAGCCAGGTAGAGCCGTCGGAGAGAAGCTCGCCGGTTTCCTCCCCCGGTGCGAGGCCCGTCGATATGTAGACCTCAACGAATGCGAGGCGCGGGAGCGCCGCGGCGAGCTGCCGGACAACGGGGTCCACTAGCACATCAAGCCCTGAGTGCGCGTGGAACACGATAAAGTGTTCCAGGTGGGTGAGGCGGGTGAGGGCCCGGAGCGCGTCGATCGTCTTTGCGAGCGGGTCGTCGACCTGGAACGGATCAGTCAGTATCGGTTTCACTGCCAATGGGCGAGACGTACGGTGCGGTGGGGCCCGGTGTAGGCGACGGGCGCGCCGCGCGCGAAGTTCTCGTCGCGCCCGGGCGCGTGGTAGACACTGGCGTGGTCTACCACGGGCGAAATGGGAACCCAAGGATCGGGGGGTCCGTTGGAAAGGTAAAGCTTCTCGAGATTAGGGAGGCATTCGAAGAACGACTTGACGGCGGGCAAGGTGATGGTGCGGTGTAGCGCGAGCCAGATGGAGGTGATGTTGGGGGTGTTCTGCGTGAGCTCGCGAAAGAGTGGGAACGTCGAGGGTTCGGCCTCCACGCGGCGGAGGTGCTCGAGGTCGGGCATCAGTACCGTGGGCGCGACCATGGCGAAGATGTTCTGAGGTACATGGAGGAGCTTGAGCTTTGGAAGAGAGTCGATACAAAACGACTCCTCGGAAGACTTCTCTCCCCACGGATAGGACACTGGGCGCTCTTGGGTTCGCAAGTTGATGCTGAGATAGAGCCGCTCGAGGGTGGGGTGGGCGAGGAAAAATCCCTGCACGTCGGCTTTCCCCTTGAGCCGCGGCACCGACACCGAGTAGTTTGTCATCGGGCCACCAAGTAGAAGGCTCTTCAGCCGCGGCCACCTGAGCTGAAACAGCCCCTGCAGGTCGCTTGCCCGATCGTGCGCGAGAAGCAGCTCCAACTCCTCAAGCATCGGGCAGCGACCGAGCATTTCGAAGAGCAGCTTGACGTACAGCCCCGTGTGGTAGAAGGTCGTCAAGGATGACACGGCAAAGGAGAAGCTCGTGAGATTCGCGAGCCTCCACAGCTGCGTATTCGTTAACCATGGTTAAAGACATAAGTAGATGCACATACCGGGGCGTCTGGCATAAACCACTGATCGGGGACATCGTTGTTCCCATGTGTCCGCAAACTGTGGATCCTGACGCATTTCAGGGCGGGCGCAAGGGATTGCAAGGCGTTAAAAATTCCCGGGGGCGGAGTGATGTCGGCGACGTTCCAATGGAAGTCGCGGAGGTTCTTCATATCCCTCAACAACGCCGGAAGTATTACTGTGACGTCGGGGTTCTTGACGACCCTCGTATTGGGCAGACACAGTGCCGTCCCCGTCCGCCCGCCCCTGTGATGGTGTAGCGAGATTTGGGTACTATAACCGGCCGGGGAAATGAGCTCGAGGGCGGTGACCTGACGACGAAGGTGCGACCGCGAGAGTTGCTGGAGAAGGGCGAGGTTCCCCACATCAAGACGCCATGGGTGCAGAGAGGAGAGATGGGGTTGCTTGGGTAAGCACAGAAATTTCATATAGATCGCAGCTTGAAGGACAGAGGGGCCTTGCTTCCGTCCTGTATGGACAGCCCACAGTACCAAAGAACCGAGCATTTGTCAAGGTTGCTGGATTTCTTGGGCAGTCCTGCAAAATCCAGAATTCCTGCGATTTCGATGCGATTCCGACATCTCAGTCTGAGGCAGACCCATACGAGTCATCGTTGCGTTGAGCAGTACATTCAAAAGATTGAGTCGAATCGTGGCATGAAGGGAAGGGATGAGCTTCAAGTTGCCGCGGCAAGCAAGCGGCATGAGTTCACCGCGCCGACAGCGTGTGACATATCTTTAAACCCCGCTCAACAAGGGTTCAATGAAGTTTCCATCCACAAATGCCTGAAGAAACACCTAGCGAAAGGGGTCTGATCTCCTGAACATGCCGCAGACTGCCCCTAATTTACCTGTGCTTTTAAGGCGGACAGAAAAGACTGAGGACGCATCTGGTTCAAAAACATTGGAGTCTGGACTCTGGATGGACCGGTACTCACTTCTCTATATCTTCCCTGAGCAGATGCTCTGGTAAATTAACGGAGGCGTTGAGAACTGCGGTATTCAGTCCCGGAGAGCCCCCAGTGAATTGGATCGAAAAGGAGCAATAGAAAGATAAAATTCGAACCCTTGGATTTTCGGACACGTTTGTACTTAGTATGTACTGACTCTGTAATACCGTGCGGAGGCCAATCTGGGCCCAGATACTCACCAGCGGCGCGTTGACTCTGCGGAGGGTGAGTTCGATATGGTGAAGAGGTTCTCCATGCGCGGCGAATGATGAATTAACAGATTTGAATGCCTTTCGCCGTGGTCCATTTTACAAGGACATCCGTCGCCTTACCGGGCCCCGGACTCGCATTTAAATTCAACAAGACATTTATGAGTATTACAGCGCAAGAAATACACTCGACGTACACAGCTCAAGAAAGCAATACAGAGACATTCCTCATTTCTTGAACAACCGCTCCGGCCTCGCGCGCCGATAAAGACTCTCATAACTTCCACACGCGTTGCACAACCTTTTCCCTGCCTCCAATTTGCTTTTATGCCAGTTCAACGTCGGTCCGGTTTGCTTCGTGCAGTTTGAGCAGGGGACGAAGATGTCAGTTGCTGTGCCCCGCGCTGGGCGTGGCGCCCGCGAAGGAGAAGGCTGAGGCTGAGGCGCTTCACGGCTCGCGACCCGCCGCGTTGGATGAGCGCGCGCTAAACTACGCTGCACAAGCACGAGCGGACGCAGAACGTTGTGCTTCTTCGCGTACTTGGCGCAGGCGCTGCACAGTCTGCCGTCGGGGCTCACGAGATCGCTCTTGGCCCAATAATTGCGATGGGACGTCATGCGCCGGCAGTTCGTGTTCGCGCACCGCGTCGTACTGTCTATGGTATCGGCGGAAGGCTCAACGGGGGAGGACGGGGTTGCTAAAATGAAAGAGAGCGACGATGGACTGTCGAGGGCACGCGTCGATGGGCCGTTATCAGGGGTCGTCGGAGGAATATTCACTCCGAGGGTCGTTGGGTGCAGGCTCTCGGCAGCCATTGCGCTTGCGCTGGAGGGCACCGAGGCAGGGATAGTAGCCGTGCCGACCTGACCTTGTCTGCTGTCCCTAAAAGATTTACGCATCTGGTGGCGGGGCCCACCGACGAAGGGGCTCCCCGCGACGGGTTCAGGAAGGATGGGAAACGAATTTGAGCCGCCGACAGTGAAGTTGGAAGGAAAAATGTCAAGAGCAGAGTGCGAAGCAGGAGAGGTCGCGTTGACGGATGTGCAAAGGTATTGAGTTGAAGCGAGGGAATCCACTGTTCTGAATGCGGTGTGCTCGCGGAAGT
Source organism: Mycena filopes (assembly GCA_029281495.1). Classification (NCBI taxonomy): domain Eukaryota; kingdom Fungi; phylum Basidiomycota; class Agaricomycetes; order Agaricales; family Mycenaceae; genus Mycena; species Mycena filopes. The sequence goes on along the minus strand of JARIHR010000002.1, from coordinate 2,003,611 downwards.
TTAGTGCCTAATCCGAATGCTAAGTCTTCTGAGTCGCTCAAGAAAAAAAAGAGTCGCTCACCATTACGTCGATCGCCGAGCTGTGCGGGTTTTCTCGTTTGTCTTGTGGCTACCTTTGTTGCTCGTTCCCTCTCCGTATCTCAGCGAAAAGATCCTCGAGGTAATCACAAAACGGCCTAAACCGACGCGGTCTGACGCGAAAAAACAGGCTCCGAGTCGGCGCGCGACGTTAGCTGAATTCTGGACGTGCCTATAGCTTGAATGCCCCCGGACAATGAATTAGGTCTATGTGACGCGCTGCCCCGATGAGTGGGCTCACCGATATCAGGATTCCGCCGACGCCTGGTCAAAGAAGGAGGGAGAGCTTCGCTTTCAACAACACCACACATTGGACCCGTGCAAACGCGGTCACGTGAAGCACGGCGGAATACGGGCGCGGTAACGCGGAGTCAATATATCGCATTGCGTCTAACCACAGAGTGCCTGTTTGGATTCCGTATACCCGTGGGTATGAAGTTGAGGTCGAAGGCAAAAATATACACAGAGAAGGCTGTGCCGCGATCGAGGAAACTCGAGCCGTCGTGCCAGCCGCCTTTCTGTCACCTCGTCACACAAACCTCTCTTGCTTCTGCACCACCACAAGCCCCAGACGAGACGCCCTCCTCGTCGCCCTCTTAAGCCCATCTCCCCCTCTCGCGGTAAGTCTATCACCTCATTCTCCTCGCCGTTACTCACATCCTTCCCAGCTCAGCATCCACAACGCTCGCGCTTGGAGTCTGACTGCGGTCGACTCGATGAGCCCGCCAATGCGGTTCATTCTCGCCACCCAAAAGCTTGAGGTAGATCTCTTCCCTCGCCATTCTGCAACACTCACTGATCTTCTCTCTCTCAGACCTGGCCGCTACGACGTTAGACTCGAACCTCTCCCTCTTCTTTCCCTCGCTAACCTGTATTTCAGACCGCGCGCATAGATTTCGTCAATGATCCAGCGTGCGAAGAGTTACCCGCCTCGAGACACTTACGTCTGACCAGGGAGCTGAGACAATCGGTTTCGTGGGCGCGAACGGCTATCTGTCATGAGAGACCCAGACGCTCTCTGCGTGCTCGGTACTTGCAAACAGCTCATGGCAGCAAACGTTACTCTCCGACGCTTCAGACGCGCGACTCGCTCCCTGGTTGCGGCCTTGGCGTATTTTCCCTCTTTCGTGGTATGTCTTCCCTCCTCGCTCTCCAATGTACACCCGCTGATTCCGTTACCCTTCTCGCGTGTCGTTTCCTCTATTTTTCATCTGGACTTTATTGCCTCCCGGACACCTCGTCAACGCCCAGCGCCGATACACTTCCTGGACCTCGCCGCCGACGTCTCCCCTCGACTTCAAGGACGCCGAATCACTCGACACACCGTAAAACTCTCAGTATGTTTCCTTGCGTGTATTGGATCCACTTCTGAGGCTCCCTTAGTACGGACTCGCTCTCCGACGACTGGCCCTCTGCTCAAACTTTCGCATGACCCTGGTCCGTCCCCTCCTTGTTTCGACAATCCGCCACCGTCTGATCTCTTCCCTAGCTCGCCTTTTTCGCCGGAATGCTTTTACCTACATACACTTCTTCACGCCCTCTTCAATTTCGTAGATAGTTTCTCTGGAGATGGGCCCGCATGCCCTCGTACTCCCTTGTCGTGGGTCCAGGGCTTGAGACTCCGAGTTTTTTCTCAAGGGCTCGAGTCGACCAAACGTGCGATAAAATGCAGTATCTGTAGATGTACCACATTGTTTTAAACTCTCTGAATCCCTGCCTCTCAAATCTGCATTGAATACCCGTATTGCTTTCGAACTTGGGAACGCGTCGAGATGCTGCGAGGAAGTATGAAGCGTACGCTCAGAGATTCAACACTCAGCTTCGAAATATGCGGCGAGGAATCATACGACCCAGAACATCTGTACTCGATCATGGCAATACGCTCGCCTAATTTCCTTGGAATCAACCGCCGTCGCCGCTGCGCTCAAACTGCCAGATAAGATTGAGGGACGAGGGAGCTACTGAAGTACAATTGACAGTCGATTCGAGCTGTGTTCAAACAAGATATATATATGACAAGTGCAAAAGACGGCGTACCAAATCCAAGAGATTCAAAAGACGTTACTACTACTTCTTTTTGAACAACCGCGACGGGCGTATGCAGTCGTTTTGGCGCTCATAGGTCCAACACGTGTAGCATAGCATGTCCCCCGTCCGCAGTTTGCTCTCCCGCCATTTGCGTCCAAAAGGGGGGCCGGTTCCGTTGGAACAGTTCGAGCACGGGAAGTCGGGCTCGTCGGCAGATGCCGATGGCGCGGGCGATAGCGAGGGTGATGGCAGTACAGGTAGCGTACTAGTCGACGGCGCGGGCTGAGTCTGAGTTTGAGTCTGAGTCCGATGTGCCGTCCGCGCGGGAACGGCGCGCGTTGGGTGCGCGCGTTTCGCAGCGCGCTGGATGAGCGCGAGCGGGCGGAGGACGTTGTGTTTGCCCTCATAGCGCGCGCAGGGGTTGCAGAGCTTGCCGTCCACCAGCGCGCTGTTGGCCCAGTAATTGCGGTAGGTCGTCGGGCTCCTGCAGGCTGGGTTCGCGCATCGGATTTCCACGGCCGGGGTGGGCTTGGAGGAGGATGAAGCTTGAACAGCGTAGGGGGGTGGTGGATCGGCGTCCACTCCAAGGTCCGTTGGATCCTCCTCCTCCTCCTTTCCGCCGTAAGCTCCACGGCGCTTGTGAGATCGAGGGGTCGCTCACCAGTTCGTCGTCGTCGTCCTCGGCCGGCGCGGGCTTTCTCCTGTGGTTCTTCTTCTCAGGCTTCTTCTTCCTCTTCTTCTGCTGCGCCTTCTCTCTCTCCGCCTCCGCATACAGCGCCTCGAAGTAGTCAGACATGGCGGTCGACGCGACCGGCTCCGCGTCACGGTTCGGAGGATTCGGCATCTTGGACATAACCTGGGTGGAGTTAGCTGCAGGTTCGTGTGTCCGAGCGCCGCAGCTCGAGTGAAGCATCGCACCAATATCGGATTCCGCGATGACCGTCTCTGTGAGAGGTAAGGGAGGGGATTTCAACAAGGACACACACATCACTGATCCGCGGCGGAGTTCAACTCAAGGCAAAAGTCAACCAAGAAATTCAGCCCCGTGTGCGAGCGCTGTGACTCCGCGCCAAAGACTCTAGGAACACTTACTTGGTCTGCCTCCAAAGTTTTTGAACCGGCGAGACTCGGCGAGGCGGTGACGAGGCAATTTTGCAGTAGTTCCCAATGCTTGTATTCAGAAACATGAGACACACAGCCAGGGAGCGCAGATAGGGGAAAGCAACCCAAAAAGCCCGGGTGGCGACAAGGCTCGAACAGGCGAATAATCAGCTACACGGATTACCGGCGCTGAAAATTCTGTAGGCAAAGCCTCTACCCCACTGGTCGGACGCTGTTCAATGCCCAACCTCGGCTTGAATACGGCCACATGCAGATCGTTTGCTGGGCCATGATTTTTTTCTGAGGTCTCCCGAGCTCACGGCTTGAGCTGCATGTTGTACAGTAGGTAGATATCTTGTGGGCACTCCTAAAAACACGATGCAGCTTTGCACATGGTCATCAAGCGTGGTTCACTTACCGTGGTACAACCGAGGTCCGATCCCGCTCCACGCCGACTCGACGCCTCAATGAAAGCGTTCACATTGTGGCGTCCAGTTGGATTCCATTTGCTGTGCCATGGCGGTCTTCAATTCAATCATGATGTGTATGTCGTTGTTGAAACTCTCTTTTTCACTCTCCCACACGCAGTGTCGTGGCAGGTATGCTTTCATTCGGGGCAGCCCGAAACACCGTCGAGATTAACCCAAGCTTTTCCGCTCAGATGCCTGATCCTGTAGGAAATGGAATGGATAGAGTTGAAATCTCGCAGATCGACGCCACTGATCCAGGTATATCGACGACCGTAGCCGATCGCTTGGAGGCTCTCTACGCAGAGGCCGACGCGGAGGAGCAAGCCAGGAAGAAGAAGAAAGGCAGCCGCAAAAGGAAGCGCACGGGCGCGGGGGACGACGATTCAACCGACGTGAGTTGGTTGGGAAATGCTCCGTGTTCTCTCATGAGCTAAACTCCTTTAACCAGACCCCCGCATCCAAAAAGCCAGATCCCAATGGCTCTGGGGATAATCGGCGCAGATCGGACCGCCCCACAAAGTTCGAATGCAGCGAGTGCGGGGGGAAGGAGGTGATTTCGGCGTCCCGAACGAAAATACAACACTAGTAACTTGTACTACTGCACCGAGTGAGTCGCGTCTCGGTGTAACGCTTCATGCCCACCTAATTCAACCATAGCTGTCGCTTTCACCAAGGGGAAGCTGCCAGGTTGAGCGCCGCTGCTGCACAGTCCTTCGTCGGCACTTTATCCGCCATCGACGGCGGCATAAAGCTGGAGCCGGTTTCAACCATGCCCGCAGGATCTGCTGCCCAATCGCAGGTTGAACCTGTTCTGTCCAAACCACTAGTCAGCGGCCCTCCCCATCAGATGCACACCTCGTCCAGTCACAGCGAACAGAATGCCATCGTCGTTCCCTCGATCACGAAAGCCCCGTCGATTACCACGGGTGGCGGAACCAATTCGAAGCAGTATCCGAGAAAACTCATATTAAAAGGCCCGGCCATGCCCGGGTCTGGCGCGCCGCCCCCAGTTTCGATATACCTTTCCGGGCGCCCTGACCAGCCCAGCGCCTCCCAAGACGTCCCTGCCATGCCGCCTATCGGTGCCCTGAACGATTTGAACCATACGCGTTCCCCGCACACTGAGCAGTGCCGCACGGAGGGTATCCCTGTAGCAGGAGCTAGTTCAACTTCGTCGGAGGTCCGCCGGTGCGCGAACCCTGCCTGCGGAACGACGACGTCCCCCTATTATTGGGGAAGGAGCGCGTTGGTGCCCGACGGCAGTCGACTTTGCTACACCTGTACGCGATACGCGAAGAAACACAACACCCTGCGTTCTTGGGAGCTTGTTGAGCGGGCTCTGAGGGCCGCTGCGCGTAAAGCGCTGGTAGCGACTTGCCAAAGTCACCCGCCTCCGACGCCGTCGTTCACGATCCCCCACGCGGCACCGTCACCGTCAGCGCAAAACTGCCACGCGACATAAAACTGCCGGGCATAAAAAAAGAAAATTGACTGGCGGTGCAGTACGTGTGGGAGTGGTTGAGCAAATCTTCATCGCACCGCCGCAGCGTTGGCCCAAGTTGAAATGAGTTTAAATCAATGTTGTTTCTAAGCATGTATTGTTTTCGTGTACTTCGAGCAATATATTCCTTGTTGTTGTAAGCCCGGGCATATTGTAACTGTGCTACAGTGAAAGTCGGTTCAACTTCTCCCAATCGTTCAGCCAGACGCCTGGGCCCATTCCTATGGTTAGTATTTCTTGTCCAAAACATACAAAAGACTTGGTCCAATGGTTTCAGTTTCGAGAGCCGATGAGTAGTCTTGCAGATCGAGGTCCAGTTCCAAGACGCCGTTCAAAGCCTGCAAATGAGTGGAAGTTCCAGTTGGAATTTCATGCAATTGCAAACGCTGCGGTATTGGACCGGGATACAAACGCCGTAATGAACGGTGTTCGACGAAGTGAGCATCCTGGGCTCAATTGCAGGAGGAGGATACCAGTCGCAGCGAACGCAACCAGTGCTCGTACTCGTCCAACCTAGTCCAGCCTACTACTCGCACCATGCAAAATGTATAGGATCGGCGATCAAAACCCAATCTGGCACTAGACGCAAATCCCCGGGTGGTTTCGGCCGAAACGAGAACAAGGGCTGCAGAAAAAAAACGATTGCTGAAAACGTTTAAGATATGACAGCGCGGCGCAGGTATCGTGAAAAGTGCAGGTATGTGGGTGGGTGAAGCATGAAAGCTGATTTTTGTGCGGTATACTGGTACAATGGTGAGTGGAAGCAAATTGTAAGACCGAGCTGAGTGTAGATACGAGTTACGATGATGATAGCGTAGGTGCAGTGATTCTGAAAAGAGCGTGGCGAAGCAGGGCGGGCAGGGTCCTCCGTCGTGTAACAGTATTAGGTATGGCGCAGTCGTTGTGGGTAAGATGGCCGAGCATGCAGATGTCAAGTCAAAACAGGAGCTCAAACGCCTGCGGCAGCTCGACGACACGGGGGCCACCGCCCGTTATACCGTCCTCGCCGGTGATGCGGCTCTCGACGCAGAGGGCGCTGAGGTCGTGGATCGGGGAGTCGAAGGTGAGGCCCGCGGCGATGAAGGTCGAGCGGCGGATCAGGTGCGATGCGGGGGAGTACGAGGCAGCGGCGACGCCGGAGCGGTGTGCCTTGCGCCAGAACGTCGTCGGGCGTACTTCATTCGCCCATGAGGATCGAAAGCCGCAGTAGAAAGCAAAAAAAAGGCGCACATAATGGCGGCGGCGGTCGCACGAGCTCCCCTCCGCGCATGGTCATGCCTCCCTCCGCTACATAGGCGTACCCCGACCCAAACGTCGTCCGCGTCCGCCGCGGCAGCGGCCGCACATTCACATTGAAGTTCTCCGCGCCCGCAGTCGCAGGCGTCCGCTCCGGATCGAGGTCGAGCTCCAGGTGCGCATCCACGGCGTCTGCGGCGATCTCGAACGTCGTCTGGGTCGGGGGTGCGCTGTGCGAGCGCGCTGGGCGGTGGCGGCCCCGGGGGCTCTCGCTGCCGCTGCGGCTCCGCGAGCGGCCGGTGTTTATGGGCGGGCTGAGGAGGGCGGGGTCGACGGAGGGGCCGGCGGTGCGGGCGGCGGACTCTGAGCGTTCGGGGATGGGGTCGGATTCGAGTGTGACCATGATGGGGGACGGGCTGCGACGGCGGCGGGAGGCCAAGGGGGAGGAGGGGCCTGGATACAGGGGGATGGGCGAGACTAGGACGGTGAGGTCCGACATAGCGTGAAAGGTCACGAGACAGGCCGCGTCGCGCAAATTGGTGATGCACCGACAAACAAATGGGCGAGACGCGGAAAATATATGGAAAGGGCAGAGACATGGACCAGGTATTCTGTAGCTTTAACCAATTCAATCAATTGAAACTCGGGGCGCTGGGCTGACTCGCAAGCTGTGAACGTTGAACGCCGTCTGGTGCGGCGTTTACAGCATTTACACCGACAAAGTTTGAGCTGGAGTTTACGTTCGATATCTCTAGACTGCAAAAACGTCCGCTGAACCGCGTCTTTGAAATATACTTCAAGCTGTAGTATTGTCACCGAATTGAACACCACCAATAGTCTCTCTACCAACAGGAACAGACCTATGAACTAGCCTCGGGGCTGAGTTACGGCGTTTACGGTGTGGGGCGCGCTGAAATATGAGCGCCGGACGGACGCCGTCTGTGGGAGAACGCACAGCCCGCCTGCACGAGTTCATGGGCGGCGGAGTGGCGGCGGAGGTTGGGATTCCTCCCGGGTCTTGCCGCGGTGGTTGAAAAAAAAAATGAAACTTTAAGAAATGTTCAACACTCGGACGCGCAGGAGAGGGGGTTACCAACTTCCGTGCAACGAGCAAGTTGCTTTGTCGGGAGGGATGGAGCTGAGTCGGGTGCAGGCAAATTTGAACAACGGAATTGCAGAACTTCAGGCCTGACTTTGACCTTGAACTCGTCTTACCAACGTCCGGCCAACGAAATATATTTTGAGATGAGAGTCGCATCGGATTTCGGATGATACAGCATGGCAGTACATTCAACTACTACATTGTTCCGTCCAGCATGGTTTGGTGCATCCAGCCAGATTTGTTGGGGTACGCGTTCGCTCCCGATCCCAGGCTCCCAGCTGGGCAGTTCCGAGCGGAGGTCTGCATTGATATTTTGCGGGTATATTTTGGAGCGCCGTCAACGGAATCCATTCAAAACAAAGGAGCGCCCAGGATTCCCCGAAACCACAGTCTGCACGCAGAGCCGCTGCCCCGTTTTCAAGGAGGAGTCGCACTCGAGCTCTGTGTTCATCTGGACGAGAATTGCGGGCTGGAGGCCAAAGGCCATGCCGACGGAGGCGCAGGTGTCGAAGGGGCGGACGGTGTAGTGTTGCGTGCAGCGGTAGCCGTTGGCGTCCGTGCCGGGGCCTTCGCTGTCGCGCCTGGCCAGGACTCTAAGAATTGAGATTTGAGATGAGTTCAGGAGGAGGAGGTATCGCGGGTGGTCGGGGCGCTTACGATAATCGGGGCAATGGCGCGGCCGCGGAAAAGACGCATAGGGTCGAGAGGAAGAATAGCTTGGTGAACATCTGAGGAGCTTGAAAGTTCTGGAATGAAATGGTAGTCGTCTTGTGCTGGTTCCGTCGATGCGGCGGCTTTTATAGCGCGACGGGTTGGAAACGGTAACCCGCGGAACTGGAAGTAATGACCAGAGCGGAGGCGGAGAGCGAGGGCTTGGAAACTTGACACCGGAGAAAAGGCGTTCTGGGCAACGTTCCTCCGCGGTCGCGAAACACATAGGATGTTGAAAAAGTCCAAGGACATGGAAGTTTGGGAGAAGGAGGGATTTGATGTCCGGGCGGTGATCCATTTTGGATCAGCCGTTGTAGGACTTGACCCACGGCCGCCGATTCGACGGGTGTAAATTGGGCAAGTACGTCCCAGACCCGCGCCGTCGCCAAGTTCACGTCTCCACGACACGGAACGGGTGACGGGACGGGCTTTAACAGCCAACGCGACGGGTTTGATTTCTTGCCCTGTGGGTGAGATTCACACTATGTTGGGTATTAGTCTATTGGGAAGGCGCCCCAAGCTTGGTGCAAGTCCTTGAAAGTTGCAGCGAAGCTAGTTGAACTTGATTCGTCTCAAATTGAACCGTGGGAATAAAAATATTGAACTTCTGACTTGATTAGGGTCTATCACAGTGGTGGATTTCGACCGGATTTCGAAAGTGGATTTCGTTGAGAGTCACAGCGTTACCCTCAAGCCGCGATCATTTGTGTCCGGCATCCGACCGCAGATCTCTTTTGACATCCGTCTTCTTGCCTCCGTTCCGTCTGCACCAGCGAGCGATGTCGAAGAGCTCGTCTCAGCAGCTCCCTTAGGTTGGCACCTGGATTTTAGACCAAATACTTCTCTGGTAAGCACATCGTGACGATCTCCTTCACGGGATCGCCTGGCTGAAATGTTTGTCAGGGAACGAGCCCAACTACGGGAGAGCATAGGAGAGCACGTCAATTTAAGCGACCTCGGACAGCTCGGACTCGTCGGCGCACAGCTGGATGCAAGAACAGTGGATCCAAGCCGGTGCGCGATTCCCCAATATTCTTTCTAGCTTCGATGAGGCTGTCGCGATGGTTCAATCTATTCTCACTGGGGTTCAAGCCAGACTCGACTTCAAAACCAAAGTAACTTCATACGAACATATTTTCGCGCCTCTTTCCCCCAAAAAATCGCAAATCCGTCCCAGCCAGAAACCCAACTGCGGACTAAGTCCGAGACGAATCGAGTCCAAACCCGAACTACCACCAGGGGCAAAGGCCGGAGCATGTGGATCCACATACGACGGCAGTATGTGGTCCAGTATGTGGTCCGCATGCCAAACAAAGACGACAATGCCCCCTTTACCAGACAAAGTATAGCTTTGTTGCATGCTTTATTCCCCAGCACCAGAGAACAAAGCATGCGATAAAGCCGCCTTTTGTCTGGCAAAGGGGGCATTGTCGTCTTTGTTTGGCATACAGACCACTTGCGGACCACATACTTCCGTCGTATGTGGATCTGCATGCCTGGGTCTTTGCCCCTGGTGTACACAACATGAGTGCACGGCGCGACGCAACATGAATGAAGCTGAATACCATCGTTTCCAGGGCCTTGATTCTCTCGCGAGCCTCGTCGCGCTCAGTGCGAAGCACTGCAGTATCCTGCTGGATGGCCTCAATTTGCTCCCGAGCCTCGTCGCGCTCAGTGCGGAGCACTTCACCGTCCTGAAGGGCGAGCTTGTGCTGTGAATGCTACTTGAGTTCATCCTCTAGCGACGCGGGTTCACGAACCTGCTGACGGAGAGTCTGAAGTTTAAGCAGCGCAGTGTCGTATGCTTCAGCAAGCTGAGGCAGGCATTGCTCAGGAGGAATGTGATTGGTGATTTTCATGGCCTTCAAGAAAGCGGCCCAACGGACGGTGTTCACGACGTTGGCCGCGGAACCACGTTTCTTTAGGATCTGCACGGGTGAACAATTGGGGAACTTTTCCGTGATCAAAAGAAAAGCGGCGATGGCATAGTTGAAGCAAGCAGAGGTGAGAGCGTCGTAATTTGGGGTAAAATCATGAATACCCGCGAGAGCTGCCGCGACATCCAGGATGTTGGGGGCGCCTGCGAGATCGTCGTAGGTCGTCTTCATGATGAGACGAGCCCCCTTCCCTAGAAGATCGGCGCCTGCGGGGTCAAGCGCATGGATGATGCGGTCATAAGCCTCGCCAGGGTTGCTCGGGGGGGAGGCTATTTCAACGCTGGACTCGCCGTCGATGTTGTTGCAGCGGTCCGTCTTGATGGTCGCGAGAGGGGCAGGGACCTCGATGGTGGAATCGACCAGTGTAAAACGAATCCATTCGTGCTGGATTCCTTTTGGGTCCTTGTAGATCTCGAGAGCAACTACCCTATAGCGTTCTGCGTGGGGCAATACACGCAATTGCTCGACCCACGCTGGGACCGTTGTCCAGCGCCGGTCGGATGGGGGGAGAATAGCGTAGACTGCGTAGTACTCGGACAGTGAAGGATCGGATGGCTGCGCCATGCGTCGCGGTCGACGTAGAAGGAAGAGATAGAACTTCAAGAGCGAGGAGAATGAAGGTAGCGGCATGAGTTTCTACAAGGAGCGTGGTCATCGCGTGTCGGTTTATGTGGTCCACCGGCATACGCCGAGTACGTCTTACGACTTTAGGGTACGCAGATAAGCTCCATCCGCCGTGGCTAGGCATCTTGCGCCGGGACGTCGCCGTACCCATCCTCCTGGGACAACTGGGGGCCTCGGGCTTGAGCCCCGGGCCAATAATCGCCGCCGCCTTCTTCGCGCAGTCCTGGATGGTGATGGTACAGCGATGTTGGTGAGACGGAGGAGGAGGTTTATTATCCGGACAACAGCTAACAGTTCCACGCCTCTGGAAGGAAGGAACAAGGTGCGACGGCGGAGAATATTTATCGCCTGTTGTACGTGGTTCAACATCATGTTTGCGTCGCTATGACTTTAAAATATATGAGTGGAGAGCTGCCATCCCCATAGTGTCCCGCTTTTGCCTGTAGAGAATGTTCAAACCCCAGAACGAGACATGTCGAAAGAGTAATCACCGTCAATGAACATGGGTGTCCTCTCGCGTCAAATTGATGAGGGCACACAGCCTACTTTGAAGTTGGTCGCACAGTGGCGCAGAGCCACCCACACCTCCATCGAGCTCCTCCTTCAATCTTTTCATCCCCTGCGCCAACGCGCCGCTGCTCGACTGCATCGGAAGCATCCGCTGCGTAATCGTCTTGGGGTGCGGGAGCCAAACGAGATGCAGCTGTATCCGCCCCCCGCTCCGCGCAGCGCGCGTCACGTCGTCCCCCCACTCCCGCGCAAGTCCACTCGCACCCCCGAAGTGGTATTTGCCTCTCCCTTTGGAAAAGTCGAAGATGAGGCACGGGGTGTCGGTCGGGTGTGCGTGCATGAAGTCCAGCTCCCATTGCAGGATGTGCGACTGGTGGCGCTTGTACTCGTGGTCGAGAAGCGCACGCAAGAATGATTTATCCCGGGTATTTAGGAATTCGTCTGGGATGTATTATTAATATTCGATGAGGAGGATAAGAGGCATCGGCACGTACTTTGGTTCAACGAGATCATCTGAGGGCAGGCGGCACGGTGACCGTCATTCCAGTCGACGCTTTGGCACCGCCTGGAGCAGTAATATTGCAATTTACACGCGGAACAGGACATGAGGTCGCGTTTGCGATATATGTCGCCGCACTGTGAGCCATCAGTATCAAGTGGACGAGGAGAGAAAGCGCCGCACCTCTAAATTTGCGCAGGCTTTGAGGGATACATAGTCGTCAGAGTCGTAGCGCTTCATGACATCGATCCGGATTTGTGCCAGGTCCCAAAACATACTCCACGCGTCGAACAAGTCGCACCGCACGAATGCTGGACTGGCCTGAAGGTCCACGATGTCGTGTAACGCGGGTTCCAGAGCAGAGAGGACGGAGTAAAACGCAGTGTAGAGTTTTAGCGGCGTGACAATGCCTTGAAGATAATCGCTGATGAACGAGTCCGTGTCGTTCGACGCAGTGGCGATGATCGCGCGAAGTAAGCCGGCGCAGATCGCCTCCCTCAGCGATGGGTTGGGCAGGGGCCGGATGATTTGTGCTTCCAAGTAGGCCCAGACGGCGTCGAGAATTATCACGATCGTATGGCGATCATTGAGAACGAGGTCGTCCTCACTATCTCGGCATTTGGCAAGTGCGGATGCAGTGCGTACCAAGGCTGGCACGATACCCGAGGAGAGCAAGGCAGCATTGAATACTTCATCCTTTGTGTTATCGAGCACAAATACGGTGGCACTGGCCACGTACAGCATTGAATATGGACCTGGTCGCGTCAGATAAGCGGTTGAGGTGCATCACGACGAGGGTCGCCAAATCGGACCGGAGTTCCCCCAGCGCCTTCAATGTACTGTTCCAGATGGCGAGGATCGCTCTGCACGAGAGAGCGGCAAGTGCTTGGTTTCCGTGTTCAAATGTCTGCCTCGAGTGTGAAGTGAGAAGAACGAGGCCACCTCCTGAAGCGCGCCAGTGCGGCGTATCGGGTTCCTGCTCCTGAAGGCATAGTTTCCAAGCACGGACAATGATCGCGGGAATTTCGGGGGTCTGGTGGTATTCCTTCAGGACCACGGGGTCCACTCTCAGCCGGCCGACGACGGCGAGAAACGCGATATAGAGCTTGAGTTCTGAATACGGCGCGGTAGGCAGCGGTATGCATACCCAATATCGGTGGAGGAAGCAGATCCAGTCTCTAATTCGATGCCAGATGAGCTGAGCGACCTCGAGAGGGAATTTACGGCCCAAAACGGAGAGGTACGACAGTGCGCACAATACGTTGAGGATGGGACGGACGATGGGATCGTCAGGGGTCAAATTAGTATCGAGCTGTTCGGCGGTGGGTATTCCACGGGGGTCGAGGTTGGGGAAGAATATGGGGAGGAGCTGCAGCGTTTGAGCATCAGAAAAGGACTTCATGATGGACAGCAGATGAAGAAGGTGCTGAAGGTCTGTAGTGGAGCCGGCTGCTGCGGCTCTTGCCACCGGCTGGGACATTATTATGCCGTGGTAGATGGATTAGAGCAAGATAGAACTCACCCTGAGGCGTAGAGGGAGCTGGGAAACGGCCGGCTCGAGGTGAAGTACCTGAGGGAGCATGTCAAAGAAGGAAGTGACAAGATTTTTTTCGACAGCGTGGGACCCATCACGATTTTCAAGTCTCCTGCTTCCAGCTAAGACTCAGTCTTCGGACGGAGTGTAAATATAAACACAACCCGCGAGTAGATACAGGATCTGGCGATTTGGAGACTTCCGTACCAATTATTGAGCTAAGTTACGAACGACGTGTCAAGCGCTCTACATGATGCCCTGGGATTCCCTGGGGGCCCTTTCAGCGGAACGAGAAGCAAAAGGTCGAAGAAGCAAGAAGTCGAAGCAGAATAGCAAGAAGTCGAAGCAGAGCGGGGTAAGAGAAACCGTGAGGCGTGAGCCTTGAGGCATTGATCCCCCATCAGTGGCGGTGACCTCGCCCTTTGGCTCATGCCACCACCTCGTTTGTCGCCAAAGCGTGGACTGTTCTCATTGTCGTCTCCCGGAATGTTCCTTTCTTGCCCAAAGCAGGCTGGCCTGGGGCAGGATCACGCTCCCGATTAGGAAACGCGTCGAACAAGGTGGCATGGCCGCATTGTAAAAACGACTCAAAATGGCCTGGAAACTCTTGTTCTGGCGCGTAGTTTTCAAAGCGTCGCCACATGTCTGTGTTGCGTGGCAAGGCATTGTCCCCGCTTTGGGTCACAGCTCTGCAATATATAAGGCGCCTCAAGTCGAGGTTCTCGCCACAACGCTCTTCTCCAATACCCTCACTTGTATTTCTCTCTCGCACTGTATCAACCAGACATGAACCATCGGACTGTACCAAAATCCATCGTCACCCTCCTTCCTCACGATATCCTCCACGACCTCTTCATCCTCTGCACCAAAACCGCCATTGGATCGGGCCACTACGATTTCCCCGTCGTCCTCTCCCATGTCTGTTCTTCGTGGCGTGCCACCGCCCTCGAGACCCCCACTATCTGGAGTGCAATCTACGCCAGTAGCCCGAACTCAGATCCCACCAGTGCGCGTTCCCGCGCGTACCTCGAGCGCTCCCAGCAACTAGTCCGTGAACGCCATGGTTCGCGTTGCCGAGCACCCTATCCCTACGAGGGTGGACCCGGAGTTCGCTCTGCTAGCCTCCAACGCGGATCGACTCGCCACTATAGGGCTGTTGTGCGCTGACATGGCTCAGCTGCCAACGCTCTTCGGGTACTTCCCGGTGGCCTTGCCCGTACTGGACGCGCTCTACATCACAGTGCCGACGGAAACACCCAAGGGGATAGAGTTCAGCCTGCACCTCGCCCCCGTGACTTCGAAACGCGTCCCTTTCCTCATGCCACCCGTCGTAAACGGCGCCGTGGACTGGTCCAGCTGGGTAACAACGAACATTACCTCGCTGTGTATGAACGGCCTGTCGGGCGCGGCCAGACCGTCTATGGAGGCCATGCACCATATCCTTGAGGGTTGCGCATCGACCCTCGCGTCGTTTGAGTTCAAGGGGTGGGCGCCGCGATGGGAGAACCCCAATAGCGTTCTCCAGCCCGTCGTACTTCCCATGCTGAGGCAGCTCGAACTCCTCTGGCTTGACGACCTCTCCCCGCTGGCGGGGCTCATCGTCGCCCCCTCCCTCGCTTCTCTCAACCTCCAAAACGGAAACCTCATGGTGACCCCCTACCCGCTCGAGCCCGACGTCGTCTCGGAAACCTTCGAATGCGACATGCCGCGTCTCCTCGCGCACCTCAGCCGCAGCTGTGCCACCCTCGCGCACCTCTACCTCTACTGCGTGGACGACTCCCCCCGCAGCGCCGTCGACGCGTTCTTCGGCGCCATGCCTGCGCTCACCACGCTCATCCTCTGCGCCCCGGGCGCCACATTCAGGGACGCGCTCCTGCAGCCGCGGCGCCGCTTCCGCGCCATAGAGCCCGTCCTCCCGCGGCTCGAGCACCTCTCGGTCACGGAGGTCCCGCCCACGGACCTCGCACGCTTCCTCCTCCGGCACAAGACGCTGCCGGGCGTGCCCCCGCTGCGCACGCTCTACCTCACGGCCGAGCAGGAGCTCGCGGCGTATGAGCCGGAGCGGACGATCCTGGGAATGGTGGTGGATGTGTGCGTTGGGGAGAGTGGGTTACAGGTGATTTGTATGCCGTCGCCCGAGCGGCGGTGTTCTAACATTGAGTCGGAGGTGGAGGAGTAGGTAAAAGTATTTGGGATAATTCTTTCTGTGCTGCGCTATAATATATACGACTCGTGTAATCATCCCTCCCGCTATCGATAATTCTCACAAATATAGAACTCGGGTTCTGTTACATCTGCTTGTTCTCAGAGTAAGTAAAGTGATCGTGACTGTGTTCGATTTTGAACTAAGGTCGGAGCAATGCCCCACGGAAATGACCGAGTTCATGGTCGCTGCTCTAACTTGCTCTGGATGGGTAAATATTTTTCAATTTACAGCTAATCACTTTGTGCTGGCAATCCAATCACTTCGTCGTTTCCCCCTCCTTTCTGGGACCGCGAGGCACCCAAGGAGGTTGCGGCTCCGGGGGAAAACCACTCCGGTGATAGTTTACCCATGCAAATCTCTCTAGTGCACAGAAATGATTCCAGTCATCCCAGTCTTCGAACAAGAAAGAGATCGACTGCAACCCCGGCAGCTGGCCCAGAAACCACCGCGCAGCGTTCCGGTTCGCTTCGATTTGAACGTAAAGTGGATCCCTGGGCCAAAAGTCGAGCGAGATGCGGAGGTGGGTGAGTTGAGTTAGCCGTGATAATGGCTCAACGAGCGCAGGCTATTTCATGGGAGTGAGCATCAGAAAAATAATAGTGCGAAGGAAGAGCGTACGTCGCGAACATCCTCAGTGATTTCTTCATCTACATCGTACTGATACTTGAGTCTTCCAGCGTTAAAATCCGGAGACAAGGGAAGGCGTCGGCGACATTCTCGATTATGGTCGCTGTTGGAAAGTGATCCAACGTCAGGGTCAACTCCACGAGGTTTGCGAGGTGAGAAATGTGCTGGATTGTGGTCCGTGCGGCCACTGGCGACAGAGGAGTTTCCTGGGTCTCTTTTGGCGAGGTATCCTCTGGAATGTAGAGGTCCCATGCGGCCACAATATGGAGGGCCTCCAGCGAGGTAGGGAGCTGGTTGAAAATCGGGTCATCTGGGCGCAGGTTCGAGAAAGTGACGGAATCGAGATGTGGCGAGGTATCCGTCAAAAGCTGTCCGTTTTCAACCCCGAGAGTAACGGCGGACGAAGCTCCGAAGCACCCCGACTCAAGTCGGCAGAGAATAGAATACGGAGTTCGCGAAGAGCCGGCATCCGCGCGATGAGAACCGGAACGGGGAGATATGGCGTGGGGGTGTGCTCTGTGACCCCGAATTTCCGTAGTTGCGGCCATTGTATTTGAAGGAATTGGTGCGACAAAAGGTCCCCGGAAATGGTCAACGGCGTCAACCTGTCGCAGACACACCGCAACATGGTAACGACATTATCGCATTCCATCCCAGCGTCAACGTCACGAGCTGCAACCACAGCAGTGAGTTTCCAGACGCAGATGACAAGATTCCGGAGGGAGGGAAAGGACGGCGGCCCCAGTGGCGGCAGTGGGCCATCGAGGCGGGCATGAAGGATCTCCAATGAGCTCAGTTGTGGCGCCGATGAAAGGGCCGCCAGTAGCCCGTACGGCACGGCGGTTCCCAGTCGAAGGACGACTTTACTGAGGGATGGTATCAGAGGTAACGCCTCGAATAAGTCGACGGACAGCGTAATCGGATCTGGATGGCGGTGTGAGCGATCCCGAAGGGTCACTTGGCTGGGATGCATGTAAGGCTAGTGAAAGGTGGGGCAAATCCTAGCACTTACACGATACACGGCCAGATTGACTGGGGCCAGAGGTCTGCGCAAGAATTTCCACTCAACCAATTGGATATCTCGCGAAATATTCGCGGTTTTGTCTGTTCCCGTAGATA
Source organism: Mycena filopes (assembly GCA_029281495.1). Taxonomy (NCBI): domain Eukaryota; kingdom Fungi; phylum Basidiomycota; class Agaricomycetes; order Agaricales; family Mycenaceae; genus Mycena; species Mycena filopes. The sequence continues at coordinate 1,986,328 of JARIHR010000002.1, read as the reverse complement.
ACGGCAACTACCAGAGAGTGAGATGAGGCGAGACCCGCAATACGGCTCCTCGTCCCAGAAGTAAGCCTGGTCGTCTGTAAACATGTCGAGAAGAACATCAAAGATAATGTGCAGGACATCGGTTGGAAGATTTATGAGTGAGGCAGGTTGCAGATTCAGCGACGAAGATTGGCTCATGGTCACGGTCAACGAATCCCGAAGATCCTGGAGGTCTTGGATGGAGGTCTTTGGAAATTTGAAGGTGCACTTAACACGTGGCGCAAACGCGGCCAAGGCAGTGAAACCTGAACGTGGTGGCCTTGCCACGGCTATTGCGGCCTTTGGTTAACGGCTTGTCCCCGTCCCCAGTGTTGTCCGTAGGCGCTGGTGAGAGTTGAGGATGAAGGGCATCATGTTTTGATCATCACCCCATTAGGGCGAACCAGACAAGAACCAGAATCGGCAAAGTGGACCAGACCAAGACATACAAACTCGAGTGTATGGAATTTCGACTGCTGTAGAGCACATTGGATGGATTATTCACAAACCAGAAGCCGACCCACCCAAATGGGAAGAACAAACGCTTTCCACCCAATTTGGTAATTGCAGAAGATCACTTCAAAACCAAACACTGAAACAGTCTCGCTAAAGACCAGTTGTAATATATCCCATGCATTATATCTTCATGTACAGACCTACGACTGCACGCATAAATAACCATGCAGCAAAATCATACGTAATAACAATTTGGCACCCACGGAGCAGGGGGGAGTTCTAGCGTACGTGTACTCGGCTGGCCACATACGGGGTCAAAAAATAGAGGAAGATCATATGCTATGAATGCGTGACCGAGGCTCGAGAGGAAGATAATGAGTGGGAGAACGATAAGTGAGAGAAAACCCGAGTCAAAGCGTGGATCAGTAAGTACTGCGAAGGCCGAAGAGAATAAAAGAAGGAGTGGCAGACATGATCATAGTTTGAGCTCGGTGAGGACACGTCGGGCGAGCATCTGGTATTGCCAGCCGTCCCCGCCCGCGCGCCGGAATTGGATCCCATGTAAAGGGAGCCAAGGTACCTGGAACGTAACGCGCCCGTTAGCCTCGCCTATCGAAAGGATGCGAAACGAAAAGAAACGCACTTTTACGATATTGATCTCGAAGCGCACGCTGAGGGTGTTATTCCCCATGGTCTCGAACACCTCCCGGTCGACCTCCCCCGTCGGCAGCGGGGATGGGCTCATTGGGCCAGGCGACGCCGCAAAGTCTCGTGGTATTGGGGGCAGGACCTTTGATTTCACCGAGGCAGGCGAAGGCGACCGTAACGGAGGGGTGGTGTCGACATCAAGCGAGAGAACAGGCGCCGCAGTACCGTTTGCGACGGGCATTACGCCGGCCTTGGACTCCGGGCTGTGGTGCGCCGTTACGTTGAAGAACGACGATGAGCCGCTGCTCGGAGTTGCTGTCAACGTCGTCGTGCCACCTGAAGGCCGCCCAGTCGCTTCTCGCTCCCGCTCCCGCTCCTTATCGGCCGACATGTCACGGTCCCGACTCTTGTCCCGCCGGATGCCAAAGGATAGCTTCGAGACCTTCTTGACAAGGCTCGGTCGTGGTGTCGGCGACATCGGGGTATCTGAGGGAGACGACGTCTCCTGGCGGTGATGATGGCGCTGGGGCGGTGTAGTCGGTCGCTCGATAGAGGAGATATCGATGGACGGTAGGTGGATGCACTCGAATCCGCCCTTGTTCTCTCGATATTGCACCTGCATCCGATCCAAAACGCGACGAATATCCGCCTTAATGACGGGCGGCGGTTTCGTGGATGTCGTAGCAACACTATTCACGTTGCTAAATTAGCCCGCGGTGCATAGCGAGGAAAGGAAGAGAAGACATACCTGAACAGGCCCTTCAAGAAAACGGGCTTGAAGTCCTTCTCGTTCGTATGCCGCTCGTCCTCTGACCGGAAGTCGTCCTGGCGTCCATCCCGCCCACTCCGTCCGCTGTCCATCTCCCCGTCCGTAGCCGCCTCCTCGTCAGGCTCCTCCTCCACGACGTCGTCCTCCTCCTCCGTCTTGGAAAACAGCCGGTCCGCCTTAGGGCCGCGCACCCTGCCCCGTCGACGGCCGCCGATGCCGTCCCATCGTGCCCCCGCCCTGCAACGCACCCAGCATCGCCGCACCCGTGCTACTCCGCCGCTCATGCCGGGCCGCGCGCCCCGCCGGATCCAGCACCGTCGCCGCCCGCCGGTGTACACTCCCAAACGGCTGACTTTGGCTGTGCGAAACAGACTTGGCGGGAGGCGGTGCAGCGATAGTGACGCTAGGCACGGCACCCTCCGTGGCCACACCCTCCTCCTTCTCATCTATCGACCGCTCTCGTTCCCGATGCCCATCGTCCCTTGAAGCTCGTGGCGAAAGCGTCGTCAGCCCCCCAAGGATCGTGCCACGTTTCGACGGTGTCCGCCGACCGCTATCATCGCCGTGCCGCCCAGACCCAACGAGCATGCTCCCAAACTTGCGCACGAGCGTCGCGCCGCCGGACAACTGAGATCGAGCCCACCATGGTCATGCTCCTTCTCCTTCTCGCGCTCCCTCTGCCGCTCCCGCTCCGCAAAGCCCCCGAGCTCAGGCCCCGCCGTCCGCGGCCCCTCCTCCTCAACCCGATCGCCCCCAAACATCCCGCCCCACCCACGCAGCACCGTCGGTCCGCTGACTCAGACTATGACTCCGCCGATGCGTGCTCGCAGGCGGCGCCCGTATCGGCGTCAGCGTCCCCGCCCGCCCTGGCGCCTCCTCCCCGCCCTCGTGCGTCCGCGCCCCTGGCCCCGGGCTCGACGGCGTAACCGTCACCCCCACACCCGCATCCCGCGCGCGCGGCTGCGGATGGAACGAAACAGCCGTCGGCGACGGCGAAGCAGGCGCATTGGCCGCACCGTTCACATGCGTCCCATTCAGCGTCGGCGTGGGCGGCGGCGCGTCCGCATCGTACGACATGCCAGAGTAGTGGCTCGTCTCGGGCACGGGCAGGCGCGGGAGCGGCATGTTGTAATCCGCCTTCCGCTCCCGCGTCGCCTTCTCCGACTTGTCCCCCGTGCGCCCGTTCTCGCGCGGCGCGGCGACGTTCTCCTTCTCCCGCGGCGCGCCGGTAGAGGAGAATGCGACGGCGTTGTCGTCCGCGGTGACGCTGACCTGGCTGCTCGCAAAGACGCCCACGCCATACACGCGCTCGCGCTCCATCTTCTCGCGGGCGAGGTAGTACATGCTGACGAGGGGGTGGAAGCCGCGCGTCGGGTCCCGGTCCTCCGGCGCCAGACCCAGGCTGAGCGCGCTCGTTGACGGCGCCCCCGGCGCTGGATGCGACGGTGTTGGTGATGGCGAGGGCGAGGCGAAGAGTTTGCGGCGGTAAAAGTCGAAGCCGCTGAAACGACGCTTCTTATTGTCACGCGGGGAGGCGGGGGTACCGCCGGCAGAGGATACGGAGAGGGAGGAGGCAGAGGCGGGGATGTTATGTTGTGGGGGCTCCCAGGCGCCAGGGGCCTCGGAGAGGGTCGGTGGAAAGGGGACCACCGCGCCGGCGGTCCCAAGCACGGACGGCGCGCGTGTAAGCATCGGACTCGAGGATGGCGAGGAGCTTCTCGGAGATCTCAGAGTCGTCGGCGCCAAACTCGAAACCAGACATGCCACGGATGACTTGTGGGTCAATGTCCTGCGGCCGGAGGGGCTCGCGGCGAACGAGATGGGGAACGGGGGGACCGGAGGAGCCGCGCAGCATCCATGGGTGGGCGAGGAACCTCGTGGAGGGGTGCACGGAGAGCGGGGTTGGTGACGAGCATACGGGAGAGGATGTGTTTGCATTCTGGCGCAGCTTGCTTAGAATGACTGAACTAAAGAGAAAATAGATTAGTGCACTCACCAGGCGCTAAGCCAGACCGGGTACTCGACCAGCCCGCGCTTGATCTTTGCATGAAGCGCCGGCATGCTCTGGTCGTCAAATGGCACCCTCCCGCAGACGAGGACATAAAGCACGACCCCAAACGACCAGACATCCACCTCAGGGCCCGGTGTAGACCTTTGCATTGAGCAGCTCCGGCGCAGCAAAGTACAAGCTGCCGCAGAACGTCGACAGATGGGCCACCGGGTCGTAGAGATTCGACAAGCCAAAGTCGATGATCTTGATGTTCCCGGTCTGGGAGATCAAGATGTTTTCGATTTTGAGGTCGCGGTGGACGACGTTGTTCCGGTGGCAGTAGTCGAGCGCCGAGGCGATCTGCCGGGCGAATTTGCGTGCGACGCGCTCGCGGAGACGCCCGTGCGAGATGATGTAGTCGAGCATCTGGCCGCCGTTGACGTACTCGAATACCATGTAGTAGTGGTGCTGGTGGACGATCATCTCGCGCATGCCGCAGATGTAGGGGTGGTGGAGCAGCATGGAGAGTGCCTGCCTCGCGCAGCGTCCGCGTCTCCTTGCTGGCGTCCTTCGGCGCCGTGCTCATCGTCCGGGGTAGGATTTTCACAGCCAGCTAGAGGCATGTTAGCGCTATTTGGTGGGCATAACGCACTGTACCTTTTCGCCCGTAATATTATGGGTGGCCAGTTTGACCTTTCCCATCGACCCCGCTCCCAAGGTCTTGCTGAGGGTGTAGTCGCCCAGAATTCGGTTGGAACGCTTCGCGGGCGCGGCTGCCTTTGTGCGTGCGTCGCCCTCCGCAGGCTCCGGGGCTTGCGCCTGCGGCGGCATTGACGCAGGTCGTTGGCGGGACATAAGCTGAGTTTGTGACAGTGACTGTGATTCGTCACTTTCTCCACCAACGACGCGCAGTAAATTCAAAGAATACATAAAGGGGAGGAAAATATACCGAGGTGCAGTCGGAGGAGGAGGAGGTGGATGTTGGGTGGATGCTGCGGCTGGATATTTTATTTGGAGATCCATACTCCCCAAATCCAGAACAGACTCGACGGGAATGTCAATTCAAACACTCATAGAATTCGAATGGCAACAACAACAAAAGCAACGACTTTCGGCGGTCGAATACTTACTTGGTAACAAATTTGAATGATATTTCGGTCAGAGTTTCAACACAGCACGGTATGCATCGCGAACCCGGAGCTTGCTCACTGCCTATCGTAAGACTTTTCACCCAATTATCCTTCGAGGGCTTGAAGCTTGAGATGACTTTTGTGAGAGACAGTGAGAACGCACGAGGCAGAAGAGAGGCAGGGAAATTGTGCGAAGGGTTATCTCATTGCATTGAGGGCTCTGCTTCAAGTTCCGTTGGCGCCGTTCAAGCAGCGTCGATCGTACGGCCGATAGATCGTGTGCCCTCGACGGCACAGCAGGTTTTGAGCCCCTGGATTCGAGGAGCAGGTCCGATGCAAATAGGCTTCGAATCCTCCAAAACCGAAGCGCTGTCATTCTGGCCCAGAGTCGCTCCAAATCTGAGCTAAGGTGCCACAACCGTTGCGGCCGGAATCTTGAATGGCCGGAAAGGGGCTCCCAGCTTTAAAGGCGAGTCTACGTATCGGAAGCTTGACATCCCGGACGATCCTGCCATTCTTCGGCCAAGGTAGAGCTTAACCGCGACTTATTGGGATGAGTTTGGTCTGCGGACGATTCTGGTTTTCTTCTTCCCGGTCGTTGGTACGGATTGATCAGCTCAGAAGCCAGATAGGGCGAACCAAGGGTTCCACCTTCCCGTAGATCCATGGCCAAGAGCGGGACGCCGGGAAGTAGAAGCTGCCAGCGCTCATCCTCGAGTCAGGTCTTGGTTCGGATTTTCTGAACAACCCAGCGCAGTCGCTGCGCGTCAGTAAACGACCCCGTTCCGGTCCTGTCAAGATGTATTCCAATTCCAGTTTTCAGCGCTGGGAAGGGCCTTTGAGCAAGGAAGTAGAAGGAAGTGGGAGAGTCCGAGGTTAGGCAAACACGGCAATGACCTCGAAACCAAACATTGCGCCTTCTCTTGAACCTTCACTCAGGCCTGAACCCCAGTTGGATTCTTTCTTCTCGACCCATTTCCCATGCCTGCTTCCAACTACGCTCTCGGCGATCTCCCTGAATCCCTGACGATGTTTCTGGATTTTTCTCGGATTTTCGGAGCCGATGAAATTCAATCTGCAAATTTTTGTCTAAGCATCCGCTCCATCCTATGGGATTGCAGCGATTGTGGCGCGTTTTTGGCTGATTTGCGGTCTATACAGAATAGAACTCGTCAGTTGCAGACTGTGCCTTTTTCGCAAGTCTTTTCGGTGAAATTATCACAAGTCTTTTCGGTGAAATTATCGGGAATCAAGAGACGGATTGAGATTTCCGTTTGTTAGCCGGAGTCTGCATCACAAATACACAGCCCGCTATCCGGCATGCGCCTTGCCATCCACCGCGCTGGCCGACTGTGGGGAAACCGCAAAAACAACAACAACTTGTAGGCTTGGGTACTCTCCCCGCTTCACCCTTCCATGGCTCCTACCGCATACGATGTCGCTGAGATCCCCCCGCCTCGCCACAAGTCAAAGCGCTCCAACCGCGTCCTCGGCGACTACACGCTCAGCAAGACCCTCGGCGCCGGTTCTATGGGCAAGGTCAAGCTCGCGACCCACAATATAACTGGAGAGAAGGTCCGCCCTTGTACCTGCCTTCGTGTCCATTCAAGCTGACCGACCCCGACAGCTTGCCGTAAAAATATTGCCACGCGCGCGGGACCCGTCCCAGTCCGCTAAGGAGGCGGGCAAGGAGACCCGCACCCTGCGGGAGGCGGGGCCTTTCGCTCCTCCTGCACCACCCGTATATCTGCGGCATGCGCGAGATGATCGTCCACCCCAATCACTACTACATGGTCTTCGAGTATGTCAACGGCGGGCAGCTCCTCGACTTTATCATTGCCCACGGCCGTCTCCGCGAAAGCGTCGCCCGGAAATTTGCACGCCAGATCGCCTCTGCGCTCGACTACTGCCACCGGAACAATGTCGTCCACCGCGACCTCAAGATCGAGAACATCCTCATCTCGCAGACGGGCAATATAAAGATCATCGACTTTGGCTTGTCGAATCTGTTCGACCCCGCGGCGCATCTATCGACCTTCTGTGGGAGTCTGTACTTTGCGGCGCCGGAAGCTGCTCAACGCGAAACTCTACACCGGTCCCGAAGTCGACATCTGGTCCTTCGGCGTCGTCCTCTACACCCTCGTCTGCGGAAAAGTCCCGTTCGAGGACGAGAGCATGCCTGCGCTGCACGCAAAGATTAAGCGCGGGCTTGTCGAGTATCCCGTCTGGCTCAGCCCCGGTACGTCCGCCCACAGCTCTCTGTCCATTCCCCGCTGACTTCGAATCCGAAGAATGCAAGCACCTTCTCTCCCGGATGCTCGTCATCAACCCCCTCCGCCGCGCCCAGCTCAGCGAAATCGCCGCCCACCCATGGATGACCCGCGGTTTCTCAGGCGCCCCCGCCTCACACCTCCCCACCCGCCAACCTCTCCGCGCCGGCGGACATCGACCCCTCCGTTCGTCGCACACATGGCGGGCTTCGACTTTGGCGCCGACGTCGAGGAGGTGCTCGAGAAGCTCCAAGCCATCCTCGCAACAGACGCCTACGCCCACGCCGTGCTCGCGTACGAACACCGCCGCAACGGCTTCTCCGCCCTCCCTCTGAGCCCCTCAGCCCACCCCGCCGCCGAGTCCCAGCGGCGACCACAAAACGGCCGGCGGTTTAGTGGACTCGACTTTTACCGCCGCCTCTTCACCGCGACGCCGCCGCCGTCCCCAGGCGGGAGCCCGACGACACCGCCCGTGCCGCCGCCGAAGGACCCGACGGGCGGGTTCCACCCGCTCGTGAGCATGTACTTCCTCGCGCGCGAGAAGCTCGAGCGGGAGCAGGTGTATGGGGTCGGTAGTGTTTGCGAGCAGCCAGGTCAGCGTCGCGGCGCTCGCGACGCCAGAGAACGGGGACGCGAGGGACGAGCGCGAACGCGAGCCGGAGCCGGCGGAGGAGCGGTTCATTGAGGTGGAGAGGAGTACTCCCGTTGAGGTCGAGGCGCCGCAGCTGTCGATGCCGGCGCCGCCTGCGCGGAAGAGGGAGGTGGAAGTGGCTGTCGCTGCCCCGATCACGAACCACGAGACGGTTACGGTTTCGACTACTGCGACTGTGCCAGTCGAGGACTGACGAGAAGACTCCGACGGAGAAGAATGCGAATGGCGCTTCGACGCGGACCTTGGCCTATGAGCGCCGTCCCGCACCTGGAGGCTCCAGACACGACGCCGTCAAACCCGTCTGTGGCGACCACGACGAGCCTTCCTGCCCTTCCTCGAACGGAAACACCCTCCGACGACGGTGGTTCCTGCAACGAGCGAGAAAGAGGCTGAGGCTGACGGCTGCGGCGGAGGTGGCGGAAGTGAAGGCAGCGCCGAGGAAGGAGGAGCCGACGCCCACGCCCAGACGGCGCGAGCGCGGGCAGACGGTCAATGGGGGGACGACGCTCCTGCGCAGGTTTGGGAGCATCTTCATCGGGGCTGGTGCTGGGCGGCATGATACTGCCGGTACGGGCACCGGTCGGCGGCGAGATCCCTCCAAGCGTGCGAGTATCCTGGGCCCTACTGTGCTTACGCCTGCGAATGACGAGGAGGCGCGGCCGGAGGAGAAGGAGCGGGAGAGGGAGAAGGAGAAGGAGCTTCCGAAGGAAGTCGAGCCGCCTGCCACTGTACACATCCCCGCCGATTCAGATACCCCCGCTATTGCAGATACCCCGACCCCGACCGCTTCCACTACACCCGCGCCTGCTCCGTCACCCGCTACTCCTACTCACTCCCCGCCTCCAGCATCCCCGTCCATCGAACGCGCGTTCGGCAGTGTCCGTCGACGCGCAGCGACGATCCTCGACCCCGCGGCGCGCGCAGCTCGGCACGAGCGGAGGAGCAGCACGGGGGGCGGGATCCTCACAGGAGGAACGGTTGGCCGATACCGGCGGACGTCTATGATGGGGTCGGGGTACGAGACTGCGACCCTGCCCAAGGCGGACCGCAGATTCCCCTCGACGGTGCTGGAGGGCGACATGGAGCGGCCGGACGAGGTGTCGGACGGCGAGGCGCGAGATGGGCACACGGATGAGAATGAGCGGCAGGGAGGTGAGAAGGAGTCGAAGCCGGTGTTTCTCAAGGGGTTGCTCAGGTGCGTTTATTCTCTCCGCTTTTACGCCTCCTTGCTATACAGGTTTTCCAGCGTCGCGACGACGTCGACGAAGCCGCCACCGGTTATCAAGGCGGACATCCGGCGCGTGCTCGACCGCATGCAGGTGCGGTACTGGCAGAATAAAAGCGGTTTCGAATGCGTCCACCTGCCCTCCATCACCGTGCCGGTGCACGACGCGCCTTCGACGGACGCGGATTCGAACGGCCTGCAATCGTTCCCGTCTTCGGGCGAGGTGGTGGCGCCGCACCCCCCGCCGCCGCGCGCAGGCCTCACCAAGCGCGTGTCGCGGCTCTCGTTCAGCATCCGGCGCGTCAAGAGCCAGGAGCGCCCCATGCCGTTTGGGAAGGGACGCGACTTGGATCGACCGCTGAGCGCTCTGATTCCAAATGGTGCGCACCAGCCGCTCGTCGTTCCTGACGCCATGCTACCTGCTACCGTCGACGCGAGCCGGCCGTCTGCGTGGTCATCCAACAACGCCGTTGCCAAACCTCCTTCATCTGTATCGCTCAACTCTAAATTGCGCTCGGTCCAGTCTGATCTCGGCTCCGACGTCCCCATGAGCCCGTCCTTCGACCCCCAGGCCTCCGGGGAGATGGATCGAATAACATTCGAAAGCATCGCGCATAATTCCATGGGCGTGCGCTTCGAAATTAATATTGTAAAAGTGCGTATCATTCCTGCCGAGTATTCCACTCGTGAGCTGACTGGTGTTGGCGAGCGTAGGTACCTTGGCTGCCATTACACGGCATCCAGTTCCGGCGGGCTGGGGGAGACGGCTGGCAGTATCAGATGCTCGCCAGGCGGGTTCTCACTGAGCTCAAGTTATGACCAGTGCTCTCCTCCGTTCTTTTCATTTGATCTTTATTCATATTGCACACTGCTTCGTACTCATCGCTCTTTTCCATCTGTCGTGTTATCGGCCCTCACATCCTCTATCTAGCATATCTACACCGCAATTGTCTTCCTTTATCTTATTCTGCCTTTTCTGCTTCTCTGCCGACATTCGTTACTCGCCAACTTCTTATGTGGGTCATATGGGTCAATTCTGGTCTGTAGGATATAAAATCGGATCTGTTGCTTGCAGAAGCGCGGGTGCAGCGGGTAGCTTAGTGAAGCCACCGAGAGTATGTACTGAGGGCAATGATGCTGAGTGCCGAACTCGCATCATCATCCCACGGGCCGCTCTTTCAAGTTCAACAGTTGGTTCAAAACTGCTGGAAGGAACCAAACAACGACAGACATTAAAAGCGATCTTTCTTCCTCCTCTGTCGTCCTAAATTTGCGCTATGGACCCCAATTTGTCCTTCTTCGATGAACCTGAAGATGAAGAAGTCATGTATGTCTCGCCGCGTTTTCTGGCCCATGATTCAGCTCAAATGCGTAAACTATCAGAAGGAGGCGTATTACTGCGATGCTTGGACTGCTACAGCGCAGCGTCAGTAGTGGTGAACAGATAACCACGGATAGTGTGATCGGGCTTTTCAACGGGGCGCCTGGCGGTCTTGATCAGTTGGCCACCACCTTCATGTCAATGGAACTGCCTCAGCCTGAGGCAATCAGGTACATGGAGCAAGTCGAACAAAGAGGTGTGTAGTCGGGTCTTGGAGCCTCACTTTCCAACCTACCTGTCTGCAGGCCTAGAATATCTGCAACGCCACCATCCCAACTATTTTGAGCCTGGCGGTCCGGACTTTTGGAGTCTCGATGAAACACGGCCCTACATGCGTGTGCTTGGGAAACTCGGCCTAATCCACATGCAAGGAAAGCTATGGAAGAAAGCAGCGTGCGCTATCTCTTTTTCTTCGTGATGCATTTAGGAATTTCAGAACAGCGAAACCGTCACACAGCTGCTTCGCCTTGGTCCTTCTGACCAGCTGGGCTTCCGCTTGATGCTGGGTGGTTTCCTGCTACGCGCTGGACGACCTGCGGATGCCCTGTACTTCACCCAGCGCTGGATGGAGTATATCTTCGGGCCGCCGCGAGGGGGTGTCGACTTCGCTCCCCCGTTCCGCAACGCCATGAACGAGATAAAATACAGGGAATTGGCGACAAATCCCCTTCTACGCCTGCAGATGACCTATACCGCGGCCCTGGCAGCTTTTACACTCGACGGCAACTCAGAATTGGCCCGCCAATATCTGCACATTGCTGCCAGATATCCGATCGTTCTTGTCAAGGTGATCGGCAGATTCGAGGAGCAAAGTGAGTGGTCCTATGGTACAACGTTGTGTTGCCTATTAATGAACTACAGCCTCGGTCGACATGCACCCCGTGCGCCCGCCAAATGGTGTTGAAGACGCCCGCGACCATCTGTGGCTCGCACAAGAGTTATGGATGAAAGACGATGTGTGGCACTGGGTCTCCAACGATTCTGTCGTGCGGGCAAGCATCTACCGCGAATGTAGCAATCATATGTGCAGAAAGCAGGAGGATCGCGTTGGGCAATGGCAGAAATGCTCGGGTTGCAAATCGGTGCGGTTTATTGTTGCGGCAGTCGTGACACGAAATACTGAACGTTGTGAGTAGGCATGGTACTGCTCGCACAACTGTCAAAAGGTGCACTGGAGTAGCCATAGAGAAGTATGCAAGATTCTGGAAGGTTTTGCGATCGCATATCCGAAGGTGCAATTCCCGGGCCCGTGATTTCAAGTTGGAGAACAGAGAAAGACTGGGAGTCCGAGCCCGAGAGCAGTGATAGAGACCACTGAGGGTACCGGTCGGCGTGGTGTTGTTCATTTTTGAAATAAACTATCCCTACTTCGATTCTCTCCTGAACTGACCGCTGTCAATCACTCTGGGGATGAACAACGCCCTGAAATCGAACTCTCATATTTTGGGATCAATGATATTCGCGCCATCCAGAGCCCCCGCTGACTTATTCGCGGCGTTCTCGCAATAGGTGCTCTCCTTCACCAAAGTAATCCTTCAATTGGAAACCCCCTTATCGAAAATTCGCATGATGTTGCCCAGACTTGAATCATTCCACTGCTCGCATGTTGAACCTAACGCGCGAGGCAAGTACTGATTTGTGAGTCGAATTATCCATTGGGTCGAAAATACATGCTGGCATCGAGCCGGACGCGGTAGGTTATGAATTCATTTCGGACGAGACGGACAAGTTGAGTACATATCAACGGCGAATGAAACTACTCGAGGTCTAGATGATTTGCACGGCAGGCGTCACTCTACGAGGAGCCGACGATCTTTCCTTCTCCAGGAAATTGTATGTGGTTTATCATTGGGAAACTGGCAGACGAGTTCCATATTCATGAGGGCCACCTGGTTGGCACATGAATCAGGCAGTACACCTTGAACAACGTTGTCGACGCTTACCCGACCCATAATTTCCGGCCCGGTGTAGGGAGACGCGCTCTGAGGGAAAAGGTTATCGGTAGACTGAATCGCGCCGACAGCGTATGCTATGTTTTTGTGCTCGTAAATCTCCAGTTTCTCGCGCGAAAGAAAGAAATCCTCGAGCTTGAATAGATACCCGCCAACATCGAATTCAATGGTGGGGGCTTCGGTTTCTTTGAGATCGAGGGGTACCATAAATAGGCCTCTTTGCCGATTGCCGGAGCCAGAATTTTTGACATCCCACCTGGATCCCGGGATGGTGGCGTAAACGTCCTGGGCGAAAGTGTGGTCCACGTAACAAAATGCCGCTCCTTCACAAGACACCGTTATATTATAATTGTCATGAAAGGCGAAATTGAATACCAGTGTCAAGGACGAGAGTTCCATTCTTCGACTTGCTCTCTCTTCCGTTCAAGATTTTTCTCTTGCTGGAAACAATCCAATGGGTGCTTCCCAGAACTGGGATATCGTTGAACCAGGGTCCAACCATGTTTGAAGGTTGGAATTGTGATCGCCTCCCAAAGGTTACAGTCCTGTCGTAACCATTGAGCATACTTTGTGGGCTCTCAAGCAAATCTAGATACGAACCCTCGCACGGGACTCAACATTATGACGAGCTCCGGGGAGCGCTAGAACGGAGGGACCAAGTTGGATAAAGACAGTGGCAAGTAGATAGTTGCGCACCAATTGTGACCCTATTTGCTGCAAAAATGACTGAAAGAATTATTGTTTGCAGCAAAGCACCGAATGAGAATGACTTGACGTACAACGGGTTCATCGGAATAGCTCAAATCGCTTCTAAAATTTTTAGAACAGATCAGATCTGGTGACAAACTTGAAGTAGAAACAGATACCTACATCGAGCGCCCAAGACCAAGGATCCCAGACGCAGGGGATAATTTGAAGTCACCAAGGAGCTTTTGTGCCACTCCAAATACCATCATACACCACTCTCTGCCACGCTCCTGTGTAGGCAGCGGTCGGTGTGGTTGAAACTGGACAAAATCAGAGTACAAATTGAAATCTACAGGTGCGTCGGTTCAGTGAGTCAACATAGAAACAGTGAATTCAATACCACTCACACACATGGCTTCCGTCGGCGTAGTCTCGCACATGCTCCTTCGAAGAGAGCTTCGAACTTGTGCTGTTCTCAAAGAAGTTCCAAAATCGTGCTGCTGACCCCGCCGTTCCGCGTGGACCAGTTTCAAAGTCTTTGCAGTCAGTGCCATATAACCAGCTATCAGCAGACCTGGTCAAAACCGCGTGGTCAGAGTAAGAGGAATATCGTACGTAGCCGACGAGCCTGCGTAACGAACCTGAGTTGAGGCCACCGAATTGTTATTGCTTTACTCACCCAGGTCAACTTCAACGGAAAAAACCTGGACTTGACTCCTGTCGTTAGGGTTTCCGGTCGTCTTGAATTCGGAAGCGACCTCTCAGTGAAGTCGCAGAGGAGCAAAAAAAAATCTCACAAAATTGGTAACCACTCGGCGAACTCAACACAAATGACGGTGGTTAGCAATACTTCGTAAGTATCAGTAGTGGTGCAGACATACGGTGTCCGATGGATGCTGTTGAGAATTTGCAGGCCAACCATTCGTTATACGATGGGTTTTTTCTGGCTGGAGCGGGCCCGGCGTCGACGAACACGGGAATGCACATTGGACTTGTGTTCTGGTTTACGTGCGTTGCAGAGTCGGCGCATAATCTCGCAGGAGTGCTGGCTCGTATCGCAGATGTTGTCATGGTCTCGCGCGGTGGGACCGAAGCTGGCTGGCCGGTTGGATCGTATGCGCCGAGTCGAAGACCGACACAAGGGCCCTACGTAGTTCAGGTAGATTTGGGGACATACAAAAGCCACCCACGTCGTTCACTTGGTCCTGGAGGCGCAGGAATGGCAAAAACAAAGGAATAGTGAATGACTCCAACATGTCCGAACGTAGGAGGAGGGGGTGTGAGGACTGTCGTTCAGCCGATACAGTCTGACCTTTTATGGGATATGCTGGAAGATCAGGCGCCGAATCGCTCCTTCCCTGTGAGATGAACGGAATCCTCCGGGTTTTGCAGAGATCGTATCGATATCGACAGTCAAGGAAGCCAACGCCTTTCCCACATATGCGGAGAACCCAACGCGTCTCCAGCATGTCCGCGGCATCGATGGCGTTATAAAATTGGAAAGCGCGGTTGGTAGCAGGCGTCGGTGAGGCCTCCGCGTTGTCCACAGCCTTCCTGGTCTCTCTTGATAGACTAACCTCGTTCTATAGAGCCTTCCAGATCTCAGAAAGTCGAATTCGAGCGAGTTAACGTTAACAGTTGCCGATTAGGTGAACCGCATTCAGTTAGAAGAGTTGCGGACCTCCAAAGAAGGTGAGAGCCGGCGTTGAAGCGCTTGGAATAAAGAGTCCGCCACAGGCCGCCGTCGGCGACTCGGCGGTCGCTGACAGGACGTAAGTCGTGACCGTAACACCGTGACAGTGGTCCTCGTGTCGCGCGTCCACCAGCAATGGGGAAGATTTTGTCGCTTGCAGCGCGTTTTCTGGCACGTTTAGTCAACTTTACGCAGAATCCACCAGCGCCTCAACCTCTCACACTCCTGCATCTTCCCCCTGATGTCTTGAACATCATTTTCGACTTTCTTCTCGAGTTCTTGACATTCGATCAAGTAGACGGTGGCCGATACTTTTGGGACGAGGAATTCTCTCGTGGGGCCCGACTCATCGCCATCTCTGCGACCTGCAGATGCTTGAGGCAACATGCACGACCGCGGATGTTCCATCGGCTGTCGAATCTCTCCAAGGGGGCGCCGCAGGCGTCAGTGTGGCCCGATGGAATCTGGGGACTCATTCAGTAAGTTCCCTCCCTTCCCGCTTGTCATTTCTCCCATTTATTCTCATTCTAGCGAAGTCACCCTTCGAGATTCTTCCGTTCGCCACCCAAACCCGATAACACTCTCTGCAGCCTTATTTGCCGCATTACCCCGGTTGTCCGTCCTGAATAAAGTCATTCTTCGACTGGAAAACCCCCTTCCATCCCAGCTACTTCTGGCGCTCTCGCTGGCGCCACAGTTAAGCTCACTCGAGATCCTGCAAGCGCGCCTCGATGGTCTCCTACCGCCACTTGCTCCATCATCCTTCCCTTCCCTCCAGAGCCTCCTCATATGCGTCTGGAAATTTACGACAGCGGTGACAACTCGCAATGTCGTTCGCGGGACCGAGAACGATAACGTCGCTACATTGTTGCATTCGGTCTCCAGCACGCTGACGACGTTGAGTATCTCTGGTGACTTGCTGTCGCCCCAATTCCTCCTGTTGCACTGGCCCCGCCTGCGAAAGTTCACCATTACGGAGCACACCCCGACCCCGTATATCGGAGTCTCACAGCTCGTCCTCCAAATGCCAGCTCTACGCGAACTCGCTGTCCTGTTTTCCGCCGACTTGACTCGGAGCGTCGACGAGCTTTGTCCCCCGTTTACTCTTGGGGATGATGACGGGCAGTTGCTGGCGAATAATTCACCGTACCTGATGTCCGTCACTTTGTCAAACCTGGGGCCAGACGATCCGATTTTTAAACAGCTCCCAACGACGCTGGAAGCACTCCAAGTAGTCGCTACCTGGGATCTTTATATCCCGGAGATCTCCTCCTCGCCCATCAAGACGAAGGAGACTCCTTTAACACCAGTGAAAGTGCTGACCGTCATCCAACACATCTCTCGCTTCGACCTCGTCGAGTTGACTTTGACGTTGGACCACTTTCCGACCCCAGCGTTGATCGATATTATCGCAACCACATTCCCATGCCTCCGGTTTCTGGAACTCGCGGCTTCGAAATATCCGTATGCTGAACATGCGATTGACGGGTACCAAGACGTACGCCTTTCCCACTCGATCGAATTTATGTGGCATTTTTGCTAACTATTGTGCAGGACGCTCTCCCCCCTCTCCTTCAGTCACTCGAAAAGCTCGCGTTCCTCACTCATCTTCGAATCTCGCTCAATTTCTGGCAGAGGGATGAATTTCAATATGTTATCAATCGCAATACGGCCGGATGGTTCCTGACCCGTCTTCCCAAGTTGCAGACCATATCAACTTCGTTCCAGAATTGGACCTCTTGGCTATATTATAGATATCTGCAGCAGGTCTCATGGGTAACCTTTCATCGTGACGACTTTCCTCCCGGGTGGGAACCTCGCGTGACGCCTTCCCCATGGCAGCTTCCCACCAGCGACGAGTACGACCAACCGATAATTGTAGAAGAGATATCGTAAATGACAATGTACCACACTGTTGCCCAAATTGTGAATGCGGTTTCTGGAGTGATAATTCTAAGCATTCTACTATGAACCCGGTTCCGCGACGCAAGAGTGAGACGAAGTATATATACTACATGATCTCTAGAACCTACTTAGTACATACTCGCCGCCGACGATGAATATACCGTATCCAGTTTCCCAATACAAAAGAACCAACCAGCCCTACAACGTTTTCAAAAAGGATTCCATATCCTAGAAACACGTCAGCTTTTCAACATTGTGTGGACACCGAGTTCGGTTTTACCAGATGACTTTGACTGCACAGCTACTCAGCATATCCGTCGTCAGCATCAGTCGGGATGAGTAGGAAACCGACACGAACCTGCGGGTCCTGGCAAGTCCCTCCGAGTTTATGCAGCTGCTCGATGGTCACGGCGTCGAGTAGCATTCCGTGAATCGAGACGCTGATTTTAGACATGAGATCTCGCAGCTTGGGGTGTGGATTTTCTCCTGGGTAAATCGAATGAAAATGTCAACGAGTAGCCGTCGGGATATCGAGGACACTGACTGAGGATGTTGAGGAGTTGCTATTCATTGAGGATGATGAGCTGAGTTGGCTGCACGAAAATCACAGCGCACTTACCTCGGTGAATGAGCGCCCTTTCGTGTCATGGATATTCTCCACGGCGACTTGGTTGTCCCTGCACGCTGAGAGCGATATCTACAATGTTCCGAAAGAAAAATGAGTGGATCGGCGTTGAAAACAAAGATGAACATACCACGAGGGGTAGATGAGCGGGGTCGGTGTCGGGAAAGGGAGAGCGGCACCGGATGGGTTCGTCGCCCTTATGATAGAAGCCGGGCATTTTCCCCTTGTGTTTGATCCTCGCGCACGCCGCATGCGCAGCGGAAGGTGGCGGCGCGTGCCGTTTGTCGTGGTTGTGCAACTCGACTGGGGAGTCGTCGTTAGATGCTTCTGGGATAAAGGTAATGCGGTGCGACGGTGGCGTACTCATTTGCGACAGTTGAGCTGTTTTTCCGCCCCAGCTGGTCGACCCGTCAGCGTCGATGTGGTCGAGGTCTGTTTATGATCAGCTGAGGGAAAGCACGAGGGAAGATAAACCTGCCGAGTAACGAGGCGGAATGGCAGGTATCGAGCACAGCCTACACTCAAATTTTAGCTACGTGGTCTGGACGACATAGTTTCCGGGGCACAGTTACCGTGAATGTGGTCTCAGCAGGCAGAGGATTTATCAAAAGTCGCTTGAGTTCCTTTTCAATGGAAGGAGGCTTTAATATCCGGACGTGTCCCTGTAATAGGCCTACATTATCGACGAGACATGACTCTCGGGTTAATTTATCAGTGTCGAGCTTTCCATTCGAGGGGACCATTACTTTTCAAGCCGACCATGAGCCTTCCGGAGCGCAAGAAGTTATAAAGGTGCATACCTTCGTCCATCCCGTCAAGCTCGGTCTGCTGTTCGGTGCTAAGTTCAGGGATCTGAACACTGTGCCCGGAGTCTTCAGGCCCCCAAGTGAGCTTAGGAAATGCATATATCCTTGTACCCACAATAAAAGAAGAAATGGTCATTAGCTTCTGCACCTGCAACAAGGTTGGCTGCGTGGTGCCGCTGGAATGGGAGGGTCAGAAGTCGCGTTTAGCGAGGAGGCAGAAATAATCACGATGTTCTGCAAGGTGGGCTCGAGCTCCGAGTCTGGTGAACCGTCGACCATTACTGTAATGTTTTCGGGCGCGTATTCATATTTCGCTAGAGTATTGTAACACTTGAAAATCCATTCATTGGAAGCGCTCGTTGGATGTCTCTCACCGATGAGGAACTCGCGGAGCTGTTTCACATCTTCATGCGGCATATGCAAATTGTCGAGGGGAGAGTTCCGGTAGTCGATCCCAATCAGCAAGGCCTTCTTCCTGCCTGAGGCGACCGACTTCGTCTTGGGAGTAATGGCCATGTCTGAACGTAAAAAGTATGTGGGTTACCTCCCGTTTTACACTGACCTTAAGTACTTGGCGGTAGACAACGATTACACCGGCGGGGACAAGGTAGACAATGCAGCAGGCTCGGATATCATTGGTTGCCTAGGTTCCACTGACAGGCCACGGGCAAGACAAGGAGTATTCCTCTTCGGTGGGCCGCATAAGGTAAAGCCGTCTACAGCGCTGAGAGACTTGTCTTTGTTCTTCGTTGCTACAATCGGGTGCGCATTGAAGAACAAGAATACACGGCGTTACCAATCTAGGCCTGAAAAGTTGCTTTACTTCCAGCCGCGTCCGCCGAAAACGCTCTGAAGCAAGGACATGATGGTTGTGCAAGTCGAGTCGCGGGATGATGAGATCAATTCCAGACGCGGTCACGCGATCCGAGCTACGATATTGATTGCAGCAATCGACGACGCGACAAAAGCTCCATGATATGGAAACCATTCAAGCATCCGCCTTCCTCGACGAGTATACTCAGCCTCCCTCCACAAATTTGAGCGCTCCATCAGGAACCTGCAGACAAGCCTACAGTTTGTCGACTGCCATCCAGAGCGAGTATACTTGAGTAAGAGAAGTAAAACTCTGGCTTCGCCGGCGCAGATAGCCTCCGGCGTAGGAAATAAGAGCGGGCGAAGCAGCCGCAGTTCAAGATGCAACCGAGTGTTCAAGTGCAGTACCATGTCATCCCACAGCACCGGCCCGCAAATGATGAACCCTTGGCCGCCCCACTTCTTTACGATCTTCAGATTACCTTCTAGCGTCGAGAACTCCAGCGCTCGCGAGGGAAGGTTTTTTGGCAGAGTTTGGACTGGTATTCCGGCGGTGTATGAGTTTCAACTTCACGGTTGTAGCACCCGGAGAGCGACGAATTCCTCCACGTGTCTTTTTCAACCAAGGCAGAGACATCCGACCAAATCCTGAACTCGGTAAGGATGTTGCAAAGGATCAGATCGTTCCGTCGCTTCCGTTATGATAAGCGGCGCACTCAGTTAGCGCCATCTGACGCGCGTCCTATGGCGACGCGTCTCCTAGCGCTGACGCGGCCTCAGTATTTAGGTAGCCCGTTTGAGGTTCTCTTTTCACCCCACGGCGACAACCTTGTGGCTCTTTCAAACTGCTCTGGTCAATTTCACGCTCATCCGCGGCCTAAACTCTCACCAATGACTACCACCACTGCACCCCCTCCCTTCTGCAAAGACTGCTTCACCGGCGTCAAACACTCGGGCGAGCCCGTCGGGAAGACAATCACCATCGCGGATATCCCGACCTACATCTCAGAGCCCCCTGCTGGCTCCCCGGAGGCGGGCCCCAAGAAAATCATCCTCTTCTTCTCGGACGTCTTTGGGCCGTTCTTCCTGAATAACAAGCTCCTGCAAGACTTCTTCGCCTCGCAGGGTTCGTCCCGCGGTATTTGTTGGTTGGATGAAATAATCGAACGCCGCTGGACAGGGTTCCTCGTGCTGGGTAATCGATTACTTCCTGGGTGACGCGCTACAGCTGCACACCGAGGAGGGGTTTGACAAGGAGGCGTGGATATACAAATGCGGGACCAGGCGCTGGAGGTTACGCCCAAGTGGTTGGCGGAAGTTCGCAAGCAGTACGGTGTGTGCTCATTCCGCAATGGTTCGCATATTTGGTACTTGAATCTCGGACTCGGAATTGGATAGGGGCTGATAGCAAGTATTGCGCGGTCGGTGAGCGCGTGAACCTGGGGAGGAATTTTTGTCGTTAATAGATATATATTCAACAGGGTATTGCTTTGGCGGGCCGTTCGTTATGGATCTGGGGGCGACGGACGATATAGTGGCCGGTGCGTTTGAGCAGGTATTCCTCCTCAGATGCGAGCGATCTCACAAGGACTCTCTTCAGCTGCCTTCGCGCATCCCGGCTTCGTAACCGAAGAGCACTTCAAGAAAATCAAACGTACGTGGGACTTACCCATCCTTGGCCATGAAACTGACTCAGAATTCGTGCCACAGAACCCCTGCTCATGTCCTGTGCCGGTTCGTATTAAATCAACTCCTGCAATTCACGATACCAAAGCGTGCAACTCACTCCGAATGTAGAGTCGGACTACACCTTCTCTCTTGAACTCCGACGCCGAGCTGAAGACATCCTCGTCGAGAACAAGGCAAAGTATCAGTTCCAGATCTTCTCGGGGGTGCAACATGGATTCGCCTCGCGCGGAAACCCGGACATACCCGACATCCGTGCGTATATATTCTGGGTTTATATTTCAGTGCTGATGAGCACGACGTCGAATGACAGGGTGGGCCAAGGAGGAGTCCGCGCGCTGGGATTATAGGCTGGTTCTCGCGGTTTAGTGCGTGAGCGGTCGGAATTGAACACTGGGCTGAAGAATTTGATCTTTGTGTATTGCGTATCTTTAGGCAGTTCGAGGGGGACAGGTTGCTCGGTTCTAGTGTCAGTTCTTCTCGGTTTCCTTCCTTTGAACGCCAATGATAATTGTGGTTGAACAACTATCGGTTCGAGTCAACTTGGCAGTACTTTCGAGGGTTGGTTCGGGTATTTGTCAGTCCCAAATTCAGGCTCGTGGGTGGTCAGCGAGGCACATGAGACTTGCTTAGGGCTTCGACTTGCCAAAGCCATGTCGACGTGGGACTTGAGAGCAGGAATGAACCAGAGTTGCCGATGTTTGGCAGTGGCGTAGTGATCGCCGGGGTTTGCCGGCTTGGACTGTCAGCGCGCCAATGCGCCGAAAAGAGCTATCTCTGGCTGATGATCCTCTTCCCAGTCCATTGACCTCAAGAAATCTCAGACCTCGCGCCGAGGCAAGGAGCCTGCGCTCTGCCCCTCGTTCCCGTGGTGCCACTTCTCGCCCGAGTTCAAGCTTATCGATATCCTCTTTGATGCTGCCGACGGCAATGGCGGGTCCGTCAGGAATAAGCAGGGAGCAGGAGGAGTGGAGGATAGAGAGGAGTCCGAACGCGCAGAGAGTTCCCTCGGTCCAAGAAGACGCATCGGACCAGCAGGAGATGGACGAGCTGGAGGAAGACTTGCAGGTGCAGGACGCGTTTGAAGAGGCCGAGATCCAAGCAGGCATGAGGTCGTCCAGACAAGGCCAGGATTATCCAAGCGCTGTGGGCTACGGAGAACCCAATCCGAATCCATCGCGCTCCCCCGTCACCAGTCCCAGCCTCGCAAAACTGCTCCATCCCATAGACTCTGAGCCCATGGTCATCACCGCGCCCACCGAGTTCACCATCGCGTCCAGCTCCAAACCCAAGCTTCAGCCGCGCTCGCCGTCGTTGTCTCCTCCGCGCGGTAGTGGCGTCGAGCCCGAGCCCCTCTCCGCCTACTCCTGCCCCATCTGCTTCTTCCCACCGACGAACGCGACCCTGACGCCGTGCGGCCACGTCTGCTGCGGCTCGTGTCTCTTCACCGCGGTCAAGACCATGACCCAGCGCGGTGCGATGCTCCCCGAAGCGTCTGTTGCGAGGTGGGCAGACTTCCGTACTTTCCATATTCCTCTAGTTGACAGCGAATTCATTCAGGTGCCCCGTTTGTCGTGCGCAGATCCCGGGATGGGATGGCAGAGGAGGCGGATGTTATCGGACTCAAGGTCCGCGCAGTATTCAGCTTGTAAAAGTTCCAGGTCAACAATACTTTCGATTCGACGACATCTCATCATCGCCCGAAACGGACATCGGAGACTCTCTCGGCACCACGCTGGAATTACGTCTTGACCATTCCTCCTCGTCGCTCGGCGGCTTGCCTCGCTCCTCCGTGCATCCCCAGAGCTCATTCAGGCTCGCCCGCGATAACCAATCGCTGACGCTACACGTCTTTCACTGGACGCCTCAGGAATTCATCCACGCTCATTGGGTCGTCTGAATACCCGGCGGTGCATTTCGAAACCTACTCTAACGTCGTCGAGGAGCTGTCGGATGCCTACCTCTCTATTTGTTTCGTCGCGCCCGTGTGAAGCTTCGCTGTTCATCGCCGCCCTAACTCACCATAACTCCCACTGTCCACGGCGCCGGTCCAATCGGCCATCACAAGGGCGCATAGAAAGGCGGTCCAATAGTGTCAACCGCAACAACGACATCTACGGCCGCCAACTGGATGCGGAGCTGTTCTCGCGCCTTTGCCGGACCGCAACTGCCATCGACTGATATGATGAGATTCCTGCTTCTCTAAATGGACCAAAGCGAATAAAGGCTGAACGGACGGACACACTTTTAGAACTGTGAGAAACGAGTTATCTTTGCGCTGGAGTGTCGGTGGCTAAATGGTTCTTGCAGCTCGAAGGGAAGCGGATTGAAAACGGCGGGCATGATCTGTTGCGGTAAGCCCACCGCAATCAACCGGCCGCTCCTACTGGCGATTGCAGCGGAGTTGGAGTTCCTTCGACCACTCACCACAGAATTGGAGTCGAACTCATATGTAACCTCCGATTCGACTGCAAAGTCTGGCCTCGACAGCGCCACCGAGGCGCAAAATATATCGAAGGTTGATGCATGTATGTATCCGCTAAAAATTCTATGCGGTGTCATCGGGGCGGTGAAGCCCCAAGGACATGCCCGTAAGCGAACGTAGCGGTCGCAAGTGAGTTTCCGTTACTTTTTGGCCTCGCCGCAATTGACGGGGGGCAGAATGATTTTCCCGTGCGGAATTTTTGCAGGCTTGCACAGCAAGTCGCCTTCGCGTTTCATTGGTTGCCTGAGGAGTTGGTGCGGGATCTAGATTTGTGTGATACACTCGCATCGGGGATTCAGTAAGGCTCCATTTGGGTTGTCGTATTGTACGATTGATCTTTGCAGTATATAAGGGACGACGCGACCCGACAAAATATCACTGCAATAGCAACCCCCACTTCCTCTCACATCTCTCCCCTCACAAAAATCCAATGGCTCCCGTACGCAGCTCTTACCGTCCTCGCAGAAAAGTACTTACCCCGCCGTCTAGCCTACTTCCACCGATATCCTCGTCATTGGCGGCGGCCCTTCTGGCTTCCTACGCCGCGTCTGCACTCGCCCGAGGTGGGCTTCTTTTCCCCGCACTCTGGGGCTCCACTCATTATATTCGACAGAGGGCTTCAATGTCACTCTCCTCGAGAAGGAGCACTTCCCCCGGTACCACATCGGCGAGAGTCTGCTGCCCTCTTCGCGGTCGTTCATGCGCTTCATCGGCGCTGAGCAGAAGGTCCTCGACCACGGCTTCACTGTCAAGGTGCGCTGTTCTCGTCCTTGCGGCCGTAATAAGCGGTGATTCTAATCTTGAGTCCCCCATCACAGGTCGGCGCCGCCGTCAAGCTGAACCAGCACAAGCGTGAGGGTTACACCGACTTCGTCAACCCCGACCCGACGAAGGCTGCCTGGAACGTCGTAAGTGCCTTTACTTCGAAGATATTCATCCGCTCACCAGAGTACAGGTCCGCTCTGAGTTCGATGAGATCCTGCTCAGGCACGCGACCTCCAGCGGTGCCGCCGTCCACGAGGGCTACGCTGTCACCAACATCCTCTTCGGCCGTGCTGGCGACGACAAGCGCCCCGTTGCCGCGCAGTGGAAAGTCCGACACCGGCGAGACTGGCGAGATCCAGTTTAACTGGCTCGTCGACGGCTCAGGCAAGAACGGCATCATGTCCACCAAGTACCTGAAGAACCGCAAGTTCAACAACACCCTGAAGAACATCGCATTCTGGGGCTACTGGAAGGGCGCCGGAACCTACATGCCCGGCACCAAGCGCGAGAACGCCCCGTATTTCGAGGCCCTGGTAGACGAGTCTGGGTGAGTTCATTCATCGCTTCTCCCTCCTCCTCATTCTCTTACACGCGGCTTCAGCTGGGCGTGGTTCATCCCCCTTCACAACGGCACGGTCTCCGGTCGGTGTCGTCCTGAACGAGGAGAACAGCCGTGTCAAGAAGTCCAAGTTCTCTGGCCCGGATGCGGCCAAGGACCACTACCTGAACGAGCTCAAGCGCGCACCCAACGCCCTCAAGCTCATCGGCTGACGCCACCCTCTCCAGCGAGGTCAAGTCGGCCGGTGACTACAGCTACTCCGCTAGCGCCTACGCTGGCCCCGGGTTCCGTGTCGCAGGAGACGCTGGTGCCTTCGTGAGTCACTCCTCGAGACCTTCGCATTCAGTAGCTGACCTTGGTACCAGATTGACCCCTTCTTCTCCTCCGGTGTCCACCTTGCCTTCGCCGGCGGTCTGTCCGCCGCGACCACCATCGCTGCATCCATCCGCGGGCAGGTTACCGAGGAGGAGGCCATCACCTTCCACAACGAGAAAGTCGGCACCTCATACACCCGGTTCTTGGTCGTCGTCCTCAGCATCTACCGCCAAATCAACGCACAAGCAGCACCCTGTGCTGTCCGACGTCGATGAGGACAACTTTGACCGTGCATTCGACTTCCTCCGCCCGAGTACGTTCCTCCGCTCCTCCATACTCGTTCTCCCGCTCATGCGCCCCTTCAGTTATCCAGGGTACCGTCGACACTGCTGCGGGCGTCACAGGAAGAGACCGTCCAGGCGACGATGGACTTCTGCGAGCACGCACTGGGACCGACCACCCCCGAAATGGCCGCTGACGTCGCCGAGCGGGTGGACGCATCCCTCATCGCCCCCGACGGCACCATCAAGAGCACCGCCGAGGTCGCTGAGATTGCTGGCACGGATGAGGAGGCAAAACAGGTGCTGCCTGCGGGTCAACGCCCGCAAGGCCGTTGAGGGCATCTACGACTGGGAGGGCAACTTCCAGAGCGAGGTCCTGAACGGGTTCTCCGTGCAGCTGACGACTGGCCAGCTCGGTCTGCGGAGAGTGGGTGCCAAGCCTGCTATGTAATTTCCTTGAGCGCGGTTTCCTTCTGTCATACTACAGCATAGATCTATAATATTATTACACGACGCATTTTTTCATAGGCCACTTCGCGAGCGACTCTTGAGCTTTTGAGGATACGAAATTTCCCGGCAAAAAGACATCTCGCCAAGGCCGTTGACAAACAATGACAACCACCCCTGACTTGGCCTTCAATTCCATCCCAGCTCCTGCTACACTGCTGGTATTGGGCTACGGTTCCCTTCTATCAGTATACTGGACACCGAACTGCGTTATACATGGCAAATCTTACCAGGAGTGCCAAATCCGGGAAGGATTGGACCGAATATGACTTAATGGCGTACAATACTAGTATAAACATCCAGGACCAAAACCTCCAAGACTTCTTCGGCGTTGCAGCGGTCGAGGCCCTCCCCGACGTCCCGGCCTCCCTCAACGCGTTTGTCACAACTGAAGATCGAGACAGCGCCCCGGATGACGATACTTATCGACTTCTCCACTTCCTTGACCTTGCTCCACACGCCCAAGGATTGGCCAGGAGGCGGCGTTCGATCTCTTCGCGGAAAAACTGTTGGATCGATTGGGGTACTCGCAGGGCAGACATATCACTCTGATTCAGCAGGCCCTGCCCCTCCTTATTTGCGGTTCCGTCTGCAGTGGTCAGACAGATGTCTGCGTTCTGAACTCCAGCACCGAGATCCTTCTCCTGGTGCAGGGGGATAGTCGGATGGAGTATAGCACCAATCCCTGAGCCACAAGTCATTTCTGCGGCCATCACTGCAGTTCCAGCGTAACAACTTCATTCGCGAGCGGCAGCTCCACCTTCCCATGCTGGACCAGATGGTATTCCCCGCGATAACAATGCGCGGGACGTTCCCCGTCTTCTACCAGATCACAGTCACCGCTGCCTTGAATGACTGCTGTGATAAGTGGCCTTTTCCCTGTGGCTACCACTGTGTTCTGTCACATTCCGCGCGTCCCGGGTCGCAACATTGAGGGGATGAAGAATTTGGCCAATCGCTCAGGTCTACTGCGATACCTTGTAGCGTTCAAACAGTTTGTTGTACGAGGTGCGTCAATTACTCAATGTGCGCAGTCTTCGGGGGGCTAACAGAGAGTCCGCAGTTTGCTACGCTCGCTACAAATTGCGCATTTTGGAATCGAACCCAAGGAATTACCCTAGATTATTTAGCGATTCCCTTAACCAGTTGGGACGATCCGAAGTCCCGCAGAGGGCATTCGGACAGACCGATAACTACCATCATCGACTCTTCTGTTTTCAAGATTCTCGAACAGCAATTTTTGAACTGTTCAAACTTCTCAGGGGTCGACTGGCAAAAAGAACTAGGAAATGTGCGCAGGGTGGACGAGGAGCGGACGAGCGCAGCACAGCGAGCAGCAGGTACGTATATAGAACGGATGTAAGTGAGTGAGATCGTACAGATACTGAGCGCTCTGGGTGGGCTAATTGTGACGGCGTCGAGTTTGGGCAGTGGAAGGAAGACATGGAGAGGCGAATTGAAAACAGAGGTTATGAGTACAGTTCTCAATAAACATTGCATCTGTGCACCTTGTCAGGACTTATTTAATGGAACGATATAGCAATACTGACCAGGATCCCATCCTTCCAAGGAGCGACTTGATGACCAGGTTGAGAGTCGTGATCAGACGTGCTTCACCCTCCGCGAGCGCTTCGGCTTCCGCTGCTCGGATCTTGGCATCAGCGGTCTCTTTTTTCGCTGCTGCGAGGGCGTCCTCGGCGAGTTTGAGAGCAGCGCGGGTTGTGCGTAACTCTTCAACAATGCGATCTGAGGTTGAACAAAAAAAATGGAAGTTGATTGAATGGACTGAGATTGAGAACTCGAGAGAAATACACTTACCGTGATCCTCTCCAACGACGGTCGCAGTGCTCGAGTCGCTTGAGCCCTCCTGAGCGCGAGCCACTGTATTGGATAGCTTAGACTTTTTGAGCGCGGGGCGATGTCGGTTGCTACGCGGAAACAGGTGTGGTGCAGCCCGGGGGAGATGCAGTGGCTTTGAAGGCAAGGACATGGAAGCCGGCGCGCGGCCTGCGGGTCCGAGAAGGGAAGGGGTGAAAGTGACCGCGCCCCTATTCATTCGGGAATCGCCGAGCGGTCACTTTGTGAGTCACTGCCATCCGGAAAACAGCCGAGGCTTTTCAACCACGGTTGAACATTTCTGTGTCCAATTCAGAACCCTCCAATAGGCTTCAAGATACGAGCCAAAGTCTCCTTCAATTGACCATCAGCGCTCATAGCACGGTGTTTTCGACGGACATCAGGTACAGCGCTCAAAACGCCGTGAAAACGCTGTGCATCCGACGTCGCCGTTCGGACCCCCGCTCTCACCGTCTCTCACCTCGCACCATGGCCAGCGTAATCGCAATCCTCGACCTGAAAGGCAAACCTCTAATCCAGCGATGTTATCGCGACGACATTCCGCCGTCGAGCATCGGGAACTTCATGCCACTCATTCTGGACATGGAGGACGAGGGACAACACGTTACCCCGTGTTTTTCGGCCCAAGGCGTAAACTACATGCATATTCGGCACTCCAATCTTTACCGTGCGTCCCCTACTTACCGTTGGTGCTCGTATGTACCTAATTTCGACCAGTGTTGGCCCTCTCGAGGCGCAACACAAACGCAGCCGAGATAATCGTCTTTCTGCACCGGTTCGTCAGTGTCTTGATTGAATACTTCAAGATACTCGAGGAAGAGAGCATCCGCGACAACTTTGTGATCATATACGAGCTCATGGACGAGATGATCGACTTTGGTGTCCCACAGACCACTGAGAGCAAAACTCTGCAAGAGTCAGTTGAATTTCACATACTCGTCTCATATTCGTGCTGCCCGCTCAAATTCCTCAGGTTCATCACTCAGGAGTCGCACGAGCTGAACAAGCCACTGTCCCTGGTCAGAGTGCCCAATCAGTTGACCACCGTCGTATCTTGGCGGCCAGAGGGCATCCGGTATCGCAAGAACGAGGTGTTCCTGGACGTCATCGAGAGCGTCAACATGCTCGTGAACGCCGCCGGCGACGTTGTGCGCTCTGAGATTCTCGGGGTCATCAACATGCGCTGCTACCTCTCCGGCATGCCCGAGCTACGACTGGGCTTGAACGACAAAGGCCTGTTGCGACACATGGAGGACGGTACCACCAGTGCGTTCCATTCCAATCCATCCTCCGTCAATGGCGGTTGTGGACCACGACTTACGCGCATCGTGCTGGACAACTAGAAGCAGTCGCCCGCAACAAGACCGTCGAGATGGAGGACACACACTTCCACCAGTCCGTGCGCCTCTCGCGGTTCGAAAACGACCGCACAATCTCCTTCATCCCCCCCGACGGCGAATTCGAGCTCATGTCCTACCGCCTCTCCAAGGTCGTCAAGCCCCTGATCTGGGTCGAGGCCGAGATTGAGCGCCACGGCGAGAGCCGCATCGTCTACATCGTCAAGGTCATCGCACAGTTCAAACGCAAGAGCACGGCCAACAATGTTGAGATCTTCATACCTGTAGCGGAGGATGCGGACACGCCGAAGTTCAAGGTGGGTGGTTGAAAACCTTGATGCGTCGGGGTCCGACCAACTTGAAGTGACATGCACCTGCACAGGCGGCGCAGGGGGTCGCGCAGTACACCCCCGATCGAAACGGCTTCATCTGGAAAATAAAGCAGCTCGCGGGCGGCAAGGAGCACCTGATGCGCGCCCAGTTCGGTCTCCCCAGTGTGAAGAACGGTGTGTTTCCAATTTATCCACCGCTCCTTCATGTTGTAACACGTTGCACGAAGAACAAGACCCCCCGCGACGCCCCCCGATCACAGTCAAGTACGACATCCCCTACTTTACCGTCTCGGGCATCCAGGTGCGCTATCTGAAGGTCGTGGAGAAGAGCGGGTATCAGGCCTTGCCGTGGGTGCGGTATATCACGCAGAATGGGGATGATTATAGGTGAGGTGGTTCATTTATTTTTGTGGTTGAATCTGAAGAGCGCTTCGAGTCTGCGAACTGCGCACGAGAAGGGCAGTCCACCGGTTCGGCAAAGTACAGTTCAGGGTTTGTAGACGTCTTTGGGTTGTTGCATTTGATCAGTGGTTGTAAAATCGAAGGAGCAGGAAAGACAGTTCGGAGAGATTATAAGGCACTCAATTAATTCCGAATACACGGAGACAATTTAGGTACGTACATCCACACCAGATCCAAGCTCTCTATATCAACATCACGCCCTCCTCCTCAAGTTATCCGCCTCCGCCAACTCTATATCCGACGCCGGTCCCCGCGCCTCCTGCGCGCGATGCCCATCGGCCAGCACGAACCGCTGCGGCCGCTCCATCTGAATCGCCTCCTTGTTCCTGAACACCAACACCATAGTGCTGTTGTCGCGGTACAGGTGGTCGATGTCTTCCAGATGCCTATGGCGCGAATATATTTCATCAGTGACTGGAGAAATCAGAAAGGATGAAGCACGCACCGGTTCGCGGTCTCGGGATAAAACAACCACACAACCTGCGTTACGGATAATAGCATGAGATCTTGTGTGTTGCGGTGGAGCCAATATTCACGTACAGGGACGAACAAGGCATTGAAAAACATCCAGATGAGGTAGAACCGCCAGCCTAGAGAGGCAATTCCGGGCGGCGTGATTTCCACGATCAAGTAGTTGCTGAACCAATTCGCCGCCGTCGCCAACGCCGCGCCCTTTGTCCGCATCGAAAGACTGTTGATCTCGACCGGGTACAGCCAGGGCACGCCCTGTAGTTGAACGAACATGTGAGTCCGGAGTCACCTCAAAAGGAATATGCACGCAGGCCGCACCTGCCAGCAAATCCCAAAGAACAGATAATACGCGAAGAAGAACACGGTCGCGCCCGCGCCGTACTTGGTCCCATTCACGGGGTCATCGGCGTAGGCGAGGAAGCCCGAGATGAACATGTAGCACACGCATTGGCCGGCGGCACCCCACATCATGAGCTTCCGCCGGCCAGCGCGTTCGATGAGGGCGATACCTGCGAACGAGAACAAGAGATACGAGACGGAGTTCCAGGCTGCGAGGAGGCGGGACATCTTGTTTGAAAGGCCGACGGAGTTTTGGAGCACGAGCGGGAGGCTGTGAGGATGAAGTCCGTCAGAGTGTTTATGAATAAACTGGGAAAGCATATACTAGTAGCTTGTGACGTTTATTCCGACGAGCTGCTGCATGAGCTGTGCGCCTAGTTATGGGCACTTCAGTCATCCGCAGGGAACAATTCGACGACACCCACCTGCTCCAAGCAACAAGCGTTGGATCATCCCCGTTTCCCCCGCTCGCATATGGATGATATCAGACCACGTCGGCGCCGAATCCTTCTCCAGTCGAACGGCATCTAGAATTTCTGCCTTCTGGGCCACAATCAAGTCGTCGTCGGGCGTCGCGCCCTCGCCCTGGAGCGCTACAAGCACCGCAACGCCCTCCGCCTCGTGCCCGTGCATCAACAACCATCTCGGGCTGTCCGGTAGCCACGGTATCGTGCCGAGCATGATCACGGAGAACACGAGCTGGAAGGCGATAGGGAACCGCCAGGAAGCGCTGCCACGGACATAGCTGAAGCCGTAGGTCATCCAGTTGCTGACGGAGAATCCTGCGATGTTCATCCTGCGGGACGTCTCAATCTGTTTTCGAGAGGGCGGCGAGGATAACGTACACCATCTCAAAGACAACGAGTTTACCGCGCCAGGAGGGCTTGCAAGTTTCGCTTTGCCATACGGGCGCCGTTGCGGTATTGATGCTATGAACACGGTTAGTTATTGGAATGGCCCGATTGCAGGACGAACCCGTTTCCGAGACCTATTTGTGTGTTAACAAAGATTGGCGTGGAGAAGAGATAGAAATGTACCAGTTATAATCCGGGCAACAATCATTTGGGAGATGGTGTACGCGGAGGCTTGCATGAGCGCCCCGATGGACATTATTAAAACCCCGATTAAAAAGGTCTTCTTCCGGCCAAGGTGTTCACCTGGCTTTCGGAGTCAAACAGACGATTGAGACAAACCAATGTCACTGCCTACCGAAGACCATCGCCGCAAGTGCGCCAACCAAGCATCCTATGTCGTAGATTGCGACCACAGTTCCCTGCAATGCGGGGTCCGGGTTCCCCATCGTCTCGAGGAAGTCGGGGGTGATGATAATCCCTCCAAAGACACCTTGATCGTAGCCGAACAAGACCATGGCGGCGGTACACGCGACGGTGACCCACCATCCGAGTCGCGGCCCAGTGATGCCCAGGTGGGGTTCCTTTCCAGCGGGAGGCATCCTGTTATCGTGGTGCGCAGCCAGCTCGTAAGACTGGCGAAGCCACGACGCAAGCGGAAGGACACGGACCGCCCTCCTTCTTCGCCGTCATCGACGCGCGTATAGGCGTACGCGGACATTGGGCGGTATCGAACCCAGAACGGGTATTCCTGTGTCTCGTTTGTGGATGGACTGTGCGGACAAGGGTGGAGAAGGCAAGGCGCGACAGTCCCGTGCTGGCAAAATCGAAATGCCGACTTGATGCGATCGGCTGATTATGGCCGTCTTTGGGTTGAGAAATTTGAACAGTTCAAAATGCTATTCGAGAATTTTGAAAACAGAGGTACTACTGGTAGTTCTCGCTTTATCCGGATACCCTCTGTAGGACTTCGGATCGTCCAAGGAATAAATCGCCATTGAAAAAACTCGAGGTCGATCGCGAACACGCCACGCAAGCCCTGATCTTAAACCGTTCTGCAGCGGCACCCTGACACTCCTTTCGAAAATCCTAAGAGGCCAAAGTCAATCAGTGGGTGTACTATACATCTGGATTAAATTCTGTATTTTAATCGGCGCTTTGAGATATGTTGCGGAGACTTTCAAGAATGCGCTCGCTTTGCCACTGTTTGCATAACTTCTTGTTCGCTCCGTCCAGCTTTTGCGACACAAAACTTCGGAATGCCCACAAACTCGACCCAAAACGCAAGGTGAGGCCCCTCTGCCACTCGTCGAGCACTTCCCAGGCCCATACCTCCATTTACAGCCCTGAAAAGTCCAATCCAAGCAAAAAAGATGCTCCACCGGTGTCGGCGAAATTCGCCGCTAAACGACTTGCTGACCTGCGCTACTATGAGAGGTGGGTACCATGACCTATCGGAAGGCTAGCATTCAGTTGTTGTGGCAGAAACAAAGAGGAACGCCGCGAGAAGGCCCGCATACGAGCGGCGGAGTGCGTGCGGCGTCACTGACCGAAATCTCCCTTCTAACCGTCCCCGTTTCGCCCAAAGGCAGCGTCAGAGAATCAAGGCGGATCCTGAACTCGCCAAGGCTGCCGCTGCAAAGAAGCGGGAGGAAGATGCCAAATACCGCAAAGGGTCCGTCACCTTCTGACCCACGTCGCTAGCACTTACACGGCGGTACACAGTCACCGCGAGATCTTGAAGAAAAAGCAGTACCTCCGTCGCGAGGAAGTGTACTGGCGGACCCATCACCAGCACCGTCCGCAGGGGGAGAAAACGCGCGACTATGCGAAGGAATACGAGATTGCGAAAAGAAAAAAAGAAAAAAAGGCAATTCCGAACCTTGTGAAGGAAATGCAGCTCCGTGCTGCTGGACTGCTGTAGGACGCCCCGAATACTCTTTCTTGAATCAAATTCAATGTTTTTTGACCCATGTATGGTTGAAGCGCAAAGGCCCTGTCCACCACATTCACCACGGCCCTCTGCGCAATTTGTATTATTTGTAGTGATCGTGAACTGCCGGTTTCGTGTCAGCCCTTTGTAGAATGCACACAGTAAATGACGCATCTCATACAACAAACTGGTTCAATTTAAACGCTTGAAGATATCGCAATCGAACTGAGCGAGTGGCCAAATTTTTCATCCGCCGCAATTAGCCCACCCAGCGCTCAGTATATGTACGATCTCGCTCGCTCACATCCGTTCTAAGTTATATGTACCTGCTGCTCGCCGTCCGCTCCTGGTTGACCCAGACCTTGCGCATCGTACATAAGGCCGGTTGTGCGGTATCGCAATTTTGAGTAGACGCCGTTTAAGTGAGGATCCCGATCCAAAAATTCCGGCTCCCGACCTAATGTACACAATGGACGATCTCTACAAATTCCATCTACAAGCCAAGCACGTCCAACCACACCTACAGCTCAAGCCCAGCCGCGACTTAGACCGTGAACGCCGGATCGAAGAACGAACGGCTTCTCGCCGATGCTGACGACGCGGTTCGGTTCCCCAGACGGAGGCCCCGTAGTCGTTCCTACATAGGACATCAGCGATAATTCAGGAACGATGTGTCCTTTGTTTGGCGACTCGCGTTGCGGTGTGGAAATTGCATCTGCGCGGGCGAGGTGTCAGCTTGAAGTTGAAATTTAAGACGGGGAAAGGAAAGGGGACAACGCGCACCTGTTATCCCAAATCACAATATCGTTCTTCCCCCACCGGAATCGCACATGCATGTCGTGGTTTTCCGCAATGTGTCGGAAGAGGTACTCGAGGACGTCGGCCGACTCGTCCTCGTGGAGTTCTACGATCCGAAGCGTGAACCTAATGAGCGCGCGTCTCGTCAGGGCGTGATGTAGATGTGGAAAGGGAAGGAAGCCAGACCTTTTGTTGACGAAAACGGACGCTGAGAGCGTCCAAATATTCGGCCCAGCTCCCTTCTCCGTTCACACGGCGACACTGGTGGTTCTCCGACTCAGGCGATCTCGACGCTTTGCTCCGATATTATATTAGCCATGTGCACGACTTGGCAGTGAAACGTCGGTCCTCTCCTCGTCGTCCATTATCGTGCCGTCAAGCGCAAACACTTACCTTTTGGGGCCTGGATATCCGACACTTGCCTTCTGGGGCCTCAATTTCCGACGAGGACCAAGCCACAGGTCTTGGAGATCGACGCAGACGGTCACCCTCCCCACTGGGTACTGTTGTCCGTTCTGTATTCATAGCGTTATTGGAGCTAACATCAACGAACCAGGAATGAAGAACGCCATGAAGGAGCGCACGCAGCAGCGAGTTGCGCGTCGCCGGAAACCTAAAGACCGACGCGAAGTGGGTGCTCGATGGTTGGAAATAAAGTTTAACTTCATGGGTTACAACCGCGCAGTGCTACGTCGCCTATGCGCTCTTCGCCGCACGCCGGCGGATGTCCCTCCAGGCGGGCAGCCCCATGAAGAAGCCTGCCACGGCATACGCGACCTAGCAATAATTGATCAATATCGACCAAGCCATGGCCAGGAGCTTAGGACGCACCGTGGCCTTGAAGGGTGCCTTGTACTTGATACACAGGCTCAGCGTGTAGACGCACTCGACCGAGTGCATCGCGACGAGGAGGGCGAGGATCCACTTGAACGTCGGCTGGCTAACGTATGAGTGGAGGAGTTGGGCTGCACCGTGGAGGGGCGAGCTGTCCAAGGCGGGAGAGGCCAACGCGCCGAAGGGGATGATAGTCCAGAGGAGGGCGGTTGTGATGAGGCCGTCTGGGGGGAGGTGGAATGCGGTTATTTGGTGCTGGAATGGGGGTGAGTAGTTGGGGGAGGGATTTAGGATGGAGTTACCCTGGCAGTCATTGAGAAGGGTATGTGGGGGAGATGGAGAGAGGTGAAAGGCGAGTCCCGGCTTTTATGATAGCCGCAAGAGATGATCCCGGTTGTGATTATCATTTTATGTTGCTGCTGAGTCACTAACCCGTTTCTCTCCCGCATTCCCGCAGTGCGCGGTATATAGCCAGATCCATAAAGTAAAGGCTCCCGTATTTCACTGGGTGCAGGAAACTCGGAGGTTTTTTTTTTTTCGGGCTGCGGTAGTCATGTTTCAAAGAAAGTTGAGCCAAAGTTGAACTTCAAGATTTTCGACCTCGAGCTCAATTTGTTTGAGGAGGACGCGGGTCGTCTTCTGTACTCATGAGCCTATGTAACGACTTTGCCAAGGGTACAGACGTGAGTTCAGCTCGCAACGATTTCTCTCGGCAGCTTCACACTGGCAGCAGATTCTATTAGTTCTCCTGGACTACGCACATCTGCAGTGTGGTTTTAAACGGCGTAAAGATGGTACTCGCCGATTTCGAGCGGGATTCTGTGTTGAAATTGAAGCACTGAGGATGAGTTGCCCGTCCATCAACCGCATCAGATCCGGTCACGGTGTTACACTCCTTGACCAGAACCTCCATGTCCATGTCCGAAACTCCGAATCCACAGAAACCATGAACAACTTCCTACAGCGCGTCCAATTCCTCTCTACCCCCCCCCCCTCGCTACTGCAGCTAACCAAGCCCCCTTTCTCCCCCCACCCACCCACCCACCCCCAGAATATCCCCCTTCAAACACCTCCTCACGCACTCGCGTTTCCTGCTCACGCTGCGCTCAGAACAAGGGAAATACCACTCCTTGATTCTCTTCCGTCTGTCGTCGCCCTGGGATAACGCTACTGCTCCGCCTGCGTCCACCTCCAATTCCAAGTCGGGTTTCGTCAGCGGCGGAAGTGGGATGTTGGAGAACCGAAACAACCGACAAATCTACGTTATGGAGTCGACCTGTCCGCACTTGGGCGCGGACATGTCGCATGCCGAGATTGAGGAGTTTGAGGATACGGCGGTGGCGGTTTGTCCGTGGCATAGGTGCGCCCCGTTGTCCTCCCAGCTTTATTTGCGTTTTTAATACCTCGAGAAGATACGACTTTGACCTGCGTACCGGGAAGAGCGAGACGGGCCTCCGCGCATGCACGTACTCGGTCGAAGTCAAGAACGATCCCGACGACGATGTGGAGAAGGTCTACATCGAGACCCCGTCCGGAGGGAACAACTGGCGCCTCATCGAACTACGGCCCGTCTCGGAAGGCAAGTCTGCCTGCCACACCAAGACGAATCTGTACTCCGCTCATCGGTCGGTGCAAGTACAGAATTCGCAGATCCCCCGCCCCCGCCCTCCCATCCCACGGTGCAAGTGAACCCCGTCATCGCAGCAGCCGGCTCCACCGTGGTGGTGATGGACCCCGTGGTACCAGAGACGGACCCGCCCAAAACCCTCATGCACTGGGCGGTCTTGATCCTCAACACCGCGAGTCCGACGCTGAAGGTGCTGCGTACGCGCCATGCCGTGCAGCTCTTCAGGACGGGCAAGTTGGAGTCGATTGGACACAGGTCGGCGGGGGCGCCAAGGCCGCCGGACGTGCCTCCGCGAGAGGAAAGTTTTTTGCGGAATACTGTCAACCCGGGCAAGGTTAAGGGGAGGAAGAGTCTTGCTGTATGTACTTGTCGATGACACTTTGAGACGCTAATGAGCCGTAGGTCATGCTCCACGCTCTCGCAAATGTGGAACAATGGGCGTCAGTTGTTCAACTTGCTCCTTTTTGACTTCCGCTCACAATCGGTAACTTAGCATTGACCTCGCGTGAGCATCCTTTTTGAGTCTTGTATATTTAACTAACCGTGCCAGCTGGGACATCATGGCACGATTCGGGCCCTCTCATCCAGACCTCCCACCCGCCTTCTTCTCCGACTTTACCAAAATGGCGCTCGACGAATCCAAACACTTGTTCGTCCCGCCCTAAATTCTCAGGGTTAAAGACTAACCCCACACCCCCAGCTCGCTCCTCACCTCCCGCCTCTCCGCCACCTCGCCGACGACGCCATACGGCACCATGCCCGTGCACGCCTCCCTCTGGGAATCCGCAACCATCACCTCGCACTCGCTCCTCGCGCGCCTCGCCATAATCCACCTCGTGCACGAGGCGCGCGGGCTCGACGTCAACCCGGGCACGATCGCGCGTTTCCGCCGTGCGGGCGACGCCGCGAGCGTCGCCGCCATGGAGGTCATCCACGCGGACGAGGTCACGCACGTCACCTCCGGCCACCGCTGGTTCACGTGGCTGTGTGCGCAGGAGGGCGTGGGGGATCCGGTGGAGGTGTTCCGGGACGAGGTGAGGAGGGGGTGGCGCGGGAATGTCAAGGGTCCGTTTAATATCGCGGATCGGGAGCGCGCGGGGCTGACGCCGGCGTTTTATGAGCATTTGGCGGGGGAGATGGGGGAGGAAGAGATGGTGGAGAGGAAGGGCGGGTTTGTATTGGAGACTGGCTTGAGGGAGCTCAGTTTGGGTGACTCGACTCCTGTGGAGGCGCAGGTGACTGTTGAATATGAAGAGAAAAGCTGATTTATTTGAATAGCCTTGCGGCGTTTGAGTTCATTCAACTCGGATTTTCCGCATGTGTTATCGATTTCGCGCGGGCGCATCAAAAAGGGCGGAACTTTGTTGCAAATCTTTGCAAATCTTTGTGCAAATCGAAGGCAAGTCCTGTCTTTTGAGGTTTCGTCCACTGTGCCAGTGTGGCTTTCTGGGTGCAAGTTGTATTCGACTTACTTGAGTATCCGCTGTTTGCTTATATTCCACTGCTGACTTGTGGCCGAGTCGCGTTACCAGAGGTGATTTCGTATCGAAATTGCGTGCTGATTAGCGTTTGTGATCGATAGAAAATATAAAGCGGCGATCTGCCTAGCATCCCCCCTCTCACTCACCTACGAACCCCCACCATGGTCGCCGCACCCTTTTCGCCCCTCGGCTCCCTGAGCGTCTACGATTCCCGCGACGAAACCCCCCACGTCGGGACGCGCTTCCCGAACAAGTCCACGCAGCTCTCGCGCATGCTCGACGCCCCCAACGCGGACGAGCTCCTCAAGGACCTCGCGACGCTCGTCTCGCACCGCGGGGTCGTCTTCTTCACGGACCAGGACATCGATGTCGAGCGCCAGAAGGAGCTCGGCACGCGCCTCGGCGAGCTCGCGGGTAAGCCTGCGACCTCCACGCTGCATGTGCACCCCATCTCGGAGCAGACGCCCGAGTTGGCGGCGGATGTGTCGGTTATTTCGTCCGAGGGGTGCGTTGCCCGGCCCATGTTCCGCATACTTGACAACTTCAAATCTGACCAGAGTCGGGATTTTTTAGCGGGATCGCCCGGAATGGGTATAAGAAGACCGCGCGGGCAAGTCATGGGTGGCACACTGATATTACTTTCGAGCCCATCCCGTCCGATTATGCTGTGAGTCTGTTCATTAGTATTCGCATTATCACCCTGGTCTCATCGGTGCCATCGTAGATCCTGAAATTACATACCCTTCCTGCCGGTGAGATATTCGCTTGATGATTGTTGAGCGATGTTGACCCAATAACAGTCGGAGGAGATACGCTAGTACGCTTCTTCACGGATCCGTATTATTACACCGCGCTAACTGGGTTGCTGGTTCGTCTTATAGTGGGCAAGGTACGCGACCATAGTTGAACCACTTCTTCAACTAACGTCTGATGTCGAAGTTTTCAAGTGGATACGAAGCCTACGACAAACTCTCTCCCGCATACCAACGCTTCCTCGAAGGCCTGACGGCTCTCCACGACGGCAGCGGCTTCCGGGATGTAAGTGTCAATCCAACACGTTCAGAATATGTTCTCACGATTCTGCAGTACGCGAAGTCACTAGGCACACCCATCAACGACCCCCGTGGCTCGCCCGAAAACACAGGCAGCCACTTGCAAGCTGTGCAGTTAGTGGTCTTAAATCTTTGATTCTTTTCACGTCCGCTGAAGCTCTCGCCGCAGCCCCGTCATCCGCACGCACCCCGTCACCGGGTTCAAAAGCCTTTTCGTCAACAAAGGGTCTGTCTTTCCTCGCCTGCTCTTGGTGTTTCCTTTGCCCGTCGCTGACGACAGGTGTTAGGTTCACTCTACGGATCGTGGAACTACACGAGGACGAGTCGGCCGACGTCCTGGAGTACCTCTTCCGACACATTGCGGAGAACCACGACATGCATGTGCGGTTCCGGTGGGGGAAGAACGACATTGCGATTTGGGATAATAGGTGCGCATCTTGTCCCTTTTCCTTTCCCTTCCCCGCAACTTCAATTTCAATTTCAACTTCAACCTCAACTTGCCCTTGCTGACACCTCGCCCGCGCAGATGCACCTTCCACACCGCAACGTGAGTCGCCAAACATAATACACCGTTTCCTGAATTATCAATGCTGATCCCTCCCTGTCTATGTTCTATGTACTTAGGAACGACTACGAGGGCCTCCGCCTGGGGAACCGCGTCGTCAGTATCGGGGAGAAGCCGTTCTTCGATCCAGCGTCCAAGTCGCGGCGGGCGGTGCTGGGGCTTGAGCTGTAGGGTGTGGTTACATAGAG
Organism: Mycena filopes; assembly: GCA_029281495.1. Taxonomy (NCBI): domain Eukaryota; kingdom Fungi; phylum Basidiomycota; class Agaricomycetes; order Agaricales; family Mycenaceae; genus Mycena; species Mycena filopes. Next base: position 1,946,583 of record JARIHR010000002.1, on the reverse strand, counting down.
GTGCTTGGTTGGTTGTAGATGGAATTTCAAGCTGTAGAGATAGTTCATTGTGTACATTAGGTCGGGAGCCGGAATTTTTTGGATCGGGATCTTTTTCACTTGAACCGCGTCTACATCGGAGTCGGCATCCCGCATCAGCTTTCCTGCTCAGGTCAGCATCAGTGAACTTCCCGCTGTCTCTCCCTCCACCGTCTACACCTCCAGTCCCTTGTTCTTTGTGCTCATTGGCAATCGTCTTTACTTGTCTTCTAGTCCCCCTCGCGACCCACATCCCGCCACACCACTCCGTTCTCCTCTTGTACGACCCTGAATTCAAGTTGTTCTTTGTGCGGCGCCTTGTACTCGAGCCACGATGTGATGTCCGTCGCCTCAAACTAGTACTGTGCACTACCATCTCTGCCTTTGTTCTCCTCGGTTAGGATGCCTTTGTTGTGTCCCACTTGGTACTTAAGCAACCGTCGGGAACTCTGTGCTCGCCACCCTACTCTTCCAATGACCACCGTCTGGAACGGCCTCCCTCTCGTACGTTTCTGCCGATATGAACTTGCTCTGAGTGGCGTTGCTCACCATTTCACTAGACTCTTCCAACGCTGCCCAACGAGATTCTCGGCGAGATCTTCCGTTTAGCAGCGGGTGGCATCCAGTACAAGCTGTTCCCGGGCGAGGAACAACACCCTGGGGTCCCGCTGAGCCACGTCTGCCGCCAGTGGCGAGAGGTAGCACGGTCTATCCCGATCTGGAATCGGGTGGCGGTCCAACTCGACGCCGCGACGTACGCATCGGTATTGAGCCGGCTCAACGACCTCTTCAGCGGCCCAGCCCGCGGCACAGCCCTCAATAACGTGGTTGTTGACTTTGTTGAAGGGCGCGGCCACCAAGGCACTTCAAGGCTGGCCCTTGTCGACATTGTCCAGCCCTACGCGTCGCGCTTCGTGTCCCTCCTTCTCTTCCTCGACATCAACGTGATCCACGATCTCGTTCGCCTCCCTGGTGGAACCTTCCCCAATCTCCGCACTCTCGATTTGACCATCATACACCGTGTGCACCCGCCGTGGAAGTTCCTTTTCGGCGACGCGGACGACGAACAATGCGGAGGTGCAACCAAAATGTCCGACCTGGCTCCGGGTCTTTCTTCTTTCAGTTGTACCGACACGCCTGGGCAAAACTTCACTCCCGAGGGACGCGAGGCGGTAGCGGGGTGTGATTGCGACATATACCCGGAGAACATGGGGCTGGATCTTGCCAACCTGACCAGTCTCACTCTCAGGATGGCGCTCGGTTGGTGGAGGATCCACCCGGTCCTGCGACATTGTGTGCGCCTGGAAGAATGTCACCTGAATGTCTTCATCGACGGTGGCCCAGATGATACAGGGGACGAGGAGGAGGACATGTCCGATGAGGAGAAGGAACCGTTCGAACTCCCTTCCCTCCGCTCCCTCGGTATCCGCTTCAAAACCTCGACGTTCAACGTCTTCTTCCGGCCGCTCCGCTGCCCAGCATTAACGGAGTTGATTATCGTCGATCGGACCTTGTACAACCACCCCGAACTGATGGCGTTCCTCCGGCGCTCGGGCAATCAGCTCTCGAGCCTGACTTTGCATGGAATCAGCGACCTCACCGCCGAGGACCTCACGGAGCTGTTCACGCTTCAACCCGCCATCACACACCTCAATTTGTCCTTCTGCGAAGGGACGTTCTGGGACGCTCTCGCGCGCGCGGACCCGCTTCTCCTCCCTGGCCTCGAGGAGTTCGTCGGTGAGAGCTTGGTGTCGCGCGATGTGCAGGGCGTTATGGACCTTGTTCATGCGCGATACCCCCCCGGTACAATCGCAATCTCGCACCTGAGGGCTGTCGTGGTGTCAGTGTGTGAGCTTGAGGAGTTGCGCCCCGCCCGGGAGCAGCGGCGCGCGCTGAAGAAGGCGATCAAGGGCTGGAGAAAGATGGGTATGTATGTGGGAACATGCCGGTGAATGAATATTTTTGTGTTGGTCCCGCGCTCGGCTGCTTCAACAGCCTCCAAGGAAATACGAGCGAGTTCATCATCAGTACCATCACTAGGATTTACCGCAAACATTTCTATTTGAACCTCATCGGCAACGGCAAGGGCACACACGCTCCCCAGTCCTTCATGGCGAGAATCTTGGCCTGGACTCAACACGCAAATGCTCGTGAAATATTCCAAGGTCGACCCTTGGCGTTGCCCATCGAAACCAGATTTGCTTGTTTTCCTGATGCCGACTCCAATATCTCGTCCGCTCCTCGTCGACCCCTGCGCGCATTTTCTTGTGTCTCTGCTTTGGGTTTCTTTCGTTTTCCTGCCAGGCCGTTCAGCATAGGTGCACAAGACGCCGATGAGTTTTTCGTAAACCACTTACCTTTGGCCATCAGGCCCTCGAAACGGGTGCCGCGCGCTCCGTACAGCAAGCTTCAAGTCATCCGTGGTACAAATCGACCACAACAACTCGGTTCAACTTTTATGTTGAAAAAAGTTGAATGTGGAACTTTGCATGTCGTGCTTCGAAAGAGAGTAAAAAAATACATAGCAATGGAGAGTAGATAAATAGTACAATTCAGATTTCAGACGGGGGAGACCGACGCCTCCGACCGACATAAGTATTACTGTAATGGTTTAATGCGCAGCGTGGTGAGGAATCACGACCTTGCGCCCCGTGATATCGAACGCTCTCAGCTCGGCAATGACCTTGTTGACATTCTGTAGCGGCTCGGCATGGACGTGGGCCTTCACAGTGCCCTGGCAGCAATGGTTTTTGAAGACAATCCCTACAATTTAATTTGGTTGACAGGACATACGTTGGCAAAGAGTTCTAGGGCGGCAACGAGCTAGGCGGACCGTAGGAGCTTCCGCGGACTGAATTCGGCGGTCAGTACGAGGTCCTGGAAAGATAATGCGGTGGGTTACTTACTTTGAACGCCCGAGCCGACGATATCTATGGTGTCAAAGACGAGATTGTCAGCACTCACACCCACCTAAACTCGGAGCGCGGTGAGTTGAATGCTGCGTGGGAGGAGTGAGGGAGCGTACCAGAACCAAGGAAGGGCTGCTGGGGAATTTGACGTCGTTCCCCCTGAGCGCGGCCATAGCAAGGTTGAATGCTGGATGGACAGCACGTCAGAAAAAAGTTTTATAGAAGTATTGAATGAACCCACTCTGACTATTTGCGATGAAGTCAATCGTCGTAGTGACGGTGAAGCCCGCGGCCGTCTTGTTCGTGAGCTCGATGAGATCGAAGGCCTCCGTTGCGCCGAGCTCGAGTGCGAGTTTGCGCGCAGCCGGTTTGAAATCGCAGACGTAAACTTTGAGACCGGGAGGTGAGAAAATATTCCAAGGCACTTGGGAAGGCTCACCAGTTGCCCCAAAGTGTTTCGCATATTGAACTGCGAGGTGCCCGAGACCACCAATCCCAAAAATCAGGACCTTGTCTCCCGGCTTGACCTATTGAAGTTGAGGACCAGCAACTAGTATCGCGTCGAAAGTGAGATAATAGCGCACCTTGGCAGTATCGTGAACCGCGTGGTATGCAGTGATTCCGGCGTCACTCGCAATTGCAGCCACCTCGGGAGGAACACCATCGGGCTAATGGTCGTCGAAATCAAGAGCTTAGAGTGTTAACAGGCACCGGATGCAAGTAGTGGCTTACAACGGGAACGAGCAAATCGGCGGTGGCGATGAAATACTCTGCATAACCCCCATCCTTGCCGAGGCCAATGTTGCTCGCGATAGCGGGGAAACCGTTTGAGGCGTGGACACACCCATCGACCATGAGGATCGAGTAAAGCTTCCCTATTTGAGCGCGCTGCTCGTCCACTTTGGATCCAAGCCTAGCCAGTGCAATTGTTTTAGCGCGCTCAATAACAAGCAATTGAACTAAATTGACTTTACAGAAATTCCACAGATTTCGTGACCCATGACGAATGTCCTTGTGTCCAGTTCGATCCCGCTCAACCAGGCAACATCGGAGTGGCAGACACCTGCCGCGGCAACCTTGAGCAAGATCTCGTCGTCCGCCAGTTGACGGATGGGATAGTTCTTCTTCAGGACGAGGTTTTGGTTCCCCGGGACGTAGACGGCTGCGAGCATGGTGGTTGGGATGGTCATTGTGTTTGTGTTTGAGAGGAGGGATGGGATGGGCCGACATAGGGATTCAACGGAGCAATTTATACCGCCAGAAGGGCTGTCCGCCGAGAAGGGCGAGCGAAGGGTTGTACCTGTTCGGACCTTCCAAGTCTCAAACCAGTGGGCGAATGGGACATCGGTAATGATAAGAATGCGGAGGAGGGATTGCGGAGTCGACTGGGAGATGAACGCGCATCACGGGGGTGTTTAATGCAGAAGAAAATCTGGAGCTCCGCCGTGTTACGGTCTATTGAGTTCTAGTGCGGTCGCCGCCGTGATGTGGGCGGCGGCGAAATGGAGCGCGTATTGAGCAACGAATATCCAGAGCTCCGTGTTACGGTGTTCTGAGAGTATTGGACCGCTCAGTGAGACTGTATGACCCTCCGTGCTGTGTCTGTTTACCTCCGTCCAAATGGAGAGCTCGAGATTTGAATCCTGAGGCTGTGGATTGAACGCCAGGGTCGACGGAAATGAAAAGGGATGAAGTAGAATATGGCTGGAGCAACATAATGACGTTTCAGTGTCGTCTGAGGGCCCTAGAACGATGGGCTGTGAAACTGTGGGTACGGTCATAGACAACCCCGAAGAGATTACAAGTTGAACACTTACATCTTCGACAATTCAAACTCACAAGGAGTTTACGACTCCCGCAGATTTTCGACCAGGTACAGATACACGTCCTCCTGCTGCTTCGCCCGAACTCCAGTGTGCAGCTCACCAATCAAAAGAAGCCAGTGGGCAACACCCGTCGTTCCTCAAGTTCTGGGCGCATACATCCCAGCGTGCACTCGTCAAACCCAGGCGCTTTGAGGAACGGGCCAGCCTTCATTCGCGTAACGCGAAACCCCGATTGAAAACCAGTGAGGGAGAAGGATCAAAGAAGGACGGCTCGGGGCGGAGAGAGGGAGAGGGATTGGAGCGCTAGTGTATATGCACAGCTCGCGCAGATCCGGGTAGGGCTGCGTGTTCGGCTCGAAAAGGATACCAGGCTGGACCCCAGTGTTTTCCAGGGTCAGTGCTGACAAGACGGGGAAGGGACCAGCGAGTAGTTTCAACAACGGGTCGCCAAGATGGGAGAATCGGATTTTGATGATTCCGATCCTATCCGCAGATGCAAGAGCTTCGCAGATGAGGGATTCGTCGCTGTGAATCGTTAAATCCACTTCGATTATGAGCTGCGACAACTTGGACCTCTCGAGGCACAACCGCATCCATTCCGAGGATGTGAAGACGATGTGACTCCAGAGAGGCGCAGTGTCGAGGGCGAGGCGGCGCCAGGAAGAGCAGATGTGGCTACAGGCCACCCAGGTATAATCCCCCAGCTTAGAACCCTCACACACCAGGACGAATATCGCGGCCAAGAGTTCGGGCGGTAGGCGGTTGATTATGAGGTTGTCGTTGTGGTTATGATCCGCTGGGGGTTTATCGAAGGTGATTTTATTCGGGGGGTCGGGATTGACAGGCGGTGGAATATCCGGGTCCGAAGACTTTGAGCGCGCTTCCTCGGGCGACGGCAAAGTTGCCGTCGGAATGATCCGCTATGCAAACAAATGACAACAATGTGGTTGAATTTTCAAGTTCAATCTTTCTCGTTTTACGCGCGAAGGAGGTAGTCTGGATCAATTGTCGAAAGTCTTGCCGTAGCTCGCCGAAACGTGATCAACACGGGACACCGCGTGATCTTCCCACAATTCAACATATGCGCCCGCGCCTCCTGGGCGTTCTAAAAAATCCATGAAAAATGGGTGTGCCTCCTGTGGGCTAGGGCAATCAATTCCGCATTTATTTAGAGGCACAGAACACGACATGTAAGTGGAAAACCCACGTGGATGCACGTGTTGATCACGCTTTACCAGCTACGGATCGGGACCCGACAATTGAATCAGACTCTAAATAAACTAAAAAATTTCGACTGTCTTAATTTTCGGTTTTATTTAGAGTCTGACATTTGGGAGACTAGCGAAGGAGGATACATTGTCGCAGATAACTATTCAGGTCAACGAAATAGGTTATAGTAGAACTTAGGATTTCAATGAGCAGCGTGGTGAGGTATCACAACTTTGCGGCCAGTAATCTCGAAGGCTCTCAACTCGTCAATGACCTTGTTCACATTCTCCAGTGGCTCGGAGCTGACGTGCGCTTTAACAATTCCCTGCCGACCCGCCTTAGGACAAACAAACCACACGAGAGGTCGAACACGTACCTTGGCAAAGAGGTTCAATACTTCGACCAGGGCACTGCGCGGACCATAGGTGCTTCCCACGACTGCAGAGGGTCGTTAGAGTGAGAATTAGAATTTGGAAGTGCGGTGTGTGACTTATTTTGAACGCCCGATCCGACGATGTCTATAGTGTTGAACACGAGATTATCGGCACTGGCGCCGACCTGGAGCCGGTCGAATGAGTTTGAGTTGACTCTCTCAACAAAAGGAGGGAGCGAGCGTACGAGAACGAGGGAAGGGCTGCTTGGGAAGTTTACATCGTTACCTCTGAGCGCCGCCATAGCGAGGTTGAATGCTGGATAATATACGCCACACGGTCAGAAGGAATTTTCGTCTCGGAGCTGACGCCCTCACTTTGATTGTTGGCGATAAAATCGACGGTCGTAGTTACCGTGAAACCCGCCGCCGTCTTGTTTGTGAGTTCGATGAGATCGAACGCTTCTGTAGCGCCAAGTTCGAGTGCCAATTTGCGGGCAGCCGACTTGAAATCGCAGACGTAGACTTTGAAATGATGTTACCATATGAGAGCATGCTGCAACTGCGTTAAGTAAATAAATCTCACCAGTGGCTCCCAAATGCTTCGCATACTGAAGTCCGAGGTGCCCTAGTCCCCCGATGCCAAAGATGAGGACCTTGTCACCCGGCTTGACCTATTAAACTCCAGGATGAGGAGGGGAAGTCCGAAGTATCAGAGGTGAGATTTAGCACCTTCGCACCGTTCTGAATAGCGTGGTATGCGGTCACCCCGGCGTCGCTTGCAATTGCGGCCACCTCCGGTGGAACACCGCTAGGCTAGATAGTCGGGAATTGAGAACATGGAATAAATAGGCACCTGGTGATGCGGCTTACAACGGGAACGAGCAGCTCGGCGGTTCCGATAAAATACTCGGCGTAACCTCCGTCCATGCCCAGACCATATGTGGAGAGGATAGCTGGCCCGCCGTTTGTCGGGTTCTGAACGGAACCGTCGATAAGGAGGATGGAGTACAGCTTCCCTATCTGAGCATCCTGCTCATCCACCTTGGCTCCAAGCCTCGTTGTCATTCAGCAGTAAGTACTCCGTGATTCAAAGTGGAATTAAAGCGAACTGACTTTACGGGCACTCCACAGATTTCGTGCCCCATAACGAATGTCCTTGTGTCCAGCGACACGCCGCTCAACCAGGCGACATCCGTGTGGCAGATTCCTGCTGCGGCGACCTTGAGCAGGATCTCGTTGTCTGCCAGTTCACGAATAGGATAGTCCTTCTTGAGGACGAGGCTTTGATTTCCGGGAACGTAGACTGCTGCAAGCATAGTAGTTGGGATTGCCATTGTGAAAGAAGAGACGATAAACAGGTCAATATGAGAATTGAAGAGGGCAATGATGATTTATACCTCGAGAAGGCGCAGAGACGGGATACATGTCGACGCTCAACTTAGATAATTGGCGGAGGTTGAATGAGACGGAGCAAATGAAACACCGGCGATTGCAAGTGAAGGCGGCAGCGAAATGGAGCGCATGTTGAGCAGACGAACATCCAGAGCTCCGTGTGACGGTGTCCTCAAGATATTAGACCGGAGAGACCATATAACCCTCCGTGCTGTGGCGGACGTGTCTGTGTACCTCCGCTGCAATGGAGAGTCCGACTTTTGGATTTTGAGGCTGTGGTCAACGCCAGGGTCGACGGAAATGAAAGCGATGAAAGAATGCATCATTATATATATGGCTTGAGGCTGGAGCCCGTGATCATGATGCTTCCGTGGTGTCGAAGGGCTCTGGAACGAAACGCTGTGAAACTGTGGGTACGGTCAGCCATAGAGGATCCCGAGGAAATCGCATGTAAATTGAACACTTACATCTTCGAAAGCAAACGGATTCAAGGCTCTTCTCACGTAGCTTTTGTCGTCGGTCTTGTCGTTGTGATCTTCCGTGTTGCAACTTGCGAACGCCCATCGGCTTGCCAGCAGACGTGAAGGACTCGCTTTGCCTGCAAGAGCCTCCTAGCCTCCCATTGAACCGCAACGGACGCATAAGAAAAATGCGGGTGGAAAAGTTTGCTTCTTCCCCGACAACTCGAAGTCTCGCATCGCCGCGGTACCTCAGAGTGCGCTGAAGCTCGATGCTCGGCGATCCAATGCGTGGGGTTGGGAGCGCCCCGCTTTCGTGCCGAGTGTCAGGAACCAAGTACGTTCAAACAGCCTGTGAACTCAGCGCTCGGCACAAAACTCGGCACGAGTGATGGGATCGAGGCTGATCTTCTTCCCTACTTCTGTTCACCGCGTTTTTCAGACGAGTATGCCTCTGGCCTCTTCCAGCCTCCAATCGAGCTGCCGCGTGGAGCCCCAGACAGGCCAACTTTCGAGATGTGGCGTCGTGTTGAAGGATCACCGTTGTCCATCACCGTCGCCCGCGCATCCCGACAGAATCCCACGATGGTACGACGTTCAGCAGCGTTCAGCAGCGTTCAGCCCAGTGGAGCATGGCAAACGGTCGTCTCTCCCCGACCACGCGAAGCCAAAGGTAGGCGAGTTTAGAATCGGAATTGGTGCAGAGTGCGGCTCAGTAAGTGCTCACAACTTTGCGACCACCGGGTCCTGTCGGGGGATTCCTACTGATCTTCGATGATCTTCCGCAGGCGCCAAAGTGTGAAATGTTGACGATGGGCGGTTCGATGTCCCCTCTCATGCGTGCGAGACTTGTCCAATTCAATATCCACCCCATCCTCACCTTGACGACTCCCGTCCGCAGCGCCTCCGGCAAGTCCAGCAAGGTATATAAACCCCAATCACACTCCTCGAAAATCCATAGCCAGGTCGTTTTCCATTGCCCATCTACATTCACTCCCCCCTTCCATTCATTCTTTCATATCCAACGCCAACATGCAGTTCTCCATCCAGCTCATCTCTGCTCTCGCGCTCTTCACCGCGTCTGCCCTCGCCGTGCCCCTATCCTCGCGCCAGTCCGTCGTTGACGCTGAGTGCACGGGTAAAGCCGTCGGTGATGCGTGCAGCATCACCTTTGTCCTCGGAACCTTCCAAGGCCGTATGTTTTATTTTCTTGTGCATCATTTCTGCGCGAATTATGACCTTCATTCACACAGACTGTGTCAACCCCACCGACGAAGGTCGCGTGGACACGAACCAGGTCTTCTGTGACGCGTTGAACAATGTCTAGGTATGTCTCTGCCCTGGATGCCTCCATGCCCGTATTCACACGAATAACTAGATATGCGCGGTCTATTGAACATCATGAAGGAGTTACTGTTGAGATACCATTTTCATTTGGAACGGGAGCGGCAATTCGGGTCGATACTGTGTAACTCACCTAGTTTGGGTTCATGCAGTTTTTGCCCCACACCATTTGCATACAGTTTCAGTGCAGGCTCTTCACTATCCCGCGCCTTGAAAGCGGATTGTTGTTCATTTGTTCCGCTCACTTCTTCCATGGCGTTAACACGCTCTCTGAGTCGCACCGGGGAGTATCCCGTCTCGAGCTCTCGGGTTCGGCATGCATCCCTAGATTAAGCCTCGCGATGTCAAGGCCTAACTGGACTACCTGAAATCGAACCGTGGGAACCAAATGATGCGGACGTTCAGCATTGCTGGTTCTATCGTGCTGGGGACAATCTCCAGTGCGGCAGTGTCAGACCTCAACGGTCAACTCTGGAACCACATCGAAGCAACTTCATCCCGAATGTGGCAGATCTGGAAGACCTCGAAGTCTTGATCTGGACATACAGCTTCAGGGTGGTCCTGACAATTTCCGAGCGGCAGATAATTCCACCCTCTCACATGAAGCCAAAACGACGGTGCCCAGCACCGCAGCTGATGTCTCAGCATGATGAATTATCATCAATTTTTCGGTCAAGAGGTGAGCGATCCGCCAGATCGTAACACGGACCTCTCTGACAAGCCCCCCAAATTGGGATGTCAGGGGAAAGGAGCCCGGAAACTCAGTTTATGAGTTCTCTGTGAGTGCTCAGTGAGGCTTCCAGATTTAGCACTTACCCACAAAACACAGGGAACGCAGAGACCGAACAGGCGGAATCCGAGAAGCCGACTCCCCCCAAGGAACAAATGGTACGTACCAAGAGTAAGACTCATCTCGAAAGCTTGAGTTACAGCAATTCACCAAACTGGACTTCAAGCTGGCGGCCAAGAAATCCAAAACAGGGTGCTTCACCGAGATACAGACCTTATACCCGCACAAATGCAGCGGCGCGGAAGAGCGGAGCATGCAAGCGGCAACACACAGCAGAGGCTCGCAATGGGCATGCGAACAAAGGGTGCTTCACCAAAATCGTGTAGCGCGAACAATAATCGGACCATGGGAACTATTCAATGGACAGTTTCTACACAACAGATTTCTTTGCGTGACCAAATCCAGGATCTACATCCAACAGGGGAATCTCGTCCAGAATATAGCCAGACTCCCGCATGCGGGAATGGCCCAACACATGAGCTGGAATAGTCTCCGTGCCACCAATTTCTGCTGTACCTTGCACTCCAGATGGTCTCTGAGCCTCGACATCCTCAGGATGGTCGGCTTCCTTCTGTGGATCTTCCCCCAAATCCACAAGACGCTCACGGATGAACGCAACAATCCCGGCGGACTTGGAGCCAGGAAGACCCCCTTCAGTGTGGATGGCTGGGAAGTCTTCATTCCACTGGCGTTGAAGCCGTTCACGTTGATAAAGGTGCACAATGCCCAGCGCAGAGAGTGGCCGTCTTCCTGAGTCTTGTTCAGCACAAGTACCCATCATATCACAGACTTTGCTGCAGCTCACCAAAAGCAAAATACAACACATTTGCACCAAAAAATAAAGCAAATGTCCCATTAAGAAAAGTCCAGAAACCTCCGAATGTGGCAATGCCATTGAGAACTGTTGAATCAGCCGTGTCGAGGTGATATTCTGTGGCCGATGATGACATTTGGATCAGGGTAAGTGTCACGGTATTTGGATCCGAGGTTTGACCCTCCGCAAAAGTTTGTAGACCATTGAACTTGGGGGTATATACTGACATGGTGGGGGGCTACTTGTGGAATAAGTGGGTGATTGAATGGATCGGGAAGTACATACCGAGAGAACATTCCACCCTACTTTTGCAATGACATCTCTCCGTGTCCAAGTTAATGTCCCAACTAGATTGGACCCACACTGGTTGGGAGATTCAGGTTTTTCAGCTTGATTTACAGTGAAAAACATCGTTTGTTTTTCAGACGTTTTTCAGTGAAAAACAAGGTGAAAAATTCAAACTTTCTTCACCACTATTTCAAGTGAAAATCGTTGTGAAAAACTTGAAACAAAATTCAGGATGATTCTCAGTGTGTTTTCACCAAAAAAATTCACTAGGTTTTCAGAGATTTCTCAGCGCAAAAGCAGGTGAAAAATGCAAAGCTTCTTCACCACTATTTCAAGTGGAAACCGTTCTGAAAAACTTGAAACCAAACAGATGAAAAATTCAAAACCTTTTTCACCCAAGTTTTGACGGAAAAGGGAGTCTAAAATGTGTGAAAAACTGCAGTGAAAAAAGTGGTGAAAAACTTGAAACCCGGTTTTCAATTATTCAGACATTTTCCAGGTGTTTTTCGCGCGGAAAAATGGGTGAAAAACTTGAAACCTGGATAAGATAATTCACAAAGGGTGAAAAAGCTCGGAGGCAATGCCCTAGAGCCTCAGAGTCCACAGAGGAGCTTGTAAGTTAACAGGTGGGATGTTGCTGGTGACCTAAATTTAAACTTCACAGTAAAGAAAGGATGGCAATTGGAGCACAGATCAGGACAGCATAATTGAAAGCCTTGAATGCATGTCCAATCTAACAATGGCACACAGTTGTTGCAGAGCAAACCAATCAATTCCAACACAGGCATCGGACCCAGTCAACACTTGTGACTCATTTAACAGCCCCCCAGAGAATTTGAAAAGGCTGATTATATTCTATCTGAGCACCGAATTTAATTCTGGAGCGGCGTGGGACATTTCTGGGTTCCGCGAGCCATTCCACCTTGTCCGCAGGGTCCGTCCCGACAAATCCCGCATGTCACCAACAAATTCCCAAACCAACTGTTGCCATCGTGGGTGAAGTCTCGTTATATTCGCTGGAAAAGCGAATTTAATTCTGGAGCGCTCAGAGCCGATGTTGGGTCCAACCAAGCATGCAGCCTTGTTTGCATCGTCCGTATGAGCAAATCCCGCTGCGCGCTGCCAAATTCGCGGACCAACTGCCGCCTACGCGGAAGTGTTTTGAAACCAGCCTTCGTCCATCGTTGTTAGGCTCGGTGCTGGCGAGCTGAGTGTGGATGTGGTTGCTGGTGCTTCCCGGTCATGCATATTCACTCGGTGAATCGATAAAGACACCTCTCTGGGCACAGAACCTCAGTGTTCAGCTTTCCTGACCACATCCGGCTTGAAATCGGCCAAAAAAACCCAAATATATTCCATTTGAGCACCGAATTTAATTCTGGAGCGCCGTGAGACATTTCTGGGTTCCACAACCCATTCCACCTTGTCCGCAGGGTCCATCCCGACAAATCCCGCATGTCACCAACAAATTCCCAAACCAACTGTTGCCATCGTGGGCGAAGTCTCGTTATATTCGCTGGAAAAGCGAATTTAATTCTGGAGCGCTCAGAGCCGATGTTGGGTCCAACCAAGCATGCAGCCTTGTTTGCATCGTCCGTATGAGCAAATCCCGCTGCGCGCTGCCAAATTCGCGGACCAACTGCCGCCTACGCGGAAGTGTTTTGAAACCAGCCTTCGTCCCTCGTTGTTAGGCTCGGTGCTGGCGAGCTGAGCGTGGATGTGGTTGCTGGTGCTTCCCGGTCATGCATATTCACTCAGTGAATCGATAAAGACACCTCTCTGGGCACAGAACCTCAGTGTTCAGCTTTCCTGACCACATCCGGCTTGAAATCGGCCAAAAAAACCCAAATATATTCCATTTGAGCACCGAATTTAATTCTGGAGCGGCGTGGGACATTTCTGGGTTCCGCGAGCCATTCCACCTTGTCCGCAAGGTCCGTCCCGACAAATCCCGCATGTCACCAACAAATTCCCAAACCAACTGTTGCCATCGTGGGCGAAGTCTCGTTATATTCGCTGGAAAAGCGAATTTAATTCTGGAGCGCTCAGAGCCGATGTTGGGTCCAACCAAGCATGCAGCCTTGTTTGCATCGTCCGTATGAGCAAATCCCGCTGCGCGCTGCCAAATTCGCGGACCAACTGCCGCCTACGCGGAAGTGTTTTGAAACCAGCCTTCGTCCATCGTTGTTAGGCTCGGTGCTGGCGAGCTGAGTGTGGATGTGGTTGCTGGTGCTTCCCGGTCATGCATATTCACTCAGTGAATCGATAAAGACACCTCTCTGGGCACAGAACCTCAGTGTTCAGCTTTCCTGACCACATCCGGCTTGAAATCGGCCAAAAAAACCCAAATATATTCCATTTGAGCACCGAATTTAATTCTGGAGCGGCGTGGGACATTTCTGGGTTCCGCGAGCCATTCCACCTTGTCCGCAGGGTGCGTCCCGACAAATCCCGCATGTCACCAACAAATTCCCAAACCAACTGTTGCCATCGTGGGCGAAGTCTCGTTATATTCGCTGGAAAAGCGAATTTAATTCTGGAGCGCTCAGAGCCGATGTTGGGTCCAACCAAGCATGCAGCCTTGTTTGCATCGTCCGTATGAGCGAATCCCGCTGCGCGCTGCCAAATTCGCGGACCAACTGCCGCCTACGCGGAAGCGTTTTGAAACCAGCCTTCGTCCATCGTTGTTAGGCTCGGTGCTGGCGAGCTGAGCGTGGATGTGGTTGCTGGTGCTTCCCGGTCATACATATTCACTCAGTGAATCGATAAAGACACCTCTCTGGGCACAGAACCTCAGTGTTCAGCTTTCCTGACCACATCCGGCTTGAAATCGGCCAAAAAAGCCCAAATATATTCCATTTGAGCACCGAATTTAATTCTGGAGCGGCGTGGGACATTTCTGGGTTCCGCGAGCCATTCCACCTTGTCCGCAGGGTGCGTCCCGACAAATCCCGCATGTCACCAACAAATTCCCAGACCAACTGTTGCCATCGTGGGCGAAGTCTCGTTATATTCGCTGGAAAAGCGAATTTAATTCTGGAGCGCTCAGAGCCGATGTTGGGTCCAACCAAGCATGCAGCCTTGTTTGCATCGTCCGTATGAGCAAATCCCGCTGCGCGCTGCCAAATTCGCGGACCAACTGCCGCCTACGCGGAAGTGTTTTGAAACCAGCCTTCGTCCCTCGTTGTTAGGCTCGGTGCTGGCGAGCTGAGCGTGGATGTGGTTGCTGGTGCTTCCCGGTCATGCATATTCACTCAGTGAATCGATAAAGACACCTCTCTGGGCACAGAACCTCAGTGTTCAGCTTTCCTGACCACATCCGGCTTGAAATCGGCCAAAAAAGCCCAAATATATTCCATTTGAGCACCGAATTTAATTCTGGAGCGGTGTGGGACATTTCTGGGTTCCGCAAGCCATTCCACCTTGTCCGCAGGGTGCGTCCCGACAAATCCCGCATGTCACCAACAAATTCCCAAACCAACTGTTGCCATCGTGGGCGAAGTCTCGTTATATTCGCTGGAAAAGCGAATTTAATTCTGGAGCGCTCAGAGCCGATGTTGGGTCCAACCAAGCATGCAGCCTTGTTTGCATCGTCCGTATGAGCGAATCCCGCTGCGCGCTGCCAAATTCGCGGACCAACTGCCGCCTACGCGGAAGCGTTTTGAAACCAGCCTTCGTCCATCGTTGTTAGGCTCGGTGCTGGCGAGCTGAGCGTGGATGTGGTTGCTGGTGCTTCCCGGTCATACATATTCACTCAGTGAATCGATAAAGACACCTCTCTGGGCACAGAACCTCAGTGTTCAGCTTTCCTGACCACATCCGGCTTGAAATCGGCCAAAAAAGCCCAAATATATTCCATTTGAGCACCGAATTTAATTCTGGAGCGGCGTGGGACATTTCTGGGTTCCGCGAGCCATTCCACCTTGTCCGCAGGGTGCGTCCCGACAAATCCCGCATGTCACCAACAAATTCCCAGACCAACTGTTGCCATCGTGGGCGAAGTCTCGTTATATTCGCTGGAAAAGCGAATTTAATTCTGGAGCGCTCAGAGCCGATGTTGGGTCCAACCAAGCATGCAGCCTTGTTTGCATCGTCCGTATGAGCAAATCCCGCTGCGCGCTGCCAAATTCGCGGACCAACTGCCGCCTACGCGGAAGTGTTTTGAAACCAGCCTTCGTCCCTCGTTGTTAGGCTCGGTGCTGGCGAGCTGAGCGTGGATGTGGTTGCTGGTGCTTCCCGGTCATGCATATTCACTCAGTGAATCGATAAAGACACCTCTCTGGGCACAGAACCTCAGTGTTCAGCTTTCCTGACCACATCCGGCTTGAAATCGGCCAAAAAAGCCCAAATATATTCCATTTGAGCACCGAATTTAATTCTGGAGCGCCGTGAGACATTTCTGGGTTCCACAACCCATTCCACCTTGTCCGCAGGGTCCATCCCGACAAATCCCGCATGTCACCAACAAATTCCCAAACCAACTGTTGCCATCGTGGGCGAAGTCTCGTTATATTCGCTGGAAAAGCGAATTTAATTCTGGAGCGCTCAGAGCCGATGTTGGGTCCAACCAAGCATGCAGCCTTGTTTGCATCGTCCGTATGAGCAAATCCCGCTGCGCGCTGCCAAATTCGCGGACCAACTGCCGCCTACGCGGAAGCGTTTTGAAACCAGCCTTCGTCCCTCGTTGTTAGGCTCGGTGCTGGCGAGCCGAGCGTGGATGTGGTTGCTGGTGCTTCCCGGCCATCCATATTCACTCAGTGAATCGATAATCACACGTTTCCGGGTCCCGGGGGCAGGCTGGTGATGCACGGGGAAGCCAAAGCCGCAAAATCGGCCAAAAAAGCTCAAATATATTCCATTTGAGCACCGAATTTAATTCTGGAGCGGCGTGGGACATTTCTGGGTTCCGCGAGCCATTCCACCTTGTCCGCAGGGTCCGTCCCGACAAATCCCGCATGTCACCAACAAATTCCCAAACCAACTGTTGCCATCGTGGGTGAAGTCTCGTTATATTCGCTGGAAAAGCGAATTTAATTCTGGAGCGCTCAGAGCCGATGTTGGGTCCAACCAAGCATGCAGCCTTGTTTGCATCGTCCGTATGAGCAAATACCGCTGCGCGCTGCCAAATTCGCGGACCAACTGCCGCCTACGCGGAAGCGTTTTGAAACCAGCCTTCGTCCATCGTTGTTAGGCTCGGTGCTGGCGAGCTGAGTGTGGATGTGGTTGCTGGTGCTTCCCAGTCATGCATATTCACTCGGTGAATCGATAAAGACACCTCTCTGGGCACAGAACCTCAGTGTTCAGCTTTCCTGACCACATCCGGCTTGAAATCGGCCAAAAAAGCCCAAATATATTCCATTTGAGCACCGAATTTAATTCTGGAGCGCCGTGAGACATTTCTGGGTTCCACAACCCATTCCACCTTGTCCGCAGGGTCCATCCCGACAAATCCCGCATGTCACCAACAAATTCCCAAACCAACTGTTGCCATCGTGGGCGAAGTCTCATTATATTTGCTGGAAAAGCGAATTTAATTCTGGAGTGCTCAGAGCCGATGTTGGGTCCAACCAAGCATGCAGCCTTGTTTGCATCGTCCGTATGAGCAAATCCCGCTGCGCGCTGCCAAATTCGCGGACCAACTGCCGCCTACGCGGAAGCGTTTTGAAACCAGCCTTCGTCCCTCGTTGTTAGGCTCGGTGCTGGCGAGCCGAGCGTGGATGTGGTTGCTGGTGCTTCCCGGTCATGCATATTCACTCAGTGAATCGATAAAGACACCTCTCTGGGCACAGAACCTCAGTGTTCAGCTTTCCTGACCACATCCGGCTTGAAATCGGCCAAAAAAACCCAAATATATTCCATTTGAGCACCGAATTTAATTCTGGAGCGCCGTGAGACATTTCTGGGTTCCGCGAGCCATTCCACCTTGTCCGCAGGGTCCGTCCCGACAAATCCCGCATGTCACCAACAAATTCCCAAACCAACTGTTGCCATCGTGGGCGAAGTCTCGTTATATTCGCTGGAAAAGCGAATTTAATTCTGGAGCGCTCAGAGCCGATGTTGGGTCCAACCAAGCATGCAGCCTTGTTTGCATCGTCCGTATGAGCAAATCCCGCTGTGCGCTGCCAAATTCGCGGACCAACTGCCGCCTACGCGGAAGCGTTTTGAAACCAGCCTTCGTCCATCGTTGTTAGGCTCAGTGCTGGCGAGCTGAGCGTGGATGTGGTTGGTGGTGCTTCTCGGTCATGCATATTGACTTGTTGAATCGATGCAGACACCTCTTCGGACACAGAACCCCAGTGTTCAGCTTTGCTGCCCACATCTGGCTTGAAATCGGCCAAAAAAGCCTAAATATATTCCATTTGAGCACCAGCGCCCCTCGCAGAGTCTCCTTTTGAAACCGGCCTTTGTGCATTCCGTTTAGGCTCTGTGCTCCTTAGCCTAGCGTGGATGTGGTCCCAAGCTGGTATGCCTCGTAGGTGCCAAACACGGGTTAGACCTTCGAGCCTCCTAACAATATGCTCCGGACGTAACTCCGGAAGGCTGTTAAATGAGTCAAATGTGTTGACTGGATCCGATGTCTGTGCTGGAATTGATTGGTCTGCTCCGCAACAACTGTTTGCCATTGTTAGATTGGACATGCATCCAAGGCTTTCAATTATGCTGTCCTGATCTGTGCTGCAATTGCCATCCTTCCTTTACCCTGAAGTTCAAATCTAGGTCACCACCAACACCCCACCTGTTAACTTACAAGCTCTTCTGTGGACTCTGAGGCTCTAGGGCATTGCCTCAGACCTTTTTCACCCTTTGTGAAGTATCTTAACCAGGTTTCAAATTTTTCACCCATTTTTGCAGGTGAAAGACACCTAGAAAATGTCTGAATAATTGAAAACCGGGTTTCAAGTTTTTCACCACTTTTTTCACTCCAGTTTTTCACACATTTTACACTCCCTTTTCCGTCAAAACTTGTGTGAAAAAGGTTTTGAATTTTTCATCTGTTTGGTTTCAAGTTTTTCAGAACGGTTTCCACTTGAAATAGCGGTGAAGAAGTTTTAATTTTTTCACCTGCTTTTGCGCGGAGAAATCTCTGAAAAACTCCTGGATTTTCTTGTGAAGAAACGCTGAGAATCTTCCTGAATTTTGTTTCAAGTTTTTCACAATGATTTTCACTTGAAATAGTGGTGAAGAAAGTTTGAATTTTTCACCTTGTTTTTTGCTGAAAAACGTCTGGAAAACAAACGACATTTTTCACTGTAAATCGAGCTGAAAAACTTGAATCTCCCAACCAGTGCCACGGACAAGTAGTACACCGTCCAGGAGGCCACTGTAGGTATCCAGCCAACTTAGCAGCAGATCACGATTTGCTGGACCATAAATTATGCCCTGGACTGGCACAACATACACCCCCATTTCCCCAGGGGCAAGGGTCAGTGAAATTGACACATTCTGAACCTCCGACCATGCAACATCGGGATCTGCAAAGGATGAGTACTAGTCTGACACAGAAACACCAGATTACCTGGAACTACTACCATCATACCAAACCTTGTCATGGTTATGAGTGGTTTTTGCTTCTGAAATCGGCCCCATGAGACCACCCGTGTTTGGATGTTGTATGCCGGCGTGAGATTAGCATCAAACGGGGTGTTGTGTAAGTCGGCATGCTTCTAGCCAGGGGTGGAGTGAGAATCATCAACTTTTGAGGGGAAGGGCACCAACCAGCAGGAGACTCGGTGTTCCGGGAGGACCATAGGGATCAAAAGGGTCCGTAATCTGCCCAGGGGTAAAGGGACTGACAGCTTGACTCGATATCCGTGTTGTGACCGGAGCAAAGACAATGATGTAAAGTGCAAATATTGGGACTCCGAGTCCAATGCACCAGATGATGACCCCCCTCAGAAAGAGGATAAGTTGAGACTCTCTCCTGAGGACGAAGTAAGTACTAGTAGTATGTGGTCAGGCCATGCAAACTGATTTCATCGCACCGAAATAACGGCCGTGCAATGGATCGGTTAAGAAGTATACGTGCGGGGGTATATGGTGGGTACAGTGGTGTACATCCCCCCAGGAATTCGAGGTGTTGACGGAGGAATGGCTCAGGGGACTTTGCAATAGTTGCAGTACGAAAGATGATGGAAAACATCAGTGTTATCACCATCAAAATGGAACCGGGAAGCCAGGGGATATTGTTGAAGGTCTGATCACTCTCTTGAAGTAGGAGGTGACCAATGTATAACACTCCTGTCATTGATCATGGGATGCCATTCAGATATTAAGGAAGGTCCAAGGCGCACCAGCAAATTCGAGAAGAGTCAACACCAAATCAATGATCGCCGAGGACGTGATTGGCCATTGAAGGACACTAAGCTCTCCGTAAGTACTATGGTAGATTCACAATGCAACCACCGCACGCGAGGAAGTGATGAACTATTGCTAGACATGTGAGGAGGCTCCAGGCAAAATTTTGGTGTAGAAGAGCCCAGATTATCAGGAACGGCATTGATCCCAGCAAGAAGCGCAAGGTCCAAACTCTGAAGACTGCATTGAAGAGGATGGATAGGCGGAGTTGCATGGTTCTGACTGTGCAACAAAGCCCAACCAATCCTCTTATATAGAACC
Organism: Mycena filopes; assembly: GCA_029281495.1. Lineage (NCBI taxonomy): Eukaryota > Fungi > Basidiomycota > Agaricomycetes > Agaricales > Mycenaceae > Mycena > Mycena filopes. The sequence continues at coordinate 1,926,546 of JARIHR010000002.1, read as the reverse complement.
TCGGGAGAACATCATGATATGTAGGTTGAAAGTGGCAGATTGAAGATGGCCTGCATCTAACATGTCAATCTGCAGCAACGGGAGCATGAATTAATCAGATGGGAATAGAACAATTCAGATGGCACGCAGTAAACTGTGATGCTCTCAGGGAGGCTTTTACATGTAAACTGCACAGAATGTTTCCTTTTTGGACAGTGAACACTATGTTGTCAATCTTTATGTACCCAACTTGTCGGAGGCCGTCGGAGGATTCTGTCGCCTGGCTGATTTCAGTCATACCTCTGAATTTTTCGACCCCGCAGGCCCCAGCACAGGGGCACTCAACTCAGGAGACTCCTTCTGACAATTTTTGGGCCCCATGATTTTGCCCTCTTGAATGAAGTCACAACAGCGGCCCAACATGTTAAATAGCACTGGATGCCTCAGTATGATGGATTATTGTCAAGGTCTCAATGTACTAGTAGCCCGAATAGCTAGCTAAGTCGCTCGGAGTCAGAACAAGAAATTAAGTTTGGGAAGAGGAGCCCGGAAACTCGGTTTCTGGGTTCTCTGTGAGTGAGGCTTCCGGATGAGCACTAACCCACAAAACACAGGGAATGCAGAGACCGAACAGGCGGAATCCGAGAAGCCAACTCCCCCCCACGAAATGAATGGTACGTACCGAGAGTAAGACTCACCTCGGAAGCTTGAGTTACAGCAATTCACCAAAGTGGACTTTAAGCTGGCGCCAAAGAAATCCACAACAGGGTGCTTCACCAAAAATGGACTTTAAACCCGCACAAGTGCAGCGGCGCGAAATGCGGGGCATACAAGCGGCAATACACCGCAGAGGCTCGCAATGAGCATGCGAACAAAGGGTGCTTCACCAAAACATGGACTTTAAACCCGCACAAGTGCAGCGGCGCGAAACGCGTGGCATACAAGCGGCAATACGCCGCAGAGGCTCGCAATGAGCATGCAAACAAAGGGTGCTTCACCAAAAATGGACTTTACACCCGCACAAGTGCAGCAGCGCGAAATGCGGGGCCTACAAGCGGCAAAACACCGCAGAGGCTCGCACTGAGCATGCGAACAAAGGGTGCTTCACCAATAATGGCCTTTAAGCCCGCACAAGTGCAGCGGCGCGGAACGCGTGGCATACAAGTGGCAATACGCCACAGAGGCTCGAAATAATGAGCCTGCGAGCGGAGGGTGACAGAGCCCCACTCGCAGGGTTGAACAGTAAGAGGTGGGCGGAGCCTGACTAAGATGCAGGATGCCCAGGCGAGAACAGGCCGAGCAGAGGCCAAGCCAACTCCAGCTGAGATTTCCGTTACAGGGAAATGCCAGTCAAGAGTAACCATCGCGAGCTGCCACCAGAGTAAGTCGAGCGCGAGCGGCACGCGCAGTTGTCGGTGATTATACAAGATAGGGGTTGCACCAATTGAAGCTGAGATTCCTCGGGCAAGGAGCAGTGGAGCAAGAGACATCCAGACTGAGCCATTGGGCTCGTTCTCCTCGCCCCCAGAGTCCGAGAGGAGTCCGAGAAAAGCACTTGTTCTGCGGCGGGCGTTGTCAAGGCGAAGTTCTCCTGAATCTTGAAGTTCCTCCCAGTCAGTCGGGGTTCCAGAGGATAGCAGAAGCCCAGAGGTCCATCAACAGGTCCAAGGCAAAGGATCCAAGAAACAGAATGCCCCCACAACAACGCAGTTCAAACCCTGCAAAAAATGGGCGAGCGCGCGGGAGGCAAGAGAGGAAACTGATCGACAGATGCTGTCGATCACGGATGAGGCATCCTCCGGGCCGCTCTCTTAGCTAGCCGGCTATGTGTGCTGGCTCGCGTTGCTCGCTCGGCACACTTCGCTGTCAAGAATTGAACTGTGGGAGCTATTTGATAGGCAGTTTCTAAACAACAGAGCTCTTTGCGTGAGTTAGCTCACCCAATCCAAGATCTACATCCAACAAGGGAATCTCGTCCAGAACATAGCCAGACTTTGGCATGCGGGAATACAATACGTGAGCTGGAATACTCCCCATAGTCGTTTCTTCTGTATCTTGGGCTCCAGATGATCTCTGAGCCTCAATATCGTCGGAATGATCAGCTTCACCCTTGTGGGGATTTTCCTCTAGATGCACAAGGCGCTCACGGATGAACGCAACAACCCCAGCAGACCCGGAGCCTGGAAGACCACCTTTGGTGTGGATGGCTGGGAAGTCTTCATTCCAGTGGCGCTGAAGCTGTCCGCGTTGAAAGAGGTGCACAATGCCCAGTGCGGAGAGTGGCCGTCTTCCTGTGAATCATTCAACATGAGTCCTCCATCATATCACAGACTTTGCCGCGGCTCACCGAAGGCAAAGTACAACACATTTGCACTGAAGAACAAAACAAACACACCATTGAGGAATGTCCAGAAACCTCCCAATGTGGTGATGCCACCAAGCACCGTTGAATCGGCGGTCTCAATGAAGTGTCTTGTGGGATATGGCGTGATTTGAAACAGAGTCAGTGTTGCCGTAGTCAGATCGAGTTCTCCAACCCCGCCACTGGGCTCTGACCGTAAAATGCCAATATCGGGTGTGTATAGTGTCCAACTGGATGGCTGTTGGGGAAGTTAATACAGTGCTTTCCATTAATCAACGAGACTGACAGAGAGAAGCCTCCAGTGACTCCACCCTTTATCTACCAGCACATCTGTCCTTGTCCAGGTAAGGCCCGACAAGAGTCGCGATCCACCAAGCAGTAATACACCATTCAATGTCCAGCCAAAATTATTCAGCAAATTGCCAAGCACATCGCGACTCTGCCACATAGCGAAGCTTTGTCAATAAAAAGAGAGAAGTGCAAACGACTCATACCTCATATATTGTGAACCCCTGCACTGGCACAACATAGACCCCGTATTCACAGGTGCCCGGTGCAAAGGACACTGAGATTGACAGTGTTGTTATCATCTCCCAGGGGTAGGGACCTATATTAAAGCCAGCTGAGTACTCTGAGTACTCCAGAGGATGAGTTAATTCAATCACATTGGACTAAAGTTTCATTCAGGCCGTCGAACACTGACTGTCCGCCATCACATTTGAGTGGAGACTCGCCCTTGACTGATGCTACAGCCTGAATGTTAAATAATTCCACAGGAAGATTATCGAAGCCGTTGAAGGGAGTCTATATGTAACACAGGAAAGTGAGCCTTGGGTGCTGATTCACGGGAGCGTGGACAAACCAAGAGGAGACTCGCATTTCCCGGCACACTGGGGAAATACCTACTAAATTGGTATGGACTGATCAATTTGCTGGATGTTCGGGTTGTGGCGGGCATGAACACGATTGCGTAGAGAGAAAAGATTGGGACTCCAAAGCCAATGCACCAGATGGTCCAGATCACGACGCCCCGCAGGAGGAGGATCAGGGATGACTCCCCCCTAAGACACAAGTTTAATTTAGAGGAAATGGGAACTTCAAGAAATTTGGCACACCGATGAAACGGGACGGTAACGCCTATGTGTAACTTGGGCTATATATGCTAAGAAGCGTGCACACTAATGCAACACACAACCACCACACAACTAACACACAAATCACTTTATACTCCCAAGAACTAGGCGTCTCTCCTTGGTTGAGTTCGGGTCCGAGCCGTAGTATGCGACTGCTGGCTTTAACTCTTTATGCAATTAATCTCCGGTCTATGATTGAACTAACGCCGAGGAACACTCCCAAACGACTCTGCTGCACTCCTTGTCTCGAAACAATACACCCTCGGGCGTATAATGAACTGGTTGGGTCTGGGTATGAGGATACTGAGTGATATATAGGCAATTCCGAGGAAAAGCGTAAATATGCACTAGGCGGAGTTTGTGTAGTTTGTTTCTGAAAATCCCTTCTCCCAAGGACTCCCTAGGGCAACACGAGGGCTATACTGCTTTCCACTAAACTGCTCCTCGGCGAGCTGGACCTTTGTCACTGACTTCGCCGGACTTGTATTCCCTTGAAAACACAAGAACGTTTCCGTACACTGGTTTTTATAAGGACCCAAGCGCAACTTGCAATTATCCAACGGTTCTACCGACTCAATCTGCCGAGCTGACTTCCCAAACTGTTCAACCTAGCAAGCGCCGCACTTGGTGTTACGGTCGAAACTAGCGTTGCAAATGCGAAAGCCCCTTCCCACAGTAGCCGCGCAGCCTTTGCGATACTCAAGTCTTCCCACTTGGTGCGTTTAGACGGTCCTGATTTATACGTGAAACAGCTGAGCCGCTTGCACTGTTCCCAACGCGAACTTATACTGAATGCGCAACTTAAGAGATGAACTCCGAGGAAGCCAACAATCCAACTTCGATTTCTACAGACTTTACAAAACAGAGGAAGGTATCTTTTATCTCTGCTTTGGAAGGCCCGAGCACACCCACACCGTCAAGGTCTAAACGATGAGCGGGGATGAACTGGTCTTCCTCAGCGTTTTCTACGTCCTTTTATACTACTGAGTCCATTGTACATGATAAGCAAGATTGAGTCAGAGAAAGAGAGCCACATCCTGCCTCGGCAACACGGAAACGCTGCCGGGCGTATTCGTCAGTTCGGCCTGGGGTTACAGTCATCAGTCTGATGCAACCCTCGGTCTACTTTGGGTATATTTCTATTGTCAACCCGGATAAACGGGTGCCGATGGTCTGCGTATGGCCGCGGCTGCCTCCATTAGGTACCTCGCTAGCTCATAGCACCTTCGTCATGCTTCCTCGGCGTAGATCCGCACGGCACGGTCATCTTAGGCAACTCAACATCGCAACTGGGTATCATCTCCGTCTAGCCAAAACTCCTTCTCAATATATCTCATCATCAACTATCGATATATCGCCGCGCAAAGCTGCATTGTGTTTCTCTCGTGAAGCACCACCTAAAGGCGTTCAGCGCGGGCATATAGACCATCTCTCAGATCCCCAGTATCCGACTAAACCAGCCTTTCACTGAATATATCCCTCGGAAGACCATGTCTATGTTCCCTGCAACTCCCAACTCGTTCTGTGTCGTTGTCCAATCCTCGTACAGGCTCCTCGACCCTTGCAGACTACCAGACTTTGATAGTTCCTCCTTGTTTAGTGTATGATTCCAATGTAACACTTGTAAACCGCGCCTAGCATTGTTCAACATACTACAGCCAGTAGCCGGAGCTCACTCTGACTCTCCTTTATACCACCGAGCAGAGGCCTAACGTCCCTAACTTAAGTCCATTAGAAGGCTAATCATGAAACGACACAACACCTGTGTCACGACATCTGGCTAAACTTTGCGATTAGCCTTCTAATGGACTTAAGTTAGGGACGTTAGGCCTCTGCTCGGTGGTATAAAGGAGAGTCAGAGTGAGCTCCGGCTACTGGCTGTAGTATGTTGAACAATGCTAGGCGCGGTTTACAAGTGTTACATTGGAATCATACACTAAACAAGGAGGAACTATCAAAGTCTGGTAGTCTGCAAGGGTCGAGGAGCCTGTACGAGGATTGGACAACGACACAGAACGAGTTGGGAGTTGCAGGGAACATAGACATGGTCTTCCGAGGGATATATTCAGTGAAAGGCTGGTTTAGTCGGATACTGGGGATCTGAGAGATGGTCTATATGCCCGCGCTGAACGCCTTTAGGTGGTGCTTCACGAGAGAAACACAATGCAGCTTTGCGCGGCGATATATCGATAGTTGATGATGAGATATATTGAGAAGGAGTTTTGGCTAGACGGAGATGATACCCAGTTGCGATGTTGAGTTGCCTAAGATGACCGTGCCGTGCGGATCTACGCCGAGGAAGCATGACGAAGGTGCTATGAGCTAGCGAGGTACCTAATGGAGGCAGCCGCGGCCATACGCAGACCATCGGCACCCGTTTATCCGGGTTGACAATAGAAATATACCCAAAGTAGACCGAGGGTTGCATCAGACTGATGACTGTAACCCCAGGCCGAACTGACGAATACGCCCGGCAGCGTTTCCGTGTTGCCGAGGCAGGATGTGGCTCTCTTTCTCTGACTCAATCTTGCTTATCATGTACAATGGACTCAGTAGTATAAAAGGACGTAGAAAACGCTGAGGAAGACCAGTTCATCCCCGCTCATCGTTTAGACCTTGACGGTGTGGGTGTGCTCGGGCCTTCCAAAGCAGAGATAAAAGATACCTTCCTCTGTTTTGTAAAGTCTGTAGAAATCGAAGTTGGATTGTTGGCTTCCTCGGAGTTCATCTCTTAAGTTGCGCATTCAGTATAAGTTCGCGTTGGGAACAGTGCAAGCGGCTCAGCTGTTTCACGTATAAATCAGGACCGTCTAAACGCACCAAGTGGGAAGACTTGAGTATCGCAAAGGCTGCGCGGCTACTGTGGGAAGGGGCTTTCGCATTTGCAACGCTAGTTTCGACCGTAACACCAAGTGCGGCGCTTGCTAGGTTGAACAGTTTGGGAAGTCAGCTCGGCAGATTGAGTCGGTAGAACCGTTGGATAATTGCAAGTTGCGCTTGGGTCCTTATAAAAACCAGTGTACGGAAACGTTCTTGTGTTTTCAAGGGAATACAAGTCCGGCGAAGTCAGTGACAAAGGTCCAGCTCGCCGAGGAGCAGTTTAGTGGAAAGCAGTATAGCCCTCGTGTTGCCCTAGGGAGTCCTTGGGAGAAGGGATTTTCAGAAACAAACTACACAAACTCCGCCTAGTGCATATTTACGCTTTTCCTCGGAATTGCCTATATATCACTCAGTATCCTCATACCCAGACCCAACCAGTTCATTATACGCCCGAGGGTGTATTGTTTCGAGACAAGGAGTGCAGCAGAGTCGTTTGGGAGTGTTCCTCGGCGTTAGTTCAATCATAGACCGGAGATTAATTGCATAAAGAGTTAAAGCCAGCAGTCGCATACTACGGCTCGGACCCGAACTCAACCAAGGAGAGACGCCTAGTTCTTGGGAGTATAAAGTGATTTGTGTGTTAGTTGTGTGGTGGTTGTGTGTTGCATTAGTGTGCACGCTTCTTAGCATATATAGCCCAAGTTACACATAGGCGTTACCGTCCCGTTTCACCGAACTAATGGACGTGCAATGGACCGGTTGAGCAATATACGTGCAGGGGTATAGGGCGGGTGCAGGGGTGGGCACCCCCCAAAAAATTTGAGCCGCTGAGCGTAGATCCGTTCAGGTGATTTTGCAATTGTCGCAGTACGGAATATCGCCGAAACGGTTAAGCCGACCAGTGATATGACAAACACTGTGGTGACTTGCAGGTGGATGCTGATGAAAAAGTGGAACACCTGATCGCCCTCATCCTACCAGTCTTGCAAAACATCGAGCAGAATACCGCAGACTATTCCTACCGCCATCGTGAGATCAATTTCATGGGCAACGGGGATTGACATACCAAGAATCTCAAGGAGTGTCGAGATTAGATACATAATTGCCAAGTGTTTCGAGGGCCATCGGAACACGCTAGTAGGGCCCTCTGAGCATTTTAAATAATGCAGGACAGCACATACGCGAGGGAGTGGTGTGTGAAGATTACACATAGCCCAGCGAGAATAAACCAAGTCGGATTTAAACCGGGACCTAGCCATGCACTTTGCGATGTCAAGAACGATCGCGAATGATAATAGTGTCCATAGAAGCAACAGGCACAAGGTCCAGACTCTGAAGACAGGGTTGAATAGGAACACTAGTCGCATAGTCGGGGCACTGGAACTCGAGTGACTACTCATGCCTTCCTTATATACGTGGCCCCAAGTGGAAGCCTTCAGAGATGAACGCGGCCCTCTCAGCAGTTCCAGCTGAGAACATTTGATTTGAAATGAAAGTTGGCCCTGCCAGTGAAGAAGGTTGCTCCGCTTCAATTTCGCCTCGGAACTTCAAAGAAGCTACTCTGGCAGTGTTCTGCATTGCTTCGGATATGAGAGGGAGTGAGCACAGTGAGATCTAGAACAGCCGCGCACTATTACTACATAGCGCTAAGACCCAGGAAAAACAATACACCGTCTGGACACCCGCGTTGGTAACAGGGCCTGGCCATGCACTGGATGGGTGCCGAGGAGAAGTTTCGCTACATGACTATCCTTGTCAAGGCTGAAAGACGCTGATAAGCGGTCCAAACTCCAGGTGACGACCGAGATCAGAAAGGTACAGAGCGATATCGATAGAAGCTTCAGATTTCATCAAGGCATCTAGTGGGGTTAGATTGCAGACCAGAGGAAGTGGCAGGTGCGTCAATGCCGCATGCATGCTGAACCGCACTAGATCGTTGGGAAGTCTTAGGCAAATCGAACCGTGGGAATATTTATTTCGTTCGTGCGAACATATAAGGTTATGCATATTGGCCGAGATTTTATATGCCGCACATTATCGGCAGCGACCTAGGACTATTTTCGGACCTCAATATCTCACCAGCTGGCTGTACGACTACTCCGAGATCGAGGTCCAGTAGAGACATTTTGTCAGTATCTGTCGACGTTCTTGAGCCCACAATAGCGCGACAATTGTGACGTGCCATCCGGCTGAGCTGCATGACTCTGGCCCAATTATCGAATTTGAGCCACGGTCCAAGCGTGATCTCACGCCGGCAACTCTCCGGCACCGGTCATCACACCGCCACGTGGTCTTCTCACGCTCTTCCTCTCCCATTCCACCGCCCACGATGAGCGACCCCGTCGCTGAGAAGTCTGGCTTCCTCAAGATGTATTAGTACTGTACCCGCTGTAGCAATAAGCTTACCGTGCGCCAGGTACATGTCCAATCACCCCGACACCCTCGTCGCCTACGCGAAATGGTACGGCAAGGTCGCAGAGCCCATAACCAGCGCGGAGATGTCCGCCATAGACACAAAGGTCACCCTCGCCGCTTGTGTTGCGTCGTGATCTATGAAGTTGAACTGGCTATACCGCAGAGCATGACGCTCACCTGCACACTCAAGGACGGGAGCAAGAAGGCCGTGCGCGTCGTGCTGGACCCCCCGCTGTCCGGCTACGAGGACGTCAAGCCGCGTCTGCTCGAGATGAAGGCCCTTGCGCAGGAGGGCCTCGGCATGGTGCGTCTCCTCTCATCGCATCATGCGCGAGACTGATCGTCGCGAACTCTTGCGCGCGCACAGATCAAAGCTCCCCCTCCTCACGACTTTCCACCTCCCGCGCTCCGTGCTCACCACCCTCATCCCCATCGCCGCCCTCTTCTACTGCACCTTCTTCCCCCGCCACAGCACCGGCGCGCTCTTCGCCCCTGCGCGCTTCGTGCACCACTACGTGCACGGCACGCTCCTGGCCGTCATCTGGGGCTTCATGTGCTCCATACACGCGGCGGAGACCGTTTACACCGTGTCCATGATGCGGAAGCATGCGGGGAACTTTTCTACTGGGGTGTGTCCCACTTCTTCTCGTCTCGTCTCGCAGCATTTTCAGGCGCTTATTCTCGCGCGATAGCTGGGGTACATCGCGGGCACGATTGCGTTTGGGTTCCCTATCGTCATGGATATGCGACGGAGGATTCAGGCCGCGCGTATTGACTCTGTAATGAAGATACAGTGACCCTTGAATATTGCTTTCCGACTATTTGGCTGCGACTCCAAACTTCTGAGCAAGGACAATTAGACTGTTGAGCCCGCAAGGCCTCCATTGGCAGACAAAGCCGTCCTTAGTTTCCCGAATTTGACTGAAATGCCGCCTGGTCAAACAGACCAGGGAAGGAAAGATCCGGAGGCCTGAGGGTGCAGGACGCGAGGATCCCCTCAAGGGCCAAATCTGCCCAAATGATTCTGATGCGCACGAACGGGGGTGATCGGAACCTGGTGAAGCGGGCGGCGTGCGCGGCCTTTAGCCCGCTGTCCAGGGCGTTGGCGTTCGTATGCACGACACGGTATTGATATTCTACCGCTGATTCATAGTTTCCGTTGGCCTCGAAGGGCTGAGACAACCAATGTATGCGCGCTGAACGGTCGGGTATCATTCCCAGTAGAAGACCAGAGGGCGAGAGGAGCGGGAGAGGGTCACATGTGACACTTCGCGTCACCCTCTCCGGCTCTCCCGCTCCCGCATCCTCCTCTGAGTCCCTAGCCTCAACCTTTCCTCCGACAATCTCGCGCGCCACCTCGGGGCACTCTGTCTTGCCTTGAGTCTGTGAGGCTTCCAGGAGTAATTAGTACCGCCTGTGTCCCCCCATCAACTGACGGCCTCTTGACTCTTACCTTGACTCTGCGGACACGTCTATGGGCTCTCTCGTCCTCCCAGACGATATCTGGCAATGCATCGCATCCTTTCTCCCAAGCAGCTCTATCGCGCCCTTGATTTCGGTCAACAGGGCATGGTATAACATCGTCCTCGACGCCAGGTACCAAGAGATCCACTGGGACAAGGTGGATGCGGCCATGACTAGGACTCTTGTGCGCCTACGGTCAGTGGACGTGCCCAGGCATTGAGACATCGAATGGACCAAGGACTGACTCGGATTACTAGGACACCCTCCATCGCAGCGCGAGTCCGGCGCCTCCACATCCGCGCGTGGTTTATCGAGTACCTCGTCAACAAGGAAGCGCTGGCGGCGCCCTCCTACGTGGGGACCTCCAGGCGCTGGGTCGCGCGGCACTTCCGCCTCCCGTCGACGCCGCCTCGCGTCGCACCCAGCGCGAGCGGCAAATCCTCCGCTGCGGCGGACATCCTCGCGTCCATGACCCACGCCGTGCGCCTCATGACCCAGGTCACCGCGTACAGCTTCGAATGGCGCGACCTCGCCCCCACCCCGGGCACGCTCCGTTTCCTCACCGCCGCGCGCACGGCCTTCGGGGCCAGCCTGCGCACGCTCACGCTGCATGCCCAGCTCGACAACTTCGCGCGGCTACTCTCCACGGTGGACTTTGACAACCTCGAGGAGCTCGAGCTCTCCTTCGACCACGACGCGCGGACGCCCAGCCCGGACGCCACTGCAGCCCTGCTGCAAGACACCATCGCGCCTTTCGTGAACCACTTCCGGCGCTCCATCGGCAGCCTCGTCATCGCGTCCGCCTCCAAGGCGGATTTATCGCCCCTGCTGCACGCGCTGGAGACGCTTCCCCCACCTGCACAGGCTCACGGCACGCTTCGCCTTCGACGCGGCGCACCTCGCCGACCCCGCGGGCCTCGTCCGCGTCCTGCGCGCCAACGCGGAAACGCTCGCGCGCGTCGAGGTCGGGTGGGCGTTCGCCGCCACTGCCGACGACGACACGCCGCTGTCTACCTGGCCCGCCTTCTCACGCGCGGTCGTCGCACCGGACGACGACTCAGGGATGGCGGTGCCGCTAGCCGGCCTGGAAGCGCTCAAGATCCCCGCGCTGACGACCTTTGACGGCACCCTCGCCTGCCTGCGGCGCTCCGCTAACACCGTTAACCTCCCTCCACCTCGTCGAGCACTTCCTGTCCCATGAGGAGCTCGCCGCCCTCGTTGGCGTCTTTGCGCATCGGCAGGGATACGAGGGCGGGCTGGAGGAGCTGTATGCGGGGGTGCGCAGTCTGACGGTGGCGACGCTGGACCTGCTGGCGGGGCGGCTGCCCGGGCTGCGAGACCTCAGTTTGGTGCTCGCGCCGAGTACGGTGGCGGATGTGGTGCATCGGGATTCGGTGCCGTCCGACTTTTGCGTGGGGCTGACGGCGCACGTATACAGCGACTGGGCGCTCCAGAACGTCGGTGCGTGCCTGCGTTATAGTTCTACTAAACACAATGCTGACTCGCGTATGTAGGAATCTGGGAGAAGCGCTTCATCGAGACGCAGATCTCGAGCTCGGAGGAGACGGCGATTATGGAGCACATTGCGCGGTGTGTGCCGAGTGTGAAGACTTTCAAGGGCGGGAGGAAGACTGTTGGGGTGGTTTGTCGGTATATGAGCTGAATTTATCATGGATTTTATTAGGGGACATTTGGTGCAATACGTTGTGCTACTGGAGGCGTGTCCAAGACAAAAAACTTGACTTTCAGACTTGAGCGGCGCCACGTGCAACTTCGGAGACTTGTCATGGCTTCGCTGCCTCGACAGGGCTTCGGGCTTCTCTGCCTGGAACGAAATGCTGCAAGAATGAGCGCCAAGCTGGAGTTCGCGGTCACGCGCGCGATCCGCTGGAAATGCACCCGCGATGCGGACAAGTATAGGTGGGTAATTGTATTGAAGGGCATTCAACGACTGGCTGAATTTCCCGAAGAGTTGCCAGATGTCATGTCGATTTTTTGGTGGTCTTATACTTCAGATCCGAAACAGTCAGGTTAGTGTTATTTTCCGCGCTGAAGCCCACAAGCAGAATATCCTCCAACCCGAGGTTTTCTTTCGTCCGAAGCTTCAAGTTCCATACGCAGCTTGGCTTCACGACTTTGCTGATCCGTCTATTGTACCCCTCGTCTTCTCATTCAACGCAAAGACTCCGGGGCCATTCAACGGATGCAAAGGCTGCATGTGATGCCCGATATTCTTCCAACGCAGTTTAAAGTCGACGGATTCCGACCCAACCACTGACCATTCTAGCCAAAATGCTCTCTTCGGTCTTCGTCGTCGCCGCTTGTGCGCTCTTACCCTTGGTTCAGGCGCAAGGTTAGCTGGTTGAGCCGCCTTCAATGATTCATACTTGCTTACATTCCTCGTCGACCAGCCTGCCCAACCATCCCGTCCCTGACAAGCTACAGCAACACCGCCCTGCCTGACCCCTTCACCTTCGCGAACGGCGCAAAGGTCGTCACCACCGCCGACTGGGCCTGCCGCGCAGCGGAAATCAGTACCCTCCTGCAGATGGACGAGCTCGGTACCATGCCGGGCACGCCGCAGAGCGTCACCGCGTCCTTCGCGGGCAACACGCTCACGATCACCGTCACCGACGGCGGCAAATCTATCTCGTTCGCGCCGACGATCACGTACCCCAGCACCGGCACCGCGCCGTTCCCCGCCATAATTGGGATCGGGGGGATTAGCATCCCTGCGCCTGCTGGGGTGGCCATTATTAACTTTAATAACGATGATATGGGGTTGCAGAATGACGCGAGTAGTCGGGGGCAGGGCAAGTTCTTCCAGCTCTATGGGAGTAACGCGTCTGCAGGTCTGTGTGTTCGATTTCCTGGTTGGAATTTTGATTTTGATTTCGGGGACAGGTGCGATGATGGCGTGGGCGTGGGGGGTGCGCCGGATTATGGATGCGCTTGAGAAGACGACTGCGGCCAGAATCGACGTGAAGCGCGTTGGTGTGTCTGGATGTTCGCGGAACGGCAAGGGTGCTCTCGTTGCTGGTAAGTAACAGCAGCACCATTCATTTGATCTCCGGTTGAGAAAACCTGCTAGGTGCCTTCGAGCCCCGAATTGTCTTGACCATTCCGCAAGAGTCGGGATCGGGCGGGACGGACAGCTGGCGTATTTCGGACTCGATTAACAGGAACGGCACGTCGACGCAGACGGCGTCAGAGATCATCGGCGAGAACGTCTGGCTTTCGACCAATTTCAACCAGTTCGCGACTAGCTCAGTGAACAAGCTGCCCTTTGACCACCACCTGCTCATCGGTATGGTTGCCCCGCGCGGCTTTTTTGCTATCGATAATGTCGGATACGACTGTACGTGTTATATTCCTGTTCAATCTTGCAGACCAAAGCCCTGAACGACGTTTTCTTGTAGGGCTGGGACCGCTCGCCTCATACGGTGCCTTGGTCTCCGCGCGCACTATATGGAGTGCGCTCGGCTCGCCGAGCACGATGGGCTACTCGCAGGCAGCGAACCACGTGCATTGCTCCTTCCCGTCGAGCCAGCAGACACAGTTGAACGCGTTCGTGAACAAGTTCCTCTTGAACCAAGCGACGAACACCAACATCACCGAGACCGCCGGGGGGTACCAGTTTGCGATCCCGAACGCGCAGTGGGCGCCGTGGACGCCGCCGGCGGCGCTTACGCCTTCAAACGGGTCTACGACGACGACGGTGGGAGCACGACGACGGTGGGGACTACTACAACGCCGGTGACGACTCCGACGGCGCCGCCCACAACTACAGTTAGCACTCCGGTTTCTACGCCCACTGGCGGCACGGCGGCGCATTGGGAGCAGTGTGGCGGGCAAGGTTTGTCTTGCATTGTATGCAGTTGTTCTACTTCTGAGGCAAATTGCAGGTTGGACAGGGCCCACTGTATGTGCGGCGCCGTTCACTTGCAAGGTCGCGAACGCCTTCGTGAGTCGCGGTCGTCCCCACTCGTTCCTCGAAATGTCTGAATTCCCCTTTAGTACAGTCAATGTTTGTGAGCGCTGTAATTTGGTCTGTCGTATCACGATGTTGTACTACTATTCGAACACAATTTCATTGCTGATTTCCTTCGGTTGAGCTGTCGAACATCCGCTGGCGGAGAACGGGTTGACATAGCTTGAAATGTGACGTAACGCGTCGCGTGACGTCACCAGCGCGTTATCGTGGCTTGTTTGGCCTCTCGGCTTTCTCCGACCACCACCTTTCTCTTGCGGTCTCCACTCTCCGTTCCGCATTTCTCTCCCGATCCTCGACATTCCAACTCTTCCCTGTGTCAGCCACCGTCTCCTGCGTTCCTTCTCGATAATTACCACCGCAATGGCCGACGGCGAGCACAACTTGAAATACTTACTTGATCAGTACGCCTACGACGAGCACGGTGCCACGGCGAACAGGGCTGGGGGTCTATTTTCGCGTGCGCAGGTCGGAGCGAACATCCAGGGCGCGACAAACGGACATCGCGATGCTTGCTGAGCGAGCAACGCGTCGTCGCTAATCCCCAGCCCGAATGCCGGAAGGTCTGAATCACTAACCTTGTTCCCAATGAGGCTGCTGCGCAATCTCTCGTTTCGCCTGCACTTACTGACTGACAGGGCTCATGGTGGGATCGTATTCCTGGATATGACTCAGACTCAGACTCGGGCTTGCAAGTAATTCGAAAAATATATGCAGTGCCACGGGTGTGTAGTAGCCGCTCTGAATTTTGACAGACTGACCGGTTCGACACCAGGAGATGTTGACTCTGCTGCGCCGTTTCTGGGCGCCAGCCTTCCATTTGTTGCCTCCATGTATTTTACCTGGGGTTCTGACACACTCCTGTGCCAAATCCGAGGTCGACCGACGGTCGGTCGTGTATTTTTGAGGCGCTTACAACGTCCAGCCAGACTTGGGCCAGAATATTCATTTAGCTTGCTAGGGAAGGGCTCCGTGGCACGTGGGTCGCTGCTCAATATCACTCACCGTTGCTTGCCAGTCGGGAGTTCCAGGCCTTTCAAGTTGCAGCAGTTATTTACCTCTTTTTGGTTGGCAGTGAGAATTAACCTCCTCCTCCTCGCGTTCAAGCGAACCTTCTTTTTAGGCAGGTCCGCGGCCTGCGCCCGAGTCGCAAACACGGTACCTTCGAATTGTGGTGTTCCAATCTTGCTGTTATTTTGTGTGGTCCCACAAGAAAACCTCGGCGGTACAAGGCGATTATTTTTCTCAGTCAGTGTGCATCCCGTCCTCACTCTTCCGTTTAGCCGAACCTTCGATTCAGTTCCAATTCCTACACTCGATTTACATGGTGCCTCCCATCTCACTGTCATTCGTGTGGCCTCCGTTTAACCGAACTTTGTTTCGACAGTGCACTCCAATTCCTACGTTCCAGTCGTAAACGGTACACTCGAATTACATGGTGCTCCCATCTTACTGTCATTCGTGTGGCCTCCGTTTAACCGAACCTTGTTCATGCAGCTCTAATTCCTACGTTCCAGTCGTAAATGGTACACTCGAATTACATGGTGCTCCCATCTTGCTGTCAATCGTGTGGCCCCACAAGAGCACCTCCGCGGTAAGATTACCGCTCCAATCGCTACAGATACCAAACCAACTCCAACTTGTACCTTCAACGTAACATTTCACCCTTCCGTTTCCACCCTTGTCGGTTATTTTCGTTCCCCGGCTATGGGATTGGCGGTGCCGAGTGGGTTGTGGTTTATTTTATGTATACCAACTGACTCCAACTGACATCTAGACAAGGAGACACTGCCCTCTCAGAATTGCGCATGGTCCTCTCTGGTAATTCGTCCCTGTTTCAAGTGGGTATCCAGCGCCTGAATGGAGTCAACAAGGCCAAAAAACAGGTACGACCCCAATTATTTTTTCGCGCCATATAAAACGGCCACCAAGTTCGAGTTCAGCATTGAGCGCCCCGAACGCCTCCAAGACTCCAACGGCGCCCGAGGTCTGACGGGGATATTCGGTTCGCCCACGCGTCGCGGTATCGACTTTTTTTGGTCCGACAGGCGTGATCGTGTCGCCGG
Source organism: Mycena filopes (assembly GCA_029281495.1). NCBI lineage: Eukaryota > Fungi > Basidiomycota > Agaricomycetes > Agaricales > Mycenaceae > Mycena > Mycena filopes. The sequence continues at coordinate 1,910,316 of JARIHR010000002.1, read as the reverse complement.
TGATTGGTACTTGCTGAAGTAAGCATCGCGCCAATTCAGCAAGCGACTTGTCGTCTTCAGATTTCTCTACCGGCGCTCTCTTCGCCGGCGTACTTATTGCGCCCCCCGCGTCTATGGCCAACCCCAAGCACCCCTTCCATCCAAACATGATTGGCCCAACCGCGTCCTTCTACGACCCCGACCAGCAATGGGACTATCAGCAGCAGCAGCAGCCCCAGCCCACAGACCAGCAATTCCACTTTGCCTACCCGGCGCCTGGAGCGTCGTACGAAGAGTTAATGGCCCAGTATTATCCCCCACAGCCCCAGCCGGAGCTCCACCAGCATGTCCAGTACCCCGTCTATCCTCCTGTGCAGTCCACGAGCAGCCAGAATCCGAATCCGAATCCCAGCCCCAGCGCCAGCTCCAATGCGAGATTGAATCCCGCTAACACGAGCCCCCCGCCGGCCTCCGCTGCCTCCGGCTCGGCACCAAAGCGCAAGCGGACTGCTAAGAAGGCGGCGCCTGCGCCCCAGCCCTCCTACTCGGACAACAGCGACTCGGACGACGGTTTTGGGGCATTTGGCGGCGGAGCTGGTATCAGCGTCGGAATGGGGGGTCTCGGTGTCCGCAGCAAGGGCGCGCGACTGTGAGTGGTCCTTGTCCCCGTCGTGTTCGGTGCTGATTTATTGTTTCGTCGTTTCTCTCCTTTCCCTCCTCGTTTCGCTCTCTCGACGCCAACCGGTATACGCCCTGCGCCGCTCCCCGCCCGATTACGTGCTGAAAACTTGCTTCTCCCCACTTCTTTGGCTCCCGGATTGCCCTCCGACCCATCCACCTCATCTGACTTCCTGCCTTCCCCCTTCCTCGCCACCGACTCTTCTCGCGGATATTCGGCGCGACCCATGCTGCGTCGTCCTCCCAACGTGCTCGCGATCCGCACTCGCCGTCGTCATCGTACGCCCTACACCGCCATTTCATCAATCGCCACCCTCCTTCCCTCACCTCGAATTTGTGCCCACGGCGACCCGCACCGCTCTATCCTCCATGTTGCTTTTTGCCTTAACCTCTGCCTTTCACCGCCCCGGCCTTCATGCCCGCCCTCGCTAATCGCCTGCTTTACGACGACGCCCTACGCCTATTCGCGCTATCCCCTTTTCGGCCCGCTCACTCGGATCCCCGCTCGGTCGTCCTGCGGTGACGATGCCCGACGCACAGCCCCGGTGCATGTACGCACTGCAAGAAGCTCAAGATGAAGTGCGATTTTGGACCAGGCGGGAGCGGAAGCCCGGGGAATGGAGGTGCGTGTTTTCGACGATTTTCTTTTCTTTTTTCAAGGGGGGACTGTGTACGCGTTTGCAGCGACGGCGTACCTGAAGACGCGTCCAGCTTTGTTCTTCCTCTTCTCCTCATCCATCCCGACCCAAACGTCTTTGCTGATTTTATGCCGCACAGATACAGCGGACAACACCTGCCGCCGGTGCCGCGCAGGAGGCCACGTCTGCATCGTCGAGGGCCGGAAGCCGCGGAGCGCGCCAAAGTGAGCTCCTCGTCCGCTTCTTCCTCCCGGTCCATTTCGTCCTGCACTTGTGTCAGAGACGACGAGAGGACGTTCTGCGTGCTTTCCGTACCTTCCTTTCATTTCTCCGCGTGCTTTCTATCTTCCCTCCTTCATTTATCTTGGTGGGTGACGTAGACGCGGTCATGGCGCGGGCAGAACGCGCGCACGCATGGTCGGAGGCACGCACTATCCGACATCGCACCGAGCCCTCTGGGTTTGCGGCGATGGTCACGGTGGGAGTCGCGTCGGGTGTCGGTCCGCGTCAGAGCAGGCGGGATGGAAGCGTCGGCGTCCTGCACGACTCCCGCGACAGCCACTCTGCGTCATCTGTGCCATAACCTTCGACGCATGCGACCCGAACGCGCCGTGCGCTCGGATCGCGACGATATTGCGAAGCTTGGTGCTCGCTGGGGAGCATGTGGGGAGTGTCGCTGCTCATGCGAACGAGCCACGGATTCAGGCTGCGCCAGGAATTGGACCCTCTTATGTCCCCCGGCGATTCATTCTCCGGGCGCGATCTGTCAGTCGCCATTCCGATCTTTTCTCGTTGATGTCCTTCCACCGTGGGTGCGCGGGTGATGCGCCGGGGCTTGTGGCACCGGCGCTCAACATTCGATGCCGCGGCCGCCACTGGCGATGTCGACATCGCGACATGTTGTTGACAGCGTGGATCGTGTGCAGCTGTGCTGGCCCGGGAGCGGAACACGTTTTCCTGTGTTTCTTTCTCGGTTCGCTCATTCGGTGCTCGCGGCTCGGCTTTCTCTTTCGTCCTTTGTTCTATCTTTTCTTTCTTTCCTTCCCACCTACGCCGGGACCTCTTACCCTCCGCGATGCTGGTTCTCTCCCTTGGTGCACGCTTCCCTTCGCTGCGATCTAGACCTCTGCGGAGCACGGGTTTTGTGCTCTCCGGTGTGCTGCGGCTCTCAGCTTGCCCCGGACGTGATGCCGTAGCTGGTACTCGGTGCCTGCAATGTCCGCGAGCGACCGACTGGCGATCACCGTGGATCCCGCCGTCTCTACTGCAGCTCTCGTATGTGGTGGCAGTGCAGGGGTTTTGTCGACGCCGATGGCTAGCTCGGCATCGGATGGTGGATTCCCGCACTGCGCCCGTGTCGATTCATCTCAATTGCGGACGGGCGCGTTGAGATTGAATGGGCTTGACGGCGCTTGACGGTGTGACAGTCGTCCATCGGCGTCAAACATCCTCGGCCGCCCTTGTCCCGCAGCCGCAACCGCTCGTGTTTTCCGTTTTCCGTTCTTTTTCCTTCCGTTTTACATGTCTGTTTGCCGGCTTGGAAGGAAGGACGCAAGGTGCATCCGATGTGCCGATTCTACTTCCTGCCATGCCCAATATGCCCGAGTATCCATTTGCGTCGACCTCGCCCGTCTGGGAGACTATACTCGTTCCAGCGTTCCGCCCGTAGCCCGTACCCGACTACAGCTGATCTGCATACGTTCTTGTGATTACCTCTTCGGGACGCAGGCGCTGGGGTTACTCCGGAACGTTGGATATAGGGGCCCGATGTATCGACCGGGGGACGATACCACTGCTCAGCCGTCGCGTTCTCTTCTTCGGCTCACTTTCACTGCCTGTTTTGCTGTTGGGCTCCGCCATGTCGTGTGACTCCTCCTCATCGTCGCTGTTCCACTCCCCACCTCCGTCTCCCTCTTCATCTCCTCCATCCTCTCCTGCGTCGTCGAGCTCGGACTTACCATATGTCTCGGTACCTAGCAAACGCGAGTATCTACTCGCTCAGATCCGACAGAAGGATGCGATCATCGAATCGTTATTGAAGCAGGTAGGCCCGTACTCTCACCGATGGTCGACATTCCTAACATCTGTCTGTAGCTCCACAACCCGTACATTGCTACCCCGCTCTCGATTGCGTCCTACCGCATGGCCACATCCCCCTCCGACGCCACGAACCGTAACATCCTCGCCTGGCTCGACCGTCTTCAAGCCAGCGTCCGCTCCAACGCCGCAAACGAGACGCCGACCGCTACGAACTTCGCGTCCGCCGCGGTAGCTTCCCTCATGGCCAGCAAGAACGCTTCTAGCTCCAAGTCCGCGAACTTCAACTCGACGAACCCCAACTTTGCATCGAACCCGGCATTCGAGGAGTCGGACGAGTCCGAGGGCGGGAATGAGGGCGAAGGCGACGAGGAGGACGATGAGGCGGCCGAGCTGAATGCGTTGCCCGACGCCAGCGTGCCGCTCGGACTCATCGCAAACCTAAGTCTCAGCAACAATCGGCGCGAACGGCGCGGAGGGGAGGCGTCTACACGGGAGGATGAGCTGGATGAGCTGGATGATGACAACGTCGTGCGTGCCTTCACTCACTCGGAGCAAGTATTGTGGAGCTAATGAAATGCAGGGTGTGGCAAATGCGGGCTACTTCATGCCCGGGCCGGCGACGGACCTGGGAATGCGCGCGCAGCTCATCGAGCAGCACTCCCCCCCAGAGATACTGATACATGGACTTGTGGTCCCCGAAGATGTAGACAAGTTGTTTGAGATGTGCGTATCCAACTTCTTGTTTTGCCTCGACTCCGGTGCTGACAGGCTTCCAGATTTTATGCGCGGGTTAATGTTGGTGCTTTCCCCCGATAGCCGGGCGTTCTGCTCATCGCTCTTCATAGCCTTTCATTGCCCTCCTCGACCCAGTGCTCCATACTCCATCCTCTACATTTGCTAGATGTCCATTCTTGTTTACAGTCAGTGCGTATATCTCTTTCTCCCTTGGCCTCTGGTCCATTGCTTAACTAATCCGCGCACAGTCTGCGCCATATCCTCAAGGTACTATCCCGAAAAATCCGAGATATATCCGATCGCCATGCACTTTGCCAAGCACTCCGCCGCGAACGCGCTCATCGACGGCTGGAAATCCGTCGAGCTCGTGCAGGCTTATATCCTCATGAGCATCTTCGCCGTCCCCGCGCGCAAGTGGGAAGAGGACCGCTCGTGGCTATACACCGGCCTTGCGATCCGTCTCGCCACCGACTTGAATCTGCACCAGGTCCCCACCAAGGTGCCGAAGGGGAACGAGAAGCAGGAGCGCGAGCTGCTCAATCGCACGCGGGTGTGGATGATCTGCTTCAATCTTGACCGCTCGACGGCGACGCAGTTCGGGAAGCCGTCGACGATCAAGGAGGAATAGTACGTGCCTCGATACTTGAGGCCCATTATCAGCTGACGCCGCGCAGTGTTCTCCGACATGGGAACGACGACTGGTATAAGAAGTCGCCTTATAACAGCTCCGTACGCCAGGGCTTTCTTCCTCTCGTCTTATCCGGCTGACATTCCTTTGGCAGTTTGACATACACATGTGCTGCTATACGAGCCTCCTGCGGGTCGTTGCCCGCTTCCACGACGATATCTTCTCCGATCCCACCTCGCCGACTGGGCTGAACAAGGTACATAACAGCTCCAATCGTCTATATCCAGACTGACGTGACCCGTGCAGCGCGTCGACTTCCGGACGGTCACGATGATGCATGACGCGAAGCTGACTGCCTTCACGGACGATTGGGCTAAGCGCCTTGCGCAGGACTCGGACCCAAATGGTGAGTGCCCGCCGCTCCATCTTCTCCGTGTCGCTGATTTGTGCGGCCAGACCGCAAATGTGTCATGCGATGCAAACTGTTCCCCTTGTCCGTCCCCGCTCTTTAATTCCTCCGCCGGTCGTTCTGATTATCGCGTTCCCTAGCCTCGTCGGCTACTCGCGCCTGGTTATGTTCTCGTTTGGTTTCCAGCAGGCTTACCAGCGCGGGCTTCAGCCGCAAGACCATATCTTCTTTACAAAGGTATTTATGGCCCTTATGAGACAGGTCAACGGTATGCTCATCTCCCTTGGAGTGCCTGGAATCTGCCAAAGCTGTCTTGCGGGGCTTGGTCGAGGGACTGGCTCCGACCGGATTCATGCGTTATTCGCCAGATGGTGAGATCCTTCTGTCCTTTCGGTGCCACGATGCTGAGCAGTACCCAGGGCACTTTATATTTGCCTCGTTCGCCTCCGCTTTCCTTTTGAAGGTGCATTGACTTCTCAAAGCTTTATCGCGTCTGACCTCTGCTTCCAGCTCCTTCGACCTGAGTTCTCTCACCTTATGCCCAAGGAGGAGGAGAATCAAGTGTATGATCTCATCGGGCGCCTGATCCAGACTCTCAGCTCTCCGGAAATCGCGATAGACGACCGCCACACCCCGAAGCTATACGCGCGCTTCCTTGCCGGACTCCTCTCGCGCCATCGACGGGACGGTGCGACAGTTGGTCGGCTCCACCCCCAGCCGCCGACCGCTCAGAGCGTTAGCTCGTCCTCGAGCGATTATGGACACCAGTCCAACGGGAGCTCGACGTTCACCATGTCGCCGATGCCTGGGGTCGGACCCGTGCTTGGCCACGAGCACGCCTCGCAGGGCTACGGTGGACATTCATATGCTCAGATGGACAAGGTCACCACGCCGATATACCGTCCCGAGGCCACGTATAGTGGCCCAATCCAATACGGGACGGAGATGGATCTCGGGATCGGGCTCCCAGAGGAGGAGCAGATGCTCGCTGCGATGCAAGCGCTGCGACAAGTGGGTGTCGTCTTTATTCACCCCAATGGCCATGCACCGATGCTTCGTCCATAGCCCGCCTTCTGGGACAATATGATGCTACCTGGTAAGTCGTTTGAATGCAGAAGTGCAGCAGCAGCTAACCGAGAGAAACAGGTTTCTCCTGGCCAGCGTCTGCTGGGCATTCACCGGCATCGAATCCGTCCAACGGGACGCCCCCGCCGTATCAGTATCAGCAGCATATGGGTATGCAGGGTCAGGCGTTTACCGATGGCTTCCAGCACCCAGTCCCCCAATTTGCCACCTAATAGAGCAAGATACATAAGTATCGACCTGTAGTCTACTCGCAAAAGCTTTCTCTGTTGTGTATTCCCGTCCATATCTTGTATAATCTAGCATCAGACGCATAATGTATCGCTCTCCATTTTGCGCCGTATTGATGATATCAAAAATTCGTTTACAGTTGTCACAAACCATCGCTATGCCCGCGTCGGATACGTTCTTCTTCAATGGCCGCCATTATAAGGTTGGCGAATTCCTACCGGAGGTCATCTTGCTCGCAGATATGCTCGCGTCGAACGCACATTTGAAAGCTGCTTCGCCACTTCCAGTCGACACAGACCTTTCAGAGGCTGACCAGAAGGAAGTCCAGACGCAGGTACTTAGCACGATTGTTGGTTCATTCCTTGACTGCTCAAGGCCGACCCGCTTGCCTAGATTCCTGCCATCTTGATTCTGCCTCCGGAGGCTATATCCATCTTCTGGGGCGCCTTCGCCGCAAACCACCTCACGGACATCGCCACGTCTCTTCGCCAGCTCTCCCATGCTACCCAGCGCCAGGCGGTCTCTACCTGCCATCCAAATCCTGAGCCTCATCCCAGATCCCAAGATTCAGCCGTATTTTCGCAAATTCCTGCGCAATTCGGCCGCATCGAAGGACATCCCTAACATTATCGCCAATGCCTTCGTCAAGGGCACGACATGGAAGCGGCCTTCTGGGCCGGGCCACCACTGTACCCTCATTATCCACACGCTTCTCTGGTGCGATCCGAGCCTTGGGGACGACGGTAAAGCGTCGGTCGATGCGGGAACGCGTGCCAGCCTGGTCGCAATCGTTCAGGGGCTGGCTGAGGATCCGAGGATGGTGGAGAGGGAGCCGCGGCAGAGCAGGGAGATGCAAAGGCTGTTGGGCGTTCTGCAAGCGATCGAGTCCCTGCCCGGGGCGCAGTACGTGAATTCCACGCGGGAGTATCTGCTCGGGTCAGGTGGAGGATATCTGCGACTGGCAATACGTGCGATGAGGAGGCCGAGCTTTCGTGCTCCAAGTGCAAGACGACGCGGTACTTGCGGGAAGGAGTGTCAGAGCTGGCATTGGAAACACTGGACATAAAGTACGGTGCTTCAAGACGGATTATTGAGTAAATGTAAAGGATAACATGCGACAAAACAACGAAAGCGTATCGAATTCCGAACAGTAGCGAGCCACCTATTACTCCTGCTTGGCCCGCAGAAATACCCAGCCAAACTGTCGAACCTCAGTCTCCCTTGGATCCGAAATGAAGTTCGGTCTCGTAGCTCCAATTTAGTGTCCCCACGATACAGTCCTTCAAACCGCGGAGGTACAATCTCGAGTCGGACGACAACGGTGATAGCACCTGCTCCGCAGGCGGCGGCTCTCTCTTGCGGCTAAGTGGATTCCAAGTCCACGACGTGGCAGTGCAGTCGCTGGGGACCGCCGGTTGTTGTTGGACAAGGGCGGACTCCGCGGCCAGGAAGTTCTCGAACGACGCCTGGATAAGCGAGAAGCTCGAGTTAATGGCGGCCTGGATGGATACGCCTTTATCTGCCTGGAAGATCGATACGATGTTGAATGTGTTCTCGCTGTGTTGGTCGTTATTGAATGCGAAAATGTCCTGCTATTACTCAGAAAATGGAGCATGTAGACGGAAGAAAACCATACCGTGGATAGGCCGATGACATCGAGAGCGGAACGGTGCAAGTCATTCCATCGTGGATCATCCAAGTTCAATTTTAAGCCTTCTGCCATTTCGATGAGATTGAACACCATTGGAAGGCCGCTCAGGTTGCGTCGGAGCTCCACGTAAGCTTCGACGCTGGGAAGCGTGCCATTCTGGCGATGGGATATTACCTGACTCTGGGCCGTCTTGAACGCCTCAGCAGACTGGTTGAGCCGTGTTAATGACTCCGAGGGCATGGCCGAGGTTAGCTTCGGCATAAGCCTGTAAAAGCGGCTGAGAGGGATTTCTGCATACGATTAAAAATGTTCCTACTCTCGGAACAAGTCATTCTTGGCCAGCAATGGTGTCGATGTCTCTTCCTCCCAGCCACAATCACGCAGGGTTCGAGCAAGCGGTAACCGAGAGTTGCAAGTGACCAGCGCCGTCAGAAAATCCGTTGCCGAGCGCAGCTGAGGAAGGTCGCAACTCGGGAAGCAGACGGACGCCCAAAGACCGATCTTCAAGGACGGAAGTGCATTTTTCTCGGCGTCCGTGAGGATATTTTCCTGGGCCAGAAACCAGTCTTCTGACGCGGAGGTGACTGCGCGACAGTGTCGGTTCGTGCGCAGCTCAAATGCTCGGCCAAGACTGAGGAGGTCTGGCAGCTGCACGCTCGTGGTGGTCGACATTGTGGGCGCAGAAGAGGGAGGAGCCTCGCTTTCGGAGATGAATGCGAGAAGGAAGGAACGCCATGATCGGCGTCCCATAAAAGGCGAACTGTTCTCGCGCTGTCAGGAGTTAGCAGTTTGCTTCCTGACTTCAACCTCCTCGATGAGCCAATCAAGTTGCGAGTTAAAGAATGTCAGTGGATCCCATCCCTTCGCCGTATGTCGCGCCATACTTACTCTTTATGCTCCTAGTCGTCCGGAGAATGTCCAGCCACCATCCGAAGCCTCAAGTTTTGGGTCGCTCTTGAAGCTGCTGGCGTTCGTTCGTTCTTTTTCGAAGCTAGGGAGACATGTCTCCTCTAGAGGCGTCACTACCATACGCAGTGATCATTTCACTGAACATCATAGCTGGAACGCGTTTATCCCCCGGTTGTTGTGTTAGTAGCGGGACGGTCCCGCAATTTCGGATATGGAGCCGCCGACGTGGGGGTAGCTAGCTATACGGTGAAGGGCCTGTTGGTCCAGGTCAATACTGAATATCCAGAGAAACCTGACGGTCGTACCAGGATATCTCTTTGGCGCAACTTTGGCGCGCCTATCTACTGAGATTCCTTGTGTGGAGGGGGCTGGAACGGATAAATATAGCCGCGAGTACGTTCTTGAATCTGTTGAGCGAGCTAGCTGACGAATGCACTAGACGCCTTTGCCCATCCAAGGTCAAGTCGTCACACACTGTGACACTCCTGGCTGCTCTTGTTGTCTCGTCAAGAACTCAACTCTGCCGCTTATCTGGTCGCCTCTCTCTCCGTCCTGATTTCGGACACTAATCAGGTTCCCTGCTATACCGAGTTGCGCCGTGGATCGGTCACTTCGGTGTGCTTTTGTTTTTTAGTCGGCGATCCTCTGCCGACTGCGATACCGACTGCTGATCATGCATGACATTCTCACCCGGTTGAACAAGAAAACGTTTCGGACGAGTCGAGTTACGCTGCTCAAGATACGAACGGACCGTAGGGTTTGCCAGGCGGCCGCGGTTGACAGGTCCACAACCAAGTACGGGAAGTGTTTCAGGCCGCTTTGGGCGCTCGCTTCCAATTTCGCCGGTGTGCCGATCGCGCTGCGCTGAATCATCCTGGATAATGAATAATCAACACCACCGACTCGGACCTTCTATGACCCGCAAGCGAGGCCGTCTTGTCCGCAACATCACAAAGCATCCAGCAACCACTGACCGATACGTTTTTTCTTATAAAAGCCAACCAAGAACAGTAATGAAATAAACCATGGCTTCCACTCTCATTATCCTCCTCTTGGCCTCTTCCCTCGCGCGCGCTGTCTCAACCTTCACCTGCGAAACCTACACCGTTCCTCTCAAGAACATTTCTGCGCCTTCGTTCAAACTGTCCTTTGAGATCCAGACGCAGTTTGACATCAACGACTGGACGATCAACGAAGCGCGTCGCGACTCTGCGACTGCGTTCAACGGAATCGCCGGGCCCAGCACGACCACTGGCGACTTCAACATCAGCGCGCGGTTTTGCACGCCGTTGAAACCCACGAAACTTGCCCAGACGGTGCTGGTGTTGACCCACGGACTTGGGGCGGACAAGACGTGAGTACTCTGCCCAGTGTCAGTTCAACGTTGTCTTATACCTGTTAGGTATTGGGACCCAACTCTTGCTGGAGGCGAGCGGTACAGCCTGTTACAGGCCGCCCTGGCCCGCGGGTACTCAATTTTCACCTATGATCGTCTCGGTACTGGCTTGTCTACAAAGTCCGTATTGTTCGTTCTTCTTCCGTCCAAGATATACTGACCTGTCTATTTCAGGGCCGACCCTCACTCCGTGGTTCAGTTCCCGATCCAAGTGGAGATCCTCGCCGCCCTCACGCGTCCTCCTCCTCGCATCCTCCTCTTCGCACACCTTGAACACGAAGCTCACGTCCGCCTTCCACTTCGGCCATTCGTACGGCGCGTACCTGACGGCCTGCGCTCGGCGCAGCGCACCCGGAACTCACCCAGGGCATCTCCCTCTCGGGCTACTCGGGGTTGTTCGACTGGTTCGATGTCCTGATCGCGGGATGGCAGTCGCGCGTTGCGGCGCTGCTCGACCCCGCTCGGTGGGGCCACCTCCAGAGCGGGTACGTGACGCCCGTGGACACGTACGCGGACGCGTACCTCGACTTCAAGACGCCGTTCTTCGACCACGCTCTCGCGCCATGGGTCACGTCGGTCAAGTCGCCTTTCGCAGTGGGCGAGCTCGCGACCCTCGGCGAGACCTTCTACAACACGTCGAGCTTTACCAAGCCGGTACAGGTGCGATCGTCTCCTTCATGCCCGCGCAGTGCTCCAGAACTGATTTGATTGTGCTCGCACAGGTGTTTCAAGGCCGCTATGATCTGTCGGCGTGTGGCGGAAACTGTGACGGCGTTCTCAACAGAACCGCACTGCTCTGGACTAATGCTAGTCCGCTGAATATTAATGGGTCGTTCCCTGCGGGGCACATGGTGAATCTGCATTACAATGCCAGTATTGCCTTTGCCGCGATGCTCGATTTTGTGGCGGAGAGCTTTTAAATATAAACTAGTAATACTACGTATTAATACAAGTAGCATAGAGATTCACCTCTCGTAAATTTTGCCGTTCGGTTATCAGGTTCACATTCGAGTGACTTGTGTGTTGAAATTTATGAGTTCTGCTTCTCCTCCTCCCCGCACACAAGGACGTTGCCCAAGTGGCGCACTGAATTACTGAACATGTAAGCCTCCCCGTACAATAAATGTCGCTGGTTTTCCATGACCATAGGCAACTGGTGTCGGGTTGGGCTTGCTGGATAGGGGTAAGCCCAAAATGGAAACTGACCACAGCCACCTGTCAAGCCACGACACGACTTCACTCTCGACCACGATGGACTCTTTCTTACGCGACCTCACAGAAGGCAAAATCGTACGCCACTTGACCCACTCACCCATGCTGGACCTCTGACCTCGTCCCCCCTTCTTCCCTCCCTGCTGGTGTCCTGGAATTCTGCATTTAGGATTTTGTCGGGCAGCTACAAGTCGAGCAGCTATCGCGTATCTGGCTCATTGGCTCCACCGTTCGTCCAACGAGACTACCGATTCTATCCCTGGGCTTACGGCCCTCAGATCATCTCGTTCATCCTTGGCTTTGCGCTGCAATCTATGCAGCTGACATTTGGCGTATTCGGCATATCGACTGTGCTTTTGGCCCTCGTGCGTTGTTATCCATCCCATTTTGGCTCCTCTAACCGTATCTACAGGTTGTGGTCCCTCCCTGGCCGATGTTAAACCGTCATCCAACGCAGTGGTTGGCCAGTCCTTCTTCGAAGAAAGATTGAGGGGAGGGGACGGAAATCAAAAGATGTGTCTTGCGTTCGAGGCCGTCGTCTAGGACTTTCGAGCTTATCTTCACTTCAGAGGGTGCCTATGTATATCTATTCGCATAATGGTGTTAGTTCAATGCCGACCCTTTGAGCTATTTAAGACGACCCCGACGCGCGTTCTGCCCGTTTTTGGCCAATGAAGGTGTCAATGTCCTTGGAATGCGCTGGCGCTGTTTGACAGTGCATATTATCGACGAGTTGTGGTTCAGTCAATCTGCTCGCCCTTTGGCAATGCTCGAATGACTCTCTTCCTGTTTCCACCTCCGCTCAAAGCTTGGGCAAGTTGATTCAGCGAAGCTGCTCGGTCCCCTCACCGGCATTTACAAGGATGGGGAATGATGGAAGACCTCCATTCCACAGACAACTGCAGTACCGGACGACTCAGCAATTCGATTCCTGTGCGTGTCCTTGGCGTTGAGTTTTGCGGGACGCGTGAGCTAGCGGATGGTTGGCTCTCGAAGGTGTCCACATCCAAAGGCAAAGCCCTCACAGCGTCCTGCCAGTGGCTCGCTTGTGTCATTGTCAATCCGTATACGTGTGGCTCGGCCACGATTTCATGATCAAGGTGGACTTTGTACGCTCTCTGGCGCTGCGATTGTTTCATTATTGTCATCTGGAATGATGTTACATTTTATTTTGGCCTCTTCGTACAATTAGCCCCACAAGTCGCCTCTGCAAATTCCCATTTCACTTCTTTACCACAGGCGCCATGCCGCGCGGTTGGCATTTACAGGGCGGAACCCCCGCAGTTCATGACCGATGTCGAGCAGCTCCGCACGCGCCTGCCTGCCTTGAAACGTATCCGTAGTCGGAAGCTGCTGAATCACCTTCGCCAACCGCGCGCTCAGCACATCGTATTTCGCGCTGGGGATCGCCACCAGCTGTTCGTCAACTGGTAAAACAAAGATGAGGTGAGTGAAAACTCTGCTACTATGGGCGAGGCGAAGTAAGTATTGGATACGTACGTTCCGGAGAGCTATTGTTCTTTGTCCGATCCTCGAGCGGGGATGCAAATGCCTCCATTATGAGCCGCCCTCCCTCGACCGTGAGGTCCTTGGGCTCGGGGGTTTCCACATTTTGTTTTTGTTTGGCCAAGAACGCCGCTTGTGCTTCGGGGGTCACTCGAACGGAGGTGTATTGCGCGCACTTGAACCCCAGTAGTAGAACCAGACGCAGGAATTAAAATTTAGTAGATTGGACTCACCGCCTTCTGCCGTGGATCCACCGCATCCTGCTCCTCCCGCGAGATAATCCGGGTCGACATCCTGCGAACCAATAATTCAACCATTGAATTTTGAACCATAATCTGACAATTACTTACGTGCAGTGGTGCTGCTTCACGAAGACGTCGAAGAGCTGTGCGTTCGGTAGGCGGAATTTTATAATGACCTGCGTGACTGGCCCTTGACTTGCATCCACCTCCTTGAGATGCTTGAGGAAAACGGCCTTTGCCTGTGTCTCAATGTTCAGAATTTGGGAGTGGTGGGGAGGCGATGCGTGGAGACCTCACCTTTTTCAGCTTCTTTTCGTCTGCGCTGGTCATTTCAACCTCGCTCCAGCGGTACTGCGTTGTGCGAAGAACTGAACAGTTTCAATTACGTATCTTTGGACATCGCTGGGGTTAGGGTTGAACCGCTTTTGCCTCCGTCCACAGCCTCAACACGAATAATTCGGGCTTTCTCCATTTCGGCGGAGGTACACACACAGGGCCACCACATCAGACGACGGAGACCGTGCTAGCACGCCAATAGCCTCACAACGGAGCGCCAAATTCCCTTCTGCGTTCAACACCGCCCGTGATGCGCTTCATCTCCCTGTAGACTCCGCAATCCCTCCTCCGCATTCTTATCATCGGGGATGTCCCATTTGCCCCGCTCTATTCAACCTCGGCCACTGGGCTGAGACTTGGAAGGTCCGAACAAGCATAACCCTTCGCTCGCCCTTCTCGGGGACGGTCCTTCTGGCGGTATAAATTGCTCGGTCAAATTTCTACTCTATGTCGACCCGTCGATATATCCCTCCCCTCAAACACAAACACAATGACCATCCCAACCACTATGCTTGCAGCCGTCTACGTTCCCGGAGACTCGCGACTTGTCCTCAAGAAGGACTATCCCATCCGTGAATTGGCGGACAACGAGATCCTACTCAAGGTTTCCGCGGCAGGCGTCTGCCACACCGACGTTGGCTTTTTGAGCGGGGTCACATTGGACACGCGGTCGTTCGTCATGGGCCACGAAATTTCTGGAGTGCCGGTAAAGTCAGTTCACTCCCAATCCCGCTTTCGACACGCAAGAGCTGAACAATGACTAGACTTGGATCCAAAGTCGACGAGCAGCTTGCTCAGAAGGGGAAGCTGTACTCGATTCTCACCGTCGACGGGTGCGTCCACGGGACAAAGGATTTCCCAGCTCTTGCCAACACCGTTGGCTTGGGTAAAGATGGCAGTTATGCCGAGTACTTTATCGCAACCCCCGACATGCTCGTGCCCGTTGTAAGCCACTACACCCGGTGCCTGTTAACATACCCCTGATTTCGACTATCACAGCCCGATGGTGTTTCTCCCGAAGTGGCTGCAATCGCAAGTGACGCTGGGATAACTGCATACCACGCCGTGGGCCTTCACCATGTTCGTGACTGCGTAACCGATTAGCTTTCGTGAGGTGTCGATCTCACATCAAATTGCGGGGATGATGAGTTCACGGGTGTCGAGATGTTGCCCGGGCAATGTTGCGATGCCCAGTTGTCCGGCGGCTCATCTAGCCTCGCATCAAGTCGCTCGCTATCGTGACTGGTGTGACCAGCTCGGCCATACTCGGCATCAGGGTTCGGAATAGTGGGAAGAGACCCTCATCGACGGGGATGGGGTTAGAGGAATGGGAGGAACCGGGAGCGAGCGGCGTGCGCGCTTGGGTGCACTGGAGCCCGTGAGTTTTGCCATTTGTACGCTGCGAGAAGTGAGGATTTGGGGCAACGAATGGGGGTCGGGGTACCTCGTGGAGTCGGCGAACAGCACTAACTGTGCCGGGACATCGTGTACCGTCTGAGCGAAGTCCCCGACAGTAAACCTTCTGAATCGCACGAGTGAAGCTGCCAGCCAGGTTATAACACGGAGATCATGAATGGCGAAGACGCACGTAAGAACCTGCCCAACAAGAGTGTCGTCTTAATGCTCTCGCTGTCGCAGCGTCGCCCGCACAAGTTTCCCCGTCAGCTCAGGGTCCAACGACCGACGAGGCGTCTGAACGAAAGTCTGGTCAATGGAGGAGCAGACATACACTCCCCTGCATTTGGGAGTCGCTCGGCGCGTGTCAATCAACTCGCCGGGGTCGCGACCGAACCAGAAGCCGGAAAGGCGAGTGTCCACCGCGGACCGACTGCCCGTTGAGGATTCGTACGAATGTGGGCACTGTAATGCGTGAGAAGGAGGAGTAGATAAATCGGAAGGACAAACCATATTGCGAAAGACATTGTCTGGGGTCATGTTTTTCGGGAAAACATCTTTTGGAATCGACAGGATGAAGGCCGTGGCGATTTCAAAGTGAGGGAGTTCCGAGGGTACACCGGTAACCCGCTCGAGTCGAAAGATCGGCTTCTGGGAGGTGAGTTTCAAGCCGTGGGGGAATTCAACATATTCGGACGAGACACCCTCATCAAGCCATACCGTGTCCGACGGTTGCCAATCGAGGTCCTCCAACCGCCCCAAATCCGCGCCAAGATCTGCGGGCGTCTGCTTCTTGGATGTTCTCTTCCGCTTGCGCTGCGAAATGGAAGGTGCAGCATCGACAGATGGTGCGCTGATCCGCGTGAACACAAGCCTAACAGACAGAATATGGACTTACGGCGTGAACTCGCGACCTGGGGTGTCCTCGGCGAACCGTAATTCTCCGCGATTCTCAACAAATCTATGCCAAGTTAGTTGGGGCTATGGGATATAGATGACTAAATATACCGTCTCGCGTCCGCCGGATCAAGCGCGGACAGACCGAAAGCTTCGTTCGTGTCTCCTGGCTCGTGAGAAAAGAACCGGGAGGACCCAGAGCTGGACCTATCAAGCTTGCAGCTCAGACGATATTCTCTTGGGCCAAGAAAAGGCAGAAACTTACATCGACGGCCAAGACTCCCAGGAGCCAGTTGAGGGGGTGCCGGCGTTGAACGGCGTCGAGGCTCGCGAGCTAGCAATGGTCAGACGCGAAGCAATCAATGAGAACGTAGCAAACCTGGAAAAATTGAGCTCCGCCGTCGATGATCCTGGGTTCGTGGCTGACATTATTTCATTCATTCTGTGGGCAATTAGCTTTGTTGTTGCAGACGAACCACAGTCACTCACAACCAGTCATCGACACTAGGTGGTGGGGCAATGTATGGATTCGGGTGTGAGTACTGCGGTGACGGTTCGGCACTGAAATTCCATCAGTCCTGTGCATATCACGATGAATGCGCGACTCACGTGTAGCCATAAGGCGCATGCTCCGGTCGATCGTAACCAGCAGGATGGGTGAATGCGGTGGGAGGAAATGCAGCATCACCCCAGATATTTGGAACCGGTGCCGGCGGGGAATAGTACGGAAGTCTAGAGGGAGCAGCCTGAGTCGGAAACCAGCCAGTGCCAGGTCCCGCGGTCGGAAACGCGGACGTAGGCGGATATGAGGGGAACCCCGAGGGCGGAATCGACAGGGAAGTTGATCCCGATGCGACAGATTCTGTCGCGGGATACCTAATGAGAGCGTTAACTGCGTTGACGCGGGGGAAGGTAACCGCGCACCATGGATAACCGCTGTTTTCCGCGCTGCCCGCGTCGTCCATCCCGTAATAGCCGCCGTACGATCCTTCGCCGCCATACATGGTACCTGTGGCAGAACCGCAATGAGTTGTCTCGACGTTGAAGATGTTACAAGAGCAGAGACATACAGTTTTGTCGCTGCTTGACCGTGTCCTCGCCGTCGTCGGGCAGGTTGGCGGGAGGGGAATGGGGGGATGGAAGCAGGAAGCAGGAGCACCTGTCACCGGCTACGCTTGCCGGATTCGGATGCATCCCGCTGATGCGCGGTTATCCGACGCCTGAACCCGACCTCACGAAAGCCAACACTCGGCTGGTACCTCACAATTGATGCAGCCAACCTCACGAAAGTTGCGATCAAGCTCACGATGATGGCGTGCAAGCTCACGCAACCTCGCGCGCTCACGCACTCACGTACATGTATATTACCCCACGCCGTTCAGAAGACTGCCAATGTGCGCCTCGGTTCCGACACGATGCTTCCTCCTCCTTAGATTCAATAGGTTAAACCGGGTGACAAGGTCCTCATTTTCGGAATTGGTGGTCTTGGGCACCTCGCAGTTCAATATGCGAAACATCTTGGCGCAACTGGTGAGCTTTATGAAGAGTCTCGGAATGTTCTCTCACCTTTTGAGTGTACAAGTCTACGCCTGCGATTTCAAACCAGAGGCGCGCAAACTCGCACTCGACCTTGGCGCAACGGAGGCCTTCGATCTCATTGAGCTCACGAACAAGACTGCCGCGGGCTTCACAGTCACTACGACGATTGACTTCATCGCGAATAGTCAGAGTGGGTGCATTGCTTATAAAATGAACTTGTTTGTGACGCGTTATCCAGCATTCAACCTTGCTATGGCCGCGCTTAGGGGAAACGACGTCAACTTCCCCAGCAGCCCTTCTTTAGTTCTGGTACGCTCCCTCACTCCTCCCACGCAGCAGTCAACTCATCGCTCCGTGTTCAGGTCGGTGTCAGTGCTGACAATCTTGCATTCAACACCATAGATGTTATCGGCTCGGGCGTTCAAAGTACCACGCCCCTGTTTCTTTCAAACGTCTCATGCTGACCACTTCCCTATGCAGTTCGCGGGAGCCAGTATGGTCCGCGCAGTGCTCTCGTTACCGCGCTGGAGCTCTTTGCAGAGGTGCGTGTCCTAATTTAAAACTTCTGGGATGGGTTGTCTCTAAGGCAGGTTTAATGACAGGGAACTGTCAAAGCGCACGTCAGTGCCGAGCCGCTGCAGAACATCAACAAGGTCCTTGACGAGATGAGAGCGTTTGAGATTAGTGGCCGTAAGGTTGTGATTCCGCACCATAAAGTTTGAACAAGTTTTGAGTATGTAAATTATATTGTTATGATATATATGTCGTCTGTAAGTGTTTGGGGAAGATGGATTTCTTTCGAGCACTTTGTGAGTGGTTCCCGATTGATTCAACACAGCACACTGGCACTTGAACTAGCGGGATAGAGTCGGATCTATCGGGATGTTGATCAATTTCAACCTTTTTCGCGAATCACAGCCTTCAAGGAAGAACAGCAGTTTCAACTTTCAGCACATGGCCGAAGAGTCGGCAAGTCCTCGAGAGCGGCTCGAAAGACTCACACAGCTCAATTTCCAACACCGAAAAGCTTATTTGTGCTGTTGCACCGCCCTCCGCTTCTCAACAACTCATCTCTCGAATTCCAGACTAGGCACCAATTTATGCCTCTTTGTATCTCCGTGACACGTTCAAACGCAAGGGTTCGGGCTTTGGTAAGAACTTCGAGTAATACGCCGACCTCCATGGAAATTAAAGCGTTCAGGCCGAAATAACTCAACCAAGCGTAGTTCAATCCTGTCCAAAAGCTTATCCTACACGCAATGCGTGTCGAAAGCTTGCTCTAGATGCAATGCGTGTTGCTCCAGAGCTGTGGTATCTGCAGCCCTTGCTGTTCACCTGGCATTTGGTTATAAACGTCGTCGCACCGTCCGCTATCTGCAGGATGGTTTACCCCTTCCCCTCTCGTGCGCGCAAGCGCAAGAAACCGCCGCCAGACAGCAAACTGCAACTACCACTAGATTTGCTTTGGATATCGCTTCTCGCACTGAAGGAGTCCTCCGACGCGTTTCCGCCCTTGAAGAGCGCCGTCGGAGGGGTCATCGCTATCTGGGACGTCGCCCAGGTATTTATTTCTTTGAACCGCTGTTGGAGTCCTTCACGCTGATCGATTCACTGTAGAGAGCAAAGCATTCGAAAGATGAGGCCGTCGATATCGCTCATCGCACCAAGGACATCATCGATGTCGTCGCGGACGCCGTTCCTGACGGATCCGCTATCTCGGCCCCGATGTTGAAGGCCCTTGCGAATTTTTCAACGTGAGTCTCAACTAGGATTCCACCTTTATGCTCCTAGTAATGTTTCCTTCCAAGTCTTTTGGATGATATTCGGAAAGACCTGGAAGATATTACTCGGGCACGGCCTCTAGCCCGGGTACTCCATCTTGGTCGCCACGAGCGCAAACTCAGCACCCTCAAGGCGCGTTTATCCGACGCATACACGGACTTCCGAGTAGGTCCTCCAAAGCTCTATATGCCGACGGACTGAATAAACGGGCTGCCCAGACCGCCTCTTCGCTGCGAGTTGAAGTCCAACAACAGCAGACGACAGCCACCGTGGCTGCTCTCAGAACCGATCTTCTCACCGACGTGGCAAGTACCTTTGATACTATTATTTATACGGCTCAAAGGCTCATATGGATCGCCAGAAACATATAAACACTACACTCTCTCTTTTGACTGGCGATGTTGCGAAGGTTTCCCAAGATGTGAAATCGGTAAGTTCCGTGTCAATGCGGCCCACTGGTAGAGCGGAAATTCATTCAGAGACATCAGGCGCAGCAATCGGTTCGGATAGCCATGGGCGTTTTTTTGGCCTGACCCCCGAAGGTCTTAAGCCTCCATATACTTCCAAATTCTACTCAAACGACCACCAATCTCTTTGATTTTGGGCCCGAGCTCGTGTAGGCGACGAGCCGGGGGTCTAAATAGGCCGCCTAAAATTAACGTTCATGGTTTCTGCGCCTGTATTGCATATAATCCGATCCTCATCGCTTTTAAGCCCACAAATGGCCAGTTGAAACCAAGTTGAACTTGAAGTTGAATGTGTTGGAAACTCGGCATGATTCGGCAGTCAACCGGATCATGAAGTTGGGATCATCACTCCGACTCAGTTCAATTGCTTCCGAGTTTCGACTTGTCTCTCCCCGCTCTACGAGGACCCTCGCCAGGCTACAACTCTCTCCAATTGTCAAGTCTCTGACGGTGGTAAGCTACTGGTGGACGATCACTGTCTCAATTGTATTGGAGTCTCCGAGTCAGGCAACATCCGACAAATCAAGTCATCGAGTCGATCTTTGACTCGCATTGACTCCTCTTTCCACTCTGTTATAAGGCTCCGTCGAGGCCATCCTCACCCTAAACATGTCGACCTCCGCATCATGGAAGCAGCACACCGCTGAAAGAGCTGCGCCTCCAGAGATGCCATTACTGGCCTCGAAGATCTCGTTCGCCGTCGACGCCTCTGGATCGACTGCAGGACTCGTCATGCAAAAGCAGATGGACTTTGTTCTGGGTATGACTGCCGACTATGACGCCCCAACTTCTGTTATCATGTGGGGGAGCTCTGTGGAACAGCCAATATCGCCCAGCCAAGCCAACTGGAGACATCGAAAGTGAGTGCTGTAATTTTATTCTGGTCCCAGACGCTCACATTTACACTTAGCTGGGGCACTGACCCCGCGGTGATATTCAGCAATGCTGCTACTACCAGCGAAGTGAAAAGCTGCGATATGTGGTATCTCCTAACCGACGGCGAAATTGGGAGCCCCGTTATGTTTGCGCGCAAAACGCTTGAAGTCGGCATGGCGAGCACCCCCGTCGTCTTCGTAATCACAAACAGGTTCGGTGATAAGCCTTCCACTATCGACATCTCCGTCGGCATCTCCGTCTTTGCCTCCGCTCCCGACGCCGCGATCGTGTTCAAAAGCACCAGCGACGGCCTAATCTACGTCTTGGCTGCCAAAGGCGCGTTCGAGCCTCTCACCGCCGGCTTCGACATCGACCTCGACAGATGGGAGTCGCTGCCCCTCTTCGCCACCGAAGCGCTATTCAAATCGGCGCTGAAGGACGTCAATATCGTCGGAGCCGCGCACCGCCAAAGCGACGGTGCCGTCGATCTGGGGCGGACATGGCAGGCCAAGCACGCCTGTCTCGTCGACATCGACCGCCTCTTGGCGCAAATGCTGCCGCAGAGCGTCTCTCAGGACGACCTGCTCGATCTCCTCGAGGAGGAGACGTTCAACTCGCTTGCGCTGCTCTGCAAGACTCGCGGGCTCCTTTCCACCTTGCGCGACTGGCTGGTAGCCCGAAAGGAACGCGTCTCGGTGGTTGAAATTCGCGATGTGGCGGGTGCTGCTGATATTCTGGAGCAACTGCGCGGTTCTGGCAACATCGCGCAGCCGGCCGTCGCCGGCGATTCGCTACGCCAGCAGTTGCGCGCCGCGCACCAGGCCAACCTCGAGGATTACCGCGCGCGACTCAACAACCAAACGGTGTCCCCCCTCCTCCCTCACGTCAACCGCTGCCTCGCCGCCCTCACGGCCCTCGAAAAGGCCGGCTACGGAGCCGACATCCTCGACCGCCGCTCAAACCGCGCGATGCGCGCAGCCGTCGTAAGCTCGGCCGACGTCGACCAGCATCTCGCCGCGCTCAATCTCGATGCCGACGTCGACGCGCACCGGTCGGCCTGCCCCATTTGCTGCGACGACGACGTTATCATGTCGCTCGCGCTCAAGACATCCGCGGCCCCAGGCGACAACACGGCCGACTTCGCGCTCAACTTCCCGCTCGCGGCGGGTGCGGCGCCGCACAACCGCGACGTGCTCAGCGCGCAGTACGTATGCTTCCAGTGCGCGCTGGCGATGCAGCGGCTGGACCCCGCGCGAGGGTCCATGTACAACGAGCCCGTCGCGGCGGTGCTCCCGCTGGCCAAGTTCGAGGGGGTGAATAGGACGTACATTACCACTGCGCTCGCGACGGTGCTTACCGGCGGGCTCGCGACGGGTGCGTCGGGGCTGGTGCAGCTGCTAATGGGCGTCATCCTCACGACTCTGCGGACGAAGGAGTGGGCGCAGGAGGGGGATGCCGAGATCCGGGCGCGGCGGGCGGGCCTTGTCTGGCAACTGAGAAACCTCGTGGAAAACTCGTCTTGCCGGGAGACGTTCGACGAGACGGGCGCCTGGGTACCGTTCGAGCAGGCGCTGCGGTGGACGCTCCGGAATTTCGCGGACGAGGGCATCTACAGCTGGGTGGTGCGCTATCCTGTGCCGGGGTTTCTCGTTCTGCTGGAGCTGCTCGCGATGGTCGATGGGGCAGAGGTTCCCGAGGGGCTGCGGGTCGCGAAGCTCTTGCACGAGATCGTTACGGTGTACATGGCGCGCATCGTCAGGCCCGGCGCAGATAAGCTCAGCGTCCAGCGCGGGATTCTCAAGATCGTGTTTGCGGAGTTCAACGCGGAGGGCGTTCCGCGGAACGTCAACGACAACGCCGCTGCGATCAACGCGCCTGACGTTGCCTTCCAGCGGCTCACGTCCTGGCTTGCCGCTCCCGGGTCGACGATGTTGATTGAGCAGATTGGACAGTCGGGCGTCGCGAAATATGCGTCCGCGGTTCAATGTAAGTTGATTTCGCTCTTTCAACCATTCTGTTACTAATTTAGTTCATTCAACAGACCTCGTTTTCCGCCTGTTCGTCGAAGACAGCCATCAAACTCCGAAGGGCTACTTCCAACGCGCGGCGCAGGCCGACGTACACATGCAAACCGCCACTACAGTCCCCGCCAATCTCACCCCTGCCGTCGTGGAGCCGCTCTTCACCGCGATGTGGTGCGGACTGCCCCACAATATTGACCACGTCAACACCACCGCCGACACCGTGCCGCCCTTCGTCTCCCCATACAGCGCCTCCGTCCTGCACTGCGGGCGCCCCTCGTGCCCCGTGCGCTTCGACGTCAATGGTACCGACCTCGAGGCGATCCGGAGGGCGCGCGCGGCTCATCTGGCCGAGGTGTACGCCGTCGAGGGGGCGGTGCCCACGACCGCGAATGGCCTCCCCGAGAACACCGCGCGCCTCGCAGCGCCGACAACGACACACGTCACGCTGCATGCGAGCGTGTACAAGAGCTGGCGTGCGCTCGACCGCGATGCGCGGCTCGCTATCCTGGGCGAGGTGGTGCCCGGGGCGGCGGTGGAAGAGGGCGCGCAGCCGCGGGTGGCGGCCTTCGTCAAGGCGGTGGTGGACCACGTGTGTCTGGCGAGTGCACGGGGAGATATATACTCTGGGAACTTGAGGAACGACGTGAGGTGGGTGCTTCCCAGCTTCTTCGTTGCGCTGCATACCGCTGCGCGGATGAAACAGCAGGAGGACGTGGATCTGGAGCTGGTTGAAAACTCGCTGGAGGCGCGAATTCAGTGGGAGTTGGAATTCTCGAAGATGTAAGCGTTGTTGAACTTGTGTAATTTCGTCGGGGTGGTCTATTGTTTCTAGAGCCTTGTAACAACATGCAACGTGCATTGGTCGAGACATATCTCATCTCTTTCATCTCCGTTGCCCCTGGTGTTTCCTCCGTCCACCGCCTCAAACCCAAGAATTTCGTCTCCATTTCAGGGGAGGTCACAGTCTCGACAACGTATACATACTCGAATGTCAATAGAACACGGAGTTCCATTGAATATGTGTTCCATTTCGCCGCCGGCGCCCTCACTCGCAATCACCCGATGTTTTGTTTGCTCCGTTCTATTCAACCTCCGCTGATAATCTGAGCTGGGAGGTGTATAAATGCTCTGTTGGATTCTCATGTCCACCAGGAAGACGGCCACTCTCGGCACTGGGCATCGCGCACATATCTCAACGTCGACAACAACTTCAGCAGCAATGGGATGAAGACTTTCCTTCCAACCATCCGCACCGAAGACGGTCCTCCTGGCTCCGAGTCCGCCGAAATTGTTGCGTTCATTCGGGAACGTCTTGTGGATTTGGGGCCAGATACAGAAGCCGATGAACCTGGCGATACTGAGTGAGGCCCAGCCATCCTCAAGGGTGGACAGTTCTGAAAACATGACGCGGAGAGCATTCTAGCAACCACTTCAAAGCTCAGAGTCTTCCAGAAGGGAGCCGGGCTAGGATTTGCTTGTTTACATGTAGATCTCGGATTGGCCCAGAGATTCAACACACAAAGTTTGTAGTTTACGAACTGGTTCTTGACTGGTTCATCAGATAATTCCCACGGTTCGATTCCCACAGTTCGATCAAGCGTTCAATGATGATCCATCATACTGATCATATTGAGGCATCAGCTGCGGTTTGAGATGTTGAACCGTTGTTGTGGACATATTGAAGCGGGGGAAAACGATTTGAGGCTCAGACATTGGCAGGAGTACTACTTCGAAGCTGAGTGTCCAAGTCAATACTTTGGGGGCAAAGCTTCAGTCCGCACTCATCACGGAGCAAGAGAAGTCCCAGTAATTGCGGATCGTTGCAAGGCTATAAGACAGCATCGCAGCCCGGGGTATCTCCGATGTGTTCATCTTAGACTGATGCAGAATGGGATCTTTGCTTTGGTTCCGGCAGGTCGCATTGTGGCCGTAGACCTCCTCCGAGTTGAATGCATGGTGTGGTAAGTTCAACACATTTGTTCCGTATATCACCTTGATGATGATTCAAATTGAACAGCAGCAGGCAGGAGATACCACCGTTGGCACACCCGGTTGTCAAGCCAGATGATGTATGCGAGAGCCTGCGGGCAGCGACCTTTGAAAGCTCTGTGGGAGGACATGGAAAATTATATTTTGTGCAACCAGAATTGACGGGATATTGAACCAAGGGTCATTTGCAAGCAATTAAATTGACAATGAGGTCTAGAGAAAGGTGCTAAAGTCAGATGATGAGGGACGGTGGGAATTGAGACTAGAAGGAAAGATCAGTCCAACCGTCAATGGGTAGGCAAATACTGGGATTTATGGTGGCCAGGAAGCAAGAATTCGAAGGTATGGATCTCGGTCTGTCAGGAGAGAATTCTTGATTTTGAAAGGCATTCAGCAGGGGGCCAGCCAACTGGGCTGGTAAAATATCTGATTTGCAACAGAACCGTGGTTGTGGTTGGACACCACCACCGAGGGGAGATAGTGGCGCGTCCTGGGATTGATGAATTGAAGATCTTGATTGAGGATGGGGATAAAAATAATATTTGAGGGGAAAAGGTACTTACAGGGATAAGAATCTTGTGGTTTACAATGTAATGGACCCAAACTGTGTGTTGACTGGCCGGCAGGGACAAGCACTATTTTGCATCCAGCTGGGCACTAGATGGATGGTTGAGGACACAATCGGCCTTCGAAAATGCTGGCATTTCTTGTCGAAGTTTGTTCCTTAGATGGCTGAGACGGGTAGCAAGTATCAGCATCTTTATGCCACATCCTGTTCTATTTCTAAGGAACTCTCATCTCCAATCTGCCAGTTCGACATCAGTTGAAGATGTTCCCTTGACACGGTTCCCCAAAACTACTTATAAGAAGGACCTCTATTGACTACTATCATCGCTTGTGCTCAACGATGCGACTACCACTATCTTTCCTTTTCAATCCCATCTTCAGGGTCTGGAACCTACGACTATTGCTATCGTGGACCATATTCATTATTGTTTACTGGGCGGAATGGGAAATCATAGGGTTGCAAGAGCAACTTGCCGTTGCAGCCTTTTGTTTAATTCTTCTTCATCACATACTTGGGTGTGTTCCATCCAGAGTCTCCACCATTCATGCATTGAACTCGATAATAGCAGTGGCTGGCAATGGCACTTCAAGGGCTCAGCCATCTTCGATCTGGGGATGACTCTTTTTGAAGTAGCAGGTGAGGTAGCAAACTCCCCTTATGCAGCCAGTTAACCCAAGCATGGTCACTAGGACTGTGTTACATTATGTATAGAGTCTGTCAGCCGCACCTTAAACACAAAGGAGCTGTTGAGGACGCCCGACCACTGAAGGGTATCTTTGCCGTAGAACTGGTCAGCCTTGGAATCTCTGCCATCTTTCGAATCTGCACCATGTTACAAACATCCAAAAGGCTGCACCACCAGACATTATCATTCTTGGGGGAGTGCACCCCAGTGTACCCTCCCTATACCCCTCTGCATATCTTCCTTACCCGATCCACCACTCGACCATTGGTTAGGTGAACTGTGGAACTCATTTTTACAACTTGAACAGTTTCTGACTTCTTTGTTACTAGGGGAGAGTCTCGTCTTATTCTCTTCACAAGAGCCTTGGTCATTTGGTGCATTGCGCTTGGGATGCCTGCATTTGCTGTCTACTCGATAATTTTCCAGCCTCTGGCCACCAAAATTTACACTCAACGTCTGGGTCCTTTTGATGGTGGGATTCAGGCTTCCCCTCCTGGAAATGCCACTATCATATTTGTTTGTGATCTCTGAGTGAATGAAATTTGCTTGTAACTTACAAAATGCAGACTTCAAACTACCTGGAGGAGGTTCCGATCGTGCAAGTTCGAGCACTGTCTTCCCACGGAGAACATGATTGCGATACAATCCTGCCAGGGAGGGAGCATGAACCAAGAATTCTCCAATGTTGGGTTATGGTATCTTGCACCGGTTCAAGTCTAATAATGAACCATATAGGCCCTTATCCCTGGGATAGATTGTCTGGGGTGTCTGTTTCTATCACCATCCCCCTGAACACAAGTCTCCGATTCCCTTTCTTTATTACACCAATCCAGGGCACCTTTTCTGCCCCGGATGATGTTGAGTATCGAAGCAAGGCATTCATACTCAGTGTTGCCCGGACTGGAGTTTTATTATTTCCGGGTTCACACTTGATTGGAGGCTTCACCTGGGCACGGAGAGACATAGCCTTGGACACCCTAGAGTGGGGTGTCACTTCATATGGTGTACGTCCAATTCCCTGGACGGTAACACTACCCACTCATATGCCACTTGTAGAGCAGCACTCGGATGAGGGTTTACACCCCAGATGTCACAGGACTGCAATCGGACCCAACTGCAGAGACTCAGACACTTGATTCTGGAGTCGCCACACTTACCTTGGTTCAACTCAAGACATACCCCACCAGTAGATTTACGGACATTGCCGTTTCAACGTCTGTAGCCGGTATTGCCACCCTGGGTGGTTTTTGGACCTTTGTCAACGGAGCCTTTACATTGATTTTTGGGGCCAATGTGCTGTACTTTGCTTTCGGTAAGTTGTATCCCTCTGAGTGTTGGGATATTTATTGAGCACAGATTCTCATCTAGGTCGGCGACCGCTCTCAGCACTCGGCATTGTGCACATATTCCAACGCAGGCGACTTCAGCGCCAATGGCACGAAGACTTCCCAGCTATCCACACCGAGGGCGGTCTACCCGGCTCCGCATTAGCCGGAATTGTCGCGTTCATTCGGGAACGCCTAGTAGATCTGGGGCAAAGCGAGACACCCGACGATATCGAGGCCCAGAAATTGACAGGGGCGCCAGATACAGAAAAAACGAGCACTCCGGAGTCGACTGCCCAGGTCAAAACTTCGGGGTTTTCCAGAACACGGGAGCCAGGCTACATTCTGGACGAGGTCCCCTTGTTGGATGCAGATCTTGGATTGGCGGATAGATTTAACACACAGAATTCGTAGCTTAGGAACTGGTCCATCCAACAATTCCCATGGTTGGATTTTGAGACCTTGATCATGCTGAGGCATGAAGGGAGGTTTCGTAACATGTTGAGCACCGTCACGTTGGATGTATGCAGGAGGCAGAATTATTTGAGGCCCATAAATTTTCAGGGCAACAGATTCGGGATGAAGTCCCTTATACGTGCTGAGCTCAGGCACTGCCGCACTAAGTAGCTTAGATCGTGGTAGAATAGAAACAGCAATCCCGAACGTCTATATCACTTGATTCCCACGGTTCAATCCCACTTCAGTAGTTCAGTTAAGCCTTTGGATTGCGAGGCTCAATCCGCATCACGGAATTCCGGCGGTCCTGTTTCTTCGAGGTCTGCCACTCTCTAGCACCACACGAGTGATCGGTGCTACATACGGTGGAGATACAAGGACGAATTCACACAATGGACGGAGTAGGGGGGAAGTAACTTAAATATATATAGAGGGGGTAGTACTGGACAGGCCAGCAAATCAACAACACTCCGCCGTTCAACTCTGTTCAACGGGCGAGAACCAGCGCCTTAACAATGCCAAGCCTGCTCAAGAGTACGCACAAACGGTATGGACCATGGTTTAATCCTTCTCGACCAGTCATGCTGAAGATCAAAAGTATGGCCAGAGATGACGCGAGCGTAGTGGCGTTCAACTTCACAATGTTGTGTTAGCACCTCGAGCTGCCGTTCGATAATGAGATGCAGTAGTTTCTCTATGACTACGGGGAATTAGATTAGTAAAACCCAACAACAACCATCACGTCGCCACAGCCTCAACCTGGGCAGCCCTCATGCTTGGCCCCACCCTCTTCGAATACCTCAATAAATGAATCAAACTCGCCGGCGTCATCCCCTCCATCCTCTTCGCCGCGCCCTACAAAAAGGTGAGTTCACTTCACACATAAGGGCAAGGTAAGGTAAACGCACAACAGTCGCAGGCCGAAAACTCCGGAGCCGCTCGCGGATCTCCGAGCTCAGCCCCACCACACTCGCATAATCCAACCCAGGGTCGAGCACGAGCGTCTCGTCCTTCATGAAGTCGCGGATGTCCGCCTCTTGCCGCCGCACATGGTATGTGTACGCCGCTGCCAACGCCAATGTCAATTGGTTGAAATTCAAAAGCACGGGGAGGAGGTGAGGGACGCACCCTCGGTGTGCACGCGCTCCAAGATGCGTGGGCTGACGGCGGCGAGCGCGGGAACGACCGCGCGCAGGTCGGATTCCTTCATGTTCGGGTACGCGAGCATGCGGTATGCACTGTCGTTCGTCCGTCGCCAGGTCAGTAAAATAAGTCTGCGCGATAAATGAAACAGATAAGAGACAGACCTGCGAGCAACGCCGTCATTCGAGACCTTGAACCCGTTCGAGTTCCACACCTACAGCCAACTGCTCTTAGGATTCAACCGTAAAGGGGTTTTAGATCAATGCACGCATACCGCGGGCCCCAGAGCGACCGAGTTCAAAATATCGGTCGCGTCCGCAAGCTGCGCGCGCGTGTCCTCCAGCTGGGTCCAGCGGCGGTCCGACACGATCCCCGCGTTCCGTCCTAAACCAAAGTCAAGTTAAAAAATCAACCACGAACCAAGTCAGCGCACCTTTCTCAGTCAACCTTAGATCCGCGTTATCGCTGCGAATGGTCATCCGATACTCGGACCTGGAGGTGAACATCCGGTCTGCAAGTCGTTGAATTTAAATCGAGACGCTCAAACAGCGGGTACTCACAAGGCTCCTCCGCGCCCTTGACGATCAAGTCGTCGATCATGACGCCAGTATACCCGTCTGCGCGCGTCAGCACGAGCGGCGGCCGGTCGAGCGCCGCCAGACCCGCGTTGACGCCCGCGACGAGCCCCTGCGCGGCGGCCTCCTCGTACCCCGTGGTGCCTTGGTGTGCGAATTAACTTATTGAAGAAGAAGACGGATTATGGATGGGCGAACGAACCATTGATTTGCCCCGCCAGGAACAGGCCCTGAAACCATGCGTTCAGTAATTGCGTTCAAGGCTCAAGAGCACAGCAGGAGTACCTTTATCCGCTTGGTCTCCAGGGTTGCTGTAAAACAGTTAGGTAAGTACTTAGCAGGACCAGAACCAGACTCACAAGTCAGCTCCCTAGGGTCCACATAGTCATACTCAACCCCATACGCCGGCCGCACGATCTTCACGTTCTCCAACCCCGGGACGGTGCGTAGCAAAGGCTCCTGCAGCTCCTCTGGCATGCTGCACGAGATGCCGTTTGGGTAGATCACGTCTGCAAGGTTTCAGCACGTCACTGAGGAGAAAGGACCCAAGAAAGAAAGATGTAAGAAGGAAGAAGACGACTGACCGGAATCATACCCCTCAGGCTCGAGCCAGATGGTGTGGCTATCTTTGTTGAAGCGGAGCACCTTTGCCTCGATGGAGGGGCAATATCGTGGACCTGCAGTTTGTTTTGCTCAGTACGCTAATCGTTGAAAGGGAAGCGTCAGCATCCGACGCACCGTTACGCGTTTCCTGAATGTGAACGCTAAGGTGGAGGTTGTCCCGAACCATCTGGTGCGTCGCAAGCGTCGTATGTGTCTGGAAGCACGGAATTTGGTTGGCCTTTCGTTCGTTCGTATTCTGAGTAACCGCAATGCAGGAAGAAAGAAAAGGAAGACGCACGGCATTGGGGACGGTATCGTTCATGTAACTAAAGGGATGCGGCTCGGCGTCGCCGTCCTGCCGCGCGAGCCCAGTAAAGTCGATCGTATTCTTGTCGAGGCGCGCAGGCGTGCCCGTTTGAAGCCGGCCGAGTTTGAATCCGGCGGAATTAAGAGACGCAGACAGTCCGAGTGAGGGCGCTTCGTTAATTCTCCCGGCGGGGAAGCGTTTTAATCCTGCGTCGACCTTCGTGAGCGGAGATGGCTTGACCCCCGGAGGATTCGTACATACCGATGTGAATCTCTCCCGACAAAAAGGTTCCGGTGCAGACCACAACTTGCGAACAGCCGATAATCTCACCGGATTCTGCGGGAGCCGCATTAACGTGATAGCGTTTGCGGATAGATATAGGGAACGAACCTAGTTTGACGCCAGAAATCTTCCCCCATTGGTTCGGCGATGGCGGGTGGTCGAATACGAGGTCGAATACGCTTCCCGCACGGACCTCGAGGTTCGCCTGCTCGAGGATCGCACTCTGCATGTGCTTTTTGTATAACTTCCTGTCCATCTGTGCGCGCGGGCCCTGTAGCAGTCGTGGTCAAAAGGATGCCCCGCGTTTAATGCTCAACTGGCGCGCACCCAAACAGCCGCGCCTTTGGTGCGATTCAGGATGACGAACTGCATCCCCGCTAGGTCTGCACCCAATGCTCAGTTCGCTCAGTTCCCTGTGAAAGAGAAAACACACACCAGCGACTTCACCCATCAGCCCGTCCAACGCGTCGACTTCGCGCACCAGCGTCCCCTTGCCCACACCGCCAATAGACGGATTGCACGACAATTCGCCGATGGTGTCGAGGTTTTGGGTCAGCAGCAGCGTTTTGGCGCCCGCCCGCGCAGAGCCCGCTGCCGCCTCGCATCCTGCGTGTCCTCCGCCGATAATGCACACTGAAAGAAGTGCTGAAAAAGGGCTCTGAGGAGCAGAAACCAGAAAAGGTTACCATCATAGTGGGCGTTGGGCTGGGGGGAGGCGGTTAGGGAGAGGAGTCGTCTTTTGGAGGCGCCATTGCGGAGTGTCTGCGAGCAGAGCCGACGCGCGAGCATACACAAGCGGGTGAGGGAGATTCGGTCAGCAGTGATGCAAAACACTGCCACTTCCGACTCATCATCCTCTACCACCACCGATATGGGAGCAGCATACTACGACGAGATCGAAATCGAGGACATGGCCTGGGACGAGGAAAAGGCTGTATATCACTATCCCTGTCCCTGCGGAGACCGCTTCGAGATCACCCGCCGGCAGCTGGCCGACTGCGAGGATATCGCTACATGTCCGAGCTGTAGTCTCATTATACGAGTCATATTCGACCCGGTGCGTCTCCTTCATGCTCCACCCTTCGTTCTCTCATACTTTTCCGAGTCCAGCTGGATTTCGAAGACGAGCCGCCAGACGAGGAAGAAGAGTCTGTAAGCGAGGAGGAGGAAAGCGAGGAGGAGGATGACAAGTTTGAGGATGCGATGGAGAAGCTTTCCCTCACATCTGAGGCAGAGTAGAGGATCCTTCTGGTGTGTCACTGCCCACTTTACCAGAATTTTGTCTGAGGCTTGGCTTAGTGATCATTCTCGATATGCGGACCTCCCCTTCCCTCGGTGGGATCCAGCTCGGGGCTGCTGCTACGGTCCTGAACTCGACGATCCACGACGAGTGACTTCACTCCGCGCCGGGGATTCCTAGGGATTCCTTCGTCCTG
Source organism: Mycena filopes (assembly GCA_029281495.1). Lineage (NCBI taxonomy): Eukaryota > Fungi > Basidiomycota > Agaricomycetes > Agaricales > Mycenaceae > Mycena > Mycena filopes. Next base: position 1,878,294 of record JARIHR010000002.1, on the reverse strand, counting down.
CTTCAGTCGCATGTACTGTACACACGAGTTCGATCGACGTTCCTTTGGATTTGCACTCTTTTCGCTCATTTTATTCCGACCGCACCACTGGTCAGCTCTACGACGTCTGCTCTGATGGGGGAGCAGCCCTGCATTCGAAAGTCTTGTGGTCTCGAATTTGGCGAGGGCGCGAATCGCGACCTCGGGGACTGTCGATGAACAGGACGAGAATCGGGGAGATCCGTGAGGATGTGGCCCGAGTCAGGTGTGAGGAATGATATATGGAAGGGCACTGGGGTCATTGCGGCTCAGTCGGCGCGATAACGTGATTGCTCCTCGCGTCAATTGACCTGCTCCCGGTTCCTTCAACTCTTTGAGGTGTAAGAATGCGAGAGGCAAGATTGACTTGGAGGTGATCGGCCCTTACAGTCTCTTCTTCAACCAGTCAAACTCATCGAGCAACCACTTGAAAGGGATTTAAACGGGAACTTTACAATTGCGGAACCGCCGCGAGTCTAATTTATTGCACCATAGAGCCCACTGCATCGTGTAGCTGCAGTTGTATTCACGTCTTGGTCTTCTCCTTCCACCTACAAACAATCAGCACAACTCCACCCTCCACCCATCCAGATCGAAGTACTCACAAATCCTCAAAGAACCTCCACAAAACAGTAAACATCAGCCCCTGCAGCCCATTCGCCAAGATCCGCGTCTTGAGCCCGCGCCCAAACAGCCCAATGAGGCCGTCCGCCGCAACGACCGCGCGCGCGGCGTCAAAGTACCCGATGCGCGTCTCGTTGACCTGGCGGTACGTCTTGACGACGCGGAGCGAGTTGGAGACCGTGTCCGACGTGATGGAGGCGCAGAACCCGATGAAGGCCCGGCGGGCGAGTCTCTGGAAGAGGGTGGAGGCCTCTGGGAGGTTGGCTTCGAGGAAGCTGAGGGTGCCGAACCACTGCGAAGAGAGTGAGATTGGCCAAGATGTAAGGAAAATACGACGAACTGGGTAGTGCCCTGCGAAGGTGGCGGCAGCGGTGGCGAATGCGCCGTACCACAGCGTGCCGATACCGTACATTTTTATCTACATCGCTCAGTACACCGCCAATAGCGACACACGGAACACACCCTAGTTTTCAGTATCTGCATCCCGGGCTTCCCCTGCGTCTGCAACGTCGTCTTGAGCGTGTCTATGGGGGTAAGAATCATGCGAAACGCGGCGGCGGCGAGCGCCGCGAAGCCCGACTTGGCCAGGGTCGGCATGTTCTTCAGATACGAGTTCGAGTCCAGAAGCGCGAAGATACCCGCGTTCGCGGCAGTGTCCCCGAAGCGCGATACGGGACCCTGCACGAGGGCCGCGCTCATCCCCTGGTAATAGCGCGTCCAGCCGCCGTCCGCGTAGAGGGTGCGGATGGCCTGCGTCGTCGATGTGCCGTATCGGTATTGGTAGTTCATGACCGTGCGCAGTGGCTAGTAGACATCGATTGGATGGAGCTTAGATGCAAAACGAATCGAACGCACCATTAGGGTCAGAACTTGGATAACCATGGCTGATAAGTCGGTTAGTGTTGAAATTATGCAGGGAAACAAAATGCACAGACCAGCAGCGCCGCTTAGACCACCCCCGATCGCGCTGTTCAAGGCTTTCCTCCAGTCAAACTGACCCACGTATTAGCCAGTCGTTACGTCTCTCAGGCGCTGTGCTTCACCTCAACGTCGTCCGCGTCAATAAACCCCTTGATAAATATGCCGGCGAAGACGGCCGCTAGGATGACGAGGATCGCGGACAGCACGACTTTCCAGACACTGCGCTTTTCCGGTACTTCAGGGACACCTGTATCGTGGCGCGGCAGCAACGGCTGGGTCTCGTCGGGCTCCAGATTTTCAGGGAGCGCGACCTCTGGAGCTAGAGTCTTGACCGGAGGAGTATCGGCCATGGTGGTGGGAGGAGAGGCTGAGTGAGCGGCGTACACGCGAGAGCGGTCACAAATGGCGATAGGATTGCCGGATCGGCAGAATAGATACCCGTGCGTTCGGCTTCCCTCTTGCCGTCTTCCACTTCTCACCCGGTAAGGCAGTAGCCTCGAAGTTGCCTCGAAGTAGGCCATTTATTCTTGAGGTGGACTCCTAGGCTTTACTGACCTTGCGATGGGTAGAAAGATGTTGGGGGCCTCGGCGGCCAACCGCGTTCCGTTCGAGATCTGGCTCCAAATCGCAGACCTTATCGGGCCTGCGTATTCAAACTCCCTGTACGGCGTCAACCGAAGCTGGTTCGAAATCGTGATGAACGCGCGATATCGGGTTCTTGACTTGACCGCGCTCAATCAAGAGGTGTTGTTCAGATTATCGCGTTTGAAGTGAGCAATGATCTCACTCGCTTTGTCTCAAACTGGCTAATTTTCCCTGAAGAGACCCCAGAGTTGCAAACCGCGTTCGAATTTTGTCTATATCTGGCTTGGTCCTTCAAAAGTCGCTGCTAAGCACTATAATGGGGCAAAAGGTCGAATTTCCGATGGACAGACAAGCCCTGTCCATTTTAAACCGCAGGATTCGAGCTCTGGATGTCGTCGACGTGCTCAATCCCCAGGTTCACCTCATCTCAAATGTCGTCTCCGGTTCAAATGTCACGGAGTACTCCGTAAAATGGGACGTTCGCGAAGGTATCCAGTCGGACGAATTGATTCACGCATCACTCCAAGCCGCCATCCTCGATGTCGCATGGCCGGCGTTCGGGTCTACGCTCAAGAAACTGTTCGTCGTGACGCGGCCGGAACGATTTCAGGCTGTGCTGTCCTCCGATATACACTTGGGGTGCTTGGAGGAACTCCATCTTGAGCTCCTCCATGCTTCGAATGGAGGACAGTCCATCGCTGACTTCCGGGACCATATATCTGCCTTTTTCACCCGCGTCAACCTTAATCTGGCCGCCTTGACGATCCAATCCTCATCTAACCTCGATTTGTCTACCCTTTTCGACCGCCTCCCACTATTCACCCACCTCCGGGAGCTATCACTCCACATCTTCCTCGACCACGGCGTCCTTTCTGATCCCTCTGGCCTCGAATCCTTCTTCGGCGCCTCCTCGCTGAAGCTGCGGCACCTCACCCTCTGTCTATACCACGCCGCCGTCTCCTCCGCGGAACGCGATCTCCCCACCCTAGCCCTGGCGCGCGCCCGCATCCCAACGCTGGAGACACTCGACATCAACTTCGGGATGCCCCACCCCGTCCTAATCGACACCCTCCTCCACGAACTCCACGGCGTATTCACCAGCGCGCGCACGACCCTCACCACCGTGACCCTGCAGGGCATCGCCCTCAGCTACCCCGATCTCGCGGCCCTCACGTCCCTATTTGCGGTCGAAGGCCAGGCGCTGCAGAGCCTGACCGTCAGCATGCACACCCTCACCGCGCCCCACATCGACACGCTCGCGCAAAACGCACCGCACATCTGCGCCCTCGGGATCATTTTCATGCGCCTTAGCCTCGCCCCGGACGGCGCGCCCGCGCCCGAATCCTTGGTATGTTGCCTTCCTGCCCCACCGTCATTCGATTGACCACGCGCTACAGTGCCGCGAGAATTTCGCGACGGAGATGCGGGCACGGCGGTACCCCGCCTGGAAACTAGCGGACATCTCGATCTGGCACCGCAGCAAGAGCGTAGACACGAGCCGCTGGGACCTCGTCTCGCCCTTCTCCGCATGCGTCCCAAGTATTTCGACGTTTTTTGGGCATCCGGTGCTGCTGGCCCGGCAGACACCGTCGATTGCCGTGCCTCGGATGCTGGCTGCTTTGGCGTAGCTGGCAATCTAGCTATGTATATAGATATATGGTAGGAGTGTCTCGATGCTCGTTCTTCTTTGAGGTTCATTGCTGAATTTGCTTTCGCCCTCCCAAAGCGTTCGAAAAGAAAAAAAAAATGTCAGCCTGCGACGTTCAAGTTCGTGGCCCGCTATCACTAACACAACTGGCTGGCTCGGTGTGTTCTCGCGGCGAACTGAAATGGTTCAGATCTAAATCGTGGTCCAAAACCTAGAAAGACTGGGGGCTTCCAAACTGCCCTGCAGTAGATTCGTCGGTAAATCGGCGGTCTGAATGTTCCAGGATTTTTCCAACCCCTGGGATGTACAGTCCACCACAAGGTGAGACTTTTGCGGTTCGAATTTACTGTCTTGTCTATTCTTTTCTGCTTCCGTTTGTTCAGCCGTCCCACAAACGGCCGGTGTCGCTCAGGTCAACCGAGGGCGACGGCGCTCAGGCAAATCCGATTTCAACTTTCGGATGTTTTTGGAGATCACGACTCTCCGGCGTGGATGTCCCCGAGGTGAACCTGGTCCATGCGCTAAAAGTTAAACTGAGGAACGAACACTGGGATTCTTTACCACTCTGGCGACGTTCAAGCAGTCTGTGAACTCCCCGCTCGGTTGAAAGCTCTGAACCGATTGCACTGCTGGATCTTCGCTTTTCCTCATTTCCTTTTCGGATATACATGCTGAACAGTCCCAACTAAGCTGCCGCGTGGAGCAGCGCAACATGGCCAAGTTCCGAGATGTGGTATACTGGTGCCGCACGATCACGCTTGTCCATCACCGTCGCCCGCGCATCCCGACAAAATCCAATGCTGGTTCGACCTTCAAGTTGGTCTCAGATGTCACCCGAAATATGGTAGATAACCGCCCATCCCCTCAACGCCAATGTCCTCGATGCGAAGCCAAGGAACGAGTCGACTAGTTTGGAACACGATGCGCGGCTAAAATAATGGAGTCCAACTTTGCGGCCAGGCTGGTCGTGGGATCTTCGATGATCCTCAGGGTCCAAGTGTGAAATGTTGACAACATATTGGCGCTGGGATGTCTCCTCTCGCGCGTGCGAGACCTGTCCGATTCGATATCCACGATTCCACCCCATCACCCCCTTGACGACTCCCGTCCGCAGCTCCTTCGCCAAGGTATAAAACCCCACTCGCCCTCCTCGAAAATTCATTAGCCAGGTCGCTTTCCATTGCCCATTCAGATTCACACTCTCCCTTTCCATTTTCATTCCTTCATCCTCCACGCCAAACAACATGCAGTTCTCCATCCAGCTCATCTCTGCTCTCGCGCTCTTCACCGCGTCTGCCCTCGCCGCCCCGTTGTCCCCGCGCAAGGTCGTCGACGCTGCGTGCAAGGGTAAAGCCCTTGGTGCTGTGTGCAGCATCACCTTTGTTCTCGGGACCTTCAAAGGCCGTACGTTTTCTTTGTTGTGCAGCGTTTCTGCATAGATCGTGACCCCGCCTTCACACAGACTGTATCAACCCTTCGGACGAAGGTCGCGTGGACAAGAACCAGGTCTTTTGCGACGCGTTGAACAACGTCTAGGTACGTCCACGTCGCGCCTGGATGCCTCCCTGTATTCACGCGAATAACTAGATATGCGCCGTCTATTGAACATTATGGCTGAGGAGTTACTTTTGATCATGAGTTACATTGTATACCATTTTTTTTCGAACGGGAGCGGCAATGCGGGTCGATACTGTGTAAACTACTTAGTTCCGTTTCACACAGTTTTTGCCCCACATTATCCGCATTCAGTCCCTTGCCCATGGCCCATTGGTGGGTGGTACAATCTTTCTCGCCCGTTGAACTGGGTTGATCGGCGGATTGTTGTTAATTTGCTGGCCTGTCTAGTATCGCCCCCTTTGTATATTCAAATCACTTCATCCTGAGTAGTCTCTTCTAAACAGACTCTACAACAAAAGAATCTCGTACCTCGAATGTTGTACATCCCGAGTCGCACCGAGGAATCTTCCTTCTTTGAGCTCCTAGGTCTCGGCATACATTCCTCCGACCCCGATCACCAGGACGCACCGTGGGTGTTCCCTAATGCAGATTGAGCCTCGCAAGCGACTACTCAAGTGGAATCGAACCGTATGAATCAAGTGATGATTCTAATCCCGACAATACTTGTCGTTGATCTAAACTCACCAGGCAGTTCAACCCGCACCCGCATCTAAGGAATTTCATCCGGAATATGGCCAGCCTCCCGCATTCTGGAAGCGAGGTCTTGATTTGGACACTCGATCCTCCTGACAATTTCTCGTGATTTTGCTCTCTTGAATACATTGACAATGACAGTGTTCAGCATCTCAAACCGCACCTGATGCCTCAATACGATGGATCATCATCGAAGTCTCCAAGTAGCCCGAACAAGAATCGAACTGTGGCAATTATCTGATGAACCAGTTGTAAACTACGAATTTTTTGTGTTCAATCTCTCGGCCAAGGCAAGATCCACATCTAACAAAGGGATTTCGTCCAGAGTATAGCCCGCCTCCCCCGTCATGGAATCCCTGGACCCCAAAGTTTGAGCTGGCATACTTTCCGCTGCATCTATTTCTTCTGGGATTTTCTGCCCGAAGGTTTCTAGGTCTCAGCGTCGTCAGGATATCAGTAGCTGTTCATACGACCTTCGAGGTACAAGGTTTTTGTTTGTAGTGTCTGTCTGCAACAGGCTATTTCCATATCCTATTTGGCCGTCTGTGAACCATATGATTCATTCGAGTATATGTATTTGTCTACGCATCCAGCTGGCCGTCCGACTCCGAGATTGAAGTTCAGCACAAATATTTCGCCAGGATTTGCTGTTGTTCTTGAACCTTCCGTGGTGTTAATCCCTCAGGTTCGCTTCTGCATGTGGCAGCGATAATTGTGACTCGAGGTCATCCGACTGACCCATGTGAGGAGAGTCCTCCCCCAGATTCACCAGACGTTCGCGGATGAACGCGACAATCCCGGCTGATTCTGTGCCAGGTGAACCACCTTCCGTGTGAATGGCGGGGAAGTCTTCCCGCCATTGCCGCTCCAGTCGTCCAAACTGAAACATATGCACCAGTCCGAGCGCCGAAAGCGGTCGCCGTCCTGGCAATCTCGGCATAAATATTTCAACATCCCATTTTTTGAACCACTTACTTAAGGCAAAATAGAGTATATTTGCGCCAAAAAGTAAAGTGAATGCGCCATTGAGGAAGGTCCAGAGACCCCCGAATGCGGAGATGCCATCGAGAGCCGTCGAGTCGACAGTCTCGACGACATGTTGAGTGAAGACTGGTGATAGTTGGAATAAAGTGAGTGTGGAAACATTGGAATTGGCGTCCCATTTGGCCGCGTATGGCTGTAGTCCTGTGATTTCCGGATTGAATATTGCTACCATGGGCTATCAGGAATTAGGTAGGGTCTGTGGGGTTGTTTGACCGATGGGACATACATGGGACACACCCCATGCGACCTGGGGCACAAAGATATCCCTCCGAGTCCAAGTGAAGGCCGCGGCAAGATGTGATCCCATAAACAATGGGACACCTCGAAAGACCATTTTTGGGTAACCCAAAATGTCGAGGCCCAAATCACTGCCGCTGCCTGTAACATCGAGACGTCCTTGCGCCGGTGTGACAAGAATTCCTGGTGTGCCAAAGTTGGAAATCGGGAGAGAGATTGAGATGTTCGAGATAGCCTCCCAGTCATACGAGCCTTCAATATGTCAGTGGACAGATATCAACTGCACGGAATTGGGCTGCGTACACTGGACAACACGGCCACTTTCCTCTGCCGCAGTTACATGGCAAGTGATATCCTCGTCGAACGTGGTGACAGCGCGGACCTGAAGGTCGTTGTACATCGACGGTTCACTGTTGAAGTCAAAGCGAGTCTGTTTCCAAGTTTACTCGTTAATGCAAGCCATTCGTCACAAATTACTCGATGTGGAAGGATACATACCAATATGAGTGTTGCATTTCCGGGCGGTGTTTGTGGACCAGCTGCAGAGGGATCATAGAAAAAGAAACTGCTGAAATTTCGGATGTAGACCCTGGGGGTAATCGGCTTGTAAACAATGGAGTAAAAGCCAAAGGCTGGAATTGCGAGGACAATACACCAGATCACGACGGCCCTCGCAAAGAGGGTAACACGAGATTCCCCTCTAAAGGATGTGTATCACAATTAGTAGAGGCACCGAATTTTCATGTTCAGTGCTTCGCACCTCACCAGGGGCCGTTTGACGGATCGATTGAGCAAGATCGTCAGTGGACTATAGACAGGCCGCGACGTTGGAGTGCAGGCCCCCAAGAACTCCAGCCGCTGGCTTGTCACATTGTCGCGGGATTCCAGATGCGGAGTGTACTGAAAACATGTTGGCACGGAAAGAGGTCGGAACCTGTGTATTTCCAGGGCCGTATTGACTGAATAGTAGCGAGGACTTGATCAGTTCATCACTTCGCTCAGATTGCGCTGATTTTTTCTTTCTTTCTTTGGCACTTTCCCAGTGTGCACTGTGAAGCCGGTGTGCTTTGTCTGGTGAACTGAAGGTTCAAAGAGCTAGCTGCAAGCTCTCTGCAGGAAGTCGCGTCCGGCAAGCATACATGTATCACACTTTTACCACATCATGCATCTCAAGATTCTCAACTTGGAGGAGATCTAGCCCCGCAGCAACTGGCTGGAGCCAAGGAGAATCCCCTCTTGTATTATCCTAAGATGAACAGATTGGAGATACCCTGGGCTGCGATGCTGTCTTGTAGCCTCGCAATGATCCGCAGTTACTGGGACTTCTTCCCGTTCGTGATCACACCCCAAAAAGCAACATTCCTACGTATGCCGGAAGGGTGGCATAAAGGACGACTTTCTGCATCAAAATAACTACATTTCAGTCCACAGATAAAAGGCGCAACCAGAATTGAACCGTGGGAATACTCTGATGGTCCTTGTTTGCCATCGCCTTTGAGGGGCGGTGTCCGCTCTTCCTTCCGCTTTGAGCATCAATGCGTCCTTCAGCAGCGCGTCTGCTGAACATCCTCGTCCCCGTCAAGCGGTTTGCATTTCCCATTCTTTATTGCATCCCCTGAACCAATCTCTAGCGCAGTTGACTATGCAGTCAAAATCCGCGTCAACCCCCAACAAACGGGCATCGACCTCAACGTCAAGCACTCCATGGTACGCGCGTATATCCCGCCCAGGTGCGCCTATTAACACCTGGGATCACCCATAGAACCCCTTCGACGAAATCGGTGCGCCCCATTCAAGTCCAAAATGAAATAAACTCAAAGTATCCGCCGCACGCAGCCGTAGAGGAAGCCGTCCGCCTCCGCGACGTCCTCAAAGACGCCGTCAAGTCCATAAAGGTCGTGACGATCGGGCCCCCAAAATCCGTCGATGTCCTGCGCACCGCGCTCGCAATGGGCGCCGACTCGGCCATCCACGTCGAGCTCCCCGATACCGCGCCCGCGCCCGAGCCGCTCGGCGTCGCCAAGGCTCTGCGCGCGCTCATCCTCAAGCAGCATTCCGAGGCGGCAGAGGCCCCCGAGGGCAAGATCGACCTGGTCATCCTGGGCAAACAGGCGATCGACGACGACGCGGGGCAGACGGGGCAGATGCTCGCGGGCCTGTTGGGCTGGGGCCAGGCGACGTTCGCGAGCAAGGTCACCGTTGACCCGGGCAAGAACGAGGCGGTGGTGATGCGCGAGATCGACGGCGGCTCGGAGGAGATTCGGTGTAAGCTGCCGCTGGTGGTCACTACGGATCTACGGTAAGCTGCCTGGCTGCCTCCTTCCCTCCCTGCGGGTGACTCATTCATCGGACAGACTGAACACACCTCGATACGCCACCCTCCCCGGCATAATGAAAGCCAAGAAAAAGCCGCTCCAGAAACTCACCCCTGCAGACCTCGGCGTCGACCTGATACCATTACTTGAGACCCTCAAGGTCACCGAGCCTCCCACCCGCGTCGGCGGCGGCAAAGTCGATAGTGTGGACGAGCTGGTCGCCAAGCTCAAGGAGGCGGGCTTCACGGCGGTGTAGGGCTCTGTGCAAGTAGACGTAGACGAGGAAGAAATGAAGAAATACATTCGACACACGATGCAGCACTGAATCAAAATACATTAATTATTCTCGACGACCTGAGTATGGTTTCTTCTAATACACAACTATGTGCGTTACTGCTATTGCTACTGACATGGGATTCTGAACGGATGCAAAACGAGACGAGACGAGCGAGTAAGGGGACGATGCGGGGAGCGGAGGGAAGAGTGAGAGTGCAAGACGAGGAGGAAAAGAGAAGGGAAAGAAAGTGGCGACGTGTGTACAATGTATGTGCGGGTGAGTGAGTAAGTGAATGTGTGTTCCAAGGAGGGGGAGGGTTTTGCTTGTTTGCAGGCTCAGTGAGCCTCTGTCGCCACGGGGGGTGGCGGTGGCGGAGTCGTCGGGTCCGTAGATACGCCCTGCAGGGGGTAGCCGTTAGCATACAGGACGCAAAGCGATCCAGAATCAACGCGCACCTTACTCCGACACGCCGGACAATTATTCCTTCCCGTCTCGAGCCATCGGTCGACACAGGTCTGGTGGAACGCATGTCGGCACGACAGCACTCGGATCTCGTCCGCCTCGTCGTAGTCGTCCAGGCAGATGAGGCACTTGAGGCAATTCTCAGTACACGACTTTCGACGAACGAAGGAAGAGAAAATAACGCACCCTATCCACACAATTATTAACGACCTTTCCCTCGCTCTCGAGCCCCGCCAAGTCGGCCCGCCGTACGATCGCGAGCCCCGCACGCGCGATATCCGCCTTGGACGCGGTCGGTGGGCGAAGCGGTCCGAGGAGCTCGGTGAGATCCCTTGGAGTATCGTTCGTCAGTTTGTGAAATCGTGACCGGAGGGATAGTAAAACCACTCACAACAACGCCTCGAACCCCTCTGCGCCGTTGAGGATGCCGTGCTCCGGCGGGTAGTAGCCTGGATGCGTGTGCGTTAGCCAGCGTTCGTACTGGAAGAAGGGAGGAGTACACACCCCCAATAACATAAATCAAGAAAGTGCGCGACGTGTCTGGCAGCGGAAGCGCTGGTGCTTGCCCTTGTGGTGGTCCTTGCGCTTGTGCGGCTGCCGGTGCTGCTCCTTCCGCTCCCGCTTGCGCGGCTCCCTCTTCCGCAGGCGGCGGCATCGTCCGCTCACCCTCGACATTCTCTCCTACCGCCGCCGGCTCCCCAACCTCAGGTTCAGCTTCCCCATCCTCATCACCAACCTCCTCGTCGTCCGCAGTGGAATCACTAGGACCAGAAACCTCCACACCCCTCCTCCTCCTCCCAAAGCCCATCGAAAGCGGCCTCCACCAACTCCGCCTCCTCGCCCTCGCCCCAGCCCCGACTTCCTCCGCCCCCTCCCCGTCCTGCTGCGCGTGTTCCTCCCCCTCCTGCGCCCCTCCCCCGTTCCCGTCCGCCTGCGTCTGCGCGTCGGAATGCGTCCGCTCCAGCGTAACCTCAGGCGACCCCGCCGCGACCCCCGCGCACCCGCGCAATCTCCCTCAACAACCCCTCCCTCATCTGCCGCTGCTCTTCCGCGCCGCCGGCGTCGCTCGCGCGCGGCCCACCGGCAGCAGCGGCGGCGCCGTTCGCATTCGGATTCGCATGCGCCCCGTGTGGAATCCCCAGCCCCGCAAGCCCCCCAAACATCCCCATCGCCGCCCCGAGGGCGACGCTCTGCAGCCCGACGACGATCACGGGCACGACCGTCTGCGGCCTCGCAGGCGCGGTTGCGTCTGGGTCTGCGGCTGCGGCTGCGGCTGCGCTCGAAGGCGCGGACGCACCGTCTGAAGAAGAGGAGGCGGTCGTCGGCGACGAGTCCGTTGTCGTCTCTCCGCCATCCGACGCCGACGACGCGGAAGACGACGACGTGTCTCCACCCGCAGGCAGCGCCGGCAACGCCGGCAACGCGCCGTTCACCCTCGCCGTTAATGGCAGCGGAAGGGCGATGATCGGCGGGAATCGGTACACGCGCCACCAGTTGACGGCGCCAGGGCCCGTCCCGGGGGCCGCGTGTGCTTGGGGCTGCTGTTGTATTGGTTGTTGTACAGGTGCTTGGAGCTGAGGTGGCGCAGAAGAGGGCTCCGCCGACACTTCCTCTTGCGGCGCTGTAGAGGGATTTGGACTTGGATTAGCAGCGGAAATGGAGTCGAGGGGTGGATGTGGGTGATCGTCGTCTGCCTCCGCATACGCATGCGCATCTTCAGCTTCGTGTCCTTCTCGCCCGGGTACATCCTCGGTAGCGACCGCAGGCACCAGGGAATCAGTCGCAGCCAGAGCATCCGACGCCGATGACGCCGCCAAAGGCGAAGCCCCCAACGCAACCCTCAAATCCGCCTGCAAATCCACGAGGAACCGCTCAAACGTGCCCTCCGCCGGCTCCGGCTCCTGTTCCTGTTCCTGCTCTTGCTCCTCGTGTTCCCCGGTCCCTTCCCCAATATCTTCCCCGTGCCCCTCGCCCTCCGCACCAGCACTCTCCCCATTCTCGTCCCCATCGCTGCCCAGGAGTGGGACCGGCGTCGAATTCGCCCTCACCGCCCCCATCCTCCTCCTCGTCGGCACAACCGGGCTCGACATCGTCCTCTGCCCCTGTCCGCGATTCGCGCGCCCGCTCCCCGGCGGCCCGAGCCCCAACCCAAGATTAAACGCGCGCGCCATCTCCGCGAGCATCACCGAACGATCGTCCTGCCGCTCCCCATGCTGCACGTGTGCGTCCCGTCCCTGTGATGCGTACAAGGCGGGGGCGGGAGATGTATCACTCGAGGGCGAAGCAGCAGTAGCACTTGGAGCCGAGTCCAAGGTGGTGGTGGTGGTATCGGCATCAGACCGATCTCCGCCAAGTGCGGGCGAGGTCGAGGCGCGCGGGGGTGCATACGACGATGCGCCCCCCAAGCGGTCGCGCAACGCGCTCCAGGGCGTGCGGCGCGGCAGTCTGCCACTACCGCTGCCCCGATACGAGGAGGCGATGGTGCTGGTATCCCCACCCGCACCGCTCGCGTCCGCATTCTCGGAAGATGGTGGGCCAGACGACGCGCTGTTATTCCCATGCCCAGACGGCGAACTCCCCAAGTTATTGTTACTCGACGAATCAGAGGCGGTCGACGTAGAGTTGCCGGCAGATGATGAATTGGTGTTGGTGTTGGTATTCGCGGCATTATTGGAGGCGGAAGCCGCGCGGGCGAGCAACCCGTCTGACGATCCGGTGAGGAGGGATGCAGCGGTGGCTTGGGCGGCGACGCTGTGCGTTGGGGAACGAGATACGTGTTTAGTAGCGTTCGGAGTTAGGGCGCGGCGTGGTCGAAGGTAGGTGTTGGTGTGGTAGGTAGAATATGAAATAAAGGTTAGCGTTCGTCGCTACAAGGAAAGGAAAGGGAATCAAGAGAAAGTGAAGGGTAGACGCATGGGGCCGTCGGCAGACTCCGCATGTGGCGAGGAAGGAGATATGGATAAAATAAAAGGACACAAATAAGAAATAAGACGCACGTAAGTAACGTCCCCAGCACGTCGATGCTGCTGCTTGAGATCGGGTGCGGGTGCGGGTGAGGGTGCGGGTGTCCTACTCCTGTCTGCGCACTTGCACCTACTCCGCCGCCGCCGACGGAGTTAGCAGCAGGCGTGGCGTTGTTGATACTGGAAGCAGTATCCGTGGCGCTCGAAGTGGTATTCGGGTGGTGGGCAGACGCAGAGGCGTCGTTTCGAGGAATATCGGTCGTGTGTACCACGCCCTGGACGACGACGAGCGTGCCGGGGGGCGGGAAGGTACGTGGGTGATGTTGCGGTTGCGGTTGCGGTTGCGCCTGTGTCTGTGGTGGGGGTGCTTGAGATTGCGTCTGTGTTTGGCGCTCGGGGATGTAGGACTGTGGCGAGTGTGCCGGTGTGGAGGAAGTAGTGAGCTGTGGCGACGCAGACAATGGTGGTGGCATCGGTGTAGCTGGGCGTTCGCGCGGCAAGTCCGGTTCCTCGTCCCTGTCGTCCCTTACATCGTTTGTGGTGGACGCGAACCCGGAACCATCCAACAGCCCAAACTCGTCCGGCTCCCCAGCCCCATCTTCTTCATCCATATCTGGCGGCGCAGATGGCGAAACGAAGGACGAGGCACGGCGAGACCAGCGACGGCGCCCACCCAGACCTGCACTTGCACTCGCACCCACAGAAGCGCTCGTCGAGGCGAAGGACATGCTGGCAGGCCGCTCCCTCTCGCGCTTGATCTTGGGCTTCATGCTACCGCCAGGGCCAGGGACGAGGGCACGCAGACTGTTACGCAGGCTGCGTCGCTTACTCGCTGTAGTATTAGGATGCGTGTTCGCCGTGGACGGCGTCACGTCGTCGTCCTGAGCGTCTACGTCGACGGTGGCATCCGCAGCACGCCCACCGACGCCGGCGACGGCGGAGGAGTGCCTCCTCTGGGAGGAAGAGTTCTGGCCCATGGTGAGGGACAGAGAAAGGTGTAACAGCTGTAGCTGGTAAGCGGTACAGCGGCAGTGTCGGCTTAAGCCGGCCGGCCACAGAACTTGACCCAAGCTTGTACCCCAAAAAGCCGAAACGCCTTCTGCGTGCGCTCAACAGCTTCTCGAGCACCCAAAATCTCAACTGGCGTGCAGTAATCTCTGGCTTCTGGTGCAGGGGACATCGAGACTCAACGTACTCAACAGCAGCGCCACCCCGCGCAAGCCCGACTGCCTGTGTAATCGCCCACTCCGCCAATAACTTATTCATGTCGCTGGCAGCCATCTGCGCGCCTCAAGGTTCTTCCTGGGCGTCTGCGCAAGTGACTTTCCTCCTAGCTGCGCAATCCGACTTGAATTCTGCACGGTCGACGTCATTTTACCCTCCGCTGGGCAGTACACTAAGCACTTCATCCCGTTCATCTCATCTATACGCCTAAATGCCTCAATGAACTCCTAGCGCTTCCAATCATCTCCTTACCTCCTCCCGCGCCCTCTTGCTGCCACCATACACATGGCGCGAAGCTCCGGCGGGGTTCATGAAAGGGCCAGGTCAGACCACGAGATCAACTCACCAGGCAAGTTTGCGGGTCCGATCCAACTGCTCTTTCTCAGCTTCCTGTTGGTCCAAGGCTACTCTTCAAGTTCAATGTTGTCTTTTGAGTCTCCGAAATCCCATCAAGTCGCTGAATTTGCTGTCCAAATAGAATGATTGTCGAGGGTGCAGTTCCAATCCGCGCCATCTGAATGTTAGAACTGCACCCTCGACAATTGTTCTATTCCCGCACGATTAATTCGCGTTCCCCTTGTTGCAGATCATCTTGAACACAGCAAGAACACAGCTCATAGCATCTTCAATCTGTCACTTTCACTGACAACCCATATCAGATGTTCTCCCGAGGTTCTGTATAAGAGGATCGGTCGGATTTTGTTGTGCAGCCAGAACCATGCGACTCCACCTATCCCTCCTCTTCAATCCAGTCTTCAGAGTTTGGACCTTTCGCTTCTTGCTGGCATTGATATCACTCATAATTATCGAGTCTTGGAATCTTCCAATGCCATTGCCACTCTCGGGTTATACCTGGCTTGTCCTCGCATGTTTGTCAATAGCTCACCACATCCTCGCGTGAGGCAGTTACATCGTGGATGTACTCCGATACTGATGGAGAGTTATTAGCGTCTTTCGATGGCCGATTACATCGTTGGCAATCATCGATTTGGTGTGGACTCTTCTGGAATTGGCTGGTACGCTTTGGAACTTCTCTCGATATCTGGTGCAGGTTATCTCATGATCAACAAGGTGTATTATACACTAATGTTCAAGTCCTGCTCAACTCTAAGACATTCATCTCCTACGAGCGTCAAGATCCGGTGCCAATTTGGGACTGGCAGCTTGGAGTCTTCCCTGGTTCCATTTTGATGGTGGTAACACTGATGTTTTCCATCATCTTTCGTATTGCAACTATCGCAAAGTCCCCCGAGTCATTCCTCCGCCAACGGCTCGAATTCTTGGGGGGATGTACACCACTGCACCCACCGTATAACCCCACACGTATACTTCTCAACCGATCCGTTGCGCGGCCGTTAGTTCGGTGTGATAGGGTCAGTTTTCAATGCCTGACCACATACTTACTCCGCCCTCAGGAAAGAGTCACACCTAATCCTCTTCATGAGGGGGCTCATCATCTGGTGCATTGGACTCGGAGTCCCTGCATTCGGATTTTACTCCATCGTCTTCGCACCGGTCACAACACAGATATCCAGTCAAGCTATCAGTCCCTTTCACACTGGGCAATATATGGACCCTTTCAATTACTACAGTCCTCCCGGAAATGTGACTCTCCTACTCGTTGGTGACCTTTCCTCAAAAGTTGATAAGTCTCATTCCACCCCTGACCAGAAGCCTGTACTGGCCAACCTCCATGGAGCCATCCAATGCTAATTTCTCCACATACAACATCCAAACACGGGTGGTCACACAATTTCAAGGCATATTTCAGGGCAAACCACACACAATGATGGGATTTGGTGCAAATGGGAATTGTGTTGTAGTTTCAGGTAGTCCATGGTTTGTGTGTCAGATGAGTGTTAAAACATTAATCCATTGCAGCACCCAACACTTATGAATGGTTCACCTTGCTGAATGTGTCAATTTCACTGACCCTACCCCCCAGAGAAGTGGGGGTGTGGGTGGTGCCAGTCCAGGGCACAATTTATGGCGGCCCAAATGATCTGCTGCTAAGTTGGCTAAGTACCTACGGGGACCTCCTGGACGGTGTACTACTGGTTCGTGGGTCCAATCTGCTCGGGACATTTACTTGGACACGCAGACTTGTCATTGCAAAAGCAGGGTGGAACATCCTCTCAGTATGTGGTTCTCTCTCTCTATTACCAATACACCACCCATTGATCAGCAGCCTCCCACCATGGAAGTATATACCCCTAAGTTCAATGGTATACAACCTTTTGCGGAGGGTGCAAGCTCAGATCCAAACACCGTAACCCTTACCCTGATGCAAAAGTCACCATATGCCACAGAAAACTTGCGAGACACAGCCGATTCTACAGTTCTCAACGGAATAGCCACATTCGGAGGTTTTTGGACATTCCTCAATGGTGCATTTGCTTTATTCTTTGGTGCAAATGTATTGTACTTTGCCTTTGGTGAGTTGCAGCAAGTTGATGATCTGATGGTGTACTCATGTTGAATGCCCTACAGGGAGACGGCCACTCTCGGCACTGGGCATTGTGCACATATTTCAACGTCGAAAACTTCAGCGGCAATGGGATGAAGACTATCCAACCATCCGCACTGAAGGTGGTCTTCCTGGCTCTGAGTCCGCCGGGATTGTTGCGTTCATCCGTGAGCGTCTGGTGGATCTAGGGGAAGATCCACGCGACACCGAAGCCGATTGTCCCAACGACATTGCATCTGGAGCACAAGATACAGAAGAAGTCAGTATGGAGAGGGTTCCAGCTCACGTCCTCCGAATTCGGGAGGCTGGCTACGTTATGGACAACATTCCGTTGTTGGATGTAGATCTTAGATCGGGTGAGCCAAGTCAGGCAAAGAAATCTGTTATTTAGAAACTGCCTATCAAATAATTCCCACGGTTCGATTCCTGTCCGGGGTTATCGGCCGGCCTTCACCCATTTCATTCCTGATTTGATGTCTTAGAATTATTCTACGCCGTTCCCGTGTTTCGTTTGAATGCTTGAGAGGTCCCCGTGCTAATGTTTTGATGTTTTTCAGTGTTCTTTTGGTTCTATGGCGGCGAGTGCGTATAGACTGCGACCATGAGCTCAGCCGAGAGGATATTGGAGGACCCAGGGACAATGGTGTATTTACTGCTTTGTACACCGGGAGAATTCCTGGAAACCGGCGTTCATGAGTTGGACCGTGCCGTGTAATGATACCTACCTACCTACCTACCTACCCGCAAAGTCATCGCCAATCGCAGTCCACAGGAAAGTATTGAGCTCGGATCTGCATCTTGGATGTGTAGACATATAGATAAGTGATTGTCTGAGACCGTGGCACCACCTGGCCTGGGGACCGATCCGATGTAAGTATTCTGGAGGGGGATTTATTATATATACTTGTGTGCTCCAAATTCCTGAACACAGCAGTTTGTGAGCATCAAAATTTCGTTGGTGAATGTGTGCAAGAGCAAGAGGTCAAAATTGAATTTCAACCATATATGACAAATTAATTCCCACGGTTCGATTCAACCGCTCAAGTTCTTAGGGCTGTATGCCGCGGCATACTTACTTCCGTCCTCGGAAGAGAGGCTTGATCAGACTCTGTCAGCACTGGACCTCGGTGATTTTCTACACAGCATCCTGTTCTGCAGAACTTCTAATCCTCCAGCTGGATCGAGAATCTCCGTCAATCGTTCCCGAGGTTCTCGGGGCCACTACGTTCATTTCCAGTCCGCGGAAAAGTATGCATCGACAAAGTTAGTATGCACAAGCGGAGCATTGGAGATACCCGCCCGTCTGATAATTTGCTGATGATTTGTCGCCGATGGTGCAATCTATTACCCTCGCTCGTCTCACATTGTGTCCATTGGCAGGCATACTGCTTGACAGAACACGCAGAAGCGTCCTCCTCGATTCGGTGCCAACTGACGTCGCTACAGCCCAGTTCAACAAGGAGACATCAGTTACGGATGTGTTGGTCCGAAGGTTTTCTCATGTTCGCGACTATAGACATATACGATACTTGTTACTACGTTTAGAGCCCAAACGCCACAGTGTGGTTTCCAGGAATGTCGGCAATGACCTTGGGGTCCCCGCCCTCCCCAGCTCCGGCGGCAACGTAGAGAGGTATGAAGTGTTCCTACATAAATGTCAGGCAAGGAATCGGATGAGTAAAACCAATGGGAGATTGTGCAAACCTCTCGGGGATGGCACGCTCTGAAGTCCGCATGTTTCGTCAGATTGATCATAGTCTCCTTTCGCTCGGTCGCCTGTTCCGTCAGATGACTATGCTTCAACGCGTTACAATGCCAAGGTAGCACCTACATCTGCAACGGCGACCGAGGCCACTATAGCGTCGTCAAACTGCGACGACAGAGGCGTCGGGCCTGCTGCCAATGCACCAAGGTTATGGTACGTCAACCCCCCCGCTAAAACCAGGATTCCCTCCTCCCTATAAAATGTGAAATGATAAATCACGAGAACAACGACTCGGATCCAGTCTCACCTAAGCTTGGACAAGGCCTTGCCCAACATCCAATGGCTCTCTGGACTCAAGCCCGAGTCCAAGGACACTTCAACGATCGGGATGTCCGTAAAATTCTCTCCAAACATCACACTGAACGGAATGAACACGCCGTGGTCGAGGCCGGGTCCTATCAAATTTAAACAACACTGGTTCCCAATTCGAGAGGACGGAAGTACCTTGGTAGCCGCGTCCGTCTTCCCCGCGCGCCTCCGTCTTCGGGCTCAATCGAGCTCTCTGTCCAGCCTACGCACATAAAATGTTAGAACCACTTGCTAGCATAGTTTTCGGCACACATCTACCTCCTGGTAAAGCTCGACAACGTGTTTGGACAGAGCGGAGTCGCCCTTGGACTTGAACTTTAGCTGGTAGTACTCCGGTTCGAAGCCCTGGAAACAGGCTCAGTAAGATACCGACCTCCCACGAAGTTGAAAGGCGCAACAAACATAGTAATCCATGAGGAGGGGGTTCACATCCCCGTAATCGGATACTGCGCGGGTGAGAATGCCTCTTATATATAATTGTTCGAGCAGAACTTGCTCACCGAGGCGCTCAGGATGTGTCTCCCAGTGAGCACTGAAGACCACAATGCCCTTCGGCTGGTACTTCTCCAGCAGCGCGGGTCCAAAGTCCTGAAGCATAATGGGTCAGTCAATTTCCGTCAGACGGCCAGGGTCACGAATACCTTGAGGAACAGCGAGAGAGGTCCCTGTGGACCCCAAGTCCTGTTAGATATCCAGTCAACACCTTTTTCTTGGCAACGTAAATGCGTTGTGCGGTAGTATTCAGGACCTAAAACAAATGATAGACATACTTCCAGATGTCCGGGCCAAACCGGGCGCTGGCGGCCTCTGAAGCCACCAGAGCGGAGAGCCATGACCAAAGAAGAACGCCGGTATTTTGTCGGGAGTTGCAGGCAAGTCGTCCAACGCTTTCTTCCAGAAGGCCTGAAGATCCTTAGGGTCGTTTCGATTCCGCGCTGCTGCAGTAGTCGCCATAGTAATAGTGGTATTAGAGAGCAGGGAAATGCGCGAGATATGAAGCGTAGACAACGCTGAGGACGCCCCCTAAATACTGTGGCCGCTTAGCCCTTTGGTCAGAGACTCAGAGTAAAACATAGGCGGAGGCGGCGGAGGGCGGCGGAGTACCGGTTTTCAACAGTAATCAAATGAATGCAGCGTCCGCGCAGAGTGCTCGTATAGGAAGAGGATTCACAGGCCGATTGAACAAGCCAGGACGGAGGCGGAGTGGAGAGTTGTTTGCCGCATACGGCACTCAGGTCCTTGTCCTTGAATTCCATCTTGAGGTAGGTATATTCCGTCCCGTTAAGAAACAGCCGGGGAGCGTACTACATGCATGTATCAGGTGTGTGCTGCCATCTCACCGGAGTAGTAAACCAAACTTACTAAGTAATCCGGTTCCCCATGTAAATGCGGCCTCACACCCGATCCCTGACCCAAATCCGCAGGCACAACTTGGCTCGGCCGCCCGTTCCTGCACCCTTGAAGGAGGAGCACCTGCATCTACACAATCAGCGATTACAACCGACAATCGAAGGGACACTAGGGAGGAGGACTCAGGAAAAAAGACGCATCTGACTGGCAGCATTTGGGCAGCATGAACGGCGAGCGCAGAGCATCGAACCTGCCGGCACCTGACCAAATTCGGCATGACTCGTTCCCACGCCGTCTTGGTTGATATCAAACCACCACCATCGTCACCGCGCAGGAGTATTGCGCCGTGATTTTCGCTCCTTTTTGCTCTTCCCTTCCAAACCTCACCCAGTAGACCTCTTCTGGTTCCTTCTGAAGCCCGCAAGACACTGGCATTCCACCCAATTCACCCAATCTCAATCCACGGCGGTTCTGGAGCTTGGAGCGTGATTCTCGAGTTTACGGTTTCTTCCTCTAGTGGCCAACGCTGGGCTTCGAGGTGGTTGCTGGCTACTTTTGGTCCGACACCCAACACACCTTCACCATATTGGCCGTTAGTGCGACTCAATCCGACTTCAATAACCATCCCAACACCACGTATGCGCACTCCCGAGTTCAACTCAATTCTGCGTCGCGTTTGTATGTTACATTTGATTCTATCCTTGCTCTTTAACTCGGTAGGCATGTCCGTATCATTGGCTCGTTACCCGTTCATAACTTACATCTTGCTCAACATTCAGTTGCTTGAACCCAGCTTGGTCTGGGCTCTTCTTGAGCTCGTTCGCACCCGACCTTACGTCGGAGCGGTCCCCTACTGACCTTCAACCCTCCACTTAGCCTCAACATACTCTGGCTGCCGTTCAATCGGACTGGCTCAACATATTTGTACGTCTCAACTCGTTTGGTGTGGAAACCTTGATCAACCTCTTATAGTTGATCCAAGGTATCGTTACCTCAACGTTGCCTGGCCTTCTTGGTCTGTCATTCAGCTCTCATCCAACTTCGACGCCGACCTTCGTTTTCGCTCCTACATCCTCGACTAGGACTCCATTTGAATAGGTGGACAAACTGCCGTCGATATACGGCTGCGCGGTAGTTAGGTGATTCGAGTTGAGTGTGGCCTTACTATATGGTGCGTCCCTTGATTTTTCGCGTCGCAGATCCTCACTGACTGTCAACTCCCTCACAGGCATTGCATATATCATCTCTTTCCCATTCAGCCCTTGCGCCGTGTCCGACTCGATGCGGGATCGATTTTTTCTCATACTGGTTCACCCCGAATTCGTTACAGAGGCCTTACGCGGGCCTGAATTGAGAGGGTGTTGCGTCGACTAAGGCCAGTAGTCTTCCATCATGGTTGAATCTCGCATGGCTCACTCTGGGTGATGGGTTCTGGTCCGGCATTTCAGCCTCGCTCATTTACTGATCTCGACGCGCTCCGAATGTGTCTTGGGTTTTTGGAATGGTGAAACTATACTTGCATGTACTTAAGTGCGTCCGGTTTCTGTTCCTCGAGCGCTAACACTTCGGCTTCGCCTCAGGTTCAATCAACATGCTCAACTCGAGTTTGATTCAAGTGTCCCTCAACTGGCTGGCGGTGCGTACATACACATGTTGAGGAACTCGAGTAGTGATTCTTTTCGCAGTTCTATCTGGCCTCGACGCTCGGAATACCGAAGATACCCTTGTGTGAACTCAAGTATGTCCCCGGTGATTTTTTCCCGGTGAATCCAACCAAACTTGTACTTATCTTCCTTTGTTCAGCGAACGAAACTATGCTTGCTTGACCCGAGGTACGTCTGTGTCTTACTCGGAGATCATTGTATCCTTTGTTCACGACTCGGAACCCATGCTGACATGTCTTCCTTCAGCGACTCTCTTGTGTTGTCGAGTTGAAGTGCAGAAACGGTCCCAGATCGTCTCGAGCACCACTCAGAGGTATGCAGCAAGCATTTACTCACTCGCACCACTATCCGCATGATCGTCTCGAACCTACCTACCTACAAATTACCGCACTTGAAGGGCATGGAGTTAAAACCTCCTTTCACGTCCATCTCACGTCTTCCACTCGCGACTCGCCCTACCGCTCGTTTCGAGAGAAGGACCATACTTACTCCGTTTACAGGCCCTCCGAATCCAGCCCAAATCTCAACTTCATCCCCGAAGTCTCCACAATGTTCGTGCCTATCCATGCAAGGTGTTGAGTTCGAGTTCGTTTGAATGCCTTCATTGGTTCCACTGTGCGACGATGAATTGAACGAACAGTGCCGCAGCCTCGGCCGCGTTCATTCGAGTCGTACCGCTCCTCCCCGCTCAGGCGCACGTATTTCAGTCATCGCTGAACTGACCTTTCAACTTCCAACACCAAGCCTTGACAGATTTCCGTCGTGGATCTGGACCACCCCAAACTCAACTTCTTGTGAGTCCGAACGCGGACTCGATTCATGAACCAACTGGCTAATTATCCAGCTAGACCCGCAACTCAATTGAACCACGTCGAGCTTGAAGCTCCTCCAGTCAGTACGAACTCCGTTCATGCGCGCTCGAAACGCGGCGTCGGAGGTAGCTTGTAAGTTGACCACTCAACTCGCCATTACCCAGCGCTCACCTCCTGCTCTTCAGCTGGATTAGCGAGGTGCGTCGTGTTTGGTCTTTACTGACACTGACGAGTATCCCACCCGGGCGGGCATGCGTAGACAAGCGCGTTGCACAGTCCGCCAGGAAACGAGACGACAGGACAGGACGGGATAGACTCGGGGGTCAAAATGCGAGCAGGGCAGACTAGAGCGCGCACACTGATATGTGCTCTCTATATCCTTTCGAAGCCCGCGCTGACCATAATCCAGGTGATGAAGCAAATTGGATTATATTCCAGAATTACGGATGTAGTTTCCACGTGCACTGGGCGAGACACGAGGGGGAAGCGACGCGTGCGGTACCACGGCAGTCACCGTGGCCGTGTACTGCGGTAGCACGCGTGCGGCGATGCGTGCGGGGAGGTGGACGAGGTGGTGGGCGTGGAGAGAAAGGGAGATGTGGGTGGAAGGGGCGGTGTGTGGACGCGGGGACGAGACAGATGGGACACCAAGGAGTGGGGAGGGCGGCATGCACACCGTACCGTTTCGACGTCGACGGCCATGCATGGGTGAGGTGGGACTCCAGCCTGAGGAGGTACGCGGCAAGTACGACTGGATCTGCGAGTCTTCGCAGCGACCACGGCCCTCACGCCGTGGAGGGCGGTAATGCACTGCACGCGCGCAGCGGCGATGCGGGGTGGAACGGCGGTCGAGTGCAGTTCCTGGTTCTTGGATAAGCTTGGGCTAAGCGGTACAGTATAGTGGCAGTGGCGGATTAAGCGGCGGTTGGCCGGTATGCGCCAGAACTTGACCCAAATTTGACCCCAAAACAGGTCTTCTGCCGCTGCGCGCGCTCAACAGCTTCCTTCGAGCGCTGAGAAACTCAACTGACTAGCCCCGCTCTGGGCTATTCTGGTCCACCCCGCGCAAGCGCCACCGCCTGTGCATGATGTACTAGTAATCGCCTCGCCGGACGGGGTTCAGTATATACTGTTACATTCCATCGCTGGCAGTCTTGACCCCATCTCCGCGCCTTCAGGCCCCGCCTGGATGTCTGTTCAAATGATTTTCCTCTCAGCTGTGCAATAATTTGTGATGGTCGCTTTGCGACGACTCGGATCCTGGATGGTCAACACAACCTTCATCGCACATCCATGTTCATCTCAACTATACGCCCAGATAAACTCTGAACGCATCCATCTCCCCATCTCCTTGCCTCCCCGCGCCCTCAATATACATATCGCCAAGGTTTCAACACTATGTAGGTCCGTCGCAGATAGCACGGATACAGCGGCGCTTTGTGGGCTTCCTGTTCCACTCTTCAGGTTCAACTTTGCCTTCTGAACGTCAATGCCGTAAAATCACTTACCTCCAAAACTGCGTCCGAGTCGATAACAATGTGAGTGTGGCACCTTTCAACCGTGGTTTGCAAAGACAAAAAAAAAGCTCCACAAGTTTTCTAGTCAACAACGTAGAATTGTCCACTCTGGAATCACCAAATCCAATGTATTGTGCCAAAGCGAACTAAAGTGTAGATGCCAAGTCGGGAGTCAGCCCACTTCGAGTTTGAACCGCAACCCTCCGCCGTTTCGGCATTCATGTACATGGCACTGGCAAACGACGAAGGCATATGTGTGTCTCAAGCACATTTTGGAGAGGAGGAAACTTGCCTGTCCCAAATTGAAACGATAGGTAGCCGTACTACATAGATATGATTGTTGGTTTTGTTGCCAAGTCAAAGACTAGTCTCTTCTAAACAGACTCTACAACAAAAAAATCTTGTACCTCGAATGTTGTAGTCAAAGACACGCAGTTTAAGGTACATCAAAACAATGTGCCTCGGTTTTTGCTGCTGGTATCTCATACGGCTCCGCCCCGACCAACTTTGACGAGCAAGATGGAAGGAAGAGTTTCAAATTCAACTGGACTTCTGATCCTGCCCGTCCTTATCTCCGACGTGCAACACTGACTTGGATGGGTACTTGAGATCTGAAAGCCCATGTGAGATGAACACCTGAAGTGCAGTTCCGGTGGGCAGACCTGGCAAATTGCAATGGCAATATCAAGCTACAATCTGGCCCAAATCCTCCAATTGGTTGATGGGGCTTTCTGCTCTTGCTCGGCTTCCTGTTCGCCCAAAGCTACTCCTCAAGTTCAATCTTGGCTTTATGAGTCTCCCGAAATCCCATCAAGTTGCTGAATTTGGAAGTGCTGTGGGTGTCTGAATTAACACCATTGTCAAAGGTACAGTTCCAACCTCACGCCATCTGAGTTGTTCTATTCCTGCAGAATTGTTCTCTTCCGCACGATTGATTCATGTTCCCGTTGTTGCAGATCACGCTCATCTTCAATCTGTCACTTTCACTGACAGATGTTCTCCCGAGGTCCTATAAAAGAGGACCGGTTGGACTTTGCGGCGCAGCCAGAGCCATGCGATTCCACCTGTCCTTCCTCTTCAGCCCAGTCTTCAGAGTTTATACCCTTCGCCTCTTGCTAGCGATGCTAGTTTTCCTGATCTTCCAACCGGGTCTTGAAGTCTGGATCCCCTTGGCACCTGTATCAATATCCCACCACCTTTTTGTGTGCGCCTGTGGTTACATCAGGAAGATACTTGAGTACTTACAGAGCTGCTAGCCTGATTGAGGGGAAACTCAACCTCTATGCAACCTTCGACTTGGGGTTGACTCTTCTTGAATTTGCTGGTGCGCCTTGGAAATTCTCTCAACATTTGAACATATTCCCCATGATTAATGGCAGTGGTGTTGACTCAAACGAGCCTCCTCATCCACAACGGAGATTTGGAGTATCCTGGCAAAACTGCTGCTATTCTTGCGGTGCTAGCACTGATGTTTTCCATCATATTTCGTATGGCAACCATTATCACGTCCCCAGAGCCATTCCGTCGCCAATACTTCAAATTCTTTGGGGGATGCGCACCTCTGCACCCACCATATACCCCTGCACGGATACTTCTTAATCGGTCCATTGCACGGCCGCTAGTTCGGTGCGATGAATTCAATTTTCCCTGCCCAGCTTCACAAGCTTACCCCATCCTCAGGGGAGAGTCTAGATGGATCCTTCTCCTGAGGGGGGTCATCATCTGGTGCATGGGATTCGGAGTCCCGATATTTGCACTTTACACCATCGTCTTTGATCCAATCACGACACGCATATCGAGTCAAGCTGTCAGTCCCCTTCACCCCAGGGCGGACTAATTTCCTCGACACCTACAATCCTCCTGGACTTGTGACTATCCTGCTGGTTTGTGTCCTTCCTCTCCAGAGTTGACAAGTCTCATTCCACCCGTGGCTAGAGGCATGTCAACCCATCTAACAAGCCTAATTTGACGGCATACAACATTGAAACACGGATGGTCTCCCGGAACGGAGTATTTCAGAACAAAACATTCCTCGCCATGGAGCAGCTTGGTACGACGGATAAGTGGATTATATATCCAGGTAATTCAGTGGTTCTGTGTCAAATGAGCACTCATATCGTTGCAGACGAGGGGGCCGCCTACCTAGCAGGTGTCGACATTGAATTCCCAGTTTGGCTTGACATACTAAATGTGTCAATTTCACTGTCCTTGCCCCCTGGGGAAACGGGGATGTATATCGTGCCAGTCCCCGGCAATGCACTGGACGATTGGCTGGCCAGATATGGTGACAGCCTAGATGGTGTACTACTGGTGCGCGGGTCCCATTTAGTTGGAACCTTTACTTGGACACGGAGAGACATCATTGCAAACATAGGGTGGAAGATTGGCTCAGTATGTGTTCCCCAATCTCTTCAACCACCCATTCACCCCCCAAGTAGCTCTCCACCCAGGAAATATATACCCCCAGGTTAAATAATCTACAACCTTTTGCGGACGGTGGTTCAACATTGGATCCAAATATCGTAACACTTACCCTTATCCAAATGTCACCATATGCCACAGAGTACCTCCGTGACACAGCTGATTCAACAGTTCTCACTGGAATTGCCACATTTGGAGGCTTTTGGACATTTGTCAATGGTGCCTTCACCTTGATTTTTGGCGCAAATGTGTTCTACTTTGCCTTTGGTGAGCTGCACTAAATCCTGTGCGATATGATAGAGAACTTATACTGAACAATTCACAGGAAGGCGACCACTCTCAGCACTGGGCATTGCACACCAATTTCAACGTGGACAGTTTCACCGGCAATGGAATGAAGACTTTCCAACCATCCGCACCGAAGGTGGTCTTCCTGGTTCCAAATCCGCCGGGATTGTTGCGTTCATCCGTGAGCGTCTTGTCGATTTGGGGGAAGATCCCAACAAGGCTAAGGCTGATCATCCCAACGACATCACGGCTCGGGGAGTGGAAGATACAGAAGAAATGTGTGACGAGAGTATTCCAGTCGCCATGTCGGGATATTACACAACGAGGGAGTCTGGCCATACTCCGGATGAAATTCCCTTGTTGGATGTAGATCTTGGATTGGTGCGAAAATCCACGTAAAGAAGTCTGTTTAGGAAGTATGATCCACATAGTTTGATTTCACTTATTACCGGCCTTCCTCCGCTTCATTCCCAGTGTAGTCCTACTTATGTACCTCACCTACTGAGCTCAAATCTGTCAGTCTGAGCTCCCATCACCAAAGTCCCACTTGAACATTCTTCCCCATCAAGATAAGTAATTCCCATGCGAATCCGCCTCTCATACTCCCAGCCCCTGCTTCCAATACTCAAAAGTCCTGCAGGTACGAGGCTCGGCCTCCCATTGCCCGTGTTATACACCCCAAACGCCGCGCCCTTGAAAAAGAAACCACTGCGTCCGCATCAGCATTCATCGCAAATCAACAATACACCCGATGGAATGCACCAGGGGGGAGGGGGAAGACGCACCCAACAGGCGGCACAGACAACAGCACCGAGTCGATCGTAACCGGGAAGGTAAACTCAGCGGCGTCGCCCTCAGCGTACCCAAAAGTGTAGGAGGTCGCGTTCCCGACAATCTTGAGCCGCACTGGGTCCGAGGCGCTCGTTAGCGGGAAGAATTGCGTCTGTATACCACGTCCATAATTAGCTCCGATTCCCTTCCAAGTTCAGGTCGGAAATCGAACCCCCACGCACCTTCGTAACCGTGGCATTCGCATACGTGAGCGCCCACGGGCCCACCTGCACCGCCTGCGTGTTCGTCCGAACCACAACTTGGCGCCCTCCCCCAGCCGCTGCGACGATGGCGATGTCGTTGTGCAGCTGGTCGCTATAGAAAATCGTCGCCCCCGCCTCGGTCAAATTACTCCCCGGCTGGAAGCCATCCAAAACAGTCTCAAAGGTCTCCTCGTACTGCGTCTGTTTCCGCAACACCAAAGCGGGCGCGTCGCGGTCCCCCAGCGCGAAACCGTTGGCGGCGAGGCGCAGGAAGCCCGGGCGCGCGGTGAGCGAGTGGAATTTCTTGTACGGCGTGCGGAGGAAGTAAAACTGTTCCAGAGGGAGATCAAGGGCGTGAGAGGTGAAGTCGTTGGAATACACAGAGGCGAGTGGTTTGTCTTTGAGGACGCCGAGGAGGTGTTCGGCGAGTGGCTGTCCGTTGTTGAACACGGGCCACCCGTCATCCCAGGTGACGGGGAAGAGGAAGGTTTCGCGGCCTACAAATGAACCAAGATTTAATCAATTCATTGCGCTTGGTTGGATTATCCATAGGAGGGAAGGTAGGACGACGCACCGAGCTGCTGGTGGTTAAAGTCGCCCTGGGGGCGCACGCCGAGCGCGACGCCCCACCACTTGCCATCGAGGGCCTCGACGATGTCCGCGTGGCCCGTGTCTTGCACGGGCAGCGACATATTCGCGCCATTGAAGAGGATGGGGTTCGCGGGGTTGGATTCCCAGGGGCCGGAGGGCGTGGGCCCGCGCTGGATCGTGGAGCGGTGTTCGGGGCCGGCGCCGCCTGTTGAACCAATCCTTGTGTGAGTGATAGTTCGTGGGATTATCAGAATGGGGGGAGGAGGAGGACGGACGGACCTTCGGCGATGAGGAGGTAGTACGTCGCGTTTATGAAATAGACGTGCGGGCCCTCAGGGCGCGCGCTCGAGTTGTCGGGGAGGGTGCCGTGGAAGATCACTGCCGCCTCCGTCAGGGAGTTACCCGTCGTAATGTCGATTTTGTTTTGGTAAATGCCTGCGTTCACATGTATAGGCTAGGGTATACGGAAAGGGAAGGGAGGGGGACGCACTGTATATTTTATCGACAGCGTTGCTGATCCCCGACCACGTCGCGTACACGCTCCCGTCCCCATCCCAGAAGATGTCCGTGTCGTATCCGAGGTTGTCTGTTAGCTCTAGCCTTCAGCGAAACGTCCTACGGATACTGAAGAACGCACACACCGAAGTAGATAGGGTCGCTCCAGCTGTTTCGCGAATATGTCCTTCGTGGTGACGAAGAATGAGCGGGGGAAGAGACGGTATTCGGCTGTCCGATACGACGAGTGATGAGGATCTAAGGCGCGAGGCTTCCTCACGCGTAGGACTGACCGGTGTAAGCATACCGCGCCGTCGACGCCAGGTAGAAGGTCTTCGTCTGCGCATGGTATCGCAGCGTCGGTGCCCAGATGCCTGTCCATCACCCCGTTCGCGTCAGATTGAACGAGGTCGTTCGCAGAACCAGACAGAAAGACGCGCACCCGCGTCCGACGGCGTCCCGAACAGACTCAGCTGAGAGGGCCGGTTCAACCCGTGTCCGATTAGATTCCAGTTTCACCAGGTCTGCGCGCCATTGCGGGGTAAGCTCGAACTAGCAGCTCGTCAGGCCGCTACCCACCTGTGCTGTGGTAGATGGGTGGCCGGGGAAGTACTCGAACGTCGAGGTTGCGATGAAGTAGTCGGGGCCGACACGGACAATGCTTGGGTCGGGGTTCCATCCTGGGCATATCATTAACTCTCTGAGTTGTCTGAGCTTAAGGAAGGCAGGCGCGGCCTCGTACCCGGTAGAATGGGATTCAGAAGCGCCAGTACCTGGACTAGAGTTGAAGGCGTTGATTTAATCGGAGTGCTCCAATCCATATCGGGGGACTGACGAGGTAAACCACAGGATGGAGGCGAGGGCTCCGCGTAGTGTCAAGTTCATCGTAAGTTCTGTGGGGGAAGCGTGCAGTTGTTGAACATCGTGGTTTGTTATATACAGTCGCGAGACGTTGATGTTGATGTTCGCGTGCCGCCTAGTGACGGCAGACGCGCTCACGTGGGACGTGTACGGCCCGCCGACTGGCAGAATGGCGCGCCGCGCTCGGCTAATTCTCGGTGAATTTGGGAAGGTGCGTAATAGCTCCGTCCGGCGCTCAGTTCTATCGTCTCCAAAAAAATGCGTCGCACTGATTAATTATTGGGTCGTGATACAGCGGTCATGGCAGATATTATACAGTAGGGGTATCGTTGAGGCATTCAGCCTAGTACGTCGCTGCTCCGCCGCGATGCACCTCTGCGGCGATGGCGCCTGCCTCCAGCTGGCGCGCGATCCGCAGCGGCAGCAGAGAATGTCGACGATGACGTCGAAGATTGTTACAATGACCTGTAAATCGTGGATGAGCGACGGGAGGAACGGAGGAAAGGAGAGGTGGAACGCACAGTAGTTATAGCGCCGACGATGGCCATTATTACACCGGCGATGGCGGAGACGATGGCGTTAATGCCACGGCCAATTGCGCTGAAGATGGATCCCTGCGACAAAGAGTTAGAGAGGCGAGAGCGAGGGGGATGGGGATTTTATATACCATGATTTGATTTGTGAGGTGTAGTGGGTTTAGTGGGTGTGAGTGGGTGAGTTCGTTGGATGGTTTTGGGAGAGGAAAGTTCAGCTTTTATACTCCACCGGAAGAAAGAAGAGTGGAATGAGCGACTCATTGTGTGCATCATCGAGTGGAGTCGCTCTCGCCGGAAGATTCGCGAAGGTCGCGCACATCAGGGAAGATCCGGTTATTGGATTTAGCGTGGAGCAGCGATGACGTTACCTTCCTCCATCTTTGAAATCCACGCTTCAGCGTTTCAGCTTTGACCAGCTGCATTTTCGTGCCCAGTAATCCATGCAGTCGTGTTCTTCTTCGAATAAGGAGTCATGACGAATAAGTCGGAAAGTTGAACCGTGGGAATGTGTACGTAATCTGTGGTTGAAAATTCAAATCTGCCCAAATCTGCCTCCGCCACCGAGAAGAAGTCGTCTCAACACTCGCGGCGTTCCGAGGACTCTGCCCTGACGTCTTCCAATCCAATATTCACATCCAACAGAGGAATTTCGTCCGTAATGTCGCTCGGTGACGGGGTTGACCTTGCAGATACTCGGAGCCTGAGGTCCTTCCGCGGAGGAGTCTCTGTTCCGTCCGAGCTAGTGCTATCCGATCCCGACAAAATCTGAGGCTCCAAATCGCCGTCGGTGTGAGTCCACGCGAGGATCCTCTCCCAAATCGACGAGACGTTCGCGGATAAATGCCGACGATGCCGGCGGATTCGGAACCCGGGCGGCCGCCCTCGGTGTGAATAGCAGGAAAATCCTTGTGCCACTGACGCTGAAGTCGGCCACGCTGAAATACGTGCACGATGCCCAGGGCGGAGAGTGGTCGTCGACCTGTGGGACGTTCAGTATACTTGACTGAACGTGTCCTTGAAGTTGCGCAACTCACCAAAGGCGAAATACAACACATTTGCGCCGAAGAACAACGCAAACGTGCCGTTGAGGAACGTCCAGAAACCTCCGACGGTCGCGATCCCGTTGACAACCGTCGAGTCAGGATTATCGACGAAATATCTGGTGGCATCTGGGATGCTTTGGATTAGGGTGAGCCCTACCGTATTCGCATCCTGGCTCCCGCCCCCCGCAAACGGTTGAAACCCGATAATGCGAGGAGTATATACCGAGACAGTGGACGGCTAGTAGTCTACCCACGAGTTACCAGTCCAATACGAGTTGGGGTACATGTAATACTCACCGGGAGAAGACTCCAGCCGCCGGCCTTGGCAAGGATATCTCGCTGTGTCCAAGTGAAGGTCGCGACGAGGTTTGAGCCTCGAACGAGTGGTACCCCGTCCAGGATAGCGCTGTACGTGTCCAGCCAGTCGGGCAGGATATCCTGATGGCCTGAGGCAGTGGTCAGGACCCCCTGGACTGGCGTGACGGCCAGCCCGAGCTCGCTGGAGGGCAAGGAGAGCAAAATCGAGATATTTTGGATGGTGTACCAAGCGGAGGAACCTGCATGCGACGTATGAGTGCAGTTACCTGGATTACAAGTCTTGCTGCGATTACTTACATTGAACCTAATACCCAACCAGCCCGCACTTGGTTCGGGTTGCACGGCGCCTTTCCATCCGCTTCCAGTGATGAGCTTGCGCCTGGATGCTTGTACGTCGTGAGGTCGTTAAACGGGGCCGACTCGCGAACCACATGTTGCTGTCGTGAGTCGAGTGAGTTTCGTCGACTCAGCGCGGATAAATATCGAATGCCACAAACCAACAAGAGACTCGCATTTCCGCGCGGAGAGTCGAAGAACCCAGTATGGTGTAGGGAGGTGTCGTTGTGCCTAAGTTGGAACGGACTGACAGATGTACTAGATATCTGCGGCGCGACCGGTGCAAAGACAATGGTGTAAAACCCCGTACAGCGGTACTCCCAATCCGATGCACCAGATGATGAAGGCCCGCAGGAAAAGGATCAACCGGGACTCTTTCCTGAGAGACGGACAGAAGTAAGTGGCGGTCAGGCAGTGCAAACGAAGGATATCACACCGAACCAATGGCCGCGCGATGGAGCGATTCAGAAGGATACGCGTGGGTGTGTACGGTGGGTGCAGCGGCCTAGAGCTCCCCAAAAATTCGAGCTGCTGACGGAAGAACGGCTCCGGGGACTTTACGATCGTCGCCATACGAAATATGTTGGAAAACATCAGCGCAACCACCGCGAGGATGGGACCGATGACAGTCGTCGCCCAAACGGCACGGGGCGCGTTGTCTTGAACGAGATAAGGACAGGAAACGGATTTCCATGTATAACACTCCTGCAGTCATTGAGTTATTAGACGATGTTCAGATATTGAGTGAAGTTTCAAGGCGCACCAGCAAATTCAGAAAGAGTCAACGTCATATCGACGATCGCCAAGGATGGAATCCGCCATTGGAACACGCTGGGGGTGTGTATAAGTACCTGGCTGGACTTTGTAGGCAAGTAAGGGCCGCACGTAAGGATGTGGTGAAGAATAAATAGGCATGCAGCGACATCGAACCAGATATACTTTGACGAAGGTCGTCCCAGTGCAACAACTGGGATAATGGGGAATAATGTCGAGATAATCGGTGAATAATGTCGAAAACACGAGGAGGCGGAAGGTTCTAGACTCGGAAGAGCGGATTGAAGAGGAATGCAAGCATGAGGCGCACGGTTTGGCTGTGCCGCAGCAAAGGTAGAACTCATCTCTATATATGCCTGCGACTGGGGCTCGGGAGAACATCTGATGGTAAGTTGTGTATTTTCAGAGTGAATACCGCGATGTACTTATGAAACGGTGGTGCTTGTAAGGTGCGGGATGCCGAATACCATCGGAGCCGCAGTCGACGCGCCACTTTCACTTACCCCACGATACGCTATGTCCGTCTCCGACGGGTTCAAAGTTGTACTGGCTGGGTGGCTGTCGCTGTAAGCGTCCAAGGGTCAAGGAAAGAAGGACAGCGACTCCCATACACGGAGGTGCGAGAGCACTTGACGCGAATGTCGGGGACGGTTCGTTAGTTCGCGTCATGTTGAAACCCGTTTAGTGATGTGACATTGAGCACGTGGTCATGACGCGACGCGACCTTTCCTGATCCCAACTTCCATCCTTACAATTCGGCACTGGAAGCCATCTTGACCTGGGCGGGAGTTTCGGCGGAAGTTTGCTTTTCAACTTGCAAAATGATGCTATCGGGTCACCTACGTTCCTCAAACAAGACTCCCCCGATTGCACGCGTACCTGCAAGAAGAAATTTCTGGTCCTCTGGAAGGCTTAAGCAACACTAGTCCCCGGTCGCTGGCGGCTTCGGAAACCTGTCACTTTCAACGCTGGGCGGTTTCTCGAGCTTCGCGTCCAATCCTGCGGTCTACATTAATATGCAGGGTCGACTGAATGAATGGACGAAGCGCCTGTACTGTGGCAATAACGATTCTTCTTCCTTACCAAGGCCGCTCTACGCAGTCTACATCGTGGGTGCACTGGTTGCCTGGCTTCGAATTTCACTACCCTCCGCCAACCTCCGCCCCTACCCAATCCGACCGTACTCGACGCTTTGCATCCTCACTTTGCTCAAACCTGAAAGGCTTGGGCAGGCTTGGGCTGGCCCAGCCGATGCTCTGCCTCCTCCCATTTCGGGAATAGGACTGCCGACGTATGCTCATCCTTTTTCTCGCATCGGGGTTAGTGCAAAGGTTACCCCAAGCCTATCCACGTCACTCTCTGCTAGCCAGGATTCTACTCAGGATCATCGCTATTCCCGCTCAGGCCTCAAGCACTGTCCAGTCATGCAAATAGACCTTTTCCCACCGCTTATAATGCCGCTCCGGAGGCATTTCAATCACGCTTCTTTTCATCAACGACGGCGAACGCGCCCACACGCCATCGTACTTATAACTCTTCCTCCAACGACCATGTCGCCGTCCGAACGAGTTCTCAAGTCGGCCGATGGGACGGAGATTTACGCGGAAGCAGTGGGCGACCCCTCCAAGCCGGGCGTCATATTCATTCATGGATTTTCAATGTGCTCCGTGGCCTTCGACGCCATCTTCAGGGATCCTCAGTGGATCGCGAACGTCTACTTGGTGAGTGCTCCCCCGTTTATTCAGAGTAATTCGCACGAGGCTTACGGGGTGGAGGTGCGCTACGACGTTCGAGGACACGGGAGGAGCGGCAAGCCGGCAGACGAAGCCTCTTGGGAGTCCAAGCGCCTCGCAGAGGACTTTGACGCCGTCGTGAAGGCTTTCAAACTACACAGACCTTTCGTTTTGGGATGGTGAGACTACCTCGTCTCGCACGATGCGTTCGTTAATACACGCATTCTACAGGAGTCTCGGGGGTAATTTCCGTCTAAGTTCAATTCACGTCCAACTGACTGACGACCCCGCAGGGACGTTCATCACTGACATCCTATCATTCAAGCCTCCCACTTACATCTCGGGCGTCATCTACGTTGCCGCCCTGCCCTATATGGGGCCAACGCTCAGTAAAGTTGGCACGCCCGCCTGCCTCGCAACTCTCGCGCCTTTGATGCAAACGGACAACGTGGACAGCTATCAGGATGCCGCTATCGCTTTTGTGAACCTCACCAGCCCCTCCCTTCCGTATGACTTCCACCTGGCGTGTCTCGGCAGCTCGCTCGTCCAGCCCCGTGGAATCACCCTGCGTCTCCTCAGCCGCACACAGGACCCCGCCGGGCTCCTCAAAGCTGGGCGCGAATCAGGACTGCCTTTGTTAAGCGTCCACGGGGCAAAAGATCGGATTACCTTCCGCGACGCCGTCCTCGATGCAATTGAAGGCTGGAAGAACTTGACAGTCGTGGATATTGAGGACGCGGAGCATTTCGTTTGGTTGAGGTATGGATTGACGCGTCGTCTCCGGCTCGAATTTGATACTTACCACCGCGGAGCAGCAAGCCTGAGGAATTCCGTACAGAAGTACTGGCGTGGGTTACTGCTCATGTTTCTGCATAATCTATGACCAAGTTGAACACGACTGTGAACTTGCGGCGTTTCAAATCCATGAGCATTGCCAGACTGGTGTAAGTCCTTATTGCAATCTCTGCTGTAAGCAGCGCCCTCCTCGAGCTACATACGTTTTGCTCAAGCGCGACTCTTAATTTTTATGTACCCAGCTTGTCGGAGGCCGTCGTTGGATTCCGCCGCTGCCTAATTTTAATCATACCATTACTGATTTGGTGTCTGTTGACTATCTATGCCATATGCTCCGTCCTGCAAGTCCTCTGGAATTTTTAATCCCCGCGAAAATTCTTGGTTGCATTTTTGTCGGCCGAGCTTGCTGTTGTTTGTACCTACCTCGGCACTGGCCGGCATTTCCCCTCTTGCCTTTTACCACCACGTACATTTGACTCTTCGTTTGCCTTCCACAAACGATATTCAAACCTGGAACTCTTGGATGCTTGTACCCCATTTAGTGATTCATTACGGCCCTCGCTCGGACCTGCAGGCGACACTGATGGGTTCTTCAGCGTTGGCGCGCGATTGCAATTGCAGCAATGCGAGGTTCTACGCCAACCTTAAAATATCCGACGCGTTTCAGTCTTTCTGCTGGGCGACGAGACGGTGCCTCCAAATCTATCCCGTTATACATTCGCCGAGCTCTGAGCTATACAGAGTACGTTCAACGACGGGCTCCAATCTTGAAGAGATCACTTTGCGATTGCCGACTTGGACTGTGGGCGCTCCGTTTTTTTTTAGTTGGAACCCAAGTTTAAATTTTACTGAGGGATGTTTCAACCTACTTCGTGCCCTGATCATTCCCTCCCACGCGACTAGGTTTTGCCTTTTTACCACTCTCCAATTCTAGGGACGCTGAAGCAGATCGCCCCGTGCCCCTCACACGTGTATATCTTCTTCTGGCTCGCGTGGGCAGTCCGCTGATCCCCTGTAGACTTCCTTGGTTCCAACTTCCTCCAAGTTTGCACAACCCCGACGTCCTGCGCTCTCCTTGTCCGACAGTTAGTCGCGGTTAGTCGTGCCGACTAATAATTGTGACCCTCCCGTAATATCCTTCCCAGCCCTCTGCGTCCCAAGGCTTACGTCGACACGGCTCGACCACCAACTCGCTTGTCGCTCCCGACCACCAGCAATAGCCATAGTACTTGCGCTAGCTGATCCGCCAAGGAGAGCTCGGGTACGTCGGGCATTCATCCTGAATGATGCGCATATAACACTGACAGTCGTCTTTAGCCCACTATCCACTCCTCGGACTCCCCGAATCCTGCGCGGGCGACGGTCACGCCTCATATCCCGACCATGTCCTTCTCTGACCTTCTACCGCAAAACTTTCTACTCATGATTGAAAATTCGTACTGCGCTCGCCGCCTTCTGGTCCGACCTACGAGACATGCTACCTACCTAGGCTCAGTTGAACAACTGAGCGGCTCCCAGCCCTTGGTCTTGGTATGTATCCGCATTTAATTCGATGTTGCATCGAAGTTTGAACGACCGCGCAGAACAACATATTATTGCGGAGAGTCGCCCCGATCCCCAGGAATTTCACACCTCCGTCGCCAAGCATTGCAGCAGGCCTCGAGGCTGGCCTGGCGGAGCTCCAGTTCAATTACGACCCAGATAACCGACTTTCCTGTCACCCAAATTCAAGCCGGCATCAAGGTTCGATGAAAACCACTCTACTCACTTGCTTTACGGACGCTCACTCGGGTCATGTAGCTCTTATCGTCCACACCTGCCAACCAATCCCGTCATCTTATCATCGTTGCTGCGACGACTCCCCTGGAGACTCTTACACGGATATCCTACTTACGACCCATGGAATGAGCTCGCCAAAATGCTCGCAAAGGTATTTTGTCCGGTCAAGTCACCTGTAAGGTGTCTGACCCCCGTTCTGCAGGAGGAAGTGTATTTACACTTAGGCGCTCACCGCGGATTTGAGATCTGGACGTCTGCCGGATTTATTTGAACAATCGGTAATATTTCATGACATTTTGTTCACGGAGGCGTTCATGGCTCTTCAGGTGAAATGGCAGCAGCACACCGAGGAGCCGCTGTGGCTACCAAAATACTCTACTGCGCTAATCTTTCGAGTATCTGCCCCGAAATACGATCCTGGTTCGTCTTTCTCGTTCGTTTCCATATCAAACTCATGAAATGAATGCTCAGCTCAAGGGGGCTCTGAAACAAGGGTACGTCGACAGCGAACGGCCAAAGTCCGTCTCTAATATTACGCAGGCCGAGCAGTCCACACGCGCTCCACGCGCCCTCAGGGACGTTATTCCATCGGATATTTACACCACCAAATCCCTCGACGACACCTCCCCCGAGTCCCCAAGCCTCGTGTCGCAATTGCAGCAGGTCCATGGACTGACGAAAAAGAAGGTCTACGGAGCGAAACCTGCCCGGGTTCCCTTCATCCTGGAGTCTGAACGCGTTCGCGAGCGCTACCGCAAAGTCCCCAGCCAGTCTCCGAGCTCCCTTCCCCTCCCACCAGAAACAAGCGCGCCGCCGTCGCTAACACGGGCAAGCCGGTCCCACGCAAACCTCAGGGCCGACCGCTCGTTCAGCGCACAACCCGCACGCCCAGTCGATCCGCATCCGCATCCGTATCAGTGGCAGCAACAGCAGCAGCCGATGTCCTCCCCGGAGGTTGACTCCCCCTACTCCTCGTCGAGCCTATCATCTCCTCCTTCTCCGGCAGTCGAGAATCCTAGGTTCAGGATCGATTCGTCCAGTACCCGCCTGGTCCCCGAAGAACTGGAGTTCTACATGCAGGCGTTTCCGAGCCATGAACACTTCACAGACCCCGGGCGTCTTTCCATCCAGACACACAGTTCTCTAACGGCGACATGCCCATGACCCCGCCCGCAGGAGCCTCGTCCTCTCCCAGGTTCCCCGTGCCTCCCCTCGGCTCGCCCGCGTATCTCCCACACGCGCCGGGCGTGGAGGGCTACACACCCGCAATGACAATGGAGCCGCTCGAGTTCCAGAGCAATCGCTTCGCGCCCCGCCCACGCGACACCGATCCGGGGGGCTACCCCTTCCCCTCCTCAGTCGCCGCGCTTCCCACCTACACGCACACGGGGCACGCGCACGCGCACACGCACACGCACATCCACGCGCCTGCACCGTCCTCCGCAGCCACAGCCTCCTTCCCCGCAGACGACGATCGCGACAACCATGCCGCCCACCTCGTGCTGTCCGCGCCGGCGCCTCGACGCGTGCCCCAGCAGTCGACGTCGACCTCAATCCCGCCCCCAAGCGCCGCCCCCGCGCCGCACCATCGCGCAGACCGCGCCGCCCATTCCAATTCCGTAACCGCCGCCGCGCATCCTTCGCTCGAGACGCGAAGCATGCCGCCACCACACGCGAGCGCGCGTTCTAGATCTAGCTCCACACATGCACCGTCGTCGTCATCTTCATCGTCTGCAGCTTCGTCTTCCCTGACGGGCTGGGCCGGATGATCCTCACCGCTTCTCGAAAAGCTTTCTTGACATGCAAGCCAATCCTAATACTTATCGCTTTCGTTTCTTTTCGTGTTAGTCTTTTTTCTCTTGGGGTCGTGTTTTCCGTGTTGTATCCCTTGGTTTCACGTCGTGTATCACTGCTATTCCTATTCCCATTCCAATTGTTTCAATAGACTTTGTAGGGTCAATGCCATTCATCCATTCATTCATTCAAACTACATCTTACAACAATACAGAAAGCCGTCGACAAGTGCCTATGAAGCCCGATTAAAGGGGACGTGGGTGGGCAAGGCAAGGGCTACCGCCTACTGCGATTGCTCGGCATAGATCTAGGGTGCATGTCAGTCTCATTCATCATCATCATTATCATCATCCATTTGGCGCCCTGCGAGCGAGCAGAAGAGGAGGGACGGGCTGCTCGGGTGTAGCTCGTCGAGATCGCTCGGATCCGAATCCATGGCACGCAAAAAATGGATCGGGGACGACTGCTCACCTTGATCGTCTTATCCGCCCCGCCCGTAATGAGCCGTGTACCCGTCATATCGAATGTCGAGCAGAAGACACCCTGCCTCGGCCTCGAGCGACCCCGGCTGGGGTACATCCTCCATCGTCTGGAAGGACGTCCCGGTGTTGTAGTCCCAGAACGCGAGCGACCCGTTGTCAGCTGAGAAAGTCAGTCAGTCGTCGGTCAGTATTCGGCATCAACGACGCAGGCAGGCAAGCACGCACCCCCGGAGAAGAACACCCCCTCCGCGTTCACCGCGAGCGTGTTAACGATTGCGTTCTGCCCGCCAAAGTTGAAGACGAACGCGCCCTCGGGACACTTCCACTTCTTGATGTTGTTGCCGCCGGCGGAGCCGGACGCGAAGGAGTACTCGGTCGGGTGGATCGCCAGCGCGCGGACAGACTTTTTGTGGTGCGTGAGCGTGACGCGCGTCTTGCCCGCGGCGAGGTCCCACAGTCTGCGCGCGAGTGTGAGTGTGAGTACAAGTACAAGTGGGGGAGGGGAAAAACGCACCGGACGGTGGAGTCCATGCTGCCGGTGATGACCTGGGGCTCGGACTCCTGGCACTTGACGTCGGCGACGGTGGCGGTGTGGCCGGAGAGGACGTGGATCTGGGCTTTGGTGCGCATGTCCCAGACGCGGGCGGAGGCGTCGCGGCCGGCGGTGACGAGCACGTCGAGGGTGGGGTGCAGGGACAGCGCATACACACCAGACAGATGCCCGTGGTAGTGGCGGATGATTTTGTTTGCCTCTAGGTCCCAGCAGCGCACCATCTACGATTCGATGGTCAATTTACGCTGACGGAAGTTCAAAGCGAGTCCGCCGCACCTTGTCTTCACCACAAGAGAAGAGGTAAGGATGACGGGAGGACACCGCGAGCCCGCGTACGGTCGAGATGTGGCCCGTCAGCGAGAGCTTGAGCTCGCCAGACGCCAGGTCCCAAATTTTAATAACCCGGTCCCCAGCGCCCGTCGCGAACCACTGGTTCCCCGGCTCGACGGCGACACTCCGCACCCAGCCCAGATGCCCCGATATCACACGAACGAGCTTCCACGGCGGGTGGTACGTCGGTTTTATCGTCCGCGTGGTCTTGTGCAGCGTCAGCGCCTGCGAGAGCTTCGTGGATGAGGTGAAGGTTGAGGGTTGCGATATTGGCGTGTTGTCGATGGCTGCTATCATTCGCGAGGTGTTGTTGTCCGCTGAAGCTATAATGAATGGAGTCAATTTCTGGGCATAGGTGCATCTGGGGCAGACCCACGTCCAGCGGTAATCATTTTGCGTGTATTTTGGGGACGCGAGGGGCCGACCGTTCCCTGTTGCGACAGAAGGGCCGCCGGAAGCTCTTTGAAGTCCCTGTACTCGTCATTTATTTTGACGGACAGTCGTATCCGAGCGCTGTAATGCATGTTAGAAGACAGTAACAAGACAGGAGGGAGGATGAAACCTTTTCTCGTCGTCTCTGAGGCCCTCGTCCGGACAAGAAGCGAAGATATCCCGCGTCCGCTTCGCGCTTCGACGAAAAAGCGGGTCCAAAGGTGGGAGAGCCGCGGTGGTCATTATCGCGTTAGATTCGAGGTCAGGGAACAGTATATAAAGCCCAGAGAAGACCCGGAGAAGACAGAAAGACCAGAGTCAACGAAGACTTGGACTTGACTTGGAGGATGAGAGGCGGTTGAGTTTGGTCTTGTTAAAGTCCGAAGCCATTGACCTCATCCTAATCCGGTTTCTTACCTCCCACCATCTCGAGAATGGTGAGTCCCGAGTAGGGATAGTTCCCACTCGCAAGTTCCTTGGGATTTCGGCCAGGGAACCCTTTTTCATAGAAACCAGTCCAAAATTTGACAAAAAACCAATCATCCCTATCTCGCGTATGCGTGGATCCATCAACTTGGAGTCGTTGCAAGCGTGAACTGCCTTGACCTTTTGGCCTTCAAAGAGATTTAAAGACTGCGCGAATCGCCGTCCATTGCGCCTTTATGGGTGGAAAGTACCCTCCCCCCACTCACCGTCGCCCTGTTTCAGTGTTTGTCAATTTTTGTGCTGAACACGGAGTCTTTTCATTGACAGCGCGTAAGTGGCCCAATGTCAGGTTTTCAATTTCATTTGATGGCGTCGTCCAAGTCTCGAGTGGCTTTCTCCCCGCCCCCATGTCCCCTCGCGCGGCCCAGCCCCGTAATGTGTAATGCTCGACCCCAACGATCCCCTCGTGCAGCTTAAAAGTAAGCAACCTCTCCCCCTTCATTGTGACAGTCAGTCAAGTGGGCGCCCCCAGTTACTAGCGCGACCTGCAGTGTTTTTGCTCTTGGGACGACTATTTACCGGTGCGTTCTCTGTAATCAGCGCGATCCCCTCTTTCTGAACCACCTTTACTTTGACCCTTTCAGACTGTACAAACGACGCGGCAGATACTGGGCCGATGACTTCTGGGCACTATTCGCGTCGGTCTGCCTCGTGATGCAGGTCGTCGCTGTGTTTCTACATGTACAACCCGCCCACCCCCTCTTTTTGAGTCGCCGTACTGACACCCGTGCGGTAGGTACCGATACCCAATAAACTATCGGCTGCGACACGGGTCTCAGGTGGGCACCACCCTGCCCTCAGCGCATATACACCCGACTGAATATCATGCCCAGCGTACTACTTGATGGCCACCACATTCTACGCAGTCATCTGGTTCGTGTGCCTCCCCGTCGACCCTATCGATCTCCTTCCTCACACACACCACTCATCCAGGGCGTCCCGGCTCAGCATCCTCTTCAGCATCATCCGAATCGACCCCTCGCCCGAAAGGCGGCAGCGCATGTACTGGGTCTCCCTAGCCTTCCTCGGCGCCGCAATCATCCTCATCGCCCAACTGCTCTGGGTCTGCGAGCCCCAGCCCGCTTGGAAAAAGACGCCGAACCCACAATGTCAATTACCACTCGAGGTCGCAGTCCTTCAGCTCGTCAGTGAGTGGCCGCCATACATAAACACTTTTATCGAGCACCAGGCTTACATTTCACGTCCAGCGGATATCATCGCCGACTCGACCCTCCTATTCGCCCCACTCCCGCTATTCCGGACTCTATTCGATAAAGAACTGCGCTACAAATTGACGCTCATCTTCTCCACCTGCGTCGTCACCACTATCGTGCGTCTTCCTTCAATTAACCATTTTATTTAAATACAAATTCGAGACATCCCAGGTCTCCCTTGTCCACGCCGCCTTCATCCTGCGCAACGGCGGCATCAAAGTCGTCATTTCCGCCCTGGTAGAGGTACGCTCGGCCATTCATTCCCTCAGCCTGAGCCCAATTTCATGCGTATGTCGCTCCAGGACTGCCTCAGCCTCATCGTCGCCAACCTGCCCGTCCTCGTAACGACCATGATCGACATCGTCGGCGAGCCCGAGCGCGACCCCGCCCGGACGCCCTTCAGCACGCTCATGTGGTTCAGCGCCGCGCACTCGGTGCACTCCGGCGAAGTCCCGCTCTACACCATCCGCGAGGAAGACGCCGACGCCGACGTCAAGTCGACGGCCTTCTCGGCCGTTTCGTCGGTGCGGTGGAACGAGGTGCATCCCGATCCGGAGCGGCAGAGTACGAGTCGCGGGACGACGATTGTGGAGATTCAGAGCGGAGGAGAGCAGCAGCAGCAGCTTTCGAGCTCGACGGTAGATGTCCTTGGGGAGGTTACTCGTGTATAAATAATATCTGTTGTTGCCCGGGCTTGGAATTGGTTGGTTGGCTGAGACTTGACTCCAATTTTCCTGCCTGGAGAGTATGCGCAATAATGGTACTTCCTGAATAAATACAGCCATCAATCCATCAGCCTCTCCTCCTTCCTTACCTTGAGTGCGTTTCTCAAAACCGGCGATGTTGCTCTCATATTTCAAAGCGCTAGCAGTAACCCTCGGACTGACTTCGAATGAACCTGGTGAGATGCGGAACAGCTGCCCTGCTTGTCGTCTTGAACAGTCAAAAATGTCGCCAGCTCCGTCCCCGTTGCTCCCGCCAGAGCTGAGTCTCCAGAGTCCAGACCAACCATCGCATGCGCACAAAAACAAAGATAACAATTCAACAAGATATACACACGCATGTACAGTGCACGCAAAGGGTATGGACGGACGGACGGACGGAGGGACGGAAAGAAGTAAGTACGTAGTGAGTAGGAATACAGAGGATATACGGTCTCGGAATTATATGTAAATTTGACTGCAGGCATGGGCACGATAAGTCTTGACTTGGTCCGGGTTCAGGATTGAGTAGTGGCCGTTGGAGACGGTGGTTACTTAGATCATGAGAACTTCCACCTAGAGTCCGGTTAGTACTTAAGAAGAGAAGAGAAGAGAGGACAAGGTGAACGAACCTATTATTGCAATTCACACATCTTGAGAGGCGGTTGGTTAGCATCGAGTAGACCA
The DNA here is from genome assembly GCA_029281495.1 of Mycena filopes. Classification (NCBI taxonomy): domain Eukaryota; kingdom Fungi; phylum Basidiomycota; class Agaricomycetes; order Agaricales; family Mycenaceae; genus Mycena; species Mycena filopes. The sequence continues at coordinate 1,834,258 of JARIHR010000002.1, read as the reverse complement.
AGACGAGACGAGAGAAGAAAGGACACGAACGTTACGAATGTCTAGCAGAAAATCCGTTAAGCAACTCCAACAAACTGCATGAAAGAGTTATGCGTACCGTCATCGGTTCATCAGCACTTCGGGTCTGCGCCTGGCGATAGCGACATTTACGCTGGAAAAGGTTGTTAGACACCGGCACCATATACGACGGGGCAGATATTCACCTGTTTGCACTTGGGACACTGGAACGCGCTCGTCTCTGCCTGCTGCTCCTCGGCGCCCAGGGCATTATGCAGATTTTGCTGCTTGATCGCCTCGTCTGCCTTTTTGCGCTCCTCGGAGGCCATGTCCTGCACACAAAGACTCATTAGAAAGCGCGCTAACGCTAGGGAACGGACCCAACCCACCTGACTCGACATCTTGACAAACTTGGCCACAGGAATATCGCCGCTCGCGACCGCCTCGCGCAGACTGGGGTTGTTCTTGTCTTTGAGGTTGACGAAGAGGGAGCGCATTTTGGTCGGGTATGGGTTCGTTATGCCGCCAAAGTCGTCAAAGACAGCTTTCTCGATGTCCTTGGCTTTTTGCAGGATTAGTTCCACCGCTATCGCAGTGAGTCAATATTGATAGGGCACTAAGCAAAGGAAGGGAGGGAGACGTACGGGCGCCAGAGTCTGACGCGAGGGCGTCGTATACGAGCTCGATGCACTTGTCGCGCGTCTTATCGCCCGTGAATCCAGGGGTCACGCCGTCGGTCTTCATGGTGCGCCCGACTGGCCCGACGGGAGTCTTGGGCGTCGGAGGACCATTGGAGGTCGCGGAGACCTTTCTCACTAGTCCGCTAGTCAGTTAATGCATGCACGCGTTGAACGAGGGATAGCCTGGCGCACCTGCGGTATTGACGCCGACCGTCGGCTTCCCTGAGCCCCCCTGGGCCGCCTTGGCCTTGTCCACCTCTGCCTTCCACTGCTTGACCACCTCCTTCGCCATGTCCGACACATCCTTCGACGGATGCGTACGCAGCTTCCCCACCGCGAGCCCGGCTTTGCTTTCCTGAGGATCAAAAACATTAGACGCCGAAACGGGAAGTGGCCCACAAAAAAAAGGAGCAACGCACCCTTAGAATGGCTTCATTGACTTTAAAGTCCTTCTTCAGGGTACGCAGGATGGCGGTAATGTCCTGAAAACGAAAACGAAAAAATCAGCACGCGAGCAAAGTGAATGGAGTGGCCATATCGGAGTCAGTCGTACCTCATTATTGGGCGTAGTTTGCAACTGTTTCACGAGTTTCTTTAGCTCTGCCGCATCGGACGACATGTCCCTCGAGCTAACTACGAATTACACGCGCGCCCAAATCTACCCAACGAGCGCCTTCGCTATTTCTGCGTGAAAGAAAGTGGAAGAACGTATGGCACTGCCTTGCACCAATACGACCAAACACGCTTTTCGTTGTCCCGATGTTGTTCTGTCCCACATGCTCAAACCTCCTCGTCGTTTCGTCTGAGACGGGATACAACAAGTGGTCGTGCAATAGCTGTCCCTATGAGTTTCCTATCACGAAACAGGTCCCTGCCTGCACCGGCCCAAGTATTTTATCGGGCACTCACCCCGGCGATCCAGATGACCTCGCGAACCAAGCTCGTGCGCAAGGCGGTAGACGATGTCCTTGGTGGAGAGGAAACGTGGAAACATGCCGACTCGACTCAGGGTAGGCACCCGATTATTGGAGGTAATCTCTTCGCTCACATTTATTCAGCCTCTTGTCCAAAATGCAATAACGACAAAGCGTATTTCTACCAGCTGCAGATTCGGTCTGCCGATGAACCGATGACGACGTGTATGTGTTTCCTTTGCTTCCGATTGCTAGCTCATTCGCACCCGTAGTTTACCGGTTGGCCAGGGCCTGTTTTGTTCAATTTTGTGGCTCACTTCCTGCAGATGTACCACGTGCGCGCACCAATGGAGAGAAAATTAGAACCCCCTTCTGCTACGAATGTCGGTCTCGTCTTGAATCAAACTTGTTGACAAGCGTATACAGTTGAACGAGTGAGAATGCCTCAATAGATCAACTGCTGCAGGTGTTGGCGGTGGGCCCTTTCTGGAATGGGACCTCAACTCTTCGTTCGAATGCTCTCATGAAGTCTAAGTCTAACTCACGGTCGACCACGGCGCCGCCTTTTCAAGCGGCGTTCCAAGTTTCGACAGTTTTGAGCAACGCCAACGCCGCCGCGGTTTGGGGGTTTACCCTTTCTTTATCCGCGACAACGATGCTCGACCGCTCGCATGGACTCTACGCCTCTGCCTCGAATCCCCTTCCCCTGTTCACCAAACACAGACGAAACCCCAGGTCATCTTGCCTCGCATCAACGATACGAGTGCTTGCTTGCTCATCGTGAGAACCTCCATGCTCGAATCAACTTATATGCTCGTGCCGCCCAGATTATCAACAACGCGATTACTTATGTCAATTGGACCGCCTCTTCTTTTGCATCGATGCCAGCGCTAAATATTTGAAGCAACCGGAGTCGGTCTTAGAACATTTCCTCGCGCCAACTTTTGTTTACGCCAACATTTATTCCGGCGGAGGGAGTAAACTCGCATTTCGTAGGTCGCCTTCCCAATTCGGCCATCGGAGGTTATTTATTTGCCCTTGTTAGCCACATTGATCCACTTTCCAACCCAGTTTTCCGAACCGTACGTGGATTCGAGAGGTCCCGTTTGCTCGTTTATCTCCCATCCCTTTGACACGACTTTTCAGTTTATGCCGTCTAGCATCCAGTAATGGCGAAATTTCGCAAGTTCATAGGACTTCAGGTATTTGTATCGGCGCTTCAAGGATACACGCTCTGAAGGCCGCATGTATCATCGTCAAGACTCATCTGGCGCCAGAAAGTCCATCTTCTACCTGCCTCTAATGTCCCCAAATGTCAGTACCGTCGAACCGAATCCCGAAATTTCGCAGATCAAATATATCCCGGTGAACACGCCTCGCAGGAAATATTTAACTGACCGCTCGCCCACCAAGTCCCATCAGCTGCTATCCGCCCGCCCACTCTCGCTTCTTATGGAATCACTGAATAACCGTGGCCAAACTCCGTCGCCCTCGGCCTCCATAGAACACGAGAAACGCGTCGCGGTGGACGCAGGTCAAGTTGAACATGCCCATGCCATCGAGCCCGCAGACGACGTGGTGTATCCGGAGGGCCCGCCGCTCGCCCTCGTCACTCTCGCCCTCTGCCTCGCTGTTTTCCTCGTGGCCCTTGTGCGTATATTTGCCGATTTCAACTGTCGTGAAGATCTGACCAGGTCCGCTGTAGGATAACACTATAATCGGTAGCTCGATTCATGTTGTAGTCGTGTCGGGTGGTCACAGTACCCATTTCTCAGCGAATGCAATAGCCAAAAAAATTACGGACGAGTTCAAGAGCCTCGACGATGTGGGCTGGTATGGGTCTGCGTGAGTCCATCTATTCTTAAGCCCTGCAATGACTGAGCACCGAGCAGGTACCTGCTCACCACGTCCTCCTTCCAACTACTATTCGGCCGATTATATTCCTTCTTGTCAATCAAATGGGTGTGTCGACGCTATGTGTATACACACCATGTACTTACGACTTGCTGTTAATCCTGCGCCTACGCCCAGGTATTCATAACGACCATCGCGGTCTTCGAATTAGGATCGCTCCTCTGCGGCGTCGCGCCCAACTCGACGGCCCTCATCGTCGGTCGGGCGATCGCGGTTGGTTCCACACGGGATAGGGGGCTGCTTCGGGATAGGGGCTTCTAATTTATTACCCAATATCCTCTCTTGGACCTTTCCCCCACCCTCCATGTCGCTGCCCTCAGAGTCAAAGCCCTTGCACCTTCCTCGCGCAGCTCCGCACCTCTTTTCGTCCAATCACCACCGCCGTCACGGTGAGTTTATTCCTGTCGTGGATTCCGTTCACTCCATTCCGAGTCTTCGGTCAATTTCTTTGTTATAACTCCGTCTCATAACGTCTGTCTCCAGAACAGCACCACGGGCCTTATACGACGACGGAAGCCGCCCTGAGGGCTGAAATCGCGGATCTGAAAGCGCTCCTCCGCCTCGCGCTTGAAAATAACGCGGCCACGATCGCTCTGGCGAAGTTAGCGCTGGAGAAGGTCGGGACAAAAACTAAAGTCAGTATTCTTGATATTATTCTGTCCTTCGCCTTTCCTGACGATACACAAGGACGCTTGATTCCAAAATTACTCTTGTTACAAGTGTACCTATTTCCCAGAATCTAGACGCCCCTCTTCTTGTTCCTTTGCTTTTCCTTTTCTTCACAGTGATGTCTATCCAGCTGCGGGGTCGAGCTAGTGCAGACAATCATGCGTTCGGTGCCAGCGAGTTCTTGCCCTGCTGGCGCCTTTCCACATCTCGGCTGGAGGTCTTCCCGTACATATGTGGATCGTCAGTGCAGTCGGTGCCCACGCACAGGGTGTCCTGTTGTACCTCCCATCTACTGGCCGTCATTTGCGCTCAGTAGCGAAAAAAGAGCGTGGTGCGAGCTACTGCGCGCCTTCGCACAGCCGGCATCGAGGACATGCATTGATTCTGAATGTGCGCTAGGCATTTTCAGGAGCGCTCTTCCCGCATCTCAGCGCTCCCCACGTATCTCCTCACCAGTAGTGCCCCAGCAGCGCCGAACCGCAACGCGCAAGAAAACGAAAGTCGAATCGTGTTTTCCCCGCCCGAGCTTCACTCGAACCATGACCGTCGACGACGTAGGCGTGCCCAGCAGCAGGATGGATGCAAGCGCAAGGGGCGGTTGCCCGCCGGGTCTGGTGAAGGAAGCTATTGCTACGGGCCACCAAAGGTGTAGGACGTGGGGTGTGAGTGTATTGTCAGGAAATAGGTTAAATAACTATGTACAGATGGACCCGCATGAAGAGCATTCATTAAGCGTTATATTTGTTTGGATGAGGAGGTGCGGCGGGGGAAGGAAGAGAGGGTAGGGAGGGGAGGGAGGGGAAGCAAGACATGCAAGGGGATACGAAGGGCACGAAGGACGAGGTGGGGGATCATCCCATGTTCTGCGCCATGCTCCGCAGCTCTGCCGCCATTGAGGGGTAGTTCCGCATGAACTCCAGCTGTGCCGCCGACGCCTGGTCAAAGTCAAATGCATGAGCATTACGAAGGCGAGGGCGAAGAGGGAAGGGAGGGTACGCACATACTGATACGTCAACGCGCTCGTCAGCTCCGGCTCGCTCCTCGCGAGCTCCGCCTGGCGGGCAAACATCTCTACCGCCTTCTCGATCTTGCCCTGCTGCAGGCTGAGCTGCGCGAGCGTCGCCACCGCCGCCTCGCACTCGGGGTCCATGCGCAGCGCATCCACGCAACAGCGTTCGGCGGCGGCGACGTCCTGCTTCCATTGGTAGAGCGCGAGTCCCTTGTTGACCAACGGCAGGACATTTGGCGGGGTTCTGGGAAGGGGAAGGTCGTCAGCAAGGCGGCGGCAAGGAGGAGGTGGACGGACACGCACTTGGTCTTCTCGAGCTCGACGGCGCGCTCGAACTTTTCCACCGCCTCGGCGAAACGTTGTTGGTCCAGCAGGAGCTCTCCGCTACACAGGAATAGAGCGCCATGTACACACGATGATAGGCGGGCGGAAACGCACTAATAGTTCTGGGGCTCGCTCCTCGTCGGGAACGCCTTGAGCGTGCGGCGGAACGTCGCCATGCTATTCGCCAGATTCCCGCTCTTGTACTGCGCGACCGCGAGCTGGATATGGCTAAACACAAACCCGTCGTCGAGCTCCGTGGACTTGGTGTAGTTCTCGGCGGCGTCGCCAAACTCGTTCATGATGAAGAGCACCTGCCCGCGGTGGTAGTAGATGTCCGGGTCGTCGGCGTTCTGCCGGATCGCCTCGTCAAAGCACTCAAAGGCCTTGGCGGGGTCGCCCTGCTCCATGTGCACGCTCGCGACCTTGACGAGGCTCTGCGTGAAGGCGGGCGCGATCCGGATGCTCTCCTGCAAGTCCTCCTTGGCGCCATCGACGTCGCCTGTGAGAAATCTGGCGTGATGTCAGCGCAGGCCGCGAAGCTCAAACGGAGGCTAGGCTTACTTGAAGGTCCCTCGCAGGTTAAGCGCCTCCGCCCGACCCTGCACGGTGGAGATGTCCTGTTCCAGCGCCTCGTTCACGAACGACACAGCGTGCGGGTAGTCCTCCGCCGTAAGCGCCTGGAGCGCGAGCAGCAGCGTTGCGTCCCCAGTGGTCGAGGACTCGCCCGCTTCCGGGTGCGGTCGGGCGCGGAAGGCGGCAAAGTATGCGGAGATGAAGGTGAAGGAGGGTAGACGCGGCTCGCGGTTCACTAGGATCTCTGCGGCCTTTTCCCCCGTAAGCTTTTTTAGGACGCGCTCGACGGACTGGGCGGCATTTTGGTTGGTGAATTTGTCGAGGATGGTGGCGGCGGTGAAGTCGCGCAAGGCCTCGATGTAACGGTGCATGCCTTCAAGGGCCATGGCGCGTCGATTGAGGGCTTTGACGTAGTTGGGGTCAAGCTTGAGGGCCTCGTCACAGTCCTGCACAACCAGCTCGTGCTTTGGCGGAGTCATGTTCACGTAGCCTGAGAAGAGGAGTGAGCTGGGATATAGGCGTTACTTTTGGCGAAGTCACTTACAAGCTGCGCGATTGCTGTAATATACCGGCTCGGGTTTCGGAGAAACGTCTATGGCGAGAGTGTACAAGCGCGCAGCGACGACGAATTTCTTGGCCGCGTAGGCGGTGTTCCCTTTTGTTTTGAAGGAGGCCGCCAACTTGGTCCGTTCCTAGACGCATACGCTTGAATTCTTTCAAAGTCGTGCAAACCACAAGTTGCTAACCTCGAGGGGCATCGCCGCAAGCGCCTCCGGTGTTGGAGGGACGATTTCCTCCTCTTCTGAGTCGGAAAGTCAGCCAAAATCCAAGCCGAGATATTACTGAGCGTACCTATAGGCTCCGCCTTTGGTTTGCGTTCCTCCAGGATGGGCCCATCGGGATCCTTGAGAGACCGCCGCTTCGAGGTCTTCGGTAATTTGGCGCCCTTCTTGCGGTCCCTCCTCAGGCTGCCGTCGCGATCGTCGCTGCCGCCAGATGTCGAGGCGTAGTAAGCCGCTCCGCCAACAGCCACGGCGACACCAGCACCTATGAGAACTGCGGTCTTGTGCTCCTCGACGAAGGTAAAGACACGGTCAACGATGCCGGGCGAGGTCTCGGACGCCATCCTACACGGTGAGCGCAGTCGGTACGAAATTTTCGTGGCGCTTCGGCACGGCACGTCACCCTGTGTCACACTACCCGATTTGGGCCGTGGCCCTTGGCCTCGACCCACCCGCCTCACCCGGAGAATCAAGGCTGCTTCACCAAGAACTTGGGATTGGATTACATTACTAGCTGCGCCTCCTTCAGAATGTCACTTGTTCGCGACAATTTGAATCTGTATTCGACTCTCAGTCCTCACGCACGAAAATCCAGAGCAGCCATCTGGGTCCATCCAGACACTTCAGGAGCTCATCAAGACCGCCGGACGCCTCAGCGTTGAGCTCCAAGTATCGGAGGGATGCGTTGCCGCGAATGATGTGCCACAATGGTCCGAACGAGTTCGCTAAAAAATCATAGGGGGCAGAGTAAGAAGGGGGGAAATGCAATCCGTTCAATCCTTCAACTGCGACTTTTCTTGCTCTGCAACGACGCCAAGGCACTCGCTACGACTTGGTGATCGGCCTTCCTGTTCTGCGACTGCAAGGCTGAAACGGTCGGTATTTCCTCTTTCACTGCGTCCGTTGATTCTAATTTCTTTTCCGTAACTCAGGCGACTCCGCATTCAGCCTCTTTTCCACGGCGGTGCTAATGTGGCTTTGTTCCAAGCGTCCACATGCCCACAATGAAACACCGGAGTTGGGACAAGTCTAGGAAGCTGAGGATGTCTATTTATCGCATCCGAACAATTTTACTACCTCCTGGATTTTTAAACGGAGTCTAGTTTCCGCGAGAAGTCCGTCATTCGCAGCGGTTCTTGGATTGTATGCCGCGGGATGCTCAGCGCGACCACGTTGCGCCGCGCGGAATGAACTGCTCGCCTTTCGACTAGCTACCCACGTTCAAACGCATAGCCCGCCTGCTCAGAACTGATTCAAACGCCTCAAACGCAAAACAAATGCCAAAAGTATCGAGCCCCCATCGGCCCAGATTGGGTGTCGCCTTCAGGCACGGTGCCAGCGCTCAACGCTCGGCCACGAATGGGTCCAAATCTGGCAACTAACTACTTCTGCCGAAATTAGTTCACAAGAAGCGGAGAAATCAATTAGAAGCTTGGGAAAACCATCATCCGGGTTTCAAGGACGTTCCTGTCCTCGTCGGCCGCCGCACAGGCCGTAGACGAGTAGGGGGGTACCGCTTTGCCCAGCGCCAAACCACTGCTGATATGTTCGATCCCGGGCCCTGCAAGCGCTCTCAAGCGGCATACAGTTTCGCCAATCCTTCTCGGAAATCAACCCGACGTGAAAGATCCTGTCGCGTGTGAAGGAAGATGTCCAAAAGCAGTTAGCGTCGTCGATCCATGAAAGGCGCTTCCGCCATTACCCAACACTGACGGTCAAAAAAATGTGAGACAAACACGCCCACGCCGCTATATCAGCGCTCTTCTCTCTTTTTTCGCCAACTCCTCCCCCACAAACATGCCCCGCACACCCCCCGAAAACCTTAACAACCCTCCCGCGAATCCCTACCCCCTCCCAGATATGGCCTGCAAATCTGAAGTGATGGACGAGGCTAGTCTATCTAGCGAGCCCACCGGCAAGACCTCGTACGCGCTGCGACGGCACAAATGTCCGCGGTGTGGCAAGGCTTTCATGACGAGCGGGCACTTGAGGCGCCATGCTCACACCCATACCGGCGAGAAAAACCACCCGTGCCCATTTCCAGGCTGCGCGACGCGATGTTCGCGGCAGGATAACCTCCAGCAGCAGTAAGTCCATCTTGGCCACCGTTCTGGGACGACGTGCTGATTTGTACTCGCCAGCTACAAAACACACCTCGCGTCCTACATCCCGCGCAAAATGTCGCAGCCACGCGCCCGCCGCCGCTCTGAGTCATTCGTGGTCTCCGACGTCGATATAAATACCACCGCTTCCCCGCAAACCGACTTCTACTCAGGCTCCTCAGAGTCCTCCGAGTACTACTCATCACCGGCCTACTCGCCGGCGCCCATGAGCCCCCCCGAGCTCGTCGAGTCCACACTTTCGGCGCAATACACGGTCGGCATGCCTCTCACCGCTTCCCCCGTCTCAAGTGCAAGCTGTCTGCTTCGCTCTGAGACAGACTGGGTGAACCCTCTTTCGATCACGGACGCAGATGGGGGCTTTATCTGCATTGGCGTATCGGACGAGGGGGGCACAGCGCTCTCCAACTATCCTTCCCAGTTCAACACGCCCTCGAGGAGCGTGTCGCTCGCCCACCCCATACCTCGTGCCCGGTACTCCCGATCGCCGCTCCTCGGTGATGGGCCGTCCACCTCGGCGCCCGCCCACGAGGTCGAACTAATCGAGCTCCAACGCTCCTCCTGCCTCCTCGGCCAGCCGGCGTTCCGCAGACGAATGCAACATGGACAGATATCCGAAGATCTTCCGCCCACCCATCGCGCGTCGGCACCGCAACCCACACAGATTCAGAGCAGTGTCCTGCTGTCGCCTCTGGACCTCTCTGCATACACACAACCGCCATTCGCCGTGTTTCAGCCTTACCCCCAGCCTCACGATTACATCCAGGCCATGCCACGGCGGGCCGACCCTGCTCATCTTCTTCACTACGGCTACGGCTACAACCACCCCCAGTTCGGCGCCGACATCTCATCGTATTCGTATCCCCTGCAGCCGGTCTTCAACGCACAGCCGGTAGCTATAGCTCATTCCGCGACGTACATCCAATAATTCAATCGACCACGACCGGCCTTTCAAAAAATCTCGCCTCGCCTACTGCAACGTGGTTCGATTCCGTTCGAAACATGGAAACTCCGCTACGACCACGCCCCCGCTAATATTGTATTTAATACCGTGTATATTGTATATTCTCGGCCTATCTATCTATCCGTAATCAGTTACAAGTGGCTGTAGCTGTAGTTCTACATATATAATCCATCTTCATCGATCTTTTCCTCGCTTGTGGGCGCAAGTTCAATTTAATTTGGGCTGGGGTTCTAACATTCCTATCAATGGCACTCTGACTGGCGGCGTCCTACATCCTACATACACGGGGATGTCCGAACGCTGTGTTGGGTTGGGTTTCGACGGTGTTTTACTGCTCTTCCGACCTCGAGACGGGTTGTAACTTGTGGGTCCTCAGCGCTCAGTATAAAATTCCAATTCGTCGGTTAGTCAGGCTAGCGCTGCTGTAATCACCGCCGCAGTTGAACGACGGACTCGGACGAAAGCGGGGCCGGCGGGGCGGAGTCTAAAATTCCGCTCATTGGGATACGGGTGGGTCGAGGTGGGGCTCGAGGAGAAGTAAATACCGTTGGACATGTAACATTCGGCCCGCGTTTTCCGTGGTTCGGTTCAGTGAAAGCTGCTGGAAACCAGTGGATGGTCGGGTGCGGCTCGAGCGCACTGTTGAGAAGTAAATACCGTGGACATGTAACATTCGGCCCGCGTTTTTTTCCGTGTTTCGGTCGGTCCAGTGAAAGCTGTTGGAAACCAGTGGATGGTCGCGTGCCAAAAAAGCGGAGACCTTCATTCGGAAGTGGAACGGCAAGTAGGTCGTCATTTCATGCTTTTGCTACGACGATATACATAAATGTTAACATGTTCATACCCCGCCGCCTCTCCACCTCTATATAACAGGCATCGAACCACGCAACAGGATACCACCCCCCCGAACGCCTAACCGATTTAGAATTCGACGCGAAGGGAGGCGTGGGGTCGATCTGCGCCCTCGTTCCCCTCGGCGCCGCCCATTGGTGTGGGCGGGGGAGTGAATATGGAGGGCGGGAGTGTGTAATGAAGTGAGGGGGAGAACCCGAGAGTGAGGAGGAGCGGGGAAGATCAAAAAGCCTTGAATCCATTTGCTGCATCTGAGAGCAAACTTCCAATGAAGCGCTCCAAGGGACAGCAAAAAGAAAAAAGGGTTGTCCCTTGACAACACAAGCCAGTAGTGCAGCAGCAGGGTCATCGTGTCCAGTGGATGCAAGCAGAGCCAAAGGACGAGGGCGCCAAAAATGATATGACAGAAATGGTCGCGGTGCGACCATATTCGTTGTCAAACGAATAAGAACAGATACTACACTTGATCTAAGCCAAAAGGCCAGAGTGGTAAGGAATCAAATCGTCCGAGGATGGCTTTTATAGTGACCGTCCTTTGCGCACGGACCAGGTTCGCGTAAGGGTGATGGACATCCACGTGCGGGTGTTGTCCGTGAACATCGAAACATACGAAGGTTGGAATATAACTTACGTCTCGAGCTCGAGCTCGGTGTCCTTCGGTCGACGTGAACAAAACTTATTACGAGCGTACGACGCTCAGCGGCTAAACGAACGGGGTCAGAGTAAAGTCCAATTCTCAAGTACACGTACATACTTGATAGCGGAATGGATACCAGTTAGAAAAGGCTATGGAAAATGGTGGACACAGAGCTCTGAATGACGGTGAGCCTAGTGTCGCAGAAAACGCGGGAAGCTGACAGCTTTTCCAATTTTTCAACCACTGCAGCGATGTGAATGACGGCGTTCCACCCACACGCGTTAGTTGCTACTTCAGTCTCGGCTCAGCCTGCGAAAGGAGCCCTTGCTCGGCTTCTTTGCGTCAGGAATAGTCTCGGACCGGCTCAAGTTTGCTGGAAAAGAAAATCAGGGTTTTCGAACCGTGGGAAACCATTGATCGTGCAGTTTGTTCAACAAGTCCGCCCCAAAGACAGAGGTTCATCCATGTAGAGCTTCGGCGAGAATATTGCAAAGGCTTCTGCCTTAAGATCCGCCTTGTGAAGAGATTCATCGCGCGCGAACGGGAAACTGCATTAATCACCGAGTTTTGAACCGTGGGAATATTGTCCACGGCCGTTTCCTGCCTTTCACCGGAAAGCTTTGAGGCTAAGAAATGGCTGTCTGAAAATGACAAGGAGATGGGCAGTGAGAGTTTTCCTCAGAGGATACTACAGTAATCGGAGTGGGGATTCAGATTGTCGGTAGGGTTGAGAAAGTGGAATTTTGCCATATGTGGGACGCTCCCGGGAAAAAAAAGTCTTATCTTCCAGACCAATTATTCAAAGAGTACAATCTCTACCTCGAGAATCACTTATGGCGCCGCAGCGAGCGGAAACTGGCGCGAGTCCCACTTCGACAGCTTGAGTCTGAATCTTCAACATGACGCTGATTCGTCGGGAAGGACGCTGGTCGTACTTGCAGGCACTCTACTTACAGGTTACAGCCAGACTATCAACTCATACTCACATTGCACAAGGCCCCCTACTCGCCTCGTTTACTGAATATTCGCAGTGCCGTGCAACCCGGACATTGCCGGAGCGTATTCCCACGGTTGGAACTTGCCTTACATCCCTCGACGATGACTAAAACGACAGCTTCTGACCGGTTCTGTCCGAGCGGACTTCGAAAAGTACTGACTCAGCTCTGTCCTTCTCTTGCTCGACTCTCGCCGTATTCTACGACCCTCCCCCGATGGACCCCGAAGAATACCGCAGACTGTACAATAGCAACCATCCAATCCTCAGGCTCTCCAGTGGCCACGGGCAATGCGCGAAGTGCAAGGCATGGGCAGAGGGATCTGTAAAGGTTAGTCTAGTAGTTTGTTCTTCAACATACGCCACGCACCTGACCTGGCGGGCAAGCTTTCACGCTGCTCGTCATGCAAAGCAGTGCAATATTGCTCCGTAAAATGTGTGAGTGAAGGCTTCTTCAATTCAGTTTGCTCTTCTCCCAGTAACAACGTTGTTAACGCCGGGGATCGACGCAGCAAACGGACCACTGGAAGGGCGTGGGGCAGCAGAAAATCGTCGGACTGAATCCACATAAACGCGAGTGCCCGTGGAACAAGGTGCGGCGGCCTTCCTTCATGGTTGGACCTTGTGCCCGGTGACTGAGAGTGAGTATAACCAGCGCGCTATGGAGGACTGGCCCGAAGTCGACGCGATCCAAAAGCTGTTTCCTTGGTCGGCGGATGTGCCTGGACCAAACGAAGTGGTCGGTGCCTTCCCTTCCTCATTTACCCCAAGTTCTCTCTTCCGACTCAGCAGCCGTGTTCTATAGGTGAGCATCGCGAACCAAATCGAGGTGCTGTTGGGATTGCAGGGCTCCACCGCAGCGAACGGATACTGGCGCGAGCCCCAGTTCGACGGGAAACTTCATGACGCTGACTCGCCGGGAAGGACCCTGCTCGGAGGGTACGTCTGCCATGGGTGCGTGATATTCGCCTTGGCTTCCAGGTCTACCACCCATAGTATTGTTTTGAGCGCAGGAGCATGCTTCTCCAATCAACCCTTCCGTCCCATATTAAATCGTGGACCCTCCCGTCCGCACAAATCCCCCATCTCGAATTTGTCGCTCCAGAATCGAAATCTCGCGTCCCCGCCCTGCACGACAACGACTTTGTGAACGACTGGCCTTCCTGGTACGAATGGCGCAAGCTCCCGCGCGAGTCTCCCGTGGCTCTGAGGATGGACATGGTCCTCACCGTCTACCACTTGCTCACCAAAGTCCTCAACGTCGTCGACACGTCCACGAAAGCCTCCGTCTCGAGGCGCGCCCTAAATATTCACTTCGTCGGCGCCGAGAAGGAGCTGAATATAATCCCTCTGTACGCCCGGCGTATTGGTTGGTTCTGAGATAGAATTAATATCGATTTGGGCGTCAGGTTCAGCGAGCTCGCGCTCTTGATCCCCAACACCGACATCGTCATGTCCTTCTTCGGCCAGGCGTGCAAGAAACTGCGCGACATCGCGACTCAGAAATACCCCGGCTCTATTATTGCGACGAGGAGCACTGTGTTCGAATACACCGCCCCAGAATTGCTTGGTGGGAGCACCCTGCGCGTGAAGATATGCGGAGCGAAGGATTTGTATCGCAGCAGCCTGCGTCCCGGGCGACATCCCCGACGCCATTATCTGTGCGGTGCTTTTTTGCCTTGCGCGTACTAGTACTGGTGCCTGACTTTGATCACACAGCGGAGAACGCGGGCCTCTTCGCGTACGTGACCTGGCAGCTCGTTTATCGACACGCCGCTGCGTGAGTATCCACCCTGCCGCTGCGAGGTCCTCAGTTCAACTTGACCTAATATTCGATTGTAACAGAGAGGCGATCCCTTGGGGTGTCACAGAATACCAAAGGGCTGAGGTGCTGGAGTACGAAGAACACATGGTCCAATGGCGCGATCTCGGTCTGTACGGTTCCCAGATGGAGCTTCAATCGGGTCTCCGCGCGCGTGAGGAGGTGCAGAGGAACGTGAACAATATCAGGCGTGCGCAGGCGAGGGGCGCGGATATGAACCCTTTCATGCGCCCGGGGTTGATGGATGGGACTGGTTTGGTACCGAGGGCGCATAATGGGTTTGTTTTGCGCGTGGTTTGAGATGCTACAGTACTTGTGCGTGCCCCCCATTTTTCTTTGGAGAAGTATTATATTTGCGATCCTTGCTCGGTTGAAAGGGCGAGCCGCGAGGCGTACAAACCGAACCGTGGGATCTCGTTTCAAAACTTGCGGTCGGAGTCAAGGCGGGAGAATCATAGAGGAAACACGCTCCGCATCTATTCAGTAACTAACGCGTTGAGTGGGAGGGGCAGGTGTCCTGAGGTGGTCGTGAAAATGCGGGTTTCAATTTCAAGCATGCCGAGCTACAATCTCTTCCTGATCTCAGCCCCGAACTTGCTTGGAAGTGCTCTTCCCACTCACCAAATTACACCCTCAGTCTCCACCGGTACCGGGGGTGTCGGCTTCTCTTGCAACGGTGTATCCACACCGGCTGCTGCCGTGCTCCAGCCATCCTGGATCTGTTCTTTCCGCTCCCGTCTCCGCCGCCCCCAGAACTTCCCACACCGAACGAGGAACCACACAACCCCGCCCCCTACAACCTCGTACACGAGTACTCGTCTGACAAGTGACCATGTCATCCTGGGCTTCACCAAGCGGCCCTGGTGCACAAGGTACGCTGCGTACGCGTCGGTAGCGGCCGTGATTATCACGATGCCGAGGAACATCGACGCGGCGCCGGGCAGCGTCGTCTCCGGCGGCGGCGGGGGCTCGGGGAACTCGAGCGGCAGGTCCGGGTTGGGCTCCAACACGACCTCGCCGTCTTGTGGGGAGACGTTGTAGTAAATGAGCGCGCCAGAGAGGAGAATGGCGAAAGCGAGGGAAAAGGCGCCGAAGGCTACTTTCACGTGGGGGACGACCCAGGCGAGGGGGAGGTATGGAGGGTATGTGAAGAAGCTGTTGAGCGCGGAACAGAGCAGGAAACTCAGGAGGCATTTGGATACGCGCGAGGCGAATCGTGGGGTTATGCGGGGCGCCATTTGACCGTCGTGGTATCCAGAAGAAGCAGCGTGAGAGAGATCAGTCGATGCAGTTGAACATTTCAACAGTTGAACATTATTGTTTTTGTTCGAATTCCCCTAGGTTATTTCTCGCGACAGAATACAACGACGTCGCGACTGGAATTACAACACAAAAGCCGTAAACCTCGAAAGTCTGTTCAAATCATTGAAATCGGGCAGCGGAGCAAAGCCCACGGCGCGGAAAGTCCAGAGGTTATCAATTACCGACTCAATCTCAACCCATCCCCAACGAATTATAACCCCGCAGCGGCTTTCATCCTCGCAAAATTCGGCGTCCCGAGACCCTAGCAAAAAATCGAGGTTAGCAAAGCGCAACGAATCCGCCAACAGACGAGAAAAGACAAACAGTGGCGGGGTCCCATCCACTCCGCGCCTCAAACCCAGTAGTGTTGCACCCTACATCAATCAGTTGAGCGAACCAGAAATTAGAATAGATCGCAACGCGACGCACCAGGGTTAGATCCCCCCACGACGTCGTCCAGCATCCCCGGATTCGCATACAACCACGGGTTGAGGAACCCCAGCGCCGGCTTGCCCGCCGCTATGAGCTGGTCATTCAGCAGGGCGACGATGGACGCGAAGACGGGCGCGGAGGCGGAGGTGCCGTTGAGGCTGATCGTGAGGTCGCGGCGCACGACCTGGACGTTCTCGCCGTGCGCTGCCACGTCGGGGTAGCCACGGCCCGAGGCGTTGAAGAGGCCTGCGTAGGTGGAGCCTTGGGCGGCGAGGTACGCGGCGACGGCGTCGGTTTGGTAGTCCGGCGCTGATGGCAGAAAGGGTGAGTACTATGTAGTACTGGGATAGGCTGAATCCGAGAAGACGCACTGGCCCAGTAGTTGGAGAACCCGCCCCCCGAAAAGTCGGACGCGGCGATGGAGGGCGCGATGCCGTGCACGGAGCCCACGGAGGTGAGGTAGGGGCAGCCGGACGGGAACTGGGGCTGGAACGTCGTGCAGGTGTCGGACGGCCCATTACCCGCGACCCCGCCGTCACCGCTGGCAAATATCACCGACGTTCCGCGCGCGCCGAGTGCCATATACGCGTCGCATAATTTGCTGTTTTGAGAATCTTTTCAGCCGTGTTGGGTGGGAGAAAGATGAATGAAGATAGAACCCACAACGAAATGTCCTTTGAGAGAATCTCGTACTCGCCGTAGGAGACGCTCAAGACCTGTGGGACGGCGTCCTCGCCTAATAGAAAGTTCACGATGTCGAGGAAGCCAAAGAGGAGCCCGTCCTGCGTGTGCGGCCCGACGGAGACGTAGAAGACAGGGACACCGGTCGCGATTCCAACGGTGTACTGCGTGTCGAGGTTCTAGTACACCGTGTGATTCGAGGTGATCACAAAAGCAGATTTTAAGAGAGACTTACAGCCTCCGGAGCTGCGCCGTCAGGGGGATTCAGGCCGCCGTCCACCGACTGCGGCGTAAAGGTCGTGTTCGACGGCATGTCGGGACGGAAGGACTCGAGGAAGGTCGCCAGATCAGCAACGTTGGCGTAGTTCTTGTTGAACCCAGCAACGGCGATGCTGTTGGTTGGTTCGGTCGCTGGTGTCGTTGGGACGCCGTAGAGAGCCTGAATGCACGCTAGAACGATTTGATGTTCTAGCCTCGGTGCAAGGAGGATATGTAAAAACAAACCTGGTGTGATAGTGGTAGCGCACGATGCGGGGACGTCCTCCGAACGCGCGCGCCTTGGGAAGGCAGCCACAGGGTCGACCTTTGCAGAGACGGGGTTGTTGAAAATGGTGGTGGGGTGGATATCCGAGACGAAATCCGCCACCTCGACGGGCAGGGAGAATGACAGAGTGCGAGGATAGGTGTTCCCCGAGTCGACGTGCTGAAAGGTGTCGTATTTCGCATTCAGCATTTCGTTCGCTTTGGAGACGTTGAGGGACACGGAGAGCCAATCGCCTGCAGGGGAAGTGCTTTCGGGGGCAAGCCCGTGCGACGCCAACCAAGTCTGGACTGCCGTGGTGGCTTCGTCTGTCGGGGCAACAAAAGCATTGACCTGTCATGATACTGAGCTCTTGCGTTGCGCAGAAACAGGTTGCCTACCTCGGCTTTCGAGAGGTGTTTTCCGTAGTTTGGGCTTGATGGGCTACTGATATCTAAGAGAGCCTTTTCGAGGCCGGACACATCCGAGGAAGAGAGAGCGATGCGGAGATTGAGCAGAGACGAGTCGTCGGCAGGACCTGCGTTGGTGAAACCCAGCGGCGCGTTTGTAAGAGTCCGCTGAAGAACGAAACCGTGGAAAGCAGGGGCGGCAGCAACGACAGAGAGCAGAGAAGCAAGAAAGAGAGAACTGGGAGGCATAGGTCAATGGCACATGGAGCAGCGAAACTCATCGCCTTTATACAGTTTCGCGGCGAAAGATGGCCGTTGTTGATGGACAAGTTGCCGAAGTGGATCTGGATCCTTGTTTCCACTTCTGTCCGCAACCACCATGTCCGACTCTCAAAAACTCGGGAATTCGAAGAGTGCATGATGGATGCGTGAAATAACCGGGCAAGATATCATTCGACGGGGTTCGTGGGGATTACAATTGGGGCTGGAGAGGTAGGTGCGTCGAGCTCTCGAGCCCAGAGTCGTCCGGGCCCAGTTAAACCAATTTAGAGAACAGGAACGTGGGGGAAGCAGACAAATTGGGTCTCCTTCTGAGGCTGGCCAGGCTCCGCGACCTCACGAAGCTGCGCCTGGACCTTTCTGCCCGAAATATCCGTTGTGTTCCTATCACACCTGGATCTTCACCGATTTCCTCGCATATGTGCCCTATCAAACATTCCCACTTGTCCCATACTTCACAAAATGCCACGTCGCAGCCTTCATCTATCGATATGGCGAACCTCGAACCTCGCAAAGCTCCCGCAATTGCCGGTAACAAAAGTGGCGACATTTTATTCTATTCGATCCAGAATAGCGCATTCGACCGCGATAGATCTTTCCTCAAACCAGGCGCGTGTACCAGTGTCGAGGTAACGTCCCGGCTCACAATAACCCGCTGTTTAACCGTGTATTAACAGCCCTTTTGGATATCGTTTTGGATCGATTGTCTTTTTGACGTTGTTCTCGCGGGGCCCAAGTCCCGGTAAAAAGCGCGTCATGCGAGACGTATCGCGTCGAATCGGCGAAAAAGTGGATGATTACCTAGCGTGGTCGCCGTCCCTCACATCGACGCAGTGGTTGAAAATTTGGGAAAGCTGAGCTTCCAGCGGTTCTCTGCGAAACCAGGCTCACCGTCCTCCGGAACTCTGCACCCACTATTTGCCACAGCCGTTGCCAACTGGTACCCTCCGCTATCGAGTATGTGCGTGCGATCATGGTACTTGGAGACTTAGACTTTACTCTAACCCCGTTCGTTTAGCCGCTAAGCGTCGTAGGCCTAGTGATAAGTTTCCTTCAGGTCGACCGAGGGCCATTGAGCTCGAGCGCGAGACGTAAGTAAGTTTTATCTCAACTTTCCGAAAGTATGTCTTGATGTTCACAAACGACGCCCGCACGTGAATGCCCATCACCTACGCGAACCTGGTCCGTGCGCAAAGGACGGGGACTATAAAAGCCAGACGCGGACGATTTGAATCCTTACCACTCTGGCCTTTTGGCTTAGATCAAGTGTAGTATCTGTTCTTATTCGTTTGACAACGAATATGGTCGCACCGCGACCATTTCTGTCATATCATTTTTGGCGCCCTCGTCCTTTGGCTCTGCTTGCATCCACTGGACACGATGACCCTGCTGCTGCACTACTGGCTTGTGTTGTCAAGGGACACCCCTTTTTTCTTTTTGCTGTCTCTTGGAGCGCTTCATTGGAAGTTGCTTTCAGAGACAGCAAATGGATTCAAGGCTTTTGGTTTACTTTCGCGTTCGTCTTCGTTCCCCTTCACTTTCCCGTCTTCTTTCCCCTCCGTACTTTCCGTTTCCCAGCACATCCATATTGACGAACCCCAACCGTAATGGTCTGATCCTACTTACTTGTATTTGGTCTGCAGTGCATACATGCTGAAATCTCGGCCTAGTCCCATCGATCAACGAGTGATGTTGTTTGAGAGCCGTTG
Organism: Mycena filopes; assembly: GCA_029281495.1. Classification (NCBI taxonomy): domain Eukaryota; kingdom Fungi; phylum Basidiomycota; class Agaricomycetes; order Agaricales; family Mycenaceae; genus Mycena; species Mycena filopes. Next base: position 1,814,674 of record JARIHR010000002.1, on the reverse strand, counting down.
CCGCCGCTCGGCAGCACCCTTTGCCTTTCACAACCATATCCGAGTCGCACCTGGTGTTTCCGGCCACAGCCTCGAAACAAGGAACTTGGGGAAGTTCTCCATTTCGACGGAGGTGCTGCGGCCATACGCGGCCTTCATAGCAAACGGAATCCGTTCTACTAGTACGTACTCTCCATAGAGTCAACCGTGACGCCCGAGTCGCCAGCGGAGTTCCGACTGTTCTTCGGCGTTCAGTACGGCGCCATTTCTCCGGCGACCCGCCCCGCATTCTGACATTCGCCGTTCATTTCGCTCCATTCAACCTCGGCCAACAAATCTGGGTCGGGAGCTGGAATTGAACTATCCCTCGGGGCGGCATTCTTGACGTATAAATTGCGCTCCTGGGCTCTTATGTCGACATACTATCCTCTCTTGTTTCCTCCACAATGGCTATCCCAACCACCATGCTTGCAGCCGTCTACGTTCCCGGGAACCAAAGCCTCGTCCTCAAGAAGGACTATCCCATCCGTGAATTGGCGGACAACGAGGTCCTACTCAAGGTTGCCGCAGCAGGCGTCTGCCACTCGGACGTCGCCTACTTAAGCGGGGCTATACTGGACACAAGGTCGTTCGTTATGGGTCACGAAATCTCTGGGGTGGCGGTAAAGTCAGTGCTCTTCAACGCATTCCACCTCTACATCGCAAAGACTTTTGTTGAACACTCTGATCTTAGGCGTGGCTCCAAAGTGGATGAGGAGGTCGTTCAGAAAGGAAAGCTGTACTCTATCCTCATCCTCGATGGGTGCATCCACGGGGCGAATGGAGCCCCAGCCTCGTCAAACGTCGTTGGCCTCGGCAAAGACGGGGGTTATGCAGAGTACGTTATCGCAACTGCCGATATGCTTGTTCCCGTTGTACGTCCCAATGCCTACCAATTCGGACATGCTCTTACTCTCCGAATATTACAGCCTAGTGGGGTTCCTCCCGAGGTGGCCGCAATTGCAAGCGACGCCGGGGTGACCGCATACCACGCTATCCAGAATGGCGCAAAGGTGCTGAATTGTACCTCAGATACGACTCTTCCTCACCCCGGAATTTAACAGGTAAAGCCGGGTGACAAAGTCCTCATCTTTGGGATCGGTGGACTCGGGCACCTCGCAGTTCAATATGCGAAGCATTTCGGCGCCACTGGTGAGGTTCAGCGCAATTGCAGCGTGGCTTGAACTTAGTGTGGTTGCAAAGTCTATGTTTGCGATTTCAAGCCGGCTGCCCGCAAACTCGCACTCGACCTTGGCGCAACAGAGGCCTTTGATCTCATCGAGCTCACAAACAAGACGGCGGCGGGTTTCACAGTCACTACGACCGTCGATTTTATAGCCAACAATCAGAGTCAGTGACGCTAACTCAAATCCGAAATGAAGTTATTCCTTCTGACGCGGCGAATATTATATTATCCAGCATTCAACCTTGCTATGGCGGCGCTCAGGGGCAACGACGTCAACTTCCCCAGCAGCCCTTCTTTGGTCCTCGTAGGATCCCCCACTCATTCCGTTCTAAAACGCACACTGATGCCAGGCGGACCCCAGGTCGGCGCTAGTGCTGAGAATCTCGTGTTCAACACCATAGATGTCATCGGCTCGGGCGTTCAAAGTAAGTAACACACCGCACATTCCGAAGTCTCGCGTTAGTTACAAACCCTGGACAGTTCGTGGGAGCTCTTACGGTCCGCGCAGTGCCCTCGAAGAGGCACTGAGGCTCTTCGCAGAGGTATGCTACGGATGCTCAACCTCTTTTGCCAATTGACTCCTAAAATTTGGCAGGGCACGGTTAAGCCACACGTCCATACCGAGCCGCTGGAGAATGTGAACAAGGTGATCGATGAATTGCGGGCCTTTGAGATCACTGGGCGCAAGGTTGTAATTCCTCACCACGGTGCTCGTTGAATATTTTGGTTGGATCCTGTGTCTCTAGTTTTCCAAACCTGAAATGTACTATTCCTGTACCTGCTCTGCTACCGATTGGTCTAGAAGATGTCAAATGTTCGGGAGCATAACATGTAAAGTTGAACATTCCACTTTTTTAACCTTCCGCCAAGTTGTTGCAAAAATCAATTGTCCAGACTACGAAATCAACTCACTGATATAGATGCATTTTGCGCGTCTGATGCAACTACTCTTTCTTGCTTTCCTGTTTGTCCAAGCCACTTCAAGTTCAACCCTCCTAACCGATCGTATCCATAAGGTCACTGACTTTGGAATCGCTCTGGGTGTCCATGGAATCACTGTGGGTGTCCAGACTCCAAATTAACATTGTTGTTGGAGGTGCAGTTGCAACCCCGGCGCCATCTGAATCCGCATGATTGTTCCATGTTGCCATTGTTACAGATCATCTTGAACACCACTTTCAACCTGCATATCAGATGTTCTCCCGAGGTTCTACATAAGAGGACCGGTTGGCCTTTGTTGCGTGGCCAGAACCATGCGACTCCACCTATCCCTTCTCTTCAACCCGGTCTTCAGGGTTTGGACCTTTCGCTTCTTGCTGGCATCAATATCACTTGTGATTATCTCGTTTCTGGGTCCCGGACTGTTTGGGCCGTTGGTCCCGCGCACCTGGCTTGTCCTCGCATGGTTGTCAATAGTTCACCACATCCTCGCGTGAGGCAGTTACATTGTGGATTTACTCTAGTACTGATGGAAATTTGGTAGCGTGTTTCGATGGCCGATTGCATCGTTAGCAATTATCGATTTGGTGTGGACTCTTCTTGAATTGGCTGGTACGCTTTGAAACCTCTCTCAATATCCAGTGCACATTATCTCATGACCAACAACAGGAGCATTATACACTCATGTTCACCTCCTGCTCACATTTGAGGCCCGGGGATCTGAGCTTGTCATCAATAGTCTCACTTTGATGGTCATAGCACTGACATTTTCCATCATATTTCGTATCGCAACTATTGCAAAGTCCTCTCAGCCATTCCTCCGCCAACGGTTCGAATTCTTGGGCGGATGTACATCACTCCACCCACTGTATACCCCCGCACGTATACTTCTCAACCGATCCATTGCGCGGCCATTGGTTCGGTGCGATGAATTCAGTTTTCACTGCCTGGCCGCGTACTGACTTGGTGTTCAGCAGGGAGTCTCAACTGATCCTTTTTCTGAGGGGGGTTGTCATCTGGTGCATTGGACTCGGAGTCCCAACATTTGCATTTTACACCATTGTCCTCGAACCGGTCGGAACACACATATTGAGTCAAACTGTCAGTCCCTTCCCTCCCCCATATGGACCTGTTGCAAGTTTTGGTTTTCCTGGCGGTGATGCAAGTCTCATGCTGGTCGGTGCCTTCCCCTTGAGAGCTCACGGGTCTCACTTCACCACTGGCTAGCGGCATGCCGACTTGTTCGACGTCGACAGGCCATTTGATGTTGATCTCACGGCATACAGCATTCAAATGCGTGTAGTCTCATGGGACCAATCTCAGATGCCACAGAAAAACATCACAACCATGACGGTGCTTGCCAGTACGACGAGTGATTGGGTTATAGGTTCAGGTAAACAAGTGTTTGTGTGTCAGATGAGTCCTCATTTGTTGCAGCCCCTGGAGTCAACTGGTTCAACGTGCTGAATGTGTCAATTTCATTGACCCTGCCCCCCGGGAAAACAGGTGTATATGTTATGCCAGTCCAGATAGTTTATGGTGCGTTGTATGATTGGCTGCAGATCTACAATACCCTCCTGGATAGTGTACTACTGGTGCACGGGTCCAATCTGGTTGGAACCTTTACTTGGACACGAAGAGATGTCATTGTGAAAGTAGGGTGGAACATTTTCTCGGTATGTGTTTTCCTATCCATTGAACCACCCACTAACCCCAATTAGCCCCCAACCATGCCAGTATTCACCGCTAAGTTTAATAATCTACAACCTTTTGCGCAAGGTGCAAGCTCGGATCCAAACACTGTAACCCTTACCCTGGTCCAAATGGCACCAGGGCCCACAGAATACCTCCGCGACACAGCGGAGTCTACAGTTCTCAACGGAATTGCCACATTCGGAGGTTTTTGGACCTTCCTCAATGGCGGGTTTGCTTTATTCTTTGGTGCAAATGTGTTGTACTTTGCCTTTGGTGAGTTGCAACAAATTCTGTGTGATATGATGAAGGATCTATACTGAACAATTCCTAGGAAGACGACCACTCTCAGCGCTGGGCATCGTCCACCTATTTCAGCGTGGACGGCTTCAGCAGCAGTGGAATGAAGACTTCCCGGCCATCCGCACCGAAGGTGGTCTTCCTGGCTCTGAGTCTGCCGGGATTGTTGCATTCATCCGTGAACGGCTTGTGGATCTAGGGGAAGATCCCCACAAGGTTGAAGCCAATCATCCCGACGACGTCGAGGCTCAGAGACCATCTGGAGCACAAGACTCGGATACAGAAGAAACAAGTACAGAGAGTATTCCAGCTGGCGTGTTGGGTCATTCCCGCATGCGGGAGTCTGGCTACATTCTGGACGAGATCCCCTTGTTGGATGTAGATCTTGGATTGGGTGAGCTAATTCACGCAAAGAAATCTGGTGTTTAGAACTGCCCATTGAATTATTCCCACGGTTCAATTCCTGTTTCGGGTCATCGTCCGGCCTTGCCCCGCTTCATTCACATACCTACCCATAGATTAGTGTACGCTGCTTTGAACTTCTAACCAGAATCTGAACTCATGAATTGATTGGGTGATTCTAGATCTGTAAGAGTCCAACTGCGGCCTGTTTGTGCAAGGTTGTAACTCCTCACCGCGGTGCTGATCAAGTATTTATTTTGACCCCCATTTTGGTGCAGTTCTTATGGATTATACAGTTGGTTTGGGAGATGTGGCTTTTACAGCCGTTTTGAATAAAGAATACGGGTTTTGATGAAGCGTTGCTCCTTCGTTTTTGCTTACATGTACCGTTGTTGACGATTTGGCTCCACTTTGCTGTGCTCCATCATCTCAAATCATCTCAAATCTCGCTGCGTTCGACGAGCGGGGGAATTAAACCACCGGGGAACTGCAAGGGACAAAACAAAGTAGCATAGGTTACTGGATAGCCAAAAAAACAGAGCGGTTGAGCGAAGGAAAGGTGGGGCAAGCAAGGACTCGGGGTCAAACAAAAGTAAGCAAGAGTGGATCTGCACCACTCAATCAAAACCCGTATTCTTTATTCAAAACGGCTGTATTGGGAGTGTAACGGATCCTAGTAGCTAACCGCCGTTCAACCGGCGGTTGTACAGTACATACGGTTCCTTTTCTTTTTCTATCTTTACGACTTTACACGATGTTACGAGATCCGTAGATCGGGCCGAGGCCCGATGAATATCAACACTTTTACTACTTCTCTCGTACCATCACCTGGACTCCCCGCAAGTACTCTTAACTACTTGCTTGAGTTCACTGCTGTTCCGAGGTGAGTATTACTTGGTCACGGCTAGCTGACCGTCATCATACAGCTACGACAGCCGCGTCCCTGTGAGATATCTCAGGGGATACGAAGTCTCACCGCTCTAGAGTTCTATTGCGTAGTGAGTCTTCGGTGCGTGCTACACCATTCGGAGCTGGATAGCTACAGAGCTACTCTCGCTTCGCCTACGCTCGCCAAGAGGCTCCCTCGGCGTGACCCCAGCTATAAGTATTTGTAGCGTATCCCGCGAGTCCTACAAAGGTGGACAAACTGGGAACACCGATACCTTGGCCGGCGTACCTCACTGTTTACTACTCAGGACAAGCTCAACATTGCGCGGAGGAGAGATCTTCCTCCCCACTCGAAGGAGCTCCAGAGTTCTTCAAGACGTTTCGATTTCTCGACCGATAGCGCCAGCGGCGTCAAAGGATTCAAAACAACTCGAAACGCGGTTTCATTCATACCACCAGTCTATCTATCGACTCTACCGTTCAGCCCCCACTCCTTCCGCAACTCCACTAGCGACTCAGTTGCGCCACGTAGACAAGGCGCCATCGATCTCCGGACACCGGCTAAACAACCCGACTTGCGCCGCATCCCGAAAGGAACGTGGCCAACAGCGATGTCGCAGACGGACGCGAGCCGATCGAGGACCCCCGAGGTAGAAAGAATGAGAAGGTTGATGGACGAATACGAAAAGGCGGACAATGAAGCGGAGGATGCGGTCGAGTCGACATCGCAAGGATCCTTGATGCTGTCATTGAAGGTAGAATTAGAGCAAGGAGACGTAGTGGATAAGGGAGAGCACCGACCCGACGGGATTCCGAGGTATTCCCTTAGCGAATCCTTGTACAGAAGGTCGGAGCGGGTAGTAGCCGAATTGCAGTATTTCTTGCAAAAAGCTGCTAGCATGGTTCTGGGAAGGACGAGATTCTTTAGGGTCGACCCCGAGGACACGCTCGTTCCGACGTTAGGCGGCTGCAGCAACCTTCCTCAGCTTTTGATGGCTTGGAAGATAATGAGGGAACGACTGGCCTTGGGTCGGGGATTCCTGGAGAAATACGCGAAGGAGTTCCGCAATCCGCATTCAATTGAAGACTTCTCCCCAGCCTCCACGACGGTAGACTTGAAGGAGAGTTTGCGGAACGTCGAGGACTCGGACGTCCGACTACGGCGGATCATTGCGTACTACCCACATCACAACGGTGGATTAGCTGAGTCGTCGGGCAGAGGCAATCTTCTATCGAGGTCTTGGGAGGACATAGCGAACGAAGAAATTCTCGGGATCGCCCCCGAGGAGGAAAGCTATGACGCGCCAAGTCAGCAGTCAACATATGAGATAGTGGAGGAAGATACCATTCGGCCTGCACCTGAAGTGTGAAAGGAAGTGTCGTTCGCGGTGCCTGTTTCACCAGCGTTCACGACCCCTTCATTCACGCCGTCCTTCTTGTCAGGAACTAGCGGATCAGGGTTGCAGTTCGGATCCGCGGGGGAGGAAAGCCTGAGTGTGCCGTGGGGAAAGACCCTTGGACGAAGCGAGTCCCCTACGGTGCTAAGCAAGCCGGCTAGCGACACGCAGATGCGGCCCATCCTGGCCCCCGCTACTCCGTTCAAGTCAGCTTCGAGGTTTTGGAATAACATGGAGAAGCAGAGCTCCGTACCATTATCAGAGATGCCTAGGGCTCCCATACAGCCTAACATCTTGACGCATCTAGCGGCCGGAATCAGGTACGAGCCGCTGAAGTCGCGTCCTTCAAATCCGTTTGAGAACCGTCCACCGAGCATTCCACAAGCGCCGACGCAGCCGCATAACACTTTCGGATCTTTTTCGTTCGCGCCGCAGTCGGCGCCACGCTCTACTCGTGACGAGTCGTCATACTTCGAGCGCGCCGAGCCTGGCGCTAGCTCGACTCCGAAAAACCCAATGGAAAGCGACCCCCGCCGCGTCAGCCGAGTCTTACCGGACTGGTAGACACGCCGCGGAGGGACCGAGCTTTTCCCCTAGACGCCACGAGGAGAGTGGTAAAGGAAACTACCTAGGCGACGGCGACCCGGGCAGGAAAGGGGAAGGAAGCAGGGATTCGCCGCCTGAGGGAGATGGGAGAGGAGACGACGACGGTCGACACCACGGGCGAGGGAACAGAGGCGGTGGAGGTGACGGTGGAGGCGGCGGTGGTAGTGGCGGCGGAGGTGGCGGAAATGGAGGACCGCGATGGTATCCTGGACCCCCTGGTCCGCCTGGGCCGCCAGGAAACGGATTGCCCGGTCCTACGGGCCCAACGGGTCCTCCTGGGCCGTCAGGCCCTCCAGGACCAGGCGGTAATCCAGGCGATCCCGGAGCTGGACCCGCCAACATAGGGGGATCTGGAGGTTTACCGGTTCCGACTATCGACGTCAAGCTCAAGCTCAACGACCTCCCCTCCTGGGACGGTAACCACGACACCGCGGTGAAGTACTTCTGGGACGTTTCTCAGAAGGCGAGCTTAGGTGGTACAGTGCCCGAGTTGTTGGGGGCGTGGCTAGGGATGAGATTAGTTGAAGGGTCATCAGTGCAAGTGTGGTTTGCCAGCTTACCTGGAGCAGTGCAGAGCGGCATGAGAACGCATTACATAGCGTTCCTGGGCGCGATCAAGGAGCACTTCTTGGGGCGGACGTGGCAGCGCAAGATGAATCGCGACTACGAGCTGCAGAGGTTTCGTCAGTCAGGATTCGAGACGGAGACTCCATCCGCATACGTGGGACGGCGTATCATGTGGACTAGGCTGCTGGTCCAGTCGGACGACGGTGGTCCAGGGGAAGTGTACCACGTCATGGAGAAGGCGCCGGTAGCGTGGGGTCCTATACTGATCCTCGAGAACATAACTTCGACGATGACGCTGTTTTCCAAGGTAGTAGAGCACGAGCCTGCTCTGCTTCACGCATCACGGACCGAGCGAGGAAAGACTCTCACCACCGACAATCTGAGCGCGGCGCTCAAGTCGTTGGGATTTGCGACGGACAAAAGCAGATACCCTGCGAAACAAGTTCACCTCAGCGTTGGTGAGGCGGAGGAAGAAAGCAATACTCCCACCTTGGGGTCGGAGACGGAGAGCGTCACAATAGGCAGCGCGAGCGAAGAGGCGGCCTTCAAGCAGGTCTACACCACGCTGCAGGGGAAGAGACGGCCAGACCCAGTGGGGGGATACCCGTTCCCCAAAAACGATCATGTTGTGACGAAGCTTGGCAGACCGCCCCCGGGACCTTGTCGATTATGCGGGAGCGAGAAACACTGGAATAGGGAGTGCCCAAATTACGTGGTGTACAGTGAGGGCATGAAACGAAGTGCGAACCTGGCTTCTAGTCTGACTCCGACGGAGGACGACACCATGTATCAGAGCCTCTTCACAGTGCTGCTCAATCAGACGATCGCTAGCGTAGACTTCGGCTCCCTAAAAGGGGTGTTTTTTGAGACGGCTGCCTTGTCGACGGAAGTCACAGGGCGTAAGACCGCCAGCGAGGAATCTCGCGATGCCGGCTCGCCCTGGGGGGGGTAGCTGAGGATACATCAACAAAAAAAGATGACGCGAGAGGAGCGTGAAGACTTACCAACAGGTTTAACACAGAAGGAAAACGGCAATACGCATAAGGACAACTGGACAATAAAGACCGGGAAACACGTTCCGGCCGCGAGCGTAGAAGACGTTGTGGACGAGGAAGACTTGGCCTGGCGAGCGAAAGCAAAGGCGCAAGACCATCTGCTGGAAGCGGTCGAGGACGACTTCCAAACGAAGCATTCAGATGCGGAAGTGGAAGAGCCTCCCGTGGAGAAGCATTGGGAGAGCGCGAAGAGGGCCAAGGAAGCGGCTAAATACAGCAGAATGGCGCAAGACTTCTGGCTAAACGATGGAAGGATGTTCGAGGTAGGGAGCGTGGCCAGCGAAGAGAGTGAGGATGATTGGGACGATGAGTTCTTTGAAGAGAGGGAGGCAGAAGCGTACGCGACCAGCGCGTCGAGAGCAGAGGTCGTAGTCGAGGACAACAAGCAACCGTCAACACCAGACGCTCCTCCCACTGGTTTAACACCGTTGCGTCTATACAAACGAAGGTCCACAAAACCCGGGAGATCGGCCTTGGGAACTTCAGTACTGTCCATGAAAGGGTCGCTGGGAAGCGCGGATGGACCAATTATAGACATTCGAGTCGATACATGCGCCGACGTTACCCTCATCTCAGAGGAATACTACAACAAGATCCCTAACCGTCCCCCGATTCGCGAAGGCATCAAAATGAGGCTGCTACAACTGACCCATGAAGAATCGAACATCAAGGGCTACGTGACCATTCCAGTGTTCGCGCTAACGGAGGAAGGTGTGGTCATAGAGACGGAAGCTGAGGCCTACGTGGTTCCTGGAATGAGCGTGCCCATCTTGTTAGGAGTGGACTACCAGCTCAACTACGAAATTGTGCTCACCTGTAACGTGGAGTCGGGCTCCAAGCTTCATTTTCAAGGATGGGAGTATACCGTTAGAGCGCGAAATGTGGCCAGAACTTCAGATCTGGCGCGCATCCTTATTGCGAGTCAGGTGGAGAACAAGTTTGTGAAAGCTAAGATTCACCGCACCAATCAACGCCACAAGAGGCGGAACGCGAAGAAGTTCGGGGAAGAGAAACGAATAGTGCGAGCGGCGCATGACTATCGAGTACGAGCGCACGAGAGTCGTTCCATCCTTCTGGAAGGTCATTTCGATAGCGACAAGGAATGGCTCGTGGAGAAAAACCTTCTGGCAAACGCGAACGACTCATTCTTCGCCGTTCCCAACACGTTAATCTCTTCCCTGCATCCCTGGATCCCGGTGAGCAACCCCACGAGCCAGCCGCGCATGATCCGCAAGGGAGAGGCTATCGGTGTCCTGGTGGATCCAGCGGAGTTCTTCGATAAACCACGGACGGAGGAAAGAAAGCTCGTGTTTACGCGAACCGCTGAAGCTATGGCTACGATTATCAAGCAAAATCTGACAACGGAGGAAGAGATGAGAGCGCACCTTCAGCACGAAGGAACGCCGGTAGATTCTTGCCCCCTGTGCTTCCCCGCGGAACGGCCTCCGACCAAACCTCCCGACGGGGAGGAGAAAGAGGAAGCTGAGGATTACGGTCCCAAGACGGCTGCGATGCCCGATCCTGAGACGTACAACTCCGCCCGCTTGCGGGAGTTGATCGACGTTGGGAGTCTTCCGGAGCATTTGAGGGAACAAGCCTGGAAGATGCTGGAAGAGCGGATAGGAGCGTTCAGATTTGACGGACGACTGGGGCAGCATCCCGCGAAAGTCCACATCAGGACAGCGGATGGCCAAGTTCCCATCGCGGTGCCCATGTACGGAAGCTCCCCTGCCAAGCGATTGGTTATTGATGAGCAACTGGACAAATGGTTTGAGCAAGGGGTGATCGAACCTTCAATTAGCCCCTGGAGCGCACCCGTCGTCATCGCATACCGCAACGGCAAGCCAAGATTTTGTGTGGATTACCGCAAACTGAATGCCGTGACGGTTCCCGACGAATTCCCTATACCTCGCCAGAGTGAAATTCTATCCGCCATGTCGGGCGCGCAGGTTCTATCGTCGCTCGACGCCTTAGCTGGCTTCACACAGCTGGAAATGGATGAAGCAGACGTGGAAAAAACGGCTTTCAGGACGCACCGAGGATTGTCCCAGTTCAAGAGGATGCCCTTCGGATTAAGAAACGGCCCATCCATATTCCAACGAGTGATGCAGGGGATCCTAGCGCCATATCTCTGGATCTTTTGCTTAGTATACATCGACGACATTGTGATATTTTCGAAGACGTACGAAGACCATATCCGGCATCTGGACTTGGTGCTGAAAGCGATCGAGGACGCGGGCATCACCTTGAGCCCCAGCAAATGTCATCTGTTTTACGACTCTATTCTCCTGTTAGGGCACAAGGTCTCACGACTGGGGCTGTCGACTCACGCGGAGAAGGTCAAAGCTATCCTGGAACTGGAGCGACCCACGAAGCTCTCGCAGCTTCAAACCTTCCTAGGCATGGTCGTGTACTTCTCGTCCTTCATCCCTTATTACGCCGACATATGTGGCCCATTGTTCATGTTGCTGCGCAAAGACTGCCGGTGGTTGTGGGGAAGGGAACACGAGCACGCGTTCAGGCAAGCTAAAGAGGCATTAGGGTCCGCTCCTCTGCTAGGCCATCCGATGGAAGGATTTCCGTACCGACTATATTCAGACGCATCGGACGAAGCTGCAGGGTGCGCCTTACAGCAGATACAGCCGATCGCTGTCCGCGACCTCAAAGGAACGCGAGCGTACCGGCGTTTGAAGAAGGCTTTTGAAGCCGGCCAGCCTCCCCCAAAATTGACGACCACTATTAGCGCTAAGTTCAATGATGCGCCAGCAGCGGGAGAGTGGGGGAAGACCTTCGACGACACGATAGTTCACGTGGAGCGAGTAATAGGGTATTATTCGCGTCGCTTCAAGGGAGCTGAACAGAGGTACTCGACTACGGAAAGAGAAGCGTTAGCGGCTAAGGAAGGACTGGTAAGATTTCAGCCTTACATCGAGGGAGAGAGAGTCCTCTTGGTCACGGACCATTCAGCGCTGCAGTGGGCGCGTACCTACGAGAATTCCAATCGCAGATTGGCAGCCTGGGGGGCGATCTTTTCAGCCTATGCACCAGGATTGGAGATCGTCCACCGGGCGGGACGCATACATTCCAACGTGGATCCCTTATCGCGTTTACCGCGGGCTCCTCCCTTGCACGTCTCCCCCCTCGTCACGTCCAGCCAGTCCATACAGACAGATTCTTCGTTAGCAGAAGCTCAGGAGCGTCAATTGGACGAAGCTCCTGCGCGGCGAGCGACTTTCCTGGCTTGGAGTATCGAGGAATGCATAGAAGGGAGAGCGTCCGTCTGGGCAACGACGAGGAGCAAAGCAAGAGAGCAGGAGAAAGCGGAACAAGGAATGGAAGCAGACCAGCTGCCAGACGCCCGTTCCGCTACACCGCCTCTTGATCCTGTTTCCTGTTCCGCTACACCGCCTCCTGATCCTGCTCACATCAATACACCGGTCGCAGACCCAAACCTCAATCTTCCAGACGGCGAGGAACGCGGCATCCCGGATCTCGTGGACGTAGGCGAAGAGGACGACGACGAGCTAGAAACGCTGCGCACAGCGCAGGAATATTGGGGAGCGCACAACCCTCCGCCAAACATCCACATCGGGATGAGCGAAGAATTCCTGGTGCAATTCGTAGCGGGCTATGTGGCGGACCCCATTTTCAGTAACATCTGGGTCAACAAGGACTCGGAGCTCGACGGCTGGAAACCAGGCAATCGCTACTTCAAAAACGCTGAGGGCCTGCTGTTCTTTCGAGACGCCGATTATCAACCACGCTTGTGCGTCCCAGCAAAATGGAGGAAATTCCTGATCGAGGAGATTCACGAGAGCGCTATGGAGACTGCTCACGCGGGGGCCGAGAAACTCTGGCTGAAACTAACGCCTCGGTACTACTGGCCTCGCATGAAGATCGACATAGAGGAGTTTTGCGCGAGCTGCGACATATGCCAGAAGATAAAGAATGCTAACTTCAAAAGATACGGCTACCTGGTTCCAAATCCCATCCCTACCCGACCATACGAATCTATTTCAATGGATTTCATTGTCGACTTACCCCTCTGCGATGGCTACAACGCGATTCTCGTGATAGTCTGTCGCCTCACCAAACATGCAATGTTCATTCCGACGACGACAGGAATCGACGCCGAAGGATTTGCTTCGCTATTCGTGCAATACGTGGTGAGTAGGTTCGGGCTCCCCACCAGCATCATTTCCGATAGAGACCCTCGGTGGACGTCTGATTTCTGGGCGGCCGTGGTGAAGTTCCTCAAAACGCGGATGGCGCTGTCATCGTCGCATCACCCCCAACACGACGGGCAAACAGAAATAGTCAACAAGCAACTCGAGGTGATGCTGAGAGCGTATACGGCCGGAGCGCGCAACACTTGGGCGATGTGGCTGCACCTACTCGAGTTTGCGTATAACTCAAACCCGCACGGCTCCACTGGCGTCGCGCCTTTCTTCTTGCTATACGGTTTCAACCCTCTCAGCCCCAGCGACTTTATCGCCAACGCGCAGAAAGCGAGGAACCTCGGCACGTCGGAAGGGGAGGCGGCGGAGTTCCTGGAGGGATTCCGGATGCATAGAGAGAATGCGCGGCTAGCTGTCGCCAAAGCTCAACACGATCAGGCGACGCAATACAACAAAGGGCGGCGCATGGTGCCTGAGTTGAAGAAGGGCGACAGGATACTGATCAACCCGCACTCTCTGGAGTGGATGGAATCCACGGGAGGGGGAGCAAAGCTGACGCAACGATGGATAGGTCCATTCGAGGTGGCTCAGAGGCTAAACCCTAAGGTGTACCGTCTACGCATGAGCGAGAAGTATCCCGGACTCCCGATCTTCAACGTCGAGCATTTCAAGAAATACGTCGAATCCCCGGCAGAACTCGGGGAACGCTCGCAACTGCCAGAGACGAGGTTGAAGAAGCCGGAAGCGAAGGAGTACATTGTGGAAAAGATAATCACACATCGATTCGACAAGAAAGGCTCTACGGTCAAATACCTCGTGCGCTGGGAGGGATATGGTCCACAATTCGACTCCTGGGAGCCTAGGTCGCATCTCAAAAACGCGCCAAGGATCCTCAACGAGTACAGGAAAGCGAACGACCTATAGCGGAACCGAGGACGAATAACGACGGCCTCAAGACAATCGGACTTAATCATTGGACACCCGGACGATCTGGCCTTCGCACACTTGTGTGCTGAGGCTTAAAAGGGATGAATTATCCCGCACCCGTGCGAGCACCGACCCGCACGCGGACACATTTACCCGTCGGTTGTAAAAATCAGATTTATATCTCTTTCATCTGGATGCGTATTGACCCATCTCTCTTCTTTGCCTCTTTCTTCCACTTTCCTCTCCCCACTTTCAGCCCTCGCGGCTCTAGGCCTTCAAGATCCATCCTTCAGCGTGTACGAGGGATTGCCGCGTTAAGATTTCTTGCGCAAGGCGTCTCTCCAGCGTGGACAGCTACCTGCAGATCTCTGAGGTCAGACTGCCGGATGGCTCACCAAGCAAACACACCGGTCAGAGCGACGCGAGGGCACCAGACGATGGCGGCGATGAATAGAATTCCGGTCAACCCGGATAACGAGTTCTCTCTAGAATGGGTGGGGGTCAATAAAACGTGTTTAGCTATCCCAGACGGCGCTCCCGACCGGATCGATGACCACCACTACCAAGAAGCCAGCTGCCCGGTCGATGAGTATGGACGATACCGCAGCATAGAATGGGCGGACCAACCAGACTGGTACCGGTCCAACACCCATTGGCGGTGTTTCATTCCACTCGAGCGCTCGGGCGACTTAAGGCGGGGGGCGTGGGCGAAGCAAACAAAGTCTCGCCTACCCGTGGATTTGTTGTCAAACGGCAAATGGGCCCTAACGGAGCTGACGGCGGAATCAGTGGAGGCAGACATTACGCTTTTCCGAGAATACCTTGAGGAAGTCTGCAGCAGCGACTTGTACGACGAGGAGACGGAAGCCCCCGCTTTGTTCGACGTCGACCGCGTGGGTGCTCAGTACGACACGGAGCTCGATGTCCATAGCATGGTGATGGACGCGCGTCGCGCAGTGCTGGATACGCTGGGATTCATTGCATGGTGGACTTCAGCGGTGCCTAACTGGATCAACGGGCTCACCGGGCCCATGGTGGACAAGATCCTGGGGCTAGGCCTGCACGCGGACGAAAAGAGGGGGATGCTTATATCCGTCAATCGCGACTGGAAGGAACTGAATTTTCCGTTGCTCTTTGAGAAAAACATCCCGTTCTTCTACGTCTGGGGTTTGTTCGAAGAGCGCGAAGCCCGCTTCTTGAGGCTGGACCCGGGTATGCTGAGAGAGTATCTGGATGCGGTGGAAAGCAATCAAATCATCGACGTTTGGAGCGACGACATACCGCGGACGACCAGGGAATTTAACACAGCCGCGCGTTACGACAGGTTCTTCCAACTCAAGCTCGACCCTCACTCTCACGTTCAGCACGAACTTCCCCTCGCCTCGGAGACCTCTGGCGAAATAGAGTACTGGGTGATCGATTTTCAGCATTGGTCTCGCAGACGCCTGGCCGAAGACGAACGCGTGGATGAATTAAACAAACTTTACCATCACATCGCGGTACAGAGCGAGTCCAAGCGCGTCACCCGGGTCATCTTCCATCGCTTCCATAAACGCCCGCCGCACGACGCCCTCTACGAAGACGACGTCCTCATGGACAAAGTGGTCGAGGAACAAGACCCCTCCGTGATTCGTGA
The DNA here is from genome assembly GCA_029281495.1 of Mycena filopes. Taxonomy (NCBI): domain Eukaryota; kingdom Fungi; phylum Basidiomycota; class Agaricomycetes; order Agaricales; family Mycenaceae; genus Mycena; species Mycena filopes. The sequence continues at coordinate 1,798,883 of JARIHR010000002.1, read as the reverse complement.
ACGTTTCAAAGGACGGTGCGCCCCCCGATACGGAGAGTGCTATGACTCGGAGACGGGGGTCGAACGCAGGAAGGCGGTGACAGATGCAGATCCCGCGGAAGTGGTCGCCAGGATTGAGGTCGAAACGCTACTCCTGCCCTCCGCAGGGGCGCTACAAGAACCTGGATGGCACCTGCGCGCCTCCTTGCCCCCGGCCGACGACTACAAACACGACGCTACGAGGTACGGCCGCGGAGTCGGCCCCCGCGTCACCTCTCCTTCCTCGGACCACAGCTCGGAACGTCGTCCCTACGACTCCAGCCAGCCCATGGCGTACGCAGTGGGGTGGGTGGCGGCCATGGCCAGAGATCAATGGAGTGATACTCGAGACCACTACGTGAGCAACCGCAATGGACGCCGCGCGGAAACCCGTTCGCGCGGAGGCAGCAACGCGAGTGGCTTTGATGACGCTCGTTCCTACTTCTCCATCAGCAGTGCAGACGACCGCTCACGTCGTTCCGAATCACCCGAGCGCCGAGGACACATCCAATACCCTATCCGCTCGCGCACTCCCCCTCCCTTCCGCAGGCAAATAAGACAAGGCGAAACTAAGGACGAGCTCGCTGAGCGACGCGAAGGGTGGCTGAACAATTTCGCGGATTGGGGAAGGCGCGCTACTTTCAATGTGTCGGTTTGGCGTGTTCCTCCTCAATTCTCGTGGCATCCCGACGTCTTGGAGCACGGCTATCTTCTCATCGACGCGGAGGCTGAGTTTCGCCTCAGGTATCAAGTCGTGGTGAACCCCGCCATCCGTTATTCAAGGCACGTCTTGGAAGTGGCCATGGAACGAGGGATAGCGTTCACTATAGCATTCAAGAAAGCCGACGCGGATCGCTTCAAGCCACGCCCCGAGGACGAAGAGACCACACGCGCCGTCACCAAAGCGATGGTCGACCTGCGCGCCAGCGGGCCGATCCTGGAGAGCTCGTCGTCCATGCCAGCCGTCTATCGTCAATACCGCAGCAATTTCGGACTGCTCGGAACTACCCCGCAGGCCCGAGCGCTCGTCATGAAGGGCGGCGGAGCGAGCTGGCTGATTCGAGCCTACATAGGGCTGAGCGCAGTGCGCCGTGCAATGAGCGGCCCATCAGCGCAAGTCACTGTACATCACGCAGGAGCTAACGACTCCGGCGACGACAACAGCCTCGACGTCTTTTGGGACGACGTCTCCGACGGAGACTTGGGGGCGGTCTTCGGCCTCATTCGCGGCTCGACACGGGATCAAGACACCTACCTTTTCCCTACAGATGCGATCCTGGAGGAGGCGTCCAATCATCATCTTCGCGAATGGAATCCCTTCTGCGACAAGACGTTCCGTCACTTGAAGGACGAACTCGATCAAGGGCGCGGGCTATCTCGGACGCGTCGGGATTGGATCCACTATTTCCAATCGTCCAATCGCGGGACGTTCGCTCCTACTTTCGTGGCCACCAAGGACTTCTGCCAGGAAGGGATCGAGTGCATGCGGGGTGCATTCGGATACAAGACGTGGAACAAGTCGCGCGTGAAGGATTTAGCCTTGGACATTCCCCCGCAGTTCCTCATGAATTTCTAAAGCGCATAAAGGCTAGGGGGGCTCTGTAACGGATCCTAGTAGCTAACCGCCGTTCAACCGGCGGTTGTACAGTACATACGGTTCCTTTTCTTTTTCTATCTTTACGACTTTACACGATGTTACGAGATCCGTAGATCGGGCCGAGGCCCGATGAATATCAACACTTTTACTACTTCTCTCGTACCATCACCTGGACTCCCCGCAAGTACTCTTAACTACTTGCTTGAGTTCACTGCTGTTCCGAGGTGAGTATTACTTGGTCACGGCTAGCTGACCGTCATCATACAGCTACGACAGCCGCGTCCCTGTGAGATATCTCAGGGGATACGAAGTCTCACCGCTCTAGAGTTCTATTGCGTAGTGAGTCTTCGGTGCGTGCTACACCATTCGGAGCTGGATAGCTACAGAGCTACTCTCGCTTCGCCTACGCTCGCCAAGAGGCTCCCTCGGCGTGACCCCAGCTATAAGTATTTGTAGCGTATCCCGCGAGTCCTACAGGGAGCATGACATCCAAAACATCAAAACAATTTGAACCGCGTTGTTGTGCCAGTCGACTTGCAGAAGTCAATAGTCTCCGACAACCCCGACTTGGAAGAGAATCTTCGCTACCTCTTTTCTTGCGCTGGACCCGGTGCTTCTGGAGGAGGAGGAGGAGGAGGTAGTATTACTGCAGAGGTCCCTATAAGGAACAAGCAGGTGCTGTACCGACACATACACGTGTCCTATGATACCACAGCACCAATTAGTCCCTACAAATCTCACAATAGAACTTGGAAGACGGGAAAAATGGGTGGTGAGAGGCGGGAAACGGCGTCGCACGACTCCGGGTGAATATTCTCACGGTTCAAACTCGGTGATCGATGGAGTTTCCCGTTCGCCCGATTACTCTCCAAGTTAGCGGACACTTGAATTGGAAGCCTTTCCAATATTTCTGAAGCTTTTACATGGATGAATCTCTGTCGCTGGGACAGGCTCGTCAACCAAATTTAAAATGCACAATCAATGATTTCCCACGGTTCAAAAACCTCGATTTTTTTTTTCCAGCAAAGTTGGGAGGCAACTTGGACACCTCGTATGCAATGAGCCACAAGCTTCTCAAGCCTTCCCTGCTGGCCAGGCAGAAACTGAAGCGGCAACGAACGCGTGACCAAGGCAGGCTTGTGATGATGTGATGCTGTCGGCGTTGATCTGCAACGTGGCCAAAGATGGCCTAAGTTCCGATTATCACCCCGGCACCGACGACCAGCTCAGCTCCTCCACCAGCGCAGTCCCCAGGCCCGCCATGGCCTCCGACTCCTCCGCCGCCTCCAGCCCGATGCTTCTCACCCCGGACTCGACTGGTTTCACCGAGCCGCCGCCGCCCTCCTCGTCGACGTCGACATCGACGACGACGGCAGCCAAGAAGGCGAGGCGGCAGACGGCGTTCTACCCCAACGTCAACTCGACGAACAAGCCCCAGAAGCCGTTTAGCCGCAGCGCCGCCAAACGCGAGAGCGTCATGGCCCTGGGAAGCATCGAGCATCTGCAGCACTACTTTACAAAGACCGGCATCGAGGCGAAGAAGAAGTACGTATTGTAGTGCTCTTCGTTCATTTCCCTTCCCTTTCCACACGGCATGCACGACACACCCTGCTCGGAGTCGATTCGCTGGCCGGACATGCGTTTTCGTGAAAGAATTGACATTGAAACAGAGCATCTGAACGTCGCGTCGGCTCTTTTGGCAGACGTCTGCACATTCTGCTCCGTTTCAATCTCAATCCTTTCGTGTAATCAATTGTATTGGCCATCGAAGACACGACCGAGCATGGGTTGTCTGTCCCCGCCTTACCCATCCTCGCTTGTGTTATATGTCGATACTCCCTCGAACGCACCACTGACCACCATCCCTTAGTGCCAAAGCCGGCAAAGTGCACCACGGCCTCGTCCCCGTCTTCGGCGGCCTCACCCACCTGCGCACAGAGTCCACAGAGTCAAACCCAATGGAACTGCCCCCCTCGCCCATGATCCCCCAACCCGCCATGCCCGCCTTCCCGCCATACGTCAAGACCTTCGAAATGGACCCCGAGTCCCTCCTCCCGGGCGTAATCGACGACCTCTCCGACGTCGCCTTCGCCTGGCGCATCGACCAGCCCTCCCCGCCACCCACCGCCACCCAATCCCAGTCCCAGCCGCAAGGCCTCACCGCCGGCCGCCTCGCCGTCGCGGGCGCAGCGCACGCGCACGGGCAGCACCCAGACGCCCTCGACGTCCTCTCCGTCCTCAAGACCACCACCCGCGCCATCCGCTCCGTCCGCAACTACCTCCTCTCCCTCCCGGACGAGTCCGCCGGCACCATCCGCGCGCAGTTCCGCTCCCGCAGCAGCGGCGGCGGGAGCAGCAACAGCAACTTCCGCCCGACGCTGCCCTCGTCGCTCTCCTCCTCTGCGTCCATCTCCGATTTGCGGGGCGCCGCGGCCAAGGGGAAGGCATCCATCTCCGACCTGCGCGGCGCCGCGGTCAAGGGGAAGTTGGACGCTGCAGGAGGTGCGAAGGACGCGGGGGAGGAGTTGAAGGAGAAGGACCCGCTGACGCTCATCCGCCGCGCGGCGCTCGAGGTGCTCACGGTGCTGCGCGCGATGGAGGAGCGCTGCCGGCTGCCGCTCAGCGACGACGCGTACGACGCGCAGAGCGACGGCGGGGGGTCCACGCGCGGTGGTCATGGCGGCGGGGGCGGGGGGCACTCGCGCGTGGCGAGCCCGAGCGGGGTGAGCAGCGGGCTGTCGGACGAGCTCGAGCCGTCTGAGCCCTCCGAGCACGATCCCCACGACCACGAGCATGACCACCACGACCGGGACACGTCCGTCGCGTTCTCGCTCGTGCAGGTGAACGGGCGCTTCGAGAGCGTGCCGGTGTGGGAGGACGAGGACGAGCGGGGGGCGTGGGGCGACGAGGACGAGGACGAGGGGAAGAAGCGCGAGGGGTGGGATGAGCGACTCGTGCTTGGGAGTGGGTGGCTTTATCGGCAGGATGTGAGGCTGGGGGATTTGGGGGCGGAGAGGAAGGTGGTGGAGGGGTATTTGGATGTGGTGGATGAGGTGCTGTTTGCGGGGAAGAAGGGGGGTGGTGATAGTCGTAGTGCCGACGCAGATGCGGGGGGCAGCAAGGGAGAGCGCGGGTGGGAGCGCGAGCGGCGGAAGGCGCTGGAGAAGGAGGGGCGGGGGAGCGTGCGCTCGCGGAGCCGCGCGAATAAGCGCCGTGGGAGCTCGGTGGAGGCGGATCGACAGGGCGGCGGGGTGGGCCCGACGGTGCTGACGCCGGGGGACAAGGCGAAGCGCCGTGTGTCGGTCGGGATGTTTGATATGATGAGCTCGTTTAAGATTAGCGAGGAGCCGGGGGAGATGGGGGAGATTGGGGAGGAGGGCGAGGGTGAGGAGGGGGTGGATGGGAATGGGCTGGAGGGGGACGGGGGGAGTGAGGACGGGATTGACGACGAGGAGTTGCCGGAGTGGGCGAGGAGGAAGGCGTTTGTGGGGGATGAGCTTGGTGAGTTATTGTGTTCCCGTTCCGTTCCGTTGCTTTGCTTTCTTCCGCTCATTGCTTATTGTTTATCACTCATGCGTAGGCCGCGCACACGCCCTCCTCGCCGCCGTCCTCCCCCCCGCGCTCCTCCCCGCGCTCGTCCCCCCCGGGCCCCCCTCCTCATCCCCCTCCTCATCCTCCTCCTCACGGACCGCGTTCCTCACCGCGCTCTCCTCCGGCCAGCTGCTGTGCGTCGCGTACAACACCTGCGTGCGCCGCTCCAAGAAGCCCTGGGGGTACATTAGCCGGGATGGGATTCATGATATCGTTAAGCTTGAGGAGGAGGCTGCTGCCCTCGCTGCTGCTGCTGCTGCTGACGAGGGTGCGGAGGGTAAGACGGAGAGCAAGGTGCAGGCGGCGGGGTGGACGTTCCGGCGCATTGATAACCTGAGGCTGTGGGCTGGGTGCGTGGTGTTTCCTCTCCTTCCCCGCGTATCACTACTGACGCGGCACCCAGGGCCCTCAAGATCCGGTACCTCCTCCCCATCGTCGCGCCGCCCTCCACCTCCACCTCCAACCCGGGCAACTCCAGGACGGGCACGCCGCTCAACTCGCCCGCGCCCTCGCAGGCACAGGGGAGGTTCAACCCGGGGGAGCCGCCGGTGGTGTTTGACGCGAAGGCGGTGGCGCGGAGGGATGAGGGGTGGGAGGAGGTGTTGGAGGGGGCGGTGGGGCGGTGGGTGGGGTGTGTTGTGCGGGAGCGGAGGGGGGAGGTGTAGGTGTAGGTGGGGCTGTCTGTGCACCTACATCCACCTTCCATACGCAGATACGACGAGGACGACCATACCCACGACCAGCGCCCAAGACGACGAACAAGAAACAAGCAAAACTAATGTACTCTCTCCATCTATCTATCTATCTCGCTGCTTCATCTCTGCTATCGACCACGTACATTAAACAAGGGAATGCATGTCTATTTACTACTAGGTAGCTGCGTTTGTATCTTACTTACTTACTTTTTATACCCGGGTAACTTTTAGGATCGGAATCGTTGGCGCTGGTAGCTCTTCGGAAATATCGGATTCGGGATTATCGGACAATCGACAAATCGACCACGACAAGTCGGTTCAACTCTCAGGTTGAAATGGGAATACTGTATTGAACTTTGCATGCTATGATCCCGATTCCATCTTCCATAACGACTGGGAGCGAATAAATAGTACAATTGTCATATTCCGAAAACGGGGAGACATCCAACGAAAACAAACGTTCAATGAGCAGCACCGTGGTGAGGGATTACAACGTTGCGGCCAGTGATCTCGAAGGCCCGCAATTCATCAATCACCTTGTTCACATTCTCCAGCGACTCGGTGTGGACGTGCGGTTTGACCGTGCCCTATCAATTTTATGCAAGTCAATTCACGAAGAGGTTGCGCACATGGCATACCTCTGCGAAGAGTCTCAGTGCTTCTTCGAGGGCACTACGCGGACCATAAGAGCTCCCACGGACTGTTCAGGGCTTTCAACATGATATTCTTGACTGTACGGTGTGTTGCTTACTTTGAACGCCCGAGCCAATGACATCTATGGTGTTGAAGACGAGATTCTCAGCACTAGCCCCGACCTGAGGCCGATATCAGTGTACATTTCAAAACGGAATGAGCGGGGGACCGTACGAGGACTAAGGAAGGGCTGCTGGGGAAGTTGACATCATTGCCTCTGAGCGCCGCCATAGCAAGGTTAAATGCTAGATAATATACGCCGCGTGAGAAGGAATCAGTTCAGTTGAGAATCGAGTTAGCGCTCACTCTGGTTGTTCGCGATAAAATCGACAGTCGTAGTGACTGTGAAACCCGCTGCCGTCTTGTTTGTGAGCTCGATGAGATCAAAGGCCTCTGTTGCGCCAAGGTCGAGTGCGAGTTTGCGCGCAGCCGGCTTGAAATCGCAGACGTAGACTTTGAATCATGAGGATGAAAGTAGTACACTGCAATTTCGCTAAATCTCACCAGTGGCGCCGAAATGCTTCGCGTATTGAACTGCGAGGTGCCCGAGACCACCGATCCCAAAGATGAGGACCTTGTCACCCGGCTTGACCTATAATCACATTCAAGGATGAGGCAGGGAAGTAAGTATCAGAAGTGAGATTCAGCACCTTGGCAGCGTTCTGAATAGCATGGTATGCGGTCACCCCCGCGTCGCACGCGATCGCAGCTACCTCGGGAGGAATGCCAGCAGGCTGTAATAGTTCGGGAAGTAGTCAAGAGCATGTTCATAATGGCACCTGGTAGTTATTGTGGCTTACGACGGGAACGAGCATGTCGGAGGTTGCGATGAAGTACTCGGCGTAACCCCCGTCTCTGCCCAGGCCAATCGTGTTCAAGATAGCTGGGGCACCGCCCGTTCCGTGGGTACATCCATCGGCCGCAAGGATAGAGTACAACTTTCCTTTCTGAGCGACGTGCTGGTCCACCTTGGATCCAAGCCTAGTACATAGTCATTGTTTAAGCGCACTCATTCGCAAGCAGGTGAACTAAACTGACTTTACGGGCACCCCAGAGATTTCGTGACCCATGACGAACGACCTTGTGTCCAGTGTGACCCCGCTGAGGTAGGCGACGTCCGAGTGGCAGACGCCTGCTGCGGCAACCTTGAGTAGGATCTCGTTGTCCGCCAATTCACGGATGGGGTAGTTCTTCTTGAGGACGAGTCTTTGGTTCCCGGGAACGTAGACAGCTGCGAGCATAGTAGTTGGGATGGTCATTGTGGAGGAAAGGAGGGAGGATAGTGGGTCGATGTAGGGATTCAACAGAGCAATTTATACATCGAGAAACCGCCGAGAGACTTGTCCCGAGGATAGTTGTTCCAGGTATCTGGTGGCCGAGCTGGAATGGAGCGAAATGAACGGCGAATGTAAAAATGCGGTGGTGCGGTCGCCGAAGAAATGGAGCGCGGACTGAACAGAAAAACTCGGAACTCCACGTTTTATTGCCAGGCGTCGACTCTCGAGTACTAGGAGAACGGATTCCGTCTGCCATCCGAAGGCCGTGTGACCTCCGTCAAAATGAAGAGCCCAAGGTCCTCGTTTTGAGGCTGTGGCCGGGAACCAGGTGCGACACGGACATGGTGGTGAAGAGAAAAGGTTGCTGCCGAGCGGCGGCAGCGGTTCGCGGACAACATCACTCTTTGATCCGGGGTGACTAGGCCAAGATTTCAACATGTGGTTGAATATATACACTACAGACAAGATACAAGTATGGGATCATGAGCTAATGCGATGTGTGGGCCGGATGGGGGACCACAACCTTGCGGCCAACAATATTGAAGGCTCGGACTTGGTCAATCACTTCGTTGACCTTCTCAAGTGGCGCGGAGTGAACGTGGGCGCGGACGGTTCCCTGTCAAATTTCAGAGGACGCCTAGCGATATGGGTCCCAGGTATATGTATATACCTTGGCAAAAAGATCCAACGCGGTGACAAGCGCTTCACGGGGACCATAGGAGCTCGGGCGGACTGCAAATAGTCAGCCCTTTTGTTCCTCCTCCGGAGCAGCAGCACCGATTCACACCGATTCGCTTTTTTGCTTCCGATTCTGTTTTATGAATCGGCCTTCGAAGCGACTCTTGAATCGGGTCTTGAATCGGTCCTCGAACTTAACTTTGACTTCCCCTAATAGTTAAGCCATAGATTAAGAAATTTACTCTGCACCCCGGAGCCGATGATGTCGAAGGTGCTGAAGACGAGGTTATCGGCGCCCACGCCAGCCTGAACCCCAAGTGCTCAGCGGAGGGGGATGAAAGGTCTCGAGAGGGCGCACCAGAACCAAAATAGGATTACTGGGAAGGTGAGGCCATTACCTCTGAGCGCGGCCATGGCAAGGTTGAAAGCTTGGAACCCAGGGTATGAGCGGTTTAATGAAGCAGTGAACAGCTATGCTTACTCTGGGCATTCGTAACGAAGTCAATCGTCTTATTGACTGTAAAACCAGCCGCCGTCTTGTCCGCGAGTTCAATCAGGTCAAAGGCCATTTCCGCGCCTAGTTCCAGCGCCAGCTGACGGGCAGCCGGTTTGAAGTCGCAAACATACACTGCGAACAATGAGTCCCAAGTCATACGATAAAGATTTCCTTCACCAGTTGCCCCCAAGTGCTTCGCGTATTGAACAGCAAGATGGCCGAGACCACCGACCCCAAAGATTAGAACCTTGTCGCCTTGTTTAACCTGGAAATGTAAGCAAGGTGGTGTGGGACGTTGAGAGACTTGTAGCACCTCTGCAGTCGTTTCAACCGCATGGTAGGCTGTCATTCCGGCGTCACTGGCGACCGCAGCCACAGTTGGAGGAACACCGTCCGGCTAGACGTCGTGTTCATTTATAAAAAATCGGGTTGTGCAGTGGGGCTCACGACAGGAACGAGCGCGTCCGCGGTAGCAATGATGTATTCGGCGAAGGCACCGTCCTGTCCAAAGCCAAGACCACTGTACAAGGCCGGGAAGCCGTTCATGCCATGCACACGAGGGTCCACCAAAAGGATGGAGTAGAGTTTCCTTCTCGCACAGCGTGCTTATCGACCTTGGATCCGAGCCTGTTAAATCCCTGGTCAACCCGACTTGGATAATGTAACATGTGGTCAGGGCACATACTTGACGGGGACTCCGCAGCTTTCGTGACCGAGGACGAATGACCGCTTCTCGAGGCTGCCTCCGTCCAAGACACAGACGTCAGAAAGCCCTAGCCGGTTGCAGCAACTTTGAGCAAGATTTCGTCGTCTTTTAGCTCTCGAATGGGGTGATTCTTGTCGAGGACAAGCTTCTCGTTCCCGGGCATGAAGATGGCTGCGAGCATCGTAGTTGGTATCATCGTGAATGCAATGGGGGGATTAGTGTCGGAACGCAGTAAACCGGGCGGAGATCTATATACTTGGGATCCAGTGGGGATACGACGAGGGATGCGGAAGGAACAGAAATGAAAGGCCGCGCTGGTCGCCGTCCAAAGGGTAGATAGCCTTCCGCTGATTCAGGAGGGCCAACCTCCGTCGTTGTTGCTCCGATATGACAATATGGGGATTCCAGGGCTGTGTGCGATGAACCCCGAGTGGTCAATTTCCGAGGAGCTACGCGCAGGCCCGGAGTGACCATAACTGCGAACGGATGTCCGATGCAGGAGCCGCTTCAGAGCGCAACCCGGACATTGCCGGAGCGGTGATTTATATATTCCCACGGTTCGAATCTTGCCTTGCATCTTTCAACCATGACTAAAACGACAGCTTCTGACCGCTTGTGTCCGAGCAGACTTCGGAAAGTACTGTCAGCTCTGACCTTCCGTTGCTCGATTTTTTGCAGCCTCAAGGTCGATCCTACAATCCCCCCAATGGACCCAAGAATACCGCAGGCTGTACAATAGTAACCATCCAATCTTCAGGCTCCCCCGTGGCCACATGCAATGCGCCAAGTACCGGTTGCCTCAGTGCCTGTATAATTGACATCGCGGTCAAAGTCAAGCAGAGTTCTCCTCGGAGGTCGGAGTCGGGATTATAGGACTTTTCTGTTGAAAAAATGGAGTTTTGTTTGGAACTTTGCATGTTATGGTACCATCTTTCATGACAATTGAGAGCGAATAAATAGGACAATTGATATTTCGAGAACTACTCTAAAAAGGGGCAGACGTCCAACGAAAAGATCAATCGCTCAATGTGCACCGTGGTGAGGAATTACAACCTTGCGCCCAGTGATTTCAAAGGCCCGCAGTTCATCGATTACTTTGTTCACGTTCTCCAGCGGCTCGGCGTGGACGTGTGGTTTAACCGTGCCCTGCCGAATTTTAAGTGTCAATTCACAAAAGAGGTTGAGCACACATGGCATACCTCTGCGAAGAGCCTCAGTGCCTGAACGAGAGCACTGCGGGGGCCATAAGAGCTCCCGCGAACTGTCCAGGGTCCTCAACATGACACTTTTGAATGCGCGGTGTGTTATATACTTACTTTGAACGCCCGAGCCGATGATATCTACAGTGTTGAACGCAAGATTTTCAGCACTGACGCCGACCTGGAGCCCGCCCGATTGATCAGTTGAGTTTTAGAGAGGGATGGGTGCGAGGTCGTACGAGGACCAAGGAAGGGCTGCTGGGGAAGTTGACGTCGTTGCCCCTAAGCGCCGCCATAGCAAGGTTGAATGCTGGTTGATACACGCCGCGTCAGAAGGAATAAATTCATTTTAGATTTGAGTCAGCGCCCACTCTGGTCGTTGGCGATGAAATCAACGGTCGTAGTGACTGTGAAACCCGCAGCCGTCTTATTTGTGAGCTCGATGAGATCGAAGGCTTCTGTTGCGCCAAGGTCGAGCGCGAGTTTGCGTGCAGCCGGTTTGAAATCGCAGACGTAGACTTTGAACCATGAGATGAGGGTACACTGCAATTTCGCTGAATCTCACCAGTGGCGCCGAAATGCTTGGCATATTGAACTGCGAGGTGCCCTAGTCCACCGATCCCAAAGATGAGGACCTTGTCACCCGCTTTGACCTGTTAAATTCCAATATGAGGCAGATCTAGAGTTGTATCCGAGGCCAAATTGAGCACCTTTGCGCCATTCTGGATTGCGTGGTATGCGGTCACCCCGGCGTCGCTCGCAATTGCGGCCACCTCGGGAGGAACCCCACTAGGCTGTAATATTCGGAGAGTGAGAGCATGTCCGAATTGGTAGGCATTGGGACGTACAACGGGAACAAGCATATCGGCAGTTGCGATAACGTACTCTGCGTAACCCCCGTCTTTGCCGAGGCCAACGATGTCTGACTGGGCTGCGGCTCCGTTCACCCCGTGTATGCACCCATCGACGATGAGGATAGAGTATAGCTTTCCTCTCTGAATGATCTTCTCATCCACCTTGGAGCCAAGTCTAGGGTCAATGCGTTCAACAAGGGCACTCTTTGCGATGTAGAGGTGGAATGAATTAAAGAGAACTGACTTTACCGGCACCCCAGAAATTTCGTGACCCATAACGAACGACCTTGTGTCCAGTGTTACCCCGCTGAGGACGGCGACGTCCGAGTGGCAGACACCTGTTGCGGCAACCTTGAGCAGAATCTCGTCGTCCGCCAGTTCACGGATAGGATAGTCCTTCTTGAGGACAAGGCTTTGATTTCCGGGAACGTAGACAGCTGCAAGCATAGTAGTTGGGATAGCCATTGTGAAGAAAAGTAGGGAGAGTATGTTGACCTAACAAATTCATCAGGGCAATTTATACCTCCAGAAACCGCCGACTCGGAGAGACCTAGCCCGAGGGATAGTTGTTTCAGGTCCCGACCCAGATCTACTGGCCGAGGCCGAGTAGCGCAGGATGAGCACGTCGGTTAATGTAGCAATGCCGGGGTGGGGTCGAGGGCGACATGGAGAACCCGTAAGGAACTCCGCGTTCCATTGGCGACTCGGCCGGGGGTGCTCTTGAGTACTAGTAGAATAGTTTCCATCTGTCGAAATGGAGAGCCCCAGGTCTAGTTCCGGGGCTGTAGCCGGAAACACCAGGTGCGACATGATGTGGTGAAGAAAGGGTGCTGCCGAGCGACGCAACTGTTCGGCAACATCACCGTCCTTGATCAGTGCGACGAAGGTTTAAGAACGAAACGGGCCGACATTTCAACATGTGGTTGAATACACTAGAGACAAAACACACACGTATGGGTAGACCAGCACACACCCTCGGTTGATCACAGGAGCTAATGGCAATGTGATGCGAGTGGCCAGGTGGGGACCGTACTAGGAGCTCGGGCGGTCTACGAATAGTCAGCCCGACGTGTATGCCGTCTCCGAGGAGCTGCGGTCCGGAGTGACCATAATTGCGAACGGATACAGGAGCCGGTGCCGTGGAACACGGACATTGCCGGAGCGATGATTTATATATTCCCACGGTTGGAAATTTGCCGAGCATCCTTCAACCATGACTAAAACGACACCTTCTGCGGTTTTGGCAGAGCGGACTTCGAAAAGCACTGACTCAGCTCTGTCCTTCTCTTGCTCGTTGTTTTGGGGTCCGAGTCGGGCTTTTCGGACAATTGACTTTTGCACAACAACTCGGCGGTAAGTTGAAAAAGTGGGATTTTCAACGTTGCATGTTATGCTCCCGAAAATTTAGTATCTTCCAGAACGATTGAGAGCAGAGCAGGTACATGAATACTACAATTCAGGTTTGCCAAAATATTTAATGAGCACCGTGGTGAGGAATTACAACCTTGCGGCCAGTGATCTCGAAGGCCCGTAATTCATCAATCACCTTGTTCACATTCTCCAGCGGCTCGGCGTGGACGTGCGGCTTGACCGTGCCCTACCAAATTTCCAAGTCAATCCACACAAAAGGTTCAGCACACATAGCATACCTCTGCAAAGAGCTTGAGGGCCTGAACGAGAGCACTACGCGGTCCCCCGCTCATTCCGTTCTAAACCTCAACTGATCGGCGGGCTCCAGGTCGGCATCAACGCTGAGAATCTCGCGTTTAACAGTATGGATGTCATCGGCTCGGGCGTTCAAGGTAAGCAACACACCGCACATCTGAAAATTCTCATGTTAAAGACCCTGCACAGTTCGTGGGAGCTCCAAGGAAGGACTGCTGGGGAAGTTGACGTCGTTACCTTTGAGCGCCGCCATAGCAAGGCTAAATGCTAGATAATATATGTCGCGTCAGAAGGAATAAATTCAGTTGAGAATTGAGTTGGCGCCCACTCTGGTTGCTGGCAATAAAATCGACAGTTGTGGTGACCGTGAAACCCGCAGCCGTCTTGTTTGTGAGTTCAATAAGGTCAAAGGCTTCTGTCGCGCCAAGCTCGAGTGCGAGTTTGCGCGCAGCCGGCTTGAAATCGCAGACGTAGACTTTGCAACTATAAGATGAGGGCACGCTGCAACTGCGTCAGATAAATCTCACCAGTGGCGCCGAAATACTTCGCATATTGAACGCTGAGGTGCCCTAATCCACCGATCCCGAAGATGAGGACCTTGTCACCCGGCTTGACCTATTCCATTCAAGGATGAGGGTCGAGGCAAGGAAGTTAGTATCAGAAGTGAGATTCAGCACCTTGGCAGTGCTCTGAATAGCGTGATACGCGGTCACCCCGGCGTCGCTCGCAAACGCAGCTACCTCGGGAGGAACACCACTGGGCTGAATAGTCGAAAATTAAGAATATGGGATAGGCACCTGGTGATGCGGCTTACAACGGGAACGAGCATGTCGGGGGTTGCGATGAAGTACTCGGCGAAACCCCCGTCTTTGCCCAGGCCAATGGTGTTCAAAATAGCTGGGAAGCCGCTCGTTCCGTGGGTACACCCATCGGCCGCAAGGATAGAGTACAACTTTCCCTTCTGAGCAACGTGCTCGTCCACCTTGGATCCAAGCCTAATAGTTATTGTTTCAGCGCACTCATTTGCAAGCAGGTGAAGTGAACTGACTTGACGGGCACCCCAGAGATTTCGTGACCCATGACGAACGACCTTGTGTCCAGTGCTACCCCGGTGAGGTAGGCGACGTCCGTGTGGCAAACGCCTGTTGCGGCAACCTTGAGCAGAACCTCGTTGTCCGCCAATTCACGGATGGGGTAGTTCTTCTTGAGAACGAGCCTTTGGTTTCCCGGAACGTAGACAGCGGCAAGCATGGTGGTTGGGATAGTCATTGCAGATGAAAAGAGGGAGGATAGTATGTCGACATAAGAGAACAGCAGCGCAATTTATACGTCAAGAATGCCGCCCCGAGGGATAGTTGTTCCAGCTCCCGATCGAGATCCACGGGCCGAGGCTGAGTAGAATAGGATGAGCAATTCCGGGATGGAGTCGAGGGGGGCATGGAAAACCCGTAAGGAACTCGGCGTTCCATTAGCGACTCGGCCGGGCGTGTTCTACAGGTACTTACTAGTTTCCATCTGTCAAACCCGGTTCTGTCTCGGGGCTGTGGCCGAGCACCAGGTGCGACATGGTGTGGTGAAGAGTTGGTGAAGAGTAAAGGGTGACCGTCAGCAACTGTTCGGGCAAGGACGGTGATGATCAGTACGACGAAGGTTTAAGAACGAAACGGACCGAGATTTCAACATGTGTCGGAATACACCAGAGACAAAACACAAGTATAAGCCCTCGGTTTATCACAGGAGCTAATGTGATGTGTGAGTGGCCAGTATATTTTTTTGTATATTCCCACGGTTCGAAATTCGCCTCGCAACTTTCAACCACGACTAAAACGACAGCTTCTGACCGCTTTTGTCCAACCTCTCAAATGGATTCAAAAAGGCCTCGGGGCTGATGGATGGGACTGGTATGGTGCCGACGACCCAACCCAATGGATTTGAGTTGCGACAGTCTTGCAGAATCGTATATGGCCGCGCGACGGGCTCTAACTATCGAGCATTTACTGAACAACTATGCGGGACTCCGAAGTCCAAACTTCTGCTCAGCGCCTGGCAATATTGTGGCATTTCTTTCTCTTTTTCGTGCACGACTGATCGCTGCGAGGATATGCGCAGGCGGAGAATACAAAGAGATGCCCAATGACTGTTCAACATTCAACTGGTGTAATTATATCATTACCTAGCCTACAGTAGTCACAGGAATGTAAGAGACGAACCGGTTTGTTTCAGTAACTACTCATTCTACGCCTTTGCACTCGATCCCCACCACCCGACTGTAGAATTGGATCTCCCGCCGAAGCGCATCGTGAATGGTATCCCTGCGCTTCCAACCGTGCCCCTCGCCTTCGTAGATCTTGAATTCGACGACCCCACCACGTTTCTGGATGCTCTCGACCATAATCTGGGGCACGTCGTTTTAGCAGCGGAAGGATGTTATCAACCGAGACGGTTAGGTGCCATACCTCTGCCTGCGAAGGGTTCACCGCCGTATCCGCGCCTCCCTGAAGAATCTGTGGAGACGGTCAACATTGATTGAGTTTGAGTACCACGGCGTGCTCAGACTTACAAGCAACGGCGCGACGATCTTGTCCGCATGAAATAGCGGCGACCGGTCCTTGAACACCTGGTCTCCCGTCCCAATCAACATCTCGAGATACCCGGCTTCGAACTTGTGGCTCTCCTTCTGCAGCAGCCGCAAATCGGAAATACCGTACAGCGACGTGCCCGCGGCGAACACGGACGAGTCCGCCCACACGGATAGCATGGATAGTGTGGTGAAGCCCCCGGCGGACTGCCCGCGGATGAACATGCGCTTCGGGTCGATGAGGTCGTATGGTGGCGTGGACAGCGTGCGCGCGGCGTCGATGGAGTCTTCGACGTCGACGATTCCCCACGCTTCGCGGAGGAGCTCCATGTAAACGCGCCCGTACCCGGACGTTCCCCGGTGGTTGACGTCCAGCCTGCGGTTGCGGTTGCGGTTAACTCGGCGGACCTGGTAGCCTAACAGAGCGACGACGTACCACGCCCACCCACGCGTGGTGAAGAACTGCTTCGACGCATTGAAAGACTGCGCACTAAACCCGACGGGCCCACCGTGGATGTTCAGAACACACGGCGGCTTTTCCCCTTCCAACCCGGCGAATCGCGAGTTGGTCGGGGCGTAATAGATGACATGAACCGGGCGCGTTCCCAGCCCGTGCGGAACCAATAGTGTGAGCGGCCGGGGAAGCGAAATGTCATCGGGAGGCAGTGTTGAACCGTGGGAACCGGGTTGAAGGTTGGTGAAGACCGCGTCCGACGCCGCCGAGAGGGTACCCAGAATAAGCGCAGGGGCAGCGTCCGTCGTCGCGCCAATAAACACGAATTGGCCTTGGTCGGGATGAAGAGCCCGGACGTGCGACATTTCGACGTACGGACTGGACACAAGGTCGAGGGTTCCGGTTGAGAGATCGATGCGGTAGAGGACGCTGCGCCCATCTTTGATGGCGGTGAACACGACTACGCTGTGTTCGGTGTTGACAACGGCGTAAGCAGACCAGCCCAACTTTTTCGGGGGATTGGTGTACGCGAAGGCCTCCTCCACGGGCGTCTCGAAGACCGCTTTCGCAACCCCGGCGATACGATCGTACGTCCACGGATTTTCGAAGCCTGAGATGTCGGAGGTGAAGAGGATAGAGTCGTTCGATAGCCAGGATGGATAGGCGACACTGATTTTGCTGTGTTCGCCCGCGACGTGCTTGGGATTCTGGAGAACGAGGGGCGTGGAGGAGCCAGCGGCTCCCGCGACGACGTCAGCGACCCAGATTTCGGTTCCATGCCAGGGCATGTCCGGAAGGTCCCACTCGACCCAAAGCAGGTGTTTGCCGTCGGGTGAGAATTTCGGGGACGAGTAGAAGGACGCGTCAGATTCGAGTGGGAACACCTGTTTTGTCGAGACGTCGATAAAGCAGAGGCTGTTGATTACTGTGGAAGGCGATTCCGCCCCGGTGGCGTCCTCGAAGACGCATACCAGCAGATTGGGATCCAGAGGGTAGACGTCAAAGTTCGCGAACTTGTGCAGTTTATTTTCTAAGCAACCGGTAAGCGCAGCCGGGCAAAACAGTGAACATTCCGTACCGGGTGTGATTGCCTCAGGGCCATTATGGGAGGGCTCCACGTTTAGCTTATATACCCTCCCATCGGTGGCATGGGTGAAGTGGCAGACTCCATCGTGAACAATAGCAGGAGCGCCACCATAGCCGTTCACCTTGCTCTTTGCATCCCAATCGCGTCCCAGGATGTCGGTGCCACTTTTGGTCAGCAAAAGGGTATCGCGACCGCCTTCAGCAGGGCGCTTTTCGATATGATACACTGCGGACGTGACGGGGTCAACGAGTACATCCACAAGGTCTGGGGCAACCTATGAGAGAGTAACTCGAATTAGTGGAACTCTGAACGTGCTAAACCAGATGGGTATTACATTGTCGGTGATTGCTTCCAGTGTCAGAGGAGAGTCCCAGGTCCCGTAAGGCGCGAGAGTCTTCATTTGTCTAGATCGATAGCAGCGTTGTTTTCGCTGGGAAAAATCTGCTCAGATTGACGCCGAGTTGCAGCCCAGCTTTTCGAAGCTTCGGAGTTTTCCGAAGGACGAGTCGTGTGCTGTTGGTGGAGCCTATACAGCTCAGAATTAGGGCGGAGATGTGGGGATTTAGTGCACTTACGAGCGAAAAGCAAGACGACGACGAGGAAGTTATAAGAGTCACAATTGGCGAGCGATCGCCCATCATCGGAGTTTGAACTCCGCAACTACGCGCACAAATTTTAATTTGCCGAGGTCCGAACCTCGCGTCCTCAGCGATTTATCCCAGGATTCTGTAATCCCACAGAATCCCACATGGCCGAAAGGCACCGCCTGAAAGCGCCACTGCAGAATACTTCTCGTCTTCTAATTCCCTGGAGGAGGGCTTAAATATGCCGCGAGTGCACGCCCATCCTACTTTCCGCCATGCGCATCACCTCCCTATCCTCGCTCGCCGCAACTCCCTTAGCAAATGCTCTCGTCGTTTTCGTCGACTCGGACGTGTTCATGTAAGTATCTTGCGCTATCATGAAAAAGGGAAGAATCAATCGATGGGATCCGCAGGGAGACAACTACCTGCCATGCGACACCTTGCAGGCGTAGAAAAGGTGCCGGTGAGGCGGACGCACCTGGAGCGCAAGATGCAGATGCGGACACGGATGCCGCGTCTGATTTTGTTTCCTCAAGTGCCGGCCTTCCGTCCACTTTGCCCTCTACTTCGTCGAGTCCCAGTTCACCGCCTACCTCATCGTCCCCTGCTTCGTCAACTGCACCAACGCCAATACGGTCCGCCTCCAGCCATAGCCATACCGACGTGGGCATCGCCCTAGGAGCAGTCTTTGGTGTCCTCGTCCTTGCGGCCGTCGCCTGGTTCGCCTACCGCCGGCATCGACGGCGGCGCCCCGACGCCTACACGGAGACACCTTCCCCGCCGTATACCCCTCCGCCCGCTCGCCCGCCGTCCATGCGCGAACGGCGTGACCACGTCTCAGACACGCACACGGCGGCAGGCACGCCGCTCACGCGTTCCTCGTTCTTGACTTCCTTGTCGTCGAATAGCATGGGGCTCGCGCATCTATCAGCCTTGCCACACGAGAAGAGAGCCCCGGCGCCGAGTTCGCTCGGAACGGCATCGATTCTGGAGACGGATTGCAGCGCGGACGCTCCTCCACCGGAATACGAAACTTCACATTGATGGAACTGCGCACGAGTTTTCTGTATGACATTTCAGTAAACTGTATATCGTCTGTAATATCAAGTAGGCAATCCCCGCATATTTTCGCCGAAGGTCCAGTTATCAGAGGGAAAAGAGCGTGTGGTTTTGGTAACAGGAAATCCTGCGATATTTTTACGCTCGACGGAGGTCTACTTTGCCTCAGGCTTGCGACTGATGACAAGGTACATGGGCGTAAAAATCTGTGCAAATTCAGCGCCCGGCTCCACCTCGAGACATCATCCACCCATACCTTGAGTTGCCCCCCGCGCACAAGCGACAACGCCGCGACCCTCAGCGCCTCCCCGACATCGTACGTCCCCCTCGGCACCATCCGCAGCACCTCCATCACCCACACCGCTTTCGCCGTCAAGAAGCGCCCCATCGGACTGATGCGCACGACGGTGAGGTAGTCCCAGAGCGTCTGCGCCTTGCGCAGATCGCCCTCGAGCGGGTAGTACCACGGCACCGTGTCCTTGCGCGCCGCCAAATCCTCCGCGTGCTGCACCTCGAAGCCCACGGTCCGGAGGGCCCCACGCGTCGCGGCGATGGTGCGCATCTCGGGTATGCCGTTCCCCAGCTCGATGGCGTGCTGCAGCTCGGCGTGTGCGGGGCTCGATGCGTCCCATTTGTCCGTCATGCACCACTCATACAGGCCAAACTGGTGAGAGCGGGTAAGTGAACCAGTCAAAGACAGAGGGTGCAGACGCGTACGATGCCGCCAGGCTTGAGAACCTTGAAGATTTCGCCGTAGACACCTTCCGCCGTCGGAGCATGGCAGGTCGCCTCAATCGCATATACTGCCCATCACACGCAATCAGCATCCGCGGAAGGGTAAAACGCGCACAAGGAACCCACCTGCATCAAAGGAGTTCTTCCCAAACCGCGCCTCGAGCCGCATAAAGTCGCCGCATTCAAACGTCACCGAATGGCCCAGCTCCGCCTGCGTCGTGTACCGCTGCGCGCGGTGCACCTGGAACGCGTTGTTGTTGAGCCCGACGATCTCGACGTTCGCAAACCGCGCGATCGCGCGGGCGGGGCCGCCGACGCCGCACCCCACATCGAGCACGCGCATGCCCGGGCGCAGGCCCATCTGCGCGGCGAGGTAGTGCTCGTGGCGCGCGAGGGCGGCGAGGAACGCCTCGCCCTTGTAGAAGCGGCAGAAGTGGAACGATTGCGCCCAGCCGTACTCGTACAGCTCCGTGGCACCGTCGTAAAAACCTGAGCGTCACGCGTAAGCATTCAGGATGGACGATGCTGGGAGGGCAGCTCACCATTGACAACGTCCTTGTAGTGGTGAATTCTGTTTTCGGTATGCTCCTCGTTCTCCCTTGACATATCCTTGTCCCAGAATTTGGTGTAGTTCGCCACGCGGTCGGGCTCGCGGCCGTCGGCCATCTCTTCCCTGTTCTGCACGAGAGTCATTTGGTGCGCGAGTATACCAGTGGGGAGTGGTGGATCCAGTCGCAGTTCCACGCAGGAAGGTGAGAGTTATAACAGACGCTCCCGTTCGCCCTTGGTCTTTATACAGCCTGAGGAAATAACATAATAAAATAATCGTCCGATATTGGAATCTTGCAAAAAGTCAGCTCATTCTCTTGCAACTAATTCGGGAGGCGCTCACCAGAAGCGACAAGATGCAATCAAAGACATGGCAAGGTCGACATCTTCTTCGGCCGGTCTTTGACCTCAAGGTGTCCTTCTCATCGAACAATCCGTACCCCTGCTCGGGTGTTTCCTGAGCCACTTGAGGGAGGTTTGAGACGGAGATGCGTTCAAATGCAAGGCCCGCACAATCGCATGAGTATATTATCAGGGATCGTACATCTACGGTGACCGAGTAAATCTGAGTCCGACAATCAAAGTCAGTCCAGTCTTGAGTGCAAACGCCAATAATCCGTACCTATGTAGAGCTGCCCATCGCGACGCCTCGGTACCCACACCGCACTCTGCGCCTGCCGGATGGACGGGGCGACTACGAGACAGCCCCAGCTTACGTTCGCGTCGTGATCGAGCGGGGGCGTCGTCCATCCCAGCTCAATCTCGTGGCTTGGGGCGGTCTTGTCCTCCAGTGCGTCCACGCAGTCCTCGTCCTCGTCCGTCACAATCTCGACTTCCCCGCGCATCCCATCGGGTCGTTTCTGAAAGAGGTATACATAACATAAGTAAGGGTCGGTCGGTTCCAAAGGTAGTGCAGGGATACACACCGGGGACGTGTCCGGTAACGAGAGCTGCCGGCCAAACTTAGCGGAGAGCAGCGGCGGAGAACGTCTTGACTGCGCCCGCCCTCACTGCTTTGGGACACCAACCCGGCGTCACGTCATGCTATTCTGCGGCGCTCATCAGCTCTCTTCCGCAACCGAAGAGAAAAGGTGCCAGGTGCGAAAAAAAGAAAGAGGAAGGAAGAAGGGAGCGCTCCGCTTGCAAATTATATATAGCCCTCATCCTGTCGGCGGTTACAAAGCCCGTACGAAGCAGCAGCTCATAAACACGGCGCGACATACATAGTCGTCGGGTGTGCTTAGTTTCGTCTTTGCGCTCCCCATCGTAGTGAAAAAGGAGAAAGTATATAGAAGTCGAAAAGGGAGAGCAACGAACGCACCTCGACCAGCACGCGGAGCGCCGCGGCGGAGTCCCCCTTAGCCGTTGCAAGGTCGCAGAACCAGGGCTGGAGGCGCGAGGCGCGCGCGTGGCCCATGGGGCGGCGCACGAGCTCGCCCTCGACCGGAAGGGGGATCGTGCCGTCGTATGCGGGGACCACGCAGGTGGGCGGGGAGAGGAGCTTGGTGATGCGAAATACCACGACGGGGCCGGGCCCGGTGTGCTCGGGGAGGGTGGAACGCTCGAACTGGCCGAGGGCGGAGCCTGCGGTGTGTCAGTGACTATCAATTGGGGGAGTCGGACTAGAGAGACGCACCGGAATACGGGCGCACGTACGGGCGCATGGACATGCGGTTGTCGGCGAACATGTACGTGTACGTCCAGGGCATGGCGGGCGCGTCCCCTTGCCCAGGGACCACCCACGCGTGCAGTTGATGCTGGAAGGCAATCAGGAACGGCTGCTCCAGGCGGAAGAGCGTGATCTTGTAATCCAACCGCTTCTTGTTCGGCGACGCCGCGCGGCAGAGGTCCACGTCGGCCTGCGTGACGAGGGCCTCGCGCAGGAGGTGTTCAAGGAGGACGGATTTGCGGCTGGTCGCGGCGGCGGCGGCGATGGTGCCGAGGGGGACTTGCCAGGGGAGGCCTTCGTGTAGGAGGTCGGTGCCCTCGGTGAAGCTCGCGGGGTCGCCGCGCGGGGTGATGCGAAAGCGGAGGCCGCCTGCCAGGGGGTGCATGCCCAATTGCGGACGGTGGTAGTAAAAGAAGCCTCGGGAACCCGGGGGGAAGGGCTGGTGCTTGTTGTCTCTGCAAAAGAAGCGGACGGAGAGGGAGGGTGTGCGTGGAAGGAAGGACATGCTTGGGTTGAGATGGTAGGACAGGTTGGTATAGTCCTTTGAGGTGAGATATGCGGGGTTGAGTGTGCTGAGGATGCGGTAGCTGCCTTCCTTGTCGCCCTCTTTGAGCCACTTGTGTGTGTCCATCGGCGCGTCCTCGTCGTCGGACACGTCCTCGAGCACGATCCGAGTACGCACTCTTTGTCTTGCACCAACACTCGTTTGACGCGTCGTGCCAGCCCAGATCCGAGCCCTGGGGAGGGCATATTTGAGCACACTCTTCATCGCAGTAGATTTGCTCGTTGGAGGCGCAGGACAAGGTAGAGAGCGCGAAAAATGTGACGCGGAGAGTGACACGTCACACTCGCTCCATATGTACGTTCTCAACATCCTGGGCACTGAGACGACCGACACATGCTTCGTTCTCCAAGACCTTCAAGCTCCCGCTGCCCTTGCCCTCCAATCGAGAATTGGAATAAAAGCGCCGACCGACTGCACGCTCACCCTTGCTCAAAACTGGACGAAGTATCAGTAATCCTGGTCCCTCGCGAAGGGTCTCACTCCAAGTGTCTCGGTTTCATGCACACTGGTTCCTCTTGCCGCGGTATGCCCGCACTCTGTCACGGACTACGCAATGAATTGAGCTGCGTTTCGCGTTCAAATTGGGGGGATCCGAGATCAATATTCCAGCAATTATAATTTGCTTCAAGGTCAGACTAGTGGAGTCCCACTATAATGTGGGGTTTTGTATCCGGGTGGAGGAGCGTCCGGTGGAATCTGCCCCCGAATTTGACAGATGTGCGAGTTCCATGCTCTACAACGAAAAGAGGAATGCATGAGCGCGTGTGCGCATCCGAGTGGTCACTACAATATTGCGAGGTACGAGGTTCTTATACTGTAGTAAGTAACCCACCTAACGTTAAGCCCGTTGAAGATACTCGCGCTGGAGCCGACCACCTTTCGCCATAGTCGGTCCATGGACAAGTTGCATCTCTGGAGCAGCCGGGCCTATCATCTCGCGCTGGAACTGCGCTGTAATGGGCAGGTGCCATCGGGGAGCGCCCGGGGGCCTATGCGTCTCTGTGCCATCCGGCTGCGGTCTTGTGGAATTTATTGGGTCTGGTCGAGACAGTCCAGCATTCAAATTGACGGCCGACCTGCTCGCTTTCACCCGGTATTATGCAGACTCCTTGCCTCTGGTGCCACTTCTATTCATTCACAACGTTCACTCCGACGTTTTCATTTCGGCCCGGGGCTCAATTATTTGAATTCGTCATGGCCATCCTTCGCGATATAAAATGGGTGCGCGTTGTCGACCCTCACCAGTTGTTTCTTCAACGTCGTAAAACATGAGCTCCAACACAACCCAAGTCACCAGGTATGTACCTTTATTACTACCCAGCTCCCAACCCTCCGGCTTACTTGTGCGCCAGTGCCGCCCCCACCAAGGATGACACCAAGGTCAATGTTCCCCCCGCTGGAGCTGCGAGTACCGCAGGTGATACTTTCCAATTTACCGCGATTGGGCACAGAACTCATCATTCGTATGTAGTGCTTAATCCTGGCACTTCGGTCTGCATCCAGAACCAGCAAGGGCAATATTTGACCCGCATAGGCGAACAGCACGTGGGGTTCTCCAAGAGCACCCCGGACGTTTACTGCAAATTCAAGGTTGCCCAGGTCGGCAACACCGAATACGTGTCTCTGACCGCCGACAACGGCCTGGCTCTCGCCGTCGACTATGGCGCAGGCTTCCTGATGTGGTTGCAATATCTCTATCCCCAGGTCTCATTCACGACGAAATCGGTCGGTTATGATGGCCAGGTCTACCTGATCGGTCATGACCTCAACCAGCCAGCCCAAGGGCCGTGGACTGTGACGGGCGAGAACGGGAATGGTGCCATTTCCACCGTCGTTAATCCCACTCGGTTCAACGGCCTGTGGATTGTCGAGGCGTAGTAAGTAGCAAGAGATTTTGTTGTTCGTGTGTTGTATATGTGCCGTGTCAAGGAACCTCCTTGTATGTCAAATACCGATTCCGAGTACGAAGTATCGATATGCAGGACATGCTTCAAGAGTTTCACTACAATGGCTCCGACACTCTTGTTTCTCTAGCTGCCTGCGAGGTCTCTGTACTCCCAGGCTTTTTCGTCTTAGTTTTTTAGCTTCAAAGACGAGCCAGCGCGAGTTGGAGCCCCCCTCTTTCCTTCGTCGTAGCATGCTTTATTGTAAAACAGGGGGTAGAAAGTTGTAGCTATTACAGTGCGAATCGTTGAAGTTTGAACAATTCATGAACAATGGTTGGAATATCAGACATGAGGCGGCGACGCGTCAAAACGCGTCTCAAGATGCGTTGCAAGAAAGGTTTCACGTCCAACCCAAGGTACTGAGCAGTGGGCTGACACGGTCACATGCCCCCGTGTCCAACATACAACAATTCTGCGATTCGGTCACTTCAGTCAGTGCTTTTCATCCGACTCGGGTTTGATGCGCCGAATATTTACAAAAATACATCTACTTCCGCGGCGCTCCGTCTCAGCTCACCAATTATTGCACCATAAGGCTGCAATGTAATTGTCTACATGCGAACGGTAATGACAGACTCGGACAGCGCCTCAAATGAATTACCTCCCGGCGATTGCGTATCAAACGTCCTGCCGCGATATATACAGCTCGGGGTCTGGCCCGAGCGGCCGCATTTTCATCGTCTCGGGCTGCTGCCGCGGCGGCTGAGACTGGGGATTGGAATTCGACTGCGAGGAGTGCGATTTCATCTGCGGTATCGTGATTATGAGGACACAACACGACACGAAAGAAAGCAAGGGGAGACGCACCACCGATGCCAGATGATGAGAGGGGAAGTTCTCGTTCATGGCCCGGAGGGTTGCCCGCGAGTTTAAGCTGGTGGTGGCAAAGGCGTTAACGAGGGCCGGCGGGAGATGGATATTGCTCACCTGGCGAGGACGGAGTTGGAGTACACTGGGTGGGAAGGCGGAATGAGGACGGAGCGCAAATGTCGGAAATGAATGACTCACGTCGCGAGACGACAACAAAGACCGCAGCCCAGACGACTGAGAGCGGTTAGAAATTAATGCGCTGATAATATAGAAAGCCCGCACGATTTGTCTTCATTGTGAGGAACTGGAGCGGGGGAGATCAGTGACTTCGCTAATACAGTCAGGGATGGCACGTACGCATATGAGCGTCGCGATACTGGCCACACTGTACCACATCCAGAGTCAGACCGCACACAGAGTCAGACTCAAACGCCAACCAACCTTGTCATTAGGCCCGTCTCTGTCCAGGACGGTTAGCGATTGAAGTAAATTCATTCAAAGTCCCGTGCTTACCCATCGTCCAGATTATAAGCTTATCCACCAACGGCACTGACCGTGGCTGCACCTCCTGACGCTGGCCCTTGAGCACAAACACCAGCCTTAAAACCGCGTTAGACCCTGGAGAGCGAGGAAAGAAAAGAAAACACACGTGAGGGTAATCAGCATATCATTCGCCACCCCAATGCTCGCCGCAGTGGTAATGAGCCACCCAAACCGCGCCTCGAAGATCTGTAGCGAGGTCATGCGTAGCGCGGTGATGAACACCGCCGCGCCGATGACCAGTCGCAGGAACGAGAGCGTGTACGCGATCGCGGGGATGACCCATTTTCGGGACAGAGTCCAGATTCGGAACGAGAAGAAGCCTTGCACTGCAGAGCCGCTGTGAGGGACTAGTAGGAGGAGGGGGAGGAAGGAAGGAAGGGTTCGGGAGACATACCGCACGCGGCGATGATGCCAGAGAAGAATATGGACGCGTCGAAGGACTTTGGTGGGACGGGGAGCGGGGTGCCGAACGCTGTGATTGTCCATGCATAGAGGGCGTGCCCAATCGCTTACAAATGGCACGAATCAGCGGAGGAATGAACAGAAGCAGAGTGGTGAACTGACAGATTGCTTGCGCGAACTCGCATACCCTGCGGTTTCATGAGTTCGAGCTATACTAACTTCCCCCAGAAGCAGGCATACCAGATAAACGCAACCTACGCCTTATTTAGCGGAGGATCGGGAGAAGAAGAATTTTATTTTAGACGTACCAGCCCCTTGAGCCCGATCGAGTCTGTTTGGAAGCGTCCATAGTAGAGGTATGTTTGGGTGTTCTAGAACGCGGAATGAGCAGACAGTTGTTGCGGTATGGTCTCGGGACTCACCATGACCCCAAAGAGCACATAGCTGATGAGTACGCCGATCTGGAATGCACCTGGTGGAAGCTGTAAGTCAAACGGTGAGGTCAAGCAAACGCGTTGCTTTCCAAGGGTGTTGTCAGGGTTAAAGACGAAGCCAGGTGGGGGGCCTGCAGCGGGGTCCGACATAGAGGGCGCTGGCGTGGGGGAGGAGGAGGAGGATACAGTGCTGAATGCGGGCGGAATTGCATTTAGGACTTATCCGACATCGGCAGATACCGTTAAGCATCTCCATCTCTACCTGACCTGGTGAGAACGGCCGTAAGTACCAGTTAGACGACCGACAATCACCGATGTGGAACCTTGTGGCGCAATGAATAGGTGAGAAGCCGAGGCGAGGGGAGAAACAACTCCAGTTGTAAGTTGGACCGGAGGAAACAGTATCGTATCGCCCTCGGAGTCTTCAGCTTGCAGTCGACAATTTTGGAGGTTGAATCGAATTCAACCAGTTGAATCCCTGAATTTACTGGCAGGACGGCCAGCCAGCCAATACTCGTTCAAGCTCCAGCGCCGGATATACGACCAGTAGCCAAAATCAGAACGGGTTCCCTGGAGTTCCAGGGAGCGTGAGTGGAGTCGTCAACGCCAAGTTCCAACCAGTGAACCACGAGAGTCGAGACTGGTTAGACCCTCAAGAGACAAAGTCCGCTCAAAACCGGAACACCTGAGAAGATGCGGGTTCTACGGTGGGTTGAACATACTTACCGCGTGCTGCGATCGTCTTGCTGGCAGTGGCAAGTTGCTCCCCAGTCCGAAAACCCTGGATCCCTGTGCTATTGTCGAGCTAAAGACCCGATCGGCCGCTCGTTGGAGTTGTATCCGAGGGAGTTACCGCAGTGCATTGGAGACGGTGCAAAGCGGGCGAGACAGACGAGTACCATCCGAAAATGGAAATGATGGGATTTACGGCACCAGCCACGAGTGCGATCCACAAACTCCCACGGTTGCGGAGTTCAAGGTGGGTTGAAAACAGTGATAACAGCAACGTCCGAGGCGACGGAGGGGAAGCGTGAGATTGTCGTCTCAACGAGTAGATACGCGGCAGGGCGGCGTTTTCCCACTGCAAATAAGTGCAGTAATCGTTGAGTAAGGAATCGATATGTTTCAGTCTGCCGCCGCTACGCTCGCGGCTCGAGAGGGCTCGAGCCGTTCGTTCGCTGAAGATTGCCGAGGGTATCATGTGTAGGATGGGTAGGTATCACCAACTTCTCCTCACCCTTCATCTGAGTAAGTATTTTTCAATTAAGCTTGGCTCACCCGAGCTGCCCATATCATGATCACAGCGGTTGAAGTACTGCGGCAATCTCGCCGAGACTCCTCTTCATGCTCGGGCTGAGCTCGGTCCTTTCGTCCGGCATAGCGCAGACAGATTTTAGCCGGCGTCGCAGTGCTATCTTGATTGAATCGGTTGAAGCAAGCGTAGTAAGTATTCGAAAATTTACTTCCTCCCATTGCCAACCATCGACGTCCATCTTCCCGCGATCGTCGTTCGTGACATGCAAAGGTCTGCCCGAGTACATAACAATTGAGTTACCTCCTCCCGACTCCGTTCCGAGTGCGTTGAACTCCATTCTCGCATTGCTCGAACGACCGAAACCACCTGTTGACGTCGGGCTCTGTCAGTTCCATCTGTTCCGGGGCCGAGCCCACAGCCAACACTTACCCCCACCTCGAATCCTGTCCTGTCCCTCGTTGGAGAAATCAGTCTGAGCTGTAGTTACGCGGTATCTGGATGATTGTCAAGGACGAAGTTCTCCTCCGGAGCCTCGGAGGGCTCGGCCACACGTCAGATTTCCCCACCCTCTTTCTGATCCGAATATTAAATAACGCGTACGGGCATCCACACAATGTTCTATCCAAACCCGAGGTCGGAATCGCTGAGGCGCGGGCGCCGAACTAAAGGAGCGGGATTTTGCTCGCGAGAAAGTTCATTCTATAATATTATCCTGTCCAAATATTGGCCACACATACTTTGGATCGACGAGTAGTCGTTAGCTCTCGGGTGTGAAGGCCGTTAATAACGTCACGAAATAAATGGGTCCAAGTGGAGTCAAACGCTTCAACAATTTCTGTTCGAAGGAAGAAGAATCTCTGCGAAGCAGACATGTGCAGCTCGCGGACGACCAGGGTCGTATGGTTGTTGGCCGTGATACTGCCATCTTTGCAACCCCATGGGATGTTCAATTCCAAAGTTCTGCAAGTTGCAACGTTGAAGACAAGGCCAGGCCGCGACTTTGCGCAAAGTGTCGAGCGAGACACTAGCGGACTTCCTCGCTCAGGGCGCATATTGGCTGGCACATACAATTCCCAAAGGACTCGGGTTAAACACGGGTGAAACGATTCTATATCTGTCCGAGTCGACTCTCAAGGGTCATCGTCCATCGCCTCCTTCCCAATAGGCCGCATTTTTATCGGTTCATTTCTGGTTTGGGACCTCATCTAGGGATTATTTCCCTCAACGAAGAATCGAACGTAGGGTGGGTTGATACGTACCGTGGACGAGAGCGTCACGGAGGGGTATCCCGTGTTCATAGCGCGCAGTGTTGCTCTCGAGTTCAAGCTATAAAGGGAGATATACATCATATTAGCCGCTAATCTTCGTCGGTGAAGATCGTTGCTGACCTTGCGAGAACGGAGTTCGAATACACTATGGTGGTTCAAGGTCAACTTGAGCCACAGCAGCTACAAAGGGAGTGGACGTACACCGGGAGACAACGACGAAGATTCCGCCCCAGATCACTGGAATTAATTCAAGTATCATTAGTTGGTTGAATTTTCGAACATTGTCGATGTGTGAGACGCACGGTTTCCTTTCATTGTGAGGAACTGAGAGACGACGAGCAGGTCAGCAGGATTCAACACACACGGGAGGGAATGACTCGTACACAGAGAAGGGTTGCCAAACTTGTCACACTAAATGAAGCCAAAATGAGACTGGGCCAGAAAGTGAACAAAAAAATCGAACGTTGTCATCAACCCCGTCTCTGTTACGCATATGGTTAGTGAACGTGTGTAATAAAGAGATCGTTGACGAACCCATCGTCCAGACGATCAATTGGTCGACGAGCGGTACAGTTCTTCGTGAATAGTTGGTTGAACACGCGACGTACAAAATATAGAAGACGAAATCATACCTCGCTTGAACTTCATCGCGTTGCTTCCGCAGGATAGTCACCAAACTGAGTGACGCCAGAATGAGACTGAGCCAAACGGGGAACAAAACAAAAAAAACGGACGTCACGGTAATAAGCAAATCATTCGCGACACCGACGCTCGCGGCGGTGGTGATGAGCCACCCGAACTGAGCCTCGAACTTGGGTAGCGACGTCATGCGGAAGGCGGTGATGAACACGGCCGTGCCGACCACCAGCCGCAGGAATGAAAGGAACCACGATATGATAGGAATGAACATCTTCCGGGACAAGGTGTAAATCCGGAACGAGAAAAATCCCTGCACTGGAGTGGCGTAGGTCAGTGAGCACTGGTAGGGGCGGTGAATATGCCTACCGCAGGCTGAAATGACGCCGGAGAAGAAGATGGAGACGTCGAATGTTTTCGGAGGCACGAAGAGAGGCACGCCGAAGCTTGTTATGGTCCACTCATAGAGTGCCTCAGCGATACAAATGGCCTGTGCGAACTCGAGGAGCCTGTGTAGGTTGCTTAGCCCTGGCTGAATATATTGTCTGTGCTCGACCTACCAGACTCCGGCGACCTACGCGTAATTGAGACGGTCAGGATGCTCTCTGCCCGGCGAGATTCAGTTAGCTCACCATGACCTTCATTCCCCGGGTGTCTTTCGGGAAGCGCGAATAATAGATGTATGTCTGGGTCGACATTACTCCAAAGAGTACGAGGCTGACGAGCACTCCGATTTGGTAGGCACCTTGGAGACACAGAAATGAGGAATTCCAGCTGAAGGATAGAAATGAGGTTCAAGAACATACCGAGTGTGTTATCCAAAGGGGGTGGCCCAGTGGGGGGTCCAGCGGCGGGTCCAGCGGCGGTGGGGTCCATTGAGGGCGCTGAAGTCCGAAGAGAGAAATGGAACTAAAGTGGGTGAGCGCCGAATGGGACTTTACCACTGCGCTTATAAGGTTTCATTGACAGCGGCAAAAGATCTATGAGAGTCGCCAGAGAGATCTCATCATGATGACTGTGAGAAGTGACCGTAATAGCAAACACTGACAGTTCGATGGTGGAACAACCTTGTGGCGCGGGACAAAGGTTGCCAAACGGTTGGGTTGGAAACTGCATTGCGAAGCTCTCCCTGCATCAAGCCGTTCTCTGTAGAAGGAGCCCCACTCGAGAGTATTTTAGTTTTGCATCAAGTTCTTTGATGAATGAGCGGACCTGGGCGGAGCCTTGTACGCCGAGAGAAGGCAACTAAACATGGAGTGAGCATTGCATTTACTTGTATCAAGTCAGACTCCGATGATTGGGATCTAGCAATTTGCCCTAGAGTAGTCCGGATAGGATGGGCGGAGAAAACTCCCGCTATTTGCTCCCTGCAAGGGACCAAGAGTCTTCTCGTGGCAGATGCCAAGATTGGTCGCAGAGAAACCAAAAAAAAATCGGGGGCCAGGGTCCATAAATCTCCTGGGCGGGACCGACGAAGCCGGCGGAGGGTCCGGGGTAGAGCACAGATAATTTCCTCTTCGTAGGTGAGGCAGCCACGAAATTCGATCAGTTCGACGGAGTAGATCTATCCCTACATTTAACCCGCGAGAGATAATTGCTTCAGTTGCAGGAAGAAATGCCAGAGCCGTTAAGAGACCACGTCAAAGTGTCCAAAGGCATCCATAAGTATGCAGGAGATAGCTTCAACATACCGCTTCGTATTACCGCCTAGTCGGGGTTCAATCTGCCTCCATAAGTCGCCCCTTTCTGTCGCGTCGATCGTGATCCGCCAGCGGATGCTGTGCTGAGTGATGCGCCACCAAGCTAAACAGGTTATTGACCGAATTGAATGGTTTGCTCTTCGGAGCGAATTCCGCCTCGCGTTCAAGTAATTTTCGCCTCCGTTATCTGGGATTTTCCGCATAGAATCAACGAGATCGAAACAAAGTCCAACATCGAAGCCGAAGGTTCAACATGGAAAGGAAGGATGGGTTCCTTTCCGTGACAAGCTACAGTACCAATCGTCAGCTCGTCCGAATCGGTGACAAGGCGAACAAAAGTCAGACGCGTTCAGAAAAAAAAACGTTCCCCGTTGCGGCCCTGGCAAAAAAAACGGTAATAAAAACCGGCAGTGAGATGAGCAGACCAGTGGCTGGTAGCCAAATGAACTCGGTCGTTATCCTGCCGAACTCTATCCTAGAACTGGGGGGTCAAATGAGAGGAACGTTGTCATTTCTTCGAGTTGGCCGAACCGTCATAGGCGATAGCATATATTCCAGAGGTTGAGCCTTCTGTTCCCGATAAAATGCGAAAGACAAGCAAACTTGACACCTGCGCTTCCACAAGTTGCACTTGACGATAATTCTGGTCAGGTACAAGGGAATGCGGTTTCATTTGCGGTTCAGCACCCGAACTTGGGTTGCGTACTTCGCGCCAGGCCCTGAACATCGCGTAAGTGAAGAGGCCGCACTCTGGACGCGCACAGAGGCCGTTGTCGCCATCGCAGATAGCGAGGTTGCAGTATAGAACTTCGGGGCGACTCCGCGGTATGAGCTGCTTTTCCCATCTATCGAGTACGCATTTAAGCCGCTGACAGCGGTAGACACCAGTGACTGACCTTTATACTCGCCTACTACCCGATTGTTGACCGACAACACCTGAAGAGCCGGTGGCAGACTGAGACGCTGAAATTCCGCGGCGACTTAGTGAGACGTGCTTGAGGGTGAGAGCGTCGGTGCGGGTGCTTTAGAAAGACGCCCTGCAGTGCCCGTGGTGGGTAAAATCCGGCTCAACTTGGGAGACTCCGCCAATGCGGGGGAGAACATGGGAGAACAACAAGACTGAACATGCGAGGTGGCGCAGAATGCCATAAAGTCGCGCTTGGGTGTGGGAATTGGGCATTCGTGACCTACAGGGATGGGGTTGAGACGGGCCGAAGGTGCTGCGAGTTCGCTTGGGCGGCGTCCAAGCCAGTTGTGGCAAAGGTCTGGAGGCGCAACTTACGTTAGGCATTTCCTTGATGGCCGAATAACCGGCTTCTTCCTTGTGGCACAACCACCACCATCTCTCCGCACTGCGCCAGTAACAAGACCACTGTTACGGCGACAATTCCCGAGTCTCGACGAGCTGAGACGACACTGGCTCCGTCGAGCGACCAACCTAGTCCTCCTCAAAAAAGAAGTGAGAAATTCGAACAACGCAAGTCAACCGAACCAGACTGGCATTGTGGGATCCCGACTCTCGTGTTTGCCGTCATACATCCCTAGCAGGCCGTTCCTTCCCTTCCCATGATACTTATGCAGCCGAATGCGAGACTCGTGGTCTCTCTACCCAATCTTACTTGGGAGGCAAATAAGGTTTTTAGGGTCTCCCGCTCACTTTTCGATCGCCATGTCGGACGGCATCTCTGGAGGCGGTGTGTCAATCTACGCCGGCGGCCGGCCGCGCCATTGAAGTCACTCCGTGTTTAATCGCCTGGTATCCTCACGCCAGTTTTTGTACGCTTCCGTTATTTCCCCACAATCTGACTTTATTTCTCACTGCCAGCCCAGCCCAGCCTAGCGTTGAAGATGTTGGTTGCCCTTCTTTCTCGTACTTGCCAAATATCTGTGATTACACACAGGCAGGGTTGTTCTGCTCGCACAGTTAGGCTATTAACTTTGTAAAAATCGATCGACCACTGATTCTTGATTTGCCTTCAGCACATCCACCTTTGCACTATTTTTCTGTTGAATGAACAGCTTCGAACGCTTGCCGTCAGTGTTGCCAAACGTTCATTCGGACGAGAAGAGGAAGCCCGACGCTACTTCGGAAAGCCCTCTACCAGTGATACCCCTGGCCAGTGTGTAAGGACCTGCCGGAGAAGAGATGCTTCATCTTTTTCAATCCATCTCACACTGATCCCCGCGTCTGTCCGTCTGTTCTTTCTCCAATCATAACTTATTGCGTTTATCAGACCGTCGCTGATCGTTTTCTAGGATACCAGGGCGGTCATCGAGAGCGGACGTCGTCGTTATTTATCCTCTGCATGCAAGTTCATTCGCTGGGACGTCGGTGCTGACTTTGAGCGCAACGCAGGTGATTGGGAATCTGTACTCTCCAGATTCAATTTAGTTTCCATCTTCCGAGCCAACAGCTCGGCGGATCCCCGCTCGGGACGCTCTGAAATGAGCTGACACGGCAGCTCCGAGTCGTCTAATAGACATGATATCGACGGGACTCATTCATATGTACAGGGAACTTATGAAGCAACTGAAGCGCCTACAAAGTCTCTGAGTTCTTCTTCCACGTCGTCCTCACGAGATGGTATCAGCCAACAGCCGTCGACCATTCGCACAGTTACTTACAGTTGTGATTCTGGCAGAAGCAGACCCACTCCGAACTCCTGTCGCTACATACGACCGCCGGTGTGTATACTGCGAGACATGTGAACCCGGGGTCGTCTGGCGGAGATGCGTACTTACTTCGTTTGCGCGAAAATGCGTGCACCCGTACTGACGCAAACCGGACCTCCGAAGGTGTGCGCAGAAGGAATATCGGTGGCCGAGCTCCCCGTCCAAGGATGGTTGAAACGCACTGAGGGGGTGGCAGTGCTATGGGTTGATCGCCGAAATACAACCTGCTTCCGACGACCACCACAAATTTCGCACTGGCCCATCTGACTCTCTTTTGTCCAGTTTCCGGTCTATGAAGCTTTCCAGAGCTGCTGTCTAAATTTGTCGCCCGGGGTAACTCAGGTTTAGTCTCGACTCAGGGAATTTTCACGCGGAGCCCACCGGTCTGATGACTCTGCCATCGACAGGCTCGGGGTTCTTCGTCCAAATACGTCGTCGAAGACTGTCTCAAAAGCGGGCCAGCTCCTCCAGGATCCAGTTCAAGCACCGAAATACAAGGTGGATTCAGAGGATTGATTTGACATTCGCAGCCTTCAGGTCGTATTATCATCAACCCCGAGACCACGACAGATCTGCGCCCGCTCAGGATGCCCTTTATAGCTGCTCCTGGTTGAGAATCATTCCATCTGCTTCCATGTCTGCAGGTCTATCTGCCCTCCGCACGGCGTATGTCTGAATCCGAATGTTTCGCTCGCAGTTCCGCGATTCCCGGTCAACGTTCACCTTGGAGTGCGGTGGCTCTCGCACGAAAAGACCGCACAACTGCCAGTGAGGACTGCCCCACCCCTCGTCGCTCGACATTTTATCACCTTCGCGACCTTCGTGGACTTCATACTCCACATGTGGGTTGGGTTCACTATTAATATCACTCCTCGACTGGCGGCTAATCATGTTACAGACGCTCCAAAGTATGGAGTGAGGACTGAACTCAACCCCAGTTCAAACTGATCGCATTTCGAGCACCGTATCTCGCTGTCAGCCGGTCCAAGGGATATTGAAAACCGTCCCACATTTGGCTCAACCAGCTCACTCTTGTGTGGTTATCCTCCCGATTCTCCAAATAGAGGGCGGTCACGACCCAACCGACAGCTCCCATCACCAGGCTCCTTACTTGCGGACTTTCTTTTCGTCCTCAAAACATTATGTCTCCACAGTTTCCTTGCCCGGCCGCGGGCTGAAGTGTGAGTCAAGCGTAAAACAGTGGCTATTGAGCCCGTTTCCTTCCACAGAGCGCCTGAACCTCCACCCGGTTGCAAGAAATGGAGATGCCCAATGTCTTGAAAATGCTTCAACCCCATTTTTTGGGGGGCTACAACAGGGTGGGCACATTCCGGTCCGAAATCACCTTGGGTTTGTTAATCCGGCAACCACTTCTCGATACCTCCTCGTCCGTTGATCCTCTAATCTGCGGGGTCATGAAGGACGACTGCAGGACTCTATCCTGGAAACTCTGGGTGGACAGTTCCGAAGGGGCGCGAGAGAAAGGTCAAACTCACTGTCCAGCTTCGGTTGAACCCGAAGAAAGCCGCTATCGGCGACGGACGGCCGATGGCTGTGGGACCCTTCGCGCAATCTGAATTCTGCTTGCGTCTTGAGTCCAGGCGAACCGAGGGTTTTTTGCGAGGACCGTATGTACCTGAAGCACGTTCTGTGCACGTTGTAGGCGCGATAGGATATTACTCTGCCCGTAGCAATAATTTGACGGCATGTTCACTGTTATCTTCTTCTCTCTTATCCACAACGACAGGGCATAAGTATGGTACCTGTCCTCCTCTTCCTTGCTCGCAACCCTCATGCTCGCAACACCCAGAGTCCATGCGTCCCCCCCGCCCCTCGCCCCGTTAACAACAATTATTTCTCCGAAAAACCGCAATAAATCTGCCTCATCATTCGACCCGCCAAACTTCTTCTTTACCGCACCCCCGGCGCCTGTCTCTGCCCCATTAGCACTGCGCACAAAGTCGCGCTCGTCGCCGTCGTTCGCATATACCCTCGCGAAGGCGACGCCCATGCGGCCCCCGGACTCGGACGACGACGCGGACGACGATGACGCCATTTATACCGCCCGACGCCTGCGTACCCGTATTTTTGGCGGGCGTGGAAAGGCGGACACGATATCCACTGCTGCTGGCAGACGAGGTGCGGGAGAAACCGAGACAGAGCTCGACGAGCCGGTGCGTTCAAGTTCTTCGTGGGCTTTGGTTAGTCTCCTTGGGGCAGACGAGTCGCGCAACTTTCGCGCGCTCAAGATACCCTGAGGCACGAGGGTTCAAAGGAATCTGACTCTGCCTCTGGGAGGCCGGCTTTGGTCTGGTTCGCGATAAATGCACAACCGGCGTTCCTGCTCTTTGTGGGCTTTGGTTGGTCCCCTTGAGGCCGACGATAATCCGCGCCGGCGCGATTCTCGCGCGCTCAAGATACCCTGAGGCACAAAGGTTCAAGGAATCTGACTCTCTCTCTGCCCCTGGGAGACTAGTTTTGGTCAGGTCTCTCTGAATTCCACGATCTAACGCCTACTCACAGCCGCGGCACCTCCCCACCTCGCGCATCCTCCCCGCCTCCGCCCCGCTCGTTCCCCCCAGCACCCTCGAACAGCGCTTCACCCCCCTCCTTTTCGAGTTCTCCCGCCTCCTCGCCGTCGTCCCCGCCGTCTTTGGCACCCTCTACAACCTCTACCACATGTACGCGCCCCCCACCGGCCCCCACGCCCCCGCCCGCATCGACTTTTTCGTTTCCGCGCTCTGGGTGCGTCCTGTCCCCTCCCCGTGTCTTCCCTTCGTTTCATCTTGCTTTGAGCTTTTCATTTTACTTACTACTTTCCGCGACGCACACAGGCAATCCTGACAGGCTACCAATGCCTCGCCCTCACGACAGGCCTCCTCACGCGCTGGCGCGTCTACTACCCGCCCCTCCCCACGCTCATCCGCCTCCTCGCCCTCCAGGCCATCTGCTGGCCCGCCACGCACCTCAGCCTCACGCTCCTCAACCACGCGCGCCGCCCCGTCGTCGTGTGGGCCGCCATCGGGAGCACGACGTGCGCGAGCCGGAGCGTGCAGATTTGGGTGACGAGTAATTTGTGGTGGGAGCCGCGGGAGCGGGGCGAGCGCGAGGGGAATGGGAATGGGGCGGTGAATGGGAATGGGGGTGGGAGTGGGGGGAAGACGGGGCCGGCGGGGGGCTGGCGCCGCTTTGGAGGGAGGTGGGGCGGGCGCCGGTGGGACTGGCGCGCGGTCGCCGTGCAGTGTATGCTCCCTGCGGGCGTGCTCTACTTTGTCATGGCCTGGGCGGAGCAGCTGCGCAGGGAGTGGGCGGGGTGTTGAGGGGTGCGTGGGGTGGGATGGTGAGGTGGGTGGACAGTGCGCGCGTTCACCACAAAAATCGCAGCTATCTTTATTACACACTCTCCGTCTTATGGGTTCCTAGCTTACTACCTGAATCAGCCTTAGATATTATCTGCTTGCTTGCCTTGCTTGTATGTACCACCACAACCACCACCGACTTCGTTATATCGTAAAGAGTCCAGTTTTTTTGGTTATACTGTAGTACTGGTCCAATTTGAATTCAAAGTCAAGTCTTCACCTCGAGAACGCGGCACGAAGCAAATATCAGTTCGAGATTCATCTTGACGTTCGATATTCTACATTTCACCCTCTTGCACAGAATATTGAACGGGCAAACAATTATGCGAGGTTTTCTTCATTGTAGCGTCTACTCAAACGAGAGTACAGCTGATGAAAAGCTGAGGAGGACCAAACCTCACCATACACCACTCATCCTCGCAGCCGCTTTTAGGAATTTTTCACGTTCACCCTCAGAAGAAAGTAGCGCGCTGTATTCCCAGTGACAGTGTTGTAGCACCAAGGGCGATGGCGAAGTGAGACTCGAACGGCAATCCAGCCTGTTCGGCGCTCAGCATCCAGCAGTCGCAGGGGAATTGGCGTCGATGCTGCTGCCACTGTATACCGAGGAACCTCAGCGAATACCGACTCGCTTTGCTGCGATGGCAATCGTGATCAGGACCACGTCCAGAATTATTGAAGCATACAGTAGCATGTCGTACCCTAATTTTATGTCGTGCCACAAGATGATACGGGGTCACCCTTCAGTGTGTCTTTGCCGCCTTCTTCAACGCCCGTCTCCGAATATCCTTGTGCAGGCGGTGCGTGTACCATATGTACAGGCTCGGGAGCCCGACCGCGTTGAGCACGTACTCCATGAGCGAGTGCGACCAGAACGGGGTGCTGGTTCCCGGGCGCCCGCCGTACGCCGCTCCGCACGGGAGGCCAATTTTGTTCAGCACGGCGCGCACGTATGCCTTGGGCTGCGGGATCAGGGCGGAGGCGCGTCGGATTTTGGAGAGCTTCGAGACCTGGTGGTGGTTCCATTATCAGCGAGGCAAGGAAAGGGAGGAGGGGAAGGGACGCACGACAAAGTAGGTGTTGACGTGCTCGACGACGATATTGTGCGCGCGGATCTCCTCTGCGAGCGCGCTAGTGAATGTTGCGAGGAAGGCCTTCGTGCCCGAGTACGTCGCGAGCATGGGGGAAGGGATAGCGCCGGCGAATGAGCCGATGTTGAGTATCAGCCCGCCACTCCTGCACCGGGGGATCAGCGTGAGTCTGACAGTCAACGAGCTACCCACCGTCGAATCATCCCTGGCAGTACGGCGTATGTGACCCGCAGCGTGGCGCCGACGTTGATCTTCACAATGTCCTCCATCTCCGCGAGGGGGGTGTCGACCAGGTAGGCGGGCATCGCGTGTGATTTGCCGACGTTGTTGACTGGAAACTTTGTTAGACGTCGTCGTGCTGCGATACTGGATTATCGCACCAAGCACTCCGATATCCAGAGCTTCCAGTTCCGTGGTGAGCGCCTCATACGAGCGCTCGTCCGCGGCAGCAAAGTCGATCGTGTGCACCGCCGTCTTGACGTCGGGGTACTTGGTGCCTATATCACCGTCAGTAAATTCAAGATATTTCTCCTGAGGCACGCACTGATTTCTTCGCCGACCGCATTGAGCAAGGACGTCGTACGTGCAACGAGAAGCACGTTGAACCCGCGACCCGCAAGCTGCAGCGCGAACTCTTTCCCAATCCCGTCCGACGCGCCAGTCACCACAGCCCACGCGTCTTTTTTCGCTCCAAAGGTTTTCAGCTGCAGAGGGTATTCATTATTGCGTGTTTCAGGTGCAGAGTTTACGCACGCTGGCCCCCGGGAGAACGAAAGTTTGAAGGAAGACCGAGACGAATTTGAACGCGAAACGGGTCGCGGTGAAAGCTCCCAGTGCGACGAAGGCAGTCAAGACTGTCGATGGGATGAGTGTAGGTTCGTTGGACGCTTGGATAGCCCACCAAACGGGTGCAGGGACAAATCCTTTACAGCGTCCATTGTGGTCAGAAGACGGCGAGATGGCTGTGCAATGATTTGCCTCTTGCCATGAACCAAGTTTCTTGCAACTTTGCTGGAACTGCCCTTGTACGCGACAATAGGCAATTCGTTCGCTCGCATTGAACGAGCAAGTCCAATATATGAACCAGAGGCCGGCCTGCAGTCCTGACAGCTACCACGGATGCGGAACCCTGTTCTCGTCTACACCGTATCAGATATCTAATGGCCGCGAGAGGGCATACCAAGTAGCTCCTCGTCTTGCTCTGTCTTCCTGCCGGGTTCAAAAACTCTCGTTCCCTGCCTTTGAATCAAGAAAGTAACAACTGCCCCCAAATTGGCTCGACTTTTCCTCAAAATTTCTCGTTGTCGCTCTGGCTGTACCTGGCGCTCTGCAGTCAAGGCAGCGAAAACCCCACCTCCATCCAGCCCACAGAAAGCCCCCGCAATATCGACTGACCCGCGGATCCAAATATGCCCCCGTCGACGGTCTCAGACAATTCCCCCCTGTTCCACCTCTGGCTCCTCCCGCTCCGCACGCTCTCCTCGCCTCTCCTCTCTTCGGTCTTGCTGTCTTGCTTGCCATAGTCATCGTTGTGTCATCGCTCTGGTTTGCCGTTACTCGAATCTCTCAAAGACTGCAAGAGCGTCGGGCCCATCGTTCTGACGTCGAGGTATGCATCGGCTTCTCGCCACTGCTGTTGCGATCCATGGCTGACATCTCCCTCTTCAGAACGGCTCTGGCACCGTTTCTCCCGTCGTCGACGTCAAGGCCAAGGTCGTCGTGTCCAAGGTACGTTCCCGCTCGTCGCTGCCATGTTCCTTATCCTAACTTATCCTCGCTTTAGACCCCCGCCGCGATCCTCCTCGCCGCTCGACTTGAAATCCAGAAAGTCGAGGTATGTTTCACACCGTTTCTCCTTTTTACTTCGACGCTGACGATTCCCCCAGAGCAAAATCGACATGCACAAGTGCGTTGCAATGTTGCACGGACGGGTATATGCGAAGGTGTGCTCTTTCCTTCCCTCGCCTTTGAAGCTCATCATCTGACATTCTCCAAGAAGGTCCCCGCGCCTGTTCCCGTCGCTGCAATGGTTCCTGCCATCAAAAGGTTCCTCGCCGTCCACGGCCAGCAGCAGCATACTCCCACCCGTGTCGGTGCACAGAAGAAGCGCAGTCTTCCCGGCCCCTCATCCTTGCGTGTCGTCACCAACGCCGTCGATGAGCTCAAATGCGCCTCCATCGCCGCCCCCGCCGTTGCCGAAACTCTCCCCGTCGCCACCACCGTCGTCACTCGCACCAAGACCCGGAGCCCCAAGGGCCCCCGGGCCCTCCTTCTCGCCGCCCTCGCCAACGGCTATGAGAGCGACAGCGACTCCGACTCGGAGTACGACCAAGAGAGCAACGTCAGCGCGGCGTCCCTCACCTTCATCTACGATGCGATTCGTGGCGTCTGGACCACGGCAATCCCCTCCGCGCCCGACATCGGCAGCCCCGCGCCCATCAGCGCAGTTGTCGAATCCGCCTCCGTCGTCAGCGTCAGTGTCCTCGACACCGCAGCCCCGGCCCCAGCACCCGCACGCCCGCTCGTCGACTCGCGACTGCGTAACCTCCGACTCGCGGCGAAGCTTAGAAAGCAGGGTGGGAGTACGACGCCAGCAGTGGGCAAGCATGACTCGAACCGCAAGTCCGTGGCGCTCGAGGACAAGGAGAATATGGCCGCGGTGCAGATATAACCCGCAGAACACCGACCCGGCGCCCGCAACGCTCTCCCATTTCTCTCATATCAATTTCGACTCTCTCTCTCGCGCGCACGCAGGTCGACGCCTAATGCCCCGATATGTTTCTTCGTCTCTCTCTCTCTCTCTGGGGTCTGTGGTTCTCTTGGTCTCCTTTGTCTACCCCACAAATACCTATTATCCACAAATACCTATCCTCCACAATACCTAGACTCCAGGACTGATCACCCTGGCGCCTCAATACCTACCTCGCTATCTCCTCCTTGACATGGTCTGGTACCTTCTGTAATACCGACGTCCAGCGCTCGGCCTCCGTCTTCGTCTTTGTTTTCTGCTGTACCTAGCACTTTTTGTTTTGTTCTGTTCCCCTTCTTTGTATATCGCTAATGAAATCCACCCTGCTTTTTTCTCGTTTCTTTCTGACTGCGGATCTTCTACACCGCCACCTGGCCCTTCTCTGTCCCAACTTGAACATCACTTTTTGTTCCCGCGCTCTAGCCTCTATAGGCCTTGCAAACTTGGCCGTTTGAACTCTATATAGCCCTCGATTATCCGCTACCGACCAAGCCGTCACCTTCCTTCAAGTAAGATATGTAATTCAGCAATGTAATAGGCGACGTCAACCCCTCAACTTGCCCTGAACACTGTCTCCCTGATCGTCCTTGAGTATTATTGATCTCTGACCTTTTCGGCTTCCTCCAGACGCCCTCATGTCGGAAGCCGAAGACCCCAAGTGCAAGTATTGCTCTATTCGTCTTGTTTTCGAACGCTCAAACACACCGCAGCGAAAACCCCAGGTTGGGAGCCTTTAATACTTGAAGACAAGCCTTCATGGGTCCTCCCGAGTCCCTTCGAGGCATACGCTCCAGGCTTATATTATGGTTGCGACTGGGGGCCTCAGCCCGTAACTGTATGTCGTCCAAGATCACTTGACTCATCAAGCACTCAACATGGACGCAGCTATCTGAGCAAGGCATGAACGCGCTGTCCTGGACGCTTAGGAGCAAGCCCGAGTGGCAGCGCAAGGCCGCCGATCCGGAGATCAGGGGCAAGTGGCGAGCAGAAGCGGTGGAGCAGCTCGAGGCGGCGGACGCGTCGGAGGAGACGTCGCTCGATGAATGTCTGATGTCGCACAAGATGGTGCGGGTTTTTCGACTCTGATGCCGAAGTACTCAATCCAGTTACACAGGTGGACTACGTGCTGGCTGAGCTTGCTGATTACGCCAAAATTGCGGACGATGAAAACGGGATCGAGGTAAGTACGATTCGCTGTCCTCTACCTCCACAAATGACCTGGATTCCCCCAAGCGTGCGTGCTTTGAGGCGATATGGTACTCGGACAGACTGCTCGCGGATGATCTTGTCCAGCAGCTCAAGAGTGCAGCAAAGGCCCTCGAAGCCGTTCCTGAAGCCGAGAAGGACTGGCACCCCGGCTCGAACGGCCAGGTCCTCGACCTCGTTCACCCCTCCCTGTACTGCGTGGTATACGGCCGCACCCACGCCTACCTTCCCGGCGAGCCCCGCACCCCGTCCAACTTCCTGCCTGTGTGCGCACCAGACATCATGGACGAAGACAAAGCAGAGTGGACGTCTCCCGACTTCTGCTGGCTCCCATCCGATTTCACCATCGCCTCGGACGGGATCGTCAAACTCGCCTCTGGATACATCAACAACTTGCACCCCGTCGGACACGCGCCGCTGTACCGCGTCATCGAGGAGGTGCTCACCGGCTTCGTCCCGATGTTCGAGCGCGTGCTGGGAGACGCGAATCGCGAGGGCGGGCGGAAACCGTTTTCGGACAGCGGGCGCTTGGAGGAGATTGTGTGCATTTGGGGGCCTGATGGACAGCCGCAGCCTGAGGGGGAGCCCGGCAGCGACGACGACGAGGATGAGTGGTATGAGAAGTTCTACGCGACGGTGGACAAGGTGTTGCCGGAGGCGAACGAGTATGCGGGGCGGCTGTTGGAGGGGTTCAAGCCGGTGGATCTGCGGGGGAGAACTGTGCAGTGCATCATCAAGCTTGCGAATATCCACCTGACGCCTGAGAAGCCGGAGTATGCGGGGGGGAGCTGGCATGTCGAAGGTGTGTGTGAGCTGCCTTGCTGGGGTTCTAGCGCTCATCGCGCACAGGCATGATGAACGAGAGCATCGTCGCTTCTGGTATCTATGTGAGCAGTTCCACCTAGCTACCACAGGCCGCGCTGACGCACGCACTAGTACTACGACGAAGAGAACATCACCGAGTCCACCCTCTCGTTCCGCGTCCCAATAGCCGAGCCGCACTACCACATGCAGGACGACTCAGACTGCATGGCGACATTGTACGGCATGTCGCGCGAGGACGACTGCGTGCAGGACATCGGCGCCGTCGTCACGAAGGCAGGGCGCGCGCTCGCCTGGCCCAACCTCTTCCAGCACCGTGTCTCCGAGTTCGCGCTCGTGGACCGCACCAAGCCGGGGCACCGCAAGATCCTCGCGGTCTTCCTCGTCGACCCGACCAAGGACCGGATCGTGTCGACGACGGATGTGCCACCGCAGCAGGCGCCGTGGGCGGCCGAGGCGTTTGCGGAGGCGTGTAAGGTGCCTGGGTCGGTGCTCGGAGAGTTGCCGCAGGAGCTGAGGGATTTGGTGCGGGAGCAGTTCCCTGAGACGGTTATGAGCTTGAAGGAGGCGGAGACGTATAGGCTGAAGCTGATGAAGGAGCGGACGGCGTT
Organism: Mycena filopes; assembly: GCA_029281495.1. Lineage (NCBI taxonomy): Eukaryota > Fungi > Basidiomycota > Agaricomycetes > Agaricales > Mycenaceae > Mycena > Mycena filopes. The sequence continues at coordinate 1,754,629 of JARIHR010000002.1, read as the reverse complement.
CGTGAAGGGACATACGGAAAAAGCGTACAAGAAACCGTTTAATATGTGCGAGCATTAGGCACTATTTATTGTGTTCGCGCTTGTCCTCCTACTCTACTCCTACGATCCGGCGCACGGGCTACAATCCACTTTCCACTTCTCCACCCTCGGGCTCTAATTTCATGCTCGCATCGCAACCAGCGATCCGATTCATCATGATGGCCTGGGGAAGTCCGAATTGAGTGGGAGAGAAAGAGACCCTCAAGGAGGAGAGCCCTCGTTGAATTCACATGAACCTGGGATTGGGTATCGCTATGCATGTATTATGTGGAACAAGACGGGATTGAAGGTACTCTCTGCAGTAGTAGTCTGGTGGGTCTCCAGCGCGCCCTGAAACTTAAATAACAAAGGCCACGGCCTATTGAACTCGGAGCGCCTGAACCAGGGAGACTTCAATTGATCTCATAAATAAACAAAGGACAGTTAATCGATCTCGATACAAGCACACAAAGACTTTCCTTCACAATCACGTCCAACGATCCGATAAGCCCCTCTCCGTATACGCGATATTTCCCTCCCCGGGCGCGTACACCGGCGGCGGCGGAGGCGGCACGTAGCGCAAATCAAGGACCAGTCCGGCCGCGACCTCCGGCTGCAGCAGGGGGACGATATCCTCCTGCATCGCGCGGTCGAACTCAAACCGCGCGTACTCGATGCGTGGGGCCCGCAGCTGGAGGAAGTTCAGGACGGTGGCGTCGGTGAGGCCGCGGAAGCGCGTGAAGGTGACGCGGCGGAGGTGGGGGCAGACTGGGGGGAGCCTGGTGGGTATGAGCATGAGCTCGGACCAGAGCTTGGTCGTGTGGACGGCGTCGAACGGGGGCGCGCGCTCGCCGCGGCGGAGGTAGCGCTGGTGGATGCAGAGCTCGCGCAGGGCGGGCACGAGGCGGAGGCAGTCGAGGAGGAAGGCGCTCGACGTCGGGACGTTCAGGGCGAGGCGCTGGAGGGTATTGTTGGGGGTTAGCAGGGGTGTGAACGGAAACGCGGTCGTGCGGAGCTGGCTGCCTTCATACTCCAGGGACTCCAGCCGTGGGACCTCCAGGTGCGTGAAGAAGTCATCGGCGTCGTCCCAGTAGTCGATAACGGAGAGCTGCGAGAGGTGGTCCATGCGGCAGGGAGATGGGGGTGGGTCTTGGTTTCGGTCGCCGTGAGTGTTGGCGATTGGGACGACGCATGTGGCGAGGAATGGGCAGGCCCGCAGAATGTCGAGCATGGCGCCGGATGAGATGTAGGTCCTTGCCTGGGTGAGTGTTGGCCCGGGAGCCCGCCCGTACCAGAGGTGGCGAAGGCGCGAGAACGGAGACGGGGATGGTATTCCCGTGAGACTCGCCACACTGCGTAGAGCGGGAGCCTGAAAGAGCGCGTCGATGTTCCAGCCCAGCCCGCCGGTGGGCTCTTTGTCAAAGTCGAGGATTATCGTCTCCAGAATCGGAAGATCTGCGGTCGAGAGGAGCGCCAGCGGTTGGGCGGATAAGTAGGACCACAGTTTGAATCTCATTCGCTTCCAGCGGGGCGAATAAGGGATGAGCGTGCCCAGGAGCATCGACACGTCGGTGGGCGTGTCGTGGGAGCTGACAAGAGAAATCGAAAGAGGGAGGGCGCCGGAGCGGGATAGCCACAGCTGCACCGCGTCGCAGAGGTGTCTGCGTTGGGTTCGCCGGTCGACGATATGTAGCGAAGCCCAGAGACGAGGCGTGGATCGCGCGAGACCTTTCCACGCCCGAGACACGCGGCAGAGTACGAGCGGAGACTCTGCGTTGCTGATGAGGGCATTTCGATCGGATGGCAGGGACGCTACGAATATCTCTGCCAGTACGTCTTCGGGGAGCCTTCGAACGGGCGAGACCAGAGCAAGGTGAGCGTCTATAAAGGCGCTTAGCCGGTCGCGTTTGACTGCAAGCTCGTTCACCAGTGTTTCGAGCCGATGGATTTCGCCAGCGATTTTGGCCACCTCCGCTTGAGGACCGACGAGGAGGTCGCGAATGCGCTGGCAGTCGGCGTCAGAGGGGACAGCGTTGGTGAAAAGCAGGTCCTTGAATGGTGTTTCCATTCAAATTTTGCTCCAGTTCACGATGTGGTGGTCGTGGTCAAAAGGCAAGCGCGGAACCCGCAGGGAACAGAATATATTTCGACGCTGTATTTTTTTCCTGCGAGAATTAACGTTCCCCGTCGACCATGTCTGACTTTCTGGCATCCTCACCTTAAATTCTCACCTTTTATTGCACCTTTTCGCGCGACGGGCGCCTATTTGGGCGCTTACGCCTTTGCGGCTATACGCGGCCTCTTGCACGCAGCGCTGATGCAAACGTTCGAGGCACTGGCCGAGCTTGTCTCTTCTCCATTAACAGGCCACCTTACAGACCGCCTCTAACCACCATGGCCTCCAAACTGTACAACAAACGGCTCCGCGGATGGCTCAGCTACGCATTTGCTAGGTGCTGCACCAACGAACATCTGCGCTGACGCGTCAATTCTAATGCTTGAACGCCAGCGAGGTCTTTGTTATCGTATCCCTGACCCTATTCCTCCCTATATGCTTGGAACAATTCGCGCGCGACAATGGCTACCTGCTCCCGGACCGGATCGAGCCCTGTACTGCGCCTGCGCCTGCTGGATCTGACCTGGCGCCTGTAGAGTCGACTGGGCGCTGCGTCGTGAAGATTGGCTGGCTTTGGATCGATACCGCAAGCTTCAGGTCGGCTGGGTTTTGGTTTCTCCAAAACAAGTACCTCTTGTCTAAAACGCACGCACAGTTTATATGTCTACTCAATATCCGTCGCACTTCAAGCACTCACTGTAATTTCGATGGGAGGGATCGCTGACCACCGTGTGTATCTCCTCGCTTTGTTTCTCTGTGGCTCACTCCTTTTGTCGAAGCTCCGCACCGGAAACTCCTCCTCGTAACCTTCGGCCTAGTCGGCGCCCTCGCCGCGACCATGTTCCTGCTCCTCCCCTCCACCTCCCCAGTCTGGTTCCTCTCCGCCCTCCTCGCAAGCATCGCAAACGTCGGCTTCGGCGCCTCCGTCGTCGCCATGAACTCCTATCTTCCCGCCCTCGCCAAGGACGCGCCGGAGGTCGTCGAAACACGGGAGGAACTCGAGGACTACGACGACACAGAGGACGACGACGGCGCCCGTGCGCCCGCGAGCCAGGACGTGGACGCCCCCCTAATCGCACGCCCCCCGCCGTCAGAGGCGCGCGCAGCCCTACACGCGAAATACGACGCCGAGCTCTCACGCGCCACCGCGCGCATCTCCGCGCTCGGCATCGCGCTCGGGTACGGCGCGGGCATCGCCCTCCTTGCCATCGCGCTCGTCCCCGTCACGCGCCTCAACGGCTCGACGTGGTCGCTCCGGCTCGCGATCGGACTGAGCGGGATCTGGTGGGCCGTGTTCACGCTCCCGGCGGCGCTGTGGCTGCCCGGGGGTGCGGGTGCGGGTGCGGGCGGTGGGGGCGAGGGTGGGGAAGGCAAGTGGAGTGCGGGGCGCGAGATTGCGGCGGCGTGGAAGCGCCTCGGGGGGATGCTGCACCCGCGCGAGATCAAGCGCCTGCGAAACACGTTCAAGTACCTCGCCGCGTGGTTCCTCCTCTCCGACGGTATACCCTCTCCCCCCATTTTCTTTTCGCTCACTAATTATTGGTGCTCAGGGTTCACCACTATCACCTCCACCGCGGTCCTCTTCGGCAAGACGACGCTGCACATGGAGCCCTCCTCGCTCATCGTCATCGGCGTACTCACCCCGCTCGCGGGCATCCTCGGCTCGCTCCTCTGGCCGCGCCTCCAGCGCCGCTTCGGTTGGTCGAACCTGCGGGTGCTCATCACGCTCGTCGTCCTCGCCTCCGCGATCCCCGCGTACGGCTGCCTCGGGTTCCTGCCCGTGTTCCGGCGCGGGGACGTCAAATTCGGGGGGCTGACGACGCAGGGGGAGATGTTTGGGCTGGCGCTGTATTTCGGTGGGTCTTCCTTGTGGAAATACATGATGAGGGCGAACGGGTGCTGATGGGACGGATAGGCTCGATCTACGGCGCGTTCCAGAGCTTTGCGCGCGCGTTTTACGCGGAGCTGCTCCCGCCTGGGGAGGAGGCGCGCTGGTATGGCTTGTTCTCCATCACTGACAAGGTACTGTCCTTTCCTCCTTCTTTCCTCGATCGTCACCACCAACTCACTACAAACACAGTCCTCCTCCTTCGTGGGCCCGCTCATCGTCGGCCTGATTGCGGACGCGACGGGCAACATCCGTTACGCGTTCTTCTTCCTCGTGTTCATGATCTGGGCGGCGGTCCCCGTGCTCATGAGCGTGGATGTGGAGCGGGGGAGGAAGGATGCGCGGGGGTATGTGTATGCGTCGTAAGCAAGTGCACGGGATGGATGATTTGTATAGTATTGTACATATTGTATGAGTATTAGAAGTTTGGAATGCTAGCCCTTCACTTCATCGAGCCACCGCCGGTCTGTGAGAGCGTTGTGAGTGGTGACTGGGGAACGGGGATGCCTGCTAACCTGCTCGAGATGAACGTCGATCACGTTTTGTCCGCCCAGAACGTCGCTCTCTTCCATCTCGAGCTGAGTATGGCGTCAATGGAGGAAGGTGTTAGGCACCAGCCGCGTATGTACATACCGATAACGGTGTGTCGTCCGCCTGCACCCGCTGACCGTTGTAGGTGAAGCGCAGCAAAGCTGTCGGTCGATGTGAAGTCAATTTACTGAGCAGAGTTGGGACGCAGACGCACCGAGCTCGTAGTGGAACTGCTGGGCGAAGCGCGCCATGGCCGCGCCAAGGGCTCTGGTGGGCTGCTGGTCAAAGGTCGCGCCTGTCAATGAGCAGCGCGTAAATCAATTCTGTGTTCCGTTCAGCAGGAAGTGAAGATCCGCACACTGCGCGTTGAAGTGTATCTGGATCCGGACGCGGCCTGGGGCGGGGGGTTGCGCCAGTGTCGTTGTCGTTGGCGCCTTTTTTTTGAAGAAAAGTTCTGAGTGTGTGCGTGGTGGGGATGAAGGAAATGAAAGGCAAGGAAGAGGGTCGCGGGCACAGTTCTTCTTCTTTCGCGGGAATTTATATGACATGGGTAGGGTGAAGGCTAAATACGCCTCGTGGGAGATGATCATGCAGGGGAGGAAGGAACAAGATTCTTTACAGCATTTCACAAGTAAGTGGCTCAGCGCGATCGCGGTGCGGCCGTGGGCGGGGGAACGTCGCCCACTCAAGAGAAGGCGGGACGCTGGTATGAGCTAGGAGGACGAGCGCGCACCCAAGGTATTTCGGCGCCGAAGAAAAGGGAATAGAATCTGAGAAGATGGCATTGAGAAAGGAAGGAAGGAATGGAAGCAGCACACGCACGATTTGACTCATGTCGTCGATGCCCAATTTAGGAAAGCTCGATGCCCGATCTGGGCAGGTATGCAGGTGGGTGGATTTGGATACGGACGCGGACGCTGCGCTGTTGCTGTTGTGGACGCCATCCTGTCTGAGAGGGGTGGGGGTGGGCAAGGAAGCTGAGGGCGAAGTTGAGTAGGTGGGCGCGGGCCCGGGCGCAGCAGTGCTTTCTTCTTCTTCTGTCGCGACATATCTCAAGGTTAATTTACCGTACGCCTCGTCGAGATGGCCATGCATAGAAAGGAAATGGAAATGGGGGGGAAGAAGACTAGTACATGATTGATAAGTAGCTCAGCGCAATACACCTGTGAAGAATGGCGGTGAGCTCGAGTCGTGGATGGCCGACGTGATAGTACTCACTACGGCCGGCGTCAAGAGAAGGTGCAGGGGGGATGGGGTCAGGATGAGGATGAGGCGCCACCGAGTTGCTCCAGGCTGGCGAAAGAGAAAGAAAACACAGGGGGTAGGATCAGAGAATGAATGGCAGGGGAAGCAGTAGCGCAGCGCGACGCACAAGCAGTCTATTTGATCCATGTCTTCGATGCCCAAGCTGTGAACGCGGGGCGACGTGAGGTGAGATCGACACGCATGTGGGGAGGGGAGACGCGACGCACCCTGCAGGTGTGTCCTCCTTGTTGATTCGCTGGCCCTCGTATACGAATTTGAAGGTGCCTGGACGGTAGGGCAGATAAGGAAAGATGCGAATGCACGAAGGAAGGGAGACGACTACTCGCCAGATTCCTTCCCAAATCGTTGCTGCGGCGGACGCAGGCGGCAGATTAGCGAGGAGACGCGTCAAAGGAAGGTGGGTATGTACATACTTCGGCTGCTTGGAAGATTTTGGCGAATTTGGTGTTTGCTTTTACTTTTACTGTTATTTCTGTAACAACAGCTCTGCGTCAGGGACTCGTGCAATTCGCGGGAGGGGAGATGGCGGGCGCCAGTGGGACAGGAATAGGAGATAGGCGACTGACGATTTCCCTCATAGGAGATGTTCAGGTTCAGCTTGGGTTTGACGTCCTCTGGTTCCTGCGACATGGTTGAGCTTCGCGCGTTTGTGGTGGTGGTGGTGGTGGTGTGGAGGAGAAAGTGGCGAGTCACGAGTCGCTGTCACGCTCACGTGCTGATCTCACGACGCGTTTCGGCTAATTCATGCCGCGCCGCCGCTTCGACTGCAACTTCCTCCATCGAAATCTACGGCGATTCGGAAACGTTCTCCTGCAACGCTGGTTTCTCTCTATGTCTCGCACTCAGTCACCTCACTGCCGGCGAAGTCACGCTTAGCGCACACAAGGTGCCAATTCAAGTTTGCTGATCTTTGGAGGTCGATATATCTTCCTCCCTCCAACGTTTTATCTGAGTGAGTTTGTCATCCACGCAGCTTCACCTTGATTAAAGCTGATTCAAGGTTACCGTAGTCTCTCGTACTGTGTCGTACACGGACGCTAGAACACCCGTACTTCACTCCGCCAACATCAAGCAAGGGCAGCGTTGTCCGGCCTCTGTGAGGCCCGCCTTCAATTCCACTGAAGACCGTCGCATCCGTCTGACAGCTCATCATACCTCTCCTAATTTCCATCCAAACGAAGGGTTTAGTGCGGGGAAACCAAAACGGTAGGAGGCCAGCCTATAGGTTGGGTGCTCAAAGCAAGCAAGTCTCTCTGGGCCCTAAGTTCTTCCTCCCGCCTCTAGAATGACTCCGTGCTAGTTACCCGGGTCCAGCATTCACGGCGTCTTCAAACCGTCGCGACTTGCGATCCCTGCCGACCCCAAGCTTGTCTCCGATCTTACCCCACCTCGCCGACTTCAAGGGTTGCGCGGTCCGGGCCTTCCAATTTAATTCCACTCAAGAGTCAAGGCGCACGCAGACGGTCTGACTGTTCCGCTCACCCAGCGTTCCTCGAGCCCGGCCGCGTCGTTCCTTCGCCGTTATACCCCACTCCGCGAAATCAAAATCGGCGACCACTTGAATCTAATCTTATAAGTTATTCCCTATCATTTCTCCAAATAACTAAAGTTTTCCACCATCTGAACGTCGCGTCCCGCTGTCGGCCTAGACTCCCTCAGTCCCTGATTTTGTTCGGCGACGCGGGCGGGAACACGTTACTGTTACAGCTATCCAGATTGTCGTCCTGGCTGCAGTTTCGCAGTCATCACAGTCTTGATGCTTTCGACGCAGTTTGACTTCGAGATTGCATCCCGCAGGCAATTTTTTCCTCGTCCACCGTTGAACACGAACCAAGATGGAGGTGCGAGATCTCTGTTGTGGCGGTCTGTCTAAGAGACTAACTGATTTAGCAGACTACTCATACTCAAGCTACCTAGTACCTCAAGCACACGCACACCGCATCCCGCCCGCCTCCAGGCCGTAGTCTGGTGTTTCATCATCAGGATGCCAGCACCACCAATTTAATCGCGGGAATACGGATGATTTACGAGCGAATTTAAGCGTGCTTGCCCAGCCTAATTGTTCAGTGCTATGGGATTTGCTCAAAGACGAGAGAATGTCGAGTCATACCGAGAGGATACCTGCGAGTCCAGCGGGCGAGTTTCCCGAAATAGGGTGCGGGAGGTTATTTGTATTGCTGTGTGTATAAGCGGCGTTTCGGCACACTGATACACGTCACTTGCGCGTCGCGCGGCGGGACCTCGATTTCCGGGGCACATCGGAAAAAGGCAAGACTTGGCGGGCGTCGAGTCATCCCCGGCTGCGGTTTGAATCGATGCTGAGTGCTGATCGATAGTCGGTCCGGGGACTCGTCCTCACTTTTACTAAGCTCGGCGGCAAAAAACATTCGGCGGCGACATGTCTCAATTTAAACTCGATTTAAACGCACAAAACTCGGCGGCGGTGTGTCCGAAACACTCCCAGGAAGCCAGAGGAAAAACCAGGAAACTGGGAGCCACTCGCGAATGTGGATTCAAGGGTCGAAAAGCACTGGTCGGCAAAACGGCGGTTCTACTTTGTGTTGTGGATGACACACGAAAAAGCTATCCGCATTCCCGACCTTTCGGGATAATGAAGTGATCGAATCAGTCAGACCCAAAAAAGGGGGGTTTGGCTTGCCGCGCGGTCAGTCAGCCGAAAGGAGCGCGGCTGTATTTAACCGCGCGCCCTTTGCTCCTTCCACTCCACCCTCCCCCCACCTCCTCCTCCTCCTTCCCCGCCACCATGAACTCCTCCTCCCTCGACCCGCAGAACCAAAATTCCCGAGCCCCCTCGCCGACGCTGCGGGGCTCTGACTCCTTGGAGCCGATAAAGAACAAGGAGAAGCAAGAGCAGGAGCAGGAGAAGGGCGGCCACGTCAACGAGGACGGGATCGTCTACCCGGAAGGCCTCAAATTATTCCTCATCACCCTCGCCTTATGTCTCTCCGTCTTCCTCGTGGCCCTCGTGCGTCTCCTCCTCATTTCACCGTCAATAACCCGCTAATTCTTTGACTTTCATAGGATAACACTATCATAGGTGAGACTTCATTCATTACATCGCTCAACGCGAAACTCGAGCTGACCTCGGAAAAACAGCAACTGCCATCCCGAAAATAACGGACCAGTTTAACAGCCTCGACGATGTCGGTTGGTATGGCTCTGCGTAAGTTCTTCCTGTCCACGAAGGCGTTCACATCGCTCACACCTCCCGCCTCACAGCTACCTCCTCACGACAGCCGCGTTCCAACTACTGTTCGGGAAATTCTATTCCTTCCTGTCTATCAAATGGGTGTGTTTTCGCCGGCAGTTTGTTCCAAACTTGCTATTTGATACTCATATAATTCACCTACCCCAGGTCTACGTTACCGCCATCTCAATATTCGAACTCGGATCTCTCATCTGTGGCGTCGCCCCCAACTCTACCGCGCTCATCGTGGGCCGCGCCATCGCCGGCCTCGGCAGCGCTGGTATTTTCTCCGGGGCCCTCATCATTGTCGCCAATGCCGTGCCACTGGGAAAGCGACCAATGTATACCGGCCTCATAGGAGCTATGTACGGTATCGCGAGTGTCGCGGGCCCGCTCATGGGAGGTGTGTTCACGGACAAGGTCACCTGGCGTTGGTGTTTCTACGTACGTCTCCTCTCTTCATCCATCCACCTCTTCTAAAGTTAAACCTTCGTTCAAGATTAACCTGCCCATCGGCGCCGTCACGCTCATCGTCATCGTCCTCTTCTTCACCGCCCCGGGCACGCGCTCGACGACGGAGATGACTCTTGGCGAGCGCATCCAGCAGTTCGACCCCTGGGGCACGATCATTTTCGTCCCCTCCATCATCTGCCTGCTCCTCGCGCTGCAGTGGGGCGGGTCCAAGTACCCCTGGAGCGACGGCCGCATCATCGCGCTCTTTGTGCTCTTTGGCGTCTTCATCTCGGTTTTCATCGGCATTCAGATTTGGAAGCAGGTTCGTTTGTTGCCCTTGTTTTGTTGTCGATCGCAATTTATTAACCTACTTTTTTTCTTCTATAGGACATGGCGACTGTGCCGCCGAGAATTTTGAAACAGCGCAGCATATTGGCCGGCTCGTTCTTCTCGCTCTCCCTCGGCTCCTCCTTCTTCATCCTCGTATACTTCGTGAGTCGCTCGGCTACCCTCTTTTGGTTGAATTTAACTAATCACCGTCGCATCAGCTCCCCATCTGGTTCCAAGCAATCAAAGGCGTCTCCGCCGTCAAATCCGGAATCGACAACCTCCCCATGATCCTCTCCCTCGTCGTCGCCTCGCTCATCGCGGGCGGGGTCATCACCGCCATCGGGTACTACACCCCGTTCATGATCCTCGCCTCGATCCTCATGGGCGTCGGCGCCGGGCTCATCTCCACCTTTGACATTGGGACGGGGCACGCGCATTGGATTGGGTTCCAGGTTATTTATGGGCTGGGGGTGGGCTTTGGGATGCAGCAGCCGGTTATGGCGGCGCAGACTGTGTTGAGTTTGAAGGATATACCGACGGGGACGAGTTTGATTATGTTTGCGCAGACTTTGGGTAAGTTTTCTCTCTTCCTTCTTTCCCCCTTCTTACCTTTACTCATCGACGCCCTTTTCTTTTATGTAGGCGGCGCGCTCTTCGTCTCCGTCGGCCAAAATGTCTTCACCAACAAGCTCGCCTCGGGCCTCGCGTCCTCCGTCCCCGGCGTCAACCCCGCCATCGTGCTCAGCGCCGGTGCGACGAGTCTGCGCAACGCCGTCGACCCGCAGTACCTGCCTGCCGTGTTGCAGGTGTACAACCACGCCCTGATTACGGCGTTCCAGGTGTCGATTGCGATGGCGTGCCTGAGTCTTGTGGGGGCGCTTGCGATGGAGTGGAGGAGTGTGAAGGGGAAGAATGTGGAGATGGCGATGGGTTGAGTCGAGCACCCTAGACTTTGACGACGCGAAGTAGATTATTGGAGAATAATGTGTATTTTATGAACTTTCATGATCGATATAGTAAACAAGATTCCTTACGCCATGCGCACCGACTCAGAGGCCTCGAACCTCAACGGCTACATTCAAAAATAGATATTTTGGCATTCAGCGCGAACTGAACGAGACTGCAGTACTGGGTGATGATAGCGACAAAATTTCGGCTGGGGCCCGGGACGGAACATGCACCTGCACATTGCACTATGGAGGAATTGAGACGTAGCATTGCTCTCAGGCAGCAGAGCAGGGCCGCGCGGATACAAATTCCGGGGAACGAACCGGCGTTGTTCAACCACAGTCCGGGGCTCTCAGTCGGTTCTATGTCATGCAGTCCACCGTGTAACCTATGTAGATTGTAGAATCCCGCGAATTGGCCGATGCGGTCATGGATTCACAGTGCAAGAGACCAGAAGGCCATTGTTCAACCACACCATTCCGGGGCTCTCAGTCGGTTCAAAATCTATGTCGTGCAGTCCACCGTGTACTACACCTGTGTAGAATCCCACGAATTGGCCGATGCGGTCATGGATTCACAGCGCAAGAGGTACCGGGACCAGAAGGCCACGAAGTTTTGCTGCCGATCGAGCGGCGAAGAATCGGTATGGGATGGAACGCGATTTGATGCATTCTCTTCTGGCCGCGGCAAGCGGGCTATGGCCAGCTGACAATGGGTTCAATGAAAGGGACGGTGGAAAGTAAAATAATGGAACGCGTTGTCGTGAAATACTAATTCCGAGGAGGGTACAATCGAGCGAATCCGAGTCTATCATAACCGACGGCGGCGATATTGACGTTGGGCGATACCATTGACACCTGCTGCTAGATTTTGCACGGGGATAAAAATGGGGGTCGACCGGTGGAAAGAGACGCCACGGCGCCTACTCCGGAGGATGGGTGTTGCATTGAGAGGGATTCCGTGAAAACTCGGAGTCTGATTGGCCATCAATTCAACCAAGGCCGCAAACTTTCTTACAACCTTTTTGTCGGGTTCGCATTTGATCTCTACGTGAGGCTCCCTCGACAGTTTCCGACTCGATATTCGAGTCTGCCCGTGGTCGGCGGAGGATTCTCATAATTTCGGACAGTGCTGTTAAACTTGCGTTTGGTTGAACTTGCTTTTCACCCGAAGTCTCGGGCCGATGTACTCTCCCCGGGAAGACAACTCTGAGCGATAGCACGACCAAGTACCATTTATGCCCGTCTAAAAGGAAGGTGAATTATTGACATGTTAGATAATGTAAAACTCTAGACGAGACCCAGGGTCCCATTGCCCGATAAGATGTTTGAGACCATTCAGCCCATCGCCATCTCGATGTTCTTCCCCTTCACACTTTTCCACTCCATCCCCAGCGCCCCAACGAGCGAAAGACACGCCATCGCGATAGAGACGTAGAAGGCAGTGATCAAGGCGTCGTTGTACACCTGCAGCACGGCGGGCAGGTACTGTGGGTCGATGGAGTTGCGCAGACTCGTCGCACCGGCGCTGAGGACGATCGCGGGGTTGACTCCAGGCACGTTCTTCGCCAGTCCCGAGGCTAGCTTGTTCGTGAACACGTTCTGCCCGACGCTGACGAAAAGCGCGCCGCCTGCGTGGGAATGTATAGTAAGTAAAATTCGGCGAAGGAGAATTCAAAAGGAAAGACGTACCCAGAGTTTGCGAGAACATGATCAGGGACGTGCCGGTCGGGATGTCCTGCAGACTGAGGACCGTCTGCGCGGCCATGATAGGCTGCTGCATGCCGAACCCAATCCCCAAGCCGTAGATGATCTGGTACCCGATCCAGTGCGCGTGCCCCGTGTCGATGTCAAACGTAGAAATGAGCCCAGCGCCAACGGCCATGAGGAACGCGGACAGAATCATGAAGGGCGTGTAGTACCCCATCGCTGAGATGATGCCGCCGGCGAGGATGGAGGAAACGACGAGCGAGAGGATCATGGGGAGGTTGTCGATGCCTGATTTGACGGCGGAGACGCCCTTGACGGCTTGGAACCAGATCGGAATCTGGAGAACGCATTAGGGTTTACGAACAATTCAACCAAACGCGCGCAGGATCGGACTCACGAAATAGACGAGGATGAAGAAGGAGGAGCCGAGGCAGAGCGCAAAGAACGAGCCACTCAGTATGCTGCGCTGTTTCAGAATCCTCGGCGGCACGGTTGCCATGTCCTGCAAAAAGCGGTCAAGTGGTGATCAGACAAATGGAGCGAAAAGAACAAACCTGCTTCCAGATTTGAATAACGGCGAAGATCGAGATGAAGACGCCGAAAAGAACAAACAGCGCGATGATACGGCCGTCGCTCCATGGGTACTTGGAACCGCCCCATTGTAGCGCAAGAAGCAGACAGATGATGGAGGGAACAAAGATGATCGTTCCCCAGGGATCAAATTGTTGAATACGGGCACTGAGGCTCATCGTCTCCTGCTTCGCGCGAGTGCCGGGGGCGGTGAAAAAGAGAGTGATCACGACGAGAGTAACGGCGCCAATTGGCAGGTTAATCTTCAATGAACGAAGGGTTAATTGTTTGATTGATTGAAAGCGTCCAGACTTACGTAGAAACACCTAGTGGGGGAAAAAACAGGGTCAGTAACGCGAACTCAAGAGAAGGAAGGGATGAGAAACAGACCATCGCCAGGTAACCTTGTCCGTAAATACACCGCCCATGAGAGGACCCGCGACACTGGGGGCATTGGTCAACAACGCTCAACGGAAACTCAAGCCAGGATTGAACGGACCTGGCAATCCCATACATAGCACCCATTATCCCAGTATACACGGGTCGCTTGTGGAGCGGGACCGCATTGGCGACGATGATGAGAGCGCCAGAGAAGATCCCAGAGCTGCCGAGGCCGGCGATGGCACGGCCCACGATGAGCGCCGTGGAATTGGGAGCGACGCCGCACAGGAGAGAGCCTAGTTCGAATATCGAGATGGCGGTGATGTACACCTGGTTGGAGTTTGCCGTCAGATATCGATTTGGGACTGAGATAGTGGAAAGACGCGCCCATTTGATTGACAGGAAAGAGTAGAGACGGCCGAATAATAATTGGAAGGCAGCCGTCGTGAGGAGATAACTTTGGGAGGCGTAAGGGGCATGAAAACGTTTCGCGGACAAGGGTAACTCACGCAGACCCATACCAACCCACATCGTCGAGGCTGTTAAACTGGTCCGTTATTTTCGGGATCGCAGTTGCTGGTGTGGAGGTCAGTTCGAGTCTTCCTCGCGCAACGCAATGAAGGCCTGCTACCAATGATAGTGTTATCCTGCGCAGTTGGAGTCAAACCACGATTAAATTGTATCAGATTCTACTATACGCACAAGCGCGACAAGGAAAACCGAGAGACACAGGGCGAGCGTAATGAGGCCTAATTTCAGGCCTTCGGGATATACGATCGTATCTTCGTCAACGCTGCTGGTTTTCTCGTTATGCAGGGAAGAGGAGCCAAGGGTGGGTGAAACAGCTCGGGAATCATTCAGATCGCGTGAGTCGGACATAGCAGGGGACGGGAAGGGGGAGGGGGGGGAAGTGTACGGCAAAGGAAAGTATGTCGCGTCGTTTTAAAGGCCTCGCGCCGCGCGACAATCAATTTCAACCTCCGAGTCTCCGCTTAGTCACTGGTATGAGTAAGAGGGCCGGCGGAGGTAAGATACGATGGCGCTGAGGAGATGCCGATGGATGCGGTCTTTACAGTTGAACGAACGTCGACGGTGAACTCCTGTGCTCTATTGAGACCACGATCAGCTCATGACCTCGTGTTGATAAGTAATGCACCGTCCGACAAGATGTTAAAGAACGCTCACCAGTCGGGTATTTCTACCGTAATGACCCTGATCGACGGCAGCGCTTCGCGGTATGCCGCCTCGGTAAGAGTTGCTTCGGTGATGCAGAGCTCGTCCAAGCGACACTGAGAGCGGGAGATAAACGCCGTCAGGGCAGCGGGTGTGACACCATTTTCGTACAGCTTGAGCGTTCGGAGCGCGGGCAGCGTCAAGTTGACCACGAGACTGTCATTGAGGCCCTCCTCCATATCCAGGATTAGATGGCGGAGGTTATGGTGCGCTGGGATTGCGTTGGGTATGTGATCTAGATCCTCCAAAATAGAGAACCTGCAGTGAAGTAGGTTTGGCGCAGCGCGCAAGATATTCACGCAGTCGGCGGTATATAGCGACTGGACATCGATAGAGGTCAACTGTGCCAGCGGCAGCTGCATGTGACCCCGGTCGAATGACTGCAGGACGAGATTCCTGAGTCGCGGGATCTGGTCAAATAAATCCGTTCTCTTCCCTATATTGCTGTGGATCCAGCCGAGAGTCAGGTCCCGCAGCAGTGGCATGGCTCCTCGCAAGAAGTCCAGGTGCTCGGATTTTGCATCGAGAACAAGGTTCTGTAAGCGATGGCGGTGAGGAGCGAGAGTTTGGCAAAACCGTTCTATCACAGGGAGACTCGAATCCAACCAAATGATGAGGCGTAGGGAGAGCGGACCATCTCCAGAGCGTGCTAGCCAGAGTTGAAGGAGGCTAAGCATCTGGGGAAGATGTGCGCCGCTGCGTGAGTCGATGGTTATGTCGATAGCTCGCCAAAGGCGGGGGGTAGCGAGGGCGACGTCTCGCCAGGCATGGCATATCCGACCTAACGCAAGGGGCGAGTTTTGAGTGGTGCCGTAAAGCGGGGGGAGTTCAGGATAGTCGGACAGGCAATGAACGAAGATTTCCGAGGTGATTTCTGGCGGCAGGGTGAGCATGAGACTCATTGAGACCCAGCGATCCGCAACTTCAAGTTGTGCGGCGGAGTTGTGTCGAATCGAATGCTAGGTCATTTCAGGTCATCGAGGAGTGTAGGGATAGAAGTATAGTGCCTACGTCAACTCGGAGGCCCGTGAAATGGCTTGCCTGGCAGAGTGATGACCGCTAAAGTCAGGAGCGGTAACACTGTCACGAACGTCACAGTTCCCAACACGGCCGAGGTCCGACCAATTAGGACCAATTCCTTTCCAACTCCGTCTCCAGCATCCTGGCTGGAAATCCTTGGATATGAAGCTGTCGACACCATAGCTCAACTACTCCCAACAAGGGGCAGGACTTGGATCCCTTCATCGCACTGAATCTTCACTGCTTCGAGAAAAAAAGATCTTTGGACAATCGCTACAGGAAAAAACAGCGGGACAGGCGGAGAGTCGGGACAAGCATAACCTAGGGTGCCGGCCAGCAAACTCATCGACCGACGTCAGCTGATCTTCGTTCGCGGCGTCCTGAGACTTACCGTCTTCATTAATACGTACCGGAACGCCGCCGGAATTGACTTCGAAATACCTTCATCTTCAAAAACTGCCTCTGGACTCTGCTAGTTATCCGGGCTTTCTTTGTGTGTTTCTCTTGGTCCTGAAATAAAAGTCAAGTGTTTACACCGGGCTGGGCCACATCGACCTCCCTGGACTTGAAGTGAGAGTCGCGGCGTAACTGCCACATCTAGAGAAGTCCCTCCTTACTAAGTGCACTGAGGCTGACACATTCTCCTTCTTCCGTCACTGCGAAGTCGACTAGAAAATGTCAGCATGTGATCCGCCTGAGCCCAGGTTATAAAGCGCCGTTCCACAGCACTTCAAGTTACGCACGCAAACATGTTCTTCGTCCTCACTCTGCTGTCTCTGGTATGCTCCTCTCGATGCACAACACTCCTCAGAGGAGGCACCTTCATCACCTACTCGGATAGCACCTCGAATCTGGAGATCATCACCGAGGGAGCCATGCTCTTCAACGATACAATTATCGCAATCTCGCAAACAATTGACGGGCTGGATTCACAATCCCAAAGCTTGAGCAATGTTCAAATTGTCAACACGACGGGGAAGATCATATCTCCTGGATTCATTGACACACATCGGCATACTTGGTTCGTGGTCTTGAATTTTTCCGACAGAGATTGGGCTGAAACCACGATCAAGGCAAACAGCGATGCGGACGTTGGGACCAAACGTCCAACTGGAAAACTACTCCTGGCTGTCCGTCCTTCTATCATTGGCACACCCTACCCGATTCTAATCGTCGCAACGACTCTATATTCGCAGGTTTGGAACAACCGGCCCCGCGCCGCTTATTTTCTCTCCGGACGATATCCATACTGCTTCCTTTATGGGCACCTTGGAGGCTCTCAATGCCGGGACAACCACGAGCATTGACTTCGCGCATGTTACCTGGACACGGGCCCACGCACAGGCCGCTCTCCAGGGTGCGATCGACAGTGGAGCCAGAGTGTGGTGGTGCTACAACGTCGGGGCCGTTGTGATCAACGGAGATCCATACACGTGTGAGCGCGCCTCATCAAGTCCCAGTTAATTTGTTAAATGATGCTCATACCTTTCCAGTGAACACGAGTGCGCCGATTGACCAGCTTGCCCATATCCGAGAGCTTGCGGTGAACAGCCCGTTCAACAAAGGACTTGTAACACTCGGCATCGCCGCTGATCCGCCCACCACTGAGATCGTTGAAACAGCCTTGTCGAGTGGTTCACTTTCGACGCTAGCGCTTCACTCATATATTCCCAGGAATTCCTCAATCAATCTCATTACAGCTCACGACGTCGAAGGACCGTTTCCTTGTGAGCCTTTCCTCCACCGCATTCCTTGTTGCGTTCACTAATAATAAAACAAAAAGTCGGAGGCAGTGTTATAAGCCAAACCAACAATTTGACTCCTGGAAGTCCGACCTTGAACTTGAGCCTTGCCTTTGTTTTCGCCCACGCATCACTGTTCACGACAGCCGAAGCGCGTCTTTTGCGAGAATTCAACCAATATGTTAGCATCACGCCGGAGAGCGAGATGCATTACGGTCACGGCCATCCGGCTTCCTACCTCGTGAGTGTGTTGTGGTTTTGAATCAAGGCGCAATTCAATAACCTGAGACCACGCGCAGATTCAAGACCAAGCCGCGCTCGGAGTGGACACGCATTTCACATTCTCGATCGACATTATCACGCAAATGAGGATATGGCTCCAATCGACACGGCTAGGCCTTTACCAAGAGACGCTCGACCGGTTCAAGATCCCCTCGAATACACCAATGACGGTCAGGCAGGCATTCCTTCTCGGAACGCGGAACGGCGGCCTTGCGATCAAACGACCGGACCTCGGTGTTCTGAAGGAAGGCGCGAAGGCCGACGTGCTGGTATTCTCGACGGATGCGATAGGGTTGGTGGGCTGGAGCGATCCCGTTGCGGCTATCGTGTTGCATTCGAACGTCGCCGACATCGAAGACATTTATGTGGACGGAGAGCTCGTGAAGAAGGGCGGGAAATTGGTGGTCGATTGGGAGGGGGAGGGATTTGGGGACAAGCTCAGAGCAAGTGCAGTCAAGTTCCGGGACGCGTTGGCGAAGACGAACATCACCACGTTTGAGGTTGGTGTCAAAGGATCTTTGACGGATCAGGATTTCCAGGATCCGTTCCAGGTCGATGTTATTCGAGGTGACGGTACTGGCTTTTGAAATGTAAACGTAATCTTCTACCGTTAGTGCTGCTCATGGAACAAGAGTGACAATATTCCAAGTCCGAAAGTAAAGGGAATAAGAGGGAGTGGTGCATTTGACACATGTTGAACGGAGTTGCGTGAATTCGAACCGTGGGAACTTGCTGATGGCATGGTTGAAATTTCAGATATACTTGCGTGATCATTTCCTACCGCAATATTCATCATATTGAAACGAAGTAAGGCACCTCTGCAGACATTCTAGGCCTTGAAATTTCAATGTGACTTCCGCTGCATACTTCAGAGCTGGTATTCTAAAGTTCGCGACAGTTATATTTACAACTCTTTCAAAGTTATACGTACTCTTCGCTGTCCAAAGCTTCCCTTTCATCACTCTCCGTTCCCAATGATTCCTTTTCCGAGTCATTCACTCGATGGGGGTCCTCTCCCAAGTCCACCAAGCGCTCGCGAATAAATGCCACGATACCGGCGGATTCAGAGCCAGGCAGACCGCCCTCGGTGTGTATGGCAGGGAAATCCTCATTCCACTGACGCTGCAATTTGCTGCGTTGAAATACGTGAACGAGTCCCAACGCTGACAGTGGTCGCCTGCCTGAGGAGGAGTTCAACGTCTGCCGTGTATTTCACTGAACCGGTAATTACCGAATGCAAAATATAGCACATTTGCACCAAAAAATAGCGCGAAGGCACCGTTGAGGAATGTCCAGAAACCACCAAATGTGGCAATGCCGTTAAGCACGGTTGAATCGGGTGTGTCGATGAATTGTTTTGTGGCGGTGGGATTTCGTTGGACCAAGGTGAGCGTGGCGAGGGCAGGATCGGCGGACCCGCTGACCGGGTTCAGTGCTTGTAATCCGCGTATATCTGCAGTATATACCGCCATGGTAGGAGGCTAGTGGGAAGCAGTCAATAACTTGTATCACTAGATCAGCCAAGACGCACGGAGAAAAGACTCCACCCTGCATTCAAAGTCATATTTGTCTGCGTCCAAGTGAAGGCAGCACCCAGGGCGGATCCCGCGAACAGTGGTACACCGTCCAGTGTGTCACCCAACTCACCCAGCCACGTAGCCACCGGGATTTCACGACGGTTTGATCCAATGAAAGCACCCTGTATGGGTACAACATTCACCCCGGTTGATCCAGGTGGAATCGAGAGTGAAAGTGACACATTCACTATGCTGGACCATTCATATGGACCTGAAACGTGTCAGTCATCTCTGGGGACGGATCCAGGTGAAAGGCCCACATTGGATCAACACACCGCTTGGCAATAGTGATGGCTCTGATACTATGTTGCAGTTAACTTCTTGAAGTTTTGTGGACAACATGCGCATTTGCATGTTGTATTTGCCAAGATTTCCGCTTGAACTAAATTGATCCAGTGCAGTCTGTATTAGTAGGTGGTGAATTATTATCCACTGACAACCCCACAGAAAAATACGAACCACAAGAAGGCTAGCGTTCCCCGGAGGAGAGCCAAGCTTGCGAATCTTATCAAGCTGGAAGGGACTAACGTAGTTGCTGTGAACTTCTGGCGAGGTAGGCGCGAAGATAATCGCAATCAATCCAAAGATGGGGACCCCTACTCCGATACACCAGAGGAGGCCGGCCCTAACAAAGAGGATTGGACCGGACTCACCCCTATGGTACGCGAAATAAATACCAAGTTTGGACCCAGAAAGCAGGAATTCACCGTACCGAACCAATGGCCGGGCGAACGTTCGGCTGAGAAGTATGCCCGCGGCTGTATATGGTGTGCGCAGCGGCGTACACTCTGATAAGAACCCGAGCCGTTGGCGGAGAAAGCCTTTGGGGCATCTCGCAATTGTAGCAAGCCGAAATGCCCCCAAAAACATCAACGTGAGGGATTCCAGAGTGAACATGATAGGGCCTAGGAGCGTTTGGGGCGTTTCCCCAAAGCCCGCGGTGCTGGATTTGATTTCGGGAACACTATGTACGAAATTCCAAATGGTGCAGGCGAGTACAGCTATGAACAGCACTTAAGCTTGGTTGTCCAAGCAATTTGAACCGGAGAAGAACAGACCCAGAATTTCAACGACGGTCAACACCAGGTCCAAAAAGGCCGACCCTTGGAATGGCCAATTGAATGCACTGCCATTTATTGGTGGCTGCGTGCATAGAAGACTGGAGTAACGCACGAGATGACATGGTGTCCAGCTATTATACACAAACCCGTCAATATTGATACCGCGAAAGGGACTTGCTGTTGGAGGGAGGAAAAGCCTTGCACGATGAGGATGCTTGTCCATAACAGCAAAAAGCGCAGGGTCCAGACCCTGACAAAAGGGTTGAAGAGAAGAGAGCGTGGCATACTTAGTTTGGCGCACATTTCGATTGAGATTATATACCGGACGGGAGAACTTTTGATGTCGGCGGTTGGTGATTCAAGATGCCAGATGGCCTCCCGCGTTGCAACCATGTGTGTGCCGACGGTTCTTGAAGACACAGGAGGCTGTAACCTTGCACAGGATAATGCAAAAATATCACGACAGCCAGGGAAGAACTCACTGATATGCAACTCCGATTCTCGCTCGCCCGGTCCACTGTTCGGAAAGATGAGGTTCGCGGGTATGCTGTCTAGAACGAGGGCGGAGAACACACAATGTGGACTAGATGCGGCGTGTGTAGCAGGGTGCGCGCGTGGAATCAGTCAAGAGAGAGGGAGAAATTTCCAGGTGGGTAAGAGACGAGCGCGTCGGGGCCGAGGGGAAAATAAGTTGGGAGGATAAGCCCGAACTAAGTCAGGAGACAGACTCGAGAGTTTGGAATCCACAAGCTTACATGCCCGAGAGCGGTGGGCTCTCCGGGCCGTTTTCGGGCCGCTTGGTTTTCCTTGACAAGCGCAAGATTTTTTCTCGTTGGACTGGTGGCAGCAGTAGATGCGTTCAACGCTGTAGTATTCAACAAGTATCGACTAAGGATTATGTGAGCTATAATTGTGGTAGAATCGAATACCAGCTCTTGGGTAAAAACCGCACCAACCAAGCACCAACTCCCAGTCTAGGTCCCCTTCACCACTTCCGCAAACTGCTCCAGCGCTAGGGAAAGCGTGTACGGCGCGAGAACAAGCTCTTTCAGCTTTGGGTGACCTTCCTTCTCCCGTATGCGCAAACACCGCACCGCCGCCTCGCAGTCCATTCCCCGCACGCTCAGGCTCTCGAGTCCCCACTCCCTCGGGTCGTTCGTGCACATTGCTGCCGCGAGCCCGATGAGAAACCCCGGACCGCAGTCCGCGAGGTCGAGCGTGCGCAACTGCGGCCCCAGCAGCACAAATATGTTCACGGCGGCGGCGATGCCAGAAGCAGGTGCGGAGGCGGGGTACGCGAGGCCAACGAGGCGCAGGGAGGTCAGGGTGGGGACGGGGATGACCTGCAGCAGGACAGCGACCAGTGCGGTCATAGGCTCGACATTCTGAAAGAGCTGTTGCAGCGGGGTATTGCTCGGCTCGCGCTTCTGGGTGGGGGAGCGGATGTCCTCGATCGAGACTGTGTCGAGGGTGGGGAAGCGGGCGCGCCAGAGGAAGGGGAGCGGCGAGAAAGGGTCCTGGAAGCCCAGCGCGAGTGAGCGCAACTTGGGGAGCTCGATGGGCGAGCCGGCGATATCTTGCAGGTACGAGGGCATTTGAGCGTTGGAATAAAGTTTGAGGTGCTCGAGAGTGGTGCGCGTCATGCTGAGGATGAGGAAGATGTCGATGAACTTGAAGGACGAGTAGGTGAACGAGAGCGTGGTAACGTGGAGGTGGGGAGGCCAGGTCGGGACACCGGTTAAGAGCAGCATCTGGGTATCGGCGTTCTTGGGCTCGGAGTAGCACGCTACTGCTGTGAATGTCCCAGGGCGATAGGACTGAAGTACAGCCTTGTGGTCTTGTAGAGAGGGGAAAGAGATTGCAGAGAGGTGACGGAGATGCGAGGACAAGGTCTCGACGTCGGAGGTGAACACACGGAGCGAGCGAATGCGTGGGGCGTGGTGCTGCAAAGTGCGGCTGAACTCGCTGACCGGGCACGGAGTTTTGCGGAGAAAAAGAGCGACGGTGATAAGTTGATCTTGCGAGCGGCGGAGGAATGAGTCCACTGTGAGCGAATGGTCCCTGCGCGAGCGCGCCCCATGCATTGCGACAAATTTCCAGAATAGAGGGCTGTGGAGCAAAATCGCTCGCCAGTCGCAGCACACATGCGATAGACGCACGGCGATATCGCAGCTTTCGAGCGAGGGTTTGCCTGTAATCGTCATGAAGAGCTCGTAGAGTAGATCCTGAGGGAGACGTCGAATGGGTGCGGCGACGAGTGATGTTTGGGGAGATCTTGGGGTCTCGAGGTCTTGCACATCGCGCATAATGGTGTCCCCGTGTATATCGTATTCGTACATGACTGAGACTTGAGGTCTTGAGGCTTGAGGAATCGCGCGAAGGTCGGGATGGTGTCGCGGTGCAAGAAGTGTTCTGAAGTGATTGATCCAGCGGAGTTTGAAAATAGTCAAGGCGGTCTCTGCTCTGAAATCCAATCCACCTCTATCCTACAATTTGATAAACACGGTCCCGTACTCTATCCTGGGACCTTATGATCGTCCTCATACCCCCGCGCAATCCCACTCCGCCCCTGCTCCAACACACTGGGCGCGTCTTCCCCAACGCGTGCCTCCAGCCCGCGGAACGTCCGGTCTTGAAAGAATTGCGCTACGGAGCAAATAAGATGGTGATTGAGAGGGGAATGATGGAGGAAAGGGACAGGACACACCGGCCGCGTTGTCCGCAAGCGCGAGAGCAGTATCTTGGTTGCGTAGGATCACCTCGGACGAGCTCTCCTCTTTGCCTTTCCCTTTTCCGACGCCAGGCGTACCTGCTCCATAGCGTTTGGCATGGCGGTACGTTCCGGTAATGAGGGAGAAGATGGGCTGGTCCGAGTCCTCATCCTCATCGTCGTCCTCGCCTTGGGGATCAGCGGAGTCTGAGGCTGGGGCGTCTGGGGAGAAAGGAGTGGTGAATGGTCTGCAAGTGGAATGAGAAGAAGGAGTACCGGCAGCGGCTGCAGCGGACTCGGCCAAGAGGCGCTCAAAGTCGAGCACATATCGTCCGGTCCAGCTCTGCTCTGCTTGTAACGCGATTTCGAGCTCGTAAGGTGTAATTATGGGGCGGAGGAAGTCCTGTGGTGGGATATTTCCGGTTAGAAAGATGCAGAATGAAGCAATACACGCGCACCCGCGCTTCCACAACGCTGTTCTCGGGACACGCAACGAGCACGAAGCACTCAATCTCAATAAAGTTGGCGAGCTTCGAGGGGTTAAGCTTGCCCACACTGACGGTGTAGCTCTTCTTGTGCGCACGGGAGAGGAGGCCGCGGAGGTGGGTGATGAGGGGGAGGTAGGAGGCTGCAGCCGTGAATCAATTTCGACGCATGGTGGGCTGGGGAAGGAGAAGACGGACCGACGCCCAGCGTGCCCACGAGGATACCGAAGACGTCCGCATCGCGCGCCTTTTGGACGGTCGCGTATCGCCGCATCAGGAGACGGTTCGTCCGTGCGGATTCGAGGCGCGCGAGTTTGGTGAGCGGGTCGTATGAAAAGACCTACAACGCGCGTTAGATATAGAAGCAAAGCAAAGGGCAAGCATTTACACTGGACATCGAGTGCGTTAGAAGGAGATTGGTGAGGGCGAGGCTTTCGGGCCCGATATATATGATGCTACTGCCTTCTGCGGGCTCTGGATCAGGAGCAGGCGATTCCTGCGAGGGGCGTGAGAGGAGGTGGGTTTGTTGGTTGACTATTGGAACGTTCAAAGCTAGGCGTAGAGCAGTGATAATGCTTTCTAGCGACGTTTAAGCTCGGCCGGAAAAAATCGAGCGTGGTAAGTACCTGCCTGGTGCGCATACGCGACGTTGTATCGTAAAAGAGCGCCGGAGCCTTCAAAAACTTCCGCTAGACGTTGGGCGCAGTCGTCTGCGTTGATGGGTTTCTTTCCAAACACATATATTACAGGCAGACGCGACGTTCTACGCACAGATTTTGAGACAGCGGAGATGACTGGGAGCTACAACAAAACATACTGGCTCATACAAGCGTGACCGTAGTGCACCATGGCGTCCGCATCGACATGCTGAGCCGCCACCTCGTCCACGCAGCAGCTAAGTTGGCGTAAGACGACGCGCACAACTTTAGAACGGCGACGTGCCTGCCGTAGGACGTGTCTGCGAGCACATAAAGCTCGCGCCCGAGTCCAATTCCCGCCTTGAGTCGCCGGTATATTGGAACGGAGTCGTGGAGGAGCTCGTCAGGGAATTGAAGCGCGACACGCTTGTAATCGCCTTGCAAGATTTCTGCGATGGTGCGCTCAATCTCGTAGAAATTGTCCAGTTCAGAGGCCGATGCCACAGTGATTTCAGGCTGGACATCTATCGTGCGGGATATTGCGTCCGCACCAGACGTGGAAAAAGTCGTGTTCTCCGCCATCAGGACCAGCAAGGAAACGTGGTTGTGGGGCCTTCGTGCAATACAAGTCCACGGGTTCCAGTTGGCTCGTATAGGATTTTTTGGAAGATATCGCAGGCCAGAGATGAGGGCGAAAAGCAGACGGGTCACAAGCTGTGACCTCTGGCTCCTCTTCTCCCCAATAATGTCCGGGAAGGACAAGTACTACTGGTCCCAGCTCAGGGCAGCCCTCACCGCTGGCCAATGGGCGGCACAGTTCCCCGCGAAGGCCCCCAATGGATCCGCTCTGTCCTGGTCCGAATTATTTCGAAAATTCAATAAACACTGCACGGGCTACAAGGATGTTGCTGAAGTCGCGTCCCAAACGCACGCTCTGGCCCTGCTTTTGGCCGCCAACTCCAAGGACCAGGACAACGACATCCCTCCAAAGTCCGGCGAGTTTGCTCTGGATCTGGCCGATGAAGGCGTGCTGCCGGCGGAGCGCGTCGCAGAAGCCACAGCGTGCTATGAGGCTTTGAAGAAGATCGAATCCTCGAATTTCGACGTGCGTGGAAAGTACGCGACCAAGGAAATATCTCATCCATCTGCAGACCCTCAATTTTGCGCTGGCATACTATGCGTATGCTCTCGGAAACCCCTCGGAGTGTCTAACGCATCTCCAAAAGGTGCCCGATGTTTCTCATGTAGCGGAGCACATTCCAGCGCAGGGAACGAGCCGCAGCACTACATTATCGCTCCAGGTGCCAAGTGCTGCCCCGTCCATCTCCTCGTCAGGGGGTACAATCTCAGAGTTGACCGACGACGGACGAGCCTGGGCAATGACCGAATCGTTCCGGAGTATATGTCTACAAGGTCCGTTGGTTTACATTCCACTGTTTCCCTCTCTAAGTGTTTCCAGGTATGTCTACCGAAAAATTATTCCCCTCTGAACCCGACAAGGCCCTCGGAATATATTCCACGGCACTCCCCCTGCTCGCTTTAACCGAGGCCGAGCTCGTTTCTCCCAACCCACCCGCCTCCGCCTCTGGCAAACTCCACTTTACCTCCTTCACCCGCTTCCGCGAACTCTGGCGCTGGGTCGAATCCACGATATGGCGAGCCGTCACCATCAGTGCGCACATTTGCGATATCAACCGCGAAGACTCGCATAACGTCCTCTGGTCTTGGCTCGGGCACTACACTTCATGCGCCGTGTACTGGCCGTCCAACTTCCGCACCACCCACCGCTGCACCATCTCCGTACTCTACCTTCGCGCCCTAGTGCTACGCAACGGCAATCCGGTGCCTCGCCCGCCCACAAACACCGGGAAACCGCCCCCGTGGTTGCACACCGCGCGCTCGGTCATCCAGGAGTATCGCGGAATCCTGAGCGTGTGCACTTGCTTCCCGCGCGCGGGTGAGCGCAACGTCAAGGTCGAGGAGTTTGTCGACCTCTGCGTCGCGGTGTGGGAGGCAAGTGGCGCTGTAGGCGACTACGCTGGCTGGGTTGTTGACGTCTTGTGGTGGGCGACGCGCATGACCTTTAACTCGTTCCGCATCCTGCGGCACATGACGCGCCTACTGCATGTCTCCGGCGACACCCCGCTCGCTAAGCGCACGCTGAAGTTGTATGTGCAGATTGTGAGCAAGGCGTGGCAGGCGAGCGGCGCGGGGGTGTCGGAGGACACGGATAGTAACCGGAATTGGGTGGAGACACTCGTGGTCGGTGCCCGCATGCTCTGCAAGGCAGCGGCCATTGCGCAGGACGGAGATGGGATCGTGGACGTGCGCGAGGCAGGGAAACTGCTCGAGATGGCGCGAACGCGTCTTGACGCAGAGGACCCCATACTGAACGCGACCGTGGAACTTGCGAATGGTGTATGGAATTCCGTCATGGCCTTCAAGGGTACGGAGCTCCTCGTTCTCTCTGCGGCCTCTAACCTTATCCAATGACACAGAACGCGACCCACACACACGACCGAAACGTCTAGTCGCCGCGCATCAATCGTTCCTCAAGGCGGCCGAGGCGCATCCGACACCTTCGGCCTATTATCACCTTGCACTCTCCTTCGCTCGGCCAGGCCCCGAATACGATCTCGAGCAAGCGACACTCAACGCGGGGCTCGCCGTCGAGGGCGACTCGAGGGAGATTCGCTACTGGCATCTCATCGGACTCCTCCTCGCCGCATCCGAGCAGTGGAAGGCCGCCGAAGAGATTCTCGAGCGCGGGGCGGAGCTCGGGGAGGCTCCCCCGCCGGAGGACGAGCAGAATCCAGAGCTGCTAATGGCGAATGGGACTGGCGCTAACGGCGCTGAAGGGCGTGCAATCGATGGACTACCTGTGGCCGATGTGGTGCCTGCGCATCCAATTATGACACGGCGAGCATCGCTGGCACCGAAACCGCCTGCGCCGATATTTCTGTTGGACGATGGAAAGCCCGGGATGCCGCCTGCAGCGGACTTGTTACTCCCGGTAGCCGACCATGCTGCGCCGTCGCGGCAGGAGCTCTTCGAGTATTCGCTGCAGCTGCGGATGACGCAGGTCGCGCTGACGGAGCACGTCGAGGGCGCAGAAGGTGCAGAGGAGAAGTGGCTTGAGGTGTTCCAGTGGATTGCCGAGCGGCGTGGAGTTGCGGGTTAGTTTTCACTCCTACTTTACTCTTCGAAACCGACCCTCTCTTCTTTCGTAGCAGCGGCTTCCCCCAGTGGGCGACATTCCGTCGCGATGCATAACCTCAAATCGCCTTCCGAACTCGTGCTCTCCATGTCGCGGACCTCTCACGACAAGGGCTCGACCGACCCACAACCACAGCCTGTTTCCAGCGACCCAGTCAGCGAAGAGGCACTCAATGTGCCCATGCCCATACCAATAACGATCTCCCCTGCCACGCCCGACGAGGTCTCGCGCAACTTCTCCGCCGATCACAAACAGCTCCACGAGAAGATCACCGAGGAAGCTGTGAACGGCAGTCCGACAAATGTGAATGGTGCTCGGGATCGGTCGCTCTCTATCGATCGGGGGGATACCTCCAAGTCGAAGAAGATGCAGCAGATGCTGAAGAATCGTGTGAACAAGGGGCAGGCGCGGATCAGCACGATTTCGAAGAAGATTGGGAGCGGGGTCGTGAGGAATGGGAATCTGCGGAGGTCGAATTCGACGCCGGGTTAGTCGTCTCTTGCGTCCCTTCTCTGGTGTGAAGCTCATTTCCATCTTTGTAGACTTCCATGCCGTTCTCCGCCAAACCTCTTACCAGGCATCGTCGATACACTCACGGCGGCATTTGGGCTCACTTGTCCGACACAATTCAATCACGCCAAGTACGTCACCGCCGCCGCCGCCGCCAACACTACCTGGTCCAGAGTCGAAGTGGTCGCACACAACGGCGCGGGAGACGAGGTTGGAGAGCGATTTGTGGCTTATGTCTGCCGCAACGTTTCGGCGCCTCGGCAAGATCGAGCAGGCGAAGGGTGCGATTCAGGAGGCGGAGGTCAAGGACGAGGGAAACCCCGCCGTTTGGGTACAGCTCGGCCTATACTACGTCGCACTGGGACACACACAGCACGCGATCGACGCATTCCAGAAAGCGCTGTTCATCAACCCTGACGACGTCCCGGCGTCTGTGCACATGTGCCGCCTGTACCTCACCCCGGGCGACGACCCAGTCGACCCGAACAACATCGATTTGGTCGCAGGGATGCTGTCGCACTTGACGCGCGGGCCTGGATGGGATGTCCCTGAGGCGTGGTACTTTCTGGCGAAGGCGTATGGCCTGCAGGACCGCAAGGAGCGTGCGCGGGAGTGCTTGAGCCGTGCGCTGAGCTTGTCTGAGCAGCGCGGGGTGCGGGATGTGGCGAGTGCTGTCGGATGGTGCATATGACCTGCCCGTTTATTCGGTCATTATTGCGTTTGCTGCATTGGTACACTAGTAATTTTGCACTTTTCTTCAATACCACACATATACCTATACCAACATTTACATGAATCGATGCTCGCGATGGACATTGCCAATTGGCCAATAAGATGTACGAGCTAAGCCAGTTGTTTTTGCGGAAGGAGTAGCATGGGTGTGTACCAAGAAAATTTACAAGTCGGCAAAACAACCGTAAGACGACGCTAATATACATACTAGGCGGGAAGGCCGTCGATATTCAATACTTTGGCCTCTCTGACGGACTCAGTGTGAAATCTTCTCTGGTGAATTGTTGCAGTTTATGTCGGAGCGATGCAGAGGAATACGACATTGGCCAGCAGAAGATGAAAGAAACAAGAAAAAAAGCATGGTGGATTTCATTAGCGATATACAGACAAAGTGGGGAACAAAAAACTCAAGTACTAGGCACGACAGAAAACGAAGACGAAGACGGAGGCCGAGCGCTGGACGTCGGTATTACATAAGGTACCAGACCCTGTAAAGGAGGGGATAGTGAGGTAGGTATTGAGGCGCCAGGGAGATCAGTCCTGGAGTCTAGGTATTGTGGAGGATAGGTATTCGTGGATAATAGGTATTGTGGATAATAGGTATTTGTAGGGGTAGACAACGGAGACCAAGAGAACCACAGAACCCGAGAGAGAGAGAGAGAGGAAAAACCATATCGGGGCATTAGGCGCCGACCTGCGTGCGCGAGAGAGAGTCGAAATCGAAATGAGAGAAACGGGTCGGTGTTCTGCGGGTTATATCTGAACCGCGGCCATATTCTCCTTGTCCTCGAGCGCCACGGACTTGTGCTTCGAGTCGCGCTTGCCCACTGCTGGCGTCGTACTCCCGCCCTGCTTCCTAAGCTTCGCCGCGAGTCGGAGGTTACGCAGTCGCGAGTCGACGAGCGGGCGTGAGGGTGCCGGGGCCGGGGCTGCGGTGTCGAGGACACTGACGCTGACGACGGAGGCGGATTCGACAACTGCGCTAATGGGCGCGGGGCTGCCGATGTCGGGCGCGGAGGGGATTGCCGTGGTCCAGACGCCACGAATCGCATCGTAGGTGAAGGTGAGGGACGCCGCGCTGACGTTGCTCTCTTGGTCGTACTCCGAGTCGGAGTCGCTGTCGCTCTGGTAGCCGTTGGCGAGCGCGGCGAGGAGGAGGGCCCGGGGGCGCTTGGGGCTCCGTGTCTTGGTGCGAGTGACAACGGTGGTGACGACGGGGAGAGACTCGGCGACGGCGGGGGCGACGATGGAGGCGCCTTTGAGCTCATCGACGGCGTTGGTGACGACACGCAAGGATGAGGGGCCGGGGAGACTGCGCTTCTTCGGTGCACCGACACGGGTGGGGGTATGCTGCTGCTGGCCGTGGACGGCGAGGAACCTTTTGGTGGCAGCGACCATTGCAGTGACGAGAACAGGCGCGGGGACCTTCTTGGAAAATGTCAGATGATGAGCTGCAAAGGCAAGGGAAGGAAAGAGCACACCTCCGCATATACACGGCCGTGCAGCATTGCAACGCACTTGTGCATGTCGATTTTGTGCTGGGGGAATCGTCAGCGTCGAAGTAAAAAGGAGAAACGGTGTGTAACATACCTCGATTTTCTGGATTTCAAGTCGAGCGGCGAGGAGGATCGCGGCGGGGGTCTAAGGCGATGATAGGTTAGGATAAGTGACATGGAAGCGACGAGCGGGAACGTACCTTGGACACGACGACCTTGGCCTTGACGTCTACGACGGGAGAAACGGTCCCAGAGCCGTTCTGAAGAGGGAGATGTCAGGATGGATCATAGTGCCGAAAAGAGGATGGTACACACCTCGACGTCAGAACGATGGGCCCGACGCTCTTGCAGTCTTTGAGAGATTCGAGTAACGGCAAACCAGAGCGATGACACAACGATGACTATGGCAAGCAAGATAGCAAGACCGACGAGCGGAGATGCGAGGAGAGCGTGAGGAGCAGGAGGAGCAGAAGGGAGAGCAGGCATCTCTTTTCTTCTCTGGTGGGTGGTGGGAGGTGGTGGGAGGAGACAAGAGGCGGAGGAGCCAGAGGTGGAACAGGGGAGAATTGTCTGAGACCGTCGACGGGGGCATATTAGGATCCGCGGGTCAGTCGATATTGCGGGGGCTTTCTGTGGGCTGGATGGAGGCGGGGATCTCGCTGCCTTGACTTCAGAGCGCCAGGTACAGCCAGAGCGACAACGAGAAATTTTGAGGAAAAGTCGAGCCAATTTGGGGGCAGTTGTTACTTTCTTGATTCAAAGGCAGGGAACGAGAGTTTTTGAACCTGGCAGGAAGACAGAGCAAGACGAGGAACTACTTGGCATACCCTCGCCGCGGCCATTGGATAGTACGGCGCAGACGAGAACAGGGTTCCGCATCCGTGGTGGCATTTGGGACTGGAGGTCGCTGTTTTATGTTGGACTCTTGCTCGTTTGCGAACGAATGAATTGCCTATTGTTGCGCACGAGGGCAGTTGCAGCAAAGTTGCAAGAAACTTGGTCATGGCGAGAGGCAAGGAAATCACTGCACAGCCATCTCGCCGTCTTCAAGTTCTGACCACAATGGACGCGATCCAGGACTCGTTCGTGCAGCCGTTTGGTGGGCTATCCAAGCGTCCCATGAAGCTGCGCTCATCCACTACACAGTAAAGAACTTACCCTGGTCTGCTCTTGTCGCACTGGGAACCCTAACCGCGACTCGTTTCGTGCTCAAATTTGTCTCCGTCTTCCTCCAAACTTTCATTCTCCCGGGGACTAGCGTGCGTGCAGCTTGCAACCAACACAAGCAGTAATGAATCGGTTCTGCAGCTCAGAACCTTTGGAGCGAAAAAAGACGCGTGGGCTGTGGTGACTGGCGCGTCGGACGGAATTGGGAAAGAGTTCGCGCTACAGCTCGCGGGTCGCGGGTTCAACGTGCTTCTTGTGGCACGGACGACGTCCTTGCTCAATGCGGTCGGCGAGGAAATTAGTACGCGCGCCTCAGACATCCTCGGGAAATATCTCAATGTCACATAGTGGCCAAGTACCCCGGCGTCAAGACGGCGGTGCACACAATCGACTTTGCTGCCGCGGACGAGCACGCGTATGAGGCGCTCGCTGCGGAACTGGACGCGCTGGATATTGGAGTACTCGGTGCGTTAATCCAGTATCGCAACCCGACGACGTCTAACAAAGTCCCCAGTTAACAACGTCGGCAAATCGCACGCGATGCCCGCCTACCTCGTCGACACCCCACTCGCGGAGATGGAGGATATTGTCAAGATCAACGTCGGCGCCACGCTGCGGGTCACATACGCCGTCCTGCCGGGGATGATTCGACGGTGGGTAGCTCGCTGCCTGTCAGCCTCACGCTGATTCTCCGGCGCAGGAGTCGTGGGCTGATACTCAACATCGGCTCGTTCGCCGGCGCTATCCCTTCCCCCATGCTCGCGACGTACTCGGGCACGAAGGCCTTCCTCGCGACATTTACTAGCGCGCTCGCAGAGGAGGTCCGCGCACACAATATCGTCGTCGAGCACGTCAACACATACTTTGTCGTACGTCTCCTCCCCTCCCCCTTCGCTGG
Source organism: Mycena filopes (assembly GCA_029281495.1). NCBI lineage: Eukaryota > Fungi > Basidiomycota > Agaricomycetes > Agaricales > Mycenaceae > Mycena > Mycena filopes. The sequence continues at coordinate 1,722,443 of JARIHR010000002.1, read as the reverse complement.
ACTTGCTGATAACGGACCCACCACCAGGTCTCGAAGCTCTCCAAAATCCGCCGCGCCTCCGCCCTGATCCCGCAGCCCAAAGCATACGTGCGTGCCGTGCTCAACAAAATCGGTCTCGCGTGCGGAGCGGCGTACGGCGGGCGTCCGGGCACCAGCACCCCGTTCTGGTCGCACTCGCTCATGGAGTACGTGCTCAATGCGGTCGGGCTCCCGAGCCTGTACATATGGTACACGCACCGACTGCATAAGGATATCCGGAGACGGGCGTTGAAGAAGGCGGCCAAGACACAGTGAGGGGTGACCCCGGCCGTCATCTTGTGACACGACAAAAAATTATGGTACGATATACTACTGTATTATTCAATAATTCTCGACGAACGTTCGGCGAAAATCACATCCTGCTTGCCACCGTCTAATCTTCCCTAGGCTACGTCTGATCAAGACCTAGGCCGCTCTCCGAAAATGGTCCTGGCATGCTAACTTATCGTCTTAGTCCTGATCGCGATTGGCAAACGATCAAAGTGACTGCTTGCGACGTGAATAAGTTTCCGTTTGCTCTTGAGCAGAGTACGGGGTTTTGAGGCAAGGACTAGCGTGAAAGTGAAAAATTACCAAAAGTGGTTGCGAGGATGAGTGGTGTATGCCAGTAGTGGGATAATTCTATTTGGCAGCCCCCCTGCCCGAGGATTGGGGGTTGCCAAATAGAAAAGTTCTATTCAGCAGCCCCCACGTGAGGTCATCTAATCTAATCTCCTAGTGCAGTTCAATGGTCAATGTTGGTCTGACGCTAGGGAGTGCCGACAGAAAATTTCTTGCGCGGTCAGGCATCATTGAGGTAGACAACAGCGGCCTCCCTCAATTTTTCCCGCCTTTTTTTGCATGTTTTTTCGGAGTGTTCTAGCCATTTTGATGGACTTGTTGCACCAAATAGCAGATTTCGAGGTCTTTCCAGTGTAAATACCTCTCTGAAACAAAAATGCGAGTGCCTCAGAGCTAATTGGAGGTCCAAGCATTTTTCTGACATTTTTTTCCGCCCATCTTCATTCACTGAGGCGCTCCCCGCCCTATCCCGCCGCCGCCGCCATCAAGAGCGGATGTTATCGAGGTTACCTGATCTGAGGGGGCTGCCAGTACTTGTTTGGCAGCCCCATTATTTTCCGGGGGCTGCCAATGAAGGGGGGGCTGCCAAATAGAATTATCCGATGGGCTGTCCAGATACGATATTATTACGCAATTTTGTGTATCGTAACATAACAGTATCGTATCGTAGTCCCTCAGCTCGTATCGTATCTGTAACATATCACGGCGTAATATTATGCAAAATTATGTTATAATCTGAATATAACAAATTATCGAGAAAAATTAAGTAGGTCCCCAGATTTTCGGTGTATTTTTGCCTCACTGCATTCCAGGACCTCTTCGGCATCAGTATTGGGTCATTAAGGCTCAAATCTGAATCAATCCATGCTTCAGGGGTGCCTCTTGCGTGCTTCATACGGGAGGAAGGCTCTCAAATGTAAAACTGACACTGGAATTGATGGTTAATATTGCCAGTGTCGGCGTGGAAATGAGTAGGTCAAGATAGGAAATGAAGAAACTGAGTGTTGTGTGGGCACTTTTTGCCATTGCTCGAACATTCTTCAATGGGGGATCAAATTAGCCGATGCCGGTTGAACTGGCATCCTCGGCAGCACACCCTTACTGCCCTGAATCAGATGGAAGACTGAAATATCAGCCTTTCATCTATTTTGACTTGGAAGTGACACAGCAAGGGCTCAGAGCTCATGCTAAGGTGTGTTTTTCCACCAAAAAAACAAACCTCAGCTGTAGATATTATGAAAATAATACGGCGATATGGACGCCAGCGTATCGTAACATACTCATATCATAACATAATATATCCTCCCCGTAACATTATCTTGAAGCTCCAAAAGTCCATAACATATCCGTAATAACATGTTATATCTTTATTATAATTTTTCATAACATAATTATGGACAGCACCACTGTATGGTGTTGTTTAGTCCGTCAATCAGGGCCCCAGTTCCATTCCTGGCTTAGTAGGGTTGTAGTAGGGCCCGGTATTCATGCAACGGCTGAGATTCGTTAAGGTTCATAATATACGTTGGTATGGCCCTGCCGGGCGGTGCCTGGATACCCTGTTTTCCTAGGCGACTCTGGCAAAATAATCAACGCCCGACTTCGTGGCCGGCAACCGTGAAGGAGGAGGATGGCCGCCGAGAGGAGACGTTCGCGAAGCTTTCGTCTTGCTCATATTGTGTTTGAACGCCGTGCCTGTTCCCTCTCTTGTTGCCCACCTCTCTCTGCAAGCCTACCCTCTCGTCCTCGTGCCTATTTACTGAGGTGGAAAAAGGGGCTCACGCGACCAACTCGTGTCAAAGGAGCAATCATATAATTTCTCGTACTCGAGTACATACATTGATTCCGAAGGTCGTCTCGAGACCCCACAAAACAAAACCCCAGTTGATAAGCAAGTAGTCTATGAAGTAGCATTCACAACCGGCACCCAGACGTCCAGACGAAAACATTAACGATGATCGTGTTTACTGGGCAAGTCGACCGGGCGCGCGAACCTGTCAAGTTCTGGTGTATAAAGTCCAGGAGGGGTCCTCGCTTGTCTAGCGTCAATGAAGGCTAGCCGTTGCACCGCCGCGGGCACTCCTGAATTAGCAGCATCCTTGAGAACTTTATACGCATATTGTTGTGTATCGTCAGCCACAGCCAGGGTCATGCCTTGATCTGCAAGACAGTATGCCACCTTCAAAGGAGTCAGAGGTGGAATAAAGGCATGAGGTTCATATTTGATGACGGGCGAGATGCTTATGTTGTTGTGCAGTAACAATGAATGGTACTCTCCCGGTGCGGCCAAAAGGCCCACGATCTCCGACTCGGTGTCTCGGCGAGTTTTGCGTTGTAATTGACGATCCGCTCGATCCTTTGGTCCCAAGCGGGATTGGACTTCCCGATAGCCCCGAAGGTCACGCATATCGATGGCAAACTCGGGGTGGAAAGTGATGCCCGGGATGTGGGTTTCGTTAAATTGGATCCAACGAGCGAGAGTTTCAATGGGCTGGTGTCTCGAGGGCAACTTCATGGCCTGCCATTGGCTGGCGGAGGTTGCGACTGCGTGTGCTGGGAGGAAGGTCAAGGACCGACACCAGAAAAGGATATAACGTGGTGCTAACCAGCTATCTCATCCTTGAGCGCACGGACTTCGCTGAGCGCGGCTGCCGCGGTTTCCTGGAAGATACGGGCCTCATCGAGCGCCAGAGCCAGGCGTTGTTGCTGACTGGCCTGCTCGACTCCGGCGACGCGCGCGCCCTCGACTAGTGCCTCGTCCCGCTCTTTGCTCAGCCTGGTATTGGTGTGGTGGAGGACTTGAATCTGGTTCTGGGCAATACCAGAGGCGCACACAGCCTCTTGCTGTGCCGCAAGGGCGGCCTGCAACTGCTCCGAGAGGTCCTGTTGCCGTGCCTGCAACTGCTCGTTGGTGGTACCCAAGATCTCCACTTCGCGCTGGAGAACTGCATGCCTAGAAAGTGCGGTGTCGCGCTCGGTACGGAGGTGGAGCAGCGTGGTGTCGGAAGCCGCCAGTTCCTTGAGCGTACGAGCCTCGTCGAGCGCCGAATCCAAGCGATGTTTCTGGCTCGCTTGCTCGATCTGAGCGACTCGGGCGACGCGGGCGACCTCGACCAGTGCCTCGTCGCGCTCTTTGCTCAGCTTGGTGTTGGCGTCGCGGAGGGCCTCCATCTCGGCTTGGACGATTCTGCTGCTACACGCAGCCTCCTTCTGCGCAACCAGGGCGGCCTGCAATTGCTCGGATGTGTCCTGTTGCCGTGCCTGCAGCAGCTCGTTGGTAGCGCCTAACGCCTCCACTTCATGCTGGAGAACCGCGTGCTCAGACACTGCCGTATCGCGCTCCCTGCGAAGCTTCGCCAGTTCAATGTGCGCATTAAGGAGAGACCCTCGGAGTTCTCCCGCCGCTCGAGGGTCGTTGTGCATATGGTTGAAAGCTGCATCTCTGGCTCTCAAGTCACGTATCAAGAAGAGTTTTTGCATGAGCGCACTCTCGAAATCATACTCTCCCGCGGCGTCTTCCTCCATATCTGCATCGGGCGCATAATCGACTTCCTTTCCTCGGGAGTCCAAATGCTCCAAGTACGTGTCGCAGACTTCGCATCGGTGATCTGGAAGGTGGATAGGGAGATGGAGATTTGGATGAAGGTGCCACTCGAATTTGGCTGCCCGTAAGTGGCGAACTACTGGGGGTCGGTCATCCAGTTCACTTTCAGACAAATCATTTACCCTGGCGCGAATGTTATAAGAGATGCTGTACACTGAACCGAGCGTGGCACTTACTGTCTCGTCTATAATCTTTGTCGCCGAGTGACTGAGGATTTCTTGAACCTCTTTATCAGCCTCGGCGCGTTCCTTCCTCAGAGCGGCATCGATTTCACGAGTGTCCTCGTCAGGGTCCGAGTCGATGAGTGCTGGGGCAAATCTGCGAGCGGTCATGGTCGCTAGACGGTGTTCTGGCGGGTTGCCACGACGGTGTTTGATGGCAGCAAACGCCTCAAGCTCCAAAAGGCGCTTCATAGATCCAGATCCTCTCTTCGACATCGAGGTTCAGAGGACGTTTCCAGCGTAGCGTCACATTTGATCCGATCCCAACTCGGACACACTCCAGATCGTGACGTGTTTTCCTAATCTCCTCCTTGCCTTTACTTCTCCACGCGGAGGCTCGATCTACCTCATCGATTTTCTGCGGTATCCGTCCGCTGGCGTGTTCGCTACGTTGATTCTCGGCGTTCTTCTTCGTCGTGGTGGTCGAGTCATCTGGCCCCGCGCTCTCTTCTTTCTCCCGGAAGCTCGACGGTTTCGTCGATCCTCTGCGGTATACTGATTGGGCGGCATGATATCCTTGTCGTTTTCATTGGCCTCGGATGTCTTTTTTTTCTTCTGGACCATGCTGTTTCTGTTTGCCTCGCAGAGACTCGACGGTGCCTCGTCGATTCTCTGCTGTACTCTCCGTCCCGGTGCGGCTGAAAGACCTTTTTTTCTGCACCGTGGCTGCCTTTTGCTCCCTTGTAGAGGCTCGACGGTCCCTCGTCGATTCTCTGCTATACCTTCCGTCCCGTTTCGGCTGGATGACCTTTTTTTCTGCACCGTGGCTGCCTTTTGCTCCCTTGTAGAGGCTCGACGGTCCCTCGTCATGACCTCTCTCCCGTGACTACGTGTTCTTTCTTCGCGGAGGCTTGAGGATCCTCGTCGATGCTCTGCTGTATTCCTCGTCTTAGCGGCCCGCTGGGGCTGTGGATGAGGGCCACAGTGTCTTCGCGGAGGCTCGACAGTCCCTAGTCAATTCTCTGTACTCTCCGGCACTGCGTCCTCGCAGTTTCCACGGGGACCGGATACTGCTTTTGTTGACTGCTTCTTCTTTCTCCCGGAGGCTCGATGGTCTGCTTCTTCGACTCTATCATGCACGAGGTTTCTGATGGTTTTCCATGACCAGCCCAAATCATGACGCGCGCGACTCGAAGCGTCCTTCCTTTTGGGCTCGAGTGATAGGGTCCCATGTATTGCTGGCGCTCGACGATGCTCTTTGTCTGTCGAGGTATATCTCATAGAGGCTGAAAAACAGCGCGCATTTACTCTCTTCGGGTTGCATAATCCATTGCCTGGTTTTATGTGGCATTTTCTGCCATTACACGCCGAGGGCTTTTTCACTCTCGCCCCGCTCAAGCCTTGCCTGTCAGGAGCTGGGATGCTTCCTGCGCGTGCTACCCGGGTCTTTGACGAGGTATTTTACTTTTCTTTCATGTTCGGCTGTCTTTATCCGTGTCGGTCCTTATCGGATTCGCAGACACACCGGACCCTTTCCTCGTTCGTTTCAGGATGGCTGCCTTGGGCGTTCTGCTATGGCTTCCCAGCACGGTATGTCTTTGCGCATCCCTCTTCCTTCCCAGTTCGTTAATATTTCATTCATCCGCAGCATCTCGATCCTCTTCCCCCATGGCCGCGGTCTATCCCGTACATTATCTGTGGTATGAGGAAATGGTGAGAATCAAACATCCCAGCGGCGCCGTCGACGTAGGGGCCGAATTTTCATCCGACGGGACTGCGAAAAGCGCCAAAGTTGTCCGAACTGGGAGAAGGTTGATGAAGGGTGCCGTTTGGTGGTAGATGTCTTTACTTTGAGCGGAAATGGAACTGTGTGGTGCGCAAAACTCGAGGGAAGGAATAATATCGGCGTAATTCATGCTGCCCGTTCAACGCTCAACTCTCCAGAAATGTGCTGTGACTTCAGATTACCTCACCACTGTCGGGCCGTGGTAGCGCCGCGAGAATGAGAGGACGCGCGCGCGCGTTCGCAGTGTAATAATGAGGGAATGCAGACAACGTATTGTGCACACTTGCGCTATGGTTCAGCTATTTCAACCAGTCGCTGGCTCGGCTAGGCGTCTGTTGTGCACTCTGATTTTCATACATTGGAAACAAGATGCTTCTAGTCACCGGGCTGAAGCACCTATGCCACACCTAGATTCACGACCACACCAAAACCTTGTTCATTTGCAACAGCTCTTTGATCACACAAGCTCCAAAATGACGACTGTCGCCCTCGTGGAGGACACCCGTCGCATAAAAACAATCCTCCCCTCGCTTTCATCCATATTTAACGAGTGGGGTTCGATGATGCCGTTGACGTTGTACAGCACTGTTCCGCAATTTCGTCGACTGGCTGGCGACCCGAACGGATGCAGGTCGCCCTTGCTGCTGAAAAAGGGGAAAGCCGTGAATGTGTGGGGAACAAAAGGTTTGTGGTGAATGCCTGTGCGGAGACCCCTAGTAAGTCCCCAATTCAGAGGGACTCGATCAACCAAAGACGTCTCTGAAAGACAAAAGTCCTCGCCCGTGGTCATCGAGAATTGTCTGATGAATTCCCCACTGCAGAACGACATTGTTCGATCGCCGCTGACAGGGTCCACCAATATAGGACCGAGTGGGGGTCGAAAGACGACCTCAAAGAATTCGTACTTGCTGTACCAGCAAGGTGGACACACTGAGTCATCGCGGGTGCGACCCAGAGAAAATTTATAGACAACGACCCCAAGAGGTCCTGCGAGCAGATAGTGCGTAGGGTCCAAAATAGCAAAGGAGCAGGACGCCACAGGCCACTAGAACACTATTCAGATCGACAAGAGGGTGGAAGGGATGGAATGAACGCACCCGCCTGCCCAAGCGCACTACGAGTACGGTGGGAGGGTCAACGTGGACATCATATCGGACATCCAAACAACGGATGAAATAAGACCGTTGACTAGAATGTCCGACAACCGCCAAGTTATTGCCAGACAAGTCGAACGTCGACACCCAATGGGAGAAAGTCGCCTTGGCCAGAAAGGCGGCGGATGATCCAGCAACGTCGACAATAAACAGCTGAAGTTCGGTGCGCACAAGGGGGCGTGAGCATCCGACCGACGCTAGAGGCAAAATTTATATACACACTCATATCTATTCGACAACGCGACGACGATGACGTTCCGGCCAATCGATTCAATCCAGAAAATCTTGATTGCGAAGATGAGCAAATCGGCGGCCCAAGTCACTGGAATTGTGGAGGTAGATTTTGTCGCCCAATTCAGAAGGGAAACGGTATCGTCGTCTGCGACAACAACCAGCTTTGTCCAGGGAATAGACACTAATTGGTGGGTCCGACCGTCGACTGGGAGCGTTCGTATGCGTTTGGGGCGAACAGATTTCGTCTGCCACGCAAGAAAGACTTTATATTTGGTCAAGACGCGGTTCTTCAAGGCCGCGATCGAAACCTTGGTGTAGTCACTGTTAGCGCCGTTGCCTGGGCCAGGGCAAAGCCCAAAAGCGTCAGCGTCGATATTAACATACACCCAAAACGGCCGATATTCTGAGACAGCGAAAAGTCTTTTGCAAGTCTATGTATGTCGATGGATGAAAAACCACATTGAGGCCAGTGGCAAGAGCTTACAAGGAGTGTTGCCAGAGCCACAGGGAGCGGTAGAAGACGCAAGATCAAGAGGAGCACGTCAAAAGGAATTAGTTCGAAAGGACTAGGACGTCGAATACTACTTGGTGAGTTGCTCGTGGTCGAGAGGCGCTGTCGCTTGCGAGGCGGTGCCATGCGCCCGACAGCTGCGATTAATAGTGCTTATGTACGGGCCGAAAAGACGAAAAAAGGAAGAGACAAGGGCGGCAGCACAATTCAGAGTATCGGAAGTGACCATATAAGGGCAGTCTGCAGTACCGACTGTGATAAGAAGCGTTAGCGTCACATTCGATCCCGAGACACCGGTACCCAGACTCGGACTGTTCCCTCCGAGTCCGACACTTCCCTTGGCCCCTTCCCTTCGACGGTCGAACCCGTTTCTTTTTCCGCGCGGAGGCCTCAATCTACTTCATTGATTTTCTGCGGTTTTCCTCCGCTGGCGTGTTCACTGCGTTGATTCTCGGCTTTCTTCTTCGTCTTGGTGGTCATCTGGCCGCGCTCTCTTTGCGGCCGGTCTCTTCTTTCTCGCGGAGGCTCGACGGTGTCGTCGATGCTCTGCGGTATAGTGATTGGGCGGCATGGTATCTTTGTCGGTTGCCACCGCCTTTTCTTTCCTCGCGGAGGCCTGACGGTCTCCTTCGTCGGTCCTCAGCACTATTTTCCGTCATAGGGCCTCAGTAGGGTTTTCATCAGCCTCGGATGCCGTTTTTTTCCTGAACCATGCTGTTTCTGTTTGCCTCGCAGAGACTCGACGGTGCCTCCTCGATTCTCTGCTGTACTCTCCGTCCCGGTGCAGCTGGATGACTTTTTTTCTGCACCGTGGCTGCCTCTTCTTTCCTCGTAGAGACTCGGCAGTCCCTCGTCGATTCTCTGCTGTACTCTCCGTCCCCTTGCCCTTTTTTCCGCACCGTGGCTGCCTTTTGGTCTCTCGCAGAGGCTCGACGGTCCCTCGTCGATTATCTGCTGTATCGTTCGTCCCGCTGGGGCTGCGGGGCCTCGGTGGGGGTTTTCATTGGCCTCGGATGTCATTTTTTTCTGGACCATGCTGTTTCTGTTTGCCTCGCAGAGACTCGACGGTGTCTCGTCGCTTCTCTGCTGTACTCTCCGTCCCGGTGCGGATGACTGACCTTTTTTCTGCACCGTGGCTCTCCATGGCTACTTCTTCTTTTCTCGTGGAGGCTCGACGTCGGGTCTCAGCGCTATTTTCGTCATGGGCCTCAGCGGGGGTTTTCATTGGGCTTGGATATCGTTTTTTCTGGACCATGCTGTTTCAGTTTGCATCGCAGAGACTCGACGGTCCCTCACCGATTTTCTGTATTTTCTGTCCCTCTAGGGCTGAATGACCTCTCCTCCGGACCTCTTTCCTCGCGTAGGCTTGACGATCCTCGTCGATGCTCTGCTGTATTCCTCGTCTTGGCGGCCCGCTGGGGCTGTGGATGAGCTTTTTCCTGGACGGTATGTCTTCGCGTATCCATCTTCCTTCTCGACTCACTCGGCCGCAGCATCTCGATACATCCCCTTCCATCATGACCGCTATCACGGACACACCTGGCCTGAACTGGACTACAAAACGGGCGCGCTCGCCCTTATCGGAGTGCCTGCCGCGATATCATGCGTCTTCCTAGTTGACTCGGAATACTACGGCTGTACCGTGATACGGCTCATCCGTCCAGCGAATCGGAAGGTGGTAAGCATCCACTTCCTCCTGCCGGTCTTGTGTGCTAACCCGTGGCCGCATAGGCCACAGACTCAGGCGATTGTTCCCTACCTAGGCATACCCAAATATTCCGGGTAGGACATCGAATGTGTCCTCATCGTTCAGGGCCATGGACATGGTACTCATTTCACCAGGCTTATGCGTATCATGATGGTCCTGACTGCGTTACCACAGCCAAGCGAATCTATTCGACGTTGTACATGAACGCTGTCGACCAATGTAGCGTGATTGAGGACAAACCATGCCCAAGGCAAGGCGACGCGAACGGGTTCGTGTTCTCAACTTCACCATTTTGGCTCCTTGACAACCTTGTTTTCCTCAGCGTTGAAAGCAATACTGGTGGACGCAGCGCAGGCGTATGCGAAGTATCTCAGCGGCCTTAGCACGCACGCGCAATCTCCCGTTCCCATTCGCTAAAGACTAGCAATGCCCCGCTAACAAGTCTGCCAGCGCACCACTCTGCAGGCGTCACAAGGCGCTATGCGACTCAGCACACCACTACAGTGGACGGTGCCTAAAGAATGGGTGTCACAATGGCTCGTGAAGCGGACTGACCGAAACAAAAACACGTTTTTAATCATACAAGCTCTAGAATAATCATTGAGACTCGGCGCGCAGATCTTCGCGACAGAAATATAATCCGCCCTTCCCCTTCATCGACATTCAGAGAGCCCGGGTGTATTGTACCTCTCGCACGATAGACCACCTTTCCTTCGTGCTCTTGTATCGCTCGCGCCGTGAACGGATGCAAATCTGCCACAGCATAATCCCGGAGGGAGAAGGTCGTGAACACATTTGAGCCGCGTAGGTGATGCACACCGACGTGCACTCCCCTGGCAATACTCCACGCCAAAGGAACTCGGTGGGTTAAAGGCGTCGTGGATATGCTGAAACTGTAGTCCCGCGCCATGGTGACATGCCTAATAAAGTCACCACTGCACACAGACAGTGAACGACGCCCACTAGCGTCGATGAAGACTGGACCCAACAGCGGGCGATAAACCGCCTCGACTTGTTCGTAATGATATGTCCAGCACGGATCTACCTGCAGTGGCATGCTCCCATTTTCCTCGAATGCGCGGGACGAAAAATTGAACACTGCAATCCCGTATGGGTCGGCGAGAAGGAAATGGGTATCATCGACGACCCCAAGCGAACAAATCCCAATGGGCCACTGCGATAGATGGTAGATTAATTACAAACGAGGGATGAAGGTGAGAAAACTCCCAGCTTTTCCGATCCGAGCAATAGCATTGGTCTTGACAGACGTTCGCTGGGCCGAGTACGTGATTTTAAAAGTATGAATGATGCCCGACCATTGAAAACTTTGTCCAGTCGTTGCTAAATGGTCATCGGCCAATATAAATCCCGAGATCCAATGTGGGAAAGCGACGGTGGTTAGATACTTCGCAGCTAAATCCGCGGTATCCATTGCGAAGAATTGCAACTCGCTGTGCGGAGGTAAACTGCAAACCGTTACGGTTGGTTAGCGGGAGCAAGGCGGATTTGGTAGACTTACGTCCGAGACAGAGCAACAACGATCACGTTCTGGCCCAGAGATTCTACCCAGAAAACTTTGACACCAAGCACGACCGTGAAATTGTCGTCTGGAATTTGAACCGGAATCGTACGAGACGTCTTTGTTGTCCAATCCCAAAAGAGAACAGATCGATTTTCCGTTGTGATAGCAATTCGAGTTCCCGGAATGACCACCAGCTGATGAGCCGCCCCGTTGACTGGCAAGACGACGACGCGCTTCGGGATAATGTTATTCGCTCTCCAAACATAAAAAATTCATTGACTGTCCAACAGCCGGCGTCGCAAGTTGGAGAGCGGCATAATATCATACGGCATGGCGTTCCCTCTTTGCCACAACGTATCTGTGTCAATATTAGCATAAACCCAGAATGTTCTGTATCTCAAAAGCCCGAAGATTCCCTTGCAAGACTGAGCCCATCAATACAATACCAGCTCAGTACTGTATCGAGAAACTCACGAAAAGAAGTGCAAATGCGTCCGTGACGGGCAACAGACGCAATATCAACCATAGGACGTCGTGCGGGGTGCGTTGAAGTGGACTCCGCGCCAGCATATCGGATGTCGTCAAGATGAAATTCTCATCTTATGGTTCACCTGTCCAGCGGGAGACTCAAAAAGGAAACAGTGGAACCAATCATAGCAATGTGTACATCAGGGGAAACTAGCGAGATTATAGATAGCTAAATCAGTTCGAGGACCACTAATTTGAGGGGCACTCGCGCGGCGTATGTCCTGGCATGACTTCCCACAACAAATATCACTCTTCCCTCTCCTTCATCCACGTTTAAGGATCCATGCTCGATTTTCTCGTACTCGCCCAAGACAAATGTCACCGATGATTTGTCAATCCACGGCCGAAATTGCCTGGATGGGTGTTTGGAAACCAGCGGATGTGCGTCCAGTGCATTATCAACGAGATTAAAAGTCGTAAGAGTTGGGAGATGATGACGCTGGTGGTAGAGGCCAATTCTCTGTCCGACGGCGATGCCCAGAAACATTGGCATGCGCTCGATTAAGGAGAGCTCGAAGAGGTGGAACTGTGGCGGGTTTTCGGTCGACATAGAGAGTCGGCGAAGGTAGTTTCCACCACAGATCGATATTGTCCGCTGTCCGCTGGTCGGATCGACGAAAACGGCACCGAGAGGAGGGCGTGAAAGAGCCTCGTAAGTTTTGTACTGGTACCGCCAGCATGGTCAAATTTTCCTAGGACGCAGACCCTGATGAGCTAGAGTGCGCGCTGACAGTCTATAAACGGCAAGTCCAGCGGGATTCGCCAGCAGGAAATGTGTCTCGTCTATGATCGCAAAGGAACAAGGCGCCAACGTCCTCTGGGGAGATCTCAAGAAGCCCGCGCGGACGACATGAAGATGACGCGAACACACCTGCGCACCAACGCACACGGTGGCCTGGGTAGACACAAGCGGTTGCTGGTTGTAAGCGACATCCAAGCTTTCAATGAAACAATATCGAAGGAGGGATGAATAACCGATGACGGCCAGATGCTTGTCCGCCAAGGAAAAGGCGGAGATGTTGTGAGGAAATTTCACAGTAACCAAATGGACTGTGGACAGGCGTCCACAATCCAAAGCAATCAAATGCAATTCCGTCCGAACTTGAGCGCTACATCGACATCAGCAACAGCAAATGAAAAGATATGCTCCTCGTACCCTAGATCTTTATTGGATGCAGCCACCGCGATTACATTCTGCCCGATGGACTCGACCCAAAAGTTGCGGACCCTCGTCACAAGCATACTGTGGCCTAAGACTAAGGGCACCCTGCAAGAAGTGCGCAAACCCCAGTCACGGAGTTCAACGCCCTCATCGTCCAGGATGACAACGATCCGCGTCCAAGGAATGACTTGAAGTTCGCGCACCCCTGGGTTGAGGGACATGGTGCGCACGCGCCTGGGCCGAGAGACACTTCTCCAAGCATTGTAGATGTCTCGGCATCTCACAATTCTGGCTTGGAGTTGAGGTATAGTCATCCCGCTGTAATCGATATGACCTCGTCGCGGCCGCTGCTGAAGAAAATCGAGGTCGATGTTGACATAAACCCAAAATGGTCGATAGCTCGCAACGGAGAGGAAATGTTTGCAAGTCTGTCATTCAAACCCAGTAAAGCCGTAGACGCGAGCTAATAAGGAAGACGGCACATACCATCATTGCAGCCAAGGCATCCTGCAGAGGCAAAAGTCTGAGAACAACGAGTAATAGATCGAGAGAGAGGCGCTCTACGGGAGCGCGTACTTCCCCCATTCTTTGCCTCAGCCAAATTGGCCGCCGTATTTTGAGCACCAGTGTGCGAGGGCCATAGATCTCGCTCGACGAAGAGATCTGAGAGATCTTGGATTCGCGGAAGCAGTATGCTTTCCCAATGCGGAAAGTTTTTGTCTCTGAGACTGTGTCTCCCACTTTCTTCAAACAGCTGAAACCGTACATTTGCCACCCTTAACTCTTCTTCCCCAATAGCTCTAGAAAGAGGAGCTATCGATGGCGCAAGCGAGAGCGGTCCATCATCTCGGTGACGCCGCGCCTTGCGAGATTTCAGATTTCTCGATAATGCCCACTCAGACTTGTTTTTATGGGGCCAACCCTGACCCTCTCGGTCACGTCTTAGATTCTGCCACTGCATCGTGGATGGCCGGGAGGAAACTCAGATATCATAGTTGTCGCAGACCCGATGATACAAATGTACCGCAATACGTCACACCCAGTGGTGAATCCCGCACGAAGGAGCTCGAGAAATTCAAGGAAGAAATCTACACAAACTCTTGTTTGAAAATATTGGAGAAGGAGGAGGTACTTTGGATGCCATACACTGTTCTATACAAGTTCGATTACCAGCACCGCTCGTTGTCCACCCTCGATCCGGACTACACAGACCAAACGGCCCTCCGCCTCGTCCATGCTGAGTGACCCTGGCATAACCACCCCATCAAAGCGACACACAACCTCACATAACTGTTTTCGATGCGAGCGCACCGTGAACGGGTGGATCTCCATGGCCTTGGTGAAGAGGGGGAACATGGTGAATCTGGTGGAAGCAAGGGGTTTGAAGCGAGCGCCCACCCAAAGATCTCCGGCCACTTCCCAACCCCGGGGAATACGTTGAATCAATTCCACCTTCGAAAGAGAGAAGTGGGGCCGCCGATCGTCGGTCATGGAAACGCAGAGAAGTAAATTCCCGCAAATGATTGAGATCCACCTGCAACATTTGACAGGATCCACGACGACAGGGCCCAGATGTGGAGGAATAAGGTTGTTTGCTCTGACCAACTCGTGTCGGTGCGACCAACATGGCGGGACCCTGCGATGTGACGAGCAATTACCATCGGACGTCCGGGAGGAGAATTGGAAGACGGCCACGCCCATCGGGTTCGCCAGGATGAAATGCGTCGCACTCAAAACCCCGAATGAACTGATCGACACGGGCCACTATATGTGCATTGATATTGTGAAGCGAGAGATCAGAAGTCGCCACACACCTTTGCTCCTAGATACGTCGTGGCTGCCGACGAGGCGGAACAAGGAGCGGAATATGAAATGTGCAGGCTGCGAACGAAGTACGACTGTTGAGGGGTATGTCCAACCAAGTAAAGATGGTCGTTCAGAAGTGAAAACTGTACAATCCAATGCGAAAAGTCGAGCGCAGTCAGATAAACCGTCGAGGGACCTTCTTCATGTACCACGAATAACTGCAGCTGACTGCGAAAGGCAGAATCGCTGCAGATGTCGGTCGCATGTTACTGACTTTGGAACAACCGGGATTTTGAAGACTCACAGCCGATTCCCGCTGGATAGAGCGACCACCAAAATGTTGTGACCGACAACATTCACCCAAAAAGTCTTCACCTGGAACACAAGGATGTCGTCGTCATCGCGAACGACAGGGACTCGGTGAATGTCTCTCGATCCCACCATCTGGATTCGGACCGCGCGTCCTTCCACCGTGACGAGGATTCCAGTCCGCGGAATCATGAAGGCATTGAGAATTCGGCTACCGACTGGCAGAGTTTGAACTCGTCGCGGTCGGATGGATTCCCCACGCCAAGCAGCAAATACCCTAAGACTCTTGACAAGCCGCTTTTGCAGTTCCTCGATCCGGAAGGCAGTATAATCGAACCGTCCCGAACAACGAAAGAAATAATCGACATCGATATTTGCGTAGACCCAAAAAGCCCGGTATGTCGACATCGCGAAGAAGTGTTTGCAAGTCTGTTTACGATGAGTCTAAAATCAATGCCTTTACCCACACTGACCATGAATACGGACATTGCGTCTTGGGCGGGGAGCAAGCGTAAAATCGCAAGAATCACGTCCCAGGGGACGCGTTCCACGACACTCAGCCGCAAGGGAATTGTGGGAAGATCGACTTGGCCGACACGTCCGGTGACGACACCCATGCTCATTTGCAGAGAGCATCGAGGCAAAAGTCGAATTTATCCAGGCCTTTGCACTGTGACCGAAACAGGAAGTTGGATAACAAGTGAGTTACGTATCGGTCTTTACTTGCCTTTTCCTGGAAAGAAACTGGTATCAAGACGCCGAGGGCCGCCCCAGTACTGGAGGACCAGGGGATAAGATGCGGAAAACTTCCGGGGTATATATAAGTTCAGGAATCAGAAGGCATCACGTCTGCAGAGGGCATCACAGTCTGATCCGATCCCGACTCTTCCCGCTCCCCCCTCCAAGGATCTCCCTTGCCTTCTCTTCGACGGTCGAACCCGTTTTCTTTTTCCGCGCGGAGGCTCGATCTACTTCATCGATTCTCTGCGGTTTTCGTCCGCTGGCGGTTCACTGCGTTGATTTTCGGCTTTCTTCTTCGTCTTGGTGGTCATCTAGTCCCCGCGCTCTCTTTGCGGCCGGTCTCTTCTTTCTCGCGGAGGCTCGACGGTTTCGTCGATCCTCTGCGGGCGATAGGGCGGCATGGTATCTTTGTCGGTTGCCACTGCCTTTTCTTTCCTCACGGAGGCCTGACGGTTTCCTTCGTCGGTCCTCAGCGCTATTTTCCGTCATAGGGCCTCAGTGGGGGTTTTCATTGGCCTCGACTGCCGTTTCTTTCCTGAACCATGCTGTTTCTGTTTGCCTCGCAGAGACTCGACGGTGCCTCGTCGATTCTCTGCTGTACTCTCCGTCCCGGTGCGGATGAATGACCTTTTTTTCTGCACCATGGCTCCCTTTTCTTTCCTCGCCGAGGCTCGACGGTCCCTCGTCGATTATCTGCTGTACTCTCCGTCCCCTTGCCCTTTTTTCCGCACCGTGGCTGCCTTTTGGTCTCTCGCAGAGGCTCGACGGTCCCTCGTCGATTATCTGCTGTATCGTTCGTCCCGCTGGGGCTGCGGGGCCTCGGTGGGGGTTTTCATTGGCCTCGGATGTCATTTTTTTCTGGACCATGCTGTTTCTGTTTGCCTCGCAGAGACTCGACGGTGCCTCGTCGCTTCTCTGCTGTACTCTCCGTCCCGGTGCGGATGACTGACCTTTTTTCTGCACCGTGGCTCCCTTTTCTTTCCTCGCAGAGGCTCGACGGTCCCTCGTCGATTGTCTGCTCTATTGTTCGTCCCGCTTGGGCTGCGAGTATCGCGACGCTCCATGGCTACTTCTTCTTTTCTCGTGGAGGCTCGACGTCGGGTCTCAGCGCTATTTTCGTCATGGGCCTCAGCGGGGGTTTTCATTGGGCTTGGATATCGTTTTTTCTGGACCATGCTGTTTCAGTTTGCATCGCAGAGACTCGACGGTCCCTCACCGATTTTCTGTATTTTCTGTCCCTCTAGGGCTGAATGACCTCTCCTCCGGACCTCTTTCCTCGCGTAGGCTTGATGATCCTCGTCGATGCTCTGCTGTATTCCTCGTCTTGGCGGCCCGCTGGGGCTGTGGATGAGCTTTTTCCTGGACGGTATGTCTTCGCGTATCCATCTTCCTTCTCGACTCACTCGGCCGCAGCATCTCGATACATCCCCTTCCATCATGACCGCTATCACGGACACACCTGGCCTGAACTGGACTACAAAACGGGCGCGCTCGCCCTTATCGGAGTGCCTGCCGCGATATCATGCGTCTTCCTAGTTGACTCGGAATACTACGGCTGTACCGTGATACGGCTCATCCGTCCAGCGAATCGGAAGGTGGTAAGCATCCACTTCCTCCTGCCGGTCTTGTGTGCTAACCCGTGGCCGCATAGGCCACAGACTCAGGCGATTGTTCCCTACCTAGGCATACCCAAATATTCCGGGTAGGACATCGAATGTGTCCTCGTCGTTCAGGGCCATGGACATGGTACTCATTTCACCAGGCTTATGCGTATCATGATGGTCCTGACTGCGTTACCACAGCCAAGCGAGGAATCTATTCGACGTTGTACATGAACGCTGTCGACCAATGTAGCGTGATTGAGGACAAACCATGCCCCAGGCAAGGCGACGCGAACGGGTTCGTGTTCTCAACTTCACCATTTTGGCTCCTTGACAACCTTGTTTTCCTCAGCGTCGAAAGCAATACTGATGGACGCGTATGCGATGTATCTCGGCGACCTTAGCACGGACGCGCAATCTCCGGCTCCCATGGCCACCTCTTGCACCAGGCATATTTGTTCCTCGGGGTAGCATTTGGGGTGGGACACTTAGATGCGACAAACCCCTGGATAAAATGCCCTATGGTCAGTGCGGTGGTGAACGCGAAACACGAATCTAGCAGAGGGGTTATTACCAACAACCACCTTTACATGTGAACACATCCACAACGCCGTACGAGCGTGTGTGCGCTATGCTCATGTGGGGAGGATGTTGGGGATAACCCCTTTGCGCGATTTGTGCTTCGAGTCCACCAGCTCACCGACCGTGGGCGCACTTTATCCAGGGGTTCGTTGCGTCGAAGTGTCCCACCCCAAAGGCTGCATGCAGCAACATACCAGTTTGATCTGATAACACAAAAACGCGGAACGCAGACCGGCAATCTCACTGTGACTCTGGTGTAACCAACACCCATGTACGAGATCCCGCCAATGATGTGAAGGAAACACTAACCAGCTATAAGGACCGTCTCATCTTTCTGACCGTCTCAGACCACAACTGTACCAACGAGGTAGAAATATCGGGGATGTATGAACACCGAAAAGAAATACACTTGTGTCTACACGACGTCCACTGAAAAACAAAGGTTGAAGAGACAAGTAAGGGTCATTTAGTCAACGAGACACCACACCCAGCCATCCAGCCACGTTCCAGAACGCCCGAAGTAGCATATGCTCCACCCAGCAACCTGCGTCGACCAACATATGACAGCCCTGGAAACAAGGGGGCCTGGTGAACGACTCCAGATCGACGAATCTGCGCGGCACTTTGAGCGATAGGGTGCGCAACGAATCCACCTCTCGACATTCCAACACACAACATATATCAGACAAATGAGTCGCACCGACCACGACCACCCGCGGTAGCGGACAAAGAGGTAGAAATACGACCATGTCGTGTTCCACAAGACCCTTTGTGAAGATGTCGACCATGGCGAAATGCGAGAGCTCGCAAATGGTCGAAAGGAGCGCCACATTAGGAGGTAAGATTTCCGCTGCGGTCTCCATGATAAGCTTCGCATCCGTCTGCAAGGTCCAAGCGGGGTTGGGAGAACCTATAGGAGTCGTTCTGACGCTACGCAATGCGGCCGACTGGGTACGTGGAGGGATAATGGTGTCGGCTGTAAACTGACGACGAGTAACAAACACAGCGAAGAACTTCGGCGCAGGTCGAGCCCAGGGAATTATGACACGTATCATTTGAAGGTCAGGGCAGGACGGAGGAGGATGCCTCGTGAACTGGGTTATATGCGGGATGGCGAAACTGACAAGTCCGCCGTTATCTAGAACAAAATGGCGCACTCGATGGATAATAACGCTATCCATGGCCACTAAAATGGCAAAGTAAGTGCTAAGCAAGACGAAACCACGAAGCACGCACACACCGTCCAGAAGAAGGGAAACAAGGACAGTACGAGTGATCGAGCATATAAGGGAAATGCGTGACTCTAACCAGCCTAACAGACCCGACCAAAACTGGAGCGAAAACCGCGGACCTCGATGCGGATCACCCATTTTCATTGGCCGATCTTGCCTGCAAACGATTCCAGAAGAAGTGCATGGTAAATCAAGGCACAGAAATAAACAATCATGCGTAACTTGTGTGTAACACAGTAAAAACCGCTCCCGAGAGAAGTTTTTGTCACAAAAAACTATATTTCCTCAGACCCATCGCGATAATGGACAGTAGATATACCAGCATCTCGCCCAACGGACTCCAGATGTCCCCAGCCCCAAACCCGAGGAGGACCGGATCGGGTCGGGACCGACGGTGAATGTTGTATGGCATGTCATGCGCGGCGAGGAGAATGACCACCGAATTATCATCCGAAGTCTGCGCATAAGACTCTATGACGACGCGACCTGGCCTATGCGGCGGAGAGCCGCGGTTCTCCGCAAGCCGGACAATCTGATGAAGCATCCCAGCCAAGAAGACGGAGTGGTGACACTTCAAAGTCCCAGTATCGCCAGGTTCGATAACCATATGGCGGAGAAGTTAACAACCGTTTGAGACCCGCAGATAGTCTGCTGTAACTACCTCCACAAGCAGTCGATGGCGATAGTCGGCGTGCACGACCGGTCAGGTCGCACGCAGCTCGTCACGGTGTGAGGAAGATCGGCCATCCTCCAATCTCTCAGATATGGTGCGGTGATCGAAAAAGGCGCAGTCAAGGGGCCATCGGAGCAGGAAACTAGCCGAGCCGGTCATAGTCTGCAGAATGGACAAACGATCCTGCGCGCTGCAAGAAACATCTATGAGTCCGTGTGCTAGATCGTCGCAGCGCGCGTACCGCCGTTTTCTTGAGTGCCAGTGTGCGGAGGGGCTACGACACAGGCGCCGATGAATTGGATGAGAATCGCGCACTCCCTGAAGCATAGAGCTGAAATTTCCGTCTACCTATGCAAGAGGTTAGAAAAAGCCGTGGTATTTGAAAGGTCACGCAAGAGAAAAAGAAAAGTGTGGCAAAATTCGCGGTATGCTAATCTGATTGCTTGTCCATAACAGAAATCGTTCAAACCGTAGCCTGCACCCACAAAAACACGACTCGACGCCTACGCGCGGCCAAGATGCCCTACATCCATCGGGATGAAACTATTCGAGACACGAACCTAAACAACTCGACCACTGGCCTGAACGCACGCCGACTGAGTGGTGCGCGCGCAGGTCGTCCAAACAGCACATGGACGTGATATTCAAAGCTGGAAGGAGAGAGCGCTCGAGATTCTGTTCGCACCAAAGAAAGCGCACGTCTTTCGTATGACAGTGCCGAGCGCAAGACATAGAGTACAGAGGCTGTCCAACGCACGGTCCATACTCTGCAGATACTTGGCAGCAGTCATGTGTGCGGTCCGCGAGAAAGAAATATTCGATCGACGGGAATTGCAACGCATCGAGAGCCCAAAAAGATCTAGCCTGTGTAAAAGGAGGAACCAAGAAACAATCGACGAAGGTTCCAGCAGACTCCAAGGTGAAACTACACACCTGGCCACCGGTGATAAGGGCGGACACCTCAGTGTCGTGGTCGAGCTTGCGCGCGGTCGACGTTCGCGCAGTGCGCGCGCGTCCTGGCGGGAGCGCTCGAGTCTTTGCGGCGCTGTTGAGAGAACGTCGACAGGACCAAGAAATCGGCAAAGCGCTTCTTGCTCGTATTATACGGCCAGATTCGTCGCCAATGGGTTGAAAAAGGAACCCAGAGAAGATGGATCAAACGAGTCGAAAGATCCCAGATCAGCTTCACCGAGAAAGAGCAGACACTAGAGCGCTTTCTGGTTTGATCGAACGGCAACGTATCGGGTGCAGCCGTCTGAAGAGGACGCAAAGGAGGAGGTTCGGACTCGGAGCTATTCGGGGCTGACATAATATTTCAATTGAACATAGATCAACCAGCAACGTGAGCGCGTCGGCACTCTGCTCGGATTCGGTTCAAGCACACTCAGGAGACCGTCTGAGTCGCCCACCGATTGCCGCAAGGAATACAAAGATTGAAGGGAAACCCATCCGAAGAACAAGAAGCCTGTAACTCGTTAAGCCACCTAAACATCTGCGAACTTGATAGATGCGCTGACCTCGAACAACTCCTGGGGCACACCGATTCCACACAACGCACAGTAAGATTTGGCATGCATAGAGCGCCGGGATGAAACAGAGGACGGAGATGGACGTCGCTTATCAGCGACCCGAGCAACGCGACCACGACCTCCAGAAACGTCACAGGACCATTTGGGTTTTCTAGTGTTTCGGGACGAGATGGACCAGTTTGGCACGAACTCCCTGTTGGTACACAGGGTATGCTTGATGGAAGCCTACATGAACTGTTTGTTCAACGAGCAAACAGGCTCGCCGATTCAATCGAGACCAACCTTCCACTGTTTCTCGGTGCGATTTGCACCATACCACGGAAAGCGAGCCACTAACTCTTTGTATAGTTCTTCTAAAGTCAAGGAACGCTGGCTTCGCTCGAACACAAACGCGAGGAGCTTTGGCCAGGTAACATTAGGCCTGTCAACTCCAGATACAATCTCCGCTTCGTGCCAGTGCATAGGTGCCGGGTTGTTCGAAGGCAGGGGTACACGACCATTCAAAAGAATTCCGGCTGAAGGGCCGCAGACTGTACTGACACCTGGGTCCTTGAGGACCGAGCCGCGTCAACATCTAAAATACGACGGAAAAAATGCACGAACTAACCCGGGGGATAAAATCCAGAAGGTCAGTCATGCCAAGAAAGCGCGAATGCAGCACGGACACAGCATTTCTAAGGCCAACCGCCCCAGGAACGCGCACGCGCTCATACCCTCTACACAGACGACCGACCTCCAGATAGACCGCCTTGGCAGAACACCCAGCTTGAATGAGGATGGTATCCTCGGTGTTTGATAAAATGACATTGGTAACTATCGCCACCCCTGTCCACGCCGCTGGAGCCAGGATTCGCGAGCCTAAGTCGATGCAACCGTCCGCTTGCCCGAAATAGAGGGAATTGATGGCGAAAACGGGAGGATCACTGGCAATAATGTGGGCAGCGCACACAGCGTCTACCGCGGGCGGTGTTCTCTCCGGGCCTCCAGAAATGGTACTTCTGACGCCGGCCAAGGCCTCCGTAGCATCGAGAGGTGGACAGACAATGCCTCCAGGATGGATCCGCAAATCGAAATCGACCTGCAAAGGACCTGAATGGAAAGAACAGAGACGTGCCTCGTCGGTGGCGAAAACTTCACACCGAGCCGCGCAAAACATGAGGAAGAAACAAAGTGAAAGACCCTCAAACACAACAAAGCAACCCCAACAAAGGCGCCGGCGCACGGACATACCTTCTCCCCTTCTCAACCACGCAAATACACCAGAACTCTTGCCGTGTGACTCTCGCGCACGCGAGCTCTCGTGAGGCATGCTTCGCGTTTCGTGTTTGTGCATCGAGTGCGAGAGGTGATCTATTCTGTTTTTAAAATGCATACAGCTGCAATGAATAACTTACGGAGGCCTCGTGGTTGACAAAATACAAGACAGGCAACGCTGGACATAAGCGCACAAACACGATTGAGACCAACCGGCACGCAGCACGTGAGTAACTACACTCTCTTCTGACCTCCATTGCGAAGACATGAAGATCAGTGAACTACTATGCGATCCGAAAGAAAACCCCAGGGGCCAAAAAAAGCTGCACCGACACCAGAAGAGCCAGAAAAGCCAGGAAGAACTTGAACCCCTCCGTATACATGAGTATCTGGTCCAGACGCAAGACCCCAAGCCCTACGTGGTGAGAAATAGCAGTCTCCGTCCGACCACTGATACAGACACACCACCACTCAGGCTACGGCACACGAGACTGTTTCTGGTCCAACAAATATTATAGCCCTGGCGACGAGATGTAAGTTGGCAGAAATATATAAAGTGCGTGCTAACACAAAAACAGACCGATGTGGGTTCTGCAGACGGGCTGGACACAACAGAAAAACATGCCCAGCGGCACCAGCGGCACCGCAAGTCAACGCCCAAACCCAAACCGAGCGGCGGTGCTCGAAATGTCGACAACCTGGACACAACAAGCGGGGGTGTACTGCAGACATAATTTGGACCAAACCTATCCAGGACTGACTTGAAAGAGGGCATGAGGAGAACGCGCTCCGATGGCATAAGACGATATAACCCATGTAATCACCTGAATAAAATGTATCCCAATGCTACCAAACTGACATCGAAGAATATGGCTTTGAACTAATAATCGACGACAGGGTAAAAGCCCAAACACCGGCCAAACATATCATATGCAGCCAAAGGAGGAGGCAAATCCGGAAGAGTGTGGTTTGGCATTGCGATAGAAGAACACATTGAAACATATGGTGAGGAAACCTGGAAGAAATCAGAACACGGTGGAAGAATACAACAACGACACAAGAAAACCTCGACAGGGAGCTGACCAGAACCATCCCACCGAGATCCATCCTAAATGAGCGGTAAGCCAGTGGAATCCAAGCAGATGTACAAAACACACAGGAGATTCAACCAAATCAAAAGGTTGTGATTCGCTGGTAGTAGGATAGGAAACCATATATTCGGCAGAACCGGGATACCACTAATGCAAGGATGTAACAAAAACAGGCAGCAAATGAAGCATTGATACACTTACAACAGCAGAGACCGAGTTACCTACGGCCGAGCCAATAGAGTGCGACCACCGATAGGATGCCTGGTTCGCTAGGATCATAGCTTGCACTGGAAGGAAGAGTATGCACTCAAAAACAGCAGCGAAGACAAACCAAATCTACCAGATGGATCCAAACCAGGAGCCCTTGCCAGCCTCCGCAGACGAGAAAAAATTTGAGGTCGAGTCCGAGCGTGGGCTATGTATTGAAAGAGAAAGTTGACAAGAAATTTGCCATGCCCGACAATGGGATCCTTGGCTGGACTTCCATACATCTCAGCATAGAGAGCTACACCTGGGTGGTCACAGTCATTCAAGACACAAAGCCATGACACGAAGAGAGGCAAACCACGAATGAGGCGGCAATCCCTGAAGAAAAAGATTACATCAAGCCGCAGAGGATGGGGAAAGACGCACAGTTCTGGAGACCACAAGGTCAGGGGTATAGCAGGAAGAGAGTGATGTTGAGGTCTGGGATGCGTGCGGGGCAGGTAGGGTAGAGAAACCATAGTGAATGTGTAGTGGCAAAGAATTTGAAGATCCAAAATCGGCCACAAAGGCGTAACCACACTAATTCCGAATCAAAACCATGTATACGTATGCAGGGTCAGGAAGAAGAGAAGTTCAAAAGTGGCCCCTGGATTGATCATGGTAAAGCCTCATGCTTGATATGAGCACTGGAAGAGGTTTTCATCAGATTCAGTAATAGTTACGAAACCGACACCACACTCGTTTTGGAAAAATACACCCAAGAGCAGCCATTCACTGGCCCTCAACATGAAAAATCTCATGGTATAATGGGAGATTCAGACTCCCATGAGTCTATCCATTCAAAACGAGTGTGGTGTCGATTCCATAAAAAACCAAGTCTGCTCCGTAGGAAACTGTGAGTTCGCACTTGGATAAAACCAACGCTCACATCCAGCATGGTACGTAATGGTATCCGAAGAGCAAGTGGAGCGATCGCCTCCTCCTGTTGGAGTTTCGAAAACCATCGATTCCGCGCAAAGTCACACCTGACAGCACCAAACAAAAGCATACAGATACATCAAAACTGCAGAGGAAATATAAATAATCTACGTGAGATTGAGAACGACGAGCTCCGCGACATCGCCCGTCCGTGTTATAAAGATTAGCGTTCCCTCTACCTCGTCTACGTTGATTGACCCAGCTTCGAGCACCGCTTGACCAAAATCGTATATTATGGAACCGAAGTCTCTTGGATCTACCGTAGGACTGAACGGATGCCAATGAGCAGCGGTACCGGCGTCGAAGAGCGGGAAAGTGACGAAGGCCGGTGACCTGAAAGCCTGATGATAGACACCTGTGTAGAACCCGGTCGCGATTCCGAGATATGTAGGCACGCCGCCCACAAGACCAACTTCCGAGAATCGAAATTTTGGGAACCCACGACCCGCAATAACAACCCGTCTAAGAAAATTGCCCCCACAAATCGCAACAGTTCGATCACCGCTGGTGGAATCGACCAGTAATCGCAGGCAGGGTCGGTCTAGGACGTCGAATTGTCTAAAACGATGTGACCAATGAGGGTTTATCCGACGAGGAGCTGGCCCGCGATGGTTCAAAGTCCGTTGCGGAAGCCTGTACACCGCGACGCCCACCGAGTTCGCGAGGAGAAAGTGGATGTCGTCGAGAATACAGCATGAGCTACCCGCAAGAGTCCACTAAAAGGTCGGTCAGAACATCCCCAGGTCGCGAGGTCGCGATCAGACATACCGTGCACCCCAAACGAACGACGGCAATGGTCGTAATAGTAACACAGGTGGATGAGGGGTCGTACATCACACGCAGGCTTTCAATAGAGTAGGAAGTTGGACCGGTGTGGGCAACCACTGCTAAGTGGCTATCTGCCAGATAAAATGCGGAGGTGAGATGCGAGAACATGACACTCGCTAAACACACGCAGTCCAGTTTAACGCCATCGACGGTAAACAGCTGCACTTCGCTACGAAGGGGTTGACTTGAATTCAGTTCAGATATAAGAGTTCGCATATTTGGAATCACACCTTCGAGTTCGATCTGTGAGGGCAACCAAAAGAACCTGGGAGGAGATGGATTCCATCCAGAAGAGCTTGACGTCGAAAATCTCGAAGTGACACTTCTGTTGTAATGGAACCGAGGCAGAAGCCTGTCTACGCCAGGATTGCAGCCACAGCGACTCGGAAGCTTCGACAACAATGACAGACCCCGTTCCAGGAATCACAAGCATTCGGCGCACATCGCGACGGAAGGGGAACGTCCGCACCCAGCGTGGGTGGACCGACTCTAATCTCCAAGCGTTGAAAATGCGATAATTTTTCAATAGCCTAGCTTGCAGTGCAGCAGTCGACATTCCAACGTAGTCCACAGCTCCGACGGCGGTGTGGCGATGCAAAAGGTCTGCGTCGATGTTGGCGTACACCCAGTATGACCGAAATGTCGAAGCGGAAAGTAGGCGCTGGCAGGTCTACTAAGCATTAAAAAAGCGAGAAGACCGGTGACTCGAACTGCGAACGACCTTAAACATCGCCAATGCGTCTCGCAGCGGTAAAAGGCGGAGAACCAAGAGTATCACATCCAAGGGGAGACGCTGGATCGGGGAATGCATGAGGGCCTACACAGAGACCAGGAGGAGGAGGAGGAGATAGTATTACCAGTAAGGAGCCATTTTGAATAGGTCACAACGGGCGACGATCGGATTAGGAAAGTTGAGGACAGGCACAACAAGTTACATAAGCAAAGATGATGGTGCGATCCCAACATTGAGCCACTCTTGCCGTCTTCTGCCAAGTATAGTGCTTTCGCAGCTGGTAAACGGCTGGCGCAGATGTCTCTCCAGATCGGACCTTCGAAGGAACACCTTTAAACAACCACCCACACGATCGCGACCGAGAAAATTGTACACAGGCATCTCGGGATCTACCCCATACCGCTGAGCTTCGTCGTCGACCACTCCGTTGCAGCACCAGGCTTTTCCCTCAACACAATGCAAGAAGAAATGTAATTTGAAGGCGTCCTCGGTTAAGCCCCCGAGCCCGCCTTTGCACACCGGGCAAGTCATCAAACGGTCCCAACTCCCACCAGATGACTTGGAACTTGTGTCTTGGGAGGGCGAAGAGCGAACCGATCTTGACTGGGCTAGCGTCAACTTCAATTGGCCTCATCCGTCCCGCTCACCTCATGACGTGCAAAGTTGGCAGAGAAAATTGGTCGACACCGTGGTCGGTGGCAATATACTGCCAGAGCGACGGCGAATATGGGTGCTTGAAGATCGAAGTCGCCATATACCTGCCCAAGGTCCAGGACATTAAATAGGTTCACAACCCTCCTATTGCAGGATAATGCAAGACGCTTTTTTTTCTGATTCCTTTCTAGGAAAGCCCAGCGGTCGCAACAGTACCGGGGGGTTCCCTTAAAGAGTAACACCAAGATTGTCTCGATATGGGCATCATGCAAAACCGCCGGATAAGATATAATAAGCCAAGAACTGGCCTTGTTTCCCGGAAACAAATGACGCCCCCAGATAAATATCTCCGCTCGCTCAAACGCCAAAAATCCTTTTGCGACCAACCAGCTTCGCACCCTGTTCAATTCACTCCAGAACGAAGATGTGCGTCGTTGTGTCCCGACCCGCCCTTCTCATCGACCGAGATCCCGTCAACAGATAGCATCCTTCATAACACCCTCGGAGCTGGAAGACACTCGAGAGTTCTCGCAGGGATCGACTTATACGCTGCGTCACACGTCGCTGTGAAGAGAATAACTCGAAAAGACGTTGAAACGGAGGCAATCAAGTGGGAACTCAAGATATTATCCACCGTTTCGCAATTGCCCCATTCACCGGTAGCGTAAGTCCCCTCCTGGCTTAGGGATTCACCTCGCAAAGAGCATTCTCAACAGACGATTCTGCTACTTGAAAGATCACTGGACGACCCCGGACCACTTTTTCATGGTATTCGACAGATACGGGGATAACTTGGCGACGGTCCTACGGGAACCTCGACTCTCTACTTTACCCTTGTTTCAGGTCAAAGAGGTTACCCGGCAGCTTATACAGGCAATCAGACGTAATGAACGTCCGATACCTTTCGAGTCCAGCTGACACGAATCAAGATAGACTTACACGACAACAATATAACACACGCGGACATCAAGCCAGAAAATATCGTCTTTTTAAGTAAAGACACTGTAACACAACACTTCTACGGCATGGACAACATATTCCACGAGAGGGTAAGCCACACTCGCATCATTTGAGGCCGACTTATAACCCCAAACCAACACATTTCGCAGACAATTCTAAGATCCTGTGAAATCTGTATAGTAGACTTCGGCAGCGTCCCTCAAAAGAAATCAGCAACATTCAAAGGAGAGACGGGGTCAGTAGGTTACCGAGCGCCTGAGGTGGTGATGGGTACGCAGTACGCACACAGTTCAGAAACGGGCGCCACTAACGGAATTGGGGTGGGGAATGCAGGATGGCACTGGACTCAATACGTGGATCACTTTGCACTGGGCTGTGTCATCGCGGAGATGCTCACTTCGAAGCCACTATTGCCCCCCTTCACTACAAGCGTGGTAGAAGACCTAATCGTTATGGACAAGACCATAGGACCTTTCCCCCCGAACCTGTCAGCGATGATCGAAAAGCAATTCCCGACCTTGTTCGCCTACAGAATAAACCCATCGCCCCAAATCTCGCACAGGACACAGGAATACCTATCAACAGCCAAGCCGATATTGGTGCGCTGATCTGACGGACCAAGTCATTCACTGATGACTTTGCAAGGAACGGATTGAAGATCGAGCGGGCGCAAAGTTGGTCAGAACACTAACCGCTTTAGACCACAATGACCGGGGCGACCTCCGTCACCTCGAGAGATGTAAATTTGTCGCTACCCACGAGATGTGAACTTGGTTTATCGTGCAATAAAGACTGGTCTATCCTCTAATGCTTTTGAGATTACAAACACCCACCCCCTGACGAGTTCCTAAGCAGTTGGTGACCTTGGTTGAGGGACAACGAATCATTCGGATCCGATTTTGATCGCTCCAACCCGTCTGCCCTTCCCCTTACCTATCTCACATTTCCTCGCGGAGGTTGAGCCGTCTACGCCGCGAATTCTCTGTGGTATCTTCTGTTTTAGCTGCCAGCTGAGCTGGATGACGTTTTTCGCGAGTCCGCTGCGTCTTTCCTCGTGAACGACTCTTTTGATTCTCCTTCGTCTTCGCTCATCTAGCCTCCACGCTCACTTTGCCAGCGGTTTCTTCTTCCTCCAAGAGGCTCGACGGTTTCGTCGCCTCTGCGGTATACTGCTTGGGCGGCATGGTATCTTTGTCGGTCGCCACCGCCTTTGCTTTCCTCGCGGAGGCTCGACCGTTTCTTTCGTTGGTTGTCAGCTCTATTTTCCGTCATGGGCCTCGGCGGGGGTTTCGTTGGCGTTGGATGTCGCTTTGTTTGTGGACTATGCTGCTTCTGGTTGCCTCGCAGAGACTCGACGGTGCCTCCTCGATTCTCCGCTGCATTCCGTCCCGCTCCGGCCGGATGACATCATGGCTGCCCTTCTTTCCTCGGGGAGGCTCGACGGTCCCTCGTCGGTTCTCTGCTGTACTCTCCATCCCGTCAGGGCTGGATGACCTTTTTTTCTGCACCGTGACTGCCTTTCCTGTCCTCGCGGAGGCTCGACGGTCCCTCGTCGATTCTCTGCTATACTCTCTGCTCTCTTCTGGATAAAGGCTATGTACTTCTCTTTACTTGCGGAGTCTCTCGTCGATGCTCTGCTGTATCCTCCGGCGCCCGACGGCTCAACAGTCCCTCCTCGATTCTCTGTTGTAATCTCCGGCCTTGCGTCCCGGGTTTCATGGGACCGGATACTGCATTTCGTTGACTACTTATTTCTTCGCGGAGGCTCGACGATCTGCTCCCCCGACTCTCTGGTATTCTCCTCCACGAGGTTCTGGGGGTTTATTGTGACTGGCCGACCCGGGTCATCCCTTTTTGCTGCTAGCAGTGCGCAGCAGAGGGGTGGTCGCTTGAGTACTTTTGGAATCGTCAAAGGGAAGCCGGATAGGGTACCAAGCTGATCCGTGGCGCACGAAACGCGGACATCTCGTGCGCCGAACGCTTGCCCTCGTCGTGGCAAGTCAGGACCGCACTTGCTTGCGCGTTGACTCAGGTTACCACAGTAATAGCGACGAGAACCGACCTAGTAAACGCACCGGACGCAAGAGTAACACAAAGGAGGGACAACACGATTTATGGACTAGCTACGCTCTACGACCTTTGCAACATGCGGGGAAAAGATTGTACAGCCGCATGACTGAACTCCAGACGCCACCGAAAAGACCCCCGTCAATTCTGACCATCCGACTGGGAACTCGAACCGACACAAGTCGACCACTGGAAAGCACGCACTCCACGCAACTTGTAACGACGCCTTCCGAAATAAGGCGCACCACGCGCGCTCTCCCTTTCCAAGCCGAAGGGGCGACTAAACACGAACCACGTTTGATCGTGAGGCCCGAAAGCAGGCGATGCAGCACATATTCGGACCTGGGGGGATCCAGAACCGTATCCTGCCGTTCAAGATGCGCCGTACACAGCAGATCCCCATTACACAGATCAAATACATCTTGCTCGCGATGCTCCGAATATGGCCAAATAAGATTGGCCTGGTTGGCCCCTGCACGCCTAACAGCATCCTCTGCGGCTTCCACGGTAAAGGGCGGGTACCAATAACCAATACACCCTGTGTCCCCGAGCTACTGTGAAAAAACTGCATCCTTGGCCGGGACCTATGACAAGAGATGCATCGCGCGAGAGGTCGGGAAAGAATGAAATGTCCGGAGGGATGTGCAATTGGGCTATGAAGCGAGTGTGGAAGGAATACACCACATTGCCGACGAGGACGTGTGTGTAAAGGTGAAAATAGTTGTCTTCATGAATGTTCATGACAAGGAGCAGGTACCAAATAAGCAGCAATACGATTTCACGACAGTATCATTGAGTTCTCATTGGCAAGCGCCGCCAAAGGCCGCCGGTAGATACACAAATAGCACGAAGTGATAGGTATGTATTTACGAACTTCCACCAGGATGGTCTACTAGGATAAACTCCTGAAGACGAGAAGTCCCAGCTGGAGTGTCATCAGCAAACATTTCAGCTCTGGAAGATACATGCTTACGAATTGGGAAGGCACACAACCTGTAGCTTGGCCACGGTTTAGCTGAGTGCGGTGAAAAATTGCGGACCAATATGACACTGAGATCCAGTATGGTCGTGTATTGAACAGAAACGTGCCAGTCGAGGCGGCTGCACAGATCCAGCTCCATTTCATTAATTTCTCGCAGAGTGCACAAGTTTCCAGCAACCCGCATCCAAGCAGCGTTGGTGTAAGACCGGTCGCCAAGGACCTTCGAGGACACCATGAAAGCCGCCAGGAAGAGACGATGACCAGAGGTCCCGCGAGAATGTGGGAAGTGGGTTTTCAATCTTAACAACAGGACAAGGGCTGCATACACCGCACAGTCCTCGAATCGAGTGTCATGGAGGACCGTTGCAACAAAAAACATCAAATGAGACCGAGGGTGTGAGATGCGAGAGAACAAGGAACATCCGAAGCTATGGGCAATGAAACGCGCGCTGATTCCCGCGATAAGTCCACGACCAAAAAAAGGGTCGACATCGGGGGCGCGGCGTTTTGGTCTGACCTGTAAATCCATCAGAGCAAATTCCAAGGACTCAGATATATCAAGAGCACCAAGACAACGGATGACATCGATAACGCCTCCCTGGTGCGGATCGACGAAGATGGTGGTAGAAGAGAAAGAGACTACCTCTGTTTGCACGTAGTTGGGCCAAAACTCGGAGCTCTCGCAGAAGTAACCACTAAGTAACCCAAAGCGAAGGCAGGAGGACAAGAGCACCGTCAAATACGTCAAACCGCGGTAAGAGGGCGAGCAACCCAAGCCTTGAAATAAAGGCGAGTAGAGACCATGCCAGAGCAAACCACGCAGAGTCATACAGTAACTGAGGAGAGAACCGCAACACGTGCCATCCAACCTATGCGCATAGAACGTCCCGAAATGACAATCAGCGAGAGAGCGAAAGCAGCCTTTAAGCAGGACTTGGACAGACTTGGACGCCAACATAGTTCGAGAAGAAGTTCAAGACTCTCACGATGGATTCGGAGATCGGAAATAATCGGATTCTTAAGATCTTGCGACCAGTGACCACTGATCTCTACTTCCGCTCTCCACCTGTCCCTTGCCCGGTCCTGCCCGGTCCCATATACCGCCCTAGCACGATGAAGATACTTTCTCTTTCAACCATGCAAAGTGTACACAAACCCAAGAAGCCTCAGTTAACAAGCAAGTTGACAAATACTGATAAATGCATATGCATATGAGGTGCGCGCTACAATCCGTGCCCAGTGTCTCCTGCTGACAATGCAAGCAGTCGTCCGACCCCACCGACGACCCCTCGCCGCCATCACAACGATGAGCGTCGCATTCTGTGCGACTTGCGCGCAAATAGAACTCAAGTCCCCGACGACAACGCGTTCCGAATTCGCACCGCATTGAGAATCGACCTGCGGGGGAGGAAATGTGCCTCCACAATCTGCTCAATCGATCGCACAGAAACGTCTTCGTGGAAGCGAAAACGCGAGCGCGCCGATACTACCCCGCGGCCACCCACAGCCAGATCTCGCGCTTAGCAAGGCGCGACGGAGAAAACGAGGAGGCTGATAGACGGATGGCCATGGACATAGATGGTGTGTCACTTATTCCTAGAGCTCTTCATGCCTGCTCAACGATGTAGTTAAGTTCCCATGAATCCGAGAGGTGGTGCAGGCAAGTTAGCAAACCTCAGGACGAACCTGCTGTTCGTGTGCTGACGAGATTCTCAAGGCACTTAACAACGGTCTCATGAATCCGCCGACCACCCAGCACCAACCTTCTAGAGGTAACGGAGCCGATGCTAACCCGGCGAATGGTGCGCGTTTTTTTTTTTCGCAGTGTCAGTCTCGGTACTGAAATCTGGACCCAGAGCGTCCCAGGCGTCTGCCTGCGCCGCGTCGAGAGCAGGCATTTCTCACAGGTCGTCAGGAATATTGCGATCCAACGTCACGTCACGATCTCGGCCCCATGAACGTTGAGTGTTCGCACTGCGGCGCTCTTCATTGGAACGACGAGCGCATAATCAAATCCTCAGTAATTGGCGGCGCACAGTCCGGCATCTGCTGCGACCACGGGAAGGTGCAGACCCCCGGAGCCACCGCGTCAACTTTTTGTTGGTGCCGATGCGCAAGCCCAAGAATTCCGCACCCATATCACACAATATAATTCCGCCCTCGCCCTCACGTCCCTTAGCGTCTCCGACGACAAGAATATCAACCGGCACGGCATAAACGCGTGGGTATTTGAACCCAGGGCAATCTCTACCACCTTTCTGGCTCCCCTACTGTCCCGGACGGTGTCGCGCCATCGGACTCACACGATCCAACGGTTGCCCTGCAGCAGCAGCGAATGAACCGAAACAGCAATCTCCGCTGGGACACGATGCAGGCTCTTCAGGCGCTCCTCTCCAATTGAGAACCCTGGGGTCATTCCGAAGCAAGACAACCGTCTTCGATGGTCAACTCTTCCTTCCTTCCACGGAGCCTGCCTTGATCGGGTCCTTCCGCTACTTCAACGAGAACAATCTCAGCTATGATGTCGTCACTGTTCGTGTAAGAAACCGGCATCCTCAGCCCCGAAGGCGCAGCAAAGGCCGACCAAAATTCAAATGTATTTTCCTTCATTTTACCTTTCGCAGTTACTCATTCCCTCTCAGCGCAAGGTACACCGGTATGCCTCAACTTCACGGGATTCACGGGGAGTCAGGGCACTGCTAATGAGCCGCCGTCGAAGAAGCGCAAGATAGCTGATGATTGGCTGATGATACAGTAGTGGTCGAGGGTACTCGGGAGGATAAAGGGGACGGCTCATCGAATGGACACTCTCGCCGCGGGCCCGGGCATCATATAAGGACTGCGACTAAAGTTGTGTATATCTATTGCTCCACTACCTGCTTTCACCGTTCGAGTTCCAGTTGCTTCCGTGGCGAAGACACTAGTTGTATATTAATCCCTCCTTTCCCCCCTACGAACTCGTTGAAAGATAAATATACTTCAGCCACCATTACGAATACTACCACCCCTACGGATAAAGAGAAATTCGACCAGCGAGGCGCAGCCTCGACGAATTACATATAATAACCCTGGAACTTACCAGAAAAAAACCAAGGACAATCCTTGGTGGACCAAGGAACCTCCTCGCCTCTGATAGTCTTTTGCAATCTCATAGGCTCACCCATCCTGGAGTTAAACGCATACCACGAGACAGGAATGTCACGACCCAAAGTGTCCGCCCGAGCATCCAAAGCATCAACCAGGCGATTATAGAGACGCAGTGCCACTATAGCGTCCGTACCGGCATCTAGTGACGCGTCAACGGAGAAAAACGCCAACGCAAGTCGCTTACACCAAATCTGTTCCTGGGTCAGCGGTTGACTCCAATCACTGACCTGTTCCCCTTTATCAACTCGAAATCCAAGTACTTCTGCGGCGCAGTCGACCAGGGAGAGATTTCCAAAGCCTCCTAGCGGGGATCTCTCGGCGAATAAGAGTCTGGCCATAAGGCCTGCATCCACCAAGCCCTGAAGTTCAGAACGGAGGTCGTTCCAAATAACAGCAACGTCGTTCAGTATCCCGACCCCGACTTTCTTGATATCGGGAGAAGTCATGATCCGTTGCAGTTCCCTAGGATATGCTGTGATCGAGTCAGGTCAAAATCAGACTTAATGACAAAAACAAAACCTTTCACTTCTGCAATATTAATAACCCAGACGACGTCCTCCTGTTCGACCAATCCAATGCTTCTTTCCATGGAATATGCCATGGACGTCGAATATGTCCGTGTACATATACAGACCTGCAGCTCTTCAGATCAGCGAAAAGGTAAAAGAGCGAAGGAAACCTTGAATAAGTTTAGACTCTCTAAAATGTTAAGCAGATTAAGGTGGTGGACGACACCGGTGACGCCGACGCACAATCTAGAGGACCATATATTATCTTCACTGCGAAAAGGCACACAGAGCACAGGCACAGATGCGTATCGACGCAACAAATCCTCCGCCTCATGGAGCTGGAACTCGTGAATGTTGAGAGCGAAAAGAGAGTACGAAAACACACCTGAAGAGCATCACCCTTACGAGACTGCCAAAGCACGCAGATTCCAGCCGCAGAAAGCGGAGACGGACGAGCCATCGTCTTCCAGTGGAAGTTACAGAGACGCGAGTAATGATTGTCCTCCTGCCGTCTGGACGATTGCTGGTAAAAACAGTGGAGAGAATTCCGGCATGAGGACGTATGGACTCTTGGAGAGTACTGCCGGAAATCCCACCGTTCAGGGTATCGGATGCGCACGCAACCTTCTGGGCGGGAAGCAAAACACGCTCGACACCTACAGCGACTGAGTCGCCCAACAGGTCAAACGTCCGCAAGGTCCAGAAAGTCAGGTGAGAGTAAATTGAAGGATTACCAAGATGTTACCAGATGCGACCTCCCAGATCCTCCGTACCAGCAAAATTCACCCACGAGTGGCGCTGAACTCCATCCTACAAACACCGAGATGTTCTGTCCAAAACACTGCTCCAGATACGAAGACGCTGAACGAGTTTACCGCTCGTGGTTTTTTTATACGCAGAGGCTAGATTTCGACCTCCGCGTGCACGACGAAACCCTCGTTTGCCCGCCAATTTCTAGGGATGAAGCCCTGGCGGGAATCAGACTGTGCTCGCAAAACAGCGTACATGGAAATACCATACACACCCCCACCCCGGCCACAGCAGAAATCATCTGTGCCGCCCATCTCGTCGACGCAGGCGCCCGCCTTTTCGCGATTGACTACATCCTCCCCATTTATTCCGAATGCGTAATCTATATCGGAACGCGAATTATCGGGCCAGCCGCATGGAAGGGAGTCTTGACTGTCACCCACATAGAGCGGGACCGCAGATCGAATGGGTACCTTTTGACTTCAGTCAACGGTACTGGCGTCGTCAAGCTCCAGCTTGACACGGGTGGAGAAGAGCTTGAGAGCACAGTAGGGATTGGAAACGGTGACCAGACCGTCCACTCTCCCAAAGGCGACGCTGTTAAGGAAACAGAGAATGAAGTAGGTGTTAGCGAACTTTGACTACAGAGCCTGAACACAAACCTTATCCGCAACCACAGGGGGGCAACTGCACTAGCGCGACTCGGACAAAGAAGATGATGACGAGTGCCGGTTGCACCACTGGAGAGCCCACACCCACCAGCAACGAGCTGAAGTCAACCGACGGAAGCGCACAAGAAAGACAAAACCGTAAAAAAACATGGGCGATGATGATCGCAGAGGTGATCCAAGATAGCGGCGACGGTATGCTACGCCGGGAAGACATATACGAAGGGATCGTCAAGCAATATCCATCGTACGAAAGGGACCGAACTGCTGCACAGTGCAAGGTAATGCCCCAACGACAAGGACGACCAAACTTCGACTGACCGAGCAGCACAGAACGCTATTTCCAATACGTTGAGCAGTCACCCTAACTTCGAACGGCAGCCACGCAAAAATCACTTACGACGCGGAGGAAACTGGAGGATTGCACGGCCTACCGGAACTTCCCTAGAACGACCAAGCATTCCAAGCCCAACCAACATCGGGGACAGCTCGCCAAGAATCAAACGCAAAGTCGCTTCATGCCAGGTGGCAGGCGCGGGAAGGAATTGAAGGTTTGGTAAAGAAGTGGGTCGAGGAAAGCCCAAATCATTCGAGGCCCACATATTGTGCCGTCCGCGTCGTTCGAATGCGCGTCCCGCCAGCTGGTACAAAATGTTTGTCTTATTCAAAACGCGTCAGGTGTCGGAAATTCCTCTATGGTTCTGGTCAGTCGGAATTAAGTGGGTGACGTATCGGGCTTGACTTGCCTTTGGCTCAAAATTGTGGGTGCAAGACGCCGAGGGCAACCCTCAAGTGATGTGCCAGAAACTGCCCGACGTGTAGACGAAGTTCAGACTTAGCATCACATTTTGATCCGATCGAGTCCGACACTTCCCTTGGCCCTTCCCTTCGATGGTCGAACCCTTTTTCCGTGCGGAGGCTCGATCTACCTCATCGACTCTCTGCGGTTTCCGTCCGCGGGCGTGTTCACTGTGTTGATTCTCGGCTTTCTTCTTCGTCTTGTTATCTGGTCCCCGCGCTCGGCCGGTCTCTTCTTTCTCGCGGAGGCTCGACGGTTTCGTCGATGCTCTGCGGTATAGTGATTGGGCGACATGGTATCTTTGTCGGTTGTCACTGCCTTTTCTTTCCTCGCGGAGGCCTGACGGTCTCCTTCGTCGGTCCTCAGCGCTATTTTCCGTCATAGGGCCTCAGTAGGGTTTTCATCGGCCTCGGATACCGTTTTTTTCCTGAACCATGCTGTTTCTGTTTACCTCGCAGAGACTCGACGGTGCCTCGTCGATTCTCTGCTGTACTCTCCGTCCCGGTGCGGCTGGATGACCTTTTTTCTGCACCGTGGCTGCCTTTTCTTTCCTCGTAGGGACTCGGCAGTCCCTCGTCGATTCTCTGCTGTACTCTCCGTCCCCTTGCCCTTTTTTCCGCACCGTGGCTGCCTTTTAGTCTCTCGCAGAGGCTCGACGGCTGTATCGTTTGTCCCGCTGGGGCTGCGGGGCCTCGGTGGAGGTTTTCATTGGCCTCGGATGTCATTTTTTTCTGGACCATGCTGTTTCTGTTTGCCTCGCAGAGACTCGACAGTCCATCACCGATTCTCTGTTGTATTCTCCGTCCCGGTGTGGCTGGATGACCTTTTTTCTGCACCGTGGCTGCCTTTTCTTTCCTCGTAGAGACTCGGCAGTCCCTCGTCGATTCTCTGCTGTACTCTCCGTCCCCTTGCCCTTTTTTCCGCACCGTGGCTGCCTTTTGGTCTCTCGCAGAGGCTCGACGGTCCCTCGTCGACTATCTGCTGTATCGTTCGTCCCACTGGGGCTGCGGGGCCTCGGTGAGGGTTTTCATTGGCCTCGGATGTCATTTTTTTCTGGACCATGCTGTTTCTGTTTGCCTCGCAGAGACTCGACAGTCCCTCGCCGATTCTCTGTTGTATTCTCCGTCCCGCTACCTCTCTTCCGGACCATGACTACTTGTTCTTTCCTCGCGTAGGCTTTACGATCCTCGTCGATGCTCTGCTGTATTCCTCGTCGATGCTCTGCTGTATTCCTCGTCGATGCTCTGCTGTATTCCTCGTCTTGGCGGCCCGCTGGGGCTGTGGATGAGCTTTTTCCTGGACGGTATGTCTTCGCGTATCCATCTTCCTTCTCGACTCACTCGTCCGCAGCATCTCGATACATCCCCTTCCATCATGGCCGCTATCACGGACACACCTGGCCTGAACTGGACTACAAAACGGGCGCGCTCGCCCTTATCGGAGTGCCTGCCGCGATATCATGCGTCTTCCTAGTTGACTCGGAATACTACGGCTGTACCGTGATACGGCTCATCCGTCCAGCGAATCGGAAGGTGGTAAGCATCCACTTCTTCCTGCTGGTCTTGTGTGCTAACCCGTGGCCGCATAGGCCACAGACCCAGGCGATTATTCCCTACCTAGGCATACCAAAATATTCCGGGTACGACATCGAATGTGTCCTCGTCATTCAGGGCCATGGACATGGTACTCATTTCACCAGGCTTATGCGTATCATGATGGTCCTGACTGCGTTACCACAGCCAAGCGAGGAATCTATTCGACGTCGTACATGAACACCATCGACCAACAGAAGCACAGTATAGCGTGATAGACACAAACCATGCCCAAGGCAAGGCGACGCGAACGGGTTCGTGTTCCCAACTCCACCATTTTGGCTCCTTGACGACCTTGTTTTCCTCAGCGTCGAAAGCAATACTGATGGACCCAGTGCAGGCGCATGCGAAGTATCTCAGCGGCCTTAGCACGCACGCGCAATCTCCGGTTCCCATTCGCTAGAGACTAGCAATGCACGGCTAACTATTCTCCTTACTACCTTCTTCTTTCCTCGCGGAGCCTTGTTGATCCAGACGGGCCTCATTCGACGGAGTCTGCTTTTCCTTTATTCGCGGAGGCTCGACGGGCTACTTCGTCGACTCTCTGCGGTATCCTCTGTTTCGGCGTCCCTTCTGGGGCTGGATGACATTTTTTTGGACCGGGTCTACTTCTCCTTTGCTCGCGGAGGCTTGACAATCTTTGTCAATCTTCTGCGGAATTGTCTTTAATTGGGCCGTGATGGCATTGGACGGTGTTTCTCTCGACGGGACTGCTTCGTCTCTCGTTGCGGAGGCTTCCGTCTGACATCCCGCCCCATTCTCAGTGGCCCTCATTGCCCATCGAGGCTTACGTCTCTTCCCTCACGGGAGGTTCGACGGTTTACTTCGTCGACTCTCTGCGGGATCTTCCGTCATCGGAATGAACTAACCATATCTGCTTCATCGGGGCTAGTTGATGCTTCTCTGTTGCTGGTTGCGGCTTTGTCTTTCCTTGCGGACCCTCGACGGTCTACCTCGTCGAGTCTCTGCGGTAGCCTCCGTTTCGACGTCCCTTCCTTCTGGGGCTGGATGTCGTGTTTTGGACCGGGCCTGCTTCTCCTTTCCTTGCGGAAGCTTGACGAGCTACTTCTTCAATTTTCTGCGGCATTGTCTTTATGTGGGCCATGATAGCGTTGGACGGTGTCTCGACCGGTGCTTCTGCCTGATCTTCCGCCTCACTCTCCGTGGCTCTCATTGCCCATTGAGGCTTACCTCACGGAGGCTCAACAGTTGCTTCGTCATTCTCTGTGGTATTTCACGTCATTGGTGCCAAGCCTGCTTCTTTT
Source organism: Mycena filopes (assembly GCA_029281495.1). Taxonomy (NCBI): domain Eukaryota; kingdom Fungi; phylum Basidiomycota; class Agaricomycetes; order Agaricales; family Mycenaceae; genus Mycena; species Mycena filopes. Next base: position 1,682,516 of record JARIHR010000002.1, on the reverse strand, counting down.
CTCGGACTGGTTACGATTCTATCGACAGTGTACAATTCTAACACCGAGCAAAGAATCTGATCGAAAGCAAGGCGAAAGTGCTGCTGGCCCAGGGGCTCGCTGGGGTCCGCGGTGGGCGCGGGTGGTCGACAAGGCATTGATGGGGGTGCTGGACCACGGGAAGCAAATGAGTGTTGCGCAAAGAAGACCTTCTCGAGGGGAGCGAACGCTCTAGGATCCAGGGGCTCCCCCTCCCCATGTCACCGCTCTGTTTGAGTGTCGGACAAGGAAGGAGCAAAGCCGGCGGGGTAAAAACACTAAATCATAGTATATTATAACGAATAATGGTCTCGGCACATCTTATGGCATTCTGCTTGTTCAACAACAACGCAGAATCGTCTCCTCCGTACCTATCCTGTAGCTCGAAACACGCACAAGATGAGGAGATGAAACATAAATTTTGTTTAAAGACAGAGACTCTATACCACATCCTCCGACGCAATCGGGGTTAATATGAGGTGACGCTCAAGAGCCTCTTGTACCTCTGTCCCAAAATCCACCGTTCCAGAGAGTCCATGCTTCTTTGCATCTTTCAAGCTATTGAACCCAGTACCAGGACCATGCCGCATTGTTGATTGGTTGAAGAAGACGAAGCTCCCCCTGCCGTGTTCGTCACCAGCCACAATAGGACGCGAGTTTTCGGGAGTGGGACGGACATTGCCATCAGTCATAACAAACTGGATTTCTGCAGTAGCTTCAGCCAGATAAACAGAAGCAAAGCAGTTTAAATGGGCTTACGGTCAATGTCTATATTGAAATGGTATAGGAGCGCGGAGGGGTACATGGCAAGAACCCATGGCGGCAGCTCAATGATGATCCCCGCTTCCCAGACGACCAGCCACGTTCGCTGTGTATGGTTGAAGTTCGCTGAAGAAACATCAATACATGAACATATTCTCAGGAAGATGTTTCTCACCACCGCGCAGGACATAAATCAACAACACGCAAACCCCAATCTGGTTTTTCATGTCTGCGTGAGGGTCACAGTGAATGCGCTTCTGCTTTTCAAACCAAGCATTAAGGCAAAAATTCCAGAAGAGGCCAAACATGGGCTTTATGCCATAGCGCTCCTCGTGCCACTTTGCATCCTCAAGGAATCGTTTCGCAACGCCAGGAAACATCGTAGTTACGACATCCGTAACTAGGCCACTGCAAAACAACTCAGCAGGAGCGGAGAATGAGACTGAGCAATCTCACATTATTCTAGTTACGATAGGCAGCTCCATGAAGTCTTTGACACGTCCTAAATTCCGTTCGTGCCAAGCTGTTAACCGAGGCGTCTGATATAACATGTCAACAGGCGAAAAGGAGGTGTGGTCAATGGACATACCACCGCTGACTGGCGTTGGTGGCCAATGATGATAGGCATATGCCCACCTCTATCACCACTGCTGCAGATCTTTTCCAGGTCCTCGGATTTGAGGTCATTGCCAACAAGGATATCATGGGCCACAGCAATCGCGTCCGCCTCATCGTGCAAAAACTGAACGCGATAGCTGCGAAACATGAAGATTCTGCCTTCGTCATCGAGAAGGACAGCAGAGCGCTCCTTTGTCATCCTGAACCAGGCCGTAGTCAGTGACTGGTAGCTGTATGGGATGGGGTGAGATGAGGACGCACGAGTCTTCAAGCTTGTAATGCACGGGATAGAAATATTTCAGATACGGAATCAAAGCCGCACCGCCCCCCTGTCCTTCCCTGTACAAAGACAAGATTTCCTTCCTCGCCAGCTTTGGGGGGCCAACACCTTGCCATCCTGTTGAGCTGAATGATGCATCTCGGATAAGAGAGAAGCCATCCGCGGCAACGATGTTGCTTTTTGCAAGAGCGCGCTCTACTTTAAGCTCAGGCTTTATTTTTTGCCGTCGGGGGCGATTTCGGCCTTCGTTGTTGCCACTATTTTTGCCCTTTTTTGGAGGAGCCAGGGGGGGAGCGGTAGACGCTGTGCCACTGGAAGAAGACAATACAATGGGAGACGAATTGGTGTCGATCTGAGTAGTGGGGCCGTTGTCCACATCTATGGCCAGAGTGCCCTGGCTACGACAATAAAACTCAGGCCATGAAGGTAGAAGGCTATCAAGACTTACTGCCAGCCACGGTCCTCGACACGCAAAGTCAAGTTAGGGTGCAGCCACTTTTCCTCCGCAGCTGTAGGTTTCGTCCGTCCCTTGGGCAAGTTCCATGCAATGGCACCGTTGTCGAGCTTCGCACGTTTGGGTATGGTGCGCAATGAGGTATGTGCCGGGTCCTCCTTAGGTGCTGGACGTTTTCGTGCTTTGGACGGGCCAGCTGTGCGGAGCACGCTCGACGCCCTTGCGGTGCTGGATTGGTCAGACGGCCCTGCGCTGCTGGACCCTGACATGGTGAACGCGCGAGACAGCGCCGACTTGGTGGACGCGGGAGACGGGCAGGGCGCGTTCGATGTGTTGGCGGCGAGTGCTACTTTTTTGGCCGCAATGTCTTGGATACGAGTAGAGCGTCGAAGAAAATGTATGGGGTGGAGGGCATTCAAGTCGCGTTCGGGTTGATCCAAAGACCCAGGCGGTCTTCCTTGGACGTACATCGCTAGCGAGTCCACCAGTCGACAGGGAGTGGATATGATATCGCCCTACGGCGCGTCTCGTGTTAACGGTCGCGTCAAAACTGAACGCAAGGACGCACTCTGATCTGAGGGTCACTGCATTGCTGCTCTATCGCAGCCGCAGCCGTGGGGTTGGAACCGAGATCCACATCCGTATAGAGATCCTCCTCCAGCCCGCTGATGAAGGCGTCATAAACTTCATTACAGTTGAAGATGTGGGACGCGTTGTCGAGTGGCACAGACACGCGAATTACGGTGTCATCCCTAGAGGTCGTGTATGGAGGCAGCATGTCTGATCCTGCCTCGTCGTGCGTGGCGAAACCCCAGGGGGCCTTGCGGGGCTCGACCTGCCAGTTTCTGTGCACTAGAGGTAGGAGGAGGCAGAGTGCGTTGTTTGTTTGTACAAACGCGCCCGTGAGAAATGGATCCGTTGTTCGATGCACGTGATAGATGCACGTGATGGAGTCCGGAGACCTGAAGTGCAGCACATTCACAAAAACTGGTACATATACTCAGCGAACAGCACACACATACGAGGACGTTCTGCTCCGCCAGGGTGTACGCGCCCCCTCTCGTCACTCGCTATTTCCCTCCCTCTCCCGCTTTCGCTCCACCCACCAGTTCGCGACGCCAATTGCTGCGCCCTCGACGCCCTTCTGAGCCAACTCGCCATCCGCATCGCGTCCTGCCCGCGTCCTCCTTCCCTCCCTCGTCTACGCCATGTGGGCACTCACCCGGCAGCCCCAGTCCGTTGCCTTCGACGCGTCCGTTTCCGCCGTGATCTCCCCCATCCTCGTGCCTACCCACACCCACATCTCCGCCAACGTAGGCACGCAGGACCCGCCGTGCGCTCGCGCGATCCCGCCGCGTAGATGGACGGTTCCGCGACGTCGTGCATCTTTGCTGCGGAGGTCTCAGTAAGTGGTGCCTCATCATTGTGTATTAACTTGAAGTAGGCACAAAGTTAGATGGACGCATTTGGAGATGTGATAACGCCACCGGACCTAGGATGAAGGAAGGAAACTCGGGCCTTCATCCCCAAGGCGCTGTTGAAGTAAAGCTAGAGCTTGACAACCGAGTGAAGAATCTGGCTAGAGGTCAGTTGCGAGTGAAACGAGGGTGGAACTAGCTTACCTTAACTGCCAGTCTTGCGGAATTAGGTCGAGAGAGTAAGCTGATATCCAACATCTCAGTCAACGAGCGAGCGAACGTAATGCTTGATTCACACACCTTCGGATTGTCGAGAGCTTGGCTCCATGCTCAGTGACCGACGAATGCTCGAACTGCTGAACCACGGTCAGTCCTTGTATGAAATTTGAGTCTTTGAACACGGGAAACACGTTATGTAGCCTCATCGAGGCTCTGAGGTGAGAGTTAAAGGTAGGTCAGATCAGTTCAATAAGAATCATCGACAAATCACGGCGAACATACCTAGATTCAAACGGACATAAATTTGGGATCCTGACGAAGAGCGCCGTTGCGAGCGATATCGAGAGAGAAGCGCCACTATCGGACATCGCACAGATCCTTAATACGAACCGCGAAGTCGGGCAAGGAAGCGAAGAAGCCCCAGGGCGAGAGTCGGTATACACCGCGCAATCGTCCCCTCGCGTCTCAACGGACGCGAGCAGCGAAGCAGCACGTTAACTGCTTCGAGGCAAACATGATTTGGGCTTGAGAGCGTCAAGTAGTTAGGCCACTTCAAGGTCAAAGTCAGTGGACAAGAGACGGATGCGACGGAGCAAGGACGTTACCCAGACACGCAGATGCACAGTTTCGTTCTCCGGTGCTTGGGTACGACATCTTGAAGTGCCTTGGGTTAAAATCTAACCAAGTTAACCTAAGCAGGATAGTTTGAGTCAAGGCCGAGACGTACCCTGTGAAACTGAAGCATAGATTTGTCAGCGAGGCTGGAGGTCTCGTTCTCTCTAAAAGTTCCTCTGTTCGAGATCTACATATGATCCGCTTCAGTGGCGAGGACGGCAGGGTGTTTATAGCAGCGGCGTCGACGAGCGAGATCAAGGGGAGAAAAGGGGCGAGGAAAATACGGTTAACGGCGACGACGTCTGAAGGTGTGAACGGTTTAGGTGTGCGGGCTCGCGTCAATCGATGAAGACGAGGCGGCGGGGAGATGTAAGTCCGCGAGCGCGCGTCAATCGATGAAGGATGTCGGAGGCTCGAACACATCCTGCGGCGCCACACGCCCCTTCCCGAGCTTAGCGGCGCGCCTGGCGAGCGTTGCTTCGGCGGAGCCAGCGGATTTCGCGGCTTAGGCGGCCGCTTGGGCGCGTTTCTCTTCGCGCGTGCGGAAGAGCTCGGCGGGGGGATCCGGACGACCTTTACGAGAGCCTGGCCATCTATCGTTGGAGTTGGTTACCCGTATAAGGAGAGGAAGAGAGAAGGCAGGCCACCACCGGCCTCGTCACGGAGCGCCGTATCCCGGAGCGCCGTCTCGCCAGCCGGCTCGCGCTGCACATCGAATCAGATCAAAACAAGACTCCCAATCCACGCAAAATGCAAAGGAAGAGACGAACATTAGCCCCGCCCCACGACGCCGACCCGGCGTCGTCGCTCTCCCACCCAAGCTCTTCGACAGGGCCCGCGCCGAGCCCAAACATGCTTAACATCTCCGACCCAGTGCGCCGCGTTCACGAGCAGCTGCAGGTAGCGTCGAGGTTAAAAGTTTCGTCCTCCCGAGCTCAAGCACGACGTTTGGGAGCTCCTCCGTCCGGCTAACACAGGCATAGATAGTTCAAATCAAGATTAATGGTTACAGTTCCAACATAATTTCGGTGTTGAGGTCTCCAAAGACGGATTCGGAGGGGCGTGTTCATGCTCTTTCGCTAAAGATCCAAAGTAAGCATAAAACGTATGTTTAGCACGAAATCAAGACCAGATATACCTGGCTTATCCGAGGCCGCGTTGGCACCTTGGTGGTGGAAACGAAGAAGGTCAGGGCTAGGGGAAGCTGAATAAACGACGTTTGCCAAATAAGAAATGCATACCGTGGGCCGTCGTAGATCCATGGTTTCGTTCTTCTGCCCCAACGCGTCAAATTAGCATACCCGCGTGGCCTCGTACAACTTTGCACGCGGAAGTTTGGCTGCAGCTCTCGCGGGTCCAGGGAGTCCTCAGGTCGCTTTGTACGATGCAAAGGCACGGATTATTTGGCCCCAAAGGCGACAGATTTGGAACCAAGCAACCTGTTTCGATCGCCCGTGTCCCAAGGGGCCCAGGCAGCCACGCTTTCACTCAACCCGAATAATCTCCCGCCCCTGTCTCTGCATTCAACTTGTCTACCCTTGCCTCGTTTTACCCATGGCTTACCATTTAGCAACAGAAAAAGAATTACTGATCTCCCAACGTCTCATCCTCCGTTCCAGCGCTTGCCCCCAGAACTGCTTGATCTGATTGTTGAAGACTTGGTGGGCGACCCCCCCCCTATGGACGGCTACATGCCATCTGTAGTGTCTTTCCTCCAACGACGATACACCGCCTCCTTTGTCGCACGGGCATGGCGCGTTCGAGCGCACACATGCCACTTAGATCGGGATGGGAGAGCAAATATGATATATTCCAAGTAACACATTGCGAAAGGCAAATGATCGCATTCGAACTGGGCGAGGGTAGAGCTCACGTCTTGCCCTTACCTTTAGCCTGAGCCCTTCGCTTGACTTCTTCGGCCTTGGACTCGGCCTTGGAGGGGGGTTTCTGGGTGGATGGAGGAGGCTCCACTTTCTGCCGCTTCTGAGAGCTGTTGTCCTTGGCGGCCTGAGCGGCCGAGTATGCAGACATGTCACTGAGACCTCCATCCGACATGGTTTCGTCCCCGTCCGAATCGCGACCGCGTTTCTGACCTTTGAGAGGGCAAGAGTGAGACTTGAGCCGTCCACTGGCTAATCGGAGAACGACTCACCGGCTGCGGTATTCCCGTCATCATCGTCTAGAATAAATGGCACCTCAGTAGTGTTGAGCATGTAAGATAAAACAACACTGACCATCCAATAAAGCGACGGTACCAGCCGCTAAGGCCGGGTAGGCGGAGCCGAGTTCCATGGCTAACGTATATTCTGCGTTAGTATCCGGAGGATCCTCCAAACGTCCGACACGTATGAAGTCTAGAGGCTTGTATTCCGGCGCCCAATTGTCTCCTTCGATTTCATAAGTTAGTGCGAACGAGAACCAAACAATATCTCCGCTGTTGAAATAGTGATTGTCCTCGGGGTGGATGAGGGTCAGTTTTCCGTCAACATAGTCATGCAAACCAGGCATGTCTGGATTTGGAATCCACCTCATAGACTTCTGGGCGTTCACCGCATTTTGAACCCACGGGTGGACGGGATAATGGGGAGCCTTCAAAGGGCCGTCCTTTGAAGTGTACGGATTCTTGCGGATAACCAGACGAGATGCAAATATAAACTGCCGCTTGGAATAGTCCGAAGTTCCGTCCTGCCAGGTGCGTCGTGGCTTGTTGTACTTGTTGAACCCTTCCTGGGCAGTGATATGGTCCTCCATGACCTGAATGCGATGAGAACAACCAACTCTGACAGCATTACACATTTACCCGAGCGGCATCGTGAAAGGACGTGTCCTCCTGTGTGTTGATCGTATAGTTGGCCTCGGCTCTTCGCCCAAGGAAGCGAGTGCTGCGAGAAAAGTTAGCGAGCTGAGAAGGGGCTACTTGACGTGCACTGACACTCGATAATCGAATACCCCAGATGGGCAACTCTCGCCTTCCGGAACCAAATTGCCAGAGCTCGGAGGACTTCCCCAAGCCCATACACCAGCGTGAAAGAAGATGGCCAACTTATCTGTGGCTTTATCGAAGACCTATGCACGTCAAGTTGGTTCGTCGAGCCTCTGTAGAGCTTACCGTCCATCGTGAACCAACTTTATTGGATCGAACCCCTACTAGGGGATTATCGGTAGCCAAAGAGTCTGTAGCCTTCGTCCAAGACAGCTCGATCGGACGGAAGCGCTTGCGCTTCCAGGGCACCAGTGCGTCCAGAATGTTAGTTTCCTCGGACATTGTGCGTGGTTGACCATGAGCAAGCGTGGATTTAAGTAGTGAGTGGGGCACAGCCACAAAACCAAAAACGGCATCGAGTCTGCTTCGCCCAAAAGAGCTCGTCTGGTAACGCCACTCTTTCCTCATCGGGCCACAGCTGGATTGCCATATAAAGGAACCATGTGGTACCGACTCGAGGTATAATACGGGCTCGCCTTACCTCTTCGTTGCTTTCGCGATAGCCTATGGGTGAGCTTCGTCTGTCTAATCTAGAAACGACCCTGCTGACGATGCCGGACGCCTTGATAATTCGCGTGTTATCGTTTTGGGCGCTGCCTGAAATCATATCATGCGACAGGGTATCTGTTGTGCTACACAACATCGTGCGCTATTACAAGTCCATCGTCTGGGACCCGGATTCATTCTTCAAACCTTGGTTCATTGACTCCCCCATCACCTTTCGCAAGGTCTTGGATAACTGCGGCGCCGTGGTTTCTGGCTCCCAGATCACCCAGTTCTTTGATCGGACCCGTTACAATGGCAGCGACATGGACATCTTCCTCCGAATCGGAGGGTTACAAACGATGGCCCAATGGCTCCTAACGCAAGGTTACTCATACAAGCCTGAGTTGGGCCCGGACGAGTATACGGCCTTTCATCTGAATCTGCTTCGCCTGTCATCGAGGATGGTCGCAGAAAGGAACTCCATGGATGAAGCAATAAAGGGGGTCTTCAACTATTGCCGCTACATCACATCGGCCACTGTTGTCTACGTACAGAAGGTCCAGCTCGTCGTCGTTGACACAAATCCCGTGGATCACATAATTTTTGACTTCCACTCGAGTGAGAGGTTATCGCGTATGGTATCTATTCAACCGCTAACTTAAACGGGCAGCTGCCGTGATCAACTATATGGTGGCGGACGCGATAGTATCCGTGTTTCCGGTGTCGACGTTCTGTCTGCACAAATCTTACACTGTCCGGAATAGGCCCGAATCAGACGTCCGCACGACTCGATGGCGGACAAAATACCAAGAACGCGGTTTTAAAGTAGTCCGCAAGAGAACAAAAGGAAACCACCTTGACTTCCCGCTGGGAAAAAGGTCATCGTGCGATGTGCTGTCTTGGACCATACAACTCGAAGGTTTGATAAACCGAAACTCAGATCTCTCCGAGCTCAATTGTCCATAGATCCGGGAAGTACACACAAGATATACGGGAATGTAAACGTTGACATCCGGTTTGACGTCCTCGGTTGGCGCTCTGGCGTCGTCTGGAAAGATTCCTACGCACGACTAGCAGAACCTGGAGTGTGGAGGTGGGTTCCCGCGCGCGAACCTCGCGAACCTGCATGCTCATGAACGACTGTGTAGATTACGGGCCAAGGCCATGAAGAAGTATCCCGGTTTATTGGGATTAAAGGCCAGTTCTGACGGCATGAAAGACTTATCTTGATACACATGGTTCGAATGAAATGCGATTGTCATTTGAATCCGATGATTTGTATACACTTGTTTCCGACAGTGGCTCATAACATTAGGTATAAATACGTGACCCCTTTCCCTTGACCTAAACTCGGACGTCCAAGTTGTCGCGAACATGCAGAAATTGTTTCAGCCACCTGAACAGGTGAATAATCGTGAATAACCGTGAATTCTAGATTCTGGAACAACGAGAATTGCTTACAGAGCCAATAGCATATCAGCATATTCGTCCTCGTTCGGCCGGACTTGGACAAGAGTGGCAGCCCCTCGACGATGTTTCACCAATATCACGTTGCCGTGCCATTTTATCTTGAACAGGTCCCATATGCACTGATTCATGGGAGCCATATATCTCCCCGTGTCGAAATAAATTCGCCAGGCAGTAGGCAACAGTATGTTTGTACCAGGAAGGCGTGCGATTCGAAGGCTGTAAAGGCCATTTGGAAACAAATTGGCAAGGAACAAGTCGACGGCAGAGTAGGTGCCCCCGCGGTTTGGAAGCCAAATATCCATCGCTTTTTCCGACCCGGAAGGATAACACCAGCATCGTCTTGACCCAGCTGCCTGTGTCGTGCACATCAATCTTCGAACCATCATGAACGACATAGGAATAAATGCTAACGTGTTTCAGCACCTGGGACATCGCCTTCACCATCTGATCATTCAGTGGTTGTTCTACTATAGGCTCGAGGAAGAAGCACTCGTGCTGGAAATGCAAGTTGGGCAGGGCAGAAAAGAAAGGTGAGGTCCTTCACCTCTGTAAAGACCGGAAATTCTTTCTCTCTCGAATCTTTCGAATTGGCCATGACGAGAAATCCAGTGGTCACTTATCGCGGGGCAACTCTTATATAGGCAACCGGCTCCTGGTCCGCGAATCGCCAGATCTGGTAGTCCTTCCCAAGATTTACGCGCGGCTCGACGTCGCATTCATTATGCCCATATGCTCCGACGGGACCAGCATTCCAAAGAGGAAATACACGCTCCACCGGACCCCAGTTTCTACAGTCGACCCCAAAAGATGACCAGCCACTTTGCTGGGGCTTCCCAGCCTTTCTGAGGAAGATGGAACCACTCAATTTGGAGGCTGATGCCACCGATAACTGGAAAAGGAAACATTTCACAGGACTGTTCGCGATCCCGATCCTTCCGTGGCATCGCGCTCGGCGCTGCTGTGTCGAAAACCTTATAAATTTTCTTCGCCTCCGCTTACCCTGACATCCTTTCTGTGGATTGGCTCGATTTGTAGCCTTGGATTTTTCTTTTCGAGGCGGACCAGTGAGACTACAGCTATCACGAGGACGAGGACCCATTAAGCAATGTCAGAGTTACGAGAAGTCTCAATAGCGCCGCAATCCCCAGCACCGATTTGCGCGTTAATCTGGAAACCGGACGGAGTGCGCACTGGCGTCCATGCGCCTGATCGAAATTGCACTCATCGCTACTCGAGCGACCCACAAACACAGATTTGTCTGTGGATCTGGAAACCAATCCGCTTCGCCTGATCAAAATCGAAGCTGACTCGCCGCTGCTCGGGTTTGCCGTGCCGTGGATTTTAGCACAGTCCCGAGGCCCTCTTTTCCCCCCGTTACTCTGAAAGCGCGGATTTATAGGTCAAATGCCCCCCAAACCATGACCACAGTGTGTGTCAACGGTTCTTGGTTCAAGCAACGGGCCGCGCTCGATGAGCCAGCAGTAGATGGAGTTCTAAGGCAGCTTCTCTTCCCTTGGAAAAGTGTGCTGTCATTGCTCTCCCGGCGAAATTTACAACACAAATTGGCAAGATTTTTTTTTTGTCTCTGTATCATCCCTTGTTTGAATCTAGAATACGCTCGAATGCATTTCTTCCCCACGTCTCATCGATCCCTGACCACCGGATCCAGGACAAGGACTAAGAAGGGTAAAACTTTTCTGACGGAAGAATCTAAATGAATCGGACCCCCATCTAGCTGGTGTGCCGTCGTTCTTGACGTTGCGATTGTGGGTCGCGGCGGAAACCGCTGAAACCTCCGTATCTCTATTTCAGAACCTTCCCGTTCAAACCAGTAAATATCAGACGCGCGCGCGTCTAGACAGAAGAGGAATTATCTCACTCTATCTGCATACGCCGGCTCTCGCAGGTCAGCTGTGCGCACTAGCTTAGAAGCGGAATTGCTATTAACACCGGGCGATTTAATATTGTGACATTTCAAGGCAAGATAGTTACACACTCGCCAGAACCGATAAGCCGAGAACAGTGGTTTTAATTGATATAAACTGGGTGGACGGACAACTGGCCTCGAGTGCGAGCCCATGTACTGATAGGATGTCAGAAAACAACCGAGCAAGGAGATTCCTGCGAACCTCCAAACGAATGGCTCTCCTATTCGAAGGTAGGACCCATGTCTTGTGACCCCGTTGATCCAGTCCAATACCTCGAAAGCAGGGCCTTCGAACGGCTTCCGCTCTTCCATTGCATAGACTACCAAGGAGGTTAGCGAAAGGCCACTCGCCCTGGACAAAAGACGCACGTGGTGGCTGAGCTGGCTGACTCCAGCATCGAGAATCGCCTATCCACCTAAGACCAGTCTCCGCATCGCGGTCAGGTCTGGTCACGTTGCCCACAACCCGTAGCCTGCCGAAATCTCCCTCGTATGTGCGGAGCCATCTCCCCTCGACCTTAATCGAGTCGTCGATCTCAGGAGTCCTTTCTTGACAAGCGATGAAGGATTTTCGTTTTAGAAAGGTACTCCGAGGGAACGTTGATACGATATGAGTCGAGGAGATAAAGTTGGCCAAAGCAGCTAAATATTAGTGGGTGAACATGATGAGAATTCAATAGTCGATGATGCCAGCACGACTCACTTGAATGCATTGAAAATATAAACCTGTGGAATTCGCACCGCACCAAATGTACAATGACGGCACGCAACGGCAAACTACGGTCAAACTTGAGAAATCGGAAACTGCGACTACCGTGATCCTGTTGTGTCGTGGTCCGGTCGCCGTCGAATTTCAGCGATTTTTCGTGGAAGCGAGTTGCTTCCATGATCGTCACAAGGTCGAAGTCGCGGATTCGAGGTTCCGCAGACACGGGCCGAAAGGAATAACCCTCGGACCTAAGGAAGCGTCCAACCGCCGACATCCCAGCAAAGCCAACACACAAGTCCAACCTTGTCGCACCTACAGCGCTGCGATCCAAGAACTGAAGAACGCTAGGTCCACAGATGATGGCTGGGCCTGAATGCAACACGTTGAGTGCGTCCAACGGGCGTCGGAACCAGGAAGATAAAAAAGTCGGTACGTTCCAAATCAAGGCCTGGTAACAGCGAACCACGTTCAATAAGCGGAAGTTGAGTCGAGCAAGAATGAAAATGGTGGAAGGTTCCCAATATCTAAAGAACGCGGCCAGGAAGGATAAGTCTCCGTAAGACAAGGCAGACTCGAGAAGACTGGGAGTGGGGCCGGGCGCCATGGGAGTTGAGAGGATCCGGTGGATAGATAAAAAGAAGAACGGAAGCTAAACTAACTCCTTTTGGTGCTTAACCGATAAGGTTAAATTAAACCCACGGGCCCGGTCACAGCCCCTCCCGATTTAGGCAGTCTAACGCTTCCTGTCGGCCGTCCAAAGTCGTCCAACTTCCTTTTCTTGGACTTCACCTTGCCGCGATGCAAGTCTTTTTTGTGGTCTCTTTTACTTTGGCGGTAGATGTACTTAAGCCACTCGCAAACAACGAATCTGCCGTCCTCTGGGAAGACTTGAATTCGGCTTTCCGCTCGTCCTCGAGTCATATTCCAAGATGCAGACTTCATCCATGGATACAGCGGGGAGATTCGTATTGAAGCGAGGTGCGTTAACGATGGAACACGTCGATTCGTTGGATTATTAATAATCCCCCATTTTAGATGGGTAGCTATCTGCTCTGAAGCGACTTCATCATCTAATCCTGCGCAGGAGGATAGAGTCATACAGCAAACAAAAGGTTGGCCACTTCTTGTATCTCATAGGACATACTCTTATCCTCTCCAGTTGACCAAGCGTTTAGAAATAGTGAGTCAAAATTTCGTCCCAGAATTTAACACTGACGCTCAACAGGCGGCATTTGGCATCACCCCGAGCTATGTAGACATCCACAGGTAATAGCAACCACCCCATCGCCCTCTGAATTGACATGGCCCAGTATCGTCGAAGCCGTCGAAGCAAGGATGAAAGCAGGCGTCTCCACCGTCGAAATCGACGTAAGACGCAATTCAAGCCCTTCTCTATTCACACTGCAATACTGACCTCTTGCTCCCCAGAATTATGCCATCCAGATTTCCATGAACTCTGCAGCGATACATCCGGCGTATAGCTGGATTGCGGCCCACATCGAAGTCGACAACATGCACAGAACAATGCAACCTATGTTTTCCCAGTCGGTGAAAGCATTCCAAGATGGTAGGCGAAGATCCCTCACTCTGCAGCTGCATCTAAGCTCGCCCAGATTTCGGGAAGCGCTCCTTGAGCAAAGAATTTTTGGAGGTCGTGGAGAAGAATCACCGAGTCCTCGACGCCGCCATCATTCATCTGCGAGATTACGATCATACCTAGTGAGTAATTCCGTGAACAAGGCCGACGCATCCTAACAAAATCGCAAGTGGTGCCGTGAAACACATGCAGGATCATTTTTTGGGCCGTAAAGATGGGCAAGTGGTGGAACGCATTCAGCACATGTACATGCGAACTGCAGTCGCCATCCACCTTCACGACATCCCCAGCGTACTGTCAACGTATGAACTGCTCTCCAGCCGGCAACTGACTTTGGACGCCTTCGTGTCTTTGTCCGCCGGGACGAAGGAACGCTTCATGAGCGCGACGCACTCGATGGCGTTGGCAGCTGCTCATGTACAAGATCTCTTCGACGCAATCACAAGGGCTGTGTTTTCTACCCGTAGAGGCGGCACGGTGGCCATATCCGCTCAAGGCCTGCCATGTAACGGAAGGTAAGCGACAAAGATGGCCGTGGCCCGTGCGTCGGAGTTAAGCTATTAAATAGGAACAGCCATTGCCGCCACAAAAGCTGTAGCATCGGACTGTGGACGACGATGAGACTTATTGACACGGCAATAGCCTTCACTCGGCGCCAACAAGACGATCGCACCGATCTCATCAACGTCGCGCTAGACGTTTGGCACGTCGACATCAGAGCCTTCGTCGACTTTAACACCATGCATCGACACGATCTCGCAGAGCAGAAGAGTGTGACCACGACCGTCTGCATCCCTAATATATTGTGCGCTTGTCAGCCCTTCCTACCGTCATTGCTAACTTTTCTCCAGCATGACCCGTGTCAAGAGCGGGGGAGAATGGTCCATGTTTTGCCCCTCGGTTGCGGAAGATCTACTCCATTTAAGTGGACCGTACTTCAGCGACGCGTATGAAAGATACGAGGCGAGCTCTACGCCGCGAGTTAAGATGAGGGCCAAAGATTTGTGGGACACTATTTTGCGCTCTATAATTTTAACGGGGGGGCCGTCCATCATCTTCAAAGACAACCTGAATGGTGCGTCTCTGACTTCACAATGATCACGGCTAAAATGGTGCCAGGAAAAAACAACTTGACAGGAATGTCTCCGTCCTGCCACTCGGACATGCGTACTGGCATGATAGACGTGCTCAGTGAGGAAGACGAACTGTACCCTCGCAATCACAGCTCCGTCGCCCTCCCACTCTTCGTGACACGGAATGGTCGATTCAACTTCGAAAATCTACACCAGGTCACCAAAGAAGCTGTTTATATCCTCAACAAGGCGCTGGACTTGTCTCTGCCACACTTGGTCGCTCGAATGGACCACAACAAAGATTACCGTGTAATTGCAGTCGGCTCACACGGCCTTGCAGTCGGCTCACACGGCCTTGCGGACGTTTTCACGGCGATGCGAATGCCCTACGAGTCCCTCGAAGCTGTCGATCTCAACGTCCAAATTGCAGAGACGATGTATCACGCTGCGTTGGAGGCCAGTTGGGAACTCGCCGTGGTACACGGGGCGTACGAAAATTTCTTGAGCTCACCACTAGCGAATGGGATGATGCAATTCAACTTTTGGGACGTCACCCCAACAGAACGGTACGACTGGCGAAAGCTGTCCGACCGGATTCGTGCGAGCGGGGTGAGAAACGCGTCTCTCATCGCAATCGGCGCAGGTAGCGGCGCTCAATGGTCTTCCGGTTTTACCCCCTCCACGGAGCCTCTCCCCAGGTACGCCTCCCTTTCCCACTTATTTCTATGCTTATACGCCCTACAGCAACCTTCTTGATGGTCATATTCTTTGCCCATGGCTCGTCGATGACCTTGATAAACTCGGGCTATGGAACGACACTGTTCGAGAGGCTATCGTAGCCGCTGACGGTAAGCACAAATGTGTCGATTATCCTGACTGACACACTTGAAAGGTTCGATCCAACAAATTTCTGCCATACCTGGGAACATCAAAGCCATCTATAGGACCGCATGGGAAGTCGACCCCAAGAGCATCCTCAAGATGGTACTCGGTCGCGCCCCGTTCGTGTGCCACAGCCAGAACGTGTCGTTTCACATGGAAACTCCCACCATCGACCAACTCGTAAGTCCATATGATTTGAGACGCCTTGAAATTCATAGTATCCAGGATGAACTGATGATGCGAGCATGGACCTCCGGTCTCAAGTCAGGCATCCATCGACTTCACGCCAGGTTCCCCGAGCAGAACAGAGAAGAGACGCCGTCAAGCTATGAACTTGACGACACCGATCGCGAGATGTCTTTCGACGACGTACTCGTGCCCAGTAGCCCATAGTTGGGAATATGTGTCCTTCTTTTCTTAACTGTACGGCTATCTTTTCTACCAAATACCGGTGCTTTTCTTGAACAAATCAAATCTGTAAAAATTACTGAGACGAACTGAGGGCATCATAGTTTGATCCGATTCCGACCCTTCCTCCTCCTCCTCCTTCGTGGCACATCCTTCGACGGTCGAACCCATTTCTTTTTCCGCGCGGAGGCTCTCTACTTTATCGATCCTCTGCGGTTTCCGTCCGCTTGCGTGTTCACTGCAGTGATTCTCGGCGTTATTCATCGTCTTGGTGGTCATCCGGCCCCCGCGCTCTCTTTGCGGCCGGTCTCTTCTTTCTCCCGGAGGCTCGACGGTTTCGTCGATCCTCTGCGGTATACTGCTTGGGCGGCATGGTATCTTTGTCGGTCGCCACCGCCTTTTCTTTCCTCGCGGAGGCCTGACAGTTTCCTTCGTTGGTCCTCAGCGCTATTCCTCCATAGGGCCTCAATGGGGGTTTCATTGGCCCCGGATGCCGTTTTCTTCTGGACCATGCTGGTTCTATGGTTCTATTTGCCTCGCAGAGACTCGACGGTGCCTCGTCGATTCTCTGCTGAATTCTCCGTCCCGGTGCGGCTGGATGACCTTCTTTTTGCGCCGTGGCTGCCTTGTCTTTCCTCGCAGAGGCTCGACGGTCCCTCGTCGATTGTCTGCTGTATTGTCCGTCCCGCTGGGGCTGCGAGTATCGCGATGCTTTATGGCTGCTTCTTTTTTCCTCGCGGACGCTCGACGTCGGGTCTCAGCGCTATTTTCCTCATGGGCATCAGTGAAGGTCTTCATTGGCCCCGGATGCCGTTTTCTTCTGGACCATGCTGTTTCTGTTTGCCTCGCAGAGACTCGACAGTGCTTCGTCGATTCTTTGCTGTATTCTATGTCCCGGTGCGACTGGATGACCTTCTTTTTGCACCACGGTTGCCTCTTCTTTCCTCGCAGAGGCTCGACGGTCCCTCGTCGATTGTCTGCTGTATTGTCCGTCCCGCTGGGGCTGCGAGTATCGCGATGCTTTATGGCTGCTTCTTCTTTCCTCGCAGACGCTCGACGACGGGTTTCAGCGCTATTTTCCTCGTGGGCCTCAGTGGGGGCCTTCATTGACCTCGGATGCCGTTTTTTTCTGGACCATGCTGTTTCTGTTTGCCTCGCAGAGACTCGACGGTGCGTCGTCGATCTCTGTTGTATTCACCGTCCCGCTAGGGCTGAATGACCTCTCTTCCGGACAATGACTACTTGCTTTTCCTCGCGGAGGCTTGACGATCGTCGCCGATGCTCTGCTGTATTCTTCGTCTTGGCGCCCCGCTGGTCAGCTTTTTCCTGAACGGTATGGTATGGCTTCGCGCATCCATCTTCCTTCCCGACTTATTCGTTGGCAGCATCTCGATACATCCCCTTCCATCATGGCCGCTATCACCGAGAGACGCGCGCTCCACTGTCGCGCGTAACACGAGGACGTCGCATCGTGGTTGCGTAGCGCTCGCGCAGCCGCGTCTCAATCTGCTGCTGCGAGCGAGTGCGAAGCGCGACGTCGCGCGTCATTCTGCGTTAGCCTGAACTGGACTACAAAACGGGCGCGCTCGCCCATATCGGAGTGCCTGCCGCGATATCAGGCGTCTCCCTAGTCGACTCAGCTTTCGGTCGAATACAACGGCTGGACCGTGAGACGACTCACCCGTCCAGCGAACGGGAAGGTGGTAAGCATCCACTTCTTCCTCCTGGTCTTGGGCGCTAACCCGTGGCCGCATAGGCCACAGATTCAGGCGATTCTTCCCTACCTAGGGATACCAAAATATTCCGGTTACGACATCGAACGTGTCCTCGCCGTTCCGGACCTTTTCCTATTCGACGTCGTCCATGCGAGTGTAGCGTGATAGACGCCAAACCATGCTCAAGGCAAGCCGACGCGAACGGGTTCGTGTTCTCAACTTGACCATTTTGGCTCTTTGACGAACTTGTTCTCCTCAGCGTCGAAAACAATATTGAGGGTTTGTGCCATGTCCACCAGCATTGTATGTTATTCTTCGTTTCCGCAGGCATCACGCAGATTTCACCGAAACCCGGCTGTCTCTTAGTAGTCGCTACATAGTTTTTTCGGGTTACACTGACCTCACTCCTCGCTCGAGGTTATCAATATCCGATCCTGACGCGTGGCTTGGGAATGCAAGGCATATGTACGCAAACAATATATCCACGAGAGGTGCACGACACGAGTTTTCATCCGGAAGCCTCGTTATACCAGAGCGGGACAGACTATGAAGCCAGCATTTCGTTGAGAAATTGGGAATCGCAAAGCCTATCCAGTCGAGTTAGTCGCAGTCAGACTTTCGATCAACGATGTGCTGACCACGATTCCCTACCGCGAGCGCAGTAGGCGAACGAGAGGCAGTGATATAATATTCACGCGCTATCCCTCGACAATTCGGTCCAAATGTGGCTAGTAGTCATCAGCCACTGTGAAATATAATGTCTGCGGGATGTTGTGATTCCACAGCGATGTGTCAACAGCACTTGTGGTCCATTCACAACCCTCTATGCCAGCATTATCTGTCGCAGCAAATTTGCATGGTGAGTTCCATGCGCAATTACTCTCTCCAGACTCATAGCTGTACAGGTCGATTGTCGGACTCGCTCTTGTGCACATAGTGTAATGTTGGAACAAATGGAGCACAGCTGTAAAATTACCTGTCGCACTTTATATCCGTGAGTCTTCCAGATAGATACGCTGAATCTTAAGCGTAATATCTTCCTCTTCAGGTCTTGTATCATCACAATGGATCACGGAATAGTCGTTGACGACAGTGACAAAGGATGTTTGTTTTGCCGCTTCATGGCTGCAGTGCGCAACATAGACGTGCAATCTCGGAGGAAGGAGCGAACACGTCTTGAGTAGAATGAGAGAGAGCTCGAGCAGACACTTTCTATTTCGATTATCTGAGTACATGATAGGAAAAGGCCAACAAGTCAGAACAACAAAAGAACAGAGCGCGAGCGTAAACTCTGGGTGATTGCGAGATCAGCTCACACCAGACAACGGAGCACTCAACACATACCAAGACAATTTTCACTCGTCAACGGACGATATCTCCCAGCCATTGCTAATACCGACATCCAGGTTGTCAACGTCCAAAACGATGGTTGTACCGTCCTGAAGACGGCAAACCAGACGAGTCATCTGGTCGGATATCGGGCCTCGGTTGGCGATCACCATAGCTGCGTGCTTCCAAGCACTGGGAGCAAATATGTACGAATCTTGCAACACGGTGGCGCGCTGGCTGAAAGAGAATATATGAGAGACTTCATACGCTCCGTCGGCCTTGAGGAAGACGCCGCAAAAAAGGTCCCGAGGATGGGCAAAAACGACGGCCCGAACCGGAGAAAGACTCGGGAGAGGTGGCCACTGACCAGGACGAGACTCTAAGGCCCGGCGACTGCATTCCACCGCGGCCCAAGGTCTTTGTAGGTTCATCTCCAAGAAGCGCATAGACGAGTGTGAAATGACCGTGAGGGAGTGTAACGCGAGGGCCATGCTCGTTGGCGGATGGATATGAACGAACACGGGCGCAGTCACGTCGGCGCCGGGAGAAATAGAAAACCCGGCGGAAACAAGGACTTCTGGATCGCGGCGAGGTAGGTAGTGGCAGCAAGTAGCGCGGCGAAACTCGACGCTTTCGGTGTCGCAAATAACGACGACGACACTGAGAGTGGTGATGCGTTCGACCTCCATCGGCAAGGGAGGGATAATGTGACGTTGAGAAGCAAGAGTCCCGCAGGCGGACGAGGGAGGTCCAGTATGTGGACAGGCTGTGGACCTAAGATAGCGAGCGAAGACCGTTATTTTCTCGGCGTAAACGCGATGGAAGGAACCTACCGAGTCGAGGATAACATTTGCAAGGGAAAATGAAACGATGAGTTGTTACTGAGAGCGATTGCTGCGGGGAGGGATGCTTAGAGAGGGTGTTGTCTTTGCTCGGGACGACGAGCGCGCCAGAGAACAGAGCAGAGCAGACTGCCGGGCAATATGCTTCGAAAATGATCAAGCTCTATGTTACGAAGCTATTCGAAGCACGGAGGGCGTCGAACCTGTAACTGAAAGAAAGTGGTTAAGTTTGGGCTTTTCTTTTTTCCAAAAAACGGGCGTACCTTTTGGCTGATACCGGGGGAGAATAGATAAGTAAAATAAGAACTCAAAAGTGTGCCAATTAGACTGGGCGGCAGCACCGGCAGATTACAGCTTAAACAAACACATCTCAGGCAACCGCATCGCACTATTTCACCCCGCTACGCGACCGACAAGCAGGCTGTGGCCAGGGTTAGCCGCAACAGAGAAGGTGAAAGAGACAGGTGTTCGACTCTTTTCGCCCGATTCTGAGGTCGGGGACGCGAAAGCCAGACGTGACCCTAAATGCCGCGGCGGATCTCGTAGGTGCTCAAGACGGCCAAAAGCAAGCACTAGGTGGATAGCTGAGCACATTTTTTAACGAGTTCCGGCCAGGCCCAGGAGACGATTCAGAAACGTCAGCGATGGTCCCATAAGTGGGGTCAATCTGCCCCTGTAGCTAGGGCTGATCTACACCAAGCGCGCAGAGCCTGGTATACAACGCCGCTCGCATTATTCTCGGCCCTGCAGGACTGTGGTTTTGAATTCGAGGCGATCTACAGAGGCAGCGTCACAGAAAGAAGGGATCGCGGAACGAAGCTATCGGCAATGGAGGCAGGGCAAAATGCTACCAGTGAAGGCATGGTAAGGGAGCATAGCTGTCGCCAGGGTAATCTGCAGGGCGGAGATGCAGCTGGGGCAGCTGGACGACATCAAAATCTTGAAACACATCTCATCGGACGGCAAAGTGCTATACCTATCTTTCTGCGCAGACCGACCACGATTCGACAATTGATCTCTCGAAAGGCCCATCTCGCGGGCAGCAAACAGTGGTGAGGGCAGGAGCCCCCCGCAGTGACTTGAGGTACGACTGACGATCAATGAATGGCGGTTGAGACTGAACCTGACCTAATGGGATAGGCTGCTGAAGGACCTGCGCGAAATGTGATCAAACTTGCGATGTTGCGCGGCAGGGGAAACCTGATGAACGGAACACAGAAGGTCTTGGGTGCGGATTTCTGGTTTTGAATAAACTACAGCTAATTTCACAAGACATTGCTGTAGTGGAAGGTCAGTATGTACATATGAGTTGAGATGCTCACCCCTGCTCACGTTGCGGCACTTCAGAGGCCAACTCAGAGGCCATTGTCATCGTTAAAGGAGGTCAGAAATAATTGGCATGACCAGAGGACAAGGTCGGGTACGACCAGAAGAAAGGCGGGTGGCTACAGAGCAGTCGGAAGCTGAGAGTATTGACAACAAATTAACCAGGCGCAGATGGTGCAAGGAGAAACGCTACACTTCCGAGTCGGATCAGTACCCGATGTCATTGCCGCGTTTTGCGCTTCTCCTGGAACCTGGGCATGAATTATTCTGAGTACTAACGGCATTCATCCCTAGGCCACGCTTTTGTGTCTGCCTCCTCTTTCACTCCCTCCTAGCTACATCCGGCTCGCCGTCTGTGGATAGGAGAATACAGTCGTCCTAATTGCTCGTAAGATACGTCCCCAATCCTGGTGCAATGCGGCTGCTTCCAAATTCGACCTGGTTTGGAAGCCCATGTGCAGGTAATCCAAACTGCGCTTTGGGATCATCCTGCTCTCTATCCAACTCGCCAGGTAGTCAAGCACATTCGTGTCCACGACGAGTTTCTTCAACCTAGGAAGTAGAATGCACTCCTGGGAGCGGTCGCTATCCTCCTGTGCAATATTGCGAAGAGTTCTGCCCGCTGCTGCCGTACAGCCCGAAACGTCCAAGTGTTTGACAAACTCGAAAGCCGCCAGCAAAGACCTCGTGTGTTGCTGACTAGACATGTCGACGTCTCGAATTATCAACTTCTCTACCCCGCAAAACAAGGTCGGTGGAAAAGCCTCATCTGCGAAATGTATCACAGACTGGCCCACTAGCGTAACAGCGTTCAAGGCTGGCGCGTCGAGGTGCCCCGTCAGCCATGCTACGCCGCCGATGCCCGTCAACTCTAGGTGTATCGAGCGTAGCGCCGGGAGAAGGATGTTTCCGTCGATGTCTCCTTCAACAATTGCAGAGTCGAGCCTCAAGTGGTCGAGTACGTGCGCTGTCCGCAAAAGCTCCACCAAAGTTTTTCTCTGTGTCGGACGAAACAGACGGGGGCACGTTAAGTCGAGAGAGCTGAGGTGGTGGAAGCAGTCGGTGTTCTTCCAAGCCGCGTCGCTGAACTGCACGGTCAGCTGTGTCAGGACGGGGACCCCCCCGGCGAATATAGCGAACGGTAATCCTCCCGCGATCTTATTGTCCAAATCCAAAACCCTCTCCTATTGGCGTTTGAAGAACCAACGCCTTTAAGGCCCGACCAGGCCGCCCCCTCAACGCCAACACAACCGCCGACATGCATGGCATATCTTCGATCTCGATCCGGAGGAATTTCCACCTATCTGTGGATGACAAGAAAGCAGGGAGGACACCGTCGAGGTGAGCTCGCACATGCGGAGATGGGTCTTCGTTCGGGTAGCGGGTCGCAAGGTCCTTGAATATGATTTCCACGTCTAGTTCAGCGCCGGCTGTGCGCGCTAACCAGGATGCGGATACCTGCGCGGGGATGTATGGCGCGATAACGACGTGAGTCCAGAATCCACTATGGTCCTGGATGACAACTCGGCATCGCCTGTCGATTTCAGACGCGGTTTTGCGAAGTTTCATGAACTGAGCGAAGTCTGTGTGACTACAACCCATGAACTCTGCCAGGCACTCGACAAGACATTCCGTCGGTAGCTTGGAGAGTACATTCATCTTCTATTTCGTGCGAAGCCGACCTGAGTGAGAATTGGGAGAGTGTTGGATACCGAGCGATAGTGAGAGATAGTGAGAGATCAACGGCATGATCCTCTGACGTGTTCCTTATCGAATCATGCTCTTGTTTCAACTTGCGACCAAGCAGACATGCCGCCTCTATCTAAATGTTTATGCTCTCGCTGTCACATACATTCTAACCTATTCCCAAGAGATAGCTACAACAAGATTATTTTGCCGCTGCCAGCATCTCCCATAAGCCCTCCAGCTTCACACAGGTTAACAGTGACCAGTAAGTAAACCCGTCGCAGACCCCAGGCAGACGTAGGCTCAGCTGCACTGCCGTAGGACTCGAACCTGTACAGTATGACACGAATAAGTTGCTCTCCGGAGAAACCCAAGTTACTGGTAGTCGTCCCACTTCTCAATCGTCCGAAACTTGACTGATAGACGTAACTGCAGCGCCCGACAACGAGTTGCATTTTGAGATTTACCCTGGCCCCCAGACCAAAATCAGGAAGAGGAGGCCTCCACGAAAAATACCGACCGGAAAAATCATATTCAGCTTCTACGCGCCTATCTTGGCTCCAATATACCCATGTCTAGTACCCGCGCCATCTCCAAGCACCTATACAAGACTACAATAACTTCCCGTCGTTCCGTTCCTTAGCCTCACCGCTGTTGACCGTGACAGACGTATGCGACGCGAAATAGGGATATTGTAGGGCGGCCCTTACAGTGATGCGACTAGCCGGGTCGAGCCGCAAAAGCTGGCGGCATACTGTTAACAGCTCCGGCCAGTCCAAGATCGCCTACTGCAGATCAGTTTCGCCGCCAAGCTTCGGTTGACACGTACCGACAGATCTTTCACAGCAGCTACTCGATTTAAAGCCCAGCGATCGCACACCACTGCATTGAAAAACACTCGTCTCGGTCTCGTACTAGTGAAAAACGACGCTCTGTCGTGAGCCATTCTCCCATAGCCAGTGGACCCCAGGCCTATGCATCGCTCCAACGACGCTAGACGTTCTTCCACCGTCTTGCATGACACCAACAATTCGTGGCCGAGAAACAGTTCTGCGACCAGACAGCCGAGTGAAAAGGCATCGACTGGGGTTGACCAGAGACTGCCTGCTGAAACTGTGAGCTACGCCGGATGAAAAGTTGAGGGTATGCCTTGCCGACAGACACTTCGGGTGCTCGATATGGCCCAGTCCCAATAACCCATCGACGAGGCGGCCCAACGTGCACCGCGTCATCCAGGTCAATGACCTTGATGGACGTGTCCACCACTACTTCCTACGCGAATTAAACACAACGGAAATGAGGATACTGACGAACCCTGTAAGATCCTGAATTGTCGCAATTCGCATTCCTTCTGACGAATCTCGTTCGGCCGTCGACCAGAATCACGTTGGCTGGCTTGATGTCAGTGTGGATCAAGCCAATAGAGTGGAGATCTGGATGCGTGGTGAGCTCAATTTTGAGTTATGAAACCGAGTTGACTCCACATTGAAGGGCCTTGGCGACTTGCCATGAAAATGCACGAATATCAACACGAGACAGTGGCATCAAGCGACGACTTCGTAAAAGGTGGTCCAGGGACATTGCACCCAGTGGATACACCAAATAATCGTTGCCCACGAACTGGCCCCAATCTAATAACTCCGCGAACAACCTAATAGAACCAAAAATTGTCGGAGAGGAAGAGGAAGAGAAAGACGGCATGCGGACGGACCGATTTTCCCAAACTCGTCCCAGAAATACTGTTTGGGTCACGGCAGCCACGTGAGCCGCTTGCCCCAGTCCTTGTCTAGATCGACGGAGTATCTTGACGGCCACCATGTCACCAGATTTGATGTCGACGGCTTTCCATACGACTCCAGAGGATCCCGATCCTAGCTGCGTCCTCGTGGCATCTGTATTCTATATCAGCGACAGCGATGAAGGAAAGAAGAAAGCGCTAAGAGGTTACATCGAGCTTGGACGAGCACTCCTCGCCAGAACCTGTAATCTAAGAAGGCCTGAGTCACTCACGCGGTGCATTACTCACCTGGCGTTTGGACGTGGCTGGTCGAGGGTTACAGCTTTTGGTTGATGTGCAGACCTATCTGCCCAGCATATTGACGTGAACTGGAAGGGCCTTGAAATAATATCGGAAGCTGTTCGACATGGGCCCATGCTGCAGACAATTATCACTTGCGCACGCGTTTTATATTGCGAGCGACGAGAGACGAGTCAATCACCAAAAACAGGAAAATTACAAGGTGCCATAACGGGAGAGCGAGAAAATTCTATACATGGTATACAGAAGTGCCTATAAGCGGTCAGTGTGGGCCTGTACACAAATACGGACGCGCGGACTCACTAAAAACACACACCTAAGCAAGGCCAAGAGAGCAATGCCACCCGCCCCGGAGACTACTCTTTTATCTTTTCGACTTCGGTCGTTTGATTGGTCGGGATTGACAAGTACGCCAATCTCTAGCTCTTCAAAGGCCCGGGACCAATAATTTCTTAGCTCGATGCGGAGGCGGCACTTGTCCCGGGCACATCGTTCTTGGCAGCGCGGCTTTTTTCTCGAGAAAATTTGACCCATTTTGTATACTCTCCTACGTCACAAACTACACAACACGGTAGTCGCAAACACTCTCGTTTGAATTGATATCGGATTACAAGGAGTGACGATTTGCGTCAAAATGAGATGTCTACCGTCACACGAAAACTGTAAGCGCAAGGCCGGCCGGCGGTGAGATGAGACTCACTCCTTCAGACGCCCGGAGCGAGATACGCCAACTTGATTATCGTCCCCACTCTCGTCGCAGCACTCCATTTGCATGTAGAGACGTCCAGCGTCCAAACAGTCCCGCCAATACTCAGACGGACGAGGTGCGAGTTTGATGGTACTTTCATGGCCAACCATATGCACATATCAGGTACCGTAGCCACACCGTCAGAATAAGCGCTCGATGCAACGTTTATGGATAGCCTCCGGAGATGTCCGAGTAATAGACGCGGTGCCAGTAAAGCGCACAGTGGGATCTATTTGAATATAATAAATCAGAAGCGTTACAGAAAACGTAAAGTACACACCATAGGATCCAGTCGTGGTTGATCTATGGAAACCTGCTCGAGATTTGGCGCGACCTCAGCGAGGGCGACCAATACATGTTGGACGTTGAGTCCAACGACGAGGCGTACAATTAACGTGACCAGTCGCTCAGCATAAACGTTTCGATCGAGTAGGCAGCAAAGTTCGCTGAGTGAAGAAACGTCCAACGGAGTGGAAAGAACGAGTTCCTCGACTGGCCGATGACGAAGCAGCACACCAGCCGCCGCAGTGCCTCCCCGCAATTTAAGGCCACGCAGACCAGGCAACCCTCGCTCGAACGTAGGAGAGGAGTGGCCTGCAGATGCTGCGAGCATCTGGGAGCCTACAAGAACTCGAGTTCGCAGCAACCCGTATCGCTGAAGCGACAGGTTCAGGGCGTCTCCTTCAAAGGAAGAGATATCGAGGGACAACGAGATCAAATTATCCATGGTGAGAAGTGCTTGACAGAGCACGGGAAAGGTCAGATAACACTCTGAGGTCGCCGTGAAGGTATAGCGAAGACGCCGTAAAAAGGTCGCGTATACAGCGGAGTTCCGAGATTTCGCAGCCAACGTGGTGAAAAGTCGACGCGCGTGGAGGCCCGCGACGCGAACGTCGGTGTAGAGGCGTCGGGCAGCTAAGTAGTGCAGCGAAGAGGTTACCCGGAGCATGGAGACAACGTCCCGACGCGGAAGGCGGGATAATATGTCCAGTATAAGCTCGTCGGCAATGTCGATTATAGTGACTCGGTTGGTGCGAGTCCCCGAAAAAACAAAGCTGTAAAATGATAAGAACTCCTGAGCAAGTAGAGCACAGAAAGGCAGGGTTACCAGGACCGTAAACCACTATCGACATCCACGTCGGATTTCATCCGGAAGAATGTACGCGCAAGCGCGACAGTGAAGCTATAAACAACTTGCTGGAGGCCCTAGATTCGTTTTGGGATCCATGCCGATCGTCAAAAAGGGAAGGATGAGGTGGGTAGGTTGGTCGTAGCAAATGCGGAAGGCCAACGTGCGTGGAAAGAAAACTGCCCAAATATAGGAATCGCAGCCCTTTCCCGAACGGGCCGAACCAGTCTGTACTGCGACTATAAAACCACCCTCTGCCAACTCTTACTCAGTGTGCTATCCCTGGCAAACGAACTCCAGAACAGCTACCCTCCTCAGATATTTGGCTTGCCCGATCAAATCACGACAATGCCCTCCGACGTCGACGCGAGACCTCACGACCTCGTTTACCGTGGTCTTCAGCACATAACACTGACGGCAAAACAGAACACCGACCGACGAGCATCGGAACCTCTCGGGGATCTCACCAACCAGAAAGTCCTTACTATCGGCAGTGAGTGCATTAACATTTTGCCAACTCGGCTTCGTGGTCCATCGCTCTTCAGTTAGTTCTGACACCCCCGATCTGCCGGATGGCAAGAGCGGTGAGTTAACTTGTCATTCTGTGGGCAATGTTATTTATTCAATTGGAATAGACGTCAATGCAGTTAGCACCTCCGCGAGCGCAACAGGTCAATTTTTTTCTCGTCTATGATGCTTCCCAGGGTCTTGACCATTCGAAGGCGCCGTCGGCGATTTGTCTGCCGTGCCCGATAACAGCCAAGTTACTCCCTGGTCAACCGATCACGTCCACGAACAAGGCCCGACCACGGACGGGACAACGCAGTGGCCTGAGGCCTTGGACGGAACCATAGCTCGGCCAGGCACACCGGAAAGCATTGGCAGCTATGACTCGATGCCCGATCTCATTTCTGCATCCACCAACTCTTCTAATATATTTTCCACCGATTTGCAGGGCGGAACTTCACACAATCCCCTAGCTGGCGTCGCAAAGCTACGGGAACTTATAACCGAACTCTCGAATAGGCTGAAAGGATGGGCCAGCACTCAGCCACCTGCCGTCGAAACGTCGGGCATAGTGAACGATTTCAACGATCTTGAGGCCCACTGTACCTCATATCTGCAAGACGGCGAGCCGCACCACGGGTCGGCTCCGCTAGAAGAAGACGGCGATCGTGTGTACTTCAGCCACACCGCGTATCGATAGCTAACCTCCGGCGCAGTGTGTGATCCTCCGTGCGCCATGTGTGTGCATTTCCGAAGGGACAGGGCCAGCGAATCCCTTGAAGAAGTCGATTAAGAACTTCCTCCTATGGTAACTTGAACCCGAACGTCTCTCTTTGGTATATCGAACCCATGTATACAATTATTCTATCGAGTGGCCAATGAGGATTACCGTATTCCATCTGCTTATACACTCCAGTCGAATCTAAGTAGGACCGAATTGGCCGACATGAAGATCGCGATCTGACAAACCGAAAGTGGAGTCATTGATCGCTTTTCTTCCCACTTTCATCTGTCGAAGTGTATATATATTCCAAGGCTGACATGGTTTCGAAATCTCACCGTCCATGAAACGGCGACGAACCCCAACTGTCGGGCACTTGCGGGTAAGCCAGTTCACCTGGATGCCGATGATGTTCCAACGAGCTCCAACCCGCAAAGCGTCCTCAACTATGCCTCCAATGCCGCAGTCCTCTTCAAGGTCCAACGAAGTACATGGTCGCCGCAGTTCGGAGCGTGCAGGCCAACACCGACACGAGGAAGTTCTATGCATGTGCGCAATGCGCTGCAAACGGGGAAGACGCAAGCTCTATGCGTACCAAATCTGTCCTTAACTAACGACTTCGTAGTGCAATGAGGCAAGACCCAACTGCCAGAACTGTACCGTCAATGTAAGATAACCAACGACGACAAGGAAGAGGGCGCTGACCGAAAAAAAGCAGTGTGTCTACGACCCGAACAGGACAAGGACGCAGACTCGGGCACACGATAAATCAGCCTATTACCCGTCCGCGCAATACATGACACTGCAATCGACCTCTTCCGTAGTGCTGCAGAAGACGCTCCCAAAACCGACGCGCCCGATACCGACAGTAAAGAAGAAAACTAGCTCATCTACCATTTCCGTCGAAATCGAACATGACCCCGACTGGGTTGATACCAGCGACGACGAGGAAGACGACGCGGTCAGATATTCACCGCACCAATCCCAAACCATTTTTACTTCGCCGCAGATCAACATTCATCCGCCCAATGAGGACAACTCCCCGGTTGTGGGAAATTCGGAAGCGAGTTCCCCGGCCTCATTGCCTTTAGTCCCCTGGACGGATGGATATATGTACGGATCCATCTATCAAGGATAGTCGTCTGCTGATAATAACTCCAGAAATTGCGCTCCCTCGTCCTCTTCTTCGCTGATGGGGGCGTTAGGAGGGAATGCTAGGTAAGAACGAAGCAGTGAAGGGAGCCAAACTGATCTATATACATTACAGTTCATCGGTCCCCGCAGTTCCAGCAGAGGATCCAGCTGTGAGTTGGTCTGCTGAATGGTACTCACAGACCTCCATCGACGAAACTTACGAGGAGACCTTGCAAAACATAATGCGTCCATTTTACCCCGATATTCCAGGAACATATCCTCCTCCTCCGCTCCCTGTCACGCAGAACAACGACACTGAAACGCCCAAGACGATTGAGCGAACCGAGCATCTTGATCGAATGATACCGGACATCGAGCATCCCGTGTGCAGTCCCAACTGCGTCACCGGCCAGATGCAACATTACGCCTGCAGTTACTCTGTCGATTATCCCGTCGCTCTGGACGTCACACCGGCCTCTGGGGCCCCAGTCCCGTGCTCACAGTTTGACGCCCCCTTCAACAATCATATCGCGGTGCAGGCCGCGACGATTCTGGGCGAAGCCGACTCCCAAAAGGAACATCCCACCACTACCCAACCTGCCCTCCGAAGTTCCCTCTTACTCGACGCCAAGGAGCCGACGATCGCTTCGACATACAACACCTACCAAGGCCACGCCTACCCTCAAAGTCAGCCTTCGATGAATTTGTGGGTCCGCGAGGGAGATGGCGATGCAAGGAGCGTCGTTCCGGAGACGGGTCGCGTTGGTTATAATCCATCGACATCGTCGATGCAGCAGCTTTGGTCAACGGCTTCGCTGCCTCATGCCCAAGCCGAGAGTGCTTCACTCGTCGATGTTGGCTCCCTGTATCGACCCTCGGTTCGCCCATTGAGTCGACAAGAGCCTTTGGTCGATGTCGGTCAGCCTGCTCGTCTGCGGGCTTTTTTTATGGCGTCCACGCCGGTTCCAGGGGTATCCGCGACTCGCGGCATACTAGCGCCAGTGGCCAAGGTTGGTGTTTTAGATTGTAATTCCGGCGTGCGTTGACACATGTGGAAAGCCTCCTTCTAGACCTAATCGAGCTCATGGCGCATTCCAATGGTTACAACATTTTAACCGCCGCACTCCATTTCCCAGGGAACTCCCCTCGCCCATCCACGACGCGCACGACAGTCGAACGGGGATATCACGCCCACCGGCCACGTACCGCTCGACAGGACTAGGAGGGAGATCCGTAGAAGCCATGACGCCAGCATCGCTTGAGAACACCGGTGCTGCAGACACCCCCGTCAAGGCACCCCATCCATTCTACGCTTATCCTGCTTTGGACGAACTCAGGAGAAATCCGTCGGGTGTATGAAACTCGCAAGCATTCCTTCTCTTTAAATATCATGAATTGGACTAACACCCCTTTCATAGGCGAAACACACCGTTGGGGAGGCCCTTGGGTAACGCACTGTTGGCATCGCCCATATATCCGCCATATTTTAGTGGTCCAAACGGCTCATTTCTCTCATCTCGAAAAATCACAAATATTCTCCCGTAGTTGATCCTATATTCCCGTTGACAGTACATACATGTACAATACACATGAATTGGCCGTCTGAGGAAAGTCTGAGGCCTACATTCAGACCAGCAACGTTTCCAAACAAACGAGATCGACTCGAGACATTCTCCCACCTAGTGTAGGAAGGAGGAGGTGGAGGGGGAGAGGTAGTCTGCAAAGGTCCCAAAGGGAGCGCGGCCATAAGGGAGAGGTTGATCGAAGGGAGGTGTTCGACACGGCGTGCGAGAGGTCGTGAATCCTTGACGTTGACTCCGTAGAGCGCTATGCGAACGTCACCACGATCGCTATCTGGGGGGGGGGGGGGGGGGGGGGGGGGGATGGGGACTGTGGTACGCTTCGCCCTGAGCTGGTCTGGCTGTGACGACAATCGAGGACCCTAGTGCTTGGCGCATTTCCAAGTCGTCGACGTATCTAATTGCCGGCGTAGTTTGTCTTTTGTATGCTCATTAGAAAACACTTGTGAGTCGAAAAATACGATTTAGACATTCCGAGTAAGACTAACGACAATTTAAATCCATACAGTTTACTAACACGACCCGGGTAAAGTGCAACATGAAGTAGGATGGAAACACGTCTACTGGGAGGCAGCTCGTCCAGAGTAGTCTTCGCCTCTAATCATCGCGACGCGAGACCCTGGAGCAGACCATGGATCAGACCGTGCAGAAGAGTCTGCGCCTCTAATGATCGCCCGGGGGAGGGCCCTCGACGGCGCCCAGCAGGCATGCAGTCCATCCAAGCTCGCAGGCGGCTGATACTCAATCGCGTCGATGAACGTAAGCGCGAGTGGACGAGTGCGAAAGCGAATGGAGACAGTGCGCGGCTGGCCGCGAACACGGACCGCACTGAGGAAGCTGTCCTCGCTTAGATGGGGGATCATCTGCATGGTGGCGCGCGCAATCTCCCGAGGTGTGCCTGTTGTCGCGACGTCGTAAAAATACACGTCGTTGAAGCACACGTCGTCTGATTCCTCGTCTAATTCCTCGTCCAACCTCCGTTGCGCGTTGTGCAAGTCCACCTGGGCACCACGCGGAGGGTAGCATCACGGCCGCCGCGGTGAGACGCGCGCGGGCAAGAAACGAGGGGCTGGGCGCGCGCGAGGGACCGGGAGTAGGAACCGACGGAGGGGGAGTAAGGACCGGGGGACGGGGAAGGGGGACCGAGGGACGGGGAGGGGGGACCGAGGGACAGGGAGGAGGGAGCTCGGTCTGCAGCGCAACCAGGTCGCGGCGTATATCACTGACGGCGGTCAACAAGCTAGCGAGAATATCGTGGTCGACATCCTGTATGGCCGATAGTTTACGCATCTCCTCCAACGCATTGATACGCGCCTGGGTAATCATCAATCTCGTTTCCTCGTTTTGCTCGCGATTGATGCGTCGCTGCGACTGCACTTCGTTTCCCAACCTTTCGACTACACTGGTGAGTGCGCGTTGGTCGCTATTGTACCGGCCATGACCCGTAGCCGCCAACATGATAGTCGTCGGGGCAGCGGTCGTATCGAGGTCCGGATATATGACGTTGTCGTCCCTGGTCATGTTAAAAGGATTCGAGGTGTTGGTGGAGGGAGTAGCTGTCCGAACGACGGCGATTTGGGGCGAGAGGGAGTGATCATTGGCGGATGAGGGAAAGGTGGGGTCTAAAATAGAGCTGGGCTCCGCCCTTCGCGACAAGTCAGTAATGTGTTAAACAGGTCTTTGAAGCAACGTACCCTGTCACCTCCGCTTCCTCGAGAGTGGAGTGCGGGAGCATAGTATTCGCGTCCGACGTAGAGGAAGAACTGTATAAGAAAAGTTCAGATGGTGTACAAGGAGAAGCGGTGTGCGTACATCGAAGAAGGGACTGAAGTAATGTCTGGCCCTTCGCCAACGAGTTCAGGGACTTGCGCATCTGGAAGCGGAGAAGCTTGGATAGAATTGTAGTCGACAACATCATAGAAGTGGACATCTTCAGCCTCATCGCGGGCTGGTGCAACGGTGCGAAGGCGCTTCGCTGCGGGACCCTCCTTTTCTTGTCGAATGAAAGCGGAAGAACCAGCCTCGGATGG
Organism: Mycena filopes; assembly: GCA_029281495.1. Taxonomy (NCBI): domain Eukaryota; kingdom Fungi; phylum Basidiomycota; class Agaricomycetes; order Agaricales; family Mycenaceae; genus Mycena; species Mycena filopes. The sequence continues at coordinate 1,649,812 of JARIHR010000002.1, read as the reverse complement.
GTTTGTTGAGGGGGACGTGCGCCGAGCCGAAGTCGAGGGAAGTAATGGGGCTTGTTGTACCACGGGAAGAAGGGGAAGATTTCTGCGAATATCATCGATGGCAGTGATGAGGTGAGCGAGCACGCTGTGATCGGCGAGCTGCATAACCGATAGCTTGCGCATTTCCTCCGCCGCGTTGATTTGTGCCTCCGTAATCCAGCTCCACTCTTCGTCGCGCTCTCGCGGCTGAGAGAGTGAGTCTTGAGTCATTGTGTCGCGGTAGTGCCAACTCCTTGTGGTTGCGGCAGGATTTATACTCGCAGGGAGACACCGTTGTTCAAGAGACTATACGGAGGAAACCCCTCCTCTCACGAACTGTCAAGGCTTGCGAGACGTGTCGAACCTCTTGCCATCCACGATTATCCAAAAGAAGGTACTTGAAGCGAGAACCAGAGAAACACCGTCATTTTAAGAGACTATACGGAGTAAACCTCATTTGGGTTCGGTGACTCCCACGAACGGTCATTGGCTAAGGCTTCTGGTCCTTCCAAACTCCCATCGACGATGAAGCAAGACAAAAAAGAACAGTTCAACTTCACGGTGCACTGAACTTGCCATTTCTGGTCACAAAAGCGCCAAAATTATGCGGAACTACCTTCGGTTTTTGAAGCACGATAACAAGTCTGAGCAATTATAAAACGTCGCTCGGCATCGTCAACAACATTGGACTCGTCAATTATGGCAACCCTCTCAATCGACACAGCCGAATCATGCGTATCCCATATGTTGCGTCTGTCCTGTACGGAGTTATTCCTATTCAGCTGCACGTCTCTCGCGAACCATCAGAGGGTAATGGCTCATCTCCAGCGTCTACCCAACCATAACCTCGGTGAGTCTGAAAGCCAATACCACGCTCGATTCTAACTCCGTACAGGGTCGATGCCACTCGGGAAACGCACTGGCGCCTTCAAAGGTGTTCCCCTGGAGCTCGTAGAAATTGTGATGCTGCTCCTCCCCATGCGCGACAGGATATCGTTTGGGGCCACGTGCCGTATTCATCGCGTTGTTGCGAGCAGAGCCCTCTCATCTCAGGGAGTGGAAACTCTCCGCCCCTATCACCTCTCCCTGGTCGATTTTCGATTCCTGCAGAGTTGCACCAAGGCTCTCATCTCCGGCGAAGTCCTCAAACGAATGTTCTACACCGGCGATGATTGTAGATGGCCCCCCCCTCCAAGCTCCCGACTCCAAACCGGCCATTCCACCGCTCGACGTATACTGCGCCGAACACGAGGGCGCACAGACCGCTGCGTTCCTTTGCCTTGCGACAGGACGCGTCAGAGTTGCCTACGCCGGCGAGGTCAACGCCGGCGTAATTCGGGCCGCTCATACGTTGACGAGAGAAGACGCGCCGCCCATTCATGTGTTCGAAGTCCGGTCCGCGAACCCTCTCGATGCGGTTCTACGGCTCCCGACCACTGCAGACATATGCGCCTGGTTGCTCGATTGCTTCTGGCACGGCTATCCCAAGGCAACCTTCGAGGGCACTGCTTTGACCACCCCTGCCCGAATGCCGATTACTTCGAGCGAAACTCGCCAGCGGGCATATGACATAATTCAGAATAACTTGCAGATCGGGTATTGGGTCGACTGTCAATATTCTCAGCCCCACAAGTGCCTTTCGGTGGCGAGTTGTCCCAGCACCTATCGCAGAACCGTCGACCGTGGATGCCTGATGCTGAAATTCGCTGACGTACCGCATGCGGCGCGCTCACAGCATAGATCGCGTTCATTCGAAGATATCGAGTGGACCCTCGGGAGCGTCTCGTCCTGTCGGAAGATTTGGTTCGCATATCAGCGTCCACAGCCCAGATCGTTTCGTTCACACGAATGTGAGTTGAATGGCTACTGTCTTACCCTATACTCAAGTCTACCAGATGAACGCTGGAAAGATCACATCTTCCTGTTGACAAGAACTGCAGAACGACCGCAATAGCGTCGACCTTTCTTTCGCAAAGCGAACGCAGCACGTCGCCGTGGAGTTCTCTTTTCTGTATTTGTACTCTTCCGAGCTCGTAGTTTCGGATCTCAATCTCAACTGTATATCTTTCGAATCTCACCCTTATCTGTTCAAGTCCTCGTTTCTCACAAAGTATATATATCTTGATTACGCGCCGCATCCGCCTCGTCCACATATACTAAACATGAAGCAAATCCTTTCCTCATTAGGATACATACAACTTGCCTGACCTATAAAAGCGAAATCCGAGAGCTCTCGCCGTTCACCTCCGGCATCCGACACACGATGCAGAAGATATATTCGACGTGCTCCCGTTCATTGCACGAAAGCACGGGGAACCTTGAGACTTATAGCCTTAGGCAAACACCGCAAAGGAGAGCACGTCAGAAGGCGCGCACCATAGGTACCCGTCTCCTCACTCCGCTTGCATACTTGAGAACCAAAAGGCTACCCAGACCAGATCACGGAACGCAGCACCAGGAACAGGACAGGGACAGGCAAACCAGCGCGGACACAGCACACAAACAAAAGTCCACCAGTTATCCAACGCCAGCAGCGGAAGCACAATATGGACGGTGGATGTCCGCCGAAGTTTCAAAGGAAAGGTTTTGGTGGAAGTGACGACTACAGAAATGAGGAGGCTTTAAGCTTGGAAGAATAAGATTTTGTGTAGCAGATCGGGTACAAAATGAAAAGCGGGTGGCGGCCTTGTTGCCTAGTTGCGAGTTTTTATCTTTGAAATCTAATCACCTATGAAGCCCAACTGGATACAACCGCTGACTCCACGGTATGTTGGACGGTCACTTGCACCTGCGACCCATGATGAGTGTTCAAGGAACTCGACGAAGGTGATTGTCTAGATTACCAGCAGTGTACTTTTTTCGCCGATAGCATGTCGCGCAACCACACGGACGATGGCGAATCGACGAGTTGCTTCGTTGCGGCATAGAGCGGAAGCCCATCCAACCGCCGAACTATGGACGGAGTAAACACGCCAACGGCCTGCGAGTTTGCCTTGGCACAGCAAAATGACCCCTCTCCGGATTTTTTTGGTAGGGATGCTACATATGGCGTAAAAGACGGAACCAGTAGGGTTCTCTTGGTACGCCTCGACGAAAACAGGTTCTTCGAAAGAATTTTGCGAGTACAAGGTCGAGAAGAGGGCGACCAGTGGTGTGCGATGGGTAACTCGCGGGGGCCCCATTATACAATCATGAGGTGGAGGGACCTGGAGAGCGATGGAGGTCGACATCGTCACTTCTGCCTATGAAATATTTGAGATATCTGGCAGCTACCCGAAAAAGGCTCCTGCCGGACAAATGACAGCGGCATCCGGGGTACGCAATTCAACGAGCGACGGATCTTCGGGGTGGGCGGGCGAGCCCACTTCATTTAAGTTCGCATCCGTCAGCGACCGCTGTGCAAGTGCGATGTTGGGTGAAAGACCGACAAACGACGTGTGCGAGTCGTCCGAGCCGTATTCATCGCTTTCAAACCAACGGGATAGCTCCTCTGAGCTCAGCGTTGAATCGCTGCCATAGATTACATGACTCCAATCTACAGCGTTCACCAAGGTACGGTCACTGCGGCAGGAATCGAGAGACACTCGAGAGGATACAACGGAGGCCATCGAGCGACGCTGTTGGGTTGTCGGGGCCGACTCGAAATGGTGTGCCATGAAGGAGGAAAAGAAGCCGTGCTTCCAGACCAAATTTCAAGAAATCTTGACACAGTTTTGTTTTGTTTCGCTGAAGGAAGATTGTCATATCAGAAGCCTTCATTTTAGCTCGGACTTCCTAAGCTTCAAAATCCAACCAGTACCAGGACGGTCGAACACAAGGTCGGACACAAGTGCGAATTTGGATCATCAGGCCAACCAGGGCAGAAATTAAGCCTAAGACAGAACCAAGAGCAACGGCAGGAGAACGTGTAGGCTAGACGGAAGGCGGACACCGGGATTGAACATCGAAAGGAAGGATAGGCCGGCGGCAGCATCCCGGGCAGCCAAATATGTATACACATCGACCGACTGCTTCTTGAGTATGATATTTGATTTCTGCCTATTTCTGCCCTGGTCACCCCGCCTGTTGCGCCATGCTCATTCGTCCAAACGGTCCTTATAAGGAGTTGAATTTTCAATAGCTTCATCAGTTCGTTGTCTCGCAGAGTGGAAGCTCCCTTGCTACAGGCTTTCGACTTGGGCGCACGCAGTCAAAACGGCGAGTCGAGGGGGCTTACGAGAGGTATCTAGGTCTGCCAGTTTGGAGCGGCCCCCGGAACCGAATATACTGGCGCCAAACATCGAACCTTTGTTTGGCTTGGATTTTGTACCTTCACTTCACTTGTCGCTCTTGTTGGAGATTCCTTTTCTCTTCTTGATCCTCGGCTCTTGACGCGATAGCAGCTTCTTTCCACTACGAGTTGGCATCGGAGCGAAATCACTCAGGCTCAACAAAACAAGCCCGACACAGACCGAATGGGTCCATATCACACGTACGATGCTTAACTCACCTCAATCATAAGATTATAGTCCGGATTTCAGTGATGGCCTCCGTCCGACTGCGTCCAACTTATCTTTGTTACGTCCAACAAACCGGCCAGGGCATTTAGCTGCTCCGGCAGTTTTGGACCACGACATCCTCTTCCTGGAGAGTCTACCGCCAGGGAAACCTTTGAAGTACGGGGAAAGCGCCACGGATGGAATCACGACCACTCTCGCAGCTATGAGCGAGCTTGAAGTGCTCGAAGTTCTGGCGCAAATGAAGGTTTTCCCATCCATCTACTGCTCGACAACAGGCCGTCCTGACAATCGCAACAGGCTTTTGTAATCACCTATCCGATACGGGCCCGACGCGTTCTGGCTCACAATCCACAATTGGCGTATGCTATTTTCATGGGCTTGGTAATGAGTAAACTTGTGCCCCTCGACATTCTTGAAAAAATGCTGGAATCGAGGTATGGCACACATCCGACAGATCCTCCAACGCAGGCCCCACTTGGACACTCCCCGTGGTCCAAAAGGCCCCCTGTGTTGCGGTACCGCGGAAGTAATCAAGAGTCAGAAATGCCTGTACCCCAATCAAGCCCAGAAGGCAAGTCACTCAGGGCCGTCTTGATGTCGATGACTTGAACTCTCTCTTCTCACGCCAGTACCGGAGCTCACGTACTTTCTTGTCAGAATTCTGGACCCAGGACTAAATATCAAACCGACCTCTCATGCATCTCTGTGTATGCGGGTACACCGCTTGTATGTTCCTTATCGGATGTACTCCGCCGGGGGTGAAAGCTGGCCTGTTGCTGCAAACTTCGCGGCAGAATGCACGACTCGTGCTAGAGTTCGTTTGGTTGTCAAAGGCTTTAACCAGCAACTTCTGCCAATGTCACTCTGAGCTTTCTTTTCATAATCGACTTTTCCCTTTGCTGCTTTGAACGCTTGCGTCCGAGCCATGAAACATATAGCGTCTAGATACCAGTGTGAAATGTCGAGGATCGTCCAAGTTTGATACAGATTTGCGGTCTAGGTACAAACACCGATACTCATATACAGATGTTCGATGTCCTGCTAAGTAGCTTCACCCGCGGCAATCGCGTTCAATCATGTCATCCCTATAGTGAGCGCTTCCTCGAGCCTCAACGACCTGAATCGCAATCGTGTTGCGTCGAGAATGGGGCGAGCTCCTGCGGTCCCTTTGAAATCGGTGTCCTCCTCTTGTCACATGTCGTTCTTCTATTGGGAGAGAGTTATTCCACGGCGCCTCACTCGAGCGCTGAGTGATGATAATGGAGTCTCATCGCCGGCAAAATATATTGGCGCCCTCTCTCGCTCGACTGCCCAGTTCGCCGGCGACCGCCAATCCGTCACAACCATCCTCCGCCTCCGCCTCCACCTCACCCATCTCGTCCGCCCGCGGGCGCGCTGCCGTCGCCTCGCTCAAATTTAACCAGGACCGCTCGAGAGCAAGGTGTTCTCCGTGGTAGTGGTACTCACAGCAGACGCCGACTGTCCACTGATACCGGGTCTTGAACTGCTGCTCGCGCAGACCCGGGGAGAGTAACTGTCGCTGAGGACGACACACCCGTGGTGGCGATGGAGGGGTGTAGTCTCGGAAGGACGCCTACCGGGAATGCAGACTAGCCCGATGAATTGTTGCTCCCTCGCCGCGCCTCCCATTTCCGCGCATGCGTACACTCCACCCCGAGATCCACGCCTGCAAGGCGATTGTACGCTTACAAAGTAAGCATACACACCGATCGCGCGATTCTACCTTCGCGGCTGCGTCGATACAGTACGCAGTGCGCACCGAAGGAGTCTGCCATTAACATAACATGTCTCCGCTTGCACGCCATGATTTCATGCTCTTCAGCATCTTGGTCTGGCTGACCCTTGTCGAGGGCCATTTAGTACCAGCAAGGTAAGCGTGTGTCTAACGATGAACCATCTGCGAGGGGTCCTTTGGCTCGAAGTCGAACACGCGCTGGACGCTCTGAATCGTTCCGGCCCGCCCAGATAGGGAACGGTCGCATCTATGGCCTACGCGACCAGTAGTCAGGGCCCAAGACCGGCAGGGCAAATGCGAGCCCAAGCTGTAATATATAGCCTAAATGCAATGGCTCTAGCCAGCTGGATAGGTTGTCTTCCTGCTTGGCCCTTGCCAGGGCCTGGCTAGAGGCTCTTTTTGAGCACTTTTGCTTCCTTTGCACCGCGGGTTGGTTTGCCCTTTCTACATGGCTCTAGCCATATCCTGCCTATCATTTCTTCCTCCAAATGGCTGCTGGATGCGGGCAGTAGCCGGGCTATGCTCGGCTATTTTTCGGGGCCTCCATTTGGCATTCTGGATCAAATAATGATCACCTCAACCACAGCACGGTCCCTCTATTAATATGCATCCGCTTGACAGATCAATATTTGTTGGGATCCTCGCTTTGACCATTCAGGCGCAGGCGATCAAATTAGCGCCCTTGTAAATATTCGGGATAAAAGTTCAACCCGATAATCTTTGGCGCAGCTCTGGAAGTCCTTTCCACCCTTCTTTTTCCAATCTATATATATATTCAATTTATTTTGGTTGCTTCTTTCCTCGTCCGTCTACTGACACTTAACCATATAATGCATTCTAATCTCTCATTTTCGCTTTTCTGCGTCTCGCACTGTCTATTCTTCTGAACCGTTTTCAAAGTCCAATCCCATCAATCACTCCAGTCACGCTTACGTGTTTTGGTTCAAAACGACGACAAGTCAAGTTCAACTTTTATTTTATGTGAAGTTCCCAAATCCATCATCAAGGTCAATACCAGGCGGACTGATTTTCTTCGTGAAGTCGTCAACTACAGATGCCGACGAAAAAACACTACAAAAAATCGCCGCCAAAAGCCAACACTGAAAACCGTCGCAATAGTCCTTTCATGTCACCGCCGCACTCCTGACCTCCTCAGACAACACCAAGCCTTTAAGGACCCACTTGACATCCGCGACTGCCTCCGTCCACGACTCCCGATCCTCTTTTCCTCCTTCCGTCTGCACCATCTTTCCCCACCAATACAACGTCGCAACCACGCTCAACAAACCATTCTGCCCCGGGTGGCGCATCCCCTCCCAACTCTCCGCCGACTCTGGGTACGCCCCCCGTTCGAAACGCCCGGGTTTGCTCCCCTCCGCCTTCCGCCAACTCCCTTGCAGCCTCCCCCACCACCTCCACCACACGTCGTCGAACACTGCGATCGACCCGATCGACGGCCCCGCTCCTTTAGCCATCCCGCCACCCCGTAAGCCCCGACCCGCGGTCACCCACTGCGTCAACGGCTTGGGGCGATTCGCAGTCCCCCCGAGGCTGCTTCCCTGTCCTTTCTCCCACTTATACCCCCGTTCTACCTCGATGTAAACCCCCAGAAGTCCATTAAATACCCCGCCCAGGTTAGTTGCCGTCACCTCGCGGTAACAATTAGCAAACCACGCCGCCGCCTCACTGGGACAGACCGGAATTGTGTCCGGATCCCACTGTGGCGGCGCTGGCAGCGCCTTGCCACCTCCGCCTCCACTGCTAAGTAACATTGCGGCCGCGGCCGCCGACATTGGAGGCGCACCACGCAGCGGCACCGGCACAGTCTTGGGGGGAGGCGGCAGCGGCGGAGGAGTCTTGGGAGGCGGCGGCGGTGGCGGCGGAGGCGGGGGCAGAGGCAGCGCCGTATAGGCAGGCGTGGGTGTACGAGATGGTGGTGGTGGCGGGGGCGGGGGGGGCGCGCTGTCGTTGCCTGCGTCTGGCATCTCGACATCCTCTGGTCCTACAAAAATAAGGTCCACGTTCGTACTGAGCAAATGTGAAGGACAGACCTTTTGACGTTGACGCTCCCTCTGTCAGCCGCCCCGAGCGTCGTGCTGGTTCTGCGAGCGTCTTCTTTGTCTTCGGGCGCGGCTTGGGACGCGGTGGTTTGGGGGCTGCTTCAGGATGCGCGGCATAGTACTCTGCATCGACCTGCTTGAGCAACTCCTTGTTGCGCGCAATCTGAAGCGCGCGTTTCTTGTCATAAGACAATTCGGCCGGCGGGTTGACTTCCACCCACGCACGCTTCTTCTTCTGCCCCTTCTCCTTCCCTTTCTCCTTCTCCTTCTCCCCCTGCTCCTCGTCATCGTTGTCGCCGTCGCCTTCGCTGCCCTCACTGTTCTCCCCGCTTGCCGCCGCCCTCTTCCTCTTGCCCGCCGTCACAGGCATCGCCTTTGCCTTCCCTTTCGCCGCCGCTCCCTTGCCTCCCGTTGCTCTCGATCCCTTTGCTGCAGTGTCTCCCGCCCCCTTCGCTACCGTCTTCCCCGCTGCTACCGTGACCTTCTTTTTCTTCGCCTTCTTTCCCGCAATCTCCTCCTCCATCCCGCTGTCGAGATCGCTGTCTGAATCGGAACTGCTTGAAGAGCCGTCGGAATTGGAATCGTCGGAGTCGTCGGAGCCGGGGCGGGTGCGTACAACGGCTTCAGGGTCGATGGTGTATTTCGCCCCTCCAAGCCCGTCATCCACCTGCTCGTCTACGGGTAGTGCGGCCTCCGCACATTCTGCAGGGGCTGGAAAAGGGTCGGTTAGCGTTGCTTTGCTGCGCATTTCTTGCAACTTACTGAAGGCCGTCAGGAGATACTCTCTCATAAAATCCACAACGTCCTTGTTGAAGCGTTGCTTCGACCAGCTTGGAAATTGGCAGGACATGGACCCCCCGTGGTTCCTCCCATGCGAAACGCTGTGAAGAAGACGCAGTCAGTTCTCATTCCCGATACCGGCCGTCGTATACGTACGTGAGTGTCCTAATCTCACCTCCGTACTTAGGAGTAGGGCCCCCAAAAACAACGAATGAGTGGAGCCCGGTGTATTCAGATATCCCGCGCAGGATATTCGCCATGAAAGGGCCCAAAGCGTCGATACAACTGTAGCGAATCAATATCTTTTGACCCAGCACTCTCGTTAATGAACACGTACCGTTGTTTGTCAGCGGGATCCTTGGACGGGCCCGCTTTCATCGCGCTGATGTACTTGTCGCGGGCCTCCTTGGCCTCGTCCTTGGCGCGCACACGTAGACCCTCCTGCTCGTCTGCCGATAACTCGTTGAACAGTTCCCGAGCCACCAACGCGCGGAAAGGGGCATCGGGAGCCTTTGAGGACCGCGCGACCCCGTCGCCGTCAACGAGGGAGGCTTCCCACCGTGCAGCAACCGTAGGAGCGATGTCGGTGGCGTAAGATTCATGCATGTACTGCTGGAAAGCTTGCCGAGCTTTTGGCGGTGCGTTTAGTCCGGCGAGTTTGGCCATAAGTATCGCCCAGGGGTCGCGTGTGCGGTCCATCTTAACGGGTCGTCGAAGGACTCTCGCGCGGTACTTGAGCCACCGATTGATTTGCTGGGATAAATAAAAGGAGAGACAGTCAGTTGGACCCACGAGATCACAGCATCAAACAACACTTACAGCATTCATCGAGTCAATATGCAGACGCTTCATTGTCTGCTCCTCCTCGTCGAGGTCCTCTGGCTCTGGCACCGCCAACGGATCCCACTCCGGCAAGGGTAACTCGGGTTCCTCGTCGTCGGGTAGGCGCCATGGAATCAACGCGTGGAACTCTCTGTAGACGTTGTGGACGTAGTCGCGCTCCGCGCGCCAGCCGCGTTCCAAGGCGTCGGTATATCCTGGGATGTGCGGCCGTAGAATATCGTCCCGCGCCCCCTCAGCCCACAATTTCAGGTTGCGCCGGTCCTTCTTGGCGACGCGTTTCCATGTGCCTAAGCGCTTTCGAATGCCGTTCGCATTTTTCGCCATTTTGGCTTCGATTTGCTGGCCCAGCACTTCAGCTTCCCTCAGCAGCTCTAGGCGCTTCGGACTCACACTTGACTTGTTCGTTCTTCAGCAGTTCCACGCAGATTTCACCAGCACTAGCCGACAGACACGACGAGGGAGAGCGGGAGCGCGTGCAGAAGCGCGAGCGCGAGCGGGAGTGCAAACGAAGGGGGATGAATCAACCAGGGTCACGCCCAAGCAACGCGCAACGTGCATCCGCATCCGTCTCGGCCCAATCCGTTTCAAAAAGCTACATAAATCATAGATTCCGCCTAAAACATCACCTCTATAAAGACCCTCAATTTCAGATTGAATCCCCCTCCTCCTCGCCTCTCATGTCCAGCCGCCAATCGTCCCAATCGGCCTCCACCGCCCTCGCGCCCTTCGTCTCTCCCAGTAAGTGCCCCCCTCCCCCACTCGGACGCCCTCAGCTAACTCTTGCTAAGTGGGCTTCGTCGTATGCATGCCGTTCATGTTACTCGCGGCGCCAATGGCCAGCCAGCTCCCGTTTTCCTTCGCTCCTGCTGCCCCTGCTGCTTCCCCTCCCCCCCAGGCTCCGCCCCGGGTCACGACGCCGCCTCCTGCCCCTGCCCCTCGTGCGCCAGGCGCGGGGCTCCCAGCTGCTCTTGTCGCTCTTCTCCGCGATGGCGACGGCCCATTCCTCGCCAACGAGGTCTTCAGTGTCGCGCCCTCGCAATCCTTGGAGGCAGTGGAGGAGGAAATCCCAGCTGATGAGTGGTACGCCATTACTCGAGGGCGTTTCGTCGGTGTCGTCGACCAGTAGTAAGTTCCGCGCTCATATTTCACCCGAGTATCTCTTCTAATATAATCACAGCGCCCTCTCCGATGTTGCCATCACCGGCGTTTCTCAGACCGTCCGCAAGGCCTACACCACCCAGAGCCTCGCCCTCAAGGCGTTCAACCAGGCTTTGACTTGGGGTGGGGTGCAGGTTGTCTGATCTGAGGGTCAGTTTCTTGCTTTTTCGCAAGTTGCCACATTTTGCTGACGCCCTTCCACCCAGAAAACCAAAACCGTCGTATATTTTAGTGGATACAATCTTTACACGTCTGATATGCCAAACTGTTCCCGACAATGTTCCTTCCAGAGCAATTCCAGAGTCACAGTGATTTCCTCCCCCCCCAAAAAAAATACACACGAAACAAAAACCACCGCGTCGATTGCGTGTCCCCATCGGGGACGTCCCGGAACAACCAACATGAAACTCCGCATGCATTTGTCGCTTATTACACCCGCAAGTTTGGACTGTAGCCAGGTCCCGGCTCTGCCCTCCCCCCCCGCTATTTGTCGATCCCAAAAATTCCTCCGACTCTGTATCCCCAGCGTACAAGCCATTCGGTCGCCTGGCGTCAAAGCGGGCGAGCGTTATAATTTGCCAGAAGGGATAACAATCGGCATCAAGCGCACCCCAAACGCGAACCATCGGATAACATGCATCTTTTCTGCGCGGCCCCAATATCACCTGCCCAGGTCGGGCTGCAGCCACGGTCCGGCTGGGGTCTCCCTCCTCGCTCCCCGCACCGTCTCCAGTCCTTTTTTCTTCTACTTTTTTTGCTGCGGACATCAGTCGACCTCCTCGCCTCTCTCTCTCACTCCCTTCCGTATTTCCCTCTACTTTCCACTTTGTTGGCGTTCGAAACAGGTGCTTGGCCTTTGTTGCCATCTTTCTTCCCTCGCCTAATATTCTGCAGATCTTACCCTCGTTCCGAAAACGGGGTGGTGATTCACTATCGGCTCAACTCACTCATTTGGCGGGAATTCACTGATCGAAAGGGAACGCACGCTGACCAACAACGACCATGGCTCCCACCGCCGACGACCGCCTCACTCCTGCCGAAATTGCAGCGCTCATTGGGCGGGTCAATCACCCTGCTCGCCTTTCAGTCGAGGAGCTCGACAACCTCACCTCGTCGCTCAGCGTCTCCGAGCTCGAAGAGGTTCTCCGCTCGATTGGTGTCCCGGATTTCACCCAGCAGCTCCCGCGGGTCATCGAGAGAATCCTCCAGGTCTCAGCAGGCATGCGTCAGGATCCTCCGCCCTACGATACCCCCGTCGAGCGCATGGTCCGCGAATTCCAGCAGTGGGGAATTGACCGACAATGTACGTTGAGTCGTAACCAGCCTTTCTCCTTCAATTGCTAACTAACTCGTATCTTTCTCAGCGGAACCCCCGTCTTCGCCGCCCTCGACGCCGCCGGCCTCGTCGCCGCCCTCGTCCCCTTCGCCGCCTTCGTCTCCGTCAGCCCTCCGCGCCAATCCCAGGACCCCCGTGCGCCCTGTCGCGTCCACTCCGTCTACCTCTGCCAATCCCAGGACCCCCGTGCGCCCCGTCGCGTCCACTCCGTCTGCCTCTCCCGGCTACATTGTCCAGTCCCCCACCCAAACCATCCGCGTTGTGTCTTGGTTTGACGCCGCGACGATGGCGCAGCAAGTTGTCGGCTCGACTGCCCGTCGCGCGCCCGGCAATACTCGTGCGCGCAAACCTCGGCCCAAGGCGTACGGAGTCTTCTATGGCGGGGACATCGGCGCCTTCGACAAGTGGGCGCCTGTGCAGCGCAGCATCACCGGCCATGGCCTCGCGATCTACGCAGGCTTTCCCAGCCTTGCCGCTGCCCAGGCCGCCATTGATTATGCGCGCGCAAAGGGATGGACCGGCGACTCGGATGCCCCCAGCTCTGCCGCCCCGTCTGCCTCCCCTCTTCCTCTTCCCTCATCCTACGACGATAATCCCCTCAACTCGGCTACGGGGAGCGAGTCCTGGTATGCTGTGTGTCGCGGCATCGTCCCTGGCGTCTACCGCTCTTGGTTAGAATGCAGCCTTAACACCACGGGTGTCAAAGGCAACCTTTGCAATTCCTTCCCCAGCCGTGCCGCCGCCGAGGATGCCTTCAGCTCCGCCTTCCGCGCCGGGCAGACGCGCGTCATGACCCGTACTGTCTAGCCTCTAAACTACCTACCCTGTCGTCGTCTAGTGCTCTTCAATCGAACACGTCTTTAAATCATTCAAAACATTTCGCTTAAGCTCGCTGTGAATTCGCCCAGCGGGGGAACTCTGATGAACGACGTATGTACAGACGTGTATGAAGCTCCTTAAGTGTATTCTAGCTGTATTCGAACCCCCCCTCCTCTTCTTCAGACTGTTGGAATTGGTTCCCCAGGGGAGTTCGTCATTCATCGTGACCAATTAGTCACTGGTCACACAACGTTCTCGACGACCTCCGCGACGCCTCCGCGGTCTGAGAGCCTAAGGAAGCTGGGGACTATGTTTCTCTCACCTTCATCTTCCTTTCCGTTGTGGAAATCGTTAACCACCTTTGTTGTGTAGCCTCAACCAGTAAAAAGATGACGAACTCCTGGAACGACAACACAATTCCTACTGCAAAGGCGTTTAAACCATCTGCTTCACTAACCTCGTCAGTTTATCTGCATCCCAGTCCTCTCTCTGGCTTCAAAAATTACATTCCACGTTAACAGAAGCTCACTCATCCACGTTCTGGAGATTAATTCCAGCAGCACGCCCGCGTAGCCACTGGGACATCGAATACAGTCTCAACTTGCATGACGAACTCCCTTCAATGATGAACTCCCTCTTCCTCTTCAGGCGCCGCCTGTGTTCCACCACACACCATGGTGCAATCAACGTCGGGCGCCGGTATGCGTGTATGTCTCTCTCTCCGTCAACCTATCAATACCCTGAACGCCTCACAGAAGCTTATCTTTGAAGCCATCCATCGTTTCGAAACCCCAGGGACGCAATGGTCCGACGTCCCGGCCTTTTGCGCGGGACGGCGCTGCATCAACGCGTGTCCTCAGCACCGCTGCCTCGACTGCCTCCCCGGCCCCTTCTTATGTGCTTCGTGCATGCACGCCAGCCACCAGCAGACACCCTTGCATAGGATCGAGGTCAGTCAGCTTCTTTTTATTCGTCTGTTCTGTTGCCTGAGCTCGAGTTTTGTCTAGTGGTGGGACGGCTTCGAATTCACTCGAACTCATCTCAAGAACCTCGGCGTTCGCATTCAGCTAGGACATCCCTTCGGGCGGAAATGTCCTCACATTAAGGAAGAGCAGGATTTCCAAATCATTGACGCCGACGACGTCCACCCCGTGTCGCTCGATTACTGCGGGTGTCCAAGCGCGCCCTCCCGCCGCGATCAGCTTCTTGCCCATCGCTTGTATCCTCAGAATCTCGAGAACCCCCGCTTTGCCGTTACGTTTCAGCTGGCTTATTCCAGTGATGCGTCGGCGTCGGCAGCGCCGGGGCATACCCTTGCCCGCTACTTTCGCAAACTCATTTGAAATATGACCAATGGATATAATTGCATGGCGTTCAGATTCACATCGGGCTTGGATACGATACTACGCGAAGGACTGATCGCAATGTGATTCGACTGATTCGTTTATAGAACCCCCCGCCCCGAACATTTTCCTGAACACCACAGAGTACCAGCAGACGCAGCACTTGCCTAGCCCCGGCCAATGACACCTTCCTTTGGTTCTTCCCTAGCGTCGTCGTCGAGGCCCTCGCGGAACGACACTCGCACTCGTCGCGGCCCGCTCAGCTCAGCGCAGCTCCTCGACGCAGCCACCAGACGTTGGACCAGGCCAAGCAAACCCCCCGTCATCTTGCTCGTTCAGGATGTAGCCACCGAGTGAGTTCCTCTCTCTATTACCAACCCGCGGGCTTACCAAGTCCAGTGCGGAGGTCGAGCAGATCGAAAGCGAGTCCGATTGGCTTAACATGCTGTTCTGGGATCCGCAGGAGGCGCCAGCATCGTTCCGGGCATCCGTCGAAGCTCAGATGGCACTCATGGATGGCAAGGGCAAGGGGCGTGCTGACAACCAGAGTGAGGACGAAGACGAAGCCGACAAAGACGACGACGACGACGAAGACAGCGACGAGGAAGAGAAGGAGGACAACGACGAGGAAGGGGAAGGGGACGAGGACGAGGACAACGCGGACGACGCGGAAGACGAGGATGACGACGAGGATGAGCACGGGCATGAATAAATAATTTCCTCGCCGCGCTGTCCCATTTTCGGTGATGAGATAATCCTGATATATATTGCTTTCCTCTTCCTCCACCGCACCCACACCGGCCAGTTCCACCCGTGGCTCCGTTCTTTGCCCTCTCCAAGCTATCACCGCAGACGAACCGAACCACCGGTTAGCTGCCAATTGCGAATATTTATTTGGCGTGCAGGGTGTAGCCACCGCCCGGCCACGGACGACTGTCGATCACCCCCCTTCGTTATGGTCGGCGCGAAACCTAAGCGCACCATTGAAGAGGTCCGCGAACGCCGTGCCGACGCGGCTTGGAGGTATAGACAGAGGTGAGGACCTCGACGCGATTTTCCCGAGGGATGGCGAGCTCTGACCATATTTCCAGGAAAAAGGTAGAAGTAAATCTTAAGGCACGCGAGCGCATGCAAAGGTAAAGTCCCCGCCCCAGGGGTGTGCTTGTCCACGTCCTGAAGAGTCTGCGTACAGGCGTCGCGAGCAACTTAAAACCGCGCCAAGTGATGTCCAGCTCGAGCACACCGTACAAGCAGCGCAATATCGTCGGCGGTATAAAGAGTTTGTGTTCACACCGTCCATGCCTGTATTTATTCTTACATTTCGTTAGACGCTCAGCTGAAAAACACGTCGTGCAGCCAGTCACCAAGATCAAAAAGACCAAGGTCCTGCTGCCCTCGCCTCCCATGGCCTCTGCGCAGACACCCAAGGCTCGGTCCGCTCCCAAGACCCCTAATAAGGTTCCGCCCAAATCCGTCGCGCTCGCTGCTCAGCAAGTGGTCAAGAAGAAGAAGAAGATGGCGAAGGCGGCCAATAACGGTGCCGTTCATACCACTCGTCGTGTTTTCATTTCGGAGCCGCGCCTGGCGCGAGGCTCCCCGACCCCGACCCCGAGGTCATTGACTGCGATTGCCGCGGCCGAGTCTGACCAGGAAGACAGTAGTGACGACGCCTACGGTTTTGACGGAGACGACAGACGCAACCTTTTCGGTCTGAGCCCCGCCGTCCTCGCCACAGCCGAACCAGGATACATACCTCAACGTGGACAGCAGCCTATTGTACGGAATGGTCGTCGATATTGGTTTTAAACTCGAATAAATTTATTTGATGACGAACTCCCCAGCCCAGTCGCGTTCATAGGAGATCGGCAGGATAAATAAATAAATTGGGTGAAAAAGAAGGGTGACATTGAACTGCTAGGCTGTGAGATGTATTTGAGGGGTAATAGGTAATTGGAATAAGGAGTCGGCAAGGTCTTTGCTTGCGAGAACAATCGTCAACTACGCGGAGGACAAGGCAGAATCGTCCTGGGGCAGTGCACCGTAAAAAGCACAGTCGAGAGAGCGACCGCCGAATTCTCCCTCGGCAGGGAAAGCCGACATACTGTCATCCTGAGCGAGCTCGCGACGGGCCTCGCGCGTACTGTGCTCCTCGCGGCTGGCACGGGCGGCGAACTCGATGTCGCTGCATTTGCCGTTCTGCAACCAGCGGGTGATGCCTGGACCAGCCCATTGAACGATCGAATGGCGCGTTTCGTTCGCGCGAACTTTTACGAATGAGTAGCGGATAAGACCGGTGGGGAGGAGGATGCAGCAACCAGAGGGGAATCCCACAATGAGCCCTAGATCCCAGAGGATTA
Source organism: Mycena filopes (assembly GCA_029281495.1). NCBI lineage: Eukaryota > Fungi > Basidiomycota > Agaricomycetes > Agaricales > Mycenaceae > Mycena > Mycena filopes. Next base: position 1,632,843 of record JARIHR010000002.1, on the reverse strand, counting down.
TGTGGCCGCCGTGTGTCGCGGAATAGTGTCCTAGCGCGATGAGGATGCTCCAAGTAGTGGGCTCGTGTCTGCTATTGGTCGCACGGAGATGAGGGCCGCTGAATTCGACGGTAGCGGCAGAGAAAACGCTGGAGGCGGAAGGGTACAGCGCGTCAGGAAATTCCTGGAGAAACGACTCCTTCTGGGATTGAAGCGCAGCGAAGGCGGCGAAGCAGTAGCTTTCAAGGACGCCTGCGAAGGTACTGGTCAATACAAGACAACACGACTCATCGCCACGCTTACGAGTTCCAAAGCCGACCAGCCGACGCATAGCCAAGCTGGAGAACAACTGCATGAAGACGAGGCTGTTCAAGAGCGCACCATAGGCGGGACGACCGGGCTATCTTGGGCTTAGCTGTGTCTCTGAACAGGAATGGACCAAGACGTACAAGGGTCTCGTTGAAAGTCTCTCCCACACCACCGCTCAAGATCATCGGCGTGCCCGACGCGACCTCCTGAGGCGTTTGGCGGATGCTCCGCATGGCAAGGGAACACGCATCCGTGGCGGGATCCACAACTTCATGCTTCAGATTACCCTTGCGCGAGTGGCCAGCTAGGACCGCGACCAAAGTTTTCTCCTTGGTGATTATTGGGCGCAGGGATCTGGGAAAGGTGCATCAGCAGAGACTTTGGTTTGCAAGACAAGACGTGGAAACTTACCCTCCGCCCCAGGTTATCTTGCGCAGTCTGAAGCGCGATTTGGGCCCCCAGACCTCCTCCATATCGTAGTCGCGGTCCTCAATCAAACTGGCGTCAATAGCTCCTCCCTGAGCGACAACTATGGGCGGGCGCGGGGTGCCGAGGGCCGCGGTGGCGCGCGCCTGTCGAAACCTCTGAGCGATCCGCTCGTAGCGCTCCTCGCGTTCGGCAGCGCGCCTGGCAGCGCGCCGCGCTTGCAGCTGCTCCGCAAGGATTTTGTTGCCTCGGACGTCGCGGCCGAGGAGGACCTTACGCGGCTGGACAACGACGATCGGCCTGTTGGCGAGTTGGACGGGATGCTCCGGGGGCGGGGTGTCTACGCCCTCTTCTTCGTCCGAGAGCGGGTCCTCGGGGAATGGCTGCTCGGGGTCACGCAGCAGCATCTCCTCACGGAAGCGTGCGTAGAAGTCGAATTCGATATGGGGCTCCAATGGGTGTTCCATGCGGGCGATGGTGTAGTCGAGGGCTGGGTTGCCGGCGGTTGTTGTCGGAGCGGCGAGGGGAGGATGGATGATAGTCGAGTGTGTGAGTTGACGAGACATGCTGGCTGGTTGGGTGGGGGGTTCGGACGAAAAAAGGGGCAGAGGAAAAAAAAAAAGGAAGAGCTGGCTAAGCTCAAGGGATGGCTATAGACAGATCGCAGGTGAGTGATGGTAAATTTGATTCGTTTGACCAGACGATGGCTATAGAGATCCGCTTATGGGCAGCGGTAACCAAGCGCCGTGGTATAAAATGGGCCGACAACGTGGGTTCAGGGTTATCCTCTACGATCATGAGCTCTCAACCTGACTGCCTCGTTGACAGCGTTCCCGACAGTCCCGACAACGGTGAGCGCCTCATCATGCTCATTTTTCCTTCCTAATGTTCCTATCCACAGCCTCCCCGTCTCGGGTGCGTTCTTGCGAGGTCACCACCACCAAGATCATCTCTGGGCTCCCGAGGTAAGGTTCCACTTCACCTCAACGGCAGCTGGGCTAATATGAGCTGTATACAGCGAAGACGCGGTCAAAATGCTCGCGAGCCGGCGGCCGCAGTGGCACTCGGCCGCCGCTGTGCAGCAATGCCAGCACCTGTCGTACGATATTGCCTGCCAATTTGCCAACAACGTGCAACGGGTCTTGGGCAATTCGTAAGTATCTTGGTCGTACCGCCTTTACATATGTTGACTGGTATGCAGGGACTCGGACATCGACGACGACAGCATCTTCAGTTCCGACGACGACATGCCACCGTTGGAGGACGACCCCTCCCTAATGGCAACGGGGACTACTGACGGTGAGGGAATCGAACGGGCGTGGGCGGCCCTCAGGCGAGTTCATCGAATTGTTGCCTTTCTGCAGCTCACCGTGTTCGCAGTCCCATGCCGGTGTCTTTGAAGGAGATGGGGCCCGGTTTTCGCCGGGCCTCTCTCCTCGTCAACAGCCCTATTCACGAGCTCGAGGTGGGATCCGTCGTTATTCCTTCCCTCCAACTGAAATCTTATGTGGATATGTACAGATTATCACGCTTGACGGCGTGCGCGCGGTCAAATGTGATTGTATCGATGGAAGGCATGGGCAGTACGAGGGGCGCCGGACCACTGGGCATATTGACGAAGACGGGCACCTTGTTATCACTAAAATCAAGACTGTGTTGCTACCGTTGAATTAAATCTCCAATATATGGTCCTGTCTGTTGTGGGAATCCGAAAGCTTCACGTGCCCTTTGATTATTAACCCTTCTTGTTTATGATTCTCGTGTCGCGTCCCCAGACGGTTGGACACGAGCGACGAAACCGGTGGCTGGACCACATGGGGTCTCGCTACCCTTTCAATCTCTCCCTTTTCCTCGCCTCGCCTTTTTTCTCTCTCCGCCCACCCCTTTCCTTTCATGTCCGCCTATCGCGCACCCAATCGATCTCAACGCACGGACGCCTTGATCGAGTACGAGAGCAGGCCGGGGGATACGACACAAGACACCACCTTTTCGGTATCGACAGACGGGCGACGTGGCGCGCAGAGGGCAACAAACGTTGGGCCGAAACGCCGGAAGATTACGCCCTCAGACTTGAATGACAGTTTCAACGTCTGGGTCCCACTGCACGAAGGGGACGAAGACAACAGTCCCGAGCTCGATGACGGTGAGGATGGGGCCGGAGGCAGCGACAAAAGGAAACGTTATGACACTTCAGTGCGTATTTTTTAATTGTTTTTTTTGTTTCGTTGCAGAGGTGGTGAATTAAACACTGACGTGCTCTCAGGCCACGCTGGAGACATGGCGCCCGCACATGCCGAGATTCCTGGACGCTCTCGTGAAACGCCACGCGCTGGATCCCACGGAGAAATGTGGCTCTTGCGCGAAGCCGTTGCCAGTCAAGGGGCGGCGATTTCGCTGCACCGATTGCGGCGACTTTGTCCAGTGTCTGGAATGTGCACTGACCCGACATACTGTTACGCCTTTGCATCGATTGAAGGTACGTCTTTGGGATTGTGCTGCGCAAACCACGGGCTGACTCCTGTGTCAGGAGTGGAAGGGCTTTTGGGTTCCGTCGTCACTCAAAACGTTGGGGGGGACATATCAATTGGGCCATGGAGGTCAAGCCTGCCCTCGGCCGGCGCCGGCGCTGCGCAAGATGGTAGTCCTCGACTGCCAATACATCCACACCGTGGATTATCGCTACTGCGGGTGCGACAACGCCGACCGAGCGCAGGACTTGGACCAACTTTTGAGCAACGGCTGGTATCCCGCGACGGTCACCGACCCCGCGACATGTGCAACCTTCTCGGCGCTGGAGCTCTACCGCATACTCAACGTCGTCGGCAACATCAACGTTCATGATTTCGTGGGGACTCTGGAGCGGCTGACGGACCCAGCACAAGTAAACGTAGTGCCGGTAAGTTCTCTGGTTCGCTGCCTCCGGCCTTGTTCTTAGACGCGAAACCCTACAGGATCACTACAAGGCGTTTGGATCGATGGCGCGCCAGTACTCGTTTTTGGTGCGACTGTTGCGCGCAGGTCGAGCGCACGATCCAGAGGGCGCAATCAACACTCGAAAGGGAGACTGCGCCGTCATGTGCTGGACGTGCCCGCAAGACAAGATAAATATTCCCGAGGGTTGGCAAGACGTCGAGCCGGAGTATCGGTAGGTTTGCATGTGTAAAAGTTTGACTACGACGCTGATAGGTGCTTTTTTTGCAGGTTCCTGTATATGCTTCTACTTGCGATGGACGCCAATTTCCGTCTGAAGAGTCGCCTGCGCGCTAACGCGCGCGAAGACCTGCCGCTGGGGGATGGATGGGGGCACCTGGTGGAGGAGGGGCCATATCGCACGCATTTGAGGGCTTATGTCGCCGAGAAGGACGTGAGTGATGTCTCGATTCATGAGCATGCGCAGAGCTGAACATTTGCATAGGTTAGTACGTGCATCGCTTTCGCAGCGTTGATGCAGAAGGATACACGAATGACCACTGGCCTGCGATGCTCGGGGGTGGGGGGCGTCGTATGCGCGCGGCACGAGTTGGTTCGACCGCAGGGGATGGGTGATCTGCAGAAGGGGGAGAGGTACATGTCTCGAGACCCATGCATCTCATATTGCGCGACTGACGCATCAGCAGATACTCAAATATGGACTACATTCTCCTAAGCGCGGTAATCGGTATCACGGCTTTGTATCTGGCTATCTCCTACGACATTGCATGCCAGTGGCGCATCCATTTCGTGGAGCGGATGGCGCATATGCCTGAAAGCATGAGGATCCACCTGGAGCGGACCACGCTGGTCTACGGCCTCCCAGTTTGGCATGCGGCGGCACACGAGAGGACCTGCCAGGCGCAGAACTCGCTGAGCTACGTGCCAGGGGTCGGGCGAACGGACGGGGAGGGTATTGAGCGGACCTGGGCGGACTTTAACCCGCTGTCGTGGGCAACGAAGGAGATGGGGGCAGGGGCGCGACATGACGCGATAGAGGACAAAATTGACCACCACAACTTCGAAAAGAATATTAATCAAGGTGCGAGTGAATCAGAATGGGATGGCAGTGGCTTACGGTGTTTATAGGGACCACCCTACCGCGGAAACTCATCTTAGCCATCGAGGAGCGAGATCGCCACGTCGCAGCCTTTACGCAGGTGGACCAGACGCTACGCTCGGACCTGCGCGCGGTCTGGCAGCAGCAGTTGGATGATTGGCTGGAAGATAACACGAAGCCCAATCCGTACTGTCTGGCTGAGAACGCGCAGGGTGAGCAAGGGCTGCATCTGCAGGAACCATGTCAGAGCTGATACGGCGCGCATTTAGGCGGTGCAGGCGAAGCCGCTGTACGTCTGGCTCTAACTCAAGAGGAGGCGCTGGAGGCAGCTACGAGCGGCTCAAAGCTCCGTGGCTCGAGCGTCACCTCGTTCTTAGCGGCGGGTCTACAACTAGAGGAGGCCCAGTAAGTGGCATGTGTCGTTACCTCTATTGTGAGGACTGAGAGTGCACAGACGGCGCATCAAGCGGGAGGTCAAGGGTCAACCCCTCCTGGTTTCCGACCAGACCGAACGTATCGCGGAGATGCGGATTGCCTTCTTCAGCAAACTGCGGAAGTTCCGCAAGCTCCAGGCGGCGTATATGCCAGGAGCGCTGCAGGAGCTGGAGGAGGAGGAGGATGCGCGGGATAGCGACCTGCCGCCGCCGAAGGCGGAGGACGTCCTACTCTTCTTGCCATCTGGGTTGCGCGAGGCGTGGAGAGCAGGGTGTCGTGCGGGCTTGTCGCGGATGGAGGAGAAATTGCGCGAGGGCCAATGTCGCGATGGGTTGGTGAGGCTGCGGAGCGCGTTGCACGCCAAGGGGCACCTGCTGATGTGGCGCGACGACAGTGTTGTGGGGCAGCGTGCTGCGACACGCGCGAATACGTTGATCGAGCAAGTGGGGGAGCGCGTGGATACAGCCGCGACCAAATACCGACGAGCACGGGAGGCGTTGATCTCGCTCACTGGCACTGAGGCGTCCGAGTGTTGGCGGGAGTTACGCGCGGCGGATATACAACTGGACGAAGAGCGCGAGGTGGACACGGCGGCGAGGAAGAGATTGGGGATCATTGGGTCGAAGAAGGCTCGACGGCGAGGGGCGGGCAGGATCTCCTCAAAGGACAAGTCGTTCTCGTGGATCTGGACGGCAGGGGGAGGGCCGGGGGAGGACGAAGCAGAGTTACACGACTGTAGGTGTCCCTTGTTGTTCCGTTCGCTTTGCGCAGCGACTAACGGATCATTTACAGCTGTTCGTGTTGAATGGTCAAAGGCGAAGGCACGGAAGGCGCGCTGGGAGGAGGAGGTTGAGCTCTTGCGCGAGGAGATGAAGCGTGTGCTACGTTTCCTGCGCTGGAGGGCGCAGTGGTGGGAGGAGCGGCGGGCAAAGAGGCGTCTGAACGTGACCCCAGAGCTGCGCGCAGGGCTCGAGGCGTACGCGGCGCGGCAGGCGTGGTTGGCGCGTGAGGTAGCGCGCAAATTCAAGCGCGTGTGGGATGCGTCTGCGGCGACAGCGGTTCGGTTGGCGGTGAGCGAGGAGAGTGTTTTGTCCGAAGGCATGGCCGCGTTCATTCGCGTGGAGGCGGAGACGGCGGAGATGTGGGCGGCGAGTTAGCTGGCTGGGTGGCGGGTGGCTGGTGCAACAGAACGGAGGGCTGGGCTTTTTACCTTATAATCGAATTTATTGCCTTTTTTGGGACTGCGGCGTAGTGGTACGGTTGTAGATACGGCGGTTAGCTAGGCGAGTGGCTCTCGGCAACACAACACATTTAAATATACTTTGTGTGATCCATCGAGACTCGTGGGAATGGCTTTAAGAGGCCAAGGCAGCGATATTAACAGGAAGAGGTAGGGAGCAAGGCTTAGCCTGGCGCTGGCTAGGTCCAGCGTGGAAGGTAAATTATGTTTTGGCTAGAGCCACGCAGGAAGGCTCTATGCTACCACTACGGGTGCAAATGCAATGCCTACCCGCTTGCAAACTCGCCAACGATCGTCTCGAGTAGAGAGAGAAAGGCCTGGAGATGAGTCCGAGGAAAGATGCTCGCGGCAGCTCCTGCGCGCGCGTCGTGGAAGGGATGGGCCTTATAACAGCGTGGTCGTATTCCTCCGAATTACAAGGCGCACGGCACCGCAGCAGGCATGATGATATCACCGTGAACATGCACTATGATAAGAACAATCGCTTGCATTTTGTGTTCGTCGGTGAGTACTTAACCCGGGTCCGTTCGAAAAAACGTCCGTGGCGAGAGAAGATGTAGAGATACAGCAGATACTGGAAACGGATAGAAAATCAGCGCTCGGATGTACCATTAATGGTTCACATACTGTGCTAGGAAAAACATCGTAGATCCAGTGCGTGCGGTGTGTCTACAAATTCAATGAGGACCGGGGCGGGTAAAGACAACCGAACGAGGACGAGAAGTAGAATACCTCGGCAGATACCCCGAAGGTAGATGGTAGCATGCGCAAGGAGCATCCCAGCTCCTGGCAGGCAAGGCTAGAGCGGGGTGGAAGTGAATAAGCCCTCGGAGTGCAACGGCGGAGAATGTCACGATCGATTCTGCAACGGGAGAGAGTGAATACGCGCTGTTGTTTCAGCACCTATAGGAAGAACAATCTCGACAGACAAAGAGCATCATCGAGCGCCAGCGACGCGTGGGATCCTATCACTCGAGCCTGGAAGGAAGGAAGCGAGCCAGGTTGACTGATCATGGTAAACCATCAGACCCTCATAATAGAGAATGCCGCAGAGATTCGATGAAGCACATCGTCGAACCTCCGTGAAGAAAGAACCAACACTCTTCAAGGGACGCAGCGCCGGAGAACACAGCAAAGACGCGGCTAGGGAGCGCCGAGCCTCCGCGAGGATAGAAGAGGCAGCCGTGGTCCACAGCGAGCCGCCAAGAGACGAAGAATACAGCAGAGCATCGACGAAAATCGTCAAGCCTCCGCGAGGAAAGAACAAGTAGCCATGGTCCGGAAGAGAGGTCATTCAGCCCTAGTTGGATGGAGAATACAACAGAGAATCAATGAGGGACGGTCGAGTCTCCGCGAGGCGAAACAAAGACTGCATGGTCTAGACAAAAATGACATCCAACGCCAATAAAAAACCCCACTGCGGGCCGATGACGAAAATAGCGCTGAGACCCGACGTCGAGCCTCACGAGGAAAGAAGGAGCAGCCATGAAGCGTCGCGATACTCGCAGCCCCAGCGGGACGGACGATACAACAGACAATCGACGAGGGACCGTCGAGTCTCTGCGAGGAAAGAAAAGGCAGCCATAATGCAGAAAAAAAGTCCATACAGCCGCAACGAGACGGAGAGTACAGCACAGGATCGGCGAGGGACCGTCGAGTCTCTGCGAGGCAAACAGAAACAGCATGGTCCAGAAAAAAAAGACATCCGAGGCGAATGAAAACCCCCACTGAGTCCCACGACGAAAATAGCGCTGAGACCCGACGTCGAGCCTCCGCGAGGAAAGAAGAAGCAGCCATAAAGCATCGCGATACTCGCAGCCCCAGCGGGACGGACAATACAGCAGACAATCGACGAGGGACCGTCAAGCCTCTGCGAGGAAAGAAAAGGCAACCGTGGTGCAAAAAGAAGGTCATCCAGTTGCACCGGGACATAGAGTACAGCAAAGAATCGACGAAGCACCGTCGAGTCTCTGCGAGGCAAACAGAAACAGCATGGTCCAGAAAAAAAACGGCATCCGAGGCCAATGAAGACCCCTTCACTGAGGCCCATGAGGAAAATAGCGCTGAGACCCGACGTCGAGCCTCCGCGAGGAAAGAAGAAGCAGCCATGAAGCGTCGTGATACTCGTAACCCCAGCGGGACGAAAATACGGCAGAGAATCGACGGGGGACCGTCGAGTCTCTGCGAGGCAAACAGAAACAGCATGGTCCAGATGCCTTGAGTTGTGCTTTAAGGCCCGCCGAGCGCCCCCGATGGTGGTGAGAAGAAAGTCGGGGTCATGTCACGGTGTGACCTGGCGGGTTCCATGCGCACTCGGAGTCAGTCTGGTGTCGCATACCGTACTCACCACCCTTCCTCATGCATCGGCGTCTTCATGAACGAACCCGAAGGCATTATTTATTGTGACGCCCGACGTACCATCGTCTCCCGAGATCGGCGACCTGCGTGGCATAATCTGGACTCGTAATCATTCTATTCGTCTAGCCACACACCAGCCGGGCTAACATACGTCCTGCGCAACTCTTTCCCCACCTTGACCCACTGTTCAAAGGCGCCGAGCTCCTTGCGGGTGGAGTGTCTTGAAATTAGTGTTCCACCTGGGACGACTGCCGCAACGAGCATTCTCGCCACCTGCGCTTCGTCCAGCCGTACCCCCAAGACGATCTTGGTCATGAGACGCGGCCGCTGTGTTTGCTGATACAAATGCAAGACTTCGTCGTACATCGACATTTCGCATACCCGCAAGTCCAGCTCACGTATTCCTTGGAAGCGACGGAGGAATTGACCAATCTCGTGGTGCTTCTCTGGAGCCATGGACAGCGCGCACTCCGTAACACTGTCGAGCTTCGCTCCGGCCACAAGTTTTTGCAGCGAACCTCCGTCTGTAACCATGACCTCCAAGGTCCGCAGCAGCGGTGCATCCATCCTCAAGATGATATCCGCGCAACGTTCGTGGGCCAATACCACATTCAACCGAGTAAGGCTCCTCAGTTCCAGCGTTTCGGCGTCCTTCATGTTGCTGCAGTACACTTCCCTGAGGAAGAGTGTGGCCAGCAGCGGCGCCGCCACCGACACCATCTTCATCCACTCCCAGGAAAGATCTACATGCTTTGCCTGCATTCGCAGGTCCTGCAACCGAGCGTAGGGTGCGTGTGACGACCACAAAGGCTGAATGGATTGCAAGGCCATATACGTCAATCCTCCCTCGCCAGCCAGGTGGGCCGCTTCCCCCGGCGGGAATATCTTGCCGTTCCTCTTCATGGAATATGACACGCGCTCGAGCCTCGCAAAGTTATTGCCTTCCATCTTCCGCATCAGGTACATCCAATCCGCTCTGTCCAGCACCATCATGCACAGCTCCTGAACACGTCCACAGACAGGTTTGAGGTAGCACAAGACCTGTTCCGCCCATTGCATTAAATCCATACCGCGCCCCTGCGACACGTCACGCCTTGGTTTATAGCGATAATCGTGAGCAAGTTCGGCATCGAGGGTTACTCGGATTCGATCTCCAATGGCCCGTTTAATCATGAACTCCACCGAACTTGGTGTCGTCCACCGATGGACGAGAATATGTGACCACGCGTCAATATTCGCATACGACAACGAACGCCAGTGCTTCGATACCAGGGCGATTGTACCCCTGTCGTGTTGCTTCTTCGACCATGTAGTCGCACTGCAGCAATGCAGGTCCACTATCTCGTGCAAGATTTCGTTCGGCACGTGCGGAGTCTTGGCTGCACACATCGGAAGGAGAGGAGGATAAATAATCCTCAATCCTCCTCTCTGACAAGCGATGTTATAGAGGTCGAAACAACGCCTGGTTTCTGTGCCCAGACTCGGTTATACATAACCTGGCTTAATGGGGTAGTTGTCTGCGTTGCCATATTTGGGTAGTTGGCACTTTGACTCCTCCGCGTACTTCCCTCTTTGGCTGTCGCTCTCCTGTCCCTCCTATAAAAACCACTACGCGGCGGCTTCTTCAGAGGACTGCCCATGTTTTCGCAATTCCGAGTGAAGCTGGATCACTTGCCCGGACCCTCTACAGGATCTTCCACACAGCAGTTTTCCTCTAGTTCGTAAATGGACTCTTCAATTCTCCAATCCGTATCGTCGTTGCTCACCGACTTCTCCAGCGAATGGTCGAGAAAGCCGAGGGGTGTCAGTTCCAGGTGAGAGCTGCAGTTTGCTTTTGTTTCGTCCTAACCTCGGTGAATAGATCGGCATCTGTCTCTTGAGACCGCTGAAGCAGCTCGAGCGGTATATAATTACGCGCCCATGGACTCGGACGTAGGACACACGAACCCCGGCGGTTCTCTCTACACGGGAGGTCCGTGGCACTAACTCTTCCTCGCGGATGACTATCTCATGGATGGGTAGAGGGCGGTGCCGTTTCCCGTCTTTTGAGAACTTCGCCTGCCACAAGTAAGCATCCTTTCACTAGATTTGACAGCAATGACCTTACCCAATCCAGGCAGCATAGACGGGGGGAATGTATCCGGCGACAATGGGTCGCTAAACATGGGTACGTACTGTTTATATCTCGTGGTTTTCGCCACTAGGCTAACTCTGTAGGCGCGAATTTATCGGTCGTTGACTCCGATCCTGCTTTGGCAGAAGATCATGTAGTCTCCGCGAACCAAAGTAGCCCGCTGTCCTGTGGGTGACTTTCTCTGCCGACGTCTTTTGTGGGATTAACGCAAGCATTTAGTGCGGATGCCTGTCCTCAGAAATCCTGATGCAGATCCCGGTGAGTGGCCTGCCCTTAATTCCATTTGATCTCTGATACTCCCCGAGTGCTGCCCATCTCTCGGTATACTCCCGAAGAGAGGAACCCCGTTCCAGAGCTCATGCTCATGTCGAGATTAAACGCGTATTTCGATTGCAAAGAAATTATTCTTCAACATGTCGATGTCGATGTTCGTATACAGGATCCGACCTTTCTGGTCTTCGAAGCCGACGTGCGTCGTATCGTGGAAACATATATGTATTTTTCATCGATACAACTCAATTCTATGTGTGTTCATCACAATCTGAATCGCGCTCGATGGGACGATAAATATCAGAAGAGAAAGTGTTTATCTGATCATTCATGTAACCGTGGTTGTGGGCATTCTATCTATGTTTTCAAATCCCGAACGAAAGCTAGGCGAATTAAAGACTACTCGGCCTGGGTTCATGGTCCCACGCGGAAGAAGCATGCACAAGTTGAGCTTGATAGGACTCCTGAGGAGACGGCGAGAATGTCAGACGCTGGACTTGACGCGCCACACCCCGAACTCGAAGTTGGCGACGATCTCGCAGTGGATGAGTTAGCTCATCTTGCAGTGGCGGACGAGAACCTCAAAAGGGAGATAATCAATGAATGGCAGAATGAACTATCCGGCAACCGTCTCAGGTTGAAAACCTGTGCGAGTTGCTCCAAACAAGACTTTGCAGCGACCATCCACACTATCCCTTCTGCTGTCGACTTAACGCTTTTACGAAACGACGACTTACCACCCAAGATTTGGCCTACATCTTACAACTTCCTAGCATACAACCGCGCTATATTGTGTTCTGCAGGCCTTGAGAATTTGGATGCTCCTGGCGACATGAACGTCTGCGAAAGCTGTGAGAATTCGTTGGGTCAAGCTCGAATGCCAAAGTTCGCACTGGCGAATTGGTTGTACTACGGACACGAGGCACTACCGCAGGAAGTTCGAGACGCCTTCGAGTCTGCATCTATATTTGAAAGGATGTTGGTTTCCAGGGTAAGATATAACAGTGTTTCATGCCGGTTCAAGGCGTCTGATTACGACCCAACCATAGAGGAGCCGGAGCAAACGTATGTATTGCGAAATTACCGCAAGGGTGTCCGAGGAAATGTCTTGGTGACTCCTTTGAATGTTGGAAAGTTGAATGATGTTCTACCGCCGCCACCCGAGATTATTAGAGACACCATGTCCGCGATTTTCATTGGATCTGTGCCCCCAACTCGGCATACCGTTCGCAAGTTACGCCCGGTTTTGGTGCGGAAGAGTAAAGTGAAGATTATGCTGGATTTCTTGCTGGAACACAATCCCTACTATGCCCAATTGCAGGGATTTCGTGGATACAGCGCGGAGAATTTGAACGCATTGTTTGACCCTCAAGACCGTGGAGAAGATGAAGCTGTTCCGGGAGCTGTTCATGTAGGGTTTCTTCCGACGAACGATGCCATAGAATCCGCGACCGGAGACTACACTCCCAGGAATGTCGACGGTTCAGCAGATAATATCAGCAGCGAGATACTGATGGAGAATGTAGGATTCACACTTGGAGATCATTCACCCGCTAGTTATCGAGATATGAAGTACACTGCGCTTGAGAGGTGTCTGGCAGGAAAATCGTATCTCGGTTATCGACGAGGAAGTACCATGGTACCAGATTTCGACAATCCGTTCCTTCTGTCAATGGCCTTTCCTGAGGAAGATCCATGGGGTATAGGAGGAATGAATCACCCACAACGGCTTAGAAAAATAAGCGTCTTGCAACAAGTGAGCCATTTGTTGACGGTCCATGGCCAACGGTTCCAGCGCCACCCTGAATTCGCTTTCTTTTATTACAACGTTCTCCGCAAGCAACTTGTCTCCCAGAGCATGCGATATAAAGTGCCCCAAGCGAGTTACAGGTCAGTTATTGATCGTATGCTAGATGTCGACTTGTCAATGTTAGCTGTTCTCCGAGATCGGTGCAAAAAAGATCCGCTTTACATACCTACCGATGAGCGAGAGAGGCATATAATGGGTTTGATGGGTTCCGTTGCCCTTGTCGCGCGACAAGTGCCTGGAAGCGCTGGCCATAAAGTAATGCTCAGAAACGAGATCCGGAGTGTCATTACTTATCGCGGCGCCCCGACCCTTTTTATCACTCTCAACCCTTCTGATGTTGATAATCCACTCGTGCGCTTACTTTCGGGAGAGGACATTGACATCGAGGACCTGGCGAGAGGTGAGGACATGGATGGCTGGAGCAGGAAAATTCTTGCCGCTCGGAATCCTGCCGCTTGCGCGAAATTCTTTGACCTTGTTATCTCGAAGTTCATCTCGGTCATCCTGCGGTATGGACGTCCGGGGCGAGGCTTGTTCGGTAAATGCGACGCTTATTACTTCATGGTAGAGGCCCAGGGGAAAGGAACTTTGCATGCGCATGGGTTGATATGGTTGAATGGTCATTTATCTCCCCAAACGCTGAGAGATAAACTGTCAGAGTCAGGAGCGTTTCGAAAGAGTATGATCACTTGGCTTGAAGACACCATTAAATGTGAGATGTTAGATCCCAATAAGAATACTTGTCCGGCCACAATTCCGAAGCGCGATGGGGGTGAACCGCATCCTGGAACCATACCTGCACCTACGATAGCCACATTGAGTCCGAATGACTTTAGGCGCGACTACTCCCAATTTGTCGACCGTTTGTTGAGGGAGTATAATTGGCACGTCCACCAACCTGGGTGCTGGAAATATCTCAAGCGAGGGGAGCCCAAGTCGGATGAGAACTGTCGCATGGGCATGACGGGAAAGACGACTGCTGAAACGATCGTAGACCCGGAAACCTTTGCTATTTCGTTGAGGAGGCTGCATCCGTGGATTGCCAACTACAACGACGTCATGGTGTTCCTCCTGAAATGTAATATGGATATTAAGTTTGTCGGTTCTGGGCAAGCGGCGAAAGCATTTCTGTATTACGTAACTGATTACATCACGAAACCGCCTCTCTCCGTGCATCTCGGATTAGCCGCCCTCGCGCATGCCATTTCCGTGACGAACACGAAGTTTCCTGACTTCAATAACCCGCCTATGCCGACTCGCAATACGTACACTAGTGTTATGACAAGTACCGTCAACTCAATGATGGGGCACCAGGAAATTTCACATCCCCAGGTGATGAGTTATTTAATTGGGGGAGGGGACCATTACAAGTCTGACTCGTTTGCGTTACTCTGGTGGGGGGCAGTATTACGATCCATAGATAAGCAGTTTCCTACTCGAACTGACTCGAGAGGAGCCTCCGAGTCGGATACCCAAGAACTTCCTGCAGTTGGGGCTGAGCCTGAAGTCAGCTTAACTCTCGGAGACGGTACAATATCCGCGTCTAATCAGTTGATGGATTACATGTTTCGATGCAGGGAACCTGAGTTCGAGAAACTTTGTCTGTATGAGTTTGTGGCCCGCGTTGTGAAAAGGAAGCGTGATCAGAAAGCTGCGGCATCCACCGACGAGTTATGGCCGGGGCAATTGGCTGACCAGCAGCATCCACAATACTTGACACATCGTCAGATGCTTCGGAAGGATCGCCACATACCTGTGCTGCTTGGCCCAAAGATTCCCAGATTCGATAGATCCGAAGACGAGAAGGAGTTGTGGGCCAAAGCAATCGTCGTGTTGTTCAAGCCTTGGAGAATACCTGCTGATCTCAAAGGTGCCTATGAGCCGTGGCTCGACGTCGTCTTGCCGCTGAGAGCTGCGCTACGGCCATGGATGAGGCGTGTTGTCGATAATACAAATGTGTTGGCCGAATGTAGGGATGCGAGACAGGAACACCCACGGGGAGACAAGAGGGACGTTTCGACCACCGCCCTGAATTCTGAGCTAATGGAAGATTTGATGGCAGAGGAAGGCCTCGTCTCCGAAGAAACCAGTCCGTACGCGGTGTTAGGGGATTTCAATGACGATGAAGTCGCTTATGATCCAGTAGGAGAGTCGGCAATGAAAACTATAGTGGGCAGTGAATCTTTGGCTGGATTGCGACAGTGTCTCGCTGACAAACGAGGTAGTACTTGCGGCATTGGTACGATGGAAGAGGTCAACGAAGGACATCTTACCGAGATGCGATCGTTCTCACGGGCGATGGGCTTGCTCAAAAGGAAGCGTCGTCCGGAAAGGGAAATCAAAGATCATCCCGATAAAAAGAGAAAGAAGTTCGAATTCATGCCCTCGGCATTTGTTGGTACCCTCATACCCGGATCAGATATTTTCAGAGGTAGCTACAGTACAGCAGCGCACCGAGAAGTCTTGGAGGAGGTAATAGACAGTATGAACCTGCGTAACAATCCAGAGCAGCTAAGAGCGATGCGTATTTTAGCGAAGCATGTTTTGGATGGCGGTAGCCAGCTGCTTATGTATGTTGCTGGCGTTGGTGGAACTGGAAAATCCCACTTGATTAAAGCCATAGTGATGTTCTTTGAGAAATTAGGCGTGCGCGATGCACTTCAGATTGGGGCTCCAACAGGTATTGCTGCGGTGTTGATAGGCGGATATACGCTGCACTCCTTGACAATGACCACGCCGATCGGGAAGTCAAAGGATATGGATGGACTGGCCTCTCTGTGGCGCGGTGTCAAGTATCTAATTGTGGACGAGATTTCCATGGTGGGTGCTGCTATGATGAGTGACTTATCGTCCCGCCTTAAACAGGCTATGGGTGACGACTCCGTGAATCATACTCTTCCATTTGGTGGCATAAACCTAATTTTCTGTGGAGACTTCGGTCAGCTTAAACCCCCGCGCCAGCATTCACTCTTTGCGTACGAGCTCATTCACAACCCCTCTTTCAACGAGGCCCGGAACACTGAAGGAGTGAGCGCATTGAACGGAGCATTTCTTTGGAGGCAGACGAACGTCGTAGTGCAGCTCATTCAGAATCAGTGCCATCGGGAAGATCCAGTGTACGCTGAGTTTCTGGATAGAATGAGGCGCGGTGAGTGCTGGGAGAAATATCATCACGCACCTATTGAAGGGCCGAATAACGACTTGGAGTACTTGCGCAGTCGTGAGTTGTCGGTTCTAGCCAGAACGCAGCCAGCCGCATTGGCTTCATTCAACGACGCGCCTGTTATTGTGGGCAGCAAGTCAGTTCGTGATGCTGTGAATACAATGTTGATCACTTACCAGGCACGCCGAATGTCGCAAACTGTGCATTTGTACCATTCGTACGATACCTTTTCCAGGAAGCCTTTACCAGACAAGCTTCAAGATGCAGTGTGGCGTTTGCCAGCGGGACAGACGAATGATTATTTGGGACAGTTACCCCTGTTTCCTGGGATGAAAGTGATGATACTAGAAAACGTGGCTTTCAGCGCAGGTGTGGTTAATGGCGCGGAAGGAGTCGTCCGAGACGTCAAGTATTCTGTTGATAGTAGAGGGAATAGGGTGGCCTCTATGGTCTCGGTGTATATTGCGGGGTGCGGAGTCAGAATGCCGGGACTGGAAGACGACGTCGTTCCCTTGTTTCCCCAGTCAGTCAGAGTGGAATACAAGATGCGCACTGGCGATGGCACAGTGGTGACCAGGGCGTTCATGAGGAAGCAAATTCCCATCATTCCCGCCTACGCGTACACAGATTTCAAGAGCCAGGGGCGCACGCTGCAGTATGTCATAGTGGACCTGGCAACTGCTCGTTCGCAAGGGGTGTATGTCATGTTGTCTCGTGTAAAGTCTTTGAATGGGTTGGCCATTTTGCGATGGTTCCCAGCGACTAAGGTCTTCCAGCGTACCTCGCAGGAGTTGCGCGCAGAGCTGAGTCGCATATCTACCATGGATGCTGTGACGAAGGCGAGATACGACAAGGGGGAGTTCGAGTTACGCAGTCGACAGAGCGAGCTGCAGGACGATTAATTACTTTCCATTGTCCTAGGCAGACTGAGAGCGACATTGAAGCCTTATTATGATCCGCTTAGTCATCGTGAAACCGACTGGGAACAGGCCTCCCATCTCGCGGAGGCTCGGCGGTCTACCTCGCCGATTCTCTGCTGCATTTCCAGTCTTTCAGCCTCAACGGTTTCCACCAAGTCGAATGCTCGCTTTCCTCGGCCAAAGCTGAACCACTGTGACGATTCTCTATAGGATTCTCCGTCAAGACGGTTTCAGTGGGCCTGGATTCAATTTTTTTGGGGGGACTGGACCTGCTTCTTCTTTGTCGCGGAGGCTCGACGGGCTGCGTCGTCGATTCTCTGCTGTATTCTCCGTCTCAGCGTTTCGGTGACTCGTTGGGGCTGGTCGATGCTTTTTGGTGTTGGCTTGGCTCTTTATTTCTTCGCCGAGGCTCGACGATCTACCGCGTCGAATTTCTGCGGCATCCTCCCTCTTGACGTCCCTTCTGAGGATGGATGACATTTTTGGGACCGGACCTACTTCTCCTTTGCTCGCGGAGGCTTGACGACCTACTTCGTCAATCTTCTGCGGAATTGCCCTCATTTTTGGGGGGGGACTCGACCTGCTTCTTCTTTGTGCGGAGGCTCGACGGGCTGCGTCGTCGATTCTCTGCTGTATTCTCCGTCTCAGCGTTTCGGTGTTCTCGTTGGGGCTGGTCGATGCTTTTTTGGTGTTGGTTGCGGCTCTTTCTCTCTTCGCGGAGGCTCGACGATCTACCTCGTCGAGTTTCTGCGGCATCCTCCGTCTTGGCATCCCTTCTGGGGATGGATGAGGTTTTTTGGACCGGGCAAACTTCTCCTCTGCTCGCGGAGGCTTGACAATCTACTTCGTCAATCTCCTGCGGAATTGTCCTCGATCAGGCCACGATGGCGTTGGATGGTGTTTCTCCCAACCGGGACCGTTTCTTCTCTCGTTGCAAAGGCTTCTGCCTGGTCTCCCGCCCCGCTTTCAGTGGGTCTCCTTGCTTCTGTCTCTTCCCTCGTGGAAGCTCGACAGCTTACTTCGTCCACTACGATATTTTTACTCATCGGAGCCAACTAGCCACGTCTGCCTCTTCTCTCGCCAAGGCTCGACGGTCTACCTCGTCGATTCTCTGCTGTATTTTCCGTCTCTAGGTCTCAACGGAGCCAGATGCTGGCTCTTGTTGACGACTTCGTCTTTCCTTGGGAAAGCCTGACTGGCTGCGTCTCCTTCGTTGAGGAATTCAGATTCTCCGTCAAGAGGTCTCGACGGGCGCTCTTGACTGGCCGACCGGGGGACTCTTTTCCGTGCGAAGACTCGAGTGACAGCGTCCCAGCCGCTGCGGACCCTCGGTGACACCCTTTAGGAGCTGAGGGACTAGTTTCCCCCACAGCGGCTGAATTTACAGCTATCCCGCCTGCTTCTGTACTCTCCCTCTCGCTGGATCTCAGCGACAGTGTAACTTTCGCAGACTCTATAGCAGATTCGACGATCTCTCTCGTCTGTTGCTTGTGCGCTCTCCGTCACTGTAAACGAGGCTTCCTTCACTGGCGGCCAAAGTCAAGCAACTTCGCCTGACAGGAGCCAGCATGCTTTCGCGCATCCACCGCGTCCGACGAGGTGATTTTCTCTTTGGTGTATCCTCTCCACCCTCGCTAGTCCTCACTGGATTCATAGATACACTGACCAACCGTGTCCTCATCCATTCGTATGACATATCGTGCGTTCTGTTACCGTTTCCGAGCACGGTATGTTCTTGCACATCTATACCATTTCTAAACGCCGATTTTCCATCTGCCTTTAGTGTTGACTGGCAGCCGCCATCATGAACAAGCCTAGCTGAAGCAAGCTTACACAACACAAGACACGCGCGATCGCCCTCATCGTAATGCTCACCGCGATACTATTCGCCTCGTAATTGACTATGATCCAGGTCGAAAGAACACGGTCGCACTGTCACGAGGCCTTCTAAACATTATAGCTGCGGATGCGGAATCTGACGCAAACAACGTCCAAGCTGCGTATTCAAGAGAGAGACGCGAACGGCCCACCCGCACCGCGCCTGACGGAGCGCGCGCGCGGCGATCTCTTGTCGCGGGCAGTGCTCCAGCACCACACCTCACGCAAGTTCGCTCGATATCCGAGAAACCTGACGCTTGGACAGTCTCCTTCCCGGAGCGACCCACAGGCTCTCACCAAATGCACGGACACGCTCAGGGATATAGAGATCGTCTGGAGCCCCGCGCGCGCTCAACTCTCCGCGCGGTACCCAAGCGTCGCTCTCCGAGACCGATCAGACCTCAGCAACCCCGCCAGCTGCACTAATCGGTCCGCGCGCAAAAGTGTGTTTCTTTGACTGCCACGCGAACAGGGAATGGCGAATACACCGCCAACAAAACGTCAAGAGCCCTCTCGCACTGACGTCTCGCGGCACGGACAATGTCCCTTCCCGGAAGAACAGCAAGCCGATATTACAGAGGTAAACATCTCTATCCAACTTTCATAGAAACTAATTGTCCGTCTTCGCAAGCGCGATACCGCCTAGAAACGCCTACCGTGCACCCAACACTCAACTCAAGAACATGTGAGTCTGGCAGTCCTTCGAAATAACAGAAAATGACGTGGTGGCAGTATTAATCCGATCCGATGGCCCTGGCGGTCTTCTCCGCGCGCTGTATTTCAACGCTCCAAAAACCAAAGTCCGCAAACCCCAACAAGAGTTCACTTCTAGAGCCACTTCTCTTCGTTTGGCAGGGGTGAAGCGGGGTCACACCAAAAACATATTCCATACCGCTGACGAGAATATCGGCGATGGCCCGGCCGAACTCCCATGTTGTCTGGTGAATGATACATGAAAGTTAAATTCAGTGCTATGTACAAAGCACACCCGATATCTACGTAGTCAATGAAAGTAACACAATTCAAATACGAGAGTCGATCCAAGAGCGGGGGAGTCAGGTTTTAAAGTGAGGATACAGCCACCAACGTCCGCACTCGTACCCGCAACTATCTCTGGTACCACCCACTGCTTTTTCCCCTCAACGTAGAGTAACCGTCGCTCCCCTTCAATAGAAACGACCATGAAGCCTGCGCTCGGCAACAATGCGGATGATGGGTCAACCTTCCGCGAGGTGGCACACTCCCAGCGTAAAAGCTGTTCACCTCGAAAAGTAGCGGAGAATGAATGGAGCTCAGCGTCCGCTGCATGCAATGCCTTCCCAAGTAGCCTTGAAAACCAGCGGGTGTGATTTGGTTTTGCAACAACCCGTACGTGGAAAGTGTCGGTGATATAATCATTGAAGATCACCATATCCCATCCCTCATTCACCCCAAGGGTTGAGGCAGGGTTCCCTAGAATATCGTGCGTAATGGCAGATGCGGAGCCCGCGGGAGGCTGCATAACATCGAGACAACAAGTCAAATCCAGTTTGTCCACGCTGACCGGGACACTCTGAGGCAACGGTGTCCAGAGATGCTCCAGACTCTTGAGGTCAACGCGGATCAGAATTAGACCGTTCGTGGAAGTAGTATCGTTGAGAAGGACAAGAATGTGGCCTGGCAGAACGTTAACCTGAATCTTCTATTTTTTTTATATGTCAGTACCATCTAACACGGACAGGGGCACCGCAGTGTACCTGGCAGCAAGGACATTTAAGAACCGTGTATCTACGATCGCGCCAGCTGATGACGACAAGATACATGTCCGGCTCCTCATAGCGCCCAACCTGGAGAAAACAGTCTCCAAACAGATGCGGAGTGATCCTTCCCATTCCGACGAGCCTCAGAAAACGAGAGCGACCGGAGGAGAGATCGACATGAGTGAAGACATACTCGTCTTGCGGTAGTTCACTACCAGAGTCGCATTAGAACCATGTCTGATATAACTTAGAACAGTTGACTCACTCTGAGGGCCTCAAAACGATAAGTTGTCGGTCGGGAAGGAGCACGAGTTCCACGAGCTCTATCCGCATATCCGAGCTACAGCTACAGTGCCACACCACGGTCGTTACCGTTCGTTCAACATCATCTGGCTGTGGGCTTGTTTGGACGACCCTCATAGCCCCGCCATAGACAAGCCAAATGTACTCGCCGCCGCGCAAGCGAAGATAGCCTCGAATATTCTGTGTGGCAATCGCATCCAAACGGCGAGTGATGGTAGGATGAGCTATTTCACGACCACGAGAAGCAATACTGGCAATCCACGACTCGGGGCCGCGGACGTGGAGTTTGACCAACTCCCGAAGTTGAACATCGGTAAGTTCTTTTAGATCGAGAAAGAACGGCTTTTCTATCGAGTATCCGCGCAATAACACTGCGACGACCATGCGCCAAGCCGTTTTGGATGAAGCAAGGGCCCGCCAATATCGAGAAACCTATCGAGTATCAGCTCCGTCGAAGAAGGGCAGATTCAGTACCAACCGCGGTAAGCCTCACGACGGAACGCACGTCGGCCCAGCCCAAGATCTCGAAGACCACGTCGTCACTTAAATCAAGGACCATGATGGTCGAGCACGCGCAAGAGAAAAGGGCAAGGTGTGTTGTTCCCTGTTCCTCTGATGGGTTTGGACCAACAAAAGGTGTCGCTTGTTTACATTCACAGCACCAGAAGTCGAATGACTTTCCGCTCACCACCCAGGCGTAGTGTCAGTAAGTAATGCACGCGAAACTTCCAGGCTTCAGTGGCGACTCGAGGGACACCTACGTGATACCAGTCTGTGTGATCTCTCCGAGATGGGTCTCACTGGAAGATCTTGCAGGCGCATCCCTTCACATGGGCCCAGGCGAAAACTAGTCCAACCACGAGAAAGACAGTGCTGGCGAAGTGAAGGCGAAGTGAATCAACAAATATATTCGCACAGCAACCCTTACGTTCATTGTGTCGCTGCAAAGCAAAGAAATGGGGTCGAAGGCTCCGTGACGCTACAGGGCAAGCCAGTATTGGTTGACGGGACATTCAACAAAATCCTGGAAACTGTGGTCCGCCTCGGCTCTGTGACACCTGGTAGGACAGTATAAGCACGCAACGACTATGCGCTCACACTAGTTCAAATCGACCGGGGCTGGTGATTCGACGAAGACCTATCAGGCCGGCCCTCAACGCTTCTTTCGGTTGCCTCTGGAGATGTTTCTTGAACTGGATGCCGGTCACTGTGCAAGCCATTACCATGAGCGGCCAGAGGAAATACGCGCCACGAAGTTCTCTTCATCTCGAGCGCCAGGAATATATGCTGCAAGCGGTACTTGTCTGTATTCCAAAACTCGTGGTTTGTCTCGTTTTCGCCTTCGACGGCGTCTAGTCGTGAGTCTAGACGAATCCTCTAGTATCACTGCGACAGAATATGGCCCGTACGACGTTCACACCAGTTATTAACAGTGAGGTCGAACACTCATCTTGCACTCTTGGAGGTTCGGCTGAAGAGCCGATTAAGGCCGATCGCTGCTATCTGATTACTGTGATGTTGGACGACGTGAGGCTGAGACAGAAACGCGGACGCGGAAGATGAACGGTGGATGTAGAAATTTCAACTCCGCCGCAAGAGCGAGAGAGAGAGCGAAAAAGCGAGCCTGCCCAGAATCTCGCTGCGACAACTCGAGCACCCACATACAACATTTTTTGGCCATTATAAACAGTTTCTGTCGGTGTATTGCAGGGGCATTTTATAGTAAGACATCTTTCAGGGGAAAAAAACAAGATCGCAACGAGAATACCGCTCTACGACTTGCAGACCTGCTGTTCTATGGGTGCTCGGTCTTCAGAGTATTCCCTAGCGGGCGGAAGCAGACATACCTGACGTCACCGCTTCGAGTAAGAGGACGCCTAATGAGAGTCGGAATGAACTTCGAATCGGTTTGAACGGACGAGTGGCGATAGTGAACCACAACTTGGAAGCGACAAAGCCAAGACAAAGCTCAGACAAAGTCACGAATCAGAATGTTTGGCATGAACAGCATCGAGACCTGAAAGCAACAAGCACGTTCCCCCAAGAGACTCGACGGTACCTCGCCGATTCTCTGCTGTACTCTCCGTCCCTGTGCGGCTGGATGACCTTTTTCTCTGCACCGTGGCTGCCTTTTCTTTCCTCTTAGAGACTCGACAGTCCCTCGTCAATTCTCTGCTGTACTCTCCGTCTCCTTGTCCTTTTTTCCGCACCGTGGCTGCCTCTTGGGCTCTCGCAGAGGCTCGACGGCTGTATCGTTCGTCCCGCTGGGGCTGCGGGGCCTCGGTGGGGGTTTTCATTGGCCTCGGATGTCATTTTTTTCTGGACCATGCTGTTTCTGTTTGCCTCGCAGAGACTCGACAGTCCCTCGCCGATTCTCTGTTGTATTCTCCGTCCCGGTGCGGCTGGATGACCTTTTTTCTGCACCGTGGCTGCCTTTTCTTTCCTCGTAGAGACTCGGCAGTCCCTCGTCGATTCTCTGCTGTACTCTCCGTCCCCTTGCCCTTTTTTCCGCACCGTGGCTGCCTTTTGGTCTCTCGCAGAGGCTCGACGGTCCCTCGTCGACTATCTGCTGTATTGTTCGTCCCGCTGGGGCTGCGGGGCCTCGGTGAGGGTTTTCATTGGCCTCGGATGTCATTTTTTTCTGGACCATGCTGTTTCTGTTTGCCTCGCAGAGACTCGACAGTCCCTCGCCGATTCTCTGTTGTATTCTCCGTCCTGCTACCTCTCTTCCAGACCATGACTACTTGTTCTTTCCTCGCGTAGGCTTGACGATCCTCGTCGATGCTCTGCTGTATTCCTCGTCTTGGCGGCCCGCTGGGGCTGTGGATGAGCTTTTTCCTAGACGGTATGTCTTCGCGTATCCATCTTCCTTCTCGACTCACTCGTCCGCAGCATCTCGATACATCCCCTTCCATCATGGCCGCTATCACGGACACACCTGGCCTGAACTGGACTACAAAACGGGCGCGCTCGCCCTTATCGGAGTGCCTGCCGCGATATCATGCGTCTTCCTAGTTGACTCGGAATACTACGGCTGTACCGTGATACGGCTCATCCGTCCAGCGAATCGGAAGGTGGTAAGCATCCACTTCCTCCTGCTGGTCTTGTGTGCTAACCCGTGGCCGCATAGGCCACAGACCCAGGCGATTATTCCCTACCTAGGCATACCAAAATATTCCGGGTACGACATCGAATGTGTCCTCGTCATTCAGGGCCATGGACATGGTACTCATTTCACCAGGCTTATGCGTATCATGATGGTCCTGACTGCGTTACCACAGCCAAGCGAGGAATCTATTCGACGTCGTACATGAACACCATCGACCAACAGAAGCACAGTATAGCGTGATAGACGACAAACCATGCCCAAGGCAACTGCATGTTATATGCATCCAACGAGCGCACGAACCAGCTCGTGATACAGACGGCGTGTTACCGCCCGGGTGCCGCTCCCGACACCCCAAACAAACTGCTACACCCGACTGACAAGATCCTCATCGCCCTGTTACCCGCCTGTCGGTCGGCATATGTCGAAGCCCTGCCCATAATACACCAACGTAACGACAGCGAACACGAAGATAATGCGACACAGCTGAGGAGGAAGGCAGAGGAGCCTGTATAAAGGGGGCTGCTCTTTTGCGCGCCCTTGGGCTATATCGATGCGGTCCGGGATGCCATACACCAAATCGCGCGGGTGCATCTGCGACGGATCCGTCTGCAACGGCGCCAGTGAGGGTGACCGACGCCATCGACGAGATACTCCCACGCGAACTAAAGAATACCGGGCAGCGCCACGAGAGAGTATCCACCTTCGCACGTTGGGTCAAAATCTAACCAAGTTAACCTATCCTGCCCGCCCAAGACCGAGAGGAAGAAGAACGGAAGGAGCGTGAACGTATGCGGCTCGAATGGCTTCAAAAACAACAGGATCCCAAGAACGGAAAAATAAAAGGCGACGGTCGGAAGTGGCGGCCACATTCACTACCAAGAAGCCGCATCGCGCTCTCCCTCGCAGCAAAGCGCAGGCAACATCGCAAAGCGCGAGCTCGAAGATCATCACGAGCGTGTCGTCGTCACGAACCCGATAACAGCGGATTATCCCGCGCTTGAGAGCCTCTCTCTCTCTGTGCCCACCTCTTCCTACGAAGGGCTCGACAGGCGAGACAAGCGCGTGGCGGCGACTGATAACACTCAAGCGATGATCGCCGCCCAGACCGGCGTCGGTCGCGACGGTCATGTAACCTACTCGTACTGTCACGGGAGCGGCATACTCAGCAAGGGGGTGGGGGTGGGGGTTGGGAGGGCGCGTGTCAGGCGGAGGAGGGGGTGCGGGGGTGGGCGAGGAGGGAGTATGCGTTGTTGCCCGTTGCTTCGCTCCCTAGTGCTGCTGCTTCTGCCTCTTCTTCCTCGATTTCCGCGATTTCCGTGAACGCTGCATTGCCGACTTCGCTCCCTGTGTCGTCGTCGAGTGTCGTCAACGGCAACGGCAGCAGTATGCCCATGGACGCTGACGCCGAGTTTGACGCGTTCATTGGGAATCCGGCTGGGTTTGATTCCACGAGGGGTGGGGCTGGGAGCACGGATGCGAGGGCGATGGATGTGGATTCGGGTGTATATCCGCTCGGACAACAACAACAATCGCTCTCGAATGCGAACGTAAACGGGTCGAATTCGCAGTCACCTTCGAACGAGCAGTCGAAGGAGACGGCAAAGAAGTTCGAGAAGGAGAGGAAGGAGCGGACGAAGCACGCACTGGAGCTGCTTGCCGGGTGGTGTTGGGGGTTTGGATTGGGTGGTTGGTGAGTTGCTTTCCTTCCTACTTCCCTTCCCTAATTCCCTTCTGCCTGCTTCTTTTCTCCTTCCTTGCCTCTCCTTCCCTCACTGGTACGCAATGAACAACACTAACGACGACGATGTGTAGGCCTGGTCTCCCGCGAATGGAAACGTGAACGCACCATCGGCGGCGGTGTACGGGTCGGTGAACGCGGCGCATGGGGTCGTAATCGCAGGCGCTCGACGCGCAACCGCAGCAACAACAACCGCAACCGCCGCATCCCCATCCCAGCATTCGCAGTCGTCGATGCAGTTGCAAATGCAGCAGAGCGCGCCGAAGCCGGACAAGCTCGCGCTCAGGATGGCGCTCAAGGAGAAGGAGCGCGAGCGCGAGATGGGGATGGTGAAGGAGAAGAAGAAAAGGACCGGGTAATCTTCTGTCGGGATCCGTGTCCGTCCGGGGCAGATTGACAAGGAGGCGGAGCCGCCGGTGTCGCCTTTAGCGCCGGGATACAAGGCTCGAGGCGAGGGAGCGGGAAAGGCCCGTGGCGATGGGGAGGCAGGCTGAGGAGGGGTACTATTCTCATCTGCAGCAACCTCAGCATGAGCAGCAGCAGCAGCAACAACAACAACACCAGCTGCAGCAACAGCAGCAACATTATGCCCAGCACCAACAGAGCCAGATGGAGGCGTATCGCTCGCGGCCGTCGTCGATCTCGCAGGACCCCGCCCGCGGCAGGTCAAACACCACCGCCGACGCGCTGTCGCCCGCGTACCCCTGCTGCTGATGTTGCGGCGGCGCCGTCTGCTGCATCGGCGCAGGCCGGCTCCACAAACGCCCTCCGATACTCGTCGCCATCGATGGTACTTGGATTCGCCGACACGAAGGAGGACGAGGTGGTAGTGGAGAAGGACACGGTGAACGCCATAGCGACCACATGCTGCTGGTCGTTCGGCGGCGCGTGTTGCTGCTGCATACGAGGCCGAGGTAGCATATGGCGCGGGCAGCGGACATGGCGCCCCCGGCACTCGACGAGTTGCCGTACGGGCTCCCCGCGGACCCGCCGCTGTTGTTGTAGGACATTGTGGGACGTTAAGAATTAGCGCCCGTGACGATGCCAACAGGGCCGAGAAGGAGGAGAGGCGCGAAAGCTGAACGGATGGAGGTCCGACGTCAACTGAGAAGAACGGGAGGTAGATTCAGCCTGGTGAGGCAAGAGAAGGAGCGTCAACGGCGGTAAGACCTGGCCCAAATGTCGAAAAAAGCCAATCTGACGCATATTCCCACTCGCATAAAAGCTGCGCACAGCGAGGTCTTTCTTCTCTCTTTACCGCCGACATCGTCGAACGTCGCCCGATTTCTCAACGTCCCCCGCAATGTCTTACAACAACACGGTAAGTATTGACTGCCGCTGATTCTTCAATCATTCTAATGCCCGATCGTCCAGCGCACGTCCACCAACTCAGCGGCTCCACCCTACAGTGCACAGGACAACAGTGCTCCTCCATCCTACACCGCACAGGACAACAACGCCCCTCCACCCTACAATGCACAGGACAACAACGTGCGTCACTAGCCGTATCGAGTACGCCCTTCTGATATCTATCTAGACGACATTCCTCGTCCGAGCGCCTCCGATCGTACAGAACGTCCCTCAGTCGACGAATGCAGTCAATCCTACCGTGGTGGGCCTGTTTCTGCCTCGACGAGTTTTCCTGACTCAATAAATGCGTGCAGCAACCGTCGCATACTCGCATGGACCGCATTTTCACGAACCTCCGCTCGAGGGCCCATCGCCTTTGGCGGGTCGTCCGTCGCCACGTCCAAGGCTCTAACTCAGTCAACGACGCCGAATGAAGTTCGGCCTTGGTTCGGCCTTTTCAAGTTGCAAAAAAAAAAAAACATGACCACTGAAAGTAAACTCAACCAGCCGGGGTAACCCATTTGCCTGTACAAAGAGAACGTTAAAATTACCAGATCTCTATACGCAAACCCGAAATCGTGTTTGCTGAACCTGAAGGACGACGTTCTCAACCTCAAGCGCTTCTTATGCCCTGAGTGATCGAGGTCTGAACCCTCGTCCGTAATATGCAAAAGGTCGAGTGCCGTGGCTTGCGAAACCTGCGCCGCAATCCAGAGAACAGCGGCATGAGCGCCAATACACCTCGACGTTTTCCCGAAACGGGACAGATCGGGCGAAGGTAGCACCCATGGAGGGCAGCCTTCATAGAGAAGATGCCTGTTCAAGCAGTGCAACTCTAGCCGTTTGAGGGACGGGAAGAGGCTCAACGACGAAATTTCCAGGCAGCAGAACATCCGTGGAGCGCACAGTCGGCGTAGTTGGTGCGAAACCAAGGAATGTGACTGGAGATGGACTGTGGAATAAGATGCGAGTTCCCCATCCCAGCCCCAAGTCAAAGGAAGTTGGCAATTTTGGCATTTTCTAGGCGTGAGGAGAGGCGTTTGACATAGAGCGTCGACGATGATGAGAACGAGCTCGACGGGCAGTTGGATGTCAAGTTTATCAAGAGACCCGATTTTCTCGGCAGTTCGAACAGGAAGTTTCGTGCAAGCAAATGAGTCTATATGCACACAATAATCGATACCACCACACGTCGTTTTGACTACGTTGCCCAAGCTCCGCAATGTTGAGATTTTCGACGGCCGAGCGACGCAAGGAGAGGGGGTTTCGACGACCTTCAACATACTGAAAGACCTGTCGTTCGCTTGATGCGAAGCCGCTGGTCGAATTCGCTCTCTCGCGAGGGAGCGCAAACATGCCTCTTTACCAATCACAGGGGGTGGCTATGTTGAAAAATGCTTGAGATCGAAAAATTACCATATGAGGCAAATTCAAGTACTACTAGACCCAGATACTTACGTATCCAGGCATTCTTCTATCGTGCTATTGCTACAATTTGTTCTATTCAAACTTATTCTTCTAAGTTCTAAGCAGCGTGTTTGCTGCGTTCACGTATCCGGGCACCATATATCCGAAAAATAAACGGAAGGGGGGCGAGGAGGCAGGAGATGCCCGCCAGAAGGGACGTTGACCCCTGCACGCCAAGTCCGTGGGCCATCTGGAGGCTGAAGAGCGGAAAAAACGCTGCCCACAACGGCCCGGCTCGCCATTCCCGCAGCGAGGGCGCTGGCGGCCGTCATTTGGTAGACGTCGATCAGGTATGGGATCTGTGAAACGTAGGAGCGTCAGTTATATGACTTGGTAGAGGGAAGTTGCAGGCTCCACTCACGAATCCGGTGAATACGAGCAGGGTGCTGCACGCAAAGAGGAACTGGCCGATGCACGGTGCAATCCAGTGTACGCTCGGGAATGGGGCAGTCCAGGCGAACAGGAAGAGAGATCTACACAATGTCAACTGTCAATATCCAAGGTATGGAACAGTGAAATTACGAACATTGGCAAGATAATGGCACCGGAGTAGGCCAAGTTGAGTCGCGCCTCGGGCCGTGTAGGGATGCCGTTGGCAACGTCAGCGTTGGCGCTCTTCTCGTACAGCGACTCTGGCGAGATTCAACCGATCAGCGCGAGTCATATAGGATATTACTGGACCCGACTTACGGCCAAGTGTTCCGAGGAGAATCGAACCCACTGCGAATCCGAGACCAAGAGCAATATAGGTCAAGCCGTATGATGTTGTTTTGAATCCCCGGATTTCCACAAACACGACAGAAAATGTTTCAAAGAAGCCGTAGAGGATCCCGTACAGGATGCTCAGGTAGAGCGAAACAAGCATCACGACCGGTTCTGTCGAAATTGTCAGTCTTCCAATTAGCAATAGGAAGGAAG
Source organism: Mycena filopes (assembly GCA_029281495.1). Classification (NCBI taxonomy): domain Eukaryota; kingdom Fungi; phylum Basidiomycota; class Agaricomycetes; order Agaricales; family Mycenaceae; genus Mycena; species Mycena filopes. Next base: position 1,603,267 of record JARIHR010000002.1, on the reverse strand, counting down.
GAAGGAAGGTGTATAACTGATAGGGAAGTCAGGGTCTTTCCTACCTGTGAAAAGATAAATTACTGGCCGAGCGAGTGCACCCTTGAATACGGATACAATTTTACGGAAGCTCGCGGGAGGCGGTGCATCCCCATTTTTTGCGATCCTCCACTGCAGTAAAGTCGGGCCATGCGTCTCGGGTACGAAGGCTACAAGGATGCTGAGCACTCCCGAGAAGATCGCCATGACTCGGAAATTCAGGCTACAGCAGCTGTCAGAAACTCGCCGAAATCTCCATGGTTGAAGAACTGACTGAAATCCCGCATCATGCTGTATGAAGGCGGAGACCAGCGGTCCGAGCGCTGGGCCGCCGAATGCGTTGAGTGCGTCTGGAATAGAAGATTGTTCAATGCAGCAGATGAACAGTTGAGCAGTAAACATACACCAAACAGTATAGCCCATTCGTTCGAGCGTCGTGGTATAATCGCCTATCGAGGCCGGTACATTGTTGATTGACGCTGATCCGAAAAATCCTACAAGGAATCGGAACGCCAGCAGGCTTGCGGTGTTGGGCGCAAATGCGGCTCCAAAACTGAAGGCTAAAATGGACGAGTGTGAGGATCTGGCTCTTGAACGGTGTTAAAAACAAGCGCACCAGTAAAACCGAGACCGCAAACGCGGTAGACTGCTTGTCTCCCGTACAACTCAGATGCAGGCCCAAAGAGCAGCGGTCCGGCTGCAAATCCGAAACTAGATAGACAGGAATCAGTTGAACTTGTGCATATGCCCGATGAAAGAAAAACCTACACTGTTAAGGTCACACCAAGAATGGCGACTGAGGTAAAATGTTTTTAGGAAGCATTCAACCGCGGCCGGAAGGGAGAGCGGACCTTCTTGGGACATGTGATATCGTTGCATTAGCGTTGGTAAACTCGTTACCTGTCCAAGGTCAATACAAGGGGGAGGCAGGGTTCTAAAGGCGTACATATGCGGTGGAGGAATAAGTTAGGGTCAGAACCCAGACACAAAGGACAGCATTAATGATCTGCGCCCCGAAATCAGCGCACGAGCGACCTCGGGTACATAAACTTGAAAGGAAACTTACCGCCTTGCGCGCGGTGCTCCAATTTCTTGGATCTGAGATAATTGGTCAACGACCAGTTCGCCACGCGGAAAAGTTGCCTGAAGACATACTCTCAGGATCATCAGCGGCAAGAGTGGCTTGACCCCTTGGTTTAGTCCGGGAAGCGTCTTTTATGTCGAATTGGCCTTCCAAGTCGGGATCGGCAGCGAGGTCGAACTTTTCAGTGCTACCGGTGGGCGTCGTTTCGGTGGAGTCAAAGTTGGCCATGGGAGAACTAGGAGAGCACCGTCTGACTCGCTTTGGACGTCGTTCGGCTTTATACAATTGCTAAGCGGCGGGTCTACTCAAGGGCGGCGGGAGTTCGATGAGCCGCACTCGGGCTCAGCTCGGGCCATGGATAAGCCTCAGCTGAGTCTGTTGGCCGCGCGCCAATGAGGAAGCGCTGTTCCTAAAGCCATATGGTCGCCGAGGACAGACATCACCCCGTTAAGGTCAGTTGTTGAGCTTGAGATTGATCCAACCTCCGTTCCCACGATTCTGGCCGTCAGGCTGAACCGAATCTATCCGACCGCATTTCGAGTTCAACATAACACATGCGTCTAATTTCCATATAAAACATTTGTCGAATGTCGTGAATCGTGTGGTCTGACTAGGTGAGACTAGCGTCTAATCTATGTCTAATCGTAACTATCAAAAAACAATATGTCTGCTTCGTTCGCGCATCCTGGGCCCATACAGCCTGAAAATAAAGGGAAGTGGGGCGAGGAGACAGGCAATGCCGGCAAGAAGCGAGACAGCGCCCTGTACCGTGAGCGCCCGCGCCATTTGAAGGCTAAAGAGCGGGAAAACACCCCCCACAGCCGAGCGACTCGCCATTCCCGCAGCGAGCGCACTCGCCGCCGTCATTTGGTAGACGTCTATAAGGTAGGGGATCTGTGAAATGCATAAGTATTAGTTGGGAAGCGGAACCTGAAGGCACGATTCCTACAAATGTAGTGAATATCAGCTGTGTGCCGCACGCGAAGAGGAACTCGGCGATGCAAGGGACTATCCAGTGCACGCTCGGGAAGGGTGCAGTCCATGCAAACATGAAGAGGGAGCTTTGTGAGTTCATTATAAAGGTGTTAGTGGTACGATGAGCTTGGACACCGACATAGGAATGAGAATTGCGCCCAAATAGGATAATCCCAGGCGGGCCTCGGGTTGTGTGGGTACACCGTTTGCCGCGTCCGCGTCGGCAGTCTTCGTGTACATTGTTTCTGCAGCGCTCATGAGTTTGGCCGATGTGAGTGGCTTTGAGCGACTCACGACCGACGGTAATCATCAACAGGCCCCCGAATATGATTCCTAGGCCGAGGGAAATCCAAGTCAAGCCGTACGATGTGACCTCAAATCCCCGAATCTCAAGGAAGACGAGAGTGAACATCTCAAAAAACCCATACAAGATCCCGTAAAGAACGCTGAGGAACAGCGAAACGAACATGACCAGTGGTTCTGCGATGCGGGTCAGTCAGAGAAGAGACGCTTACGTCGGGCGGCATATCCACATACCAGTGAAAAGATATATGACGGGCCGAGAAATTGCAGTTCTGAAGACGGAGATGACCTTGTTGAAGGTGGTCGGAGGGGGCGCTTGCCCACTCTTAGCCATCTTCCACCTGAGCAGGGTTGGTCCATGCGTTTCCGGTACAAAGGCCACCAGGATGCTGAAGACACCGCAGAAAATTGCCATCACCCTGAGGTTCCAGCTGCGTTCAAGTCAGACATGGAAAAAGAGATACGAATCAGGAACGTTTACTGGAAATTCGCATCCTGTTCAATGAATGCAGAAACCAAGGGGCCGAGTGCTGGGCCTCCAAAAGCACAGATCGCGTCTACATATCATGAGATAGCGCCTGTAAACAAATTGACGATTGGCAGTCAACGCACAGAGAATCAAATATGGCATCCTTTCGCGGAGTGTGGTGATGTCGCCTATCGATGCCGCGGCATTGTTCAGCGACGTTGAGCCAAAGAATCCTACGAAAAATCTGAATATCAGTAGGCCTGCGACGTTGGGTGCGAAGGCAGCGCCGAAGCTGAACGCTAACGACAACACTAAAGTCAACATACTATCGAACGTCGACTGGTAATTGAACCCACCAGTGTAGCAGAGACCACTCATCTGGTATACTATCCGTCGGCCGTACAGCTCAGACGCAGGGGCAAAAAGTAATGGCCCGGCTGCGAAGCCCAACCTGAAGGTGGTATGGTGATCGTCAATGAAGGGATTCAGAAAAGGTAAGGAAGAAGGGGAGAACATACACCGTCAAAGTGACTCCTAGGATCCCAACTGAGGCAAAGGGCCGGTATTGAGATGCGCGTTTGAGCCGAAGGCTGGCAACACTGACCTTCTTGGGACATATGATACCGAACCATCAACGCGGGCGAACTTGTAACCTGTCCACAGGTAAAATGAGCGAAAGGTACATAGATGCAAACAACATACGTAGGCGGTCGATGAGTAGGTCAATGTCAGAACCCAAAGACTTAGAACGGTGGTTATTGTCTGCCCGGAGCAGTCTCAGCCAAGCGCGCCAAACTGACTTTCGAATAACACTCACAGTCTTGCGAGCGGTGCTCCAGTTTCTCGGATCTGGATTTTTTTTGTTATGGACCGGGAACAACGGTCAGGATGTGGAGTAACGGCTTACTCTCAGGATCGTCAGCAGCGAGGGTCGTCGACAAATCGCGGACATTGGCAATGCCCTTCTCCGCTCTAAAAAGGGTCGGTCAACGAAGTCACCGCGGCGTCGACTCCGAGGCTCACATTACATGCTCCTCCGAGTCGGCTGGAGTGGACGTCGTTACATGTTCCGAGTCGGATGGAGTCGAAATTTCTCTCTTGCTCATGATGTGTAGTCAGTCAGTGATTGAGGAAAGGTGAAGTGTTTCGACTTGCAGCGCACGAGAAATTGCGCTTTTAAAGGAGGGAATGGGGGGTGACCTCCATATCCATAAGTCGCGTCGGTTGAGTCAGGCAGCCGAAGGCGCTCAGTCATGGCGGCACTGAGTCATCCAACTATCCACGGGTTAACATTGAAGGTCTGGATAGGTTTCGGTGTCGCAGCCCGCCAGGGAGTAGGCTCTCCACGGTGGACAGAAAGAAGCAAAAAAAAAAAAAGAAGAGCGAGACACCATTCATTCCTTGCGAGAGACATCCTGGAGCGAGGGAAAGACCTGCGGGGCCGATGTCGCCACAGCCTGAGGCCGAACGAGAACCGACGAGGTTTTTTTTGGTCGTTTCGCCATCTGTTTCGGGCTTCACCTCGGGATGAGTCAATGGGTAACGACCTGCCTCCACGGCGGCTTGAATATTGCCCTATAGTGCCGGGAGACATCCAGAGAGGCTACATATAGCACATTGGACACAGGGTCGGACGGAGAGCTTTTCCGAAAATCGCGTCAAGCTTGAAGCTGCCCAAGGAAAACTACCATTGAGCGTCAGATCGTTTCCCGATTTTTCCACAGCCTGGCCCTCAAGCATTTCCATGGTCGGCGGAGCACCGACACGGTTAAGTCCCCGGCCTCGAGAAAAGCCAGGAAAGAGTCCGGGTTTGAGATAACGAGAGATAACGAGAGATAGTCAGATGTGGGTCAGTGCCTCGGATCTGCCGCTTGGACTCCGAGCGCGTGAGACTGCGCAGGTATGCTCGTGGCGGAGGGAAGTCGACCCCCGTTAGGGAAGAGGACGAGATCAAGATGGGTTTGCGATCAAAAACATGGACCAACAATTCTTGAGCCCGCCGAATAGATTATGCAGATTCGATAGAGAAGATACAAAGCAGGGGGTAGGGTAGCCAGACAGGACTCGGGGACAGAGTATCTACTGATATCTCTACAAGCAGAAGCAGCAGCGTACAGGAGACGACACATCCACGTCGCACTCTACCTACAGCTTCTTCTTCTCGCGCTTGCTCTGGAAAGACTCGAGGCCCTTGAGGCGCTCAGTCAGGGTGGGGTGCGAATGGTGGTACGCGGAGTATCTGTCGGCGGCGTCAACGTGCGGCTATGTACGGTCCCAGGGAGGTACGTACAGCCAGTCGACCCAGACGGTCGAGAGATTCTTCACGTGCAGCGCAATGAGCGCACGCCCAAGGCGGTCGCCCATGTCGCTCATTTTCTCATCGTCGAGCTTGTCCTGGAGCTCGCACGCGAAGCGGTCCGCCTCCCACTCGAAGTGGCGGCTCACCGCGTGCATGCCGATGCTCACAAAGGCCTCGAGCGGCGTTAAGATCATCTGCGCAAGGTCGTTAGCGGACTGGGCTATAGTCGGTAGGGGGAGGGCGGGCGGAAAGCGCACCTGGAAGAGGAGGAACGCGACGATGGTGGGCGGCTGCGCGGCGACGACTTTGGAAAAGTCGAACGACGCGAGGACGGGCGGCGCGTGGAGGAAGGCGGGGAAGAGCGCGAAGATGGTGAAGACGTGGAATTGCGAGATGGCGAGCATCTTGGTGGGGTGGAGGTAGTACCAGTGGCCCAGCTCGTGCGCGAGAACGGCCTCGACCTCGTCGGGCTGGCTCTGCTGGATGAGCGTGTCAAAGACGACGATGTGCTTGCTCTGCGGGAGGGGTCAGTCGGCGGTAAGTGGTGGGGTGATGAAGCGGGAGGAGGTGCGTACCCAGGGGAGGCCGAAGAAGTAGGCGTTGCTGTGGGAGCTGCGCTTCGAGCCATCGATCTCGTAGAGATGCGTGAGGGGGAATTTCAGCTTGCCAGTCAATGATTCGATCCGGGTGCGGAGCTCGCCCGCCGCGAGAGGAGAGAGGGTGTTAAAGAGCGGTTGGATGACCATCGGGTAAACGACGACCATGACGAGCTGGAACGCAAGACTGGGATTGCGCGTGAGATGGAGACGCGATGAGAGAGAAGAGGGCGTACATGAAAGCCATCAGCCATGGCACAAAGCGGTCGCCTGCCCAGTTAAATATGCGCAGGAAGGCCCACAAGAACGGTGCGATTAGGACGGCACCGATACCCCATCCCTTTAGCAAGTCCGCGACGAACAAGCCAGGGGAAGTCTTGTTAAATCCGTATTTTTCTTCCAGTACCTGTCGTGTGAGGTGTCATGAGTTTGGGAGCCGGAGAAAAGGGCTGGACGCACAAAGGTGCTGTACACCGACAGCGGGAGCGTGGGGAGAGACGAGACGAAGAATAGCAGGAACACAAAGCCAATGGATTGTGTGATCTAGCGATTCCATTCCGTCAATGATTTATGACGAGGATAGTTTCCATCCGCACCTGGTACTCCTCCCCGTAGCCAAACCGAGTCATTATCGTTCCTGCGAGATCCCAGGACCACGCATAGAAGCCAAAGTGGAGCATGGTGGAATCGAGGCATTGCTTGTAGAAGCCCGAGAGCAAAGCAAATTTAGCCTTGTCCTTGCCGTATTTTTGAGACTTTTCAAAGTCTGCGGCGCTGATATGGGTGGCGAGGGCTGCCGGGGGCTCGATTTTGGAGTATAATGGGTACTGTCGGAGCCTGGACGTCGTTAGAATTGCAAGACAAATAAACACGTTTGCCAGCGGCGTACAAGAGGTAGGACTCAAAGAGAGTTACAGCCCAGGAAATGAGTTGGACATATAGCTTCCAGTCAATGGGGTCCACGGCCACGAAGGCCAGCTGGTGCTGCACCCGGGTCAACTGCGAGTGTAACAAGTCCATAAGAAACGTGGAAGAATGAGTCAGCACTGCCACTCCTGCCACCAGCGGTCATGTCCGCCTCACGAAAACGCAAAAATCGCCCAAGAAATTCATACAACCTCGCGGAGCATGCTCCTGTCGGCTCTCCCCCGGACCCCTCGCTGTTTATTCAAGCATACGAGGCCGAAATAATTCGTGGACCTCAGGCGAAACAAGCCGCCGATTCGCTGGACTTTTCTCAGTACCTGTCGCCTCGGGGGGACCGTGCTGGACCCAGTGGCCTTATCCAATGGAATCCGCCAAGTTATCATACAGCCCCGGCTTTTCCATCGGACGCGGACGACGGTTTCTTGTCGAGTCCGCCGAATAAGCCGCCATCAGTGAATCACCGTTCTGTTTGGGTCGATAGGTAGGGCGTAATCTCATATGGTTTCAAAGTCGTATCACTCTCCTCGCCGCATACTAACCCGAAGACCGAATCCGTGGTTCGAACTATTTTGCAATTCAACGGTCCCGCAGCTCAACTTTGATATCTGATATTCGCCTCCAGATACGACGCCCGACTCTTACTGGATGCACTCCCTCCGAAATCGGCCCCACGCGTCAAACGCGACGTTTCGCCTTCAGGGTGGTCGGACCTCCCCTCCGACAGCGAGGACACGTTCTTTTTCTCGCCTCGGGAGGCGGACGACTACCGGCAGGAGAAGCGTCGAAAGCTTATGGACCAGGCGCGGGAGGAGCGGCTCAGGGCACGGAGAGCAGAGGATGGTGATCCAGAGGAGGAGGAAGTGTGGGGCGGGAGCGATGAGGAGGTTTGGTTTTTTCAACATGATCATTCTATCTCCTTGTGAATGACCGAATGTTCACGATTCCTCTCGCAGCCCGACGAAGCCCAGACGCTGCTGATGGAGCGAACCGCCGCGAGCATAATGGGAACCAGCAACCCTGCCCAGCTAGAAATGCGCATCTTGGCCAACTATGGCGCTGACAAAAGGTTTGCGTTCCTGCGTGGCCGGTGGAAGACGGCGTGGACGGGTATGAAGCGCAAGGCTAAGAAGGCAGACGAGGATAAAAAAGCCGCCGAGGCGACGCCGGGTGGGCTGGGAAATCTCGCAGATTACGGGGATAGCGACGAGGAGGAGGAGGAGGAGCAACCAACCCCCGACGCCGCTCTCGCAGCGCGTCAGGCAAGGGCAAAGGCATGGGCAGAGTCGCGACGGGCAGCAAAGTCAAATAGTACATAGTTCCCTATAAACATCATTTCAATTTACCACTTCTGCCACTCAGGTAATCGGTCCAAGCAGATATCCAACGTCCACTCCCCCGTCCGGATTGCCCAACAAAATGCCTTGATCCCGCGATCGCCCTTTACTCTTACAACCTCCGTAATTGCGTCGAAGGGCGCGTTCGCGTTTTCCTCCTCCTCCGCCGCGCTGCGGAACACCATCACGTCGATCGAGCGCCGCTGGTCGTAAATCAGTATGTTCGATCCGTCGTCGCGCGCGTTGGAGCGTATAATCGTGTGTGCGGGCCCGAGCGCCTGAGACGAGTTGACCTGGATCTTAACGATAAACGGCGTCGTGCCGTGCGTGTTCTCCGGCGGCCCATGCTTGTCCTTCGCCTTCTCCATACGCTTCTGCATGTCCTTATGCTGCACGACGTCGTGTCGACTTATCCGGAGCGCGTAGCGGCCGGGGACTTGGCTGTCGGCGAGGACGAATGGGGTGGGTTGCCATTTGGCGCCTTGCCAGCCGCTGCACAGCGGACGGTGGCTCTTCCAGTCCTCTTTCTGGCACACTAAACGAATTGGAGTCAGTCTGGATTGTGAGTCGATATACATGTAATTACCTGCGTCGCAATATCGAACCGCGCCGCAACGCGAGCACTTTTGCTTCGCCGGCTCACCGCAGATCGAACAGCCATTGTTTGCGTTGAACTTGGCCATATCATGCGCTCCCAATGGCCTTCAAAAATAATGAGACCTAGTGTTGAACAACCGAATCTACTTACCCGACCGGTAATAAGAACGACAGCGAGAAAGAAGACTCGGTCGATGCGCGTTTCGGTTTGTACGAGGAAGCCAGACGTTTCTTATTGTTGTTGAGAAGACGCAGTAGGAGGTGTTGCTCTTGCACAGTGGCCGTAATGTTAGCCATGGCCACCGGCGTCTCCGACGAGACGTAGCTCGATATCCAGTCGAAACTTCCGCGGGACAGGGCATCTTGACGGTCGTGCTGAAAAACAACAAACACTATCGGCGTCTCGTCGTCGAATTTCCGAACTTCCAAGACCTGAAAGAGAGTCAGGCCGGTCAGCGCCACTCACCGAGTCACCCTCGCAAAGTGAGACAAAGAGTGCTCACTCTCATACAGATCCCAGACGTTTCACCCTTGTCTTGGAGTACCAGCGGAACCATCCCCTGGTCGCATGCATTGCCGATTGTCATGAGAGTCTGTCGCAGGTCCATGAACGCGTTCCCGTACAGCGGGAATGGGTTATCCATCCCTTTCCGCCGGCTCGCGTCGATCAAGGTGGCTTCGCCCATGTTGTGCCTTCGGATCGCCTCCGCAATAGGTTTATTCGATTTGTTGTTAAACCAAGACGGATATACCGTTGGATCGAGTGGAAGCGTTGGAACGACACGCGAGAGGTACTGCGCGCCATCGAGGGTTTTGGAGAGCCGCTTGTCGAGTTCTACGTCTGGAAGCTTCGTCTTTGGGGGAAGATCGACGCCGATGGAGCTGAGCAGCCCGAGAATTTCTTCGCGCGGGAGCATGATGGGAGAGGAAGAAAGGCGAAACCCTCGAGGTTCAGTACATAAGCATCGGATCGAGAAGCCGAAATGGCAAGCAGAAACACATTTCATGTCGTATATTACAGTGTGCATCCACAGCAAGGAAGAAAAGCATGAGAAAGCATGAGAAAGCATGAGAAGTGCACTCAGATGTAGAACATTGACTCGCGAATATCCGGATGAATCTGCGAAATCACCATCAGTACCCGAATTGCCACGGTTGAAAAGATGCATTGCATTACCCCCTCGCCCCAAGCAGTCCTCGCACCCTCAAAGACACGAGCTTTATCAGCCTCCCGGTCGAAGCCCCCCCTCCCGGAGCTAGATGCCCTGCTATCGTCCACCATGAACTCGTTGAGGTAGTACCGACCCCGCTCACACGCCAAGTCGGCGTAGTACGCCGCTGGGATCAAGCTGACAGCCTTCGTAGCGCGGGCATAGAGGTACGAAAAGTCGTTGGAGCCCTGCTGGAGCTCATCCGCGCCGAGCCGGATTTCGTCGTATACGACGGTGTACTATCTCCGACTGCCTTCCGAGCCAAACTAGGTACCGAGCCATTTCGATAATATAGCCTATAAGCATATTGCACAGTGTGATTTAACACCTCTGGAATGGAGCGGGGTGTCTCAGGATATCGTGAACCAAATTTGGCGGCGGAGTGATGCGTTGATCAAAACCTGTGCCCCGGTTGTCTCCGGTTGGTGGGTGGGAATTGACGTTTTCTTATCTCCGAGCATAGCCGACGCTCTTTCCTCGCGCATTCCTCCGCCAATTCTGGCTCGATTCGGGACTTTGGGGCCTCTACTTGCTCCTGCTATGCTGGGGAATGTACTCTGATGCCACCGTCCCCCGCAATCCCTCGAAATACTACGCTATACTGGGCAAGAACCACTCGACTTTGTTTTGGGTGACTCCGGGCCAAGACGTCGATGGTGGCTCACCCAACGCTCCACCGATCCTCGGGCTGGGTTTATATATCGAGTATGCATATCCAAATGGTGTGGAACTTATACTTGAACCTTTTCTCATTGCTTTAATATCTTCTTTGGCCTCCTTCCCCGAGTCACCCATTTTCGCTGTCTCAGATTCACGGACCTTGTTTGGTGAATCCCTGGATGCGGATGCCATCCTGCGTCTTCCAGTATGTGCCAATACTCACCATTGAGCCATATGTGCTCCAGTTTGAACAAACATCGCCCCTCTTTCTCGCAACGGAGTCGATTTTGTTGATCCGCCCAATTTCGCGGCTATGGCCGCCCAGAAGCGCATCTCATTGAGACGGTTCTGTGCCTCGGAGGTATGGCCAAAGTGCATAGAATAATGTTTTAGAACCCCCCTGAGTGAGTGTGAGTGCACTGGGACCCAGAGGACGTCCGTGAAATGGTAATTTGGCGGGGTGGCTCGAAAGGCCGTTTATGACCATTTTGGGGTAGCACCGAAAATAAATTCGGTGGGGACCAGCAACAAGGCCTAAAAATGCGGGAAAATATATTAATCTACTCCTACGATGCCTGGCTCCATTATAGGGTAGGTATCCAAGCAGTTACTGCATGGCAGGGGGAGGCCAGAGCGCAAAAGCTTTAAGGTGGCTCGATAGCCGGTTGCTGATAGTAGTGTGTTGGTCTGACCGTCCCTTGGAGGCCAGCGTGGGCTTGGAGATAAAAGTCAAAGTCGAAACTGATTGAAAGGGTATGTATGAGAACCGTTCAAGGCGCGAGATTCAATTTTACATACACGGCAGTGACCCCCTTGTCGACGACCGTGCCCGGCCGAGTGTTCCCGTTGCGGTCGGCCAGGTCGGATGATGTTGGATAGAACCTAATGCCATGTTGAATTTTCGAACACACTTGCAACAGGAAGATAATACCTAGCGTGGTGTCGCTTTCCGCAAATGACAATCGACAGTAGGGGCCGGTAGGCCTTGGACCCTCGAGCCGCCGTGCTGAGTTTATGGAAAGCTTCAAGGATCTGGGCCTTTTCTTCGCGGATGACGATGTCGAATTGGCCCTCTTAAACCGACCAGGTTAATTCAGCAATATCGCGCGATGATTCTCGAACCACTTACCGGAAACTCCATCACGGAAGACGATAATTCGCTGGGGGAGGACCTTGTTCTTCTTCTCGTAAAGCAGTAGCCGTTCAACCAGCATATCTCGCAGCTCTGAGAGCATCTAAAGACCCAGATGTCAAACCGACCGCGTGACTCACAAAAGGAAGTTGTACGAACCTCTTTGGACTCTCGGTTTGGATCTGGCCGCTGAATCCTCAAGCTCGCCGGGAACTACACAGAACATCAGGGGCAGGCCGAGAAAGTTGGAATATGATGAGTACTACTCACCTGGACGAAGTTGTCGTCGACACTCGCAACTACCGCCGCGATGGAGGGAGCGCCCTCTCTGCTCGTTGGGCTTGGGTGTGAAACATCGATCCCAACCATCATCGTTTTCTGTTTGGTGAGCCACTTCATCGCGGTGGGCTCCAGCTAACCCAAATTAGAGTAAGATACGAAAATGGGATCGGAACAAAACGCACCAGATGGTTCATTCCGCCCAGCTTCGAGTTGCACTTGAGGGCAACGTTCGAAAGATACTGGTCTTGTTTCTTCGCATCCCCCAAAGCCTTGTTCAGCTGCATGTGTATCGTGTGGATCCCGAGATCGACGTCTCCCAGCCGCTACCAAAGCATCAGTATCTGTTACTGGAAGCGGCTTCGTTAGCGTGAGCATACCTTGATTCCGGGGTAGATAAAATTATCACGATGCGAGAGGAGAACCAAAATGAAACTAGGCTTCTTATTCCCGGAGTCGCTGAGCGCCTTTTCGATCACCTTCCGAATCTCCCTCAACGCCGCTTCCCTGGACGCATCTTGCAAATTCTGCAGCGGCGGCGTCACCAACAAGTTGGGAAGACCCGCAGGAACGTTCATCCCGCTCCTTTTGAGCTTGTCACCAAATGCAGTGACCAGCGTCTTGAGGTTCGGATCGGCCTTTCCCTGCAGGATCTCCCGCCCGTCCCGCACGACGAGCACCCACCAGCTGTGGATGACCGCGCCCCGGTGGAACTTGACGTCCATGATGTTCCAGCTGCCGTTGCGCACATTGAGAGTGCCCCCCTGTGAGTACGATAGCCGCGGGGGCGCCAGCTCGCGCCCGGGGATGACCATCATCTGCGTGTCGACCCCCAGGTTGAACCCGTCCACGGGCGACTGGACGGGACTCAGCCCGAGCGCGGGGAAGCCCTCGTTCGTGATGGCCTCCGCGTTGAATCGCGGTGGGTTGCACGCGAATCTGATCATGTTTGCGGTTTCGACGTCGCTGAGCTTGCCTAGGTTGAGAACCTCAGCGCTTGCCGATAGTAACAGATCGTGAAAACTTGGACTCGGACTCACCTCGGTAGGCCTGTCCCGGTTCGATCTCGCATAGCTCAGCGGGCACGTAGACCGACTTGTTGCCGCTCCCCATATCGACGACCGGGAGGTCCGCGGGGTGCACAAGCTTGATTTGGTACGCTGTGAACCGACTGGTGAGGCCGGTATTACACCATGAGAAACGAGGAAGGACGTACCGCGCAAGAAATAATTTTCGACCGAAACCTTCTTACCGTCCTGTTCGAAGAACGTGTTCCGCGCCGAGGTTGGGGCGATGGCTTTTATGGCCTTGCGCTTTTTGTAGCCGAGGTAATGCGTCGTGAGTTTGATGCTCTTTGCGAGAGCCTTTAATTCAGTTTCGGTGAGTGCGGCGGGACCTGATGTGTGGAGCGAGACTGACCTTGGGTAGGGTGGGCATCGCGCCGCGGGAGTTCTGGCTAAAGGCTCTGAGGGCATCGGCGAGGTTTCCCGGCTGCACGAACGCGGTCATGCAGTTGTTCCTAGATATTATCTCGCAATGAGACGCTGCAGATAATGTCTGGAGATGCGCGCGACTTACACGTTAACGGCCAGTTGCTTGTATGTCACTCGGACTGAGGTGTGGAACCCTTGGAACGCGATGATGCCCGGACTCAGGTGGAAGGGTTCGGAGGAAGATGGGAAGAAGTATCGATTCTTGCCGACGCGGACGCCAGTGCGACTCGCGTGCTGCTGGAGCACGAGATTCAGCGCCGATATGAGGGGCAGCGTGTTGTAGTTCCGCGATTCGACGTTGCCGTTCATGTACCTCAATTGAATCATCAGAGATAAAACCAACGAAAAGAGAAAGATAGATACCGGGTAAGACTCTCGATGTCATGTTCCTTATCGAGTGTGATAGTGAAGGTGTAAACGGTGGCGCCTGCCCGTGGACCAGGCTCGCCCTCGTCGTAGAAGGGAACCGATATGGTGAGCGGCTGGGGCAACCGTTGAGCAGATATAAGACGCCGGCTGCCATCGTGGGCGATATGGCGGAGTAACGGTCTGCAAACGTCGCTTTGCTCAAGCAGGAAGAAAAGTCGCGCCTTCATCCCCTTGATCTTTAACTCCGGGGTTATGTCCACAGTGTAGTCGAGAATGGGAGTCGCAGGAAGCCTAACCGCGAAGAAATTGGTCCGTAGTGTAATGGCCGTCCCCCGTGTTCCGTATGCAGGACGCAACGGACGGTCGGGGTCCGGCTTGAGCGAGCTGAATGATTTGATGAGCTGGTCGTGGCTGGCGTTGGATAGGTGAGGCGGGATGGTGGCAGCGGTGCCTTCGGCGAAAATCACTGGTCCGCCCTGGCCGCCGCGAGGAGCGCCACGACCGCGAAATGCGCCACGGGGAGGGCCCGCACCGAAATCACCCTGGCCCCGACCTCTTGGAGGCGGAGGACCACCACGGGTGGCTGGGCTGGTACTCGAAGGGCCACCGCCACGGGCGCCTCGAATCGACGGAGGCGTCGATAGAGGGGGTCCGCCTCTTTGTGGCGCCCCTGCCCGTCCTCCCCGACCTCTGTCATCTCCGCGTCCCCGACCTCTGTCGCCTGCACCCCCGCGCGCCCGCTGCCCTCTGGGTTGACTCATGGTGGCAGTTTGGTGAAAGAAAGCCAATGCCGAAGGACCACGCGGCTGCAAGGCCAAGGCAGTGGAGATGAAAGATGATCGAGCCCAATAGGCGCTCAAGCTAAAATAGCGCGCCATAGTCCAGAATGTACGAGACCTCAGAGCAGTACTGAATTGCAGCGAGATTCGAGGTCAAAGTCTCTGTGTATCTGCTCATGTCGGACCATCGTCGCCCGAGCCGTATGGTGAGCTTGAGTTTCGATTGGGCGGCTCTTCCTGTCAGCTGATAGGAATTAAACGCGCACCGATTTAGAGACAGGAAGCGGCTTATACTTTCAACAGAAGGGGTTCAAGAGAAGGCGCGGAGAAGCAAGTCGCACTGTCGGCCGCTGTGTGGTGATCCTTTGATCGCACGGCTGTTCCGGCTCTCACGCCGTCCCCGGCAATGGTTTTGTTGAACCTTTCGTTCTCAATCTCTGGAGCCTCAAGGGGCATCAGACCATATCCTAGGGCATTTCCATGGTCGAGATGAAGAATCAAGCAACTTGAACTCAAGTATGTACCGCCTGATTGTGAGCGCAACTCACTTCAGTTGTTCAACTGTCTTCAATGTCTTGCCTTTGAATTGGCAGTCCCATGAGCCTTTTGGGATGCACATACGTATATCGCCTCTGTACCAGAATGCCCTCATTGAGGTTTTGCGAAGCACCTGACTTTTGAGCTACATATTCACGCAATTTCGCGATTAAGGTCATTTTTGGTCAATGCAGAAGATTGCGCGACACTCAGAGGGTTCAAACCCCAGATATGAATGAATAAGACCTTTCGGTTCGTTCCTTTTGGTAGGTGAGTTTCATTCGTCGTTTTGAGATCCAGAACACCGATTCCCTACAGGTGCAGAATAAATTCGATGGTGCTTCTACGGTCTTGAAAATCACCTTTAAATTTAACCTAGGGTTCGTAGTTTCTGTCGATATGATCCTCATGCGCGTCCTATGCCCACGCAGTCACCGTCCGCCAATGATTCCACATTTGAGACGCGACAATAACGTGACCGCGTGAACCGGAACAAGCCGGAGCAAGGCACTGTCTTGCCAAACACGGCCACGCAACGCGAGCCTGGCTTCCATGACGTCGATTTTCAGCCTCTTCCAATGCAACACCCATCTTCCGAAGTCGGCGCAGTCGTGTCTCTGCTCACCGCCGCCGCCGCCCCCGACATCCAGAAAGCCGCGTTTCATAAATACCTGACCCCAGACGCCGGATTCCGACACCCTCTTTGCCATGTTGCTACAGCACCCGGGTCGAGGGAGCGTGTCCTTGCAATCTACCAGTGAGGCTGTTTCACCCTTGTTCATGTCGCTGTACTAAAGCAGCAGGTGGTACCGCATCATGTCGCCCAACATCGATATCTCTGTGAAAAACGTCGGTTCGTTATTGTATTTCAATTATCGAAACAAAATTCATACTTCGCACAGTCCACGACACCGCGAACAACATCCTTTTATTAGACGTGGTGCAGCACTTTCACATCCGCCTCTCCCCCTTCAAACCCGCTCCATCGCGCCTGCTGGTCCGCTTGACGCTGCGCGAAGAGAACGGCCTGCATTACATCGCGTTCCAGGAGGACTTTTATCACCCCGACGTGTGTTCGCCCCTTATTCACCCCGTCCTTTAATTTAATCTGTTTTCAGGACTTTATGGCCCTTCTTGTCCCGCCTCTGGCCCCGTTGATCAGGACGGGTCTCTCTATGACCGCATCAGCATCCCGTGTCTATGCCAAGATTGGCCAACTTCTGGGGTTCTGGGCTGCGCCGGCCGAGGCTCACGGTGGACTGTACGATAAGAGAAGCGACTGAGAGTATGTATCTTGTAACGTTTGAACTCCCACTTGAACTCTGGTATTTTATCGAAAGGGAAGAGTTCCTTTTTTAGTGACCGTCCGTTGCAAGTATGAACCGCTTCTCTGGGCAAGTCCGTCTCTAAATTCGGTGCGCGTTTAATTCCTATCAGCTGACAGGACAGAGCCCCCCCAATTGAAACTCGAACCCACCCATGCGCCTCGGGGCGACAATGAGCAGATACACAGAATCTCTTACCTGCAGTCTCCGTGCAATTCAGGACTGCATTGAAGCTTCTAACGCTTCCCGGACATGGCGCGCTATTTTAACTTGAGCGCTTTGGAGGCTCCATCTTCGAAGCCTCCGGTATTTTCTCACTTTCACCGAACCGCCACCATGAGTCAACCTAGAGGGCAGCGGGCGCGCGGGGGTACGGGCGACAGAGGTCGGGGACGGGGGGATGACAGAGGTCGAGGGTTCCGAGGAGGCGGGCCACCAAGAGGGGGGCCCCAGCTATCGACGCCTCCGTCGATTCGAGGCGCCCGTGGGGGTGGGCCGTCCAGCGGAATTCCGGCCGCCCGTGGCGGCGGCCCTCCACCTCCAAGAGGTCGGGGCCAGGCTGATTTCGGTGCGGGCCCTCCCCGGAGTGCATTCCGCGGTCGAGGCGCTCCCGGTCGCGGTGACCCCCCAGGCATTTTCGCCGAAGGCACCCCCGCCAATATCCCGGCTCGCCTATCCGACGTCAGCCACGGCCAGCTCATTGAATCCTTCAGCTCACTCGAGCCGGATCCCGATCGCCCATTGCGTCCTGCGTATGGAACACGAGGGCAAGCCATTACCCTGAGGACGAATTTCTTCGCGGTCAGGCTTCCTGCGACTCCCATTTTCGACTACACTGTGGGCATAACCCCGGAGATGAAGGGCAAGGGGATGAAGGCGCGACTTTTCTTCCTGCTCGAACAAAGTGACGTTTGTAGACCGTTACTTCGCTATATTGCCCACGATGCGGACCGGCGTCTTGTATCTGCTCGAAGGTTGCCCCAGCCGCTCAACATATCGGTTCACTTTTACGAGGAGGGTGAGACTGGTCCCCGAGCCGGGTCCACCCTCTACACAATCGCTATCAAACTCGAAAGGGAGCATGACATCGAGAGTCTTACACGGTAACATCATTTTCAATATTCTTCTTTGGTTCGATTATTAAATTCTCTTTGCTTCGAGGTATCTGAACGGCAACGTCGAATCACGAAACTACAACACGCTGCCCCTCATATCGGCGCTGAATCTCGTGCTCCAGCAGCACGCGAGTCGGACTGGCGTCCGCCTCGACAAGAATCGACACTTCTTCCCGTCCTCCTCCGAATTCTTTCGCCTGAGTCCAGGCATTATCGCGTTCCAAGGGTTCTACACCTCAGTCCGCCCGACATACAAGCAACTGGCTGTTAACGTGTAAGTTGCGTGCATCTCCAGACTCTATCTGCAGCGTCTTATGCGAGACAATATCTAGGAACAATTGCGTGGCCGCTTTCGTTGAGCCGGGAAACCTTGCCGATGCTCTCATGGCCTTTAACCGGAACTCCTATGGCGCGATGCCCACTCTACCTGAGGTCAGTGTCGCAGCATAATGTGCTTCCGCCGCCGCACTCACACCTAAACCCGAAGGCCCTTGCGAGGAGCATCAGACTCACGATGCGGCATCGTCCCTACATAAAGCGCAAACCCATCAGGGCCATCGCCACCACCTCTGCGCGAAACACGTTCTTTCAGCAGAACGGCAGGAACGTCTCGGTCGAAAATTATTTTGACCGCGGTACGTCGTCCGTCCTCGTTTCCCACGGTTCAATGTTGGGCTCATCAGTCGGTTCACAGCGTACGGAATCAAGCTTTTGCACCCTGCGGACCTTCCGGTAATCGATATCGGGAATGACAAAAAGGCCACCTACATGCCCGCTGAGCTGTGCGAGATCGAGGCGGGACACGCCTACCACGGTGAGCCCGACGATCCGTTCCCCTCCGCAGTCTGGTTTCTGTTCGCTAATACGGCTTCCCACCTTACTGTAGGGAAGCTCAGCACAAACGAGGTCAAGAATATGATAAGTTTTGCGTGTAACCCCCCGCGGTTTAACGCAGAGGCCATCACGAACGAAGGGTTTCCTATCCTGGGGCTCAACCCCGTCCGGCCGCCGGTGGACGGGTTCCACCTGGGAATCGACACGGAGATGATGGTCGTCCCCGGGCGCGAGCTGAACCCCCCGCGGGTGTCGTACTCGCAGGGCACCCCCAATGTGCGAAACGGCAGCTGGAACATCGTGGACGTCAAGTTCCACCGGGGTGCCGTCGTCCATAGCTGGTGGGTGCTCGTCGTACGGGACGGGGATGAGGTTCTGCAGCCCCCGGTGGGGGGACAATTTGATCCAAGATTTCAGACGCTGATCGCCCGGTTTCGCGCAAAGCTCCAGAGGAGCGGGATGGACGTTCCGGCGGGCCTTCCGCGGTTGTTGGTGACGCCGCCGCTTCAAAATTTGCAAAATGCCCGTAGAGAAGCGGCGTTGGCGGAAATTCGGAAGGTGATTGTGAAGGCGCTGAGCGAGTCGGGGAATAAGAAGCCTAGTTTCATTTTGGTTCTGCTTTCGCACCGCGATATTTTTATTTACCCCGGTATCAAGGTATGTATACTCGCGTTGCTTCGAGGAACAGGCACTGATACTTTGGTAGCGACTGGGAGACGTGGATCTCGGTATCCACACCATACACATGCAACTGGACAAGGCTTTGGGGGATGCAAAAAAAACAGGATCAATACCTCTCAAATGTTGCTCTCAAATGCAACTCGAAGCTGGGCGGAGTGAACCATCTGGTGGGACCCCTTTGTTCCGCCGGTTCCATTTCGCGTCTTATTTCAATTTTTGGTTAGCTCGAGCCCGCCGCGATGAAGTGGCTCACCAAAGAGAAGACGATGATGGTCGGGATCGATGTTACTCACCCAGGCCGAACGAGCAGAGAGGGATCTCCCTCCATCGCGGCGGTGGTTGCGAGTGTCGACGACAACTTCGTTCAAGTACGTATACCGTTCTCAACTGCTGAACCTATTGATGTTGTCTGCAGTTTCCGGCAAGTTTGAGGATTCAAAGGCCAGATCCAAACCGAATGGCCAAAGAGGTTCGTACAACATCGTTCAAGTGATGCGCACGGATCGACGAAAAATTTTAGATGCTATCAGAGCTGACAGATATGCTGGTTGAACGGCTACTGTTTTACGAGGAGAAGAATAAGGTCCTCCCACGGCGGATTATTGTCTTCCGCGATGGAGTTTCGGGTAAGTAGTCCAGATAACCCCGCTATACTGTTAGATCAACCCGATGGATTTAGAGGGCCAGTTCGACATCGTTATCCGCGAAGAGAAGGCCCAGATACTTGAGGCCTTCCACAAACTCAGCACAGCGGCGCGAGGATCTAAACCCTACCGGCCCCTACTATCTATTGTCATCTGTGGAAAGCGACACCACGCTAGGTATTATCTTCCTGTTGCGCGTTCAAAAGCAGAAATTCAACTTCGCGTCAGGTTCTATCCAACATCATCCGACCTGGCCGATCGCAATGGGAACACCCGCCCGGGCACGGTCGTGGACAAGGGAGTCACTGCGGTGTATGTGAACTCGAATCTGACATCATTAACGGCTCTCATACTTTACCCAGCTTCGACTTTGACTTCTATCTCCAAGCCCACGCTGGCCTCCAAGGGACGGTCAGACCAACGCACTACACTGTCGTATACGACGAAATTAGGCTCGGCGCAGATGAGCTCCAGCAGGGCTCCAACGACTTTTCGTACCTCTATGCCCGCGCGACCAAGGCCGTCAGCTTGATCCCAGCGGCGTACTACGCCGACTTGGCGTGTGAGCGGGGTCGGTACTACCTCAACGAGTTCATGGTGGACGATAGCAGGGCGTCCAGCTCCGGGAGGGGAGGCTTCGACCGGGAGGCTGATAAAGCTCGTGTATTTGAGGGTGCGAGGACTGCTTGGGGCGAAGGGGTAATGCAATGCATCTTTCCAACCATGGCCATAATTCGTGTACTGATGGTGATTTCGCAGATTCATCCAGATATTCGCGAGTCGATGTTTTACATCTGAGTGCACTTCTCATGCTTTTTCATGCTTTCTCATGCTTTTCTTGCTGTGGATGCACACTGTAATATACGATATGAAATGTATTTCTGCTTGCCATTTCGGCTTCTCGATCCGATGCTTATGTTGAGACTTGAGTGCGTCTTTCTTCCTCTACCATCATGCTCCCGCGCGAAGAAATTCTTGGGCTGCTCAGCTCCATCGGTGTCGATCTATGAAGCTCCAGACGTGTTGTGGAACTCGTAAAAAGACTCCCCAAACCACTCAATGGCGCAGCACGCGTCGTTCCAACGCTCCCGCTCGATCGCGCTAACGCATCGTGGTTTCACGGCAAATCGAACAAGCCGTCCGAGCCGCAGACGCCATCCGAAACCACATAGACGAAGGCATTTTGACCGACGCGAGCTGGAGGAAACAAGTCGCCTCGGTACCGCAGCACGGCACTGCATCCATCCTGACTCGAATATCCTTGCGTCCAACCACTACCATCCATCTTGATGCCCAAGTCCACCAAAGACCTAGCCTACTCGGAGCAGCACGTCCTCGAGCGCGCCCTAGAGCGCTATTCTCTCCAATTTGCCGCGGATGACTATCGCAAACTCAACGAGGCGGTACAGCGAGCAAGAGTCGGAAACGTAGAAGAGACGCTCCCGGACGCGGAATCCGAAGACATAGTACCCGGTGGTGCGGTCCTTTTGAACGACGAAGGCGGCGACGAGCAGATTTGGGGTGTTGCATGGGCGCAGACGACTCTGGTTTGTGTTTGGAGTACTTCCCTTGGGAGGGTGACGACGCTGCTGCCGGAGGGCACGGTTGTTACGCGGAGGAAGGGCGCAAAGGCTCGAAAAGGGAAGGGGAAGAAATAGGGATTTTGCGCGAGGTATGTGTGAAGATCCGAAGTTCATCGTCGTTCGCTCATGTCCAGACAAGACGCATTGACCTTCGTTCCCAGAACCCCTCGTCCCTGTCCTCTTCACCTTCCACTGGCGCGCTCATATCCGCCACGAGTCACTCCCACTCGATCTCCGCCACTCAAGACCAGCACACTAAATAACGCGGTCCGCTCTTCCTCATCCTCAACGCGCGCGACTGGTCATGACTCGCCACTGTCGTGGACGTCGCTACCCCTCACCTCCTTGGACCTATTCGCGCGTACACAATGCGTCGGGATGGACCTTCGAGCGTCCCGGCGTTTGTGCAAGAGGGAGATGGGACCAAAGAATGCGAGCCTCAAGTTTGTCGTCTCGAGCTTCCTTGGAGGTGGATTTGGGGCTGGATACATCTATTGCTGCAGTATACTATGTACTATCCTGCACCCCGTATGCATATTTTGCAATATATTCCCGTTTTTGTTCAATTTCTTTCGTCACCGAGGTCGATTTCCCGATTGGGACTTCGGCCCAAAACACACGTCGACTTTCACCACCACCAGGACCTGAACAGGACTCGCATTCCGCCTGCACAGGCGTCTACGACTGTCGCTATAGATAGAATGACTTGGTCCCCTTGACCGCGGTGGTAGCTTTCGAGCGGTCACAAGGCGCCGACAAAGCGCCAGGAAGGGCCGTCGACGACTCCGGCCATAGATGTCCTTCTGGTCGGTCCTCTTCAGTCCCTGGTACCAGCGTCCAGGCGGCCCCAAGCGCAGACAAAGGATTGGCCAAAGCGCATCAATCGGTGGCCATTGTACAATGCACAATAGGCCATTTTGGGCGGGGGTCAAAGCGCTACTGATGCTGAGGGCCAAAGCGTCGCTGCCGAATGCATATAAAAGGGCGCCCCCTGCGCTGCTCTTGTCACACAACCCATCTTGTCTACCACCCAGTATACAAAAACCCAACAATACTACCCAGCGAAGCTCACACAATGCCGCCTCTCGCACCCGAATTTCTCGAATCCTCACCTTTGAGCCACCATAAATACGAGCTCCCCGCGCGAAACAAGCTGCTCCCTCCCTTCTCAGGCGACATCCCGTCCCTCCTCACAAATATCGAGGACCTCATGTTCGCGATGTGCTACCGGGTTGAGGACTACATCAACCTCACCAACGAGCACCACCTGCACCATGGGTACGGGATAGCTCCCGATCCGGCGGTGTGGGCGTTCTTCCATGAGGTGCTCGAGTTGCTGCCGAGGACTCTAGACTACCATGACATTGAGGATGCGCGGTAAGTCGTCTCGCGCTACTCTTTATGGGTACGGGATACTGATGAGCACCGCAGACTTGCGATTTACGAAGCATTGCACAATACGGAGCGGTTAGTGCTGTTGTCTGGAGAACGTTTGGGCGCGAGGCTAATGACAATGACAGTGCAAAACCCCTCAGGGCCACCGAGCAAGTCAATCCTGGCGCCGACCCCGAGCCGGCACTCACCGTGGCCACCGGCGCCGCTATCGGTTTCAAGTGGGTCGCTGAGGGCAACCCCGCCGTTCCCGCTGGAGAGACTTTTACGTTGACCCAGAATGCGCTCGCTGGCACGGACCTGACCGAGTATGTGATCGAGTTCGTGCCGGACGAGCCTTCGCCCACGGAGGAGGCGCCTGGTGGAGTGGATGTGGTGGATGAGGATAACGGAAAGAAGAAGGACGAGGACGACGAACAGGAGGAGGAGGAAGAGGAGGAGGAGGAGCAGGCGCCCAAGCCAAAGCCGAAGGCGAAGGCGAAGGTGAAGGCCGGTGCGAAGGGCGGTAAGAAGGGGAAGAAGGTGGCGGCGCCAAAGAAGAAGACCGTCGCGACCACCGCGCCAGCCAAGGAGGCCGCTGCGAAGAAGGCGGCCCGCACTTCTTCCCGCCTTGCTGCCAAGGACGGCGGTGACACCCTCCTTGCGCTTCCTGCACCCACTTCGGCGGCTTCTTCAGAAGGCACAAACGACGCCCCCGCTCCCGCTCCCGCACCCCGCGGCTGGCCAATCGTCAGCACCAAGACCCGCATATTGCGTCGCCAGGACAGCCCTCCCCCCGACCTAGACGCCGCCCCCACACCAGCTCCCACACCCGCACCCCGCGGCTGGCCAATCCTCAGCACCAAGACCCGCATATTGCGTCGCCAGGACAGCCCTCCCCCCGACCTAGACGCCGCCCCCACACCCGCCCCCACACCCGCACCCCGCGGCTGGCCAATCCTCAGCACCAAGACCCGCATATTGCGTCGCCAGGACAGCCCTCCCCCCGACCTAGACGCCTCCCCCACACCCGGCGGCTCGGGGCGCATCGAAGACGCCCCGACGCGCGTCCTCCCGCACGGTCGCAAGCGCTCCCGCTCCGAGAAGGAGGCGGAACCAAACGAGCGGGAGGAGAAGAGGGCGCGGATGGGCAACCCTATTCTAGACACTCCGACGAAGATCTTGCAAAGACCAGAAGGGCCGATGACGGAGAAGCAGGCGAGGTCAGAAGCGAGGTCCGCTGCAAGGAGGGCGAAGAGCGGACATCCTGACCTCGTACTTGGCGGGTACACATTCCGTTATACGGCCAAGTAGGTACCAGATCGTTCTTTGCTTTCTTCCTACTGGTTATTTTATTTTATTTTCTGTCCTCGGCTGCTTCTGTAATTCGGTAGTGTTCTTGGTCTCACGCTTCGTCTGGCATAATGTATTCGCCTGGGTTTCTGCTTCTCCACACTGGGATCCCACTTCAAAAAGAGTAAGTACTTCCTCGATTTCCATATTAGGACGTTCGTGCCACGTGCGGCTCCGAGTCTGGAACTTCAACACACTTTCTTAGACTCTCGTGCGATGTCGATGGGGAGTCCAGGTGCTCTAGTACTATTAAGGCACGAGGGCGAACTACCAGGACAGCTACAATAATCAAGACTTTTCCATCTCTGTCTCGCGTACTTGAGCGCGCAGCTTCGCCCCCATACCCAACACAGCATGAATTTCCCCGAGCTCTGCCGCTCCCCAGCCCACCATAACGGTCACGATGACACCAAGTGCCGCTGGGCTCAGCCCCAAGAGCAGCCACTCGCGACGCAGGAAGAAGGCGAGGATCAAGGACCACTGCGCCGCGCGTCCGAGCAGGACGTACGCCCCGCATACTTCTACGGCGCGCAGAACGATGCCCGATGGTGGCGCGAGGTAGTAGAGCATGACTGAGACGTCGCCGCCGATATCTGTCAAGCCGACGCCGATGCCCAGGAACAAGAGCGGTACGGAGAGCCAGAGGCGTGCGAGGTCTGGCGCGTCCGGGGTGGTGTAGAATATCCCGATGAGACATGCGGCGAAGGTTAGGGTGTGGTGGATCCAGACGACGGAGGACACCTTCCGATATGTCATATCGAACAGGTCGGCGACCATTAACACTCTACAGGTGGGCTTTTTGGTCAGCGGAAGAACGACTGCGGGTGGGGCGAGGTCCCTACTTTGCGCAAAGGATGGCCCGGACGACGAGTGCTGGATCCCACGAATCGTGAGCCATGACTATGGCACGCGTGATGGGAAATGCGAGGACGAAGAGAAGGAGTTTCGCGACCATCCCCGCCAACATGGACACGATCGAGCGTCGGCGCTCTTCGCCATGCGCGCGGAAACGTTGGTTGGTGTTTTGGAAGACAGCGTGAGCAGCGGTGGCGACTGAGATGAGCAGATAAAATATGAAAATGTGGAGGTGGGACAAGAGGAAGGCAGGAAGGTAAGGAACTGTGGGGGCCATAGCAGGGGCAAGTGAGAGTGGACGATGGACTCGAAACGGCGAAACTTCAGGGCGAATGGATACTACATGTACGTAAGAACCAAAACTTTTTCCAATTCATTGAATGATCCCGCACATCTAGATATCGATCCCGCTTTCTCCATAAATCTCACGTCCGACGAGTCTCGGGAAGGAGCCAAAAAAAAAAAACTCTGGATAGTTTCCACGCTCAATGTTACCTCATCCTGAAGACGGAGGTTGCAAGAAACGGCCGAACCTTGGAACGGACTCCACTGCGAACAAATGTTACGAGGAACGCAACGAAACAAGGGCGATGCGCGCGCGATTTACACGCTCGTCCGGAACTGGCGGAACCCAAGCGGAACCAACCAGAGTCGACGCCCCAAAGCCAGAAGTGCCGAGGCCACAGACCGCCCTCCACCAACTCCAAAGGGCGAATCGAGCACGCGGTTGCACCACATTTTCATTCTGGACCTGCGCGTACTCGCGGCGCGGCCGCCGCTGCCCGATTCTCCTCGCACATCTGTTGGGATTTCTCCGGCGATCTACGCGATCCCTACGACAATCCTCCCACACGTCCGGAAAACAGTGTACGTATCTAATAAACACGGCCCGTTTCACCATTCGTTTTTCCACCAATCCACCATGATACAGCCTGCCGAAGGGTACCCTCCACAACCGCAAAATAAGGTCGCAGAAGCCGCTGAGCTGCACAGCGCGTTCAAGGAGGCGCTGGCTATCACCAATCGCCATAAAGGGGTAAGCAGTTCACGTTTTATCGTTGGACAATATCTTGCTTACATTTTTTCGGATGCAGAGAAGTAACTTCTGGGGCGTCCTCGGGATCGCCAGTAATTATGCTGCAATTGCAAGTTGTGTTGCGATCTCGGAATATGTTTGCCCGCGCCTCGACAACCTGTGGGCCAGTCGGGGAGTTTACGGGTTAATGGCGCTCGTCATTTCCTCGCGCCTGCGTGCCTTTGAACATCTCGTTCACGAGGCTTCACACAATAATTTATTCACGAATGCACGTGCGCACGAGTGGTTCGAATTTACCTACGCGTTCCCAGTCTTTCGGCTGCTGAAGGTACGTCGTTGAATCTCAGGGACCATTACCACCAATACTCATTTCGCCTAGGTCTTCCGTACACTGCATCTTGAACACCATAAATATCTTGGAGACCCAGTACGCGACGCCGACGTCGTTCGGTTCATCGACTACGGCTTCATTTCCGACACCCCAATGTCCGCGCGCCGCAAGACATGGCTCATGTTCGGACTTCCCTGGACGGGGTGGTTCCACTACGAGTATCTCAACACGCTCTTCACCGAATTCTGGACCGACCCCACGTGTTACCCCTCGAAACTCGTCTACTGGGTCGTCGTCCTGGCCGCGGTGCATTTCGCGGACGCGTGGACCGCGTTTGGGTGGTACTACGTCGTGCCTTGGCTGGGCATCTTGCCCATCACGCGCTGGTGGGCTGAGCTGGGCGAGCACCTCGGGATGGACATGACCGGCCACTTTGGCAACTCGCGGACGAACGACGGCTTCTGGCAGAGGTGGTGGATCCACCCGCTCAACGACGGGTTGCATGCCGCGCATCATTTGAACAGCCAAGTGCCGTACTACCGACTGCGAAAGGCGCAGGCGGAGCTCCTTGTGGAGAGCAAGGCATTTCGGGAGAAGAATACTTTTGTCAACGGCGTCTGGGAGACGTTTGGTCAAATTTATTCGCGGCCGACCGTCGTCCGCCCGCGAGTCGAAGGAGTTCAAGCTGAATGGAACAACGGGCATCAAATGTGGGCCAAAAAACATTGAGGGCAGGTTTCAAGCGTAGTCCGGAGGTGTAAAAGTACGAGCGCTGAATAATTTGAAACGGTTAGGAATGATGATTGAGTTTGGGCGCCGTAATCGCGTTATCGATTAGACCTGATGGAGCTGGGGAGAGCAACATGCGAAGAACGCGGGAAATGTGGGCGGGTCGAGCCCGAGTCGTCAAGTGTACTCATCCCGCGCCGGTCAGAGACGCCCGACCGCTTGATGTTTAAATTCTGGGAAGAAGGGAGGGAAAAGGTGACATGTCGGGCATCGACGTAGTCGGATAGCTGCTCGGATGAACCGTGACAGCGCAATCCGCTGTATTACGGTCAAGTTGAAACAGGCACAAGGAAGCACACGGAATCGCAACCGTGGGAGTGGAAGACCAGTGGCGGTACTGCCGCTCCTGATCGGAAAGACGGCTCTGCCGCCTCCAACTCCGAACTTTTTCAAACCTTACCGTCATGTCGACAGCGTTCCTCACCGAGTCTCTCCTTCAGCCGCACTGTTTGGCATGGCTCGTGGTTGCTGCATACGCCGCCCACCTTGTATTATATGTATTCCTTTACCGCATGGTTCTCTACCCTCGTTTCTTCTCGCCGTTGCGCCATCTTCCAGGCCCTCCACTCGGCAACCCCTTCTTCGGACAGTTCCTCAACATCGTGCGGAGCCCCGTCTGCGCTCCACAGCGCGACTGGGCAAATAAATATGGCCCCGTCGTCCGACAGATGGGTCTTCTGGGTGAGGAACGGCTCATCCTGCTGGCTCCAGAGGCGTTGCAACAGTATTTCGTATCGGGGTGGCTGGAATATCCTCGCGTGCGTCGACGTTCCGTTTCAGTTACGTTCAAGGCTAATCTTTCTATAGCCACAATTTATTATGAATGTGATGGGGTTAATCGTAGGCTACGGGTTGTTCACGGTCACAGGCGACGAGCACAAGAACTTGCGCAAGGCTATCACCCCCGCGTTTGCGATTCCAAACCTTATGGCCCGTACGTCAACGCCTTTCAAATGTGTAATTTTAGTCTCAAGTATCGGCAGAAACCGACATGTACTATGAGCCAATTGAGGGGTGGGTTGTCCCGCTGCATCCCTCTGCTCGTGCTTGATTTTGCTGGCAGCCTCCTTAGTATTCTGAAAGAGACGCTCAAAGCTGAGCCCGGCAAAGTGTTTTCCATATACGAATGGAGTACGTGTCGCTCATCCTCGCGCTCGCATTAAATTCAACATATACCAGTGTGTAAAGTAACCCTCGATATCATCTGCGAAACCGCGTTCGGATACAAAACCGACTGTCTACACGACCCAGCCAACCCGCTCGCCGTCGCCTTCGAAAGCATC
Organism: Mycena filopes; assembly: GCA_029281495.1. NCBI lineage: Eukaryota > Fungi > Basidiomycota > Agaricomycetes > Agaricales > Mycenaceae > Mycena > Mycena filopes. The sequence goes on along the minus strand of JARIHR010000002.1, from coordinate 1,575,005 downwards.
ACCCAGCTCCAAACAGGCACCAATCTCGCGAAACTCATGTTCGTCATGTCTCTCCCGGGCGTCGCCGCCCTCTTCCGCTCCTCCTTCCTCTTCCGCCACCGCCTCCTCCTCAAGCGCATCCCAGGCTTCCACGACCTCGGCACGCTCCTCGACGGCCTGCACCGCATCCGCGCTATCTCAAAAGAGCTGCTTACCGCCAAGACTGCAGATCTGTCCGTGTCGCCGGACGACATGAGCACGAAGAAGGATATTATGAGTATGCTCGTCAAGTCGCGCAAGGCGGCGATGGATGCGGGGACGGAGGCGATGTCGGAGCAGGCGATGTTGGATCAGATGTTGACGTTCTTGGCTGCGGGGCATGAGACGACCGCGACGGGACTTTCGTGGGTGGGTGCCGCCTCCTCTTGTTTGGTATTTCGCTAACTGACGCACATAGACATTGTGGCTTCTGGCCAACGACCCCGAGAGCCAGCGCCGGCTCCGTGAAGAGGTCACGCCGATCTATGAAGCGAATCCGCGCCCGGACTACCGCACGATTAAGAGCCTCACATGGCTCGACTGCGTTATGTGTGTCTGCCTCGCTTTGCCTTGTCGTTCCATTTACAACCACGTTTGCAGCAATGAGAGCCTTCGCGTCCTTCCCCCAGTTTCGGACCCAGTCCGCGTCGCCGCCGTGACCGGCTACATCGACGGCATGCTCGTCCCAAAGGGCACCGTGTTCAATATTCCTGTGCGTCCGCCGTATAATACGCGTGCATCTCCCGAGCTCAACTTTTTCTTTTTTTGAGATACCCGTCATCAACCAGTGGAAGGAGGTCTGGGGCGAGGATGCGGAAGAGTGCGTTTCGTTTCCCGCCGGCTCTGTCTGACGCGATAACTGACACGCACCGCAGATTCCGCCCAGCGCGATGGCTCGACCTGCCGAAGGCGTACAACCCGACGTTTTCCACGTTTACCTTTGTCGCCGGCCCGCACGCGTGCATCGGGAAGACCATGGCCGTGAGCGAGATGAAGGCCGTGCTTTTGTGCGTCTCGCTCCTCCTTTCTTTCAGCCGTAGTATACTTAAGTACTGGGACGCAGGGCGCTGATTGCGAACTTTGAGTTTGCGCCGGCATACGAGGGGCAGATTGCGCATCCGGCGGCGGCCATCACGATGAGTGCGTCGTCTTGTTTTTTTGACCCCACCTCTTCGCGTGCTGAATATGCTGCTCTGCAGAGCCGGAGGACAATATGCCGTTGCGTGTTACGCGCGTTGTTTGATATACTTACACTCATTGAACAATTTTATTTGTCTGGAATCTCCTCGCACCAAAGACCAAGGACTCAAATTCAACCGTGGTTGAATCAGCGGAGTTTGAAAAATGCGTGCCGTCCGTGATCCTTTGATGCGTCCCGTCTCCATTGCACCCGAGTCCGAGATTCTTACTTCCCGCCACCTCGTCCAAACCACTCCCGGCGCCGACTCCTTCTCCACAACCCTGACTATGGCAAAATCGACTGCTCTCCGTCGATCCCTCCCCCGCGCACCGCACAATGACGCCGTCCAGATAACTGGGAACGTCTCTGACGCGGTGAAGCAGCTCACCGCCGACGCTCTCGCGTACTTCACGACGGGGAGCGGAATTGCGCGGGTCAAGGAGCCTTTTGGCGGTGCTGTGGGCAACAGGCTGCGTATAATATCATTAAATGTGCTGGATGACGGTGGCAAGGCGGCTGGAGAGGCGGTCTATGAGATTGAGGTGACACCAGGTGCGTTCCTCCGTGCTCACGAGATATTTCTAAGTTGTGTACTGGGTAGACATGTGCAATGTCTTTGGGACGCTGCACGGAGCATGTGCCACGTTCATCCTCGATACGTGAAGAAGTCGTCTCGAAAATATATACCCTCCACCGACGCGACTTTCCTAGTTGCACCATGGGCCCAGTTTTCCTTCTGTCGACCGTCAATGGCGTAGAAAGCGCCGGCAGCGTCTCGCAAAACATGAACATCCACTGGCACCACCCCGCACCGTTGTGGGTACCCCTTACCCTCTGTTACACACTTCGTCGTATATCTCACCTTCGCTCACGGCAGCGGGACTACCCTTCTCATCACCACGCGATCTGTGTTCACCGACGGCCGCACACGCCTCGCCCGCTGCGAAGTACATGTTAATTCCTATGATAATTATTTCGACTGATTGGCACTTCGCACCCTCCCCCCCAGATGCGCGACAAGGCTACAGGAAATCTCGTTGTATCGGGCACGCACGCGTTTCTCGATGCCGCGTCGGCCAAGCTCTGATTATGTGTTGCCTCGGACTTTGAAGTTTCGGTTCAAATCTGTGGGATTATCTTGGTGCGACCGCCGCTCTGCTTTACGTCTGATCCTTTGAGCTGATTAAAACGCATGCCCAGTACAATATGTATTTATGTCGTTACTGCGCCTGCGTCCGCCGCCGCCCGTCGGTGAACTAATTAACATCGTCACCGTTGAACTCGCCTTGATATCAGTCTCGACACCGCCCGCGTCCGATGCCAGACCCACGTCGGAGGGTTATGAATCAGTTCAACATCTCGGGAGAAGGAAGTTGCAGACTCCACCTCCTCAGCGCCTACCAACAATCTGCGATCCATGCATCAGAAGGATCTCCCTATCTTAGAAGTGTGAAGACTATCACGGATGCGCCAACAGGACTCCAGGAAGCAGTTTGTGTTTTGTTCAACTCTGCTCGACCATCTTCCTGGGCCGGATCCGCTCCCGCAGCCCAATGATCTTTTCGGAGGGAACTTTGATTCGTATTCGGGCGGCGTTTTTCATCGTCGAAATTTGGTTTCTGAGGTTCTCGTGATGATTGAAATGCAAACAAAACACCTACCATAGGGTGTTTTGTGGGCGTTCTGTTTCGGAAGCCCGCAAAGGCCACTTAGGGTCATCAACCCAATTCAACCGCGAAGCATCCGTGGGAAAATGTTGAAATGGATCCGGCATCGATGGCCCTTACATAAATTGGAAGCCGCAACCTGGGACCCTCACTCGCTCTCCCACCATGATAGTACCAGTCGACCAGGTGGCGGACAGGCTATTCGACTATGTGATTATTGGTGGTGGAGTAAGTTACCCTCTGCCTTAAGAGTGCTTTGTGTCCTGAAGGTCGTTTCACAGGCATCAGGGCTCACCCTCGCAGTTCGTCTATCTGAGGAACCCTTTGTATCTGTGCTCGTCATCGAGGCCGGAGAAGCCAACCTCGATGACCCTGCCATCCGTTGGATACCCTTGTTTTTAATCCATTTGGCCCGTCTAACTACTCGTTCTAGTTGCGCCCAGCCGTCTTGGATCTCATTTGGGGAATCCTAAATACGACTGGAGCTTCAAGACGGCGAGTAAAATTCAACCATCTGTGTCTGATTTCCTCTAATGCGTATGGTGTACGTAGGTACCCCAAGCCTCGCTTGGTGGTCGGGAGGTCCCTTTCAATCGGTGAGCGTTCTTTTCTCACCAAGCCCTCGTACTTTTCTCATCATCTGTTAGCGGGAAAGGCCTCGGAGGAAGCAGCGCCATCAACTTTCTACTTTACCATATTCCCGATAAATCGGACATCAACGGCAAGTAGATAAATTATGACCTTCGCAACCTCCTCATGAGTTGTGATAAACAGCTTTCGAAGAACTCGGAAACAAGGGCTGGAACTGGGATGTGCTCCAACATTATTACCGAAAGTCAGAGTCATTCGCACCACCAACAGACGAGCACCCAGCTCTAGCTTATGAACTTCCGTCGCATGGATCGAATGGTAGATGATTCGGATTCAGCATGACATTTCTACTGAAAACACGCTCCTAGGGCCTCTCACTGTGGCATTCGCAAGGACCAAGTCAAATTTTGAACTGCCCTTTCAACAGGTAAGGTATTTTGTTTGACCATGGTCTCACGCTGACGATTTTAGACCATGAAAACTCTTGGTGTGGATCCCAACAAAGACCCGGTACGTCCAGTCGCTGCTTTCGCACTTTGTACTTACTGAGTTCATATAATTTTAGTTTTCTGGTAAAGTAAGTCGGGTAGTGACTTCAACATGGGTGACGGCTCAGCGATATTCAGACGACGGGCACTTGGCTTTCGCCGGCCACAATCGACCCTCAGAAGCGCCTGCGTTCATACGCCGCAAACGTCAGATCCAGGTTTGTGGTGTGCCTCACGAGATGCTGACCTATAATTCTAGAAATATTACCAGCCCAATTCGAGTCGTACCAACCTGACGGTCATCGTTTCATCGCATGTGACGAAAATCGTCAACGAAATCAACGGCGATGGGCGCGCTACGGCTGTAGGAGTAAAATTCAAGTGTGAGCAAGGCGCCTTCTCGGTCAGAGTCGGGAAGGAGGTCGTTGTGTCCGCCGGGTACGTCGCGCTGCACTATAAGTTTCAACATCAACTTATGGGCTATGTAGGACTATCATGTCTCCGCAGGTACGCTCAATATACTTACTCTCTGCTATTCAACCTTTAACTCTGTACAGATCCTAGAACTCTCCGGCATTGGCGACAAGGATATTCTGCGTGCGGCTGGGGTGGAAGTACTGGTCGATTTGCCCGGTGTCGGAAGTAACGTTCAGGAACATGTGTTCGCGGGGGTAACCTCAGGTGCTTCCACTCCAACCAACCCTCTTTGCCATCTCATCGCCCAACTTCAGAGCTTCGCGACGATGTCGTGGCCGACCATCTTACTTTGGATATGTTGCGGGACCCAGAAGAGCTGGTCCGACAGAGCGAAATCTAGTAAGTATATCTATTCCGCTTCCTTTGCGCTCGGTCTGACTTCGCATACCAGCGAGGCCTCCGGCGGCGGCGTCCTTGGAATGGTCATCAGTTCCATGGCATTTCTCCCCCTCTCGGCCCTGAATCCAGACAAATATTCCGCCCGTGAAGCGGGGATTACCCAGCTCGTCGCCGAGAGAGCCGCATCGAAAGCCGGCTCGCCAGGTCTCCACAAGCAGCACCAGATCCAGCTCGCGCATCTCGCAAGTCGTGAGCCCAGTTGCGAGTTCATTTTGGGGCCTCGGTCCACCGCAATTCCGAGTACGGCTTCCATCGTGTTCGCCGTTTCTTATTTCACCATCTATTCCAGACCCTCCCGCATTGGGAAAGCACTATTTGACGCTGTCTGCGTTCGTCAATCACCCTCTATCCCGGGGAACCATCGTTTGTACCGTACTCTTGCTCGAAGATACTGTGCTAATTCAAAACCCTCAATAGCACATCAAATCCGCTGATGCTCTCGTCCCCCCCTCCATCGACCCACACTATTTCGAAGAAGAATTCGGTGCGTTAAATTATGGCTACCATCCCCCCGGCGACTGAAGCGTTCATCGTAGACCTCGTTTCATTTGTGGAGCAAATCAAGTACTGTCGCCGCGTCTTGAATCAGGAACCTTTGAAAGGTCTTCTCGCGGGTACGGTTCGAATTCCAACCGACCATTGATAACACTCATCTGGTGCATCTCAGGAACGGAACTCAATCCCGGGTCTAATGTTCAATCCGACGATGAGATTGCGGGTTCGTATTCAGTTTTCACGGTCTAGGTTTTGTGTTGATCACTCGCAGAATATTTGAAATCCGCCTTCAGCTCGACTTGGCGTGAGTATGCCAGATACAGCCGAGACAACGCTCATCCCTGGAAACAGACACTGTAGGCTCTTGCTCTATGCTACCGCTCAGCGATGGCGGAGTCGTGGACAACAACCTCAAGGTTCGTGCTCTGGCCGCATAATTATGCAACTGAGCTTATCTACCGGAATAGGTTTATCACACAAACAATATCCGCGTCGTGGATGTTTCAGTCATTCCCCTGCATATTGGAGCCCATCTACAAGGTGAATTTTGTCGCGATCCGTTGCTATACCGAGTGATTTAAACGAGCATCAATTTTTCAAGCCACGGCGTACGCACTTGGCGAACTGGGTAAACCTGCTCAAATTTTGCCCGACATCTATGCTAATATGTGTCCTCAGGTGCTGACATCCTGAAAGGGAAGAACATGTCGGATGGTTGATATCAAAAAAAGTTCAACCAAGAAATTCAACCGTGGGAAGCTTATGTCATTGGCAATCAGGCGTGCCGTGCCGAAGCCGAGCCCGATGAAAGTTCGTTTTTCCCCTGAAATTTAAGGAATGGAGGACTAGCGGAGACAGCGCGGACAATTTGTTTGGGTTCAGCGATATTAAATTTCCATGATTGTATTGTATAGTAAAGATTTTGACGTTGGATTGAGATTGGCCGAGAAATGAACGTGTTTAATTCGCATGGGCGGCCTTGATAAGATCGGCGGCCCTCTCGCCGACGATGTAAGCTGACGCCTGTGTATGCGCCGCTGGAATGAAGGGCTTTTGGGGCTTCAGTATACCGGCCAACTTCGAAGGTAATCGCGGCACTTGCCAGAACAGAAAGATCGACGATCCGCAAGCCCTGCAACCCCTTGACCAACAGGTCCGGATCGACCACGCCGAAGGGGGCGCCCTTCGCCGACATCGCGCAGGTTCCGACGGGGTGGAAGACCGTCCCTGAATTAGCCCGAATGAACACGTCCAGCTCCGCGTCAGTGGCGGTGGCATTGAAGCTATCGGCAGCGATGATGTAGTTGTCGAACACGGGCGCGGCAGCGAAGCGCGCAGATGCCCTGAGGGCCTCCCTCATAATGAACATGTCGATCTCCGTCCCCAGAAGATTAGGGTTAATAATAGGTGCGGCCAGAGGATCGCTGCTGTTCAGCTCCACGTATCCGCCTGTAGTGAGTTAGTTAGCTCGATGCGGGTCATGGAGTTGGTTGCACGTACGTGAAGTCGGAGACACCAGAGCAGAGGAAATGCTGAAGAAGTTGCCCGTAGGTGCTGGGTTCAACTTGCCGTTGGCGAAGAGAAGCTCGAAGTGACCAGCAGTGGGGCCAGAAGAAGGGTCCGGGAACTCGTTGAAAATGGAGGAGTTGTCTGGGATGCGCAGCCAACCGAGCTGGCTTCCTGGGTTGTCAACGAACGGACCCATCCGGGTAGTGTTCCATTCTTCGAGCTGCTCCGCAAAAAGAGTCGAGTTTCGGTTCGCCTCGTCGAATGTCTTGGTCGAGTTGACCAGCCAAGATGCACCCAAGAGGACGTGATCAGAGAGGTTCTGGCCGACAGAAGGAAGGTTATGTAGCGGTTTAATGCCCAGCGCCGACAACGCTGAAGAGTTGCCGATCCCGGAATGCAAAAGTATCGCCGGAGTTCCGACGCTTCCAGCAGAGAGGATGAGTTCGCTACACGCGGTGAGAGTGTACGTCGACCCCGCTGAGGAGACATGAGGTGACGTTGCATGATGTTCAAGTCGTAGTTTACCTTGGACGAATTCCACCGTCCGGAATGTAGTGTTTCCGGTGGTGGAAAGAACCCGAGTAACTTGCGCGTTCAACAGAACTTTCAGATTCGGGCGATTAACAAAGTTCGGGGCGAGATACGACGTGGCCGAGCTGCTTCTGGCGCCGTCTTTAATCGTGGCCTGAGTCCAACCTAGAGATACTGAGCAACTCGTCCGACGCTCTGATCTTAGCACGTACCAATGCCGATTGTGTTGCCACTAGTGGTGATCAACAATTCAGTTCAGTTCGCTTTTTGAAAGCGAGAATATTCACCCTGGCGCGAATTTTCATTAGAAGTGAACTGGGCTGAGTTATTGAGCGCGCACGTACTGTTCATGTCAAGATTGAACGGGAACTCGGCCAGCTCATCGGTAGCCTCGAAGATACGGTGGTCGACATCCGTCGGGGACCCGGCGAGAGAAACAGTATTGATTCCGGTGAACCCGTGGACCGCAGGATTGAACTGCCCAGTGGTGTTGTGGTGGTCTGCCGGGGGTCCGAATCGTTCGTTCTGCACTCACGTCTTCAGAGACAATGAGATAATTCTTGTAAGTTCCGCACCTTGAACATGTATGGCACCAAATTATCCCATGACCAGATTTGGTCGCCAGTGACTCTCGCGAAGCGGTCAAAGTCGTCTCTGGCGCCGCGAGTATAAATCAGATAATCTAGCGCGTCACGAAATAAGGAATGAATGACACGGGGTGCAGGTCGGTGCACTCACTAACGCTGCTGCTGCCACCGAGACCAAACCCGCGTGGGTACGCAATGGCGCGACCTAAGGTAGTTTGAATCATCGGGACGCGATCATTAGTATCGGGAAGTCATCACGGACCATTGAGACCAGGTTGAGGGGTAGTCGTGTAATTCCAATCCTGGGGGGTGTCGGGCGTCGCAAAAAGGCAGAACCAGGGGACGGTAATATCCAGAACATTCTCATTTCTGTATGTAAATTCAGCCTAAATTTGCCCCAAAATTTCCAGACAACTCACGAGCCACCCGCCTCAAGTACGAGAACAGAAACTTTGGGATCTTCAGACAGCCTGTTCGCTATCACGTTCCCGGCTGTTCCGCCTGGTGCATACAATATTCAGCAAAGCTTCTCCTCCCACAACGCGAAACTGCGCACCTCCGACCACGATATAGTCGAACTTGAGCTTCAACTTGGTGAGGTCTTCAACCTTCTCGATTATAACACCGGAGCAGAGGGTGCCCAGCGCGAGCGCAGTCAGTGCGGCGCTGAACCATGCCATGGCGGAACGGAAAGAAGGCGCGTAATAAAAGAGGGAGGGGGGTATCTGCAGCGATCCGAGGACCTATATATGAAACCCGGCAATGGCGATTGAGGCCAAATTGAGGCCGCCGACGTGAAGCGCGATGCCGACGACCTTGCCGCAAGGGGATTCGGGACCAAACAACGGTTAATTGTCCCACGCCTTGTCGGACGCTGAATCAACCATCATCCACGAATACCTGCGATCCCACCGCAACTGACCTGCCCAATGGCAGCGGCCCAGACTCAACGACATTCCCGCAGATTTTCGCGGACCGGACCCGTGTCCAGGGGAAGCCCTCTGGGCCGAGCATACACCATAAGAGCATGAACACCAGCCAGGCTTGACCATCATGCCAGAGTTCTATTCGCAGGAGCGGCTTCCCGACGTCCCGGACGATACCACGCTGGAGGAGTTTATCCTATGGCAAGATCACAAGCTTCGTCCTCAACGGCCGTCGTGGGCACCATGGATGGCAGTGGACGAAACGGGTCGGACAGTTACGCTCCAGGAAGTAAGAGCAACACTGGGGCCTATGTTATTTTTTTTTGACACTGGGTAATAGATCGAACGACGCGTCCGCGGGCTCGAGGTTGGCATGCGGGATAGGCTTGGGATACGTATGTGTTCACCATTTCTCTTGTTCGGGAGAATCATGTTTTCTTCTTTCCAGGGGAGGATGACATTGGTACGCTCTGTGCTTCGTCGAAGCGGTTTCCGACTCTAACACTACGTGTGTGAAGTGCTCCTATTCTCAAGAAACCACATCGGTGGGTCTCGTCCTTCCTTACGAGACGACTACTCACTGCGACCACTTAGATTATCCCATCTGCATTTGGGCCACCCACAGACTACTCGCGATCGTCTCGTACGTAGTTCTTTCTCTCTCTTTTTAATCGCCATTTGACGCGAATTATCATCAGTCCCTGTAATCCAACATTCACCGTCTCGGAGCTCAGCTATCAACTCGAGCAGACTAAACCGTCCCTCATTATTGCGGAGGGAAGTGTTCTCGCTACGGCACTCGAAGGTGCAGGCGCCCTCGGCCTAGCGCCCGAGCGAATAATCGTGTTGGCCGACGAGGATGAACAGTATCCCAACCATTTGACTGTGAATCAGCTGATTACAGAAGGACTTGCTGTCGCGCCATATTCCCACCTCACGCGAACCTTAACTTCGGGACAAGGCCGGGAGAAAATTGCGTTCTTGAGCCCTTCCAGTGGAACAACAGGGTTACCGAAGGTACCGTCGATAACCGCTGGACTTCGAACACTAACATTACTCCAAAGATTGTCGCCCTCACCCACTATGGGGTCATCGCAAATGTACTCATGGTTGCCCGCCACCACCTCACCGCCAACGAACACGGAGGCTTTCGGCCGGGGGGCGTCTGCCTCGGCATTCCACCATTCTACCGTAAGAGGCATTTGGTATTTACCAACGGCAACGCTGATTCGGTCCAGATATTTATGGAATCATAATGCTGCTACATATTCCGTTCTTTTGCGGGGCAAGTTGATATTCTCTTGAATTCCTATAATTCCCTAACGTGTATTAGATGACTCTGGTCGTCGTCCCCAAATTTGGGTTTGACTCGATGCTCAAAAGCGTCGAGAGACACAAAGTCAGCCAGCTGTCAGTGGTGCCGGCTCAGGTTGGGATGCTTCTCAGGGTATGTCTACGGGAGCCAATATGCACGACTTGACGTTCAAGTCTATCTCAGGATCCAGATCTTGGACGATACGATTTGAGTAGCGTTCGAGTCATTATCACTGGCGGGGCTCCATTATCTGGTGCGAACCATACTCGAAAATTCTTACCTCTTTTTTTTTTTACATTTTTACAGCGGACCTGACCGCAGAATTGGCCAAATTATTCCCCCGCGCCCAACTTGGCCAAGCATATGGTGTGAACGGCTCCTCCCATCCGCTACACGCGCCAACCCATGTTTAGGTCAAACCGAAGCGACCGGCGGAATATCGATGTTTTCTAGCGTTAAGAAACTGGGCTTCTTTTGTGGCTATCTCCTCCCTGGGATCGTAGCCCGTGTAGTCAAGCCCGACGGCTCCTTGGCGCACCGGGGAGAGATGGGCGAGCTTTACCTCAAGACCCCTGCAGCGGCGTCTGGATATTGGGGAAATGAAGCCGCGTGAGTGATTGCAACGACTGTGGTTGAAAGCGAATTAATAAGTGTTGAAATTCTGCAGGACGCGCGAAACGTTCGTTGATGGGTATGTACTGCCCTTTTGCATTTGTCTTCGTTCTTGCTGATACCGTGGTGCCATAGCTGGATTCGTACCGGGGATCTGGTCTTGTTCAACGACGAGGAAGAGATCGTCTACATTGATCGCTTGAAGGTCGGTTCATTCGTGTACTCTTTTGGCGTCTGTACATACTCAAAGTATTCACAGGAAATTATCAAGGTACGACCAGGCCAATACATATTCAGGCGCTCGACGACCGGTTTTATCAGGTTAATGCCTTGCAAGTATCGCCTTCCGATCTAGAGGACTGTCTACTCGGGCATCCTCTGGTGGCCGAGGCATGCGTTGTCGGAATCCCTGACGCAGCCAGGGGTGAATTGCCTTTGGCCTTCATTGTCCTCACTGCCGCCGGCGTGTCGCAGAGAATTACCGGCGCATCAGAATTGAAAAGGGATCTAATGCAGGTAACGACCATCATAGCAGATAGTGGGACGCATGTCTTCTAACCATTCACTCCCGCCTCTAGCACGTAGCAAGGAACAGAGCCCGATACAAGCATCTCGGACGTGTCGAGTATATCGAGGACATTCCGAGGAACCCGAGCGGCAAGATCCTGCGGCGGATTTTGCAGGACAAGGCCCTTCGGCTAGTTGGAGCCAAACTATAGGGATAGACGGGCGTCGAGACTTTACCCTCACCGCCCACGTTGCGACATATCACGAAGATGTATATTTATTTCAATGGGAGCGACATGTATCACGGAAGTCGGGTCTATTCATCCCGCAAGGGGTGGAAGAAAAGGAACGAGCAGAAACGAACACATCAAGAAGAACAGATCAAGAGCAGATTCCTTCCCGCTTTCAAGTGCCACACTGCGGAGATTGCTTCAGATCCAACAAGTCTGGCGCGGAAGTTGTTCGCCACCGGCGGAGACAAGCTCAATCTTAGACGATGACTCTACTTCCACCGAAAGGCTGACTGTGCGCCCAGTAAATCCTATCTAAGTTTGGTCAACTTTCCCCAGTTCCCGCACGATGTCCCCCAAGGTCCGATTGAAGCTAGGCCATGGCGCGGAGAGTATCGTCAAGTTGTTGGAGAGAGGGAAAGAGCCTCCTCTAATCATGCTTCACAGCAAGTTCAATAATAATACGATGTGCGGCAACTGATTGGTTCAGGCGGAGGTGGCGGCGTACGCGGATTCTTCCAACTCAAGAAATTCTTCAAGTCGGGCCTTTGGGCCATTCAGGTCACCGCTGAAACGCCCTTGGACTCCATACCCGCACAGGCGGAATATTACTTTGCCAAAATCAAGGTGTGTTCTCCGTTCAAGTGGGATTAATTTACGGTGTTGAGCGGTGATCTTAGAAGGAACAGCCGCACGGCCCATATCGTCTCGCCGCCGTATCTGCGACCACAGTGGTGCTGATTGAGCTTGCCCGAATCTTCGAGGCGCACGGCGACACCATCGTCCAACTCGCATTCATCGACCACTGTCCGTCTCTCCTCCTCTGTCCAGAGATTGGGATCCAAGGCGATGGGGACTATCCGCTCGACGACCCACGGGCTCGGCAGACATTCATTACCAACTCCTTCCACAGCGCGGCGACGTTCCTGCGGAACGACGGATACGGAACCTCGCAGAAACGGCGCAAGCAAACGCAGACCATGCTCGCGGCGTTCTATGGCGGCGAACCCACGAATGAATTCGCGCAGATAAACACCAGCATCATGGAGCGGTACCTCGGCGCTGTGTTCGACTTTGTCCTCAGCTTGTCGGCAGACCGGGAGCCCGCACAGCTCATGGCCGCCCTGACCGCGTGGCTCAAGTCCGTGAAAGCCGTAGCCGCTGTTGCCCAAATATACATTGCGTCGACGGGCGTGATTCTGGAAGTGCCGCCGCAACATCGACAAGAGTGGGCGGATCTGGGTGCCCGTCGGTGCATTGCCAATCCGCGAGTGGTTTACATAGACGGGCGGCCACTTCGAAATACACTCGAGTCCCGTGCTGATTCGCAGCTTACAGGCCGGGTTTACACCTATGGAGGCGGCCAAATTGTAGTGTCTCTGGTATTTCAGTTATGTATGAGGCGATAGACTGCACCTCTTAAATATCTTATTGGAAATGTGATTGGTTCATATTGCATCGAATGAGGGTGAGGATATATAGCACACACATAAATAGGAGGATCAAGAAATCGGTCCGAGTGAGTCCAAGGTAAAGACCAGCTCTACACGCGCCAAGTAGATTTTCGCCGAGCCAGCAGAGTCCGTGCAGTCGCGAAACATGCAGTGCCCGTGAACATCAAGGTCTGGAAACATTAGTACGAGAGCCACACCAAGAATAAAGTGAAATTACCGTAGAGAAAGCGACGGCGTTGATCCAGGTAAAGTTATTCTCCAGAAGGGCGCCCTGGATCGGGGACGAGGCGAGAACGCCTAAACTCATGAACGCGAGTGCGATGCCACTGCGGGCCCTGGTGTGCAATTCAGAAAAACAAAGGGACCGCCAGCCAAACACACTGACCCCACTTCATCTGGACTTCGAGCCAGCGAAGCGATACTTGCAAAGCCGAGAGCAATGACTGGAGTCGGCGACCAGTTTGCTCAGCTATTCCGAGAGATAGAGGGTACGAATGACTCACATGCGCCGGAAAACGCGCCATATAGCAGACTGACGAAAACTAAGGAGACGCCGTTATGTCTAGCAGAAAGTTGGAGTTGAGTTTAAAACCAGTAAATACAGGGACGTACATCCCAAGCATCGCCCATATCAGGACCCCACAACAAATGGAGCAGGCTACTTGCACGTTGAAAGGGCCGCAAACGTCGCCGATGTGGTTAGCGACAATCCGCACGATTCCACCTGCTACATTCATCATGGCGACCTAACATGCGTATCAGTCGTGGTTCGAGACGTCGAGGAGATAAGGCCCCACCGAGTAAAACGCGAGGGTATTGTCCACTTTGTGTTGGACGCTGAATAGTTGGATATAGATGACTGAAAATATGCGATGAGCACCGAATGGGTGGAGAAGCCATCCTGCGTACTCGGGAAGTAGACCCCCAATGCGGCGAAGAGGAGCCTGCGGCACACGTAGGGTTAACAATGGCGTTGACTGTAAACTACATACATACCCAAACATTGCCCATACGTACGCGGCGTCGAAAAAGAAGGATTTAATGTCGGGGGCGGGTGCAGCTGGTCGTCTCGGGAGGCGGGTCCTCATCAATAAATTGCCGACGATAAGGCAAGGAGGTACGATGGCCGCCGTTGCGCGTGTCGTCCCGCCAAAGCCGAGCTTGGGTATCAAGTGGCTGTTGCATCTCCGTTAGAGAGGAGGACCGAAAGAGTAAAAGAGGCGAGTACTTGAACACTAGAACACCACTCATCAACATGTATTCTCGCGAAGGCAGCTTCGCACTTACTGATTGGGAAGACGGTGGCACCGACTGAGGAGCCCGACAGTACAATCCCCGATGCGAGGCCTCTCTTCCGCCTGAAATGGTGAACAACAATACCTAAGGTTGGCAGGAACGTTAAGCCCAATCCAATCCCCATCCCCACGCCCTGACTGATTCAGCTCAGATCCAACGCCGAGGGCATGAACGGTGGATGACCTACGCCAAAAAGATCTGATAATATTGGCCGGGCTTAGCCAAGGACAGCATGAAAACGCTGCGACCAGAAGATAAGCGAAGGTACTTGGAGCGTAAGGAACATACGAGAAGGTGAATATCAGTCCGCCACCAATCTCTAGCGCGTGGAATCCTCCGCTATCAAATATCTTGCCGGCAATGGGCGCAAGGAGGAACGGCATAGTAAGCTGGAAGCTAGCTATCCATCTGTCTGCGCATTGAGTTTTCCAGGCAGTGAGATTGCCGGCCCACGCACCCTATGCTGCTTGGAGTGTGGTTCGTCAAATACACTCGGACATAAAAGTCTGGAAACGATTAGACGAGGAATCCGCCGCACTTAGAACATGCCTTCTTGCACGCCGAAAGCGAAAACATAACTGGTAGAATGTCATTTCGATAGTTCCAGTAAAGGGTGGTGTATTACCCAAATGTGCTAAGCATGACGAGCCATCTGCAATCGCCCAGTCAGCGCTGGCCGCCGATTTGGGCAAAAAAAGGGGGACTTACGCTCCGAAAATTGTGCGCCAGGCTACAGAACCACCATCAGGAATGTCTATCTCCTGTGAAGGGGAAGGCGATGTCTTCTCCGACTCGGAGTCGTTCCCGTGCACGACTTTTTTGCGACTCTCCGGAGGGGCCATGGTTGCTGGAAGTGAAGGAGCGCGAGTTCACAATTCCTGACAGCACCTGTCGTGGGCGTCGAGGCGGTGATTGCGAAGCGCGAAACCCAATGTACACGCCCTCGAGTGGGAACAGTTGAAAAAAATAGAATCGGATAGCAGATAGACTGTACTGGTCCCGACGCCACCCAAACGCCACCGAACTGAGATTGATGTGAAGCGGTCAGTGGCATAGCCCGCGAGAGGTTCATCAGCGACGGCAGAAGTGAAGAGAAAGAGATAGAGTTGTGGCTTGGTGGCAGTTGGCAAAGGTCCGAACCCGGCTGCATTTACGGCCGATCACAAAAATGTCAAGACACGGTCACGTGAGGCGGCGCGTCGCGTAAAATTGTAATTTGGATACTTTACTGAAGAATGCGGGCGTGTTTCCCCCAATTATTCATGAACAATGTAAAGGAGCTAGCACATAAAATTGAAATCTTGTTCGGTGACAGGATTGCAGCGTCGCCACCAGACACCGCATAAATCGGATGCCCTACTCACCCCCAACCGTGGCCTCGATTGCTTGAACCGTCTGCGGAGACCGCGGGGTGATGGAGCATTCGAAAGGAAGTGGCGCACTAGAGTTACGCTTCAGTTTGCAGGTCAGCATCAAAGAATAGTCACTTACTATACCAAGGCCGAGTAGTATTCGTACGACGGTTCGATCACTTTGCCGTCGTCGTCCACAGCCTTGCTTATATCGAAGGCGGCGAGAATCGAGGCCATGGTGAGCCACAGCGAGTTCTGCGCCAGGTGCCGCCCAGGACATATCCTGTATTGAATGCTTGATTGTTGCTCAACGAATGAATAGATAAAAATGCACCTCCTTCCAAAGCCGAAGACAGCTTCTGGATCCTGGACGTCGGGATTAAGTTTGCCGTCAAGTAGGAACCGCTCAGGCTTGAATGACTTGGGTTCTGGGTACACTTCCTGAAATGGCCGTTACACAAATCGCGGGTGATACTTTCCACAAAGGAATAGCTACCTCGTCGTGCATTAGGGCCCTGGTTTCATTGAAAACGGAGTCAGCGGAGCCTTAAAATCAAATTACCAGCGCACCAGACATTTCCGATCACAATCGAGTTCGCCGGAATCCTGTAGCCCCGATACTCATCGTCGACAAGTATGCGGTGCGGAATACCTGCATGCTCACATATTTAATACGTCTCGGCCAGATCTTGAGAGATAAGTCACACACCTATCGGCGCGACATTCTCCCATCGGAGGACCTCCTTCACAACTGCAGACACGTACGGCAATGCTGCAGCGTCGCTCAGCTCTGGCAAGTGGCCGTGACCAATCACAGCGTCAAGCTCGGCCTGTGCCTTCTTCTGCACTTCGGGATGCTTCAGCATGGCCAGGACGAAAGTGCCCATGGCCGACACAGTCGTATCAGCTCCGGCAGCATATGAGGCGGCGGCGGTCCCTCTGATCTCGTCCTCGCTCACGACACCCTTCTTCTCACCCGACTCCGCGATTTGCCCGAGGTTGAGGGAGACGAAGGACAAGGGCGCGGTGCCGGCAGCCTACGAAGGAGTCGTCGGACGATGTTCAAAAACGACTGGTTCGGGCTCACCATGGCGCGCTTGGTCTCGGCGAACGGAACCTCGACGAGCTGACGCGTGACGTCGTACCATCGCCGCGCCTTGCGCTTGAAATCAGCCCCGGGGAACCAGCTCGGCACGTATTTCAACGCGGGGACGAGGTCCTGAAAGCATATAGTTTACGCATTGCCGTGGCAGAATGTAAGAAGAAAGACCCACGACGAGGAAATTCCCGGGGATGCACGCAATCCCCAGCCCATGCATGGATTCCTCCGCTATCTGGATGTATGGGTCATCTTTTGCTTTGACCTCTATTCCGTATGTTATATTCATAATCAGCGCCCCGGCCAAGCTGAGTTCGATAGTCATTCAGCGTCCCAGGTTTATCCGCAATAAATTGGAACCTACTGCCTAAACTGGCCCATCATGTCGTGCGGATCCTTCAAGATACGACGAAGCAGACGATGTGTCGAGTTCCGCACTTGGGGATCGAACTGCTTGACCGTCGCGATGTGGAACGCCTCGTGGAACAGCTTGCGATGACGGCGCCTGCATTTAGTTCGGCGGAATCAGCTTTACTAGGCCCAATTCAACAAGGTCGGAAGCACCCACCAGCGCTCCTCTGTGTAACTTGAGTCAATGGGGGTACTCGAGTTCGATTGAAATTCATTCTCGTACCGTGGTTCATAAATCCTACGAGTCAGCATAAGGTGTTCGTTAGTTCAACGTTCAATCCCATGTTAGTTTTCAATATGTACCGAAGAATTCACTCCAACCCATCAGGTCGTTGAGCATGGGTGCGTGGGGACTACACACATATTTAGTCGCGCAATGGGTGATCAAAGCGGCCGATTACCGGTCGGAATACTGAGCCCCACGCCGTTCAAAAAGGTCCTTGATCACTTCCATCGAGGACAGAACAACAATCGACGTCCCTTTATGGAAGAAATATCAGGACTGGCGTCTCCAAGTGAAGAACAAACTGCCTGTACTGACCAGCGACATTGAGATGAATGATATCGGAATCTGCCACGGCGAGTCACTAACTAGCTCGGTATATTATAAGCGCACTAAAAACGAACCAAACTCCTTGCTCCAGCGTTGATACGCCTCCCACTGCAGATTAGGCGGTACATCGAGCAAATTCCCAAGGATGGGAAGCTTCTTGGGGCCGGGAGGGAGAGGGAGCAATTCTTGCCGCTGGCGCTTCCAGCGAAGTGCAAGCAGAGTTGCTGCGAGACCGGCCAAAAGCGAGAGGGATGCGCTGCTGACGATAGGTGACATGTTTGGAAGGGAAGGCAGGGGCCAAAAATTCAACGCGCACACGGACCCTCGGTACTTATAACTGAAACGTACTGGACATCAGGCGGCGCTAGCTGGCTGATTGAACCTGATTGAACACAGCGAGGGTGCGTTCTTTTGCTTTTTTTAGAGCTTTGGTGTACACGCTTGACACAGTGGTTACTACCAACAAATATTAGTCGTCCTCCGTATCTTTGTTGGGAAGAACGGGAGGGCTGGCGGAGAACGGGAGAAGGACCAGGGTACATATACAGTGGGAAACGAAAGGTCCGTCGAGGCTTAGCGTTTCTCCTGTCCGGACTCGACCCGACCGGCGATAGCCGATCTGTCGAACCGCGGCCGTTCCCATGTTCGTCCGCTTGGCCTCCCATGTCGAGCGGATTGAGCGGCTCGGCTCCTGCGGCATCGCATGTTACAATTTAGTAGAGTTCCATCTTTCTGGCGCTGTTCCCCCCGGCGTAATCCCGCCCACGCCCAATACCGTCGTCGGAATTATGGATCGACTGTCTGGACCGCGATGGACATAAGAGTTAGTAGCCGACTGGCACCGCAGGTGTAGACATATCTGAGTCCTTCGTAACTCATAGAGGCAAAACTGGGACACTGAGCGCGGGTCCTGAACGCGGTGGCCAAAGGCTGTGCTATTTAAATTTGAACCGTGGGAGCTTTGCCAATGCGATCACTACGCGGTCTCTTTTCACTTTTACCAAGACCACCTTTTTCCAGAATCCCCTCATATGCATCGGTTGTTTTTCGTGGTATGTAAGGATGAAAACAAAGGGAAGTTACTGGAAACAGGATGCGGCACGCTCCTGGGTGAACGCGGCGGCCATCTGTGGCCCATCAAGCGCCGGTCTGACACGGCTCTTTTTTTAATTCATTCAGCCACCCTTTGTGTGTCCTGCACCGCACCCTCCCTCAATCGGCCTCATCTGCGGGGCTCGGTAATCGAGATCCCTGCCAAATACCCGCCCCGTTCGGTGACGACGATCCGAGATTGCCTTCACCGACGTTTCAAGCGACTATTAAAAGTCGCTTTTTAAAGCACGTCCGCGAGTTACCGTTTTAGTAGTTCTCCGATGCTCTTGCCCACCATGCCCTCTCTCCTCGCCCGGAGCGATATTCACGATGGGGTGAATATCGCGAACCTGTGAGTTGACTAGGTTCCTATCGCCTCGCAATCCTTTGACTCACTCTTGTTCGCCAAGCGTCGGCTCTATTGTACGGGTTTCTCTCGCTGTGCCGCATAATTCACTAATTCGATTGTTGGCAGTTCATTGGGAATATCTTGTCAATCATATTGCCACTCTGCGACTGCGATAACTGAATCTCACCTAGAAACTGGATGCTTTTTGGAGCTCTAATCATGCAACTCAGTCTGTCTTCCTTCACACCTAGTTTACTATCGCAGCTGACACTACTGCTCTAGACACTTACTACCAGAACTATCCGAACGACCGCCTTGGCTTGCGAATTTTCGGTATGGTTCCTCCGTCCTTTCCTCCGTCCTCGCCATTCGATGCTGAATTTCCGTAGTTTACTCTGTCTTCTTGCTGGATGTCGCGCAAACAGTTATCCTGACCCACCACGGCTGGTGGTGGATTATTACCGCCTGGTGTAACCCCGCCATCTTCACGGACGTGATCTGGTCGGCTTCCTGCATCCCATTCCTGTCCGGGTTGAGTGAGTTGTTCAAGTTTCTCATGATTCGTGTGCTCATAGTCATGGCTTCAGTCAGCGCAATTGTACAAATTTTCTATGCCTGGTTCGTCGACATCGTGTCCACATATCGTCATGGTTTACTCACTCTTTCTCAGGAGAATCTGGACTCTTACGAAGACTTGGTTCATGCACGCGGTTTGTGTGCTCATCGTACTGGTCAGTGGGACTTCCTGTGAACCATCACCTCGTACTCAACACGCCCGTACATAGCTCGCCCTGATGCAGAGCATTATTGCCATGGTCTCTTCGATAATAGTGAGCGAACTCTGGATTAATGGTCCTCCAGCTCATCGACGATATAGGTGACACAAACCCCGGTCCTGGCCACTTTACTGAGTCTCAGTGACGAGTTTTCGGTACGCGGTCCTCATTTAAGAAGTTCTCTTCCTCACATCGTTCAAATTGCAGACTTGGTTGGCGGGCAGTTTTGTGGCCGACATCATAATCGTGGCGTGCATGACATACGTCCTGAGCCAGGCCAGGAACAAGACTGCATGGGGTCCGACTGAGAGTATGCTCACAAAACTCATCAATCGAATCGTTCAATCGGGTGCGGCCACGGTCATAGTGGCTGCCATTGATCTCGCCCTGTTTGTGCGAATCCCGGACACAAACTACTACTATGTCCCGTGAGTCATGCTGTCGACAGTATTTGACCCAACTCAACCGTTTGAAGCTCGTATATTCTGGCGAAAATGTGAGTCCTCACGTCAGAGATGCATTTTATTGTGACTCATGGCCTGGTCAGCTATACCAACAGCCTCATGTTGAACCTCAATCTCCGTAAACCCAACGCGGCCCACAATTCGGAGCTGGGCACCAATATATTGCCCTTGGCTTCCTATCACTCTGAGGGTGTCCGTGTTCGAGTGGAGCACACTACCCACGACGACATTAAATGGCCCTCTACCGCAACGGTGCGCACGATGTTCAACTTCATATTCTTGAATTAATTCTCGGGTGTAGGGTGTCCAAAAGATGTCAGCGCAGAGTAGCATGGCGGAGTAGACGGACTCTTGAGTGTAGTGCGGGATGCTGACATTTGTGTGGTATCTATGGAGCTGTCGAGTTACTATGTATTGTGTCCTTGTTGTAAATGATGAACACTACCCCTGGCGCTAGGTCCGGGAACCTCTTATAGAATTCCGTCGCATGTGGCAGCGAAACTCAATACAACCACCGCGAAGAACTGCCGGGTTCATTTTCACACATCGCCCTCGGGTGGGAAACAGCCATGCGATCCTGACTTAGTAACCCGACTCACATGGATCGGAAGCTTTGCGCCACCGGAGACTGAACCTCAATTGAAAAGCCCGGGTCGTATGTCAGAATATTTGTGTCCAAGGTTGTTCTCAACTTTGTTTGAAGCTTGTCAAGCTCCTGGTCGAATATATATTGTCCTGGAGATGACAGGATTAAATTTGAACCTCGGCTTGAGCTTGCCATGGTACACACTCGACTCGGCAGCATTTGTAGCGGCCTTTGTTGCCGCGTTACCCGTGGCAGGAACTCGCAACCACGGCGGGAACGGGTTCGTCTTTAAATTGGCACGGAGGCCCGAATCACCCGTGTCAGAACGCGGTCACGTGAGCGCGTCTCATGGCCCGAATCATTGATTCAAAGTTCAAGTTCATTCTAGCCGAATGCGTCCTCATTCAAACAAAGTAGATTATGGATACAAACTACGCGTCCCTAGAGGCTTCTGAAGAGTCTGTAATACCCGGGGAGTGCGTGCGCTGTGGATAGCCACACCTGCTCGGTCGCAATCGATGAGTGGGGGAACCGGCGGCGAATATTAAGAATATGACGCACGTTATACCAGTAGAACGAGACTTGGTCGTCGTACACTGTGGACGAAGACAAGTATCGAATTCCAACTGAGAGTGCCAGTGAGATGAAGGCGATGGCTTCTACGAGCCCCAGCTTCCACACCACAGCTAATCCGGCCGACCACATGGTCAAAGGAACGATGACTGTGTATCTCGCTATGGCCGGAAGCACGATGGGAATAGTTCGGCGCCCAATTGCGCGATCGCCTGGCTTTGCATTAGATCCCAAAATATAGTAAATTCGGTGCTTCGGCTTGCCTTCCGTGTCTTTGAAGTCCTGAGCGTGAATCGTGGTTGCAAATATCCCAGCGCTGATGGCTACCGACAAGAGTCCAACTCCGTCTAGGTGATGCGGGTCGTACCCTGTAAGACGACCGATGGTTAGAGGTCGTTCGCAGTCATCACAGAATGCTTGCCTGCAATCAAGGTAGCACCGACCTCGAACGAGGCAAATCCCGCGGCATTGACCGTGTTACGGACGAGCCAGTGGCCGCTGTGCGCAGCCATTTCGTTGTAGATGAGGGTGAAAAGAACCAAAGCCGTGCTAGAGTAGAGTGTTTCGATGCTGTAACAGAGGGAAAGCAGTGCGCATGCGGGAATCAACACCCAGCGCAAAATGATTGCCTGCGAGAGGGAGATGCGTTTGGAAGGTAGTGGGCGGTCTTGTTTGTTCACGGAATCCTCCTCCGGATCAAGTGTCTGATTAGACACGTCGAATTGAAGGAGGTGAAGCCAAATCCAGAAGAGGACGTGGGGAAGTCGTGATATGCTGGAAAGTGGTGCGGAGGCCGCAGCAAGAAAGGTCTGTGACGCAAAGGTAAATGTTTGTCTGCTCACAAGAGAGGCGAAGCCAGGCCACAACTTACAATCGGAATAAGCTGCGTATTCTGCTGTCAGAATACGCTTAGAACTACACGGATTTCGAGGCTCACAGTAGTCTTTATGTCGGATTTTGTGAAGAGGAACAGAGTGTACAGGACCTGGGCGGTTTGTGAGCCCAAGCTTTGCATCCAAGGCAGGCGGATGCTCATCGGGAGAGCTGAGAGACTGGGGCTGGATAAGGCGCGGATAAACATGTATGTAGTCTCGTCGCTCGTTGAGACCTTGTGACGAGTCGGTGCTGAGGAAGTTGGTCGGACGTTGAATAAAGTGCTGATAAACATTCGAGACTCGGGATTATCTCAGTTGGGGCCCTTGCCGTCTCGTAGAATACGGTAATTTCGAAACCTTGCGATAGCGTCCCGCGTTCTGATAAAAAAGAGTTCTGATTGAGTTGTCTGCTGAGGTGCGGACGCTGGAAGTGGAACCTTCAGCTACATCACGATGCTGTTGAGGTCTGGTCGTGGCGCCGAGGACACAACGATCACAGACCTTCCAAGACAGTGCGAAACAATGCTAGAATGCGTGCCGATCTCGCTTCTCAGCATGTGGAGCAGCACTCTTCTGTTTTCGCACCGGACTTTGGTTTCAACCGTTCCGGATTTCTTTCCCACGGTTGACTAAATAACATTCGTGTGATTCTACGGAATAAATAGGAATGTCTCGGCCCTCTAAGCATCCTGCAAGTGTGCGAGTAGTTTCTGTGCGGTGGGAGACCGGGGCACAATCATGTGGTCAAAAGGCAAAGGACGTCTGAGAATCTCTGATTAGCGTTCCGAGACTGAGTTGGGCTTCTGCGGCGGAGCTCACGAGATAGCACCGGTGGAAAACAAGGGCTTCGTAGGGCGATTCTTGGGCACGGAAATCGAGAAGACCGCGAGGAATTGGGCAAACGTGAGCCATAGGCTATCCTCGGTGAACAGGCGCCCAGGGCAAACACTGTCACAGAATGCGTCAATCCGGAGAACATTGTCAAGGCATGAACTACGAACCGCCTGCCAAAGCCAAATACGAAGCGACTGGGGTCGTTCGTCTTGCAGTCCAACTGGCCTTCAGAGATGAAGCGACTCGGATCGAATTTGAATGGGTCGGGATAAGTCAACGGATCATGGAGGATTTGCCTGCAAATGTGGTCGTTAGATATCCGGTAGATGCGTCGGGGAGATGGTAGATGCCAAATGTTTCCCATAACCATGGAACCAGCTGGTAGAAACATTCCTTCGTACCAGTCGTCTTCAGTAAGCTCGTGAGGTATGCCTAAGCAATTGTTATGGTCGAATTGCGGCGTTAAAAAACGGGTACTCGCCTGTGGGGGCCGGAGAGTGGAAACGGAGGACCTCCTTCATCACTGCGGTGACATACGGAAGCCGTTCTCTGTCGATAAAGTCGGGCAGACGGTCAGGTCCGACCACGGCGTCGATCTCAGCTTGGGCCAAACGCTGAACGTCTTCGTTCAACGCCATCATGAGGATGAAAACTTCTCCCGCCGCGAATGTCTGAAGAATAGTTCAGAGTGTAAATCGAAGTCGAGCGGTAGATCTCATGCTCACGGTCTCATAAGCAGCTAATGTATTATTAGTGGGGGCACGAAAGACGTCGATTCGTACAACTCACCTCCGAGGGCAATCGCCGCCGTGTCACGTATCAAACCTTCGTTCACGGTTGGGTCATCCGAAGAAGCCCATGATTCACGGAGCAAACTGGCGGTGAAAGAAGGTCTGGCAGTCCCGTTGGCCTGGCAAGAGATGAGTGTGGGATGACGGCGTATGTGAGAGGATATCTACCAGTGATTCCTTCACGATCTTAAAGGGCGCGTTTCGAAGGAGCTGCACGTCCGTCTGCCACTTTTTGACCTTGGCCGCCACAGCTGCGCCTCCAAGCCAACGCGGAAGAGCGTTCACTATCCTTCGATATTAGGAATTTGATTAAGATACGGCGAGCATGGTCACATACGCATGGAAATTGTGTTGATAATCCACATGCTAGGACTCAGAGCCAGGGACACGACGTCCATCACGGCCTCCGCCGTTCGAATGAGCTGGTGATCCCAGGAGGTGACGGAAATTCCGTAGCTGACATCGAACATGACTTGCGCCGAGCGACTGCACACTTTCGGTCAGAACTGCACTTGCGAGGGTAAAACAGCTTACAGTCTCAAGTGGTTGGATACGTCCTTCGGGTCGCGCATCACGTTCAAGAGGAAGGTAGAGACCGAGGCCCTATGGGCATCGTAGAACGAGCGCAAAGCGGCCATGGAGTTGTACTGGCTGGTGAATGTCCGTCGGAGGGATTGCCATTCCTTCCCGTAGGACATGAAGCCAAAATTCCACTGGTGGCCCGCTCTGAGATAAATTGTTAAACCGAAGCAAACTTCTCGGACAGCGAACGCACAGATTCATGAGCGGAAATTGCGGCCGATCTGAATAAAGCAATCCTCGTTTTTCCAGGAGGTCGGTCGTAGCCTTGACAGAGTTGAGAAATATGATTGGCCGGCCCAGGATCTTGAGGTATACAACTTCGCCTGCGGTTTCGTGAGGTTGTGCCAGACCAAAAACCGCGTCAAAGAAAACCGGCCCACCATAAATATTGTTCCACTTGGAAAACGTCTCCCAGACGTTCGATCTTGGCATATCGAACAGGTTACCGACAATAGGGAGCGGCCATGGGCCTGGGGGCAAGGGACGACGAGCGCGCCGCCCCCGCCTCCAGAGAAAATAGATTCCGAGAAGTGCCGCAGATACAGTAACGGGAAGTGGAAGCATAGTCTGCTGGTGCGGAGGACTGTTGAATCCGAGGAGCGACCATCAAGTATTAAGGTGCGTCCCGTTACACTGCGCCTTCCAGAGATGGTAGCCATACTCTTCGAGAAAACATCTTCTGATTACCAAAAAATTCGAAAGCTACCGCGGTGCGGGAGCCACCAACCAGAGCGCGGGGAACTTGTCATAGTACATTCCAGCCGCCGAAGGATGATCACTGAAGCAGATGGAGGAGTCGGATGCATTGAGCGAAGAAGTTCTACTGGGACCGGAAGTGCGGCTTCCTCGGGAACTCTCCGTGTAAACGTGAGAGGTGGTGTTGAGCGGGATGTGAGGTTACGTACGAATGATTCGAACTCATCGAAGTCGCGGGAGGCCATCCACATCTGATGGTCATCATTCAGCCTGACTTTCAACACAGCCCGAGCCAGCGCCGCACTTCAACCACTTGGCAGTGCGCCACCGCGGTGTCCGGAGGATTACGGGGGCGCCGCCGCAATATTACTGAGGAAGGACACAGAAGCACTCGGTGAGAAAATCAACACGTCGTGCTCATGATGATCATGAATTGGGTTACATACCTCTGCCAGCCTACCGCTGATTTCATCGAGTGTTCCGAAATCTCCACGAGCTATTTAGGGGGGCTATGACCACACGGAATACTGGCAATTGCTATCGCGCACCACCCTGATGCATATTCCAACTCTCGTCGCCTCACAGGCGCCTCAGGCTCGCGACGTTCTGGTTGCGAATATCGCGGCGATGTAATATCGTTTCTCTTTCCGTGGTCTACTTGGCTCATTCCTCCGTAGTGTCGGTCCGATGGTACCAAGCTCACGAGTATACACGCTGAAGATAGCTCACCCAACTTTCAACAGTTCATTGGCAATATCCTCAACTGGATGCTGTTTGGAACGCTCATCATGCAGCTCTGTAAGTCACGATTATCGTCTTTATACCGATAGGAGAAATGCTCATGGACGGCAGGGACTTACTATCATAATTTCCCCCACGACTCCCGTCCCCTACGGGGCCTCGGTAGGCTTTCACTGCTTCCTATGTCGACCCCATCTCATATGTCTCGTTACAAGTCTACCTCGTGTTTTTCATGGACGCCGTTCAAACCGTACTGCTCACACACCATGGTGAGCTCACCCAGACCCCGTCCTCCAGAACCTGCGCACCGACTGATTTTTTCGTGCCCCAAGGTTGGTGGTTTACGATCACCATATGGGGTGTCCCAGATAAATTCGAGGAGCTCGTATGGTCGGCGCCCACCATTCCATTTATGGCTGGACTAAGTGAGTCGGAATTCACCTGGCGTTTCCCTGCTGACGAGTGTTGCTCAGTCAGTGGCAGCGTACAATGTTTCTACGCTTGGTTCGGAGATTTTATCTGCTTTACATGACCCTGAGACCTGTACAGGCGCATCTGGGTCCTCACGAACAACAAATGGATGCATGGCGTAAGCGTGTTGATTGTGCTGGTGGGTTCAATCGTTTATCGCATGTTATATTATATTCATTCCGCATTGAATAGGTGGCTCTCACTCAAGCCTTGAATGCTATGGTGGCTGCTCTGATAGTGCGCCAAATGTCAGCATACATAAAAACTGCTCTCACATGCAATGATCCAGTGTTCTCAAACCCCGGTGCAAGAAACCCTCATTCGTCTCCACCCTCAATTTTCGGCGAGCATGCTATCTATATTCCCAACGTCTTGGTCCTCATTAGGATATCTGCTATAGACCTGGTTGGCTGGGTCGTTGGCCAACGACGTCGTCATCACCACATGCATGTTGTGGATCGTAAGTGTCTCCGTTAGCCAGGCAACTTCTAAGTATGCTGACGTCCATCTCCGACCGTAGTTGACTCGGGCCAAGAACCAGTCTGCGTGGGGCCCGACCGAGAGTCTCCTCACCAAACTCATCCACCGAGTTATCCAATCCGGTGAAACGGTGCACCTGAGTGCGGCCGTGGAAACTCGTAGCTCTCTCTGACTGACCTGATATGAGTGGATAGCTCTAGTGTCAACTAAAACCAAACCCAAACTCAAAACCAGCTCAGAAGGAACCTGAAACTCCACTAACCACTTTCTCGAGGTGTTTCGCGTGTGTGTGCTCGGGGCGGTAGGGTACGTATCACCCGTCAGGAGGGGTTTTTCAGCTCAATTCGAGGGCAACGGGGCGACTTGACACAACGAGCGCAACCGGTGGACTCAGGGAGTTTCAGTTCAAAAGAAAGTGTGCCGAGAGGTTTAGTTCCGCTGCTTAGCAGGCGGTGGGATTTCTTCGAGCTCTCAGCTTCTAGCATACTCTCCGGGACCAGAATGCAAGACGGCAGGCTTTCTCAACGGCAATTTGGGACGATGTTCGAGTTCTCAGGTTTCCCGAGCTCACAGCTACGAGGGTTCGCCTGGAGCGGGTTCAGTTTCGCGACGGAAGTTGTCCGAGCTCGAAGCTTCTAGGAATGTCTCCGGAGTCTCAAAATTAAGGTTTCACTGTTCGAATACCAAGCCCCGAGCTCAGAGCTTCTAGGGTGCAAGGTGCTGTGTATCACCGCTGGCTTCTAGTCTTTTATCTGTTCGACGAGCACTTATGCAGATCTCAGTTTGTTCCGAAGAACCAAGGTCCCGAGCTTACAGCTTCTAGGGAGCGAGGTCCTGAATCACCGCTGGCTTCTAGTCTATCTGTCGACGAGCTCCTATGCGGATCTCAGTTTTCAATGTCCTTGAGGACAATTATGCTGCGCTCGTCTCTAATAATCAATTCACCAAAAACACTTCTTATTCAGATTCTCTCCGAGCCTTTTGCTCTCCGACCCGTAAAACGGGGACCGGGGAGGGTAAACTACTGTACAACGGGATATCCTACGGCTTATATACACTTTACAATAATATTCGGGGATAGAGGAAGGGGTATTTTTAGCTTTTGGCTCAGTCATCTAGCAACCTTCATCAGTCTGGACGCTGTCTGGACTGGGCCGTTCGGGTTTCTATGCTCAATGAAGAGCACTCCGGGACCCTTTTGGTAGTTCTTCTCACAATCCGCTCTCTTCATGGGCCGGTGGGAACACTCCGGGACCATCACAAACATGGACCCGTATGCTTTCCCAAATGCTCCGGGTTCATCTCAATTTGGTCCGGGGCCATTTCCAACCAACGAACTCATTCTCAATTCTTGTTCGCAAGGCTTCCAGCGGGAGTGTTAAATCATTGCCGGAGCAGTTCTGAGTTCATGTTCAATTCTCGACCTTTTTGTTCCGTTCTAGTCTTACGCTCATGGATGTATTCTTCCTTCGACCCTTGATCACCTCAAGCTCACTCGGCTGGGTTTCAGCTTTGCTCCCGGCGTAGGCTTGAAGGCGCAACTCTGGTCCCGGAGGGATCATAATTGACTTCAGCACTTAATCCTGCCGGATTCGCTCTCTGCGGTGTAGTACACCATTCCGGGCTGAATGTGTACTCTCATGTTGAATCTCACTCGGGAGGATTTTGGTGTGTGCACAGTTTTACAAAACTGTGGTTTTCAGGCCTACTGAAATGCACGCCTTATCACCGGTGCCACCACCGTCGTGGTCGCTGCGGTCGATCTGGCACTGTTCGTCCGCTTCCCGGCCGAGAACTATCATTATGTTCCGTGAGTTCAAAAGTACTTAAGGAGTCCGTGAGTCGCGCTGACCGCTTCCAGGGCGTATATCCTCGGCAAAGTGTACTCAAACTCTTTCTTCCTGACGCTCAACCTGCGCCGCCCGCAAACGGGCGCATACTCGGACCACGTAATCAACACACAGGACTCTATCCAGTTGCGCGGCGCGATCGGTCAAGACAGCACCCTCCGCGCCAACGGCTCGAGCGACGAGCTCAAATTCGCATCACGAGTATGTTGTCCAACTTCAGCCCAGAACCCACCTCACAGTACTGACTTTGCTCTAGGACCAGCAGACCACGCTTGGCGGCACTGAACATACCGTGAGCATCCATAAGATCGGTGCGACCAAGGTGTTTTAGGGATGATTCTGTCCTGGGAGCTTGGAAGGCTACTGGCACATATGATTATCCGATTTTGGTTTCCCGCCCGTGTGTGTATGTCTCTTTCTGCGTAATTTTGGTGCTATGTACCTAGATCTGCGTGTGTATTCTTCTATTTTGCAATTGATTTGCGCCAATGACCATTGACTTCCTGAGAGTTTGGGATATTCACCGGTTTGCATGTTCTTGCTTCGGGAACGAGATTCTTCACGACTCTGCGGTCCCGAAATTGTGCGGTTGATGGCTTCGAACGAAAATTCAACCGTGGGAGCGCTAACGTAAGCACCATCAATACGATGAATTCTTCGCGTTTGGCGGATTCTGTCCAGCGCAAAACGTATTCTTAAGTGCTTAATGTCGCCCAGTTTTTCCGTAAAAAAAAGGGGAAGCTCTGGCGCGCAAAGTTTTTTTTTCTATTCCAATTTCCAGTTGAGACGAACAGCCTGAGTCGGACAAGGGACACGATCCTTTCCGTCTTTTGCCCTGACCTCCCTGGGGGGTCCATATACACTTCCTGGCAGACTCTGAAACAGCCTTCCTCATAGGCTGTGGGTGAGAAGAATAGATATCAAAGGCGGCGCCACTCCCTACTAACCAGGCTTCGACTGAGGTCACTTGGACTCGGCAGGCGGTGCGCTAAGGACCCAATGCGCCTCGAGATCTCACATCCCCAATCTCCGACGAATAACGGCTCGATTATATATAACAAGCTCCAACGTCTTGCGTTCGTTCAAGTGCTGCACCCGATCACGGAGAACTATGCAAGTCGGCGCAAACGTTAACCCGACTTCGCCTAGGGCGCTGTTTCAACTCACCTTCCGCGACAACAATTAATCAATCGAGAGGCCCCGTCTCGACGTATATTTGTGGGACCTTAACTCCCATGCCATGCCATCCCCCACCCAGTCTTCGGCTTCCATCCATCCTCCATCCATCATGAACTCTATCTCAAAATACCAACAGAACCCACCCCACCCTCGGAGTCATGGGGTGTCCGACGGTAAAAATTGACCTGCCTAAGTAAGGTAGACGACACTCAAATACGACCAACGTTCCAAATCGGGACAAATCTCCAAAATAAATTTGCTAGATAATTTTGAGATAAAATGGTCCTTATCCCTTCCCAACAAGTTGTAGATGTGGTTCTTAAGTAGTGCTGTATCACACCACTTCATGCCAAAATCAAAACTGACCGAGTTTAAGCAGGAGCAAAAGTGGACATCAATGTGGGATTTTTTTTGTGATGGGAAAGGAATCGGCATTGAATCTGCTTAAACTTTTCCTGTGGGGCAGAACAAAGAATCGGGAATGCCTGGAGCCATGCATATGGCCCTTGCACACATATTGTTGGAGCTGGATTTCCACGAGTTTGTCTCAAAATTATCTGGCGAATTTATTTCGGGGATTTGTCCCGATTTGGAACGTTGGTCGTATTTGAGTGTCGTCTACCTTATTGGCTTTATGCGGGTTCCAGCTTCCCATGTCGCTGGGAAGACCCGGTGGGCTATTACTGCCCTCAGCACGGACCGCACGATGGAACGATTGAACTAAATAAAGCCCTCGCATGAAGGGTCGAACGGATCCTGTCCCTGGGTCAAAACGTCGTAAGATTCGGGAATATGAGACGGTGGTTGAGTGAGCACAGCGACCTGCATCCATCTCACGGATGATCATCCTGAGTGAAATGCGACTCGGGTGAGAAGAATTTTAATCGCGTCACTTCGAAATTAAATCAAATTGCGAGTGGTATGTACCGTATTCCATACGAACGACCCCAAGTCGTCGTGCATTCCACTAATCGACGAATCTCAAAATCCCCGATCTCGAAGTTCCCGCGGCCCTCAACCTCTTCCACTCCCCTCCGCTCCCAATGTGAATCATCCACACAGCGTCCTCATCCTCATGCATAATAATCCCCGCCCCCCGCATCGGCACGCCCCGGCTATACTTCGGATACCCCGCGACAAAAACGACGCGCGCCCGAGCCCCCGCCCCCACAGCCCCCGAGAAATCCAGCTCCCCAAACTTCGCCGCGCGCCAATTCGTCAGCAGCACGAACTCGCCGTGCGCCTGGCACGGGAAGAGCACCTTGGTGGGGTTCGCGAGGCGGAAGCTGACGTCGGCCTCGATGCCTGCGGTGTCGGCCGTGTAGCTCAGGATCGCGCTGCGGAAGTGCCACGCGAGGTCGGCGAGGGACTGTGTGGCGAAGGCGCGTGCGGGGAGGGGCGGGATGGGGAGGGTCATGACGGCGTTGTGGAGGTAGGGCGTCGAGAGATAGGAAGTGGAGAAGATGCGCCGCAGGTCGAAGGGGACGTGGATCGAGATGGGCGCGTTATCTTTTCGGTGGGCATAGACGGTCTAAATAATAAATCGGTTAGAATCAACAACGGCTCTCGAGATGGCGCGAGTTTGAGAAGTACCTTGTACCACCAGGCGAGCAGGACGTCCGAGCTCCCCGCCCACTGGCCCGAGTTCCGTTTCTCCAGCTCCTCCGTGACGTGCTCCTTGAGCTCGAGGAGGAACGATTTGGGGAAGCAGACCAGGCGCGACATGTCCTCTGGGTCGCGAAACTTGCGCCACATCACGCCGCATATGAAGCGCAGTTTCCCGAAGAAGGGGAGGTCGTACCAGCCGCGGCGTCCCGCTGCGGGGACATGCGGGAACGCTTCGAGTGGCATCGAATCCCATTCCATGCCGGGGATATCCTCGATACTGGCGCCGTTGAGCCGGCGCGTCCACGCGTCGAGGAGGGTTTTGACTCCAGTGGCGTCGAACATCATGTGCGTGGAGGTGACGCCGATGAAGGTAAGGTCGTCGAATGTGGTTATGTGGACATGAACGGCTGGGGTGTTGGGAACCAGGAAGGCATCCAGGGAATCGGGGCAGACTTCGCTACGAAGATAGCGCTCGAATGCTGGAAGAGGTTCGACGAACGGCGTAGCGAACCCCGCAGGTGTTTTAGGGATTTGCGGGCGCGTCGGAGTGGCGTATGGCTCGTCATAGTTATCGATGGTGAATGCCACCGGCGGCGTAGCTTGCGAGAAGGACCGAGGGATGTGGAACTCGTAGGTCTGAGGAAAGAGTCACTTAATCGGACGTCGACGTATATACGGCACCGCTGCAAAACTCACCGAGTTTCGAAAGACCAACCTAGAACCTGCTTTGCGGAATTTTCCCTCCACCACCTCGAAAAGAGACGCTTTCAGCCTGTCGCAATCCAGGCGAACGTCGAGGAGGAGCCCGTACGTGAAGACGACATTTTTCAATTGAACATCGATGCCATTGCAAGGTACTATCTCGACATCGTCGTCGTCGGGTAATGCTATCTTTGAGGGAGCTCGAGACCGGAAGAGGGATTGTAGTGCAGCAAACACCATATTGTTCGGCGAGGGTCAAGGAGAGCTCATGTCGAAGGAGGGAACCCGGGAACCCCGATCGCCGCCTGTGTATTGACACGCGAACTCGTCCTGAACGGCAGGGTCGGCACAGGGAAGGAATCGAGATTCGATACTTATAATTAATAGCCCCAGTTCGCCAGTTGACCGTGGCGGCCGTGGTAAAATCGAGGTCGAGGGTTGGAGAGCGGGCGAGTATAGAAATCAACTGAGCTCTTTGTCCCGAGCCAACAGTTCGGTACAACCAGCAATAGATCTTCTCCCGCAGATTGAAACGGTGCAGGTCGACCATGCGGTCGCTGAGATGAGATGTTTGTTCGAAGGACGCCGCCAGTTTGGCGGGATGCTGGAAAACCTCCGCGAACTTTCGTCCATCAAGTCCATAGAAAACCAAACTGCGGACGAGTTCCTTGGCCTTGTTCATGACTGATTTCCAATGGAATCGCCCGTAAGGACGGGGAACGAAACCTGATATTCATGGGAAGAATTCGGGGAAATATCCGCTGTGATTTGCTTGTGGTGGTTCGGACTGAGAAGGGTTTGATGGCGCGTCAACATCCGGCCACAACGTCCACGACGTCGAGCATGCAGCCTCAAGACAGAGATTCCGCCATCCGACTCACGGACACAGACGCTGCTCTCGCCAGACTGTCGGCCGTCCAGAAACGATATCTGGACGACCCATTTATCAAGCACCTCGTCCCTCGCGCGCACCTGCAGCCCGCGCGCGGCCCTCTCATCAACATCGGGACCCATGTACGCGCCACGGCCATCGACGACCTCGTCTCGCAGTGGCTGTACACCTCTGCCGCCCAAGGGACGCGGTGCCAGATTGTCAGTCTGGGAGCGGGGAGCGACACGCGGTTCTGGCGAATTGCGGTGGTACGATTTCACTGCGATTGACAGGGGAGGAGGTTAATGAGGCCGCTCAGGTAGACAGGCGCGCAGGAAAGCGCTCTCGCTGCGTATATTGAGATGGATTTCCCCGAAATCACGACCAAGAAGGCGATGGCGATACGCAAGAGCAAGGAGCTGAGCGCGGTACTGGGGGACGTGACGGTCGGTGTGTAGGCTGCCTTCCTTCGCGCTATTATGCTAATTCGTCTGCTGAAGTACACGGTGGCACCGGCTTGACTTCCCCAAAATACCATCTGCTCCCCGCAGACTTGCGGCTTCCTCCTGCGGACACCTTCGGGAGCCTCCTCACCTCGGACGGCGGGGCGATACTCTCACCCAACCTCCCAACGCTACTGCTCTTCGAATGCGTGTTGGTGTACATGGAGGCAGCCGCCTCGTCCGCCGTCCTGGAGTGGTTTCGGGATTACTTTGCTCAGGGCAGCGCCGTACTCGGTAGCATCGTTTACGAGATGTTCGGCCTCCAAGACTCGTTCGGGCGCGTCATGGTCGCGAATCTACAGGTGCTCACTCTCCGCCTCGTCTTTCCTTGCGCTAATGATTTTGGTAGGCCCGCCATGTCTCCCTCCCAGGCGCGGCGCCATACCCCGACGTCGCCTCCCTCCCGGGTCGTTACCTAAACTTGGGCTTCACCGCGGCGCGCGCTCTCACCCTTAAGGAGATCAGGAAATCGTACATCCCGCCGGCCGAGCTGCAGAGGTATCTATTGTAATCCCCCCTGCTGTGCGTCGCTAACCGCCTGCTCAGGATAGCCCAGCTCGAACTAGTGGATGAAATCGAGGAGCTCGATCTCGTGCTGGCCCACTACGCTATCACATGGGGGCTTTTCGTACCGCCGTCTGCGTCTGCGGTGGCGTGGTCGCAGTGGGGACTTGCTGTGAAGGCTGCCGTGCCCATGGATGACGAGGATGCAGAATGAATGGATATATCGCGAAGAAATCCATGTATTACACCGGAGACAAGAACCACATTTACGCCCAAGGAAAACCAATACATTGAAGGCGCCATTCACCGTTCCGCAAACTCGGTTTCTTCTACCGACGATCCATCTTGATTCTCTTTACCGCCCTATCCCTCGAGTCCTTCGTCTCCACAGACGCAAACTGCACCGAATTTGTAGCAAAAGCAAAGGGAGAGTCGGGCGGGTTGGCGGAGAGCGCAACCTTGCGTACGAGGTGTCGGTCCGCGAGTGTGCTGGGTGTAGCGACCCAGGGAAGCGTTATCGAGCTGGTGTACTGCGGCTGCTTGACCGGGCTCTGGTGGCGTAGGCGCTGCACCTCTCCCTGCAGGACACTGCAGATCGACATATCTTGTGCGCCGTCCTCCACGTCGCCGTCTTTTTCCTGCTTCTCCTCCACTTCGAAAATCGGCGCGATAGACACGATCACGTCGTCGAGATCGCAGTCCCCGTTCTGCAGCTCGGCGAGCCTCGCCTTCATAGCTTTCATCTCCCCTGCCGCCCATCCCCACGCGTTCGCCCACTTCTTGCGCATATCCTTGACGTAGTGTCTGTTGGACCTCCGCAGGGCATCGTTCTCGCCCTGGCACTTCGTTGCGAGCTCCTCCGCCAACTTCGCCACCTCCTCCGTCTCCGCATCCTTCTCCGCCACGACCTGGATCCGCGTCGCCTGCTCGGCGCTCAGGCGCGCGGCCGTCTTGATGCACTCCTGCAGCGTCTGTATCTTGCCCCCTCCTGCCCGCGCTCGACGACGGAGCGTGGCGCAGCTCGATAGCCGTCTGCTTCAGCTCGGCGTTCTCCTGCTCGAGCGCCCACTTCATTGATTCGGCGACGGTGCGCTCTGTGCGCTCGGCGTCGTGTTTCTTCTCCAACTCTTCGATGCGGGCGTCATACTTCTTCTCCAGCTCCTCGATGCGCGCATTCTGCATCTCGATGTGGTGTTGGAGGTCGTCCGCGGCGACAGTGTCTTGGTCTTGGTCCTTACTGGCGCAGACCATCGTCTCATCGTCCCCGGGGAGGCTCTCACTCCGCTGTTGGTCCTCTGCGCCCCGCAAGACATCCCTGAGCCGTAGAATCTCTGTCGTCAGAGACGCGGTGTCCCCTTGATACCGAGTTACGCGGACGAGGAGGATGATGTTGTCGCGCTCGATGGAGGATGATGGAGGATGGGGTAGCGGAGCAAAGAGAGTCCTGACATGCTGCTGGGTGTAATTCAGTGAATCGTCAGCTTTATTTTCCGTACGAAAAGGACTAGAAGTAAACACAAAAGGCTAATAGTAATACAGGTTTGTGCTTCCTGGTTCCTGGCTTCTTGAACGAGGATCTCATCAGTGGCAGTGCCCTCCTAGCATATGCACTGCTGATTTCCCCACAACGAGATGTAGCCTTGTCGGTCTTGACTATCGCCAGCGATGGCCTCGCCGGCGTCGCTCATGTCGCTCCCCAACGAGCTCCTCGTCCCAATATTCGAGAACCCAAAGTTCCCCCTCGATTATCTATGCACCCTCGCTGTCCTCTGTCGTCGTCTCCACTTTGTCGCCCTCCCCATCTACTTCGCCCGCAGCGGTATGCCTGAGCCGACCAAGTCCGCCTTCATTCCCCTCGCAAAGGACGGCCAGGACATGCTCGCCGCCCTCAATATGGCCCTCTTCATCTCGTCGATGGAGGACATCACCTGCGTCCTCCCCCACCCAAGCTGCACCTCGATCTTCCCCCTCCTCCCCCACCTTCGCCGTCTGCGCAAGTTTATTGCCCGGATCTCTTCGGTGAAGCGCGTGACCCTCCAGCTGGACGCAAGGAACAGTATGTGCAACGCGGCGGGGGACGATGAGGCGCTCCGCGCCTGGTCATCGACTCTCGGCGGCCTGCTAAACGTCGTGATCGAGAAGGGCTGCACCGAGCTCACCGTGCGCTACGGGGGATACCTGACCAGGTCGTTCATACTACAGGCTACGGGCGCGTCGCCCGGCTCGCGCTCGACGCGGATACGTCGGGTGATCAAGTCTGTCAGGCGGCTATTGGGGGCTCGGACGACGACTCTGGCGGGGAAGGGTTGGGAGTTCCGCCGCGCTCCGGAGCAAGGGCAGAAGGGCGGAATGGCGCTAGTTCCGGGGCCCAAATTACCTCGTTCGCGCGAGCTGAGCACGCTCCACATCGAGTCGGCCGTGCTTATCACGCCCCCGTGTCTGAGCTGGACCATTTCGGCCCTGCGCTACTGCTCTATTACGTCCCTCGCAATCTCCCGCGTATCCCTGGACAAGGACCTGTGGAATGCGGCGCTGACCCTTATCGCCAAGGCCACTCCACACCTCGCCGACCTTTCGCTCTGCGAATTGGATTCCATCTCGGACGTCGCGATCCTCGAATTTTGCTCGCGGCTTCCGCGCCTGACCTCCCTGAAGATTGGGAACAACGAAGAGGCCCCGGGTGTGCCGACCAAGTGCGCCCGTAAACGGGCAGGAAAGGTCCCGCCCTTCCGCCGCCTTACCAGCCTGATCGCCCCCGCCGACTTCATCCTCCACTTCCTCCGCCCAAGGAAATGCTTCCCCCAGCTCAACTCGCTGGGGATCGTGTTCCAGGGAAGCATGAAGACGAACATCCGCACCGTCGGCGCCCAGCTGTTCGCCGTCTGCCAGCTCATGGCCGCGCGCAAGGTCTCCCCTAGCCTCTGCCTCTGCCTCCCGCTCTTCTCCGACACCATCACCATCGACTTGGACGCGGTGCCCACCCTCCCCGACAAGGTCACGCGGTACTTTACGCATGTCGCGAGCTTGGACCTGCACGTATTCCCGTATGGGACCGCAGAAATCGCGCGTTGGGTGCATTTGTTCCCCATGGTGCAGCATGTGGCGTTTACGGTGCGATGCACTGGCAATGCCGATAATGCTGATGCGGACGCAGCGCGGTTCTTGCGCGCGCTGTCGGAGGACGAGTCGCTCCTGCGGACCGTGACGATTAATGGGAACAAGCATCTTCTCGATGAATTATTGCCCTCAGAGGCTACGAAATCTTAGCTACGCATCTATCTTTCCTATCTTTATCTGGGATATTTATGTATTACATACTGTGGATGGAACCGGATGGAATGCATTTTCTTTTCTACTCAGCGCGTTGAAGGAATATTTTGTGCTGCTGAAGTGCAGAGTGAATTTGAGCTGCTGTGATTGGTTCATCGGTCATGCGACTGATGTGGTCCTCGCTTGCATAATCTTGTCCTCTGCCTTCTTCCTTCACCTTGCTGGCTCGGATGGACTCATCTCTCTTTCTTTCTGGTAAACACCATGCAGAAATGCAGACCAAGATAGGCGCCATCTTCGGCATTTTCTTCATCTCCCTCTTGGGTAGGGCGCGCCATGTTTTTTTACCGCGTCCAGCAACGCTCATTCCTTGCCAGCGGTCTCGTTTCCCAGTGTGTCGAAGCGCTCTGCCTTCCTGCGCATACCACACGTCGCATTCTTCATCGGGAAGCACTTTGGGACCGGTACGGGACCCTCAAGTGGGCTCTGTAACGCCGCTGATCGTCGATGCAGGCGTTATTTTGTCCACCGCGTTCTGCCATTTGCTGCAAGACTCGTTTGAGCACCTGCAGAGCCCGATACTGAAGAAGGAGTACCCCGGCGTCGGGAAACAGACAGGACTGATCATGTTCGTGCTTCGTACCAATTTTATTTTCGTCGCGCTGACGTTTCCCTCTCAGCCTGAGCTCCCTGCTGCTAATATTCCTAGTAGAATGTGCGTCCACCGCGCCCCTACGATGTCCCAACTAATCTGGCGCAGACATATCCACCTCATATGTAGACTTCCTCCACGCAGACCCCTCCGCACCCTCGTCCCCCGCCGTCTCCAACTCCCCCTCACGCTCCGCGTCCCAATCCAGAGCCGCTGCTGCGCTTACCGAAACGACCCCCCTCCTCGTGCCAATCCCAATTCATATCCGCCCTAAAGCCTCCCCCATTACGCCGACCTACCTCGCCAACATCCTCGCCCCGCCGCGGCACTGCCCCCTCAGCCGCCACGACGGGCGCCTGCTCAGCATCGTCGTGACCACGGCGAACCAGGCGGAGGGGGGGGAGGCGTTCCCGTTTCCGGCCGCGGGGGATTTGGAGGATTCGTATGATGACGACGATGGTTCGGATACGGAGGCGGCGTCTGAGCGGCATCATCATGGTCACGACGCGCCGAAGGTCGGACGCGGGAGGCAGGTGGTTGGTATAATAGTACGCGTCTCCCCCTTGCTCTGTTTTCAAAGCATTAACCCGCGACGCAGGTGCTTGAGCTCGGTATCATGCTGCATTCGCTCGTTATTGGGCTGACCCTCGCGCTCACCAGCGGCGGCGACTTCAGTGCGTATTACTTACCTTCTTACCTATAGACTTCCCGCTCTAACGCCTATACGTGCATCTAGCCTCGCTCCTCACTGCGATCGTCTTCCACCAGCTCTTCGAGGGCCTGTCGCTCGGCATCCGGATAGCGTCGCTCCCTGCGCCAAAAGCGTCACACGCGCACCGCCGCCGCGACTGGTTCTCCATAACCCTCTCCCTGCTCTTCGCGCTCACCACGCCCTTCGGGCTCGCGCTCGGCATGCTCGCCTTTTCGCACAGCGCACAAGGTCCGTCTCCGTCCTTCTACCAAAAAAATAGATACGTACTGACGCATTTGTGGCCCCCAGCGAACCCGAGCACGCTCCTCGTCCGCGGGGTCATGTCCGCCGTCTCGGCGGGCATGCTCATCTACGCCGCCACCGTCGAGATGATCGCCGCCGACTTTGTCTTCGGCAACCTCGAGGATGGGCCGCACGGGCACGGGCATGGTGGGCACGGGGAGGAGCACTCGCACGAGGTCGACGAGCGCGAGGGCAAGGCGGGGGATCGGCCGAGTGTGGGGCGGCGGGCCCTCGCGCTGGGGAGTCTGCTTGCGGGGGTGGGGAGTATGGTGCTTGTGTCGCTCGGGGAGTGAGTGAGTGAGTACCAAGTGAGCTCGTGCTTGCATCTAGAGGAGGGAAGGCTTAGAACTGCGCTGGACTTTGATTTCCGCCTTGCTGTGGCGGCGTAGTCTACACTGCGTCGCGTCGTGTACTGCTAGCACCTCATATAATTCATCTTGTAAATCTGTACCTATCTATGTAACTCGGCTGCTTAATCACCAAAAAGTCCTGGGTCCGACCTACAGCAAGCTAGAAGAAGTCTAACTTCAGCGCTGATTTACCCTCCCTCGACTATACTCAAGCCCAGTCAACGCGGCTCCCAATCCCCAACTCCTCCGCCTTCTGCACTACGGCACATGCGATCGCCACGTCCTGCAGCCCGACGCCGACAGATTTGAATATCGTTATCGGCCCCACCGTGCTCTCCTCGTCTGCTTCCGTCGCCCACGAGGACGGCTCGTGCCTGGCAAGTACGACCCCCCCGCTCCCATCGA
The DNA here is from genome assembly GCA_029281495.1 of Mycena filopes. Taxonomy (NCBI): domain Eukaryota; kingdom Fungi; phylum Basidiomycota; class Agaricomycetes; order Agaricales; family Mycenaceae; genus Mycena; species Mycena filopes. The sequence goes on along the minus strand of JARIHR010000002.1, from coordinate 1,535,110 downwards.
TGTCGACCAGCTCCCCAATCTCGGTTACCTGGTTCCCGCTAATCCCAGCGCCGATGAGCTCGCCCGCCTCCGCCAGACATGCATGGCGCGAGTCGACCAGGAGGCGCGAAGGCGAAGGAGGAGTCGAAGTATCAGTGGTGGAGGAGGGAAGGGGAAGGGCCCGCCGGACGAGCGCAGCGTCGACCTCGTGCATCGTGGGCTTGTAGCTGCCGATGAGGATGACGTGCGTGCGGGCGCGTACCCAGGCGGAGGGGAAGAGGGGCGTGGTGGACGAGGTGGCGCAGATGATGAGGTGCGCTGCTAGGAGAGCGGCTTTGAGCTTGGCCTTGGCCGTATCAGACTCGGAGTCGGGGATGGCGGTAGTCGCGTCGTCTACCAAGTCGAGAGTCAGCTTGGAGTGGAGGTGGCTGGAAGGGAGGAGGAGACTGACGGGCGAGACAGGATATTTGAACTGCTGGGAAACGCGCGCAGAGGAGAGCGGCGAGGCCTAAAGCGCGTTCGTTTACGGAGCGGTTGACGATGGTGCAGTTTTGGATGGAGGGGAAGGCGCGGAGGTGGAGGTCGAGGTGGGCCTCGATCTAGTGTTGATATCGGCGAACTGAGGGCGCATGAGGAGGCGGGATATCCACCTGTGCGCCAGCACCGAAGGCCACGACGTTCACAGGCTCGCGCGGCCCGACAAGATTGCACGAGAGTAAGGAGCCTTTGGCACGCACAGTCAAAGCAATCCTGCTCGGGCAGAGTTACTTACCCGCAGCATTCCGAAGTGCGGTGAGGTTCGCGGCATTCAGTATTGCCTTGACGGCGCCGGTGTCTTCGTCGAGGACGAGGGTGGATGCGGGGAGACCGCGCTGGTCTGCCGGAGAAGTCGGGACGCAAACGACCTTGATGGACGTTCCGTGCAGGGAGTGCATTTGTGGGGAAGCAACTATGCGTGCGGGCATGAACAGCGCCGTGTGGTTTTGCGTTGGGAAGGTAATTCGTGGAGGTACATAAGATGTTGGAGTCGCTGCGTTATTTCGAGTCAGCGTATAGAATACGCGGGCCATAAGCGTCTGCAGTTCCTCTGGAGGAAACCCGGCGGTGATTTGAGCAACATTTGAGCCGCTGAGACATAGAAGAGACATGGGTGGGCACCGTCACGATCAAGGGCTGAAGCGAGAAGCACTACCGCCGACGTCCGAATATGGTAATTTCCCTTCGCAGTCACCGAGCTGGAGTTCTCACAAGGCCACGTCGGGACTTCAAACCTCTGAAGCGCAACTTGGACAGAACGCTTTGCGCGGTAAAAAACAGGAAGAAGCATAAATGTCACGGAACATAAAAAATGTAGCCTGGCCGATCAAGTGGCTGACGATGTCCAGCCGCTGAAAGCAGACGCAGCACCATGTCAGCCACCAAGGACCCTCCTTGCTCGCTACCCCCATCTTCCCCACCGCACCTATGCAGTCCATTATCCTCCTCTGCCTTTTGGCTCTCAGCCTCGTCTTCGTCTTCGTTCTTGGGCTGTTACTGTGGATCGAGATCTCCGAGGGCGCTATTCTGCAGGACGAAGTCGCATATCAAGAGTCTGAAGTGGGCCGGCTCGAAGGAATCGTCAAGCGCCAGGACTACATCGCCGCCATCGAGCGCGACAACACTATCCTCCTCGCCCGCGTTACTCGGCATGAAGGGGACACTGCGTATCTCAAGACAGAGATTCTACGGCTCAGGGAGGTCTTGCGGGGCGCAGAGGAGCAACAGCGGAGCGAGAGTCTGTGCGGGGACGACGAGACTATGGTCTGCACTATCAAAGACCAAGACCAAGACACTGTCGGCGCGGACGACCTCCAACACCACATCGAGATGCAGAATGCGCGCATCGAGGAGCTGGAGCAGAGGCATGATGCCCGCATCGAGGAGCTGGAGAAGAAGCACGACGCCGAGCGCACAGAACGCACCGTCGCCGAATCGATGAAGTGGGCGCTCGAGCAGGAGAACGCCGAGCTGAAGCAGACGATCACTGAGCTGCGCCAGTGCTCGCGCAACACCAGGGAACAACGCTCCGTCATCGAGCGCGGGCAGGAGGGGGCGATACAGACGCTGCAGGAGTGCATCAAGACGGCCGCGCGCCTGAGCGCCGAGCAGGCAACGCGGATCCAGGTGCTGGAGGAGCGCGTGGCGGAGAAGGACGTGGAGATGGAGGAGGTGGCGAAGTTGGCGGAGGAGCTCGCGACGAAGTGCCACGTCGAAAACGACGCGCTGCGGAGGTCCAACAGGCACTACGTCAAGGATATGCGCAAGAAGTGGGCGAACGCGTGGGGCTGGGCGGCAGGGGAGATGAAAGCTATGAAGGCGAGGCTCGCCGAGCTGCAGAACGAAGACTGCGATCCCGACGACGTGATCGTGTCTATCGCGCAGATTTTCGAAGTGGAGGAGAAGCAAGAAAAAGACGCCGACGTGGAGGACGGCGCACAAGATATGTCGATCTGCAGCGTCCTGCAAGGAGAGGTGCAGCGCCTACGCCCCCAGAGCCCGGTCAAGCAGCCGCAGTACACAAGCTCGATAACGCTTCCCTGGGTCGCCACACCCAGCACACTGGCGGACCGACGCCTCGTACGCAAGGTTGCGCTCTCCGCCAACCCGCCCGACTCTCCCTTTGCTTTTGCTACGAATTCGGTGCAATTTGCGCCTCTGGAGACGAGGGACTCGAGGGATAGGGCGGTAAAGAGAATGAAGATGGACCGTCGGTAGAAGAGACCGAGTGGTGTGTTGTGGAGCGGCGAATGGCGCCTTCAATGTATTGTTTTTTTCTTGGGCGTATATGGTTGTTGCCTCCAGTGTAATACATAGACTTCTTCGCGATATATTCATTCTTCATCCTCGTCATCCATGGGCACGGCAGCCTTCGCAGCAAGTCCCCACTGCGACCACGCCGTCGCAGACGCAGACGGCGGTACGAAAAACCCCCACGTTATAGCGTAGTGCGCCAACACGAGATCGAGCTCCTCGATTTCATCCACTAGTTCGAGCTGGGCTATCCTTAGCAAGCGGTCAGCGACACACAGCAGGGGGGAATTACAATAGATACCTCTGCAGCTCGGCCGGCGGGATGTACGATTTCCTGATCTCCTTAAGGGTGAGAGCGCGCGCCGCGGTGAAGCCCAGGTTTAGGTAACGACCCGGAAGGGAGGCGACGTCGGGGTATGGCGCCGCGCCTGGGAGGGAAACATGGCGGGCCTACCAAAATCATTAGCGCAAGTAAAGACGAGGCGGAGAGTGAGCACCTGTAGATTGGCGACCATGACGCGCCCGAACGAGTCTTGGAGGCCGAACATCTCGTAGACGATGCTGCCGAGTACGGCGCTGCCCTGAGCAAAGTAATCCCGAAACCACTCCAGGACGGCGGAGGAAGCGGCTGGCTCCATGTACACCAGCACGCATTCGAAGAGTAGAAGCGTTGGGAGGTTGGGTGAGAGTATTGCCCCGCCGTCGGAGGCGAGGAGGCGCCCGAAGGTGTCCGCAGGAGGAAGCCGCAAGTCTGCGGGGAGCAGATGGTACTTTGGGGCATTCAAGCCGGTGCCACCGTGTACTTCAGCAGACGAATTAGCATAATAGCGCGAAGGAAGGCAGCCTACACACCGACAGTCACGTCCCCCAGGACCGCGCTCAGCTCCTTGCTCTTCCGTATCGCCATCGCCTTCTTGGTCGTGATTTCGGGGAAATCCATCTCAATATACGCAGCGAGAGCGCCCTCGTCCTCCCCTGTCTACCTGAGCGGCCTCATTAGCCTCCTCCACTGTCAATCGCAGAGAAATCATACCGCCGCAAAGCGCCAGAACCGCGTGTCACTCCCGGCTCCCAGACTGACGATCTGACACCGCGTCCCCTGCGCGGCAGAGGTGTGCAGCCACTGCGAGGCGAGGTCGTCGATGGCCGTCGCGCGTACATGGGTCCCGATGTTGATCAGAGGGCCGCGCGCGGGCTGCAGGTGCGCGCGAGGGACGAGGTGCTTGATGAATTGGTCCTCGAGATATCGTTTCTGGACTGCCGAAAGTCGGGCGAGAGCAGCGTCTGTGTCTGTCAGTCGGATGGCGGAATCTCTGTCTTGGGGTTGCATGCTCGACGTCGTGGACGTTGTGGCCGGATGTTGACGCCATCAAACCCTTCTCAGTCCGAACCACCACAGCGAATATTCCCCGAATTCTTCCCATGGATATCGAGACTCGAGTGGACAACTCAGTGGTTTGTTCTCCCGTCTGAAATTACAGCTGATTTCTTCAAAAATCAACCATGCACAAGATAAAGGACTGGATAACATTTGTCGGACGCGACGATTCGTGTCCTCCCAGCTTTATGTCTCTGTAAACCTAATGATCAAGATTCGCGGTGGCCTTCAGAGAGCTAGGAGTACTTGAATGGGCGCGCCTGCATTGTGTCTACAAAGCACCACCTAGCTGGGTATCAAAGCAGCGCTTTGACGTTTTTGTTTATAAGAGCCCAAAAATCACCTACGTTCTCTCGCAAGATTCGGACTCGCAGAATGAATTCGTCAACTCTCGCTGCGCTCCCCCACGACGTTCTTTACGAACTCTTCCTCCTCTGCGTACGCACGAACCCAGACCTGTCTTTCCCCGTCGTCCTCTCGCATGTGTGCCACTCATGGCGTGCCACCGCCCTCGCATCGCCCATATTCTGGCACGCCGTCGTTCTACGCCTTTCTGGACCCGAACAAAGACACCTCCGCGCCAAAGCTTTCCTTGAGCGGTCACAGGCCCTTCCCGTCTTCATCCACATCGACATATTCCGCCACCTCACGCGACCCGAAGCAGATATCATTCTGCAGCACGCCGCCCACGTCGAAACGTTCGTTTTGACTTCGTATGAGACCGAGCTAGCACTCGAAACGGTAGGGTATCTAGCGGCGATGCCCTTCCCCTCGCTCGAGATGTTCAATGTCGTCGTGCCTGGTAAACTCCAGTTCGAGGTACATCGCAGTGCCGGCAGGGCACCTACCAGTGAAAGTCCGTTCCAAACGCCCTACCCGACACCGCCCGCCCTCCGGAGCCCAAGCAACCGCGACTTCATGTGGTCCCGCTGGAGTGCCCACCGTGTCACGTCGTTGACGCTCAAAGGGCTCAACTCCGCCACGCGCCCTTCGCTGAAAGACATGCGCCAGATCCTCGATGAATGCAAATCGACGTTGCGGAACCTGGACTTCGAGGGCTGGGCACCCCCGAGCGACATCTCAACACCCGTGGTTTCACCAGTGGCGCTACCCGCACTCCGTTCGCTGCGACTCGGGTACATCGACGACATGTCGCGCCTAGTCGAGTCCATCACCGCCCCTGCGCTCCAAAACCTCGTCCTCCACGACGTCGTCTTCTTGCCCGTCGCGCTCCCCCACCTCGAAGACACCCCCATCGTCCCCTGCGACCTCCCCCGCATCTTCCGTGCCCTCGCCCCGAGCATCGCGCACCTCCGCCACCTCGCCCTCATCGGCCTCGAGGTCTGCGCGCGCCCCGCCATGGACGCCTTCTTCCAAAGCATGCCGGCGCTCCGCGTCCTCGCGCTGAACCGCTGCCATCCCTCGCTCCCCGCTGCGCTCTTCCAGCCCGAGGCGCGCTATCGCGCCCCCCAGCCCGTCCTGCCGCGGCTAGAGCATCTCAGTACGACGCTGGTCCGGTCCACGGACCTCGCGCGCTTTCTCCTGCGGCACAGAACTCTGGCAGGAGAGGGCGCCAGCGGCAGCGTGACCGTAGCTCCCCTGCGGCGATTGGACATCACGACGCGGCAGTTCGAGGCTGCGTATCAGAGGCGCGGAATCCGAGATATCTTGGCCGTTGTGCTGGAGATGAACTCAAGGGATGGGATGCTGGTTAGGCTGGTAAGTGATGCGCGGGCGTATCGAGGTCCTGTGGTGGCTCGGGTCGCCTAACACTCTCTTTCCAGTGATATTTTATCAAAATATCAAGACCGTATTACACTACATATATTACTCAACCTTAATAATCCATGAATCGAGCACCGGCGATAAGCAGAACATTTGAAGCCCTATGTTTAAGATGAACTCTAGTTTCAGGATTCACCAATAACAGCAAAATTTGGTGAGAGATAACTCGCCCATCATCTGTCAGAGTGAGGTTTCCCACGGTTGAATTCTGAAAATGCAAGTTTTTTGAACACGTACGCGCGCACAGTCATGGGAGAAAAATTGCGCTTTGGCGGCTACTACCCTTTTCTACGCTGCAACCGCCGCGGAAGAGGAGTTGGGACGAGGAGCACGAGTATAATAAATCAATGGCAAATTCCCACGGTTGAACTTTCGCGGACTTGACTGGAAATCGATGAATATATTTGTGATGTAAGCAATGCACAGGCAATGTCCTGACTCTCGCTCTCCGGCGCTTGGTTCATCCTCTGATGGGCTGGGACTGGTATCTGTTGAATTCGGGTCAGCTCGATTCAAGCAGAAATGAGCGAGATTTCCATACGGTTCCTCAAGGTACTTGATTTCGTCCTCGGTCAAGGTCTTCCCAGTCACTAGACTATGGGCCAGTCTTTCGGGCTATCGGTCTTAGCTGTCAGAAGTGGAGGGGCTGGCAATTGTGAAACTGAACAACTCGCCTTGTTTATGCCGACGATGGGGCTCGACACCTTGGTTAGCGACCAGGCGAGCGCAACTTGAGACATCTCCCAAGAGTGTTTCTGCGCAATCTCTTGAACGCGTTTGATGATGACCTCGTCGCTGGGACGTCTGACCTTCTCAAACGGTGTTCCCTTAATGCTGTTCACGCGCACGCTCTCCGTCCCGAGTGGGCGAGCCAGGTGGCCGTCCATGAGTGGCGAGAATCCCAAGACGCCGATTCCTTTATACTTGCAGTAGGCAAGCATCTCCTGCTCCTGTGGACGCACGTCAGAATGTCAAGACTTTGGAAATGAGGTCGGTCTTATTACCTCCGAACGATAGAGGAGCGAATGCTCGATTTGGACACTCGTGAACGTGGTCCAGCCGCGGACCTCGGCGACGTGGTTCATTTCCGCGAACTGCCATGCCCTCAGCCTGCAGGCGCCAATATACCGCACTTTCCCGGACACGACGAGGTCGTGGAGCGCCTTCATGGTCTCCTCGATCGGGACCGAGTCGTCAAAATCATGAATCTGCAGAAGATCGATGTATGTGGTGTTGAGACGAGTGAGAGAGGCCTCGACGGAACTGAAGATGGCCCCACGAGAGAGTCCACAAGCGTTGACGTAGTCACGGGTGCTGGGGAGGTGCGGCATCATGAAGGTGAACGTGCCAACGTCGGGAGCGACAGGAAATTTAACCTTGGTCAAAATGACCATGTTCTGGCGCGGGATATCATACTAATACTATTTGTTTAGTGTGTATATTCAAATAAGCCGAAGGCCCCATACCTGCTTCATGAATTTCGCAACAATCCTCTCCGACTCCCCGTTTGAATAAACATCGGCAGTGTCGATGGTATTGACCCCCGCATCCCAGGCCGCTTTGAGCAGCGGGATTGCCTATGTGAGTGGGTTGAGCTGGGTCGATGTGCGACGCGTAGCTTTGGGTGTACCTTCTCCTCGTCTAGGACCCAGGGCTACAGGTAGTATGTGAGGATAAGCTCCTTGAATTACAATGGAAGGAATGAACTCACAAGCCAGGAGGAGCTTCCGAAGGACATTCCGCCGACCTGTCCGGGAGAGTCAGTACTTCGCCAGCTCATCAAGTCAGGCAACCGCGCGTACCGCGGGAACTGAGACCCTGAGTCCGGACTTGCCGAGTTGGCGATATTCTGCTGTTGCTTGCTGTGACATGGATTGCGTGGCGTCGAGGGATGAGGGGGGAATCGGCGTAGGGGGATGAGAGTCAACGGAATCTTTTACACCCCACTTTGAAAAACATATGTACACAACCGCAGCTGGTGGGTCCCCGACTTCAAACCAACATTACCTTAAAGACCGAGCAACGCGGCACAAGTCCGGATCGCCGCAATTCCACGGGTTGCTAACATGTCAAATATGAGCGTACATGGGCTCTGTATCTCCATGAACGATTCAGGGTGCCTGCGAGCGCCTCATGAGGGCTCAAAACAATTCATCATCTTTAGGATGAAATTTCCCACGGTTGAATTCGTTTTGATCAAGGTCGGAAGAAAGAAACACAACGGTGCTATTTAGGCGAGACCGATAACTGTCTCCAATAACTTCTCAGGGTCGTCCCAAGGACCCTGAAAATGGTCAGTTTCCAGTTCAGTGCAAGAGGTAGATAATTTCTACCAGGTGATTCGTTCCAGCCATCATCTCGTAAGTCACCTCCGTTTGGGGCCCGTGGATAGACTGGTCGGCCTCGACGGCCCAGAAACCGGCGACCCCAAATGCGGCAGTCCTGTCGCCGCGCAAAACGGATCGCCTCATGTTTGGGAACAGCGCCGCCGTGCCGGCCTCGTAAAAGGCTTTCCTGTACGTGCTTAACAGCTGGTTGCTAGAGAAGAACAGGAATGGAAGATCGATGGAGGCCACATCCCCGACCTGGATCATTGTAGACAGTTCAGCCGCTGGGATTTTATAGAGCGTTGGGACACGAGATGGAGAAGTGAGGACCCAAGTGAGGGAGTCGAGGCTCTTGTCCGTGGTGCTTGCGTGATCGAAGTAGGCTGTAACCCACTGGCTGAATGCTGCCAGCTGAAGAGATGCTGGTATAGTGGTATCCACAAGAGGATTCCAGTTCTGAGCGGGGGTCGGCAGACCGAGCGCAATCGGGGCCGCCTCTGAGGAACATTTAGTAAACCTCCACACAACATGAGAGGGATAGTCAGTACCATATAAAATCAGCGATCGAACATTGCGACTCAGCACATCGCGTGTGGCTGCGGGCAGTGTCTCCGCATTCGCAACAACAAAGGTCGTGAATGGGGCCCCGACAGACCATCCGAAGAGGACGGCACCACCTGGTTTCCCCCGCCCAGAAAATGGAGGGAGCTCGAACTTTTGAATAAAGGCCGCGACAAACGTCCCAATCTCATGGCCTCTGGCTTTAATCTGAGCTCCTCGCTCAGCCCCTCCCGAGTCTGGAGTGCAAGCGATCTTGATCTCTTCGGCGGTGAACGGAGTAGAGCCAGCGAATGGGCGACGATTCATCGCAACCACGCGAACACCCTGAGCAGGCGCAAGAGCCATCATCTTCTGAAAAACCACTATAGATTTCTCCGTTAGAGGTACGAGAGGTGAGAAACACAGAGTCATACCGTTGGTGAAAAGCATCCCATGAACCGCGAAAATGGTCGTGTATGGTCCCTGGGCAGATGGTGGCCCACTGTCGATGTAAGAGAGCTCGACACCCGTTGTGGGGTCGACAACGAGGGTCTGAAAGGACGTCGACATAGTGGGTGCAGGGAATCTGACAACAAGAGCGAGAGTGGTTCGGTGGAATGGCAACGGCGTAATAAGTACCAGCGTGCAGACCTCCGTGGCATGGAGTGGGTCCGATCATGCGGCCGGTACCCACCGGGGTTCAACTACACCAATAGTTGGAATTCATTCCCGAGAAACGTGTCTAGCACGCCGTTCCACGCTAATTCCTCTTCGCCGCTGACTGCGCACATCAGCGGCGACATCGCGGGTTGATGACTCTGATATTCACACGAATCCAGGCGTCGGATAAGAAATTCGCATTCCAGTAATTATATACCGAGGGCAACAGAATCTGGAGGCAAAAAGACAGCATGCCGAGAATCAGAGCACATCCCTGGATTGGAATTCCTTGAGCACTTGGTGAAAGCAAGACGACCACCATCCTCGTTCTTCTCGTTCCTGTCGTTGCGGACTGCTTGCATTTCCTTGGCGCATCTCCGCGATCAAAGAGGGACTCTTGGGTAAGGGCCGTCGCGGCAGTAGAAGACTATCCGAACCAGCGCCTCCGGGATTCGATAGTGACCGCAAGGTTAACTTGGAAGATTGCCGTAACGCAGAAAGCCAAGTCTTGTGAAGTTCCTCGTTGCTCGCCAGGGAAGAAAGACGTAGATGCAGGACCTCGAGAGAAACACCGTCAGAGATAACACCGTCGTCCAGATTCTTGAGGTCCGTAGGTATGACATCCAGTTCGAGAAGCGGCGACGTCGTATCTGATCAAGTTGTGAGCAAGCAAGCATGGGTATCAACAGTGAAAAAACGACCATTAGAATTAGAATTATCAGAGAATTCTTTGACGCTGAGAATTCTGCTAATCCCGACGTTCTCCAAGAGTATCCAGTCCTCCGATTCGTTGTAGCGCGACTTGGAAGTACCTGCGACGACCACGCAATCCGTGAAGACGAGCACCTGGACCGTCAGTGTCTCGTCCAACCGAGGAGTGCTCGGGTTGCTCGGATCCAGACGTGAAGCATCCTGCGACGTCGGCGGACGAGAAGACCCCGCGAGCTTCGATCTGGACATGGGAATCGCGCTTCGAGAGGGGAAGTGGGGCGAGGATGGGGTCCGGGGCGATTCCGAGGACGCAGCAGACGAGTGAGTGGAATACGAGCTGAAGGACGCGGCGGTAGAGGAAGAGGCATTGGACTTGACTGACCCCGACCGCTCCCGGCGCTGGTCCCAATCGTGAATGGCATCGACGAGACCACTGGAGCGCCTCGTGGGAGCAGGGGGTTCCGCAGGGCGTAGTGTGCTACGCTCGCCGGATAGCGGGGGTGGGTGAGTCTGGTCGCCTGAATCCCTTCGCACTCGGAGAAGCTGTCCATGGAAGAGCAGCCTCCTGCCTCGTTTAGCCAATGACATCGACGAAGGCAAGCCTTTGATGCGCTGCGACATGCTCTTGACGAGGTCGTATTCATCTTCCCGGATCTTGACCTCAGTCATCACCTTGATGACCATCTCAGTCGAATGAAGTAGGCTGAATGTCGGAATATAGTCCGCGTGCACCTTCGGGCAGTGCTCGAGCAGTTTCTACAGTCAAGTTCAGCCTCCATTCAAGGACGAACGTGAATGAATACTTACACGAAACATTGCAGGGTATTGCCCCAGCCGTGTCACTGGATCCACAAGGAGGCTCTCCAAACTCCACCCTCGACATTCCGGCACGCCCTCCTGTATCCGGACGAACTCGCCAAAGTCACTCGACTCGTCGGCGACGAGTCGCGCGATGGTATCCGCCACAAGAACCAGCCGCGCGAGATAAGGCTGGTACACCTCCAATCCCTTCACGAAGCTTTCTCGTATCACCCCCGCGACGCGCACGACAACTGGATTCTGAGCCTCCCGCACGCCACGCAGGGCAGTCAGAAGCTGCATGTGAAGGTTCAGGATATCCTCCAGCCAGTCGAAAAGCTTGGCGATGTCAGTGGGCACGCCGGCAATGTAACGTTTCGAGTCCTGCATACGAAGCGGGAGGATGAAGAGGTCTATCGTGACGGTGAGGCGCTCGACGAATGCCTCTTCTGTAACACAGAGGGTGTGGATGGCTTCCTGACGGCGAATCTCAGCTCCGCCATAGCGGTCTTTGATAGCGCCCAAGGTGACTGTCGAAATGGTGGAACGCCAGACATCCTCGGCATGCTCGTCCTTGGGACCCTCCGCTAAACTCCGGTCCTCGGGTTCGCCTCCGTGGGGATCCTCCTCTGGTTCTTCCAAAACCGCCTCTTCTCCCCACTCTCCAGCACCGTCATGGTCATCCTCAAATTCCGATGCCCGGCCCTCCTGCTCCTCCCCATCTGCATACACAGATGACGCGCTGGAACTCTGTGAAAATGCCACAGAAGACCGTCGTCCATCCACGGAGGCCCTCCCCTTCAGGATATCCCCCTGCCCAAAGCGGTATTCGCCCCGCTCCTCCCACGAATCGTGTCTCACCCCTCTCCCACCGCCCCTACCCTCAACGACGACCGTCCGCCCACTCAACGTCCTGAAAAGCTTCTCCGCTCCAAAACTCAAGTCCCCCCCTCGCGCTCGCCCCTCTCTGCCACCGCCCACTTCTATCCCATCCTCATACCCCTCGTCCCCGTCCCGCTCCCCCTCGTCCCATGCACGCCCCACCCTCGCCAACGACGCCCCGCTGTCCATATACGACATCCTTTGACCCTGCCCACCCGCATCGCATTCCGATGCCGACGGCGGTATCCCCAATGCCGCCCGCTCACGCGCAGCCGCCACCCGCGATCGCAGAGCAAGAAGCACAGTATCCGAGCCCGCAAGGTCGTCGTGCGAGTGGCGCTGGCGGGGATTCGAATGGCGGTGCCGTGGGCGCAGATACGCGTCGTCATCCTGGGCGTGTGCAGAGGATGAGATTCTCTGTGTATCGCGTGCGCGGGTCTGCGGCTCCTCCTCCTCCTCCTCCTCCTCCCATCGAGCGTCCCCATTCCCGTTCCCATCCTGATCTCGCTCTCCGTCCTGGTTCTCCTCATCGTACAAACTCTCCGGCGAGTGTGTCACCCTATCGTAATACTCTTGCACCTCGGGTGGGGGCGGGATGTACTCGACAGGCGTAGCGGGAGCCGAATGCGCGTGGTACACAGAGTGCCGTTTCAGGGCGGCAGGCATACCCACGCCCGCTCTCCCCTCCGCATGTTGCCCATGCGAACTCGTTGGGCGCGCGGCCTGCCGGATGACGGGAGAGCGCGATGACGGTGACTTGCGTCCAGCCCGACTCTCCTCGAGGTAACGGTCTTCCTTCGGTGGAGGGGCCGGGGGTCGTTGCTGTTGTCGTTGTGGTTGCTGCAGAGGCGAGGGAGGCGGCGGCGGCGCAGGCGACAACGAGCGACTCCTTTTCGTCCGTTCGCGTTCTCGTTCTCGTGCCGGCTGATCCCTCCCCAGAGCCAAACCGTCCCTCGACGACGAAGACGACACCATTAGGCGTGGCGGTTGAGGCGAGGCGCCGAAATCGACGCGCCCACTCCCACTGACAACCACGCCCTCGCCACCGTACTTGTCGTATCCCTCCTCGTATCCACCACGCTCATGCTCGTCCCGGCTGTTCCCAGGATCGTCGTTATATTCCTCCCCGCGTCCGCCCACCCCAAGCCGATCCAACCCTTTGACCAAACCCAGGAGCTCCCGCCTTCGCCGCTCGGCGGCTTCATCAGGAGCGGGTGCGGGCTTGCGCGGACTACTGTGCGCCTGTGCGTATTCTGCTGCCGGAGTTGCAATAGGAACGGCCACGGCATGTCCTCCCGTAAACCGCGCGCGTAGTTTCGAGGCAAACGACGACGCTGGACGTGGGGATACTGCTGCGCTTGGTGGCACGCCACCTCGTACCCCCATCCCAATCCCCCCGATGCCAAGCCCTACCCCGGCGCTTGCATTCGGATTCATATTCACACGCCCTCTGCCCTCGCTCTCGCCCTCACTCTCGCTACTGCTGCACGCAATCCCCCCACCCCCATTCACCACGCGCAACGAACGCCGATCCCGCGCGGCCTGCTCGTAGCGGAGCTCCAGATCCGAGGACGAGGAAAAGTCGTCGTGCGGACGCGGGGTCGAAGATGCCGAGCGGCCTGGAAGGCGCGGTCGGGGGATGCTTGAGGCGGCGGCGGTCTTGGAAGACTTTTGAGGTTGATTGGGGGTGCTGGGAGTAGGGGTACTGGTATCCAGAGCGTGCGGCTTTTGGAGTGGCGCTGCGCCTGGGTCCGTGCGCGAACGGGGACGATTGCGCGGCGGAGGTGCGGTTTCAGGGGTGCTGGTGGTGGTAATCTATGTCACATAGATTTTGTCGTCAATAGGAGGATAGTAGACATGCAGGGTAAAAAGTCACCTTCGAAGTAGAGGGGCCAGTGCCAGACCGCGAGGATGCAGGAGGCGGGTTTGGCGTGGGCGATTTAGGCGACCTGAGCTGCAGCTTCGGCGTCGGAGCACGCAGAGCCGATTTCAATGGCTTTGGTGTCGACGGTGCGGCGGGCGAGGCGGCATAAGATGAATCATCGTGGAATGGCATCATAGGCGTCCTCGGCGAAGACATATACGTGGCGGAAGCCGGTGGCAGCTCGTCCGAGCCGCCAATATCGTGTTCTGGGGGGGACGAGGACGTGAAGGCCCGGGAGGGAGGTCGTGTCATCCGGTCAATCGTGTCTCGCAACGAAGGCAATAACTGTGCCTCGACGAGGGGGAGGTTCGTCATATGGCTTTCGCGCTTCGAGCGCAGCGACGGCGAGTTTTTGGACGCGCTGGCCTTGACGCTACTCGCTATAGAAAAGCGTTTGTTCGGCGTGCTTTCGATAGGTCGCGCGAATTCAAAGGACGAGTCAGAGTTGGAGGAGATGGGCATGAATGCAGAGTTCCGGCGAGATTCCAGCGGGGTTTGGTGAGAAGACGGGTGTGAATCGGACGAGGAGGCCAGCGAGTCGCTTCTGGTGCGCGGTGAAAGGCCCCCGGCTTCGGCGTAATGTGAAGGAGGGAGGAAAGCGGGAGGACGGGGACTGGGTGGAAGGGGGGAGCGAGAATTATTGCGAGAAGATGTGTTGGCTCGAGAAAGAGGCATCGAGGACTCGCTGAAGTGCTGAGGTGAGTGCAGGAGGCAAAGGGAACACGATCATCTGACCAGGTTGATCGATGGCGTAAAGGCGCGTCTGGTCAATGCAAATGGCATCAAGACTGAGATGTAGCAGTGAAGACATAAGGAAATATTTTACATGGACCCTGTAACGCCTATATAGTTCAAACACTTAATTTACAACCGCAGTCACGTCCGGACGGTCCAAGGACTGCATGAGCTCCTCCACACTCGTAATATACTTGCCCCAATCGTCCCAGCTAGAACCAAGTAAGTAACTACTCCAGAAGCTCAAGAAATAAGAGGATATACGCACTCATATCCTGTAGGAGCCCCTGTCAGTAGCGGCGCCAACGAGTCCGGCATTCGAACCGCGCCAAAGTCTAACAAGAAAATCAGCTGGGAATGTTCTAGTTATCTCGGTGGCGAAGCGCATACCGTTTGAAGACGCCAGGGTTGGAGCAGAGGCCGCAGTATCGACAACGGGATCCGATTCCCAGGCCGGCGGGTAGGTAAAGGTCAAAGGTTGGTAAACAGGCAGCCGACCCAGATCCTCGGTGTACATCGGGAGCGCGAACGAAGCGTCAATATCGAGCCTGGACGATGAACCCGAGGAAAGGCTCTGCTCGCCCAACCATTCACTGTCCAATCCTTGCAAGTCGCTGTCAGGATCAGCATGATCCCGCGTGCGCTTGAGCGGATTCGGCGCATATGGTACATTCATGTTCGCCGCATTCATAAGCTCGGTAATGATATCACTGCGATGGCGATTCAACGATCGCACGAGAGGCTGCAGGTAGGAATCTACTCACTGCTGGCGACCAGCCATCTGCCATCTGCGCGTTATGTCAGTCCAACAAAACACATAGGCTTAACGCTTTTTTTGAGTTTACTCACCTGGTCTCGTACGCGCGGAAAATCCTCAGACACAGGTCCACATCTTGAAGGCATTTCCTTGGATCAACGACAACCCCGACATGTCGCCCACCCCACACATTGAGGAGTAGGATGATGCCGGCATCAAAGACCGAGTTCTGTGGTTGGTTCGTTATTGTTCGCTGACTGTATGAAGGAGCAAGAGCGTACTAGAATGTGGGGGTCACAAAAGAACCCGCGTTGCGATGCGGTGTCGACAACATGGATACATGCGCGTGCTGCGCTAGCACATATCGCCAGCGAGGGATAATTCTGTTGGAATCAGTACGATTCATCTAGCCCTTAATTATCCTCACGTAGTTTGGTCCCGGTTCGCATTCGTCAGGGCCGTTACAGGCAACGCTAGGAGGAACGATGAAAATGCGGTGAACCTGAATCTGGACTGAAGATATTTTATTAGTCGCATGCGACATGCAAGAGAAACCGATGGGCAAACCGTGATAATAGGTGGCGTAGAGCATAGCACTTTGAGTTGCAAACAAAGGGTCCACCATGTGCGGATCCCATCGTACTGAGGGTCAAGTTGTTCAGTCGGTAAGAGGAGTTGGCCAGGGAGATACATACGATGCTCCGGTATCATATCGCTCCAAGCATTGAGGGCGGAGCTAAGAATGGCGTGAGAAGAATCAGTGCAGTCTTGTACATTACGATTTGCACTGACTCGATGTTAGTAACCGCGTCTCGGATCCATTCTGGGCTTCGATTCTTTTGATTTGTATACTGCGAGAAAAGAGCGAATGAGCAAAGAGGGAAACCACAAAAGAACTGGCTCACGATAGTCTTTTGCGCCATCCCAAGTATTTCCACCAGCTTCAGGAACGCGACCAGGAAGGCAGCACCGGCCGGTTTACCGGGAGGCTGCTTGAACGCCAAAAGTGGATCAGGATTTTCCCAGTATTCATCGTCACACTCGACGGGATAATCGAGATCATAGCTGAAATCGAGGGTTGAGTTGCCAGACGAACAGGCTATGGAAACAACACACTCATCGGATGTCGTTGCGCGAGGTCTTCCGCAGAATGAACTGGACAACGTGTCGATACATATGAGCGCCCCTTGGACTGATAAGCGACGTAAAGTACTTGCGGAGAGGAAACTCACAGAATACCCTCTTCCAGGACTCATTAAGCACTTTGCTCGAAAACCGATTCCGGCGATGGACCCCCACTTCCTGTGCGTAGCGGATTCCACTCCCGCCGAGGCCCCAACAAGCATCCGGCGCCGACGAGCCTTGTACGTAGAATGTATAGAGCTGTAGGGATGCGTAAGAAAGCGGATCCCGATTTTGAGCCTGCAAAAAAAAAAAGACATACACAGATCACTTGTGCTTCATAGAGAGAAAAGGATTTCAGGAAACTCTGCCGCCAGGGCCGTAATTGGCAGAAGTATTTCCAACCAGCGCTTAATTGCGAGTTCGTCCCCTCCATAATGACTCGAGGATCGTCGGAAAATTTCGAGGCCAAAGCACATACACCCAAGACCACAGAGCCGAACTGGCGATCGACCAAGTGGAGACCGGAGGCGAGAGATCTTTCAAAGCTGGGTCGATGAAGCAGGAGTACAAGGAAGTTGACCTTGGTGAAATAAATGTCGATCAGGCTTCGGAGAAGATCCTGCGGTGGGAAGAGCAGCGGAGGGTGCACTTCTTCGCGCTCGAGGTACTCGTACTCCCACTGGAGAGCCAACGACAAATGTCAGTTCTCCAAAACTTGAGCGGATGATCCACACGCACAGGGCTGCGCCAAAACGGGAGTCGTTTCGTGGACGGTTGGAGCCCTCTCGGCGGGGAAGGGCTTTCGACAAGGCTCTTGAGGTCCATCGCGGTACTGATGAGGTCGAAGTGACTGGACTTGCCATAGTATCGGTCTTGTTCATATCCGAGACTAAACCTCTCGAATCGCTCCGTGAGAATGCCGTTTACGAGCTGGTCGTCCTCTTCTTCCTTTATCAGTGGCGGCGGAGACGGAGTGGCTGTCAGGTCGAGAGAACTAGGCAGGGACGGGGATCGTCGCTGAGAAGCTAGTTGGTTCTCCAGACTCCGAGCGTAGCGGGCTACATCGAGGAGGACTCCGCGAACATCAGCATCCTTTATGTGCGATGTCGCCTGCACAACAATGGCGGCCACATGCGCCTTTGCTTTCCCGTTGTCGTCAGTAGTTCGTGGAGGAGTCTCGAAGAATGGTAAATGACAATTCCGGCCATTCGAGACACACTCCACCTTCTCGGGTCTAGCTCTTGCTTCAGTTTTCTGGCAGAAGATATAAGGATGAATATCACTGAGGAGAGAACGCGCGCGCCTTGGGCGGTAATCTCGCGGTTGCATGGGTACATTCTGAATTGAAGGCAATGCAATTAGAGCACTTGTTCCCAGGCATTTGAGCGCTGTCGCCTTAGGTGTGTTCGTCAGGGCCCAAGATGTTCCTCGATATTCTGCAACTCACATCGAACTGGAAGAGGCACGGCGGTCAGTCAGGGCAGCGGGAAGGAACCTTGTGACGCACTTTTACGCTGCTTGCAGATGTCGCAGCTTCCTCGCAGTCTCCGCCGTTTGGATCCAGGAATTGGAAGATCGGCCATGTTGGTCGACTACGGAGAGGGTGACGTTTTGCCGGCCATCACTCGGAGGACAAATAAACAACCGCCCAACGCCCATTAAGGCGATTTTGATGGCACCCGAGTATCGCGCAGGTGGCGCTATACGGTAAACGGGCACTTTGAGGCGGACATTCAGTGTTCTGTCTGCTGGAATGCATCCTGATGCCGTCTCGGTGATCCCGCTTACCGAGCCCGGGGTTGAACTTAACGTAGCTTATTCAGTGTGTGTGCCACTGTGTACGCGGCTTATTCAGTGAGTAGAGGGTGTAATATTACAGTGGTTCAGAACCTTTGTATGCTACTCCCCTATCAGCTGGAACTTGTGCTGGTGGAATGCGCACGGCGGGAAAGCCGTGAGTACCGTTCAACCTTGGTTGAACCGAAAGTGAACAACTAAACCTCCAGATTAAGGAACACGAGGTGACGCAGACCTATATATCGCCGCTCATGCGCCTGAGGAATCTCGGAACAACGACAATATGCTCAAATTGAACCGTGGGAATATCGCGGCCTTGATCGAGAAATGATGTTTAATGCATTACACGCAAAAACCCTGGAAAGCAACAACGAATGTCCAAAGAGACAGAAAAAAGAAAGGATGCAATCCGCCATGGCTGGTCACAACTGACTGTGTTCCAAACCAAACTGCGCCGCGAGAAGCTGAGGATCCTTGTCTTCGGAGTAGATGCACTGTGAGTGTTTGTCGTCCAAATCGTATCCAAACATGCACTTGTGCACCACGCATTCACCCTTGATGCACGAGACGTCTGAAACACCCGCAATGGCCGTACAATCCGCTCCAGAGGAGGCCCCAAGATCGTACGCGCAACCGCCGCCTACACGATGAAGTCGATTAGATTGGGATAAATTCGATGAGTGCGTGAACATACAGCTTTCGAGGTCGTTCTGTGTGTCGATGCACTCCCAGGTATTATCGCTGCGCCCCGGAACATTACACGCCGTAAATCCTTTGTGGCATCTCTTGTGCCCATCTCGTCTCGCCAGATATGTGCTCGGGCACCCCTGGTAGGTGCCACACTTCCCGTTACACTCCGTATAGGGATATGCGCACACACACTGGGTGGGGTATGCGCCAGTAGGATAGGCGGTGTATCCGTCCTTTAGATTCCGAGGTCAGAAACAATTCCAAGACGATAATTGTTCCACCTAATACCTTGCATGTGTAGTAGCACGGACTCCCACTTTTGCACGAAGGAACGGAGTGCGCCGGATAATTGCATTGCGTGCGACTGCCACAATTGTTGACCTGGCGTTGAAGGTCAGATGTCAACAATTCAATCATTCAACAAAGGAGCCAACCAATGTCGTCAATTCAGCAATGACGGCGGCTTTCCCGAACAGCGCGACCGCTCCGAGAACCAGAAGATTGCTCGAGACGTATTGCGGGATCGTAGAAATGCACAGGCATTCCTCTGGATGTGGTTAAGTATTGACTATTGCCATCGTGCGCGTAGACACGCACGGATGAGCCCGATAGTGATGGGTGGACCGAGACCCAGCAAGGGGGGTAGCTTCAGTTCCGCGTCGACCTCGCCGCAAACATCGACGGAAATATCCCGGTTGAGGAGGTTGCTTGCGCCAACCTGGATGGCAATCGGCGAGAGCAGAGCCGAAGTAATGAACGCAGTAAACGCAGCAGCAAATCGCATCGTGGACCTTGTGGGCAGCGTGATGCAAGGATGGGCTTAAATGGTCCTTATATACCGGAGGCACCCATCAGTTGTTCTGCATCGTACCCTCGCCCTGGATTCTGAATTCGACGCCTCGACTGTTGATGTCAGGGGGAGCAATACGCGAATTGCTTCCAGGTGCAGCTTAAAATATTGCCACAGCGATGGTAGGGTGTCCGTCATTCACCGTGTCTCGCTGTGTAAGATGTCGATGCCCAAAGAACAATATCCGCGGGCACCCGGCCGCCACAGAGGCGTCCTATCAGCGCCTCCAGCTGGGCATCACTGGACTGCCGACCCCGGCATGTTGAATCGGCAAGGACGGGTTGGCGTCAGGAGGCCAGGAAAATGAAGCATTCGCTGCGCCGAGAGTGAAGACGTCAATTCAAAGAAATGATTAATACGCCCCGAAATCACCTTTGAAGGCTGGAATTGTTTCTGTTGGCTGTACTTGTCTGTCTCGACCAACATCCGTCAAGTTTCATCTCCATCCAAGATACCTGATACGCGGGCAATAATCTGTGCCGGTGTCGTTGGTCAGTCCACCGACGGCCCAGATACGACGAACATGCTTCGGAGTATCCGCACACGACGAGATGACACCGAACCTTTGATCCTGGGTTGCTATCAGTCGAGACCTAGGAAGCGCACGGAAACCAATCATACTCGGGCTCAAATTTGAACCGCCATGCCCGCATATCTCCCACCCGAAGCAGTCCCTCCTCTACTTAGCTTCTCTGCTCGGAAGAGAGTCGCACAACACGAGCGGGTGCTGCGGAATCGATTATTATGGCACGCCGTGTGGTTCCTACAAATCACCGTCGAATAGCACGCTTAGCGGTCTGCAAATATTAACCTCAATACGTAACGGAGACCTCGACCCAAACCCACCTTCGCTGTCCTGAAGGTTCTTCGACCTGAACCCCTTCCGCCCAGACAAGTTCATGTCCTTCTGGAAACGCGATCTCGCCTCGATGGGTCTCCCGTCCGCGTTTTTTGGCCTGCTGATCAAGATTCAAGATTCACTGTGAGTGCAACTTTGGGCACGCCTTGGGACTGGCAGAAAGTGGCAGAAAACGACGCCCGGGCGGCGGAAATCCGGCCGAGGCTGTCAATGGTCATTAACTTGTCCGCCCCTGGATCACATATGGTTTGACGACCGGAAACCGCGCCAGGCCTGCGTGTTGTCGCTCAAAGCCCGCGCATACTGTACATCCATGACTGGCGGAAGCTCCTTGTTAATGGATAGTTCATGAAGCAAAGATCAGATACTCACCTGCCGTCCAGTATTCACCACGTCTGACGCGCATGCAAAGGTCAAGCGCGGGCGACACTATCTCACCCATCACCACCTCCAGTCTCACGGCAACGAGGCCAAAGTTTTCGCACCGAATGTCCGTTCGAGAACCTCGAGCCTGAGGGCAGCAGATGCCAGAGATGTCAGCACCTGACTCTCGGCGCGGCGACAGCGAGTGACGGCTTGCTGCGAGGGCGTGATTTGCTACCGAGGACCACTACTCGAGACCTCCTAGAGTAGCATCGGCATTTCTGAACCAAGTGAGAATTTGAACTTTTGAGTTCTGACTCCTACAGCTAGCACTCCCGTTGGATGTTGCGCCTCGGCGGTGCAGATTTTGAACAGAAGAGATATGTTTCAGGTGATTCCATGAGGAGGTAGGGGTAGGTGGTACAAGGGAGAATGGCGTGAATGTTTGTCGATGGTGGAGATCAAGTCATGTAAATGGCTGATGCGCCGTAGAATCGAACATCGCCGAGATCGCCGAAGTACTTCCCACGCCTTCTCGTTCACTTTTAAACGCTCTCTCGTTTCATGCCCCTCTCGCACTAATTGCCCCTACCAAAGTATCCTCCACCTTTCCCCCCACATAGCCCTCCCTATTCTATATAGTTCATGGCCTCTTCGTCTCGCTGCTCATGTGTCCAGTCCGTTCCATGTAGTCTCTTCTAAACAGACTCTACAACCAAAAGACCTCGTACCTCGAACGTTGCATGTCGACATTGGACAATCTCGGCCCAACAGACCTGATAACCATGAGAAGTCGCAGTCGACGGCATTTTTGAGCGATATCAAGTGTTGATTTATTATAAGTTGAGCGGGGTAAAACATGTTCAGGTATACAAGTCGAGCGGCCTTCCCTTATTCATTGTCCTCATCTTCCGCCTTCTGCACCACTCTGGGGAACACAAGCGCCTGCCACGCGATGGCAGCTAAAAGCACGGTATCCATGGCGTCTGGGACAGAAAGCCCAGGCAGCGCGTCGAATCTTCCCACGAGCGCGGGGTACATAGCACATCAACCACAAAACCGTTCTCAAGACACGCAAAAGGACGGTGATCTTGTAGCTCCCAGCAAATGTTCTCGAGCGGTGGTTTAGGATGAACTGCGAGAGCCTGCCTGTGAATTGGAGGGGGAAGACCAACAGGGCGGAGATGCGGTGGACGATGTTGGTGGGGTGGTCTTCTGGCCCGGGCGGTGGGAGTTGTCCGGATATGAGGTGGTAGTCGTCGGGAGAGGAGACGAGGTAGACGACGAGGAGAAAAGCGCACACCTAGATTCAGAATGCAGTAAATTAACTGAGGGTCCCGAAAACGAAGGAACAACTCACGCCAGTTTTGACAGCCCAACTGGTGCGAGAATCCAGTCGCTGACTATTGCGCTCCTTGTGCGTCGGCGGCACAAGATGGAACTTGGCGGCGCCATTTCCATTTTGACCCCCGAACTCGAGCCGGGTGGCGGTTTTCAGCATTAAGAGCGGCAGAGAAAATCTAGTCGCCAGAGTGAACAGGATCAACCACAGCCAGGGAAACCACTGTGAGAAAGAGAGGTTCAATTTTTGCGTCTCCGCCCTGTCGGCGATATGCGCGAAGGCTGCGATGATCTCGCTGCTTGCAAGCATGATCGTCCCGGGTACGGTGAGGAAGGCGGTCGATGTGCGGGTGTACCAGTAGCCCAAGTCGAGGATGGACTGGACGAAGGATAAAACAGCCCTAACGCTAAGAGTTAGTCAAAAGCACAAATAACGGGACATCGAGACGAACGAGAGAACAACCAAGAGAAGGCGGCGACGCGGATGAGCGTCTTCATTGAATCGGTGACCGTAGAGCCCATCTGAAAGGTCAGTTCAAACTTGTAAAGCCTCGGCCGGGAACCACTCACTCCACAACTCTGCAGAGTCGTGAGCCTGAATCTTCTTGTACTCGCTGTCGTTGAATCCAACACGACTGGGGTGGGAGAATAATTCGCTGGTGCCAAACTTGGCGGGAGTCCGGCCAGAATAGGAGAGCCTCCAATTGATCTCGACGTACTCTTCGCAATATGAATACCTGAGTGGCGTGTGTTTAAACGGTAAAGGCAAGTACCTGGGTCAGTCGAGACTGCGTTTTCGATCTCGGGGCAGTTTTCCCTAGTTACAGGGACCGGCGCGAGATCCTGAAATTGATGTCAGTTTTTTTTTTACTCGACAAGCGTCTAATATGAATGAACCACTGACTTTCGGACCAGCGGAAAAGGCCCCATGGCCCATATATGGCCCGTACGCCCACTCGGTTCGAAGTTTCCCAGTGTCTTCATCCGGTATTTGAAGCTCAAATCTCGTTTCCCAGTTTCCATGCGCGAGGAACGAGCGACGGCAGAGAGTCGGGTCTGGAACCGTGTCATGGCCCTGTCCGCACTTGGGATTGCGATTAATGTTTGTTAAGCGCGATTCAAAAGACACGGCTAGTAGACATACTGAGGTCGATTTTAGATGCTTGTGCTCCTTGTTGAAGGCCTTACGGTTAAAAATCCGGACTTGATCGACGATGCGGATTTGCGTTCTAATCAGGGAGTAGTTCGACTTGGGTTCAACTGCAGCGCGGTGTGAAGAACTGACCGTGTTACGATGAAAGGATGTCGTTTTACGCCATGGAGAGGATTTTTCGTCATGTCGGAAACCGCCGGGAGACGCCAATTGTCCGGCGTTTCAGCATCGGCGCTTAAAAGAAAATCGTCCTCGTCCTCGTCCTCATCGTTATCGGCGTCGTTAACATGCTCATCGTCGAGAGGTGGCCGAGGAACTTTGGATGCTCCACCCTTTTCACACTTGCTCGCTATCTCATGAAATTCCAGCAGCGGGATCGATATGGCGAACGAGTCCAGTGCGTTGTCCACAACGGTCGGCAATGATCCTGTAGGGGATGCGCCGAGAGGGAATCTAATGGTACAAATGCATTTGCAGCTTATCTGAGCTAATAAAATGCTCACGGCCAGGCGCGGACCGGGGGTATCCTCATTGTGTCTGGCCGCCACGTTGAGATATCTTTCACATAATCTACGAGGGATGGTGATGTTGGAATGATAACGAAGGAGGCTCGAAGATCGTTGCCCTTCAACACCAGACGCCGGCTTGTAAAACGAGTGAGCGGCTCTGCCATAACTGGCTCAAGCGCACTCACAAAAGAGCGGTAGGGAGCCTGTAGCTGAGATTGGTGTAGATGTGCTTGTCAGACAGATGAAGTCCCCGAAAGACGATATCAGAGTACAGCGGCGTTTCGGCCACGTCCCCTGCAATCCGCTCGCTCTCGGACAGTCCTTCGGGCATCGTCCATATACTGACAGCGATGTCAAAGGTCTGGTTTTCGTCTATAAGCGGCCGGACAACGGAGGCACGATTCTGGACTTGAGCTAGGGTTTGGTTCTGGAAGACATGCGAGTGCGAAAAGTGCGTGAACCACCAGAGGGATGTCGCGATTGCGGCTATGAATCGGAATAGGAAGAGAGCGGCTAGGATTAAGCCGATCCAGATGGAAAACTTGCACAAGGAGCTGCGTCTGCGCCCAGGTACGCCGGGATTGAGGGGAGCTTTCGTCGACATCGTCGTGCAGTCGGAGTCGTTGCAAGGGATGGCTACCACTATATAGGACTTTCGGGACCGTGCGAGTGACTGTGGGAGGACAACCGACGGACGAATGATTTGGCGGGAGGAAAGACCGAGGTGGCTGGAGAAAAACTGGCATAGGGTTAGAAAGACCTTGGTGCGGTTTTTGCTGAATTGGCTTGACTGGCAACATGTTCTTTTTTCGTTGGGGAAAGTTTACACGTCAAATCATATCCGAGTCATAATCCAGCGCAAGTCTACGATACGGCTTAACAGGGAACGGGCCTTTTTGTCTGGAATTTCACCACTGACATCGTATATGGAAGAAATACAATTGAATTCAGATTGGGTAGCGCTACAAATGAATGGTAAGTAAATTCTATATAAAATCAGGTCAATCCACCCTCAACCAGCGCCGCAAACACGCCGCGCCGCTGGATCAGCTCGTCATACGTCCCCTCCTCGGCAATCCGCCCTTCGTGGACAACAAGCAGCCGGTCGCACATCCTCATCACAGGAATCTTGTGCGTAATCATAACAGTCGTGCGCCCAACCTTGGCGTAGCGAATCGTGTCCAAGACGGCAGCCTGGTTCGCGTCGTCGAGGGCAGAGGTGCATTCGTCTAAGATTAGGATCTTTGACGGGCGGGCGAGCGCACGGGCGATTTGGAGCCGCTGTGCCTGGCCGCCGGAAACCAAGGCAGCGTTCTCGCCCACAGGGGTGTCGTAGCCCTGCGGCAGGCTCATGATAAAGTCGTGTACATTGGCCGCCACAGCCGCCCGGCGAATGTCCTCCTCCTCCAACCCCTCGCTCCCGTACGCGATATTCTCGGCGATCGTGGCGTCAAAGAGCGTGGGCTGCTGGCTGACGATGGAGACATGCTGGCGCAGATACTGCACGTCGGTGGAGCGGAGGGTGTCGAGGCCGATGGAGATGGAGCCAAACGCCGGCTCGTAGAGCCTCTGCAGCAGGGCTGCAATGGTGCTCTTGCCGCAGCCAGAGGCACCGACAATCGCAACACACTCTCCGGGCTGGATTTCCATATTGATGTTCTGCAGCACCGGAGCGTCCACACGCCCAGGATACGAGAACCCGACGTCGTGGAAGGTGATCGCACCATCGAATCGGGGGCGAAGGAAGCCGTCGGACTCGTCTGTACGGGTAGGGAGACAGAGGAGCTCGGTAAAGTCGCGGGTGGCCTGCACAGACTTGGCAATCCGTTGAGCTGAAAGCATGGAGGGTCAATGATGGTATTCCTCGAAAAAGACGAGGACGTACTGAATGCCATAAGTTGTGAGCCGATGGTGACGGTGAAGACGATGAGATTCAGGACCTGGACCATCTGGAGGTACGAGTATGTCCCGCGCGCGACAAGCACGGCGCCGGAATAGAACAACAGCGCCTCAGCAAGGTAGATCAGCCCGCACGCAACGCCGTACGTGCAACCCTCGACAAAAGCACCCTTGCGGGCAACACTCAGTGCTCGATCCGCCGCCTTGTCGAACTGCACCCGAAAGACGCTCTCAAACCGCATCGACCGTATCCCCCGGATATTCGAGGTCGTCTGCAAGGGAATAATCAGCTCCTAGTCATACCGAAAGAACGATTCGCGCGAACCTCATAGTACCTCCCCGCCACCTCCTCACCCGCGCGCTTGTTGCGCAGCTCGCAACGCGCAACAACGCCCGCCTGCGCGGCCATCGCCGCCGCAAACACAGGCACGACCGCAAACCCGGCGAGCGCGAGCTGCCACCCTGCGAGCAGCGCCCATACAAGCCCGACGCCGAACATCGCGCCGACGACGAGCACCTGCCCCGCCACGCCCGCGAGCAGCTCACGCGCGTCGTCCCCGTCCTTGATGAGCACACGCCCCAGCGCGCCCGCCACCCGCGCGTCGAACCAGCGCTTGTCCTGCCGCAGCACGCGCGCGAAGGCCGCGGTGCGCATGCGCGTGACCCACGCCATTGCGGTGGCCTGCATGAGGAAGTACTTGAGGCCCATGAGGAGGCCGTCGAGCGCAGCGACGCCGAGGACGAGCGCGCCGGTGGTGTTGATGGCGTGCGTGTTTTGCGCGCCGGTGGAGACCTCGAAGAGGAGCCGCGAGAGGAGGAAGGAGAAGACGGGGGTGGTGGCGCCGCTGAGGAGGCAGGTGGCGAGCCCGAGGAGGACGAGCGGCTTGTGCGGGATGGTGGGGTAGATCTCGCGCAGCAGGGCCCATATCGATGAGGAGCCGCCTTCGGCAGTGGATGGTGGCGAGGCGACTTGGACTTTGATGTCGCTGAACGCATGCTGCTCTTTGGTGAAGACGGCGTCAGACGGCGTGAAGCGCAGGCTGGGGGGCCGGGTAAGGACTGTAGAGAGGGGTGAGATAGGCTTGTACGGGCTGGGGGTGCGACGCCACGAAAAGGAGGCAAGGTCCGAGGACTGTGCGACCCGAGCAACGCGAGTGAGAGCAGACGGAGCAGCGGATAAAGCAGGCAGTGAAAGATGTCCAAAAGGAAGGACGCGAGAGGAAAGGATAGGGGAAGGTGCTTGAGAGGTCAGTAAGGAAGGAAGGGGGTGTTCGCGGCGAAGAGGGGATTCAGTTGCTGGTGGAGCCATGCTGCCAAAGACACTGCACATGGACGCGTCCAGGCCCAAGCGGTAGCCGCTCTCCACGACGCACCCGTCCTGGAGGACATACACAAAGTCGTCGGCGCCTATTTGCGCGAGGTCGTGCGTGATGACAATCGTGGTACGGCCCTGGCGCCATCGCCGGATGGCATCGAATACCGCCACACGAGAGGTAGGATCGAGAGCCGAAGTTGCCTCGTCTGAAGAAGTAATTAGTTTCGGACCACGACGAGAAGATGGAGAAATGCGCACCGAGGACCAAAACGTCGGGATCCCGGAGCATGACGCGCGCGAGCGCCAAGCGCTGCTTCTGCCCGCCGCTCAGACTGGCACCGTCCGTCCCCAGCATGGTATCGTACCCATCCGGCAACCCGCTAATGAACTCGTCCATCAGCACCCGCTGACAGACATCCTCCACCTCCGCGCGGCCAACGAACCCCGCATCACCGCGCCCCAGTGCAACGTTATCATGTACACTCAGGTCGAAGAGCGTACACGCCTGGCCTTGTCCGACTACCGCGACGTCGAGCGCACGGACGTCAGGAAGGACCCAGTCGTCGACGAGGATGCCGCCGCTCTGTGGCGCGTACAGCCCCGCGAGGAGATGCGCTATGGTGGACTTGCCGCAGCCGGAGGACCCGACGATGAAGGTCGTCTTGTGCGCGGGGAGCGCGAGCGTGACCGCACGCAGGATGGGGACCGCGGGCCGCGAGGGGTATGCGAACGAGACGTCGCGCAGCAGGATGTCCGCGGTGCACGCCACAGGAATTGGGGCCTCCGTGGCGTCGTGCGCATCAACGAGCGCTAGCAGGGAGGTGAGGGCGAATTTGCCCTTGGAGAGGAGGATGAACTGCGGGATGCAAAGCTGGAGGTTCGTCGTGGCCATGAGGCACGCCCAGAAGACGGCCATGACATCCCCGGCGCCGATGGAGCCTGATTTGACGACGCGGGCGCCGAACCAGAAGCCCTGGACGAACATGCCCATCATGACGAACTGGGCGAGGCCGGAGGTGAAGCCCCAGACGGCGACGAGTTTCCAGACGGCTGTTTCTATGCGGTTGAGGACAGCACTGAGGGCTCGCTGCTCGTGGGCTGCGGCGTTGAAGGCTTTGACGGTGCTGATGCCAGTGGAGGTGACGGCGCGGTCGACGAGGGTGGCTGCGACGGCGGTCTGTTGACGCTCGATGCCGAGAAGGGGACCGGCTACGGCCTGCGACGACGCCTGGATGATTACGAGGACGGGAACCGCAGAAAGAATGACAAGAGTGAGAGAGTAGGAGCGAGTGAAGGCGAGGATGAGGCAAGTGATACATGTCGTTAAATATTCAATTATTCGCCCTGTGGCGAGGGATGAGGCGGATCTGACTTCGTCGGTTTCTCTTAGAGAAAGAGTGAGATTCTTGAATCATGAACTAGGTTAACCGCGCACCTGGAAAACTGAGCCATGAGGCCACCAGCACCAATAGGACCCTGGTCCTCGTCCGACGGAAGGGCGTCTTCCGAGACCCGAGAGTCGAACCACTTCATGTCTTTGGACGCGATAGACGCGTAAACGCGCTTGCGCAGTTCGAGAACATTGTGTTCGCCAGTGAGGATCCACAAGTAGCTGGTGAGGCTGCTGAGCATGAAAGACCCGACTGCGAGGGCAACGAGCTGCAGTGCCGCAAGCCCGACGTGGTGTACAAGGAGGTCCTTGGAGGGATTGGGTGTCGTCGAAAATTTGGAAAAGGCATCAAAGGCGTGGCCAATGACAATAGTCATAAAAGGAGCGATTCCGCCCGCGAAAACCGACGAGATTATCGCCGGAAGGAGGAGGGAGAGTCGTTGTTGTCGTGAAAGCAGAGAAAAGAGTGGCCACCGCGAAGCAAAGGCTGGTTTCGCTCCTGACTCGGTTTGGATTAGAAAGTCTGTCTCTGAGGCAGACGCAGATTCGTAGTCCTCTGAGGAACGGGGGTCGTAGGCATCGCCAGCGACGTCCACATCGATCTCAAGGGTGGGGCGAGACATCGAGAAGGAGAGGATGCCACTTCAACCCATTTGGTTCGGTTAAGTAAACAATGAGTCTTTGGTTTTGTTTGGCAACAGCCTCTGACGCGCTTTGACTCGCGCCCATTGTCACACCGGCAATCACCGAACTTCGGCGCAGCTGAACCGCAATCCTATTTTCAAGGTATCAGATTGTGATTCGGCCCAACCGAAATCCAGTCCGGTTTGCAAAGTATGATATAAGCTTTCAGAGCATCTGAAATGTGAAGAATAAGTTGAGGACTCGGCACGACTGATATCCCAAATTTCAACCCAAATTTCAGTCCAGCTGAAGTGCGAAGTTTCGGCTCTGGTTTCAGTGTGAGCCGGAACCCGACATTTCGGTACAACTGAAATGGAAAGTAAGCGGGCTCGGCCCGATTTTGGCTCAACCGAAATGCCATGCTTCGGCGCTAACTGAAACTATTAGTTTCGGCGCAATTCGAAACGAGAGCCGATACTTTAGGTATGCCATAGGTTTCGGTTGTCCTGAATCCCATTCTTATCCTTTGTCTTTCAGGTGTTCTGAATCTCTTTCCAATATTTGGTGAATCAACTTACATTTCGGCACAGGTGAGTCTCAATCCGAAACCTTGAGAATAAGATTGCAGTTCGGCTGCGCCGAAATTCGGTGATCACCCGTGTGTGTTCAGTGGGAAGATCGAGAGAAAAGTCCTTTGGGATCCCCCACGATTATCAAGGCGTGGGTGATGTGAAGAAGTTCATATCGCTTATTTTTGAGCGCGTCCGAGTCGACAGTGTTGATCGCAAGCCCGATTCAGAGAATCAGATTTGGAGTGTGGAGGAGCCAAGGCGGGTCTGTAAGTGCACTGGCGGACTGAGCGAGTAGAGGGACAGGAACAAGGTTCAAGAGAGACCGATAGGGAAGCAAGGGCGTCGAGAAAGTTGGGCGCTGGATACAAGAGCGGCCGAGGGGTAATCGACAAGAAAATCGTGAAGAATTCAGTGTCACGTCGGGTAGCCCAGGATAGAGTTTCGAATGTGAGGTGCGTTCATCGTGATGCATCCCGAGCACCTGGGACGAGGTGTTGCGGCGGAAAGGAAAAGAGACATGAAAGCCAAAGCAAGGGCGGGATTGATGGCATCGAGCCGGTTGCAATTGCTCACTCCTAAAAAAGCTGAGGCCAGAACAAAGTCCGCTCTAGCCGCGTAGTGCACAGATCCCTTTCAGAGGTGAATTTTTCATTCCTTGCGGATTCCTGAATTTTTATTGCAGTAGTTCTGTCGTAGTTCAACCAAAGTTCAATAAAAGTGGAAGATGCCCAACACAAACAGAAAAAAGCGTGGTACAGGGATCAGGAAGACTAATCTGATTCACTATCCGTACCCTCCTCATCAGAGTCTTCATCCGTTCTAAATGGCAGTTCCAGGTAACTGATATCGGGCAAACCCTTGTAGTCGCTGTGCATAAATTTGCGGAGCACGCATTGCAGGTAGTGCCACCGAAGCAGGCCAGGCGGGGGGTTGTTTGCTTTGGCGGGATGGGGAGGACTGACATCGAGCCCGTGGATAGCCAGGACGAGCGCGACCATGGGCGCCTCGAGCCGCCCAGCGATGGTGTACGTACGAAACCGATCCGGCGGTGCATCCACAAAAAGATGGCATTTGTAGGCGTTCTGCATTGTTATCATTTGACCATCACCCGCGAGGAAAAATGAACTCACTGGCCCAACAGCACGCAGTCCCAGGGTGTAAGTATTGAAGTACGCATCCAGAGTCCGGGAGAGGGCGATCCCGAACACTTCGTCGTAGACGGAGAGATTAGGAATAACCGAAGACGCGGGCGCGAATGTGCCGTATATCTCGCGCGCGAGCACGTCGCCCATACGTTTGGGACATATGTGACTGTTCACCAGCGGCTCCTCCGCTCCCGTCGCCCAGCAGACCACATCGCGCGCCTTGACACGACCTTCCATGGTGCTGGCGCTTCCGGTGACCGACGTCCTCGACTTGTTCTTCCGTTGACTTATTTTCGAAAGTTCCACGATGACTCCAGCTGGAAGGGTATAAAGATACACGGTGGCCAGGAGAGGGTCGGTGGGAGTGACGGGGGACCATTGGTTCGAACTGCGAATTTGTAGCGATCCACGCATGAGCGCGGGGTCACAAATATCGTGCGCGATATCTATAAGCCACTGGGAGGCTTCGAGCTGGGAGTACTGCAGGAAATTGTCGAGAGGACCGCTCAGGAGGGTGATGGTGCCGTCGGAATGCGTGGGAGTCACAAGCTGGGGTGTCATGGCCTGCTCGCCGTGGAACGAGGCGATGGAGTTGGAAGTGATCCGGAGTTCAAGCAGGGTGTGGGAGGGAGAGGCCGCAGTGGGGTTGGTGGATTCCGGCCCCATGAGAGTAATGTGAAGGACTTTCAAGCTAAACAATGCTGCACGGGATGTTGCAGTCGAAAGGATGAAAGTTAAGGAGAACCGGAATTGATGGCATTCGGGCTCAACTGGCCGATGCGACCACTCCTATTGCGTACACCCGCCGACGAGGTGTAGTTGGAGATTTACTTTGGAGGGGAAGGGTGGAATAGCGTAAAAGGCTGCGCTCACCCTTTATCAGGTCGCGATCCCAACGCGTGAATCGCGAGTTTCACAACGACCTTCCTATTTCGGATTTGGGCGTTGTGTTGTTTGCTCTTGTGGGGATCCTCTCATCGGGCACCGTAGTCCGAAAGGACGGGTCTGGATCTGCCTGGAGGTTGAGTACCATGATCATTGGGAGAACAGCTGCGCACCACGACCCCCCGTTTCTTCTCCACGCATCGCCAAGTCGGTCAAGTTTTGAAATGATTCCCAGAAAATACGACATGCAATGATCTAGTCTACAATATGTACAATTACACGGCGAGCCCTGTCTTGCGAATTCCAAGTTACTGATATATAAAGTTGTAGCTGTGGGCGCGTCGTCAGTCAGCGGCACCGAGCGAGGGAAAGGCGGATGACGCACCGAGAGAGCAGATGCGGGATGGCAGACAGCTGGGGACCGTACCGTGCGGCGTTGTCGTACAGCTCGAAGAGCGGGATGGCGAGGAGCTTCATGTTTTTAGGGACGGCGAGCACTTCTGGGTGGGGCGTGCATTGCGTTAGGCAGGGCGAGAGGGAAGGTGGGGTGACGCACTCTTCTCAGGCATCTGCACGACGAAAAGCTTTTTGCATTCTTTTGGCTTGGTTATGTGTGCAGGGATGAAAGGGTACTGGACGCGCGCGTTAGCAGTCTGTGGCGAAGAGAAGCGGTCGAGGGAAGGCCGGATCTAAGCCTTCGTCACGACCGCACGCGAACGGGATGCAGGTCGAAATCGAAAGAACGCCGACGCATTAATCGCGCAGAGGAAAGCCGGGGAACGCGTGGGTGCCCGCGGTTCTCGCATTAATCGCGCAGAGTAAGCGCCAAAAGGAATCCCAGGCGCAGGAACAACGTTCGCTCACCATGAACGTTTCAAAATTGGGCCGCCACCACTGCGCCAGACAGTCCCCAATCTCCCATTCTGCGCCGTCCGTGACGTTGGAAGGGAGGCCCGAAGATGCTGGCGGGGCCAGACGGTCGTCGAGTCGTTTTTTCAGGCCGCTGATTTCGTCTTCGCCGGGAAGCAAGTAGTCTCCTGGGCTGTCGGGGGTCATGAGGAAACGCAGAGACGTCAGCTGGCTGCCACGCACAGTTTGAAAAAGGCATTCGCGATTTGAAGCATGAGTATGTGGGGGTGGCCGTGATCATGGACGACGAGAATGCCCTCAACGGTGCGACGCATGCCAAAGTCCTCATAGTTGTTTTGGAGGCGCTGGAGACGCGCAGAGACCGATGGATCTTCCTCTGGCTGTGCTTCTTTCGTACTAGGGCTGGTCAGCTGCCTGTGCCACGAAAAAGAGCACAGAGTGTATACCTAAAGGTGAAGTTTGAGAGGGGGTACCTGGGTGGCGTTACAGCGATTTTCCAGGGAATATGAAGCACAGAACGTACAGGGCTATTGTGTTGGACATGGGCGTAAGAGACGAGAGCGCGGGCGATCGTCGGAGGACGCGTAAACAGTTGCAAGCACGATGACACCTTGAAATGGAGCGGCGGTGATTTTTTTTTGCCTCCGTCCTGTGTGACTCTCTCTCTTCCCGCCATCGACCTCGACACGGCCGGCGACGTGTAGCCCCCCTCACCCCCTCGAACCCGCCCATTTGTGGGACGCGAAACCCGCCACAATGTCGACCCCTGACCTCGTCCCAGACGGGGATCCTGCGAACGAAATGTATCACGCACGAGCACCTCATCTTCAGGAAATGCCGCACCCGCGCACGCTCTCGAATGGCGATTCCCCGTTACGTAGTCTTTCCAGAGCAGGGTCAGTCGCAAGCTGTCCTTCCTCTCGCGCAATAATTATAGCATCTTTCAATATATAGCCTCCTCCAGTCCCGCTCATTTCATCCTTCGCCCACAATCCCCCAATCGCTCAGTTTCGCCTCTTCCGATTCCTCTGGTGCCTCTGGGACCCCCATGTCCATACCCCAGATTGTCCCCCACTCCCAGGACTCGATCCGCCTAAGCACGATGCAGCTCAGCGGAATGGAAATGGGCATGTTTTCTCCTCCGGGCCGTGAGAACCTCATTCGGGATCCGACTGTCGATTTAATACCAGAGGAACCCCCCGCGAGCAGCAGAAGCGGCTCCATCACCCCCCGGAATCGCGAACCTGACGTGGAACCGCTGCAATCCGCGTTCCAGCCCTCTGGTCTGTCCCTCCTAAGGCCGAGCTTGTCCGCGCGGAGAGACTCCTTACCTTCGACAATCACGTCGTTCAACGACCTTTTGCCGGCATCTATTCCGGAAGAAGACGAATCGTCTTCCTCTTCGCCCCCGTCTCCTCCCCAACAACCACCGACGGAATCCACACCGCTTCTTCCGCCACGCCCAGGTCCGAAGCGACGAACCATCAAAACCCTCGAAAGCCTGGCAGCGACGACCCTCAAACAGGCCGCCCAAGCCCTCCCGGCCGTTGTTCTCGGATGCCTGTTGAACATCCTCGATGGCGTCTCATACGGGATGATAATATTCCCCACCTCGGCCCCATTCGACGATCTAGGCCCTATGGGCGTCAGCCTGTTCTTCGTCTCCTGCGTCATCGCGCAGTTGACATATACGTTCGGCGGGAGCGGGTTCGCTGGCGCGAATGGGAGCATGATGATCGAGGTTGTGCCTTTCTTCCACATCCTCGCAGCGTCCATCGCTCACGAGATCGGTCCGGAATACCCCCAAGAGATCATCTGCACGACCCTCGTCGCCTATGCGCTGAGCTCTGTGTTGACCGGTCTGTCGTTCTTCCTCTTGGGCTTCCTCAAACTGGGGCTTCTCATTGGATTCTTCCCGCGCCATATCTTGGTCGGATGTATTGGCGGTGTCGGCGCGTTTCTCATTGAAACAGGGTTTGCTTTTGTACTAGCACTTGTGCGATCCTTGAACTGACCCAGCACCACTTCAGGTTGACGGTCTCCATGCGCATCTCGGACGACGATTTCACCGCAACCTGGGAGACGTTCAAGTTTGTCTTTTTCGACGCGCACAACCTCGCGCTATGGACCATTCCGCTTGCTCTCGCGATTCTGCTGCGTGTGGTGACCGAAAGTCTCCGGTGGAGACATCAACTAATCTTCCCGCTTTGTGGGTTGTTTCCTTTCTCCTCCGGTTTCAGGACGCGATTGAACGGCTTCGCAGACTTTATTATGATTCCTGTTATCTTTTACATTGTCGTGGCCGCCGCGCAGCTCAACATCGCGGATCTACGAGACAGTGGATGGATATTCGATATGGCGGCCGGAGGGAGCAAGGAGCACTGGTATAAGTTTTATTCGTATTATGGTTGATATCTTCCTACGTCTTTCCATCCGCGTTACATCTAATCCTTCTCCTCAGATTTCAGCAAAGTGCGGTTCGGACCACTTTGGTCGACGTTGCCTACGCAATTCGCTTTGTATGTCCTCATTTTTTCGCTGATCACAGCTACTAATTAAACTTTAGGCTGTTTTTCAACATCCTGCACCCACCCTTGAACGTTCCGGCGCTCTGTACGTCCCTCCAAAATTTTGGTTCAGACTTACTTACCTCCTCGAAATAATAGCTGTTTCCCTGAACGAAGACGTGGACACGAACAAGGAGCTGGTGGCTCATGGTTATTCGAATCTACTCGCCGGGGTCCTGGGCACAGTGTAAGAGTATCTGGCGTATCAGGTCGAACCAAGTCCACTCACACGGTTCAACACAGGCCCAATTATCTTGTATACGTAAACACGCTCTTGTAAGTCCGGGCATCCCATTCCTACAGCGACGCACTGAATTCCTGAAGATTTTATCGCGTGGGCGGCGGGACGCGGATAGCCGGCTTTTTGCTGGCTGTGGCTACAACCATACTATTGCTCATTGGAACGGGGCCTATCGCTTACATTCGTCAGTATTCTCTACTTGAACCACTTCTGCGCCTCACCTCGTTTTAATTCTTTAGCTGTTATGGTCGTCGGAGCACTAATCTTTGTCCTTGGCATTGATCTATGCAAGGAGGCGTTGTGGGATACACGGCATCGAGTCAGCAGGTACGTCTTCCCCCGACAGGTCGTGCACTCGAGTTCAACGGCCTCATCACCCAGGTCGGAATACATCACGATCGTCAGTATCATGGTCTGTATGACGGTGTGGGACTTTGTCATCGGCGTGCTGTTTGGGATCGTCGTCAGCTGTGAGCACACTCCCTCTCACAAGCGTTCGGCAAATCTGATCAGACGCGACGCAGGCTTCTTTTTCGTCGTCCAAAATTCACAGCGCGCGAGCATCCGTGCGCTGCACACCGGGGAGACGGCCATGTCTACGGTCCGGCGGCCCAGTTCTCAGCGTGCGTATATCCGAGAGGTCTCCAAGCAAACGACCATTCTGCGGCTTCAAGGTTCGTGCCTTTGTGGCGTTTCTTGCCAGCTACGATGGAAGCTTACATTTCTTTCTTTACTCAAGGGTTCCTGTTTTTCGGCACCATCACGCACGTCGAAGAGACAATTCGAAGCATTATTGACGAGCCGTCGTGGAAGCGAAACCCCGTGCGATTTTTGGTGCTCGATTTGTCGCTCGTGGGAGGGGTGGATATGTCTTCCGCGGAGGCATTCGTGCGTCTGCAGCGCCTTTTGTCCGCAAAGTATGTCACGCTCGTGTTCTGTGGGTTTACCGCCGAGTCCTCGGTTGGGAAGGCACTTGGGAGCGTCGATGTCCTCGGCGCAGATGGGGTGGAGCTGTTTTCAACGTTCAACGATGCGATGGAATGTGGGTTACTCATTCCACCAAGTTGGATTTTGACTGACTTTTTGATAGGGACGGAGAATGCGTATTTACGCGCCTGGTTTAGGTCGCAGAAGTCCGAAGCGACTGCACACACTTACAGTTTGTGTGTCCCTGACAGAGTCGAACTTGATGTTGAGTTATTTCGCAGCGTTGCCGGGCCGACAGGACGCCAACATAGCGTATCAAGAGTCTTTTGCGGACTCGTTTGTCGGCTCACCGCGACGGTCTCATCTACGAGACGCGGGGCATCGCACAATCGCCAATGGTCAGTTGAATCCCACCCTATCTCACCGTTACTCCTGCTTGACAGAGCTACATCTGCAGAAGTGCGCCCATCGTCACCGGGCGTCTCGGCCGAACCCTACAACACCCTCGTCAAGGCATTCTCCTCCTACGGCGATGTCGACTTGGAGCAGTTCAAGCCGCTGCTGTCCTACCTCCAGCGCATGTCGGTACCGGATGGGCAGATCCTATGGCGGCAAAACGATGATCCTGCCGACGGGCTGTACATCATCGAGTCGGGCGTCCTGCGCGCGTCGTATAAATTCTCAGACCACTCCGAGAGTATCGAGGAGTCCATGGTCGCAGGGACCCTGGCGGGCGAATTGTCGGCGCTGGCGAACCTGCCGCGTAACGCGTCGGTCGTAGTCGAGCACCCCGCCGTGCTGTGGAAGCTCAGTCTCGATGCGCTGAGGCGCTTGCAGGACGAGGAGCCTGTACTCGCTAGGAAATTCACGCAACTGGTTTTAAAAGGTGTGCGGCATTCTCTTGCTTTTTTTATTGGATCGTGCTAACTCGGCTTCTAGCGGCAAAAATCGATAATGATATTTTGCTTTCCGCGTTGGCGACTCGGCAGTAATTTAAGATTCTCTATCGATACACGGTCGGGTACAAGAGCTTGTACTTTTTTCAGGGTTATTTGTATCTACATACCGCATATCCGACCTTCGCTTCACAATGAGTTGGACCAAGGTCCAACGTGCAATCAAAAAAAGACAGGAATCGGATCACAGCGTCGACCTTCCATTCCACTGCGACAACCGTGCGGGGGAAGGGATTGGGCTCCCTTTGTCTGGAGGCGGGTACACTCTGGATGAAAAGAAACCGCAGTTTCATCCGTTGCCGCCGGCCGGTGCGCAGTTCTCCGAATGACTGTACTGACAAACCCCAGTGCAGATCCCGACGACCCGCGCTTTCGCTGTCGGCAGGACTATGTACGTGTACAGCGGCGGCAGTGCTCTGTCCGAGGGGAGCGGGCAGAGCCTGAGGTGGAGTCAATAGAAACCGAGCGCTGACGCGGCGGCGACGACACTCCCAGCGCGCCAACCGCCGCGAAGTTTCGGTCGCTCAGCGCCGCCTATCCCGGCGGTCTCGGAGGAGGCTAAACCACAGCGAGTACACAGAGGAATGGGACCCGACGGTAAGGAAGGAAGACTGTGGCGGGGAGGGCGAGATTGGCTGGATAGAGGAAGGCCACCACAAGAGCAAACAGCACAACGCCCAAATCCGAAATAGGAAGGTGATTGTGGCTTACGCAAAACTCGCTGTTTCACTTACCCGTTGCGATCGGGATATGGAGCGACGTATATAAAGGGCACCGGTAAGGAGTCTTCTCACTATTCCACCTTCCACCCAATCATCCAATGTCCAACTACACCTCCTTCGCAGTCGTCGGCGCCGGCACCTTCGGGATGCCCATCGTCAAGGCCCTGGTCGCACAGAACGCCTCCGTCGTCCTCCTCTCACGGAACGGCCTCGACGAGAAGAAATCCGCCGCCCTCCCCGCAGGCGCCAAGGTCGCCACGGTCGACACCGCCGACGCAGCGGCGGTCGCGGCCGTCCTCGCCGAGCACAAGGTCGAGGTTCTCATCTCGACAATCACCACCGCCGCCGTTGGTGCGCAGACCGTTTTGGTTGACGCGGCGAAGAGCGCGGGGTTGAAATTGTTTGTGCCGTCGGAGTTTGGAATGACTACCGAGGGCCAGCCGGGGAATCCCAAGAGCAAGATCATAGGTGTGTTGCTGTCTGAGGTACACCGTCTTCTTCTGGTCGCTGATTCCTATTTTCAGAGTACACCAAGACGGCGGGGGTTCCTTACGCGAGGTTCTTCGTAAGTCGCGTGGTTGAACTAATTCCAACCAATTCACTAATTCGGGGGAAATCAGATCGGAATGCTCACCGAATTCATACCTTTCCTGGTCGGGCTCTCGGACGGGAAGATCAGGATCGTCGGCACGGGCGAGGCCCCCGTCTCGTTCACCTCCGTCGTTGATGTTGCCGGTACGCCGAGTTCATCATTAATTCTACGCAATCACTAACAAAATTAACTACACAGGTTTTGCGGCACACGTCTTGACCACCCTCCCGCCCAACGAGCTCGCGAACCGCACCTTCCGCCTCCAGGGCGACCGCTCGACCCTGAACCAACTCGGCCCGATATTCAACAACGCCGAAGTCGAGCACACTGATAAAATTGCGGGCCCGATGGGCGAGATGAAAACGATGTTGATGACCATTGCGGATACGGGCGTGGGGAGCACTGGGTGGGATGCGGAGAAGAAGGCGGAGAAGGAGGGTGGGGAGGCTGCGGGGAGTTCGAATTCGCTGTGGGCGGGGCATCAGTGGAGGAGTATCAAGGATGTTCATAATTTGTGAATTTCGCCGCCGAGTCTGAAGTAGCCTTCAGGCCATCCTCTTGTTACTGCAAATTGATATATATATAATGAGGCTGTAGGGTCTCTACATATGGGGATTCTAATTATATGTACTACAGTGCGCTGGGCATGCATCGCCAAGGTTGGGTTGAAGCTGTTAGGCTTTATAATACTCCCACAACCTACAATGCTTCCGATCTGTGAAATTTTGGCGCGTCACCGGTTGGGAGTATTGTTTGAACCTGCGCCAAGTGGAATCGTCGGTGCCTACTAAGTGGGGCTAGAGTCCAGGCTTCTGACAAAGGAGTCGAGACCACTCCTCTGCTGCGTCGGATTGAGGTCCGAGCAGAAAAACTGCGGGGGGCAAGTCCCGGGGTTCATCAGTGTTATCATGTTGGCAGGTGTGGTGATCCACTCTCTCTAGCCCGTCAGCGCGTCAAGCAAATAAGGCGACTTTGATGAAAGTGTCGCTTCGTTCGAAGATTTTAATGACTTCAGGGAGGAACTGGAAATCGAAGGCGTCAGCGCCGCACGTCAGGAAATCCAAACAATTAGCACATTATTTATTGTGATTTTCTGGACTGGCGCTTCGGCGGCACCCAGGGTTACATGGTGCTTCAGCCTCGATAGTTCTTGCGAATTTGAAAGAGACGTCACTGTCTAAAACCAGTGCAGGTTAGATGAGACTGTGAGAGACGAAGTTCAATCAAAATGCAACTTACGCTGAGCCCCTGCATGGCGGTGGAAAGTCGTCTGTGGAATATGTCTATCTGCTCCTTGTCTTGATCTGCAGACAGCCATGACCTCAACCTGCGTCTCCACCGGCGTTTCTTGGGAACGGCCATGCTCTTCTGATCCAGGAATTTCGCGATACTGGGCAATGCGGACGTCAGATATTCGGATGTTCAACATAGAAATTGAAGGTATGGACGCACTCGTTGAGCGTCTGCGTGCTTCTGCTCAGCTCTGGTGCATGAAGATCCCGGCCAACTGAGGCAACCGCTTCAACGATTCCAGCAAGCCTTGCCGCCTCCTGCTCCAACTCCGCCATCGATGTTCTATTATTGCGCACAATCTATGAAAGTTCAACCGGCTGCCGACCAACACCATCTCGTCTCAAGCTCACTTGAATTCTCTGGCAGGCAGAATTCGCCAATCCCGCGAACGGCCTCAACACACCGATGACTGGGGCATCGCTAGCGAGTAAGAACGTCTCGGCAGCGAGGCTAGCGATTTCGAGCGCCAGAGTCGAATGGCGATGCTCCGACTGATCGCTGGATGCAGAATGCCGATGGGGTGTGGTTACTGGAGGCTGCATTTTCTGGAGAAGCCTTCGCCTAGGGCGCATCCGTTCTTGATCTTGCGGGGAACCAGTAGTAGCAACAGTCCCGCCCGGGTCGTGCGGCCGCCTCCGGGGCCATTTGACGAGCCTGAGGAACGGTCAGTAAACAGGTCAATGTGAGTAACATCAAGCGAACCCCTTGAGCATCTCAATGGTGGGGACGACTGGAGCGTGTCGAAGGTCAGGATGGGAGGGGATGCTTTATACCCATGAAAGCTGTTGAGGAAGTCGCACGAAAGGCAACTCGGTTGGCGCCAGATGATTGACGCCCGGATTAAATTAGATGCAGAACAGCTGCGAGCAATACAATACAGACAGGATGAATGAGAGGAAACCTATGCGGTCTCGGCAGGCCCAGCTCTACCACAGCTATGCTTTACCTCTTCTTCTTCCTTCTGGGGGCGGTCCAACGCGGCCTCTAGGACGCTTCTCCGGCGCTCTTCCGCCGAATCGATATCGCTGTTCTGCGATCGGGAACTGCCTCCGAGGACATGTGAAGTCAAGACTTCGTTCTCAAGGGCTTGCCTTGGTAGGTAGGCAGGTAGTATTGGAATCTTGAGTGGAGGCCTTTGGGTGTCGGTGATTTGCCCCAAGTCGAAGTGAGGCATGGCCGTAACATAGGCAAAAATACTTAAACGTCCGCCCTAGGGTTAGGTGCACTTCCTGGGGACGTCCTGGCTGACCTACACGTCCAGAAAACGCGTTTTGCTTTTGCTAAGGTCTGAGTCGACCTTCATCTGTCTCGAGAAACTTGAAACCTCTGAATCTCATAGTGAGTCCCCGGATATAAAATAGACGCACCTAGCTCGTGGGCCTGACGTCCCGGCTGCTGCTGGGATAGTGAAGTGACGGGTAAGTGCAGAATCGAACAACGCCGAGATGACCGAGGCAGTTCCCACGGTTCGTTGATTCAACACCGTCGCGACGGCCCTCATTAATCATTCCGAACCTCGAGTTTAGAATGATGGTAAGGCCGTTCGAGTTGGAAATTCCACAGACCTTGAAACCACAGCACCTCGTGGGTCATGTCGTTTCCAGTTTGTACTAAGTTCACCGGTTTCAGCAGCTCGTCTGGTCTTCGTATTTGGAAGCTATACGCTCTCACGATTTGTCCAAACTCAGAATCGACGTTGAGCGCTGCCTGACGATGAGACGTCCATCCCGAGCTCGAGATGTATTGCTCACGACGGGCGATAACGGGACTGTGGGGTTGTCGATTACTGAACCTCCGGGCCAGAAGACCAGGGTCGAGGGTAGTATCCTTGATCATCTGTAGTGAGGGGGGTATACTAATATAAGGGCAGTAAAAGTAAATCGGAGATTACCATGAGGTCAGGTTGAACAGTGCGAACCAACCGAACTGCGCAGCACTCGAAACGAATCGAAGCTGACTACCGCAGGGCTCGCAGCAGGCAGACGGCCTTCGTCGTCTACACACCCGCCATCCTATGCTCTACCAGGCCAATCAAGTCAGACGCACCAAACAAGTAGACTATGATTCAACGCTGACCCTTTTTGACCAAATCCGCGCACTTTTCTGCCACAACGACCGCGGGCGCCATCGTATGCACCGAAACGATCTCCGGGAAGACCGAACAATCCGCAACCCGGAGACCATCGACGCCGTGCACGCGCAGCTCGTCATCGACGACGCCCGGCTGCGCGTCGTCCGCAGGCGCCATGCGGCAGGTGCTGGTGTAGTGGTACGTCGTGCGCATGTTCGCCCGGATAAACGCCTCCACGCTCGCATCGTCGTCCGCCTCGGCGCTGGGGGCAGACAGCGCGCGGAGCGGGTAGCCCGCACTGCGCATCTGGTGCGCGAGGCGTAGGCCGAGGCGAACTCCTTTGACGACGATGGGCAGGTCGGCCGGCGCGGCGAGGAACCCGAGGTCGACTGCGGGGCGCGTACGCGCGTCGGCCTGACACGAGGCGCACCGAGCCGGCGGATTTGGGGCGTAGGAACGTGACCAGCATGGAGAACACGCCGATGTGGTCCAGCGGACTTGCCTCGGTGTCGTTTATGTGGGTCGCGATCGGCTGGATCTCGATGTCGGGCGCGTTTTCGGGGTTACGGGCGTCTTGGGCGCTGGGCGGATGGTTTCCGGGAAGCGAGAGGGTGTCGGTGAGGAGGGCGGTGCGCGCGAAGATGGTGGTGCGCATGGAGGTTACGGAGAGGAGGCCCGGTTCCGAATGCGAAGTATTTGAAGACGTGACGCAGGACGGGCAGAATGCCGTGTCTGAATACATTGAGGGAGTCTTTGACGGGAACCTCGAACATAAGGGGAACACCGAAGTGATCTTTCTGTGAGACCGTGAGCTGGTGAAATAAAATAAAGGGCCAGCGCCGTACCAAGTAACTGCCGACTCCCGGGAGGTCTTTAACGACGGGTATTCCGTGGCTTTCCAGGTGATTTTTAGGACCGATACCGCTATCAAACTGGGTCTCTTTTATGCACGACAACGACCTTCTTCACTCACCTGAGCAACAAGATGTGTGGAGAAGAAATCGCGCCAGCGCAAACGATAACTTCTCGGCTTGCGTGCGCGAAAAATGAATTGAGGTTTACCCTTTGCTCGGGCGTCAGCAGAAAGTAAACCCCAGTCGCTTTCGGTCGCGCGGAGTCGGCACCTTCAGTACATTTAACACTAGTGACGAGGCTCTCGACACAGACTGTGAGGTTCTTGCGATGGCGGACACCTGGTGTATCCAAAAAGGCCTTGAACACGGAATGTCTCTGACTGTTCTGGTCAATCGCGATGTCCATCAGCGCGGTGCAAGTGGTCGGAGAATCGGGAGAGTTCATGTCGGAGGTATATGGGATTCCCAAGCTGGTTGCGGCTTCGTTAATACTGTTGAAGGTTCAGGGTTTGCAATTGCAGATTTCAAGACGTATTGCGGACCGTTTGTACGGCTCGAATACCGACTCTTCAGGGAAGGTTTGGTTAATCCAGGGGCCTTAAGTGGGGATCGTTAAGTCAGGAGCAAGGCGAACCACGACTTGTCACCTTTCTTTCCACGGAAGGCTGCCGCTGGCTGGCTCAGCGTGTTTTCCGATTTGACAAAGTAGGGTTCCAGGTCGGAGTATCCCCAGCCTTTCCGCCCCATCGCTTTCCACGCATTGTAATCCCCAATCCCGCGCGTATAAATCAATGAGTTGATTAAAGTCGCGCCGCCCAAACCTTCACCGAGCCAGGTAGTGGCAACGCGGCCATTGCCATGCGTCATCGGGAGGGATGGGAGGAATACGTGGGGAGTACCGGGGCGGCTTGGATTTGAGGCCAAGAGGGGGACACGCGCCTGCCAGTCGTCTACGACGCGGCCGCGCTCCAGGAGGAGGACTGTAACTTGAGGATCCTCGCTCAAGCGTGAGGCAAGGCAGCAGCCGGCGGTGCCGCCTGAATTTTTGTTAGATGGGTGGAATGGATGGCCATGAACTGGCGGAGCACGGACCTCCAACGATAACATAGTCGAACGCAGCAGTATTTGGGACTTGGGGGGCATGGACGGCCGGAAATGGGCTTGAAAATGGCCACATTCTATCAAGGCGAAGGAGGGGAAGGAGGACGGGTTCAACTTTCGTTGTCATCATATCACCAAGTTGACATTCTGATTGTCGCATCGTTAGGTTGCCGCAACCTGACAATCGTCCCCAAATTCAGTTGGCGGTCGAAAGGTGAATGGGATACGTTCCAGGGAGCGAAAAAATGTGCTCCATGCCTTCTGAGCATTGCGAAAAATCTAGTCGGCGGGAGCAACTTTGAAATAAAGCAAGATTTTGCCCTGAGGCTGCAGTGGTTCGGTAAGGTTGTGCGGAGACCTACATCGGGTTGTGCTGTGGGCTGGCGTGAGGTTGAACTTGCAGACGACTTCGTGATGGTTCAACCAAAAAGTCGCGTCAACACCGTGACGGCGGCGTGACCGGCCAAATTTGGACGGCGATGGCCACCGCGTCCACCTCTCGCGCCTCGATGAGCTCAGCTCCAAATGCAGGGGCGAACAGGTTCTCCTCGATGATATC
Organism: Mycena filopes; assembly: GCA_029281495.1. NCBI lineage: Eukaryota > Fungi > Basidiomycota > Agaricomycetes > Agaricales > Mycenaceae > Mycena > Mycena filopes. The sequence goes on along the minus strand of JARIHR010000002.1, from coordinate 1,490,574 downwards.
CCGGTGGGCCCCCCCGCATCAACTTACACTAGACGAGCAAGATGCAATTCGCAAGGAAGGGCTGCGATACTTGGCCATCGTCCACCGACTCGAAAAAGTACAAAGAGAAACTCACCCCGAACCACTCTCCCCGCAACTCCAGACCAGCTTGACCCTCGCACGACAGACCTACATGTTTATCAATTTTCGCCTCTTCAAAATCAACAAACTCCCCACCGAGATCATCTGCGATATCATACGCCTCGCTGTGTGGGACTCGATGCGACGCCCCGTAGATGCGCGCTTGCGTATAACCTGGACGTGCAGACTGTGGAGACAGATCGCCCTCGCCGACTCCACCCTGTGGAATGCCATCTGGTTCCGCGGGACACGCATCAGTCGCGCATGGGCATGGTTTGAGCGCGCGGGCCAGTCTCCGCTCGACGTTCGCATTGATGGCCCGAAGGACGAGGATGAGGATCTGGCTGTCCTGGGTCTCTCCGAGCCGCTCACCGCGGCCGCAATATGCATGCGCGAGACAATAACCCGCTTATTCACCAAGCTCTCCCACCTCCGCATGCTCATCGTCGTCGTGGATGATTGGCAAAGCGCTCTCCTGGTGCTGGAGCTCCTTGCGAGCCATGCGCCATCGGGCGTTCCGCAGCTGCAGCGTTTGAGCTGCATCGCGGGGGGCTCAACAACGAGGACAGACAAACCCTCAGTTGGCCAGCCGTGGTTCCTCAGCCGTTCCTCGGTGGTGCCGTCGCCCCCGCGCTCGAGTATCTGTCGCTGAACGGCGTCCCCATCGACTGGTCGAGATGTATCCTCGAGAACCTCACGACATTCGACATCAGACGCCTTCCCTCCACCCATTCGCCCGACGCCGCCCGTTTCCGCGAGATCCTCACCAACTGTCCCCGTCTGCAGAAGCTCTCCATGGACGGCGCCGGCCCCCTCTTCGAAAACTCCAGCGGGAAGGCCCCCGTCGACCTCCCCCACCTCCGCACCCTCGTCATCGCCGACTTCTCCCTCAAATACGTCATGTTCCTCTTCTCCCAGTTCACCGCCCCGAACGTGAACGACCTCACGCTCATGAACCTCTGCGGCGCCAGCTACGTCCCCCTCTTCGTCCAAATAACCGCCTCCTTCCCCAAGGTGCGGCTCCTCTCCGCGTACTCGCTGCCAGTTCGAGGCGACGCCGCACGGCTGGACGGCGATGACGCGCTGGCTCGACTCGATGCCGCTCCTCGCGTACCTCCGCGTCGCGAACGTCGCCAAGGAGTTTTTCAGGCTCTTTTTGACCCCACCGGGCGCGGACCCCAACAGGAAGACGCTCGTCGCGCCGAGCCTCGCGACGCTGGACATCCAGGCCATCGAGCCGGTGGTTCTCGTGCAGTGGGCGAAGGACCGACACGCGGCGGGGGTGCCGCTGAGCCGGAATTTATATATCGGAGGAGCTGGGCGAACGGTTGAAGGGTGACCAGATCGCGGCACTCACGAGTATCTGCATCCTGGCCAAGCTTCCCCGCGGGGCTACGACCCCGGAAGAGGAGGCTTTGTCGGCGTTTCCTTTCTCACAGTGAAGATGCATCATGTTACTGCTTTTCATGATGACTGACGCTTCGTAGTAGCTCCGCGCGATTGACTCAAGTAGCTCTGCGCGATGACTCAGCATGACCCGTACTTTTCTGTCGAGCGCTATCGCGCGCACGGCTACATGACAGGGGCAACCCTTGTCGCCTACGACGCCAGCTCTACAAATAACCACAGCTCTGGGACTGCTGTGTCCCGCTTTGGGCTTCTTCAGGCGACGAAGATGATCGGTGGCGTAACAGTTAACCGCTATGGCATGCTGCCGACAAACTCGGACCGTATACAGAGCTCCTCAGTGCACGGCCAACTCCTCAGCACGAGCACCTCAACATAAACGTGGACGGTGTACGCGCAAGCCTTCCGCAGCACTACCGCTGACGCGTCCCCAGCACATGGTGTCCGCAAGGCTGTTTACCGAGGAAATGGCCGCATTTTGAAGCGCGTTTTGGATGATAGGGTCGGATAACGACGTCGATCGTGTACGCTGGAGCTCGTACCGGCCCTTGAAGAGCTGTAATAGTGGGCGTTTGGAGAGATAGGCTTGAAATATAACAAAGGCAAATATTACGACATGATACCTTTAAGAGCCGGATCCGGGTTATTGGCTGCGCAGCCCTGCTCCTTATCTCCAACCACAACCTTGTCCAGTACTTTACCCTACCAGTGCTGGGCCTACAACAACTACTCCCCCTCTCCTTCATATACATGCGTTGTTTATTGACCGCGTCCCTCGTCGCAGGGCTCGCTGGTACCGCCGTCGCTCACCGAGACGGCGGTGGTCCTGTGCGCCACCGCAAGTCTCTCGGCTTCGGACCAGTCCACAAGCACGCCAAATATGTCTCCACTCCTTATCAAGTCGTCACGAATGCGTTTACTCGCATGCCGGAGGACTCCGATCCCATCCAGGTCGCCCGCGTCTTCGTGGAGGACATCCTTGGCAACCAGCTCTCCGAGTCCAACTCGTACAAGATCCGCAAGGACTCGTACACCGACTCCAACACGGGTATTACCCATGTCTATGTCCGCCAGATCGTCAATGGTCTGGAGGTCTCTGACGGCGACATGAACATCAACGTCAAGGACGGCCTTATCCTGTCGTACGGGAACTCGGTATGTCGTCTCCCGTTTGTGTATGAGACCAGCCAAGTGACTGATAGCCCTGTACAGTTCTTCGCTGGGTCGACCCCTGCCCACCTCTCGCAGACTGCGCTCGATGACGACATCCGCCATCCCCATCAAGAGTTCTGCGACGGCCTCACCGACGAGCTCGAGATGCGCTACACCTCGTTCTTGGCGTCTGAGGGCGACCAGGTCGTTATGGGCGACGCCGCTCCCGTACCCAAGGGCAAGGCGCTGAAGCACCTCACTCACGTCCACCACTCCAACTGCCGCTTCCAAGACCTTTCCCCTGAAGCTGGCAGCCCAGGGCAGCCAGGACCTCGACGTCCGTGCGCCCCTGCTGCAATTCATGGTCGCCGCTACCCCCAACGACCGCGTCGTCAACGACATCCTGAGCAACTACGACTCCCACTTGTCGCAGATGTCCGAGTACGTCGACGTCCACCATTTCGCGCCCACGGATGAGATGCCCAGCCTCCTCGTCGCCAACGTCCCCGACACCGTCAACCCTGTCAAGGCCAAGCTCGCTTACATTCAGGTCCCGGGTAAGACCGAGGACTCGGTCCACCTCAGCCTCGTCTGGAAGGTGTGTTCATCCGCGCTCTTCATTCCCTTCATCGTCTCACATTCGCTCCACAGTTCGAGGTCGAAATGCAAGACAACTGGTACGAGGCTGCCGTTTCGGCGACTGCCCCTCACCGGATCATTTCCGTTGTCGACTGGGCCTCTGATGCGCCCTGTCCCCTATTCCCTCGCCCGACACGACTGCGACTTATAACGTGTTCGCTTTCGGCGTCAACGACCCCGCCGAGGGTAAGCGCAGCACCGAGAAGGAGAGCTTTGATGCCCTCGCTTCGCCCTGTTGGCTGGCACACACTTCCTTTCGCGAACGACCCCTCTTTCCGCGGCGTCAAGGTCGCGAGCAAGGAGTTCTACCGCAACACCACCACCACCTGGGGTAACAATGTATGTATCGCGCTAGTTTCATCGGTCCCAATCGCTCATTATCCTCCAGGTCTTCGCTCAAGAGAACTGGGAAGGCCAGAACGCCTATGTTCAGCAACTACCGCCCTGACGCCGGCAGCGGCAAGGCATTCGACTTCACCTACAAGCCTAAGGACACGAATAAGACCGACGCCCTCGAGGAGGCGCAGAAGTACATCAACTGCGACTGTCACTCAGCTCTTCTACACCACCAACATGGTGCACGATCTCTACTACAGGTATTACCTTTTCCCCTCCCCCGCGTCGACTGCAACTAATACTATCGATTAGGTACGGCTTCGACGAGGTCGCCGGCAACTTCCAGCAGTACAACTTCGGTCGCGGAGGTGAGGGCAACGACGCCGTCATCGCCAACGCGCAGGACGGCTCGGGCTACAACAACGCCAACTTCATGACCCCACCCTGACGGCCAGAACTGGGCGCATGCGCATGTACCTCTGGAACACGGCCATTCCGTACAGAGACTGGCGACTTTGAGGCCGGCATCGTCATCCACGAGCTGAGCCACGGTTTGAGCACGCGTCTGACTGGTGGACCCCTTAACTCGGGCTGCTTGCCGTTCGGTGAGAGCGGTGGAATGGGCGAAGGCTGGGGAGGTGAGTTGCTTGAATTTTCTGCCGTCGATTCGTTATTCATTTATTTACCTAGACTTCCTCGCCACGACCTATCCGCAGCACGGCTAACTACTCCGACTACGCCATGGGTTCGTGGGCCGCCAACCGTGCCCAGGGTATCCGCAACTACCCCTTACTCTCTTGTATGTCGTCTCTGCCTTTGACGTAGACCGCTTCCCCTGACTCGTCGCAGAACGAGACCATCAACCCCTCGACCTACAAGACCCTCGACAAGCCCGGCTACTTTGGCGTCCACGCCATTGGAGAGGTTTGGGCGCAGATCCTCTGGGTCGTCTCGCAGGGCTTGATCGAGAAGCACGGCTTCACGGACAACCTCTTCCCCCCCGCGCCCTTCGCCAACGGTACCGTCCCCGAGGGCGACTTCTACCGCCCCGCATCGGGCAAGAAGCCGCTCGTCCCCAAGCACGGCAACTCGCTCATCTTCCAGTGCGTTGCTTTCCCCTCCTTGCAGCCTGTTTGACACTGACTGACGTTGCTCCTGCGCAGGCTCGTGCTGAACGCGATGAAGCTGCAGCCCTGCCGCCCCGGATTCTTCGAGGCGCGCGACGCGATCATCCTCGCGGACCAGACGCTCACCGGCGGCGAGAACTTCTGCACGCTCTGGAAGGGCTTCTCCGCCAAGGGCCTCGGCCCCGACGCGAACGTCGTCCTGCGCACGCCGTGGGGCGGAGGAGTGCGGACTGATGACTTTGAGGTCCCGACTGCGTGTGACGCGTAGTAGAGAGTGGGTAGAATTAAGCTACTGGCTACTGGTTATGACGCATTGTTACGAGTCTCTCTTATAGGTGTATGATAGAATTTTGTTGTTGATATACAGACTAGCTAATGGATGGAGCAAACACGATATTCGGAGTCGATGAATTATGAGGCACGCTCGACTGCGGATGCGGATTGATGCGCTCGGTGATTTGATGCGCCAACACCGCCCTTGGTTCAAGCAGAAGTTCGGGAAAAAAGAGCGTGTGCAGGAAAGACAAAATGTGTTGTGTTCGGTATAATACAAGTGTGTGGTGCAAGTGGATATGAAAGTGAAGATAGCAGGAGCCTCTAATTCGTCGTTCGTACACTAACCGCGTACCCTTCGTCATATGCTTCACAAGTCGACCTCACCGACGACTCGCGAGCAACAATGTTCACCCTCGAAGTATAGTTAAGACCATATTCCGCCGATGGTGAATGAATCGGAATATTCCCAAACTCTGAGATAAAGTTCCCCTGGTAATCGTACGGGCCTTGCGGTGAGACTACCGTGCCAGTAGAAGGTGGGTTGTCTGCTGCTGAAGCGGGGTCGTATCCTGTCGGCGACGAAGACGGCTGCTGTTGAGGTATTACTGGCGCCCAATAATGGGTGCTCGTCGATCCTGAATAGAGCGCATAATACTCCGTGGACTCGACGGAGGAGGACGGGGATATTTCGCTCGAGGAGGGCACTGGCTCTGATGACCACTGGTTAATGTAGTTTCCCTCGCACATCGTACTGTTCCTCGAACGTCGAGTAGTCCACTGGGAGGAACCCGCAACGACGATCGAGGGAACGGACTCGTTCGGGGTTGGTGGTTGGAAACGTGGTATTTCCGGAGCCCAGTATTCCTCGTAGTTCAAGTTGAATTGCTGACGTCTCTGCTGCACGAACATATAAGGAGATATTCAGACGGATAGAGCGCCAGCACTGACCGGCGCAACAGAATTCCCTTGCTCCGTATAAATGAGAGGTGGAGTGTTGAAATGGTCGTAGTGCTAGTCGTGGGTCAATAAACCGACTAGGTAGATAGTGCTAAGAGCCCACCTGATACGCAGACGATGAACTTGTGTCAGGGACATACACTGACGGTGGGGACGCTTCCTGGCCCCAGCTGCTGGTACCACCGGGTGGTTCGATTGTGTAGGAGCTCAATGTTCGATCTGCATCGACACGCACAGCCGCAGGAACTTCAACGTCGCTCCTACAGGCACCGACCTCTTCAGGGATGTCAGTACGCCGATGGGACAAAGACAGTCCTCGGTCGCGCTGCTCGATAGCTGGCTGCTCTTCTTTATCTGCATCTTTTTCCTTCGCGTCAGCGTCCGACTTGTCTTTTCTTGGCGTCAGTGTCCCGCTTGGGACCCATGGTCGTGACCATAGCTCGATCCAGAGACTCGGTGTAAGGTTCGATACTAACGGCACCAGATGGGGGACACGACGTCGCTCGACGCGCAAAATATGTCAGCGTACGACGTGTTGCCCACGGAGGATAATAAACCGTCACCGTGTCTTTGGAATTGCGCTTGACCACCTCCGCCTCCACCGCCTTCTCAGCTTCCTTTTGTATCATTGTCTCCGCCCTCTTGTTCCGGGGATGTACTTGTACCCCGGATACAGCGCGGCGTGCTTTCTCTTCTCCTCATCCGCCATGAACACCCATGGCGCCCGTTGTTCACGTGTCATGTTGCGCCACATCGTTCCAACTACCCGCGAGAGGTCGTTCTGGTCGCGGATCTTTCCCTTTTCGTGGGTTCTGACGGCCATAGTCGCAGCGGAATAGGATGAATGCGTTGCGTGGGCGAGGGATGTGGCCCAGCGGTTGTTTGCGGGCGTGCGATTTTTTGGTCGAAAAGGGACGCGGGCGCGGTGGGCAGGGGCAGGTCCTCAGACGGGACAATCGTCCGTGGGGAACCGGTGTCAGACGGTGGCGAGGACGAGGATATCGAGGAGTCTGATGGAGAAGGCGACGAGTCCGACATCGCAGTCGTCGACGGGCATGGGTCGGTGCGCGCCCCTCGTCAATATTGCCAGCGATTCGAGAGGTGGTGAAAGGAAAGTAATAGTGTGTATTTTGGATGTCCTTCAGCGAAGAACACGTTGCAAGGAAATTACCAAAGAGCAAAGTCGCCGAGTGATAGGATAACTCAACAAAGACCAGCCTCGTGTTCAGGAAACTGATTGAGCGGTGAGAATAAACCGGCAGCGGGGCCGGGTTGAGAATTCGGCTGGTGTCGGTTTGTTTCGGTCGGCCAGTTTTCTGTTCCAATTTTTTGGTTTCTCTACCGCAACCGACATGATGGTGGAATTTGCCTCCGTGCAACAGGAGTGGTTGAACCTTAAAAATTGCGGCCACGTGTTGCTCGCCCGACTTGACGTTCTGTTGTTCAACTGATTGGGCATAGGTGACGCAGCTGGCTTGATTCGCGAGGAAAATATCGGTATGAACATGCTGTGGAGGAAGCCGAACATATTCGGAAGATAAACGAACGAGCTTGGGTCACAGGAATGCCTTCGAATTCTGGCGCGCTTCAGGAGTTCAGGAACGGGTAAGGCGCCAAATTACATGCTCTCTCACTGTGAATGCCAGATAGGCGACCATAAGGCGCTCGCATTGCGTTCTCTCAACGTTCGTTCGCGGCGGGAGGTGTCTATTTTCAAGGGTCATCTGTAAACGCGCAGAGAGCTTAAGGTTAATGGATGAGTAGTGGGAGACTGAGTACGCACCAAGAGAAGAAGAATACAAGGCTTGCAGATAATGCGAGTTCGACTAAGGAAAAACAGTGAATGGGGTCGCGTACCTCACTACCCGCGTCTGTACAGCTGTCCGTGTTCCGCTGGTAGTTCGGGTGACGTACTCAAGGCGAGAGGGCAGTCACCAAGAGTGAAGCATCGAAAGTCTGTTTCTTCTCCGTCACGGCGCGGTTTCCATCACGAGCAAGTACTTGATGCGCGGACTCAGACAAGCGGCTCGCTGTATGCTTCCCCTCTCTAGATCATCAGAAAACCGGCTGAAACGAGGAAGAGAGAATGAGTTAGTCGGACTATATGAGATTGACAAGGATTAAACGCACAGGCACCCTTCTCGCACCAGGACCATCAGGGTTTAGCAACCGCTGTCGGCGCTTGGGGATTTGAATACGGTTAAAGTGGAATAGAGAGTCCCATAGACTCATCTCTCCCAAGAGTCTTGCCCGCGTCCTTCCAGTCATTCCAACTCCTCGAACTGAATTACAAGTCTTGGTCGTGGTTCGATCCTGCGCAGCAGCGGTTGAGAAACGAGGCTAGGTATTAAAGATGTCCGCACAACGAATTTACTCAGACAGCAGGGCAGCTACATATCATGTCGGAACTTCGTGCTGGACATCTTCAACGTTGCTTAGCTCTGTCCGAGTTGCGTTCGCGGAGAGACTTCGGCGAGCCTTGGTCGCCAGGAGCAAGAAAGAAAATTTTGGGTGGCGGCTTGGGCGTCGGTTTGAGCAAGTGCTTTCAATTTGGCACTGAGTGGTTTGGTTCAAGTTCGGCTTCGCTTAGGTTTCAAGCCCACAGCCAAACATTCTCACGCTGCCTTCATGACGCAGGTTGCGGTGCGGTTACCACATTCAGCCTCTCTCCTCCGTCCTCCTTGTCCTCCCCCACCCACCCACCAGCCCTACCCATACAAGTATGGCACCAGCCCCCAAACCCGCCCCACCCATTAACTGCAAGCTCTTATTAATCGGCAATTCCTCTGTCGGCAAAAGCAGCTTGCTCCTTCGCTTCTCAGACGAGCAGTGGCTACCCGAAGATGAGAGCAGCGCGACGATTGGCGTGGACTTTCGGGTACGAAACTCGCTCTATTGAGCCCCGCTGGCTCCAGTACGTGACCCCTGTGCTCATTTGTGCGGAAATAGGTGCACAAGATGGACGTGAAGGGCAAGAAGGTTAAGCTCAGCATATGGGTGGGTTACTCCTCTGCTTTTTGTCCCTGTGCGTCTCAAATGCGCGGGATTTGAAGGACACAGCTGGCCAAGAACGGTTTCGCACAATAACGAGCTCGTACTATCGCGGCGCGCAGGGCATCATTCTTGGTCCGCGCATTTCATCCGCCCTCGAATAACTTCTGACTTTGAACAGTCTACGATGTTTCTAATAGAGATAGTTTTGACGCGCTTCCGCGGTGGTTCAGCGAACTAGAAACGTATGTCAGCGATAAAGTCGTGAAGATCCTCGTCGGAAACAAAGTAGACAAGGTGCCCTCGATCTCATATATCCTCTTGTTCTATCGTTGACATCTTCCTAGGAGTTCTCAAGACAGGTACCGACAGCTGAAGCAGAGGCCTTCGCCGCCCGGATGAACTGCCTCTTCGTCGAAGCCTCCGCGAAGACTTCCGTCGGTGTGAAGGAGGCTTTCACGGAGGTCGTCGAGCAAATAATGGACATCCCCGAGCTGTGGGACTCTGCTACGCCCGGTATCGGCGTAGGTGTCAAGCCTGCCGGTGGCCAGATGCCCGGCGGGGGGAACGTCAATCTCGCAGATGAGACCGAGCAGGAAGGGGCAGGCGGGTGCTCCTGTTAGACGAACGACTCGGACCAATTCACGACACGACCCATATACGACGGTATCTTCACTTCGGCTACCCACATGCATAACTTACTATGTACATTGCAAGCACTTATAATGACTGTATCTTATTCTGGACTGGTACCTTCCTTGGATGTGTCTGGCCACTGGATTTACGGACTCTCCATACTCGTAATATTACATCCTTCATTGCCCTGAATTTTTTGCCCTTTCGCTGGTGAACTTTTTCCGCGTGCGGATCGCGAGTTGTCACAGGTCATTCCTTGTGACTACAGCTATCAAAAACTCTTTGTCGCTCCCCTCTCTTCCCCTCTCCCTCTCGTCCTCGTTTATACCGTCATGGCAGCGGCAGACAATCGGCGCGCCCCATACGCGGGTCCGTCCAAGTACGACTTTTGTCTCCTGCGACCCGTGCCTACCTAACCCGACGCGCCGTAGAAAACTAATTATAAGCATCGACGTCGGTACGACCTTCACAGCGACGTCGTTCTGTCTTCTGCAGCCGGGGAACGTGCCCAAGTTCGAAGAGGTATACTCTCTCAACTTCATACTGGTGTCCTCACTGTCCTGACGGCTCCTAGATTCTTCGGTGGCCCAAGCAGGTCGGCGGTCTTGTTCGGTCCCTGTGAATACCCCTTTGACAGCAGAACACAGGCGACGCCTGACGCTAAAGTGCCCTCTGTTCTGTACTACGACCAGCAAGGGAAAGCCAGGGCGTTCGGGGCGGAGACCGAGGATGAGGTCTAATCTTTCTTTGTTCGCGCCCATCAGCCGAGTGGCTCACGCTCAATCAGGATACGATAATCGAGGCAGAGGAGAATGAATGGGTGAAAGTCGAATGGCAAGCTTTCCTTACCTCTACCTTTCGTCCATCTGATCTGCGTACTCAGGTGGAAGCTGCTCCTTCGTCCAGCGCATCTTCCAATCATCAAAGACCTCGTCCTTCCTCCCCTCCCCCTGAATCTCACTGTGGACCAAATATTTTCGGACCACCTACGCTATATCAAGGACCAGGTGAAGGCGTATATCACGTCCACCTACGGCTCCGGCGGCGACATCTGGGACATCCTGAGCCCGACGATGTATGTCATCCTCACCACGCCGAACGGTTTCGAGGGCGCCCAGCAGAACCGCATGCGTCAAGCCGCTATTAAAGCGGGTCTCGTCGACGAGGAGGGCGGGCGCCGAGTCAAATTCGTTACGGAGGCAGAGGTGCGACTGCAGTATCTCGAAAGAAAGACACTGCCCCTGACCAGACCCTCACTATCCAGGCTGCCGTTCTGTACGCTACCGACAGCGGTAGCGTTAACGATTGGCTCGTCGTATGCCGCCTCCATCGTGTGCGCAGAGTCCTTGCTCATTTACATTTTTAGGAAGACAGTCATCTTATACTTTGCGACTGTGGAGGTCAGATCCTCCTCCGTAAATCTTGCAGGGACAGCTACTAATCTCTCTCCACAGGGGGAACTATCGACATTACGTTGGTGCCCTCGCGATTCCAGTCCCTCCGGTACTGACGCTTCCGCAGAGGCTATAAAATCAATTCCGTCAAGCCCACCTTGAAGTTGGAGGAGTCGTCCGCCTCGCGCTGTACGTGCTTTGATTAATTATTCCCCCGGTTTCCTGACCGTCGTTTACAGGTTACCTCGCCGGTGCCGTCTTCGTGACGCACGCCGCCAGGGCCTTCTTCAAAGGTGAATGAAGACGCCAGCTTTAATTCCGTTGGGCACCGGCTCATGGACAATTTAGAACGCCTGAAGGGAACGGAGTGGAAGGACGAGGAGAGCCTGCAGAAGGTAGTGTATCACTTCGATAGGAACGCCAAGAAAAAGGTGCGCGCGCATGCGTCCCCCTCCGCTTCACGTCGAGTTTCCGGACCTGATCTATGCAATCTAGTTCGCCGAGGGAGATGCGGTATGCTACGTGCAACTCGGTGGCCACAAGACGATCCCGAGCCTCGGCATCACGCGCGGGCGGCTCAAGATTACTGGGTGAGAATTATGGCGCGTCCCACACACCACTCAGGCTCACAAGTAAATTCTGCTTTCAGTGCGGAGATGGAGTCATTCTTCGAAGGACCGCTGGACCAGATCAAAGAGGGCTTGGAAATTACCTTCGAGAACGGCGGGCGGATGGCGGATGTGAGTCTCTCGAGCCTGCAGAAACGATTTACAGTCATGACTGTCTTCCAGAAAATCATCCTCGTTGGTGGTCTGGCTAGTTCTCCGTACATGTACTCCAAGCTCGTCGCCTGGGGCAAGGAGTTCGGTATTTCCGTCAGTCGGCCCGATGGTCCTACCGTCAAGGCGGTGGCGAACGGCGCGTTGGCGTGGCATTTGGACGCGAGCGTCGGCTCCCGGATGGCCAGGTGCCATTATGGGATTTCACTCAGGATTACATTCGACGAGACTGACCCTGAACACTCCGAGAGAAGCGGCGAGAAGAAGCAATACCTCAGTGGGAAGTGGGAAATTCTCGGAGCGTGGTCCAGTATCGTGCAGAGGGTGGGCACGACTGTCTTCTTTGTCCGAAACCTCTTCTGATGGCGAGACAGAACACTAAGATCGATGTTTCGGAGGAGTTTGCCAGGCCCTACTCGTTCCAATTCGAGGAGAATGCCACCGAATTCGAGCGCACGATCAAGATCTATGCATACCGGAGATTAACTCCGCCCAAGTTCCTCACATTCCCAGGTATTTGCGATTTTGTTTTATGCCGGCCTTCATGATACCTATGATTCAGGCAAACAAACACTTGTACCCGGCTACGACGTAGTTTGCACTGTCAAGGGGAACCTCGAACAATGTTTCCGCGCGTCACCCGTGTTAGAAGGGCAGACGGGATCACGATACAAGAGCGTCGCAGTGAGTTGATCATCTCCGGACTCAGTAGGAATCTCATCGCCCGTAGTTCGAAGTCTGTCTCGCGCTGGGGGAGACGGAAATAACTGCCCGCCTGCGATGGCTCGAAGACGTGCGTATCTTCATCTTCGAATTTCGCCGTATTCCCGTCTGACTCATTGTAGGATGTTGAAGTCTACGGTCCTGCTACAATAGCTTACGACTAGAAATAATGTAATATGGTCCAAAGTGGTTGTACTGTAGGTAGTGTAGAGGTAATGTACTGTAAAATTGAACGTTTATGCTCCTACTAGTACTAGCGTGCCAACTGCCGTAGTAATGCCCTTGTCGCGACTTCAGGCTTCAGCATGTGAGAAATGCGACCGTCCTCAGTTTGCCTCCTCAACCCGAACTTGTAAACGGTGAGAACTTCATCGCCCGCCTTGACTCCATCGCCCGCTTCCACGCCCATGTCCGGCCAGACACTACTCACGCACTCAGGATCGAAGGGGAGGTAATCCGCGGACGTGGCCGGCGCAATGATGACAGACATGCGCACAGAGAGGACGTCGCGCCGGATGAGAAGAGAGAGCCGGTTGGCCTCCTCGAACAAGGACAAGACCTGCGCTCCTATCTTGGGGAATAAAGGCCTGAAGGTCTCCCAGGGTTGGCAGTACACCCATGAAAAGAGTCCAGCTACAGACTGGTCGCAGCGTTCCATAGCTTCTCCCCAAAAGGACGAAGAATCGCGTTGTAGAAGGCTCGCTCCGGCTGAAGCGGTGAGGGCTCGCCAGCGCTGCGCAGCGGACCACGTTTCTGGGGGCAAAAACATGAGCGTACACCTATTTCGTCAGACGAAGGAACATACGCTGTGTGGTTATTTCCTCAAGCAGGGCACCGGTGAAGCCATGGTCCATATCGGGAGATAACGTGTCTCCGGTAAAGAATATTCTATGGAGCTCGGAGATGACGAGATGATGAATGCTCGCGTCCAAAAGGAATCCCCGCTTTTCTTCGTCTTCGCCGTACTCTGCCAATGCGGGGAGTAGTTTGATGTTGGGTTGATCGTTCTGGTCTGGGTATGGCAAACGGGAGTCGGAATGGCGGCGGGCCAACTCCTCCGCTTCGTCGAGTAGAGCCATGGTGAAATCATCGAGGGAACCGTTGAGACTCTCCACGCCACTTTTAACGTCTGCTTCCGAAACCTGGTCGACTTTGTTGTCAAAAGGATCCAGAGTGATGTTGCTGCTGCGAAAGGGGGGGTTCTGGCGACCATCGGCAAGACTCAGCTGCCGCTTGAGACCCTCCACCTGGGTAGTCAAGCTTTCGACTTGTGCTTGGTAACTGGGGAAACTATCCACCAGATTTCGCATTTGCTTCAACTGCGCGTTGAGATGGCCCCGCTCGATAACCAAGTCTTCGGCTCTCGACTTGTATGCGTTCGCAGTCTCGGAAAGAACTTCCGTGTCGCGGGTGAGAGTTTCGATCTTCGCCTGTGTCGCTTCGGCGTCAAGCATAGACGACGCCATCACCTCGGCGCGCTCCGTTTGGGAGGACTCGACCATTTGCCTCAGACGGACAAGTTCGACTTGCGACTTCTGCTCGGTAATTTGTAGGACTTGAATCTTGACTTTCAAATCTCTGCGTTCGATCTCTGCGCTGTCCCGGGCCTTCTTCAGCTCAGTCTGTGCGGATTCAAGCTCGATCTGCGCCAAACCCGCAGCTTCGAGAGCCTCTTGAAGTGCAGGCGACGAGACAGTCGAATCCAGCGACCCAGGGAAAAAGGACTTGATGGCACTGAGGCCAGCACGACCTATATCAAACAGGGCAGATTTCCGAGCCTCTGGCTTGAACTACGACCACGACTTAAATTCGTGTAGCTTCGAATAAATTATGGGGAGACTTACATCCGACGCGGGCGATGGGCGCGCCTGCGGCTCAGCAGACTGTGAAGTCACGGGTTAGAAGGTTCCATTTCAAGGTGTCTGCGTACACTTTGTTTGGATGCAGGAGATGCCAAGAAGTCGCTATGATTCGTTAGAAAAGTCGTTATGGCGGGTGGGAATCGGGCCTCACAGTTCGTCAAATTCATCGGAAGTCGCGGAGAGTTGGGGTGAAGTGGCGGTTACTTCACTATCCAGGAAAAACCTCAGTTCAGAATGGAGAAATAGAATGATCTATCTGTGCGTGGGTCAGAACCAAAACCTGGAGATGTGTATGGTTTGCACGTACGCTCACGGGCTCTCTTCAAGCTTGACACGCTTTGAAGGGGGTTGTGTAGAAGTCCCCTGAGGATTGGGCGACTTATGGCGGTGTGAGTCCTCATCCCGCTCGCGGCTGGGGTCGCGACTGCTCCTTTCCCGCTTTCTGCCCGTCCCGACCGAAGAATAATCGTCTGGATCACAGTTAGGAAGTCGTGTATAATTCTTGGGGGAGTGGAAACACACTAAAGTGGCCTTGGCCACTCGTCGAGCCTGAGGGAGTGTGATCGACGCGTTGATCTGTCCACCAGGAGCCCGCTATGGGCTTTCGTCCGTCGTCGCGTGTAGCAGGATGTCGGGTTGAGTTATTGTATCCGCCTGAATTTGAGGGCATTTTGAAGCTCATCTCGAGTGAAATGAAGGTGGAAGCGCAACCCCTTTGCGCGACTCGTCACAATGTCACAAACATGTCATTGAACGCCATACATATTCTGAGATTTTATTCTAGGCGTCGCACGTACATACCAACTACAATCGCATATGGATGACGCTAACACACGTCAATTTAATTCGTATTACATCTAGCTGTTTTTGCAAATCTCCCGTATCAAAGCTGTGGTGGCGACCTCTGGCTTGATCAGGTCGAAACGCTCCCCGTTTTCGGTCCGTTTCATAAGCCCGAACTTGTACCGTCCAACGATTTCATCGCCTGCTACCGCGCCCATCTCCGGCCAAACGCTGGCAGCAGCAGTCGGATCGAAGCGCGTGGCCACGACACTGGTGATGGTCATCCGGACGGAGAGGACATCTCGCTTCACCACCACACTGAGCTCGTTGGCCTCCTTATAAAGCGCCCGCAGTCCCGAAGAAAGAGAATCGGACATATCCTCGAATTGCGTCGGCGTTAATCCGTGAGTCTGCGCGATTAGGCCGATGATGTTCTCCGCTTGGTGGGCAGTGGACTGCGCGAAATGGCTTTCATTCATGAGCGCAAACACACCCATTGCAGTGATGGCCCGCCATCGCTGCACTACTGTCCAGGGTTCTATGGAGTTTCGTAAACATAGTGAACATGGGCCTAGATACAAACACACCTCTGCGCAATAATTCTTCGGATATTGCTTGGACGATTCCATTGGATTCCATTCGACTCGAAATGACGTCGTTTGAGAAAAATAACTCGTGGAGCTCAGTATTCAGCTGGTCGTGCAGTTGGGCGTCGAGCAAGAGGCCGCGGTTCTCGTCCGTAAGACTGGGCTGGGCCAGAGCGCAGAGTAAAGGCGGCGCATTATCACGCCGGTCTCGATCCGAAGGTCGGCGCGCAAGATGAGCGTGCTTGTCGACAAGCTGCTCCGCCTTGTCCATGATTTCCATGACGAAGCTATCGAGTGTGTCGTTGAGGCTCTCGACGCCCGATTTGACGGAAGCCTCCGACACCTGGTCCAGGCGACTACTGAACACATCGATCGAAGGGTCCTGATTCTTCGCTTGGCTGTGACGACGGGACTTGAGTTGAGAACCGAGAGCGTTATTCTCCCGTGTGAGGACTTCTATGCGTTCCCGGGCCTTGGATATGCCGCCCTGAAGCTCTTTGTTCGTGGACTGGAGTTCCTCGTTTTTGAAGTGCAGCCGCTCGCAAGCGGATTTGAGTCGAGCAGTTGCTTGTCGCGAGTCCGAGAGCTGTTCTTTGCAGTCCTGCAAGCCACGCGTGACCGTCTCAAGGTCCGCAGCGAGATCTGGTGGGCGACTTTCGTTCGCCTGTGAGATATGAAGCTGGCGGCGGGCCTTTTGCTCCCCTTCCTCCAACTCCGACACTCTCTTTTTCAAGGCGTCCCTCTCCTTTTGCAAGCATTCGAGGTCGAATTGAAACTTTGAGGCAATGTCGCGTGCTGCTCGTAGCTCCTCCTTCGATTTCTGTGTTTGTGTGCCCGGTAGCGATTCTCTGACAGCCCGCGCGAAGAGATTGAAGCCCGGGCCCAGCTGTATCTTGTGCTTTGGGTTCATCTAAATTGGATATCAGCGAAGCGAGGGAGCGATGGACGCAATATTCCGTACGTCCAGAGTAGGAGAGGTCGTTGGAGGACTGGATGGGAAAGCAGCGTTAGTCCGGGTCCATATTCTATGGTCATAACATACTCGGGGGTGGGGGATACGGGGGCGCTATTCGGAAAGGAGGAGATGAGTGTCCGCTCTATTGAGCGAGTGGGATGCATACGCCATGTCAGGTTCCGGCGAATTGCAGGAGGAGTCGGGAACTTCTTCGCTGGAAGTTGCGCAGACAGAGTGAGATACTGCAAGACCACAGTCCGTAGACAACTGGACGAAATCGGATTTAGCTGAGGGATGGGAATTTATAGTCGATATACTTACCACTCACATCTCGTCTTCCTCAACCTTGGCACGCTTGAAAGGCGACCCCCCGGAGCCTCGCCGACGCCTGTCTTTTCCGGATTCGTGAGTACTGTTGCCTGGTTCTGGTTCCTGGCTCCTATGTCTTTTCTTCGAGTTGTTGCCACTGGAAGGCGCGTCGTTCACGTTGTCTGCATCGTTTGTAAACGGAGGACGTCCAGCGATAGCGAATGATGTTAGAGGACTTTTCTCATCGTGTTGTTTCGTGCTATTCGAATCCGAATTCAAGTTCAAGAGTCGTTTGCGCATCATACGCGGGAGGCCCCCCGGGCCCTCTCGGTGATTGTCCTTCGCACGATTGGGGCCAAATGACATCGAAAATGACATCGACTGTGCTGGCCAAAGGAGTCGTATGTACAAGAAGAAGGCGTGTGCAAGTCGATGGTCAAAGGAGAGTGAAGCAAGGTCACAAAAAGCGCGTCTCGTCACAAGTCGAGCGCGAAATAATCATAATATACAAAATTTATGGTGTCCTTTCTACGTTAGCTAGAGTCTACATTCATGGCCCAAGAAGTAATTGCATGTAGTCGACAAGCAGCGGTCCAGTCAGAACCCATCGCGGTCAGCGCGGCTTGGGTATATATATAACCCCTCTTCTCTTCCTCTTTGGCTAGAACCAGGTCTGAATCGCTATTAGCAAAACGGTTTCAACATGAAGGAGAGGAAACCCACCTTAGTCAAGCGCCGCCAGCCCCCCGCCCGCCCCACGCGAGCCCTCACTACTCCCATTAATCCCGCTCGAGACCCACATCTCGTCGTCCGAATCGTGCTGCGCGCTCCCCGGCGAGAACACCTCGATGCTGTACTCGGGATTAAGTGGCGTCCCCGCGCGCGCCACGTCTGACAAAAGAAAATCATAGATTAGTAAGGAAGATAATGAATGCCGGGAAACGACGCGTACCGATGCGCGGTAAGAGCAGCCCCGCCCCCGTCCCAAAGGCGGCTACTCCGTTTCCGTTTTCTTCAAACAGCACCTCCTCGCCGTCGCCGTCTGCGTCCCCATCATCCGCCATGGGTTCGATCGTGATTTCTGGGGCGGGGGAGCCGATGTCTGCGCAAATATGACATCGTGAGCGGGACGAGGGGAGCTTGTACACTTTGTACTAACCGATGGAAATGTCATGATTCAGGCGCGCCTCCTCTATCTGGTCGTCTGTGGGCTCGACGGTAATTTGCGGGGCAGGGGACCCAATTTCTATCTCTGGAGACATGCATTGGTATCACAGGACGCGGATGAGAGGAGTAAAGGCAGGCTTTACCTTCAGAGATAACAACGTCGTGATCTGCATCCGCATCTGCGTCCGCATCCATTTCTGGGTCCGTTTCCGTTTTTGCGAGTTCGAGGAGAGAGCGCTCGTTCTCTGCGAATCGGCGGTTAGAGGATTCGCTGGGAGGCAGCGGTGAGAGGAAACACACCCTTGTTAGAATTTTCAAGGCTGGATGTATCCAGCTCAACGGCATCATCGACGAGCTCCCCTTCCGCGTCCTCATCGCTCCCCGCCTCACCCTGATCCATCTCATCATCACCCACCGGCTCGTCGTCGTCCACCTCTCGTCCCTTCCCCTTCCCCACATACGACCGCGGCCGCTTCACGATCTCGACCGCATCAAAAATCTGACCCGTGCTCTTTGGTTTCCCACTCCCCCCGCGCGCAGAGCTGCGCGTTTTCGACTGCGATGCCCTTGCCTTGGGCGGCGACCGCGCCGCGGGCTTCCACGAGCGCGTCGGGGGTGGATTTTCGCCGCGCGCCTGCGCCGCCTGGCGGCGAGTCATCACTGGCCCCTCCCTCTCCTCCGCATCGGCATCGGGATCCCGCCCGCGTCCCCGCGAGGCCCGGGTGGTCCGTAGAGGTGGCGCCGAGGCCGAGAGCCCCTCCACGTTTTGTTTCGCAGCGCGCCCGCGTTTTTTTCGCGCCGGTTCAGAAGAGGTCGTCGCGCCCTCGACCTCCCCATCCGCATCCGCCTGCTTCCGTTTCCCGTTTGTAACTGGCGCAGATGCAGACGCGATGGCGTTGAACGCAGGCTTGTGATCCTTTAAAGCAGCGTCCACTGCATAAATTAGTACAAGGTCCCGAACGGGTGTATCTTGAAATTGACGCACGACCGTGTTTCTCTATACTTTGGAGGAGTTTCAAGGACTCTTCCTTTTTGAGGTCTGGATTTCGCATGCCGCCAGCGCGCAGAATGTCGGACATCATGGGTCTCAGTGTATTTGCTGAGAATACGCTCCAGGGAAAGCCGTCGACCATGGTGAACCTTGGAATCGCCTCAAGTACAGCAGAGAATGGCTGCCTAGACACTGCGCCTTGAATCCGACGGAGGAGGAAGAACTGGACAAGCGCGCAAAAAGGCAGTGGTCAAACACCAGAATATTGATTTTGATGTTTGTTCACATGATCGAAATCTCGCTCGAAGAAATAATATGCAGTCGAGTCTACAGCACGGTAATTAAACGGGATAGTGTATGCCCAGAACGATAATAAATGCATCGTCTATCGCCTCCCACTCTCCACCTCTCCCGCCGCCTCGAAAAAGGTGGCGCCGATCGGGCTGGGATTCCACGCCTCGTCAGGTCCGGTACCCTCCCGAATGAGACTCGCAATGCTCGCGGTGTGGCGATGGCTCCTCCCCGCGCCTGAAGACGACCTCTTGCCCCTCCCCGGCCCATTAGGTTTGCCGTTCACAGGCATACTCTCGGTAATCGGCGACCGATACGAGATATCCTCCTCCTCGTCCGACGCCTGCGAGCTCTCGGACAAATCAAAGTCCGCCGTGTCCGTCATCATCTGCCTCCGGGCTGCATTCCCCCGCAGCGGCGCCTCGAGGTCGTACACCTCATACTTCGAGCGCGGCGTGCGTGTGCTGCCTGCGGGCGCAGTCGCCGCAGCGGGGTTGCGGAACTCGTCCGGGAGGTAGAGGTAGAAGAAGAACACGGCGAGGCACGCGCCGCCGACGACGTCGATGAGGTAGTGGTGCGAGAGGTACATGGTCGCCCAGTACAGCACGCCCGCGTATGCCCAGATGTAGCGCGTCGCCTGCGGGAAAAAGTGCGACACGAAGAGCGCCTCGAGCGTCGCGCAGCCCGCGTGCAGCGAGGGGAAGGCGCCAAAGACGATGGGGGCGTTGGAGAAGGTGACGTTGTAGCCGTTTCCGTGGAACAAGCGGTCGATGCGGAGCAAACCGCCGGGCGAGCCGCTCATTCCGTAGTTGGCGGGGGTGAGGCCGTGGATGACCTCGTACCACGGGGCGGCGCATGGAAAGACGATCTGTACGAAGACGCCGGCGTAGTTGAAGTAGCCAAAGACGCGCCCCCAGAGGTGGAGGACTTCCTTGGGGCGGAAGAGCCAGATGAAGGCGGCGATGATGAAGGGGGAGAGGAAGTGGAATAGGCCGTAGGGGAGCCATGCGATGACGTCGAGGATGGGGTGGGTGAAGCGGGTAAGGATGTCGGAGACATTGGCGCCGTAGAGGACTGTTTCCAGCGTCGGGAGGAGGGAGACGGAGATGGTCGGTCGCCATGCGACTGGGATGAAGCGGGAGGTGTAGTACATGAGGAGCCATGCGAATATGGGGGAGGCGGGGAGGAGGAACTGGGACGTCAATGGCACGAGGAGGCCAATGCTGAAGAGGAGGGGTATCACGAGTTTAAGTGGGTATGCAGGCTGTTGCATTAATGGCAGCCAAAAAGCGATTGAGGCCAGGTGGAAGATATATATCGAGTCGGACCATACGAAGGTATGTCTTCTAAGCCGATTTATGGTGTCCTTTGGCGACAGAGACTTGTCGAGGCGCCCGACTGCTGCAATAAATGCGTGGTAGACGGTGAGCAGCGCTTGGATCGCCGCCGAGTCGGGGCGAACACGAATCCTGGGCATCTGCGCATCTGTGAGCGACATGGAAAGGGCTAAAACGGCGACGCACGTTGGATATTCTCGTTCCCTCGTAGACTTTTTATCGCTCCCCGAACGAAAGACACCGAAAAGACACCTGACTAAAGTTATGTGTTAGTTAGTAAGACGCTCCGACTCTACCCGGAGACGTCGGGAACGAGAGCTGACCTCCAACACGCTCTATTTCCGAGCTCTACGCCAGTTCCCAGAAAGACAAGCAAAAAAAGCCAGTGTGTGTGGGTGACGGTTGACGGTAGGAATCGAAAGATCAAAAGCCGTCCATCAAACCCGTCCAAATTGATCACCAGCGACCTGGGGTTAGGGTTTCGGAGCGACAACCGCAATTTTCACAGCAATGTCATAGGTGGACTGGAGAGCTATGTATCGGGGTCTACCAGGACAGGCATTTTTTTCCGCTTCAGGGCTCGATGACTTCACTTTTTCGGAATGAATTTCAGAACTTCAAGGTTGAACTTTTTTGGTTGTTTTTTGAACGCCTCAACTCAATTCCTGGCCCACATCTGAGTACTGTACAAGGGTACCTTTGCCCCCCTCGCTCCCCCAGTTCTCGCCATCAATCTGTCAGCGGTGGTAGTATAAAAACAAACCACGCTGTGTTTACCATCTTTGATTCAATTCCTCTTTCCTTCCCTTCACCCAACTCCCCCCAAAAGATGCAACTCACCGAAGCCCTCACCGTCATCCCTCAGATCTTCTGGATCCTCAGGACCGGTCTCCCCGCAGTCCTCCGGGCAATATACGCCTCCCCCTCCCTGCTGTTCAACTTCACCGCCCTCTCGCGGATCAGCATGGCCACCGTTTGGCTCCCCTTCGGCGAGGGCAGCGACATGCTCGCCAAAGCCGATAAAACAGCGCTCATCACACCCAACGCAACCGGCGTCGTGCTCGATATCGGTTCAGGTACATACACACAACTTTCAATCAACCACGATGGTTTCGCAGACTGATTGGGCCCGCACAGGCCACGGCTACACCGCAAACTACCTCGACCGCACCAAAGTCACACAATACATTGCACTGGAGCCCAACATCCTCATGCACGCCTCCATTCGCCAAAGAGCCGAGGCGGCGGGGTTCTCCGAAACCGACGGCTCCCTCCTCATCCTCGCCTGCGGCGCACAGGACACCGCCTCCATACTGTCGTCCCTCCGCCCCGGAAAGTTGGAAGTGGACACGATAATATCCATCCTGTCACTGTGCACCGTCCCCGACCCACAACGCACCCTCCGCACCCTCGTATCCGCCGTCCTCGCGGCGGGCGGCGGGCAGCTGCTTTTCTACGAGCACGTCCTGAGTCCGCGCGCGGACGTCGCGTGGTGGCAGCGCTTCTGGGCACCCGTGTGGCGCCGGGCGCTCGATGGCTGCAGCCTCGACCGCCCGACGCATTTGTGGGTTGAGGAGTTGAAGGATGGTGATGGGGAGGGGGAGAGCGTTTGGGCTGAGGGGAGAGTGTGGAAGACACTTGACTTTCCGGAGGAGCATTTGTTTTGCCGTCGCGTGGGACGGTTTGTGAAGAAGTGACGCCCGTTTTACGATGCTTTTTTCAACGTCTACCTCCTCGCCTTCTTGTATTGGTTCAAGTCGTGTTCAAGAGCATCCGCGGAGGAATATGTAGTCGTAGTCTTTTTGATTGAGTCCCGCGTAAACTGAGTAAATATTCAGTATCTTTCTGTGTCCATGAATTTTTCCACTTCAACTTCAACCCAGATCAGATCGCCCGGAACTCAACCACTATCCAACCTCCTCGTAATCCGACGTCAT
This sequence comes from Mycena filopes, assembly GCA_029281495.1. NCBI lineage: Eukaryota > Fungi > Basidiomycota > Agaricomycetes > Agaricales > Mycenaceae > Mycena > Mycena filopes. The sequence goes on along the minus strand of JARIHR010000002.1, from coordinate 1,467,818 downwards.
ATAACTCACTAGTAATCTTTCCTCTATCATTGACCCCAACACAGAAGCCCTATTTGCCCTAGAACCTCGAACTCGCTCAAAGAGGTACCACCTTCCTCATTCGAACTCGATATTATTGATCGCTTGATGGAAAATCAAAATCTCGTGTTTCCAGTACATACAGCATAGAAATACAGAGAACATAGTATTGTACAACTAACACAAAAACAGCTACCGCTCATCGAGCCACACCCCCAACTGGCGCACGAGGCGCTTCGCAGTGACCTCCAACCGCTCGTCGCGTGTGCGCTCAGTGTCGACGATCGTGCGCTTCGTCTTCCCCGCGACACTGAGCTGGAGCCCGACCTTGCGGGGCGAGAATGTCACAGAGAGGGCGGAGAAGGGGAGCGGCGGCGGCTTGGGGGGCCCCTTGCCCTTCGCCTTTGCGCTACTGGGCGACGTCGGCGAGCGCGGGGGGTTGGAGGCGCGGAACACGCCCGAGGTGGGCGACGGCGATCCCGAGCCGTACGCAGGGGCACTCAGCCCGCTTCCACCAGTGTCAACGCACACCACACCCTCGCGCAGCCCATACACGCGCACCAGATCCTCAAGACGGCTCTTCGGCTGCGCGAGGTCGAAGAGGTCCTTGAACGACTCGTCGCGCTCGAGGTGCAGCTCCGAGGCGTCCGCCCACACGTCCTCGCGCACCTTGAGCGCGATGAACAGGTCGAGCGTGGCCGTCTCGCGGTGGATGGTCGAGACGCCGCCGAGCTGTGGGGCTGGGGGCGCGAACGCCGAGGGCGGGGCGGACGGGAGGGGGAAGGGGTCGGAGGAGTACGGCGCGCGGATGAGGGTGTCGTACGCCGGGAGGTACGTCGACCGCAGGACGTGCATGCATGCTGCCAGATTGGAGTGGGAAAGACCCGGTTAGCGGGTAGGAAATGCTACGGCGGTGGCGCGGTGCTCACCGATGTACAGTGCACGGTTGACGAGTCGGAGACTGACGGAGAGCCAGTACAGCGTCCGCCGCTGGCGCTCCAGCTTGCCCTCGTCGAACGAGGAGGTCTGTGGGAAGGTCATGTGGACGATTTGGAGCAGCAGATGGGCGGGGAGAGTCGAGAGCGTCAGGGCCGGGCGCAAATGCGGGAATGGCGGGGGCCCATTGGTGTTTGAGGCAAAGTACGGGGGAGGGGGGTGCATTGACTTTTCGTCGAGTATCATTGCGGCGGAGTGGGTCTTCTTATGCTTGATAAAGGGTTATTTGGGGAACGGAATCCGAACTGCGGATTACACAGGAAACCGCAGAAGGTGAGTGGACCGGGGTCAAGCGGGATGTGGTACGATGCAAGGAGGAGGCCCGGGACTGGGCATCGTTTGAAGACAAGAATCTGTAAACACCGCCAAACGTCCGTCGAGGGACCAGAAAATATTGTACAAGGAATTCTAAAGTACATTTAATGAATGCACATTCCGCCGCCCTCATTCCTGGAATGTAACTGTCTTGGTACGCAAAAATTCGGCGAAACCGGCCTGTGCATTGAAGCGCCCCCACCCGCTGCTCTTGACGCCGCCGTGCGGAAGCGACGGCTCGTCGTGTACACTCATACTGTTGATGTGGATCGAGCTGTGGACGAGTAGTTAGAGTCGGAGGAAGAGCAGAAAATGAATGAAGCGCGACTCACCCACACTCCAACCTCTTCGCGACCCTAATCCCCCGCGCCAAATCCCTCGTAAACACCGCCCCATTAAGCCCATAGTCGCTCTCATTCGAGACCGCGATCGCCTCGTCCTCATCTTCCACCCCAATGAGCGACACGCTCGGCCCAAAGCTCTCCTCGAGGTACAACCCCATGGCAGCCGTGACGCCCTCGACGACAACGGGGCGCATGCGCGTCGCGCTCGGCTCGCCCGTCTCGGGGTGCGCCTCCACCTTCGTGTGGTCCCCATACAACAGCGTCGCGCCCTTCTTCAGCGCGTCCTCCACCAGCGCTTGGTTGCGCGTCACCGCTGGTCCCTGCACCAGCACCGGCGCCGGCCCTTCGTTAGGTACAAAGCGGTCGATTGCCTGCCTCAGCAGTGGGCGGAACGCCTCCATCACGCTCTTGCACACCAGAATCCGCTCGGTGGCCATGCAAATGTGGCCGGTATTCAAGAACGCGCCGATGGCGCACTGCATCGCCGCGAGCTCCAGGTCTGCATCCTCCAACACGATGGCAGCGGCCTTGCCCCCGAGCTCCAGGAGACACGGCTTGAGCGCTTTCCCCGCGGCAGCGGCGATGACGGAACCGACCGCGGTGCTGCCCGTAAAGTTGATTTTGCGGATCGCGGGGGCTTCGATGAGGTGCGCAGTGATAGCGGGAGAGGCCGAGCGGGCGGTGTAGATGATGTTGAGGGCGCCGGGGGGAAGACCTGCGTCGGTAAAGGCGCGGCCGATTTCATGGAAGCAGCGCGGACTGAGCTCGGAGCCCTTCAGGACGCAGGTGTTGCCGGCAGCGAGGGGGTAGAGTATGGAGCGCACGCCGAGGATGTAGGGCGCGTTCCAGGGCGCCAACGCCAGAATGACGCCGTACGGCTCCTGGAGGACCATCGCGCTCGTGCCTTCGTCCTGGCAGATGGGAATGCTCCCCGCGATGCTGCTGATCCGCCCCGCCGCGTCCCGGATGAGCTCCGCCGCAGTGAAGACGTTGAATGCCCCGAACGCGTGCGGCGAGCCCGTCTCCTCGAGCATGTGCGCCTTGAGCTGCTCGCCGCGCTCCTGCAGCAGATCGGCGGCCTTGAGGAGGATGTTGCGACGCGCAGTGGGCTTGGTCTTGGCCCAGGCGGGGAATGCGGCGCTAGCAGCCGCGACGGCTGCGTCAGCGTCGGCGATGTCCGCAGAGGAGTAGGACCAGATTGGCTTGTGAGAAACGGGCGAGGTCAGCGGGAAGGTCGTCGCCGAGACTCGCTCCTCGCCGTTGATGAGAAGTGGGACGGTGTAGGACATGCTGGACAGGAGGTGGAGGTGGAGCGAGTCATCGATGCGTACTTTTATATGGTCAAGACTACTCAAGCTCAAGTCTCACACCCCCCGGATCTTTCGGCAATCCGGTCATTTCAATAGGTGGCATGATAAAGCCGCCCCTTCGACCCCATGTCACCAGGAAGGCTTGTGCATATACGCATGGAGGCGCAACGGCGCGTCCAGGACACTGGTGACACGCAATCGATGGGTCACCTCGGTGTTGTGAGCCCGTGTGAATAAGCCACCCGTGGTATTATGGGTCATTCGTAAAGGTCAGAAAGAGAAAGGCCACCGTAAGGCGCCAAGACGCGAGGCTTGTCGTGATTGACGAGGGAGAGGCAATATGTGGCTGTGCGGACGATCAAAATATCCTGTTTGGGATTCTGGAGTAGCAGTTACTATTGTGGCCTCGAGTTTCAGGCACGTCAGTAATCCTTTGCTTCGACGCTGAGATCTGTTTCGTGTACTGATATCGAGTTCCGTAGTGGTTCGATTTTGAATGCGCGATCAATCAAAGAAAGATGTTCACGGTTCAACTTGGTAACGTTGGTTGGCTTTCTACCCAAAGTTTTCGTTAAATAGTACTAGTGTACAGGAGAATACTCATGAGTCAACTAGTCGAGCTCCAGTGCCTGACAGGAGCTCGCCCATCGACCGGCCACGTAACAAGTAAAAGTGCATATGATATGAATGTCTAGCATCCAGTTTTGCGGTCTCCGTGACGCCGGCGACACAGTTCCCGGCCGGAAATCGCTAGGACTCCCGATAAATTTCTCCGCGCTGTGATCTTGACTCCCTTATGACGGGAACCCGAAGATGAGATGAGATGAAGAAAGAGTTGTCAACAACAACCGCTTCGTGTCGAGGATCCGATATTCGCCGGCGGTCGAATTCCTCGCTCAAGATCGCGAGTTAGAAGGGGCGGTGGCAGGTCAGGAGAAGGGCCTGACTGGTGCAGCTACTAGTAGCTCCAGCGCGGTAAACAAAAAAAAGCGACACGAGTGGGAGTGTGTCGATGCGTTTGCGTATTTGGTAGGGTGGAACCTTTGCAACACGCCTGAGCCTTTACAGCCATGTACAACTGAGATGGGTCGGTTTACCGCAGGTTCCGCCGCCCGTTCTACGGGCGGTTTGAATTCAGGATGGCTTGAGGATCGGTTGAACTCCAGTGCGGTCGCAACCTGCAGGCCATTCGTAAGTCGTAAGAAGCGAAGCAGATTGAAAAAAATGTGCGGACTCACTCCGAGTACAGAGACTGCGTCCCGGAGGCGATAGCTGAGGTCTCTAACGCGATCCAACTCGTGCCCAGCAATCAGCCAAAGCCTCAGCTTGGAATGTTTAGATTTGCGTTGGGTGGCGCCAGTTACAACCGCGTCGGCGTCGTCCAGCGAAAGTGCTACCCTAGAAAGGTTGAACAAGGAGGGATGGTTGTTGTCAAAACCGTGCGTACTCGTCGAGAATGAGGAAAAGTTCGTGCAGGATCGGCTGGCTTTGTGGGGAGACTTCATCTCCAATGTTATCGATTATATTTTCAACCACGAGCGCCGCCTGCCTCTCCAGTTGATTGAGCGCCTCTTTGTAGCTCCGCACGATCTGCAAGCAAGGAATTAATATTTGTGTCAACCACACAGTACACTGAAGGGACTCGACCTGGACTCGACTCACCTGAAGCTTTCGACAAATGAGATCCGAGAATCCCGCCACGGGCTTCAAGACGCTGAGAACCGGCGCGTCGCATGCGATGAGGAGCATTTTCGCAGCCAGTGCAGCGGCATCGGGAACCAATGTCAAACGATGCTCCACGCGATGCCTCCGGACGCCTGGTCGTCCCGAATTCTCATCCTCGGGGTCCCGATCTTCTTCGATGGTCAGCAATAAGCAATTGAGTTGCAGTAGGCTGAGACCGACCGGCGGAGGAGCCACTAGGGCTTCCCGGATTCAGTGGCCGCTTCCTGGACCACTTGGTAACGATCCTAGGAGGTGGTGAGCAGGAGCAAGAGACGAGAACGACTTCCGAGCACATACCCCATAATGGGGCCGTTGTGGGTCGGTGTGCGAGGCCAGCGCTTATATCTAGAAAGCTGTTACACAGCTTACGCAAAGGGCATCTCTGTACCAGAACAGAGGTAGAGCCTGTTGTGGGCGAGATGATCAGTTCGTTCGAGACCCTCCTGATAACGATTGCTCGCAGGGTTGAGAGTTATACGTTGTTTTTATTCCCGAAGCGAAACGCACTACCAAGGCTGTTCAGCCAGCACCTCCGATACTTTTACAACCAACTTCTCCTTGCTCTCCAACTCCGCCGCAAAGTACGCCTTCGCGCCGCCCACCCCCTGGGTCCTCACCACCTCCGAAATGCGATCGTAGTCGGCGGGAGCGTCGGCGCGCCGGATCGTGCACGCGAAATCCCGTTTCTTGGTGTACAGCAGGAGGTCGCCCGTGCTCCGCACCCTGGTGTTGCCGGTGTAGGGCACTTGAACCTTTAGCACCAGGGTCTTGGAGGCGCGGTCGAGGTTCTTCGGCGTATGCGCCGCGCGGGTTTGAGTGTTCGAGAAAGAGGACGCCTGCGTTGGATAGCCCATATAATGCCGTGTAAGGTCGGCTGTCGGCATGGTAGTCCCGAAGGACTCGTAGAATGGTTTGAGTGTGACGGTGTTGGAAGAAGAGAAGGGCTGGCACGTCTTTTTGTGGGTTTTCCACGATTTTGCTGGGACGAAGAAAGAAAATGAAGTCTAATGAGCGAATGCACACCGAGATCGATCGCACCTTGACATTCGCTGGAACAGTATCGCGCTATCCTACAACGGGCGCAATTCTTGAGCGGCGCATCAGACTTTCCACAGGTATCGCAGGATTTCGAGGCGCGGGGAGCCTCTGAGGCTCCGGTCCTCTTTCTGATCCATTTTGTAATGGTCGCCGTTACTTGTGGTCCACAGCTCAAAAAATGTCTTCTCGCAGTCCAGCCGTCGGCGTCTGGTATGTCCAAATCTGCTCCGTATTCCATGAGAATATCGATGGTTGGTATTAGGTTGAGTTGCATGCAGCCGAGAAGGGATATCTACATATACGTCGTTGAAAACTACCTGATAATTGAAGACTGAAACGCACCTCTCCATACCGACTTCGGTGGTTGACATTGGCACCGTGGTCCAAAAGGCAGCGTGTTAGATCATCTTTAGGGATTGGCGACGTCGTTGCATGATGGAGTGCAGTGAACCCCGCTATGTCCTCGACATCCGGTGGCATGCCCTTGGAAAAGAGATATTCGAGCGTCTGCTTGAACTGCCGACTTCCAGGAGGGCCGTGCGAAACGCGCTGTGCTCCGAGGATGACGAGAGAGGCGTATCCGGTTTTGAACGGCGTTTCTGAACCCATCAAGTCGGGTGCGGCGCCCTTCTCCACTGCCTTAGGGAACGCATGAGGCGCGGCGGAACAAAACACTAGAGATGGCTCGCCTCTTTTACTAGACTGAAAGAACCTGTGAATACCGACAAAGCAAACGGCGAAAGAGCGTTGGCATTCAAATTCAAGCTTTCTGGTGGGGTATGAGTTCTAAGTGGGACGATTTCGCATTTGCCACAATTTCAGTACCTTGCCGATACAATTCTCGCAGGGTTTGTCCGCCTTGTGCCAAGCTGATATATCCAGGAGTTGCGAGTATCTTGCGCATTTCTGGCGTAACAGATAGACCCCCATTGTACATTTGAGCAGATGGAACGTCCGAGAATATTTGGTGCGTCGCGGGAGGAGCCAAAAGCGGTAGGGTCTAGAACGGTCTATGATCCTGCTGACATGAGCAGACCTCTTCTCGTTCCGCCACTGCGACTCAGTGCGAGGGCGGTCAGAGTCGCGCTTGGCCAACTGCAAGGCTTTCTTCTCACCTTTCCACATCACCAGTGCCTCCCGCAAATTCTTACCTCCCGGCAAAATCCCGTAGACAACGGCGCAAACCCCCTGTCAAGCAAAATCCCTCATCTTCACCCAACTCTCGCTCTTCTTAACTCTCAACCTGGGTGGAACGACGCAGCTCTCGCCGTTTATCGCAAATCTTCATGCATTCCTCCATACCTGATTCATTACGACTGACGCGCTCCTCATTTGTGCACCTCACGCGTTAATAATTCCGACTCACGTCTCTTAGCCGTCTCTTTCGTCTGCGAGTAATGCCCCATTCATCGCGACTATTCTCCTGCAACTGAACATCCATTACCCGTTTCTTGCGACTCGCATTCCACACCTTTACTGCCATTGGGTCTCGCGTGAATCATCCATTCCCAATCCATTACCGCGCACGCCTAATGCATCCCACGTGTTCGCGCAGCTTCCTGGTGCTTTATACTGCCCACTGGCTTCACCACAACTCTCAATATTTTTAACGGCGCCTCTGCGTAAAATCCTTGAACTACAACCTCCCAAATTATCACAGCCGACCGGGCAAACCGGGCCTGGACGCCGATGATGAATCATGCTCGCTTGGTAACCTTGAACGCGTACCCCCACCATACATTTACACCCTCCATGGTCGAGCCCATTTCACTGGTTGTGAGCTACCGGGGTACTCAACACCGACTATCTGTACTTCCAGATAGCACTTTGGCCGAGCTAAATGCGACGCTGGAGGATCTCACAACGGTTCCGCCACACCTGCAAAAGCTCTTGTACAAGAACAGCACCAAGGGCTCTCATGGCTCTGATATGACTCTTGAAGCAGCGGGGCTCAAGGAGGGCACCAAGATCCAAATGGTCGGATCGACACTGCAAGAGCTGGACGGTCTGCAGGCGAAGGAAGCGGAGGAGAGGAAACGGGATAGAATTCTTCGTGAACGGGCACTGAAGGCCCCTAAAAAGGTGCGTCGCCCCGTCCCAGGTTATATTTCAATCGTACTTATTCATTATTCAATATCAGCTTCGGTCTACGGGGAAAGCGACCACGTCCGACCACCAATATCGCTTCCACGAACTTATTCCTCTCCCCAATCTCCCCAACCCCGATTCCGCCCTCACAGTGCTTCGCCGGCTTGCCAACGACCCGGGGATCCGGCATGTTATGCAAGTGCACAAGTTCGCTGTCGGCGTTTTGACCGAGCTCGACCCTCGAGAACGGCCGGACCTGCTGGGGTTAAACACCAACCAAGGGCAGGAGATAAAGCTCCGCCTTCGGACAGACTCTTACGACGGGTTCCGCGTGTACTCCCAAGTACGGCGGACACTTTGCCATGAATTGGCCCACAATGTGTGGGGGCCACACGATAATAATGTAATGTGCTCCTCACTTCGTCCGTTACCAAAAAATTAACAATAATTCCAGTTTAAAGAGTTAAACTCGCAGCTGAACCGCGAGGTGGCCGAGTTCGAGCGTGCCGCTGCCGAAGGCACGCACCGCCTGCATTCCGGGGACATGTACGAACCCGAGGCGCTTGAGAACGAGGCTTTGACTTCACATGTCCTCGGAGGCAGTTCTCGATCGCAGAACAGCGATTCGGCGGAAGAGCGCCGGAGAAGGGTCCTAGAAGCCGCGTTGAACCGCCTCCAGAAGGAGGAGGAGGAGCTGGAGAATAGCTGTGGTACAGCTGGGCCTGCCGAGACCGCATAGGTTTCCTCTCATTCATCCTGTATTGTACTACTCACAGCTGTATCGATTCTGTATCTAATTTAATCCGGGCGTTAATCATCTGGAGTTGCTGTCGTGTGCGACTTCCTCGACAGCTTTCCTGGGTATAAAGCATCCCCTCCCATCCTGACCTTCGACACGCTCCAGTCCCCACCATGGGGATGTTCAATGGGTTGGCTCGATGTTGCCCACATTAACCTGCTTACTGACCGCTCCTCAGGCTCGTCAAATGGCCCCGGAAGCGGCCGCACGACCCGGGCGGGATTGCTTCTACTGGTTCCCAGCACGGTCGGCTTCAGTCACTACGTCTCGGCCTGTATGTTACTTAACGGTCCCATGAAGCACCACTGCAACCCAGGCGTTCAAAGTTCCTCAAGACTGTGCGGCGTCCAGTTCCCGCATCTCATCAGCATTCTACATCCAGCGACCAGTCAGACCATCACCGTTCCACTCTAGCGCTCGACATCGCTAGCCTTGCAGCGAAGACGTTCCTGCTCGCTAGCGATGCCCCGGTCATCGGTGTTTTAAAGCCGTTCGCGGGATTGGCGGATTTTGCCTGCCAGAGAGTTCAAGTGAGCCTGGGACCTGACGGCACCGGCATCCGGTTGAACTTTCACAGGCTGTGCGCAATAATAGAACCTCGATGGCGGAGTTGGAACAAGAGGCGGCAAGTCTTGCGGGAATTGTTGAGGCGGTTGCGTCGGTTGGTTGGGACCTGCATGCAGCAGAATTAAGCAGGAGCACACAGACGCTCGACGAGTGCGTCCATACCTTTGTTTTCTATGTTGAACATCCGAATATCTGACCTCCGAATTGCCCAGTATCGCGGAATTTCTCGATCAGAAAAGCCTGGCCGTCTCCAAGAAACGCAAGTGGCGGTTATGGCTGTCTGCAACTCAGGACAAGGAGCAGATAGACATATTCCACAGACGTCTTTCCACCGCCATGCAGGGGCTCAGCGTAAGTTGCACTTCGATTAAACTTCGTCCCTCGCAGTCTGGCTGTCCACTTACACTGGTTTTAGACGGTGACCTCTCTTTCAAATGCACAAGAAATGTCGAAACTGAAGCACGATGCAAGCTCGGGCGCCGCCGAAGCGGTCCAGAAGATCACAATAAATAATGTGCTAATTGCTTCAATTTCCTTGAGTGCGGCGCTGACGCCTTCGCATTCTAGTTCCTCCCTGAATTCATTAGAATCTTCGAACGAAGCGACACCTTCATCAAAGTCGCCCTTTTTTCTTAAAGCGCTGACGGCTAGAGAGTAAACCACCACGCAACCAAATCCTAGGCACTGGATGAAACCAGGACTTGCCCTCCGCGGTTTCAATGCTCGGACACGGATATTAATCCTGCTCACCCCACGCAGCAAAGGAGTGGTCTCGACTCCTTTCTCAGAAGACCTAGACTCTGGCCACACTAGGTACCGACGACAAACTTGGCGCTAGGTTTGAACGATACTCACCGAGGTGGTTGACGCGCCAGTACAACAGATCGGAAGCATCGCAGGTTGGCAGGAGTATCTTGAAGCTTTACAGCTTCAACCTAACCTTGTGATGCATGCCCGGCGCGCTGTAGTACATAGTCTAACCGCATATATGTAGAGACCCTACAGCCGTTATATTTATTGCAGTAAAAAAGAGACCTGAGCACGATCGGGAATGAGCAACTCTCGAGATTTGACGGCGAAAATCACAAGATGCGAGCATTCATGCTTTTTTTTTTGCTACTCCGCCAGTGTTGACCTCCATAGCGATTTTTCAACCCCCGCCAGCTCGGCGACGTCGAGCACGCTGCATTGATAATTATTCTGCGGCGAGTCCCAAATAGGAAGTACATCAATGCATCAGCATCATCACGTCAGCGTCAATTGCGGAACGCAACCCGAAATGGCTCCGGACATGTCTCCGACGGATCGCTGCGGCCCAGATTTGCAACGCCCATTTGCCCGCACCTTTCCTAGGTCTTAGTTTGGTCTCCTCCCCAAATCCCTGAAACTAAAGCACCCAATTAACAAGGCATGTTCAGTTTCCAGATCACCCGACATACATACCGTTTTGGCCGCGATTCGAGCGCTCGTACTCCCAAAAGTGCGGCAACGTGGGACCCATCCCCCCCGTCGGAGACAGCACTGACTCCCGAAGCGATGACGAGCACAGCAACTGCAATGAACTGAACAATAATCGCCCTATATAAAGTATGGGCGCGCCGGCTGGGAACCTCATTCAAGTTCACCTTCTCCACTCCCCCATTTTTTTCTTTCACCCTACTTCCTCCTCGCAATGGCTTCCACCCAGGCGCCGTACCCGGTGTACGCCCCGTATCCTTCAAAGAACTCCTTCAGCTCGGACTCCTCCTTGAACATCACGACCAAAGGCCCAATGCTCGACGAGGCGCGCAATGGCGCGCGGACACCCAGCCCTACCCAAGAGGAGTTCAACGCCCTGAATGGTATCAAGGAGCCAAAGAGCACAAAGCAAAAGATTAGTGCGCACTCCCAAGCTTCTCTTCCTTGTTCTCAAATTGAAGCATTCCGTAGAATATTTTGCAATCGCCGGCCTCCTGCTGCTCTTCGTGATATTATTCTCTGTCTTCCACGAACAAATCATCAAAGCATTGAAGCCGTTCACCGACTGGCTAGCGGGGTAGGGACCTACTACTCAACTCGTTAGATGAAAGCGTTGACGAGTTCCCAAGGAACAAGCTCGGACCGCTCGTCATCATCGCCCTGTTCATCGTCGTGTCTTTCCCTCCCGTTCGTTCTACCACCTCTTTCTCCTGCATTCCCTCGTTGTTGACACAGCTGTGCAGCTTATGGGTCATGAAATAATTGCGATGCTGGCCGCTATCGCATGGTCCTTCCCTCTCGCATGTCTCATCGTAGCTGGTACATGATCTCCAACCCTACTCATGTCATTGACTCACGTCTTTGACCACCAGTCGGTACTATCCTCGGCGAGCTGGCCAACTACTTGTGCGTCCTCTGATTAACAATCGTTTCACACACTGAGCCACTCGCATTTCAAACAGCACCTTCAAATACGCGTGTTCCGTGCGCGGCGCAAAGATGGAAGCAAAAGACTTTTCGTACGGCCTCCTGGCGCACGTCGTACGCGAGGGCGGCTTCCTCGTCGTGCTCGTCATCCGCTACAGTGCTATCCCCCCGCACTGTTAGTCCTTCCCCTTCCTCCCTTCTCCATCATACGCTTCCCGCTCCACACTCCCACTAACGCCCAATGATGCACAGTCGCAACTACCGTATTCGCCACCGTAGGCATCTCCTTCCCGGTGTTCCTCGGCGCGGCGCTGCTCTCCCTCCCCAAGGCGTTCGTCGCGGTGTACGTCGGCTATGCACTCAAGCCCGAGAACGCCGGTACGCCTCCTTCCTTCTTCTCTCAGTACAAGTTTCGCTGACAATTTATTTCGCGCAGACAACACCACCGCGCCCAAGATTGAGAAGGCCGTACTCGTTATCACGGTGCTCATTACCATTGCCTCGTGCGTCCCTCTCCCCGTCTCCTTATACCCTCCATACTTACACATACTTGAACCAGGTATAAATGGATCCAGAAGAAGATGACCGCCGCGACCCCGGACTACGTGTACCTCCGCCGCAAGGCGCGCCAGGGAAAGATGGGCACCACTGGGCCCCAGTTTATTGGCATGCCTGCGATTGTTTGAGGCGTGTGTGCGAGTGGACGGATAACTTTCTATTGTATGGCAATGTCAACTTGTATTTTCACTGTGCAGCTGAGACTGCGCAAGACTAACTTGTCTCAATCAATACCTGGCTGTATGCGACTCAATGAGAGCCCCTGCCTTCGACGGACCTTTGCAAACTGAGGGTTGAACCGCTTTTCAACCAGAGTGACACGTAACGTCACATGTGGTTGAAAAACAGAAAAGGTGAATCCAGCTTGGATCCAGCAAACATTTCGCGGGTACTTCAGTGTTTCAGCGCGGGCTGGGTCTCCTCGTGGGCTGGCATCATATTCGCCGCATTTGGCAGTTGTCTCCGCTTCCGAGTCACCGCCATCACAAATCAACTGGCACTTATTTAAATCCCTGTTCTCCTTCCCCACCAACCACCCACCATGCCTTCCCCCGCCGACCTCCTCGTCGACGACCTCCTCGCGCACATAATGCTCCAACTCCCCTCGAGCATCGCGCAAAAGTTCGCGCTGGCACAGGTATCCCGCCTCTGGCGCGCAATCGCACTCGCCAACCCCCTCCTCTGGGCGTCCTGCTCCGGCAGGGCCTCGGAAAAGGACTGCCTGCGCTTCCCGCTCGTCTTGCAGCGCAGCGGCCCGCACGCGACGCTCCACATACAGTTGCGGTTCACCGGCGCGCGGAATAAATGGTGGGCGGAGACGATGTTGGCGGCGCTGGTACCGTATGCGGCGCGCATTGAGACGCTGCAGGTCGATTTTGAGGATACTGTGAGTGGAATTCCGGTCTGAACGACGACTGTGTGCATTTGCTCAGCTTGAAGTTCACGCGGATTGCCTGTTGGTAGACGCTGAAATCGATACTGGGCTCCGACGCCGGTGACGATGAAGACTCCGACTCCGGCGATGAAGAATCTGATGACGAGGACTCAGAATCGGACTCCGACCCGGACGGGGAGGAATCTGACGATACTGGGGAATCTGAAGACACCGACAGCGCAGACTCGGACGACGACGAGCTCAGCTTCGCAGCCCTGTTGCAGTCCAACGTCGAATTTACTGCGCTCCAAACCCTTCGATTGGAGGGCGCGGGTAAGATTGCGCTGAAAGCGCCTCAGCTGCGGACACTCGACCTCGAGGACACAATCCCTGTGGAATGGAGCCCATTGCTCGTGCCCACCCTGGAAGACATACGCATATCCGAGTGCAGCGACACCGACGTCGACACGCTCGCTACCATCTTCGCGCAATGCCCGCGCCTGGAGAGCCTCGAGTTCGAAGCCTGTTCGTACGATAGCAGCTACCCGGACGACGCCTACTTTGAGGTCTTCGTGCGACCTACGCCAATCGCGCCGGCGCTACACAGGCTAATATTGACAGTCGCCGCAGATGACCTCTTCCGCATTCTCAAGGCTGGATTCCCCGACGTCGTCATCCCCACCGTGCACGGTTGCGTTTCTTTCGGGTACGACGACACGCGTCTCGACTTGCTCGCGGCCGCCCTCCTCCGACCCGACGTCGGCCCCCTCGTGCTGTTCGACATGGCCGACAGGCGCGCGATCAATCTGCGCTCTAGCACAGGTTGCGTGCGGCGTCTGGAGGTGCGGGGCGAGGACGCGATGCTATTCCAGATGCCCGAGGCGTGGGAGCTCTTCTCGCGCGAGTACGCGCTGCACGAAAGCGTGCGCGAGGTCCGTATCGCGTTCGGCTCGCCCATGACCTGGGAGAGCTACATCGACGCCTTCGAGCGGTTCCCCCCGACTCAGGTTGCGGTCCTAGCCGTGCAGCTAACGTACACCTCGTACTCCCTGAAGGCGTCGCTCGATAACCTGAAGGCGGGCGAGGGACCGCGGCAGATGCGCCTGCCGGGCCTGAGCCGGGTTGAGTTGTTCAACAACGACCCGTCAGACTACCCGTCGGTGGAGTCGATACGGCGGGTCCTGGGGCGGATCGAGCCGCCGGGGCGCAGGGTGGAGGTTTGTGTGGGGAACAAAGAGGTGAAGGCGGGCGGCACCAAGGAGGGGGCGTTCAAGGTCTTGGAGGCGTTGCTGGGTGAGGATTGGGTGCTTTGTAGTCACTGCGTGCGCACTGCTACTGTGGGGTAATTATTTCACGGTTCGGGTTCGGGTTCTGCGCGGCGTGCATGAGTCGCCGAGTAAATATCGACAGAGACCATCGACATCGACCAAGAGTCGGGAAGTGGTACGGTCCGTATCACGCCCTCAAGGACTTCAAGGCTCAAACAAAGGCGGGTTGAAAGTAACAGTCGCCCGGGACAGAGATTCGTAGATACCTGCGGAAGGTCCCGGTCAGTGCCGGAGTCTAAGGTGAATGAGAGCGGCGAGATCGGATTCCTACGCGACGTGACCAAGACAGAAGAATCCACAAAGCAGTTTAGAGTGTTCACCAAGACAGGGCAGGAAAACGGCGACGCGAACCGGAGGTGAGCATAATGGATTGGAGAGGCTGGTTGAACCCGAAATGCCGACGACCGCTACGCTTTATTCAGACGTCGGCCGACACCCTCCTCGCGAAAAAAAAAACACTTGGGCCAATTTCGCGCCGTAAAATAATGTACTTGCAGCAAATTTGCAGCGATAGGTCAAGAAGGGGGTTCCAAAATATTAACGTCTAAAATAATCCGCATTTTCACTCAACCTTTGGCCGCTCCATCCCGCGCACCACCTCGGCCTCTGCGCGTATCCCCTCCGCCTCCACCTCCGCCATGAGCTTCCGCTCCATCTCATCCTGCTGCTCCTTACTCGCGCCCTTCATCGCCTTCTTCGCCGCGTTCACCCGCGCGCGATAGGCCCGGTACTTGTCGTCCGTCCCAAAAATGCGATCGCACCATCGGAACGAGGTGCTAAAGTTGTTGGTGAACGCCATGTGGTGGAAGTCGTGGTGCTCCGCGCCGGACCAGAACGGCACGAAGTGCTGCAGGGACCAGGGGAAGTCGTACCCGCTGTGCGCGTCGATTGCCTGGAAGAGGCGGAGGGTGATCCAGATGTACATGGAGAAGATGTGGAGGTTGGCGGTGAGGTAGCAGTAGAGGAGGGGCCCTGCGATGGTGCCCGTGCCGAGGATGGCGACCTCGGCGGGGTGCGCGTACTCGGCCGCGAGACCGAAGGGCGCGGAGTACTTGTGGTGGATCTTGTGGATGTGCTTGTACAGCGGGCCGTAGTGGAGGGCCTGGTGCGCGAAATAGTGGAAGATGTCCTCGAAGACGAAGAACAGCGCGACTTGCGGGGCCCACTCGGCAAAGGAGGGTAGGGGCACCTCGTACGTGCGAATGCCGAACATATCTGCCATAGGGTGGAAGAACCAGATCTGCGAAGAGTAAGGTGAGGACGGGGCCAAGGACGAGAGACAAAAGACACGCACCACCGGAAGCTCAATCATAAAATGAGAGAAAAGGACCTGCTTCGTGCATTCCCATTGCTCCTGGCCCGTCGGTATTTTTGCAGCTTGGAGTTTGTAGCGGCGGAAGTACGGTATGGCGTCGATGATGACCCAGGGAATGCTACGACCGAAATAAACGATCTAGAGGAGTGTGAATACAAAATATCGGGGTGGCCATTGGGGTCGCACCTCATGCATAAGGAAACTCATTAAACCAGTCGCGAGGACGGGATTTCCGATCCAGAGGTACCATGCGGCCCACTGCTGCTCTGCCCAGGAGAGGGAGGCGAGGTCAGTGCCGGCGTAGAGGGACGCGGAGCTCGTCGCGTTGTGCATGGATGTGGTGGAGGAAGAAGAAGTGTGCCAGAAAACATCACACCACTTTCTTTTTCTCAAAGACACCACGTGATCGATCGCTTGTTACTCCCGAACGGTGACTTGACCGCGACAGTTCCCGCCCACTCCAGAAACCCCGCCCAGATGCCGTCCATGTTCTGGACAAACTGAAAGTCGTACGAGGCTCTAGTACGAGATTCCTCAAGTCGTACGAGGTTCGTTGGCGGAAACGCGCTGGCCCCGTTATTTTTGGGGCGCCTTCAGTTGTGGTGTCATTCACGGTGGTGGCAGTCTGGTAAGCAGTCCATCGAAAATACGCGCAGTCCGCACTGCAATTCAAAGCTCAACGGCCCTCGCTTGACCGTAATTCCTTCCGAGGTCAAGGAGAACTTGAAGTAAACCACCGAACAAAAGATTCGTGAGTTTGTTCCTTCTGCCTCGTTCAGACTTGCGCCCTCACCGTTGATATATGCAGCAACTCACCATGCTGAATGCATACTACTCGCAGCAAGGTTTTTTCTAACTGCAGAGCGTCCGATTGACCGCGTGTATCCTGTGCAGTTCAACGAACAGTTGAATTCGACTGGTCGGCCGATTAATGCCGAGCACTTTGCTTCCTTCATCTTCGTCGGGGCAGCGTCGGTGGCGACTGCCTGCCGCGGACCTGTGCTGCCTCCAACCTTCGGCTCGGTGATGTCCAAAGAGGAGAAATTCATAAAGTCGCCACCAAGTCGCCATCCAAAAAGTCAGGTGGGACTTTCGAAGCTGTTGGGAGTGGGTCCAAGTCGCCGTCCAACGCGCCCACTTCTTCATCTGACCGTCAACATTCGAATGCACCTCTATAACCTGACCCTTAAACCCGCCGATGCCGCCATCCAAGTGGTCGTGGGCAACTTCTCGGGAAGCCGTGATCAGGAGATTCTGGTATCCCATGGCACAGCGCTCGAAATCCTCCGTGTCGATCCGCAGACGGGCAAGCTTCGAAGTGTCTCCTCCACCAGCGTGTTTGCATCTATCCGCTCCATCGCCAGCGTCCGTCTTCTCGGAAAGGCCAAGGGTGATTATTTATTCGATTCACGTTGATCGTGCTCATACTCCGTATAGATTTCATAGCAGTGGGGTCCGACTCGGGGCGTTTCACTATCTTGGAGTTCTCTGCTGCGAAGGGCACGTTCGAGAAGCTGCAGGAAGAAACGTTCGGGAAGTCGGGCGCGCGGCGCATCGTCCCCGGGCAGTTCCTCGCTGTGGATCCAAAGGGCCGCAGCGTCATGGTGGCGGCGGTGGAACAGGCGAAGCTGGTTTACACCCTCGACCGGGACGCATCACGGAGCCTCACCATTTCCTCGCCCTTGACGGCCGACAGTCCGGGAACGATCGTGCATCATGTAGTTGGGCTGGATGTGGGGTTCGAGAACCCCATGTTCGCGGCGCTGGAAGTAAATTATACTGAAAGCGACCAGGATTCAACCGGGGAGGCAGCGAGGAACGCCGGCAAGGTAACGTTCAATTCTAATTCTACTTGAAGTAGTACTCATTTGCTGCAGATGCTGACGCTGTACGAGCTTGACCTGGGGTTGAACCACATCGTGCGCAAGTCTAGTTCGCTGACGGACCCTCGGGCGAATCTTTTAGTTCAAGTTCCGGGCGGCGCCGCCGGTCCATCGGGTGTATTGGTTTGTTGTGAGGATGCGATAATCTTCCAACCTATGGACGATGCCACCCCACACCGTGTCCCAATTCCCCGACGCCGTGAGGGTTCTGATCGCGGCCTCTTGATCGTCGCCGCCGTTATGCATAAAATCAAGGTAAGCGGTACATAGTTGAACAACTTCAACTTGACTGACGGGGTTCAACGAACAGGACGGCTTCTTCTTCCTGCTGCAGAGCGAACTCGGAGACCTGTACAAAGTTACAATGGACCATTCCGAGGGCGTCTGCAACGTGCTCAAGATCAAATACTTTGACACAGTTCCCGTGGGGTCGAGCATCTGCATCCTCAAGTCCGGGTTCCTTTTCGTCGCCTCCGAGTTCGGGAACCAGTCCGTGCATCCTTTCCTTCTCCCCGCTTCGTTCTCATGCACATACTGCCACAGATGTTTGTACCAGTTCCAAACCCTAGGCGAAGATGACTCGGACCAACCCGAGTATTCCTCAGCGGCGGACGTATCGGGCTCTGCATACTTGGAGCTGCGACCGCTTCGGAATCTGGTGCTCACACACGACGTCCCTGCGTTGAACCCCATCATCCAATCGAAGGTCCTCGATCTTCCCGAGTCCACGGTTACCATACTTGAGGCCTGTGGCCGCGGTCCACGGAGCACGCTTCGCGTCTTGGAGCATGGGCTTAAGATCGATGAGGTGGTTAGCTGTGATTTACGATCGACGCCGAACGGGCTCTGGGTCGTGAAACGTAAAGACGGTACTGCCCGCGTTCCGCTTTCGGATGGTTCAACCACAACTTACCAATACTCTTTTTCTTTCTTCGCGAAGGTCTCATGGATACCTATATCGTGCTCTCATTTGCGAACGCTACGTTGGTATTCTCGATCGACGAAGCTCTGACCGAGGTCCGGGACACGGGCTTCCTGACGACCTCCCCGACGCTGGCGGTACAACAAATGGGGACTGATTCCCTCGTACAAGTTCATCCCACCGGGATTCGCCACATTATCAGTCCTGACGGCCAGGCTCAAGCGATTCGCGAATGGACCGCCCCGGCTGGCACGACCCTCGTTTGTGCGGCGACTAATCGACGGCAGGTCGTCGTCGCCCTCAGTTCGGCGGAAATCGTCTACTTTGAGCTGGATTTGGAAGGGAATCTCAACGAGTACCAGGCGCGGGAGGCGATGGGGAGCACTGTCCTTGCTTTGGCGCTGCCCAAAGTAGCTGAAGGCCGGCAGAGGGCTCCGTATTTGGTGCGTCTAACTCATCATGTAGCACAGCATCAAATTCGATTTGAACTATCGGATGTAGGTCGTAGGGTGCCAAGACCAAACTCTCCGAATCATGGCACTGGACCCGGAGAACACGTTCAAAACCCTCAGTTTACAGGCTTTGAGCGCCGCGCCGGCGTCTGTTCACGTTTTTGCCGGCGAAGAACTTGAACTTGAACATGGCGCATATTGGATCCATATCGGACTCCAGAATGGAGTTCTCATCCGGACCGCGCTCGATTCGAGGAGTGGACAACTTGGTGAAACAAGCTCCCGGTATATACTCTTCATCTACAGTACATGCATACTTCTTTTCGCTGACTGCATCCCTCGTTAGC
Organism: Mycena filopes; assembly: GCA_029281495.1. Lineage (NCBI taxonomy): Eukaryota > Fungi > Basidiomycota > Agaricomycetes > Agaricales > Mycenaceae > Mycena > Mycena filopes. The sequence goes on along the minus strand of JARIHR010000002.1, from coordinate 1,448,554 downwards.
TTCGTTGGACCGCGGCCGGTGCACCTGTCTCCGGTCAAGTTCCAAGGGATACAGGCCGGGCTGGTTATGTCGTCTCGGGCGTGGATAAGTTACAACTACAACCATCGGACACGGTTCACCCCATTGCTCTGCGATGCTTTTCAACACGGGCGCAGTTTTTCGCATGAACTCTGCCCTGACGGTTTTGTAGGTATCGTTGGAAGCGAGCTTAGGTGGAAAATTCCTTTCGAGCCTCGAGTCCGAGTTGTCTGATACTTACTATTGCCAGAATTTTCCGGCTTCCCAACATCGAAGAAAACGGAAGTCAGCGGTCTATCCCTTTGTCCCACACCCCTCGCCAAATGGTCGCGCATCCGCAAACCGGGTATCTTTATATCGCTGAAAGTGACCATCGAACTCGGGCTCGAAGTGCAACTTCAGTTGAAATAGAAAAGGTCAGTCAATTTCGTGTCGTCTCTGCTGCGTTGCGACTATCACTATTGTCTCACTTACCTTCAGAATTCGTCTGAATCCACGCAATCTGTGGAGGACGATTATCAGGTATTTGGACGCCCACGCGCAGGTGCAGGGTCGTGGTCCTCCTGCATCCGCGTCGTGGATTATGTGCAGGTGAGGAGCCGCTCTGGATGAATGCTGTTCGAGGCGTTGACATGATGTCACCGGCAGGGAACCACCCAAACCGTTGTTCCTTTGGTCGACAACGAAGCTGCATTCTCCCTTGCTGTCGTACCATTCTCCCTGCTAAACGGAGAGTTTATGCTGGTGGTTGGGACTGCTACTAACGTGGTTATGGAACCACGCTCGTTTACCTCGGCCTTTTTGAGAACCTACAAGTTTACAGAGAGTGGTGGGCTCGAGTTGTACCATGTGGTATGTAATCTGTTTCAACCTTGACGACTGGACGTGTTGACTTTTATCCCTCCAGACGGAAGTGGACCATATACCACTGACATTAGCCGCATTTCAAGGCCGATTACTGGCGGGGATCGGGAGAGCCCTGACGATTTACGAAATGGGGAAGCAGAAGCTCCTCCGCAAGACAGAAAACAGCGTACGCGAAGCCTCGCTTCAACATATAATTCTCACACAATTTCTAGTCATTTGCGACCACAATTGTGACGTTGAACACGCTGGGATTACGCATCATTGTAGGAGACATGCAGCAGTCCCTCACCTTCCTCGCATACAAAGAAGCCGAAAACCGGTTAATCGTTGTGGCGGACGATACCCAATCGCGTTGGGTGACTTGCTCAACGATGGTAGACTACACCACCGTCGTGGCGGGGGACCGTTTCGGCAACATATTCGTCAACCGCTTGGATGCTGCAATCTCGGACCAAGCCGACCAGGACGCTGGTGTTGTCCAGGAAAAGGGCAAGCTAAACGGAGCCCCGCACAAGACTCAGATGATCGCGCATTTCCACATCGGAGACCTCGTTACGTCCGTTCAGAAGGCTCGCTTTGTTGCAGGTGCGCGCGAGACAATCCTTTACACTGGATTGCACGGGACGATCGGGCTGCTGATGCCATTGGTTTCCCTGACCGACGTGGAATTTCTTCAAAACCTGGAGGCGCGTATTCGCGCGGAGCAAACGAGCTTGGTGGGGCGGGATCACCTCAGTTGGCGGGGCTATTACACCCCAGTGAAGGGGGTAATCGACGGGGATCTTTGCCAGACGTTCTCCAATTTATCGACAGAAGTTCAGAGCGCAATCTCGCAAGAACTGGACTACTCGAGGGAGGAGATCCAGAAGAAGCTTGATCAAATACGATCTACTGGATTTAATTTTTAGTAACTGACGTGGCGTTTACTCGGTGGATTCAATGATATTGACGACAAGACTTTTACTTAGCTACAGACGAGAGCCAAGTCCCATATACTGTCGCGCTCAGAAGGCACTGGGAGTCAACCCACCGTCCACGACCATGATCTGTATTTTCATGAGTACATTCAATAAAAAGGTGACACTCTGTGCGCACCTTGTTTGTGAGGTACTCGTTCGTTACGAGTGTCTCAACGACACTCGCGACTTCATGCGGTTTTCCTAGACGGCCGATGGGAATCATGTTCTGTCAGAGCACAACAGCGTTAAGATATGAGATATCTAGAAATTACTGCGTGGTTGACCTTGATTTCGTCGCTGGGGTTGCTCATCATTGTCGTATCTATCCTCGGTAAATTGTACGACTTGGAAAAGACCGAATTTGAGACGGACCCGCGATGAGCGCTGGAGCAACGGCGTTGCATGTCTGGAGATGTAAATGAACGGTGAGCGATCACGAAGCATGATCAAAGACTGGGACCCACAACCCCGTCCTTCGCGTAGCGCGTGGCGATCCAGTGGACAAGCCCATGAAGAGCAGATTTAGAGGAGGCGTAATGTGGCCCGATAACTCCACCAATACCTGGACACCGTTGAGAATAGCCTTCACAAAAAAAGACTCATACGCGCCGGCAGCCACACTGGAGATAGATAGATGAGCTCCAAGATTAGTGTTGCGACAGGTGCACCAACCTTGAGCAGAAAACAACACGTCCATATTTCTGCGCCACCATATGTGGGACGCATAGCTGGGTCAACTAATATGCTGAACTTAGATCTAGTGATGCAAAGGAGGAATTGCGACCGACCAGGAAACTTGAGCCAGTGTTCACTTTCCACGTCTGCTCAAAGTCTTCGAGTGTAACACTCTCTATGTCCCCGCGCTTCCCCACGACAGTGCCCGTCGTGCCCGCATTATTGAACAGGATATCAGGATGCCCCAACGTCTCCACCACGTCCGCGTGCAACTTCCGAACGCTGTCGTAGTCGGCCATGTCCGCTTGGAATGCGTGCGCCCGTATGCCGTGCAGTTTTCGCAATTCAGTGACAAGGTCGTCCGCAGCGCCTTGGGCTGAGTTGTAGTGGACGGCGATAGAACATCCTCGAATCGCGAACGCGAGCGCGGTGGCCTGTCCGATGCCTCCGCTGTCCAGGGTAAGCCCAAGCTTAGCGCCTAGGTAGTCTACGTACGAGCAACCAGTAATGAGTGCCAGCTTTCCCTGGAGAGACATGAGAGTCGAGGTCAAGACGGATGCACGGATGCTTGATGTTTGCCGACCCGGTGCGCGTGACGTCAGTCCAAAAATACGGGTTTAAAAAAACGGGTTCGAATTCATTTGAGGTCGGAAAGTGTTTACTTGAGCTTGAGCGTGGTCTCGTAGAACGCGAGCTCCCTCTCCAACGCGTCAATCATATTCTCCTCCTTTCTCCATCCATGGCCCTCGCCGGGATAGAGCTTGTATTCGACGATTCCCCCACGACGTTGGATACTCTCGAAAATGGCTACGATATCGAGCTCATCAGCAATAAAGATCGGACGAAACGAGGGCACCCACCTTCTGCTTGTTCCTTGGGCACAACCCGGTCGATGTCTCCTTGCAAAATCTGAGTTGAATAATATTAGTGTGGTTCCTCGCCGCCGGGGCATGAAGTATACATACGAGAAGCGGCGACACAATGCTGTCGGCGTGGGTCACGGGCGAACGCTCCTTGTAACCCTCGGGGATCTCTGCACTCGTTCCGCCCAGGAGCCCATGTCCGTACCCAGACTCGAATTTGTGGGTATCGTCCATGAGGAGACGCAGGTCGGATATCCCGTAGCTCGACGTCGCTGCAGCGAATGTGGTCAGATCGGATCCCATGCTCACTCCGCCGAGGGCAGTCAGGCCGCCGGATGAGTTCCCCCGGATGACGATGCGTTTGGGGTCGACGAGATTATAAGGAGCTTGCGAGATGATTTTCGCGGCTTGGATGCAGTCTTCAACATCGACGATACCCCATTGACCCGCAAGGCGTTCGATATATGCTGGTGATTGTTCAGACATACGTGAAGCTCCAAATGTTCAACGCACCTCGGCCATAGCCGGACGATCCACCGAAATTCACATTGAGCCTGTGGAAAATAATCAAACATGGTCGCGCAAGTAGTTTGGTGCGCACCAGGCCCATCCACGAGAGGTGTAGTACTGCGTCATCGCGGAGAATTCTTGCCCTGTGAAGTGCGTTGGGCCACCGTGGGCATACAAAACGCAAGGGGGCCGTTCGCCCGGGATACTCGTTCCAGAGTAATTGGGGTTGGTCGGCGGGTAGTACAGGATATGCACCGGGTGTCCGTCGGCTCCTGCTTTGAGCGTATATGGCTGCGGGAGGGAGATAATGCCAGCGGGGAAGCCCAGACCAGCGGTAGGCTTTGAAAGCGACGAAAACGACGCAGAGGAATCCGACCCGATGGTGCACACCACAAGTTCTGGCGCGGCATCTACGCGCTCTGCGATAAATACGATCTTGTCGGGGCCAGCGGGACGAATGCTTTGGATCCCGACATACGGATTATCGATGAGCTTCCGGGTTCCATTCGTCAAATCAACAGCATAGAGCACGGTGCGTCCATCTTGGATAGCTGAAAACAGAGCGCGCATGCCTCCCTCGATGACCGCATATGGAGAACGACCTAAAACCCAGGCGGGGTCGCCAAAGTCCAAATTAAGCGGGTCGGAGAAGAGCGGGGTTGCCTCCTGGTCACACTTCCAAGGATTTTGGTACCCGGACTTGTCGGACGTGAAAAGAAGGGTCATGGAGGTTGCCCAGCTCGGGTAGGAGACGCTGTGTGTCGTCTTTTGACCAGCAATATGGGTGGTGCTTGTGATGTCAAATTTATCGGTCTCGGTAGTCAGTTGGCCAACGATAATTTCCGCGCCCTGCCTGGTTCTCGGTGATAAGTGACAGTCGCACTCGTAAATCAACACCTACCAGGGCATGTCCGGGAGGAACCACTGCTGCCAGACAATTCGAGTCCCATCGGGAGAAAACTTTGGCGACGCGTAGAAGTCAGCGCCGGACACAAGCGGTGATAGGGATTGCGATTTGGTGTCTATGATGCAGAGCTTGTTCACAACGCTCGTCGGGGATGAACTATCTGAATGATCTTCGACAATGGCGACGAGGATATGAGGGTGCTTAGGATGCACGTCCAAATCGGCAAATCGGAGGACCTTGCTCTCTGTGAATTATTGAGCCGAGTGAGACTAAAACTGAGGAAATTTAGTACCTGCAGTTATTGCCTGTGGTTCGCTCCCCTCTTCGACATTGACAGAATACAGTCGGCCATCGGAGAAATTAGAGAAGTAAGCAACTCCTGCGTGAACAATCGCCGGTGCACCTCCATATTCCTGCACCTGAAGCTACGAATCAGATCTGCTGACGCGGGTGAGATTTGGACCCATTACCCCAGTGCGGACATTCCACTCCTTCCCGACGAGGTCCCGGCCAGTGCGAGAGTCGACCAGGACACAGCGGCCGCTCTCAGAGGGCCTACTTTCGACATGGTAGATGTTACCGGTGACGGAATCTACGAGCACATCTGTGAGTTTTGTGGACTGTAGAACGGCATTGTAAGGACGTTGTATGGAGGAGAATGGTTTCTTACACCCTGTGTAATATTCTGGGCGGTAATCGGGGACTTCCAAGTCCCGTACGGAGCAGAAGCCATTTTGTGCGATGGAAGTCGGGATCAGGAATCACTTCGGCATTCCGGCGACTACTTTAATCGATTGACGTTCAAGGTGACGTTCTGTATTCTCTCTTCCCACCACCATCTACCACAATGCCTCTCCCAGCCAGGAAAATTGGACAAGCTTCAGTCTCGGAAATCGGCTTCGGCGCGATGGGCGAGTCCTTCGTACCCAGAATCTGACCGTTTATACTCATCATTTACAGGAATCTCAAGCTTTTACGGTGCCACCGAGCCTGACGAAGAACGGTTCAAGGTATAGTAGCTAGGAACTTTAAGCGTAACCAACCGCGAGCTTATCCTATCCAGGTTTTGGATGCGGCACACGCGGGAGGGTGCACCCACTGGGATACTGCTCACGTCTATGGCGACTCGGAGGAGCTTCTCGGGAAATGGTGCGCACCCTCGCTATTCTTGGAGTAAGCTGAGTAACCCGGGTATTCAGGTTTAAGCGTACCGGAAAACGCAGCGAGATTTTCCTGGCAACCAAGTTCGGAATAACCCCCACGGGCCCACGCGGAGACCCCGAATTTGTCAAAGAACAAGTCGCGACGTCGCTTTCCAGACTCGGTGTTGACCATATCGATCTCTATTATCAGCACAGGTGAGCGTGTTGGTACAATATCGCCGTATCTGCTAACCGCTAATCCCAGAATTGACCCCAAAACTCCGATTGAAGTGACCGTTGGCGCCATGGCTGAACTTGTAAAGCAAGTGTTTGATTTCTGACATCGAACCTTATGAAGTCTAAACGTTCGTAGGGAAGGAAAGGTCAAGTACCTCGGTCTCTCTGAGTGCTCAGCAAAGGCCCTGCGGCGCGCCCACGCCGTGCACCCTATCTCGGCGCTGCAGATCGAGTACTCCCCGTTCGTCCTCGACATCGAAGATCCGAAGGTCGCTCTGCTCGAGACTGCGAGAGAGCTGGGGGTCACAATCGTCGCATACTCCCCCCTCGGACGCGGCTTGCTCACTGGACGCTACGTGCGTTGCCTTCTGCTGAGATAGCTCTCTCTAATCTTTCCTCGCAGAAATCCCCGGACGACTTTGAAAAGGGCGACTTCAGGCTCACGATTCCGAAGTCAGTCTTTACATCAGTTGTTTTTCTTTCAATAACAGTCTATCACCAGGTACTCCGCTGCGAATTTCCCTAAGATCCTCGACGTCGTTTCGCGCCTCGAGTCGATCGGAGAAAAGCACAAGGCCACCTCGGGACAGGTCACGCTCGCCTGGATCCTCGCGCAGGGCCCCGAGTTTGTCGTCATCCCCGGGACCAAGAAGATCAAGGTCCGCCGTGCTCTGATCGAAATTCACTGAATTCCAACTGACCCATTCTGCAGTACCTCGAAGAGAACCTTGGTGCCTCGAAGATCAAGCTCAGCAAGGAGGAGATTGCAGCGGTGCGCAAGATCGCGGAGGAGAGTGAGGTTCCCGGGGGCAGGTACAACGATGCCAGGATGGCAGGGCTTCTTCTCGATAGCCCTGAGTTGTCGAAGTAAGCGCGCGGAGAAAGAAGAGTTCAAATTGTATTCCGTCGAAATATGCAAACCACTTGCCGCCCTTCCAAGTCAGATGAAGACGCAAAGAGTCTTATCTAACGCACTAGAACGCACTCAAGTCTGCAAGTGACGGCGTGGATTCCAAGATATTCCCCCAGCCAGCTGACCGTCCCTCAGGAATAACTTTGAGCCCGTCCCTCGCCGATCGATCCCTCTCAGAAGCCGCTCTGTTGCTCTCACTCTGTTCAATCTGTGAAATCGTTGTGTAGTCTTCCGCACTTCAGTGGCCTCAGCTGTGGAGAAGCGCGAAGGCATTTCATGTTTAACAGAATGACTAAGATCTGGTTGCATTTCCGTGGCAGTGCTATGTGGTTCAAAAGTCCGCCTCGTTCAACGTACGTCGTTCTGGATACAATTAAATGGCTTGGGGGTGTAATAAATTATAACGGATGCTTGCTCTACACCTCTACCTTCCACCACGTATCTCCCGCGTGGAGAAACTCTTGAGCGCACGCAACCAATCAATCTCGGCGAGTTGCGGCCAAAGCTTATCGATAAAATGCAGTTCGGCCGCTTGTGTATCCCAGAGGAAAAATCCACTCGTCCTGGAAGAACAGGATCGATCAGCCGCAATCCATGGTATATAGTGAACTGTCACTCACCGGCGCTCCGAGGTCCTCACGATTAAACTAACAGGCGGGATGCCGCGCTGCGCACAGTACGTCTCCATCCCAATACTCTGCTCCGTAACCTCCTTCCCATGAGCCACCAAACTGCGCACCGCATCCAGCACCTCCCTCCGCCCCCCGTACCCGACGGCGATCTGAAGAAACAGCCCATCGTACGCCGCCGTAATCTCCTCAACCATCTCCATCGTGTCGAGCAGCTCCTGCGGAAAGCGGTGCCGCTCCCCACCAATAAAGCGCACGCGCACGCGGAAGAGGTGCACGAGGCTCGTGAACGCCAGGCTCTTGAACTCCGCCGCCATCATCGCGAACAGCCCGTCGCGCTCCTCCGCCGCGCGCTCGAAGTTCTCGGACGAGAAGGCCCAGCAGGTGAGGTATTTGGGGTGGATGGGGGAGGAGGAGGTGTAGTGGGCGGTGTTGGGGAGGTATTTGAGCCACCATTCGAGGACTTTGGAGGCGGTGGCGGCGCCTTTGGCGTGCCCGACGAGCACGGGCTCGCCGAGTTGGCGCGCGTAGCGGCGGTTGCCGTCCATTACGATGCCAACTGTAATACCCGTTGAGTTAGTACAGTATATGGATGAGACTAGACGACGTACTGTGAACCGGCATCTTTGCCTCAGTGCCTGAATGAAACAGCGACGACTCATATAGCTGGGAGCGCCAGAGACGCGCGGTGTCGTCTACGGCGTGGAAAGCGTATTCCGCACAAGTCTCGGCGACTGCGAACGGGTAGGTGAGCCAGGCACGGGCGGTGTTGGTCCAGGTGTCCGACCGTAACTGGGCTTCGAGGGTGCGGACGAGGATCATCTGCAGCAAAGAAGCGCGCTGTTTCCCAGACGCTAGCCACGAAATGTAATATGGCATGCCAGAGGGAGTTTCTGACGCTTTTGACTTGGGGAGCACGGGCTTGTCGTGGAGGATATCCATGCAGTGGATGGCTTGCAGCGAGGACTACGCACACGGTCAGTTTTTTTCTCTCAACAAACGAGAGAAAATGGGGCGGCACGAACCCGGAGAGTGGAACGAAGCGGGGGCTCGAGGACAAGCAGCAGACACATCATGCCCCGGAGCGGTATCAGCATGAGGCACGGATATACCAACCACAACCCCGCACACAACACCCACTGAACCGCGCGCGCCGTCCGGCTCTTGAGGATATTGAGCTGGTATTTGGATCGGACGCGGTCGGGGAGGAGGGAATGCCCGACCATGAGCGCGGCGCGGACGAGGAGGCCTGTGAGCCAGTGCTTTTTGGCGGAGAGGACGGAGGCTTCGACGTTGTGGACGACGGTGCCCGTGAGCTCGTAGCCGGAGTCGAGTCGGTCGAGTCGGTGGTTGAAGGAGATTAGGAAGTCGGCGTATGTCGTCGTGAGCATTGATTGGGGGACGCCCAAGCGCAGCCCGGCGCACGTGTATTCGAGCACGATTGTGTCCTTTGCGCGTGTCGAGAGGCTTGGTTGACTTGTGAGACTAGCGTGCGGAGATTCGATTAACTAACTCACCGTTTGCCAAAACGCTCCTGAAACGAAATGGTCGCCCAGGTGAGCGTCTGCATGATGTACGCCTTCAGCTCGTCGATGTACCCGTATTCATCGACGTCGTCGGGCATGCCGAGCTCTTTGCGGGTCTCCTCCGTGATCGAACCGTGGATATGGCGATGCATCCAGCGGAGCCAGGAGGCTGTCTGCTCCTTTTCCTCGGAGGATCCGTTGAGCGCCATTTCCACGTACAGATACTGTTCCCCCCCTCTACTCTGAGCCGCGCGCACTTCGCCGAATCAGAGACGACGAACCGTGCGCAGGAGCCGGACCAGGGGACGGGAGTAGAATTCCGAGTGCACCTTTACTGCGAGGCTGATACTCGTGTTGTGGGACTGGATAATAATATGAAACCACTATATTATATCAGTCGCGAGGAAGATGGCGCGTACCTGTAAAAGGAGCGCGGTGATCGACGCGAATAGGCTGAGCGACGCGCCGGCATTGATGCGCAGGTCGTCCAAGATGTTCATCCTCATGAACGTCGGCCATCGCAGGCGGATAAGGGGCGGAAGTCCCCAGTAGAGTGTGAGGAGAGTCAAGCATGTTGCGTAGGTGAGGAGCGAGAGCCCGAGGGGGGAAAGGGAAACGAGAAAAAGGAGCGGAAAGATGTAATCGCGTACATCCAGCGGTGATTCCACGAGCTCAAAGCTCGCAGAGTCGGGTTCAGTCCGAGTCGGAGGGGGGAGCATTTGTCGGTAAGAGATATCGATGTCGTCTATTTAAACGATTTGAATGAAAGCAGTGTTGCTGAATCTTGAATATGTCAGTGTCAGTTGAATTGCTTGATTGGCCCATTCAGCGACAATCAGGCGCGAATAGTCACCTAGCGGTCCCGACGGACCTTGACGCGGGATGCAACTGCGAAGTTGCTAATAATGCGAGAAATATCTCGACGTCGGACATTGGTTTGCTCAGTGCGCCATCGCCCCGAAGGCCGGGTGCCCGAAATCAGGAACGGTCGGCGAGCGTTCTCATTTGCGAGTTCTCTTCTCTGCTTCTCCATAGAGTACTACGCCGACCCGTTTATCGCCCGCAAGCTAGCAAGCTAGGGCATGTGTATCAGCAAACAACGCCTCTGAATAATTTATTAGCTCGAAATTGGCGCCAAGCCCTCGAATGTCGCGTTTCAGAACGCGGTGAAGTGTTTCGACAAGTGGAAGCGGGGGAGAAAACACCGGGATTCGGTCTCTTGATTGAGGTGATCATGAGAGATGAGTTTTCGGCCTTGGTGAGGACTCGCAAGCAAGCAAGAATCCAGCTTGACCCCGTTGTTGAAACGTTAAAGCCTTAATCGGACTTGAGCGTCAACGAGGAGCATTTCAGGAATAATTGGGACAGGCCGACTGGGCTTAGCCTGTACTTGGTTATTCGGGCCAGCACGGGGTTGAACACCCAGTAAGTTTAGTGCGGGGAGTCGGGCAGCACCGGGCATTTACAACGTCAGATTCTTGCTCAGTCGGGGGCGGGCTGTTACGCCGATGGCCGGAGACAATTGAGCTGAGTGAGAGTCGCGCCAGATGGGCATGTAAAGTACGAGGATGGATTCGACATGGGCGAAGGAGGCGAGTTCGAAAGTGATCCCTAGGGATCCGGATCAGTGGCCGCAAGCGGAGTTCGACTTGGTTGCTTCAGTATTGCCGTTTCTAAAATCCTTCTCTCTCTCGAGGTTCCAAGGGACATTATCTCCCTCAAGGCGTCTCCTCAGCTGGAGGGTATACAAAGTGTGAAATCCCATAAAATACAGAAATATTCCCGGATTTCGTCAACACACGCTTAGGGCACGTGGCGTCGAATCAACTTCACTCCCGACTCTCGACACCGACTTGCTGCTGCGGCCATCGCCCACAAACATGACCCAAATCCTGGCCGACACCTCGTCTTGTTTCCGCCATTGCAGCTCCTATACTCTGCTCCGTTTGTGCGCTTAATCGGCGCCTCGACTTTGACTACGTATGATGCATTCAAGTTCGACCGGTGGCGGAGGCGTACTGTAACTGCGTCCTACACCCCAGACTAGTGGCGAGATGCCTTAGGCACCTCGATGTGAGTTGTTGCAGCGTTCCAGCAGCTCATACTCACTGCTACACCCCTCAGACGACTTGAGCATCCCGCACACGAGGCAGTTCCCTCCGCCATTGCTGATTCCGAAACGAAGCGCTGTTTAGGCAGACCCGATGCCCTCCCCCTCTCGTAGATGATATAACCTTACGCATGAATGGGGGGGGACTTAGCGGACGCCACCGACACGATCGGCCTGCTTGCGGAGCCGCGCCCGCAGATCCATGGCGGCGTCCGTAGAGTTTGGGACTGCGAGGGCGACCCGGAGCATGGCTAGGACGGCACCGCCCCCCTCTGGGAAGCACTTGGACAATATAAGGTGCGTTGACCATTCGAGGGAACAATGTCGTTTACTAATCCTCCCTTCTCATAGTTTCGATGAACACAATGCGTCTACAATGTCATCTTACTCTTCTCGGCTTGTTTGTGAATTCGAGGGATCAACCGCGTATGGTTTGGAGGAGTGGCCACTGGTACAAAGGTGCGTTGACTACTTCTTAAACAGCGAAATAATCTGACCTTTCGCCCAGCGTTCCTTGTACTGCGTACACCACACTCCCTCTACCTTCTGCCCCCTCCCCGCGTTCCCTTCACCTCGTCCTCGTCTTCTGCAAGTCGCACGATCACCACTCCTTCCGAATTGGGTAGCCGAATAAAACGGAGCCGCGCGGAACTTGCCGAAGCGCTTTTCGGCTGTAAACAGGTCGCGTGAAAAAGGTCGACGTCGGCCTGCCGCACAGCGACCAGCACCTCTCTCCTCCCCGCCTATTCCATCTCGCCCACTTTTATCCCTCCCGCCGCCTCTCCCCTTGCATGGCCCCCCGCGTCGTGCCACCGCCCAAGAAAAATCGAGCCCGCTGCGGCATCAAGTACCCGCTCCAAATCGTCAAGGGCGACCTCGGCCCCGACTCTGAATACCTCGATGAGGACCCTGACGAGAACCAGTTCGTTTTGGCCGTCGCCGACGTCGACGCCAACGAGGGCAATGTGCGTCGTGGCAAATTTGTGGCTGTGTCGCGACAGCCAATCAGCGCATGGGAACTAATATCCGGTTTAGGAACACCACTTGCAAGCAGCCTTGGCGACAAAAGCCCTGTTCATCCCGACCCCGGGCACCGTGGGCGTCGTCGCCAGCTACGAGCAGCTCTACCCGCAGGGCAAATGGACCGACCCCGTCACGTATGTCTGCACGTCCAGCACCGTCGACGAGGCGATCAGCACTGCGCTCGCCGATGACTGCACCTACTATATGGACGAGCGCGACAAGGAGTGGCTCGATAAAAACAATCAGCAGGCCCGTGGTGAGGGCACCAGTGCGCAGGGCGCGCGCACGACTCGCCATGGTAAAGATAAAGAGCCCGAGATTGGCGTTCCTGTTTCCATCTCTGAAGATGAATTTGAGCTTGTGATGGGTCTCCTCGAAAAAATATCTGGGCAGCAGGTGAATCCGCAACTCTTCTTTCTTATTCGCCCTCGCTCATTCTCGTACCGTACTCAGGTTCTTGCCGATGATAACCTCGATTTCTCTTCGTACCAGCAATTCTTCACCAAACCCTTGCCGGCCAATATCTTCGCCTCGTACACCACCCCATCCTGGATCCCTCCCTCCGCTATGCTTGTTCGAATAGCGCGAACCATCTACCCCCATTGGAAACAGCGGCGCACGCTTTTGGATGGCCGCAGAATACGGCCTTTGCTCAATGTACGCATCTCTCTCCCTCCTACAACTCCTTCCTCTTCCAACGACTAACGCGATGGGTATGGGTATGCAGTTTGATGAAAGCGACATCCTCAACGAGTCGTACATTTGCTTTCGCCGGCGCGACAACAAGCCCGTCCGCAAGACGCGCGCCGCGCAGCTCGCCAATAATGCAGACAAGCTTACGAACCTGCACAAGAATTTGACGCAGGTGCTTGATATGGCGGGGGCGCTGCTCACGAGAGAGAGCGTCAAGCAGGCCGCGGCGGTGCAATCGCAGAAGGTTTGGCGGGTGAGACAGCCGCTGGCGGATATGTTGCGCCAGTTTCCTGGGATGCTCACCAAGGCGGATGAGGAGCGGCTCTTTGAGAAACCGCGCAAGCATAAGGCGCCCCGCGCTTCGTACGTATCCCGACGGCATTCAAGTTTACTGTGCGCTGACTTTTCTTTCTTTTCCAGGCTCAAGATCAAGGTGACGGCTCCCAGCCAACCGGGAAGCCCCGCCGCGCCTCCACCGCCAGCCCTACTGCCATCCGAGCGGTTCGCCCTTATCGAGCAGAAGGTCAAGGCGGACCTGCAGCAAGAGGCCGCATTCCTCGAGCGCCACCACCAAGTGGACGGCTTCGATGTACGTTGTGGCCTCCTCACGAGCATGATTTTGCGCTCACACCGTCATAGGATCCGTACCAGGCGCCCCCTACTCCGCGCTCGGAACAACTGTGGGTCGAGGTACCCCGCGCCAATGAAGAGGAGGGAGTGCGCGGCGGTGCTCGTGCGTTGCGTCTGCGCTATGGTCGCGGTGGGCGCCGCTTTGTGGATCGGCGGAGCAGCTCGCATCCGTACCTTTCCGAGCTCCGCAAACAGCGCCAGCACGCTGACGACGATACTGAACCGGACGAGGAGGCCACGCGTCGGTTGCGGAGTCAGTGGCGGTTTGACGGGGACGACGGCTTGTTCGAGGCGGCCCCGGAGGACGCGGAGGAGGAGGGTCCCGATCCGATTGAGTTTGGCGGAAGGTCGGTGTTTTGTTTTCGTTTCACCCTTCAGTTTGCTGAGACGCGTCTGTCTATAGCTACCAACTGGGACGCCTCCGCTACCTCAAGGACGCGAAAGAAGAGTCTGCCCTCGTGATCGACACCTCACTCAGAGTCCAGCAACCTAATGGCAAGGAGCTTCGCGTCATACCGGGGTATTTCCACGCGAACGCTTACCATGTCACGGACATGTACGCTGGCAAGTGGTCGTCGCTGAATGCGTTCCTGGCGGAGCAGGGTATCGAGCCGCAGCCGCCCCCCTTTCTCACCGCCACGGCTACGCCGCCTCGGGCGACCCCTGTTGCGCAGAAGGGCGTGCTGGCGTCGGCTAGCGGTGGCGGCGGCAGCCCATCGTATGTGCATCCCCATCCGCGCGCACCGGCACCAACACCGGCACCCATGCGCCCGCCGCCGTCGGGCTCTCCCGCGCAGTCGAGATTGCAGGAAAACATATCCCCGCCGGCGAAGAAGCCCTTCGTGCCGTCGTCGTCTGGCGCGCACCTCATTGCGCGTGGCTCGTCCTCCTCGTCCCTCAGTCCGCATTCCGCTGCTCGCGCCTCGTCCTCCTCCTCGTCTCTCAGCCCACACTCTGCTGCTGCTCGCGCCTCGTCCTCATCGTCGCTCAGTCCGCACTCCGCCGCCGCGCGTGGCATCCCCCGCGGCCACCCGGCCCTGCCGCACAACCCCAATCCCATCGTCACCGTGTCGCGGGCGGACGCGGTCAAGGCTGGTCCTGTGAATGTCAACGTCAACGTCAACGCCCATGCCCACGCGAGTCCCAGTCCCAGCAGCGCGCATGGGCATGGGCTGCAGACGAACGGCGCGCGCACGGCGTTGCCCGCGTATGTCCCGCTTGGCGGCGCCGGGACGAACATGAACCACCTCAAGCTTCCGACGTCTTCTTCTTCGCGTGTGCCTGCGCGCCCGTCGCCGCTTGCGACGCATTCTGTGGTGGCGCCGCAGATGCAGGTTGGGAGCCCGTCGTCTCGTACGAAAGAATAATCATACAATACAATACAAAAACGAATAGTAAGAACGAAGGACGTTAGAATAGCTCTTCCTGTATTTTTAGTGCCTTATTAGAGCATATTTGCACCACCCCAAAAAATTGTTTGATCCCAAAAGTGAAAAGTGTTCGCCAGAAAGTTGTGACAGGCCGAACGGGGTAAGCCGCGAGTTTGTTCGTTCGATAGGCTCAATTGTCGTCCAATTCGCCTGGAAATGCAGCGTGGTAGAGCGGGGGAGGGTGGCAGGAATTGCGTATTTTTTTTGTGAGTGGGAATGCAGCCTGTGGACGGGATATGTGGTGAGTTTTGCAGGTCTCGTCACATCAATCACTTTGTTCGCCAAAATCTGAGGAGTGATCGCCAGAATCTGAAGGGCCTTGCAAATATGCTCTATTCTCAGAGTTGTAAGTATCGTACATCGCAAAGAAGTGTCTCATTGCAATCAACCGAATTCGAAGCCGGAGCTCTTCTGACCCGACTCTTGTCTACTCTTGTCTCACGATTGGCTAGTTTATCTTCGCCTGACTGAGAGATCAGCGCGATGGAGCGGGTTGCTTTGTTACGCGTCAGGGACTCAGGGTTGCAACTCGCCAATCACACACAACAGACCCCGACCAGTCGCTCTTTGCCGCGAAACTGGGCCTCGACAATATGCTCCCCCCATTTGTTGACTAGTCACCTTCCACCCTTGCTCTTCTCTCTCTCCGCTTGTACCTTGCTCGGGACGACGCTCCACCCAAAGCAGCTCCCGCTCTCGACGGTCCTCGCTTCCCAGTCGTCGCGTAAAACGTCGACATATGGGTCAGGAACAGATCGCTATTACTTGAATATTCCCTCGACTTTCACTCGTTCTTCGGAGTTTCCCCGATTTTCGCTCTGCCGTAGGAGCCCTACCACCGCCTTCTCACTCGTTACGGTGGCGCGCAGCCTGGTAGTGGACGAGACATGGCCGATCTGCAGCGGGGGACCATCTTCCGCATAATGTATGTGTTCCGTGGTCCCACCATCACGATTGAATTAGCATTGACAAGAGGCGCTGGTACATAGATCGCTTTCTCTTGCTGCTGGGGATGTTTTTCAGACGATCCCGGGCACGTATACCCTGTACAAGAAGCAATGGACCAGAAGGAGACTGAGTCCGATCTGTTTTTTCTATGCCATGGCGCGCTAGTGCGTGCTTTTTATTCATTCCACTGTGCTTCACGGTGTCTGACGGCGGGGGCAGTATGACGATTCTCTCCCTCGCTGCCAATGCACACGGTCAGGACTGTCTATCTCTGTTGCTGCCTGTCGCTTATGCTTACCCAGCTGCTTTCTCGAGAAGTCCTAGTTATGAGGACTGCAGACGAATATATTTATTGCCCAACGTAACGGCTCGTGCGTTCCCCCCCTTACCGCGGCGAGACTCGTCGCTCATCATCATTGCCTTAGTACTCGCGGGAATCGCCGTTCAGGTCGTCGTGTATATACGGTTAGTCGCTACGACCACGACTCCAACGTGAGCTGACGATGCAACTTAGAGCCGTGGCTATATCAGGCCGTGCAAAGCGTGTTCGCTTTGGCCTTGGTTTGGTCATGCTGCTGGGTTTCCCGGTGCAGACTTTCGGGATTCTTTATCATGTACGCAGCCCTCCTTCGATCCTTCGAGCCATGATCGTCTAATCTTGTACCCCACAGCGAGATGTGTGTTGCATTGCTTGTTTTCTCGTCGCATACTGACCCAGAAAACTCAGCCGTTTTTTGACCCTGTTACTGTGAGACTCTTCTGCTTCCAAGGCCCGATCCTTGACTGATGCCAATTTTAGGGACTGTGAGTAACGCTGTCGCGACCGGTTTGATATATCTAACATCGCATAGATGCAAAGGGAAAGTTCTCCACCCAACCGAGGTGTGTTGCGGCTCGTTTCTTCTTTATGCGCGCCTGCCTGACGACGTTCCCAGCCGGATTGGAATATCGTTTATTATAGCGCCCATATGGCGTTCGACTCCATCGCATGTGCAACCGCGACATATTATATTGTCGCTTCGTCTTACTTCCAAGGAGCATTGTACGTCAATCTTCCTTTCCCTAACATTCGTACGACCCTTCTGACGGCCGGCCGTTTCCAGCCGCCTGTCTAAATTATTGCGCCACATCCTCAGGGATGGACTTATGTATTTCCTGGTTGTATTCCTTGTCAACTTGTACGTCCCCGTCCCGGTACACACACTGCTTGGGAACGAACGAGCTCACATTTTTCGAAAGATGGGTGGTGTTGGAATTCGCTAAGGTCCTCGTTACCGGCGCTGCCTCGATGCTACCACTGGCAGTCGTACTCATTGGTGCGTCCACCACACATCCAAAACGCATTTATCTTACTCATTTTCTTTATTCTTTAGCCGTCCAACACCTCATCCTAAGCACCCAACGCATAACCGCAGGCCACCAAGTCTCCGCGCACGCCAGCGACACCGTCAGCCAAGGCCCCCCGCGCTTCTACCCCCGCACCACGCGCGACTCCTCACAACTCGACGTGGAACTCGAGGCCGGCGTCTTCGTCGTCTCCGCGGCCGACACGTTCGTGCACCCCCGCAATAATAAAAATGTGTCTTCGCTCCACTCAGAGGAGCCGGCTCCGACGGAGCGGAAACACAGAACTAGCAGCGAGGGCGCGGGTCCGGCTGCAGCTGGTGTTCCGATGGCGCTGTAGCCTGGATGTAGCACGGTTTTTTTCATGGAGAATTTATGGAAATATGTACCATTTTCGAGCGGTGGGGGCATTAGGGGGCGATGGCGCGCGCATGGGAGGACGAGCACCAAGCGGCGGCGAGGAGGATGCAGTTGGCGTCGACATGCTTTTCTGCCTCTGCGGCGGCGGCGGCGACATGCTCTTGACTGCCGGGCTCAGTATGCGAACTCAGAGTCACAGAGTGTGCCGGATCGTGCCGCAAGGCGGAGTTTGAACGCCTTTCATCACGAACTTTCACCATCTATAAACGCGAATAAATGAGTTCCTTTCAAGCGGATAACCTGGCAGTGGTGTTGGGTAGGTCTAGACATGTTCTTCTCGTCGATGAAGGCCAATCCGATCCAGGTCTAAAGACGAGCACCGATCCCGCTAGAAACTTGCCCTTGGGACAAGAAATATTGAGGCAGGGGCGTTTGATGTTCGAGGTGAGAGCAGACGACCGCTGTTGCTAGCATACATTCCCAGCTCACTGAACAAACCGAATTCAGCTGCACACCATTCGTCAACATCATCCGTCGCAATATGATCAAGACATCGTTTGGTCGCAATTCTGCGCGCTGTATCTTCCTGCGACTATCGACCGGCTCCTCGACCTCCCTGTCACCACCGACGCACAACATCCGGCGCAGGTGCAAGACTTTGTTGCGTACAACCCTTGGCACGAAATGCTGGTTCAAGTTCAGCACATTCCCTACTTGTCCAAGTACCTCCGCAGCCGATCCCCCATTGCCGCCCCGGGCAAGCGGCTCCCCGGCGTACTCGCCGAGCGCCTGGCGCAAGTCTCCGCACAGTGGGACGCTAAGATGATCGCAGTACCGCGGAGAGACGACGAGCGCGAGTACTACATCGCCGCTGCCGGCTCCGCAATTCAACTCATTTGCACGCTGTGTACGCATTTTATCAACGAGGCCGACCGGGACAAGGTCATTCCAAAGCAAACACAACAGGCATTGCTGCCGATTCTGGCTATCTGGGGCCGGCGGTACAATGGGGAGTTTTTGGGCGACGTGAGCCGGAGGCTGCTCGCGTACATATCCCGGGCGCCCAGCTGGGAACAGGCGTTCAACAGTGTTCGGAGCTCGACCAAAAATTGGGGGGTCTGTGGGTTGCCGGTGTGTAACGTTCGAAAAGATCTTAGAGTATGCGCTAGGTACGCATCCTAGTCTGCCACATTTCTCGAGGTCGGCTCATCGCTTCCTGTGTAGATGCCAGACGGTTCGCTACGTGCGTTCCAGTTGAACCTTGACCCGAACGAAAGCTGAAAAAATCATCGTCTTCTAGTGCGACCCTTCACATCAACGAAAGGATTGGTCGGGTCCCAATGGATCAAATCACAAGTCCTTCTGCTTCAAGAGCGAGTATTAGAGCAGTCAAAATCCCGGCGTATCTTTCCTATCAGGATGTGTGCGGGAATAAATGAGAATGGAGGACTTCTTTCCGACGTTGCGGCTAATTATCTGTCGAACTTGCGGCAATGGTCGAAATATCAAAGGTGTGTGGGTATATTCAACGTGCTATTAATCAAGCACAGCGACTCGTCCAGCAGGCTACATAAATAAGCGCTCGGGGATCTCTGATTATGCCGCTTACCACCACCTGCTCATGCATCACCCTGCATCTTCGCCTGCCTTGCCTTCCTCCTTGCATAAACTACCGCCTCCCTCGCGCCCGCCATCTGGCGGTGGATGTACACCATCGCGCCGATGGTGACAACTACCGACACGCAGATGACGATCGTGTTGACCTTGTCGCTCGTCGGAGTTTCTGCAACGCAACGCCCGTTAGCTTGGGGTGGAGTGTAGTGTCGGTGGAAAACGCACTGTGCTTCAGCGCATATCCAACATACACCAACGCAAACTGTTTGGGCAGCGAGGCGACCGCGGCGACGAGGAAGACCCAGAAGGGAAGCCCGCAGGTCGCGAATATCGCCGTCGATACTGATTCACGGTGGTCAGTATGCCGCTTGGGTATGGAGTAAGTAGGCCGAAGAAGGACGTAACGTACCATGCCCGGGGATCGAGCTGTATCGCACGACGACAGCGACAATGAGCCCGCCGCCGTGGATGATGTGCGAGAGTGCGCCGTAACCCACGTTCGTGAGCTCCCAGGTTTTCGCTCGCCGGCCGAGGCAAGTCCGGAATACGCTGCATGGGTTCATCCCGGTAAGCAGCGAAGCGGAGAAAGAACCAGTGTAACTTACTAAAATGTGCAGATTTCGCCGAGGAGGGTGCCCGCTGTGCAAAAACGCCGTTAGTGCTAGCCCTGGAGCACGAGGACGCCCGAAGCTCACCGGCGACGATGCCAAAACCTTCCCAGAGCCCCCACACGGTCGCGACTAAAATTGCGACCAATTCGTGGCCAAACAACTGTGAATAATTTGGCAGGGTCAGTACTATATCGGCGCAGCGTTCGCAGCTTGAGTGGGGGTTCTCACCGGCGGGAAGGACAAGGCGATGAGCACGACGATGGGTATTAGCCATCCTGCCGGCGTGCTAAAAAGGCGGCTCAGTAACGGCGCGCTGAACGTTGGTTGAACTTACTTACTCGTGCAGCCAGTTGGTCACAGGCGACAGTGCGTTGATGATCTTGTCGTGGTAGACCTCGATGAGGACGGTGCTCGCGACAACAAAAGCGATCACGAGGTACGTCTCTACGCGCCAAAGTCACCTCAACAAGTCGCGCGGGGAGAAAGGCGCGCGCACGTACTTATCATCTCCCCTGCCGTCCGCTTCTTCTTTACACCGTTCAAGATGTCGAGGTCGCTTGGGGTTGGACTGGGCGTGCGCGAGATTGAACGGGCGGGGAGCTCGTTGGGTTCAATATAGGGCTTGTACTGATCATGAGAAGAGGAGTCTTGTTTTGAGGGCGGGTAGTAAGCGTTAACTGGGCCGAGGACGGCGTAGGTGTGCTGGGGCATGGCGATTTCTATGGGGGCGAGGGACATGCGACTGAGCCATAATTTATTTCAACTTTTGTAGCCTTGCGTGAAGCTTCCAAACTGCGGACTGAGGCCCGCACGGCCCACCGTCACTGCGGTTCGATTGGGAGATTGACGTTGTATACCACCCGTCACTCGATCCTTGATTGCTCCCTCGATGCCACGTTTTTGACCTCGCTGGTTATCCGAAAAAGAGGACTGGTTCGGTAATGCAACGTTGGCCAAGCCCTCGAAGAACGTTGATGGTATGCAGGTCAAAAGCAGGAGAGTTGATGATGGTCGCGACCGACGTACGAGCCCGCCGTGTTCAATCGACATGGAAGTTCAAGGTAAGCAGCCACGGCCGCTGCCACTAGCGGCATACATTTCTAGACACTTACATGCAAGTACATGACGTTCTTTCGTCCGACGATGAAGGCACCGCTGAGGCGCTCCCATTCGCCTTTCCCCGAACCATGAACGTAAAGTGGTTGGTAAAGTGTGTCCTCCCGCTCTCGCCTTGATGTTCGGTGACCTCGTCGATGCTAGGGATCACCCCGCGCCATTTGTTTTCCTGGGGGAGCTGGTGGATGAATGCCCCCAAGCTGCGCAGTACGGCTATGTCTCGCACGACCTCCTGCTCGCTGTAGGCGGTGAACACGGCGGGAACACTACCCGCAAGGATGACCTCCAGCGATGCACACCAGTCGGCCACTTGCACCTCCCCCAGGCCAGTGTTGAAGCCGGCGACGAGGTCGGGAGGATTCATACGATAAACCGCCGAGGCAGCGAAGTCATGGTATAACCCGACGTATGGCACCGAAAGGCGGCTGCGTCCGAGGCCTTGACAAACGTCGCATGCGAGGTTTGGTGACGCCCTCGGAGGCACAGGTGGGACGTTCGGACCTACGCACACGAGGATGACACGCTTCAACCGCGGAAGAAAGTGCAAGATTTCTTCCATCATGGCTGAGCTGAACATCTCCCGTTCGGAAGCCCCGATGATGTGAATACACAACGTCTGGCGTGTCGCGATGTCCGGCACCATC
The DNA here is from genome assembly GCA_029281495.1 of Mycena filopes. Lineage (NCBI taxonomy): Eukaryota > Fungi > Basidiomycota > Agaricomycetes > Agaricales > Mycenaceae > Mycena > Mycena filopes. The sequence goes on along the minus strand of JARIHR010000002.1, from coordinate 1,426,785 downwards.
TCCTCCAGCGTTGCGAGCAGCGTGAGGGGAATACTGCTGGATTCCGTGGCAAGTAGCCTTATGGCATCCGTCGCATCCGGATGAGCACTCTGGAATTCGCGCGCGGTGAAAGGGACCGCTCGCGGAAGGAATTCAGGGAAAATACGCCGATGGTAGTCGGCCCAGTTATTCAATGCCGACGGTGGGATGTAGGACGTCCGTGGAGTGATGGTGGGAATCATGAGGGCCCTCGCGTCGCCACGAGCACGAGCATAGGCAATTTTTACGGTGTCGATGGCAGCGACGGTCCGATATGAGGTGCAGTTCTTGGCGTGCACATCGGCGAAACGCGTTTTGCATTCAGCTGAGCACCACCAAGCCAATTCGCACCCAGTGCACGCAGTGAACGAGCGCGTTGTATCTTGAAAAGGGCTTCGAAAGCACACTCGGCACTTTGGTTCATATCTGGCCGGAAACAGTGGTCGGTGATCGACCATGAAAACAACCTAGAGATCACTCACGTTACGAATTGGCTTTGAAACCGACCGTAAGAGTTATCGTCGTTCACATCCATGAACTCAATGCTACGTGTGGACTGTTGATTAAGTCAGTAAAGCCACTTGCCCAAAGACTCCACTATTTACCTGTTCGAGGAGATGGAAACTGAGGTCTAAGCCTTCCATGAACCCCTTTTGGAGGATATCCTGGTTCATCTTGCGGAGTATGGCGGTCAGAGTGCACCTTTAATAAAATGGGGTGTTTTTTCGGTTTTCAGGCTTTTTTTCTTGCCAGGTGAGTTTTTTTTTTGGGGGGGGAGGTTTTTTTTTTCGGAGAGGAGAAAATCTTGAAGGACAGTTTACTTTTTTTGAGTTGAGATTTTTTTTTTCGTGGGGGTTGAATTTTTTTCTAAGCGGCCCGATGTGGCTGTGCAACACCGTGATCAAACTATATGATCCGACTGATTGGTCTCGCACTTTCAAGTCTCGTACTGTGATGCTGCTGAGACCAGCAGGCCACTTCTGGGAGGTGTCATCCAGTGAATCAGTATTGAAGTGTGTGCTCCATACTAGGCTCCAGCAGCAATACATTGAACATTCCAATCCGAGTTGTATGGCGGTCGGAGTGTACATCTATTGTTTGGCAGGTTTTTTCCGTGTTTACGGACTTTTTGTCGTGTTTACGGAGTTTTCTTGACCTTGTGAGTTTTTTTCCCCAATGTTCAAAGACATGAGGTTTTTATTGAGGAACTTGTCAGCGGATACTTCAGTTTCTGGTCAGAGTTCAACTTGAAAGTTTTTTCGTGGAAAATTTGACCCGGCTTTTTTTTTTTTGAGAAGCGGAAAGTTTTTTTCTGGCTGCCATGAAATAGATTCATGTTCCAACGAAGGTCGAAGAAAAAAGTTTTGTCAGCCGGACCTCGGCACATCGGCAACTCTTGTTCCGGCATCGGCACCCTCCAGGTTGAATGATCCTGGAGTTTGCGGTATTACCTGCACATCCTCTAGACTCCCTATCATAATGCCAGTTGCTGGCATAACACCCAGCCTGTCTACATACCATATGGACACTGCTGGTCATGACCCAGTCACCCAGCCAATTGAACTCAGGTTGAACTGCTGCTCAGTTCAACCACTGCTCAATCTGTAGATTCATAGCCATAGCCCCAGACATGATGAGTAGCTGCGTTCCATTCGCAGCAGTATGTACACTTACTTGCCTACAGTACAAGGCTTCCACTCGTTCAGCTTGCATTGCCGAGACCGGATCACGGCATGACGCAATGCCGAAGCTCAGCCGCCACAAGTTTTTCTACTTGAAGGCACGTTGAACCTACAAAAGTCTCACAGATGCTGGAAAAAACAAAGTTTGTGGTTCAAAAGAAAAAAAAGGTTTGAGAGTTTTGGTTGACCTACGGAAAAACACTCAGTTGCACTCTGACCACCAGAAAGTGAACTATCCGCTCCAGAGTTCCTCAATAGATACTTACCCTCCTTGAACATCAGGTAAAAAACCCCGGAAAGTGAATAAAAGTCCGTAAACACGACAAAAAGTCCGTAAACACGGAAAAAACCTGCCAAACAATAGATGTACACTCCGACCGCCATAGAGTTGTGGGTTGAACCTCCGGTGCTTGCAGCACCACTGATTGGACTGACTAGAGCAGTGAGAGGACCAGCACAAAGAAGGCCAGTGTGAGCAGAGAACAGGAGGCTCGCTACCTTCCAAACCAAGCATTGAATGATGCCGATGCTGGAGCAAGGTTGCCGAGATGCCGATCGGACCCGATCACCCGCTGATGAAGACAACTTTCTTCAACCTGTGAAAAAAGAAAACCTCAGCAAGAGAAAAAACCACTCCGACCAAAAAAAAAATCTTTGAGGGTTTTTTTCTCTTTGTGTTGCTAAAATTTCTGTGAACCGGGACAAAAAACACCTCAAAATCCAAAAATCACCCCATTTTATTAAAGTTGCACTCTGACCGCCATAGCGGAGGCGCTGGCACAGCGCCTTGTGCGCCTTCCAATCTTGCTTTTGACACGCCTCGTCGCAATATGCCACGCGCTTGCACTTTGCGCACTTGCGTAGTGTGTCTCGCTTGTGGAGACAGTGGGAGCACACAAGGTTCGCCACTTGCACGCGCGAAATAGGAACGAAGAAATTGAGCGGAGGTATGGAGTCCATGAGCAAGAGTGGTTTGAGCGATGGAGGTTTGTCGCAAAATTCCTTCGTTCTGCCTGAGTGCCGTAACGCTGATCAGTTTGTGATGGCGTGATCTCGGCGGCCACACCTCGTTCCCGATCCTCAACTCGCCAATTAATATTCAGCTCCCCCAAGTTCGTGCGATAAGTCCTAGCTTTATTGCACCGATCCACATTCTGCTACAGACTCTCTGCGATCAGCACTAAACAGGCCTTCCAAAACCGCAAGCGCAATGTCGAATTCACTGGCTTCCAACCGCACCGTTCAGATCCTCACCCAAGCTGAGAAGGGAGGTTATGGAATCCTCTCGCAGACTTGGTGCATAATACACCTTCCTGGCTATCCAGCGATACAAACTGAATTGCTTCATCTCAGCTACGACGCACACTGTGTCATCGGCCTCGTTCGTTCCGCCGAACGCATGAAGAGCCCTGCCATCATTCAAATGTTCCCAGTCACTCTGGCTTATGGAAGAGGGCCGTGGCTTCAATTCTGTCTTAATGCGTGGGGCAGAAACTTATCTATACAACTCTCATGTTGATTCTTTTCCCCCCAGCGCGCACCAGGCATCGGTACCGATCGCGGTTCATCTCGACCACGCTACCGATCCCGAGCACCTGGAACTCGCTCTCTCCCTCGCTGAACAGGGCATCGCATTCGACAGCATCATGGTCGACGCCAGCCACGCTGATGCCAGTATTCTCCCTTCTAATTTGAATGCTCAACTTGAACCTCTAACACTGCTCTAGAGCGACGAAGACAACATCGCCATCGCACGCCCCTACGTCGAGCGCGCCACCGAATGTGGCGTCGCGGTGGAGGTCGAACTTGGACGCTTGGAGGGAGGCGAAGCCGGGCTTCGGGCCATCTCTGACGCTAAACTCACCGATCCAAACAAAGCATCCGCCTTCATAAATGGGTTCGTAGTCTACGCGCCCTTCAACTCATTAACGTTCATGAGATTCGATGTCCCTCATCCAGAACTGGCGCCATCATCCTTGCGCCGAGCATCGGCAACTTGCACGGATCGTATATCAACCCACCGAACTTTCGGCAGGAAATGCAAGTTGTAATTCAGCGGCATTGTTTTGTCGCAGCTAACGGCCACCTAGTCTCAAGTCCCTCCACGCCACCTTCGCCGGAAGAATTCCCCTCTGTCTGCACGGCACAGACGAGCTCCCCGACGAGCTCTTCGTCGAGTGCATCAAGAACGGGATCAGCAAGGTAGAGCTCCGAGTTATTTGTCGCCCGAGTACTAACACTTCTTTCTTTGCTCGCAGATCAACGTCAACAGCTGGGGGCGCGACCCCTACGCCAAGGCCCTCGTGGAAGGCCTCCAAACGAAGCCGTTTCCAGAGGCGGTGGAGGATGCCACGGAGGTCTTCTCGAAGATCTGCGACCGGTTCTTCAAGCTGTTCAACTCGGCGGGCAAGGCCTAATTTCCCATTCGTTATATTGGTGTTCGTTCGAACGGAAGTGTGTATGATATTTTACTCGATTGGACGCTTGTCATGGTTGAAAAATTCAATACTGGCCCACACTAAGCAGGTCCTCGTTCAACAGGATTATAGATTGATTTCGCTGGTGCCCAATGAGATCAAAACTCACACCAAAAAACCACGGGAACGCGCACATGTTGAATTCGAACCCTCAGTCCCGGCATTGCGGTCCGAGAACCGCAACTCTCTCTCAACGTCCATGTCGAACACGAACACGATTCTCATTACAGGCGCGGCAGGTTTCCTAGGCGGACTCGTACGTTGGTCTAGTCAGAATCATCCTCAGCTCTCCCCATTCACTTGCGCAGTTGGCTCGGGCCATCTCAGTCGACTCGACGAACACACGTCTCATCCTAATTGACATGGCCGAACCCAAAGCACCCGAGGGGAGCAACGCAGTCTGCCTGGAGGCCGACTTAACCGCAAAGGAGGCCGTCGACACGCTGTTCAGGACCGAATTCGGTGTTCCCGACACCATTTACTGTCTCCACGGAATCATGTCTCGCGGCGCCGAGGATAACTTTGACCTTGGTCTCAAGGAAATTCCTGGCCTCAGACGCCGTCATCCCCAAGAATTCAACCAATGCTTATATATATTCGCTAGCTCAGGTCAACTTTGACTCGGTCCGTCTCCTTCTGCAAGCCGCGCGCGAATTTCGCGCCCCCGAATCGGCCCTCATAAAATTCATATTCACCTCTTCGTTGGCCGTCTACGGCGGTCCCCTGGTTCGTGCATATCTCTCTATCTTAATTCTTGATGCATGAACACTGTTGATGCGCAGCCCGAAATCGTGACCACCGACACGATCGCGACCCCCGAAGGCGCCTACGGCACGGAAAAGCTCGCCGCGGAGCTTTTCATAAACGAGTTCTCCCGCCGGGGCTTCGTGGACGGACGCATCCTCCGTCTCCCCACCATCTGTGTCCGCCCCGGCGCCCCCGCAGCCGCCACCTCCGCCTTCATCTCGGGTATGTATTTCATTTTCAGTGTCAATACTCTTTGTTTCTTTCTTCGAAGAAAAGAGCAAAAATATTGACGCCATATCCCCAGGAATAATCCGCGACCCCCTCCTCGGCCTCCCCGCCCTCTGTCCTATTGGCACCTCCCTCGACTCGCCCGCGCTCGACCTTCCGCTGTGGCTCGCCTCTCCGCAAACGACCATCCGGAACCTCCTCATCGCCGCGCACATCCCCGCCTCGCGCCTCCTCGCACACACACGCGTCGTCTGTCTGCCCGGCTTCACCGCGACCGTGCGTGACTTGCTCGCTGCGCTCGAGGCCGTGGGCGGTATGGACGCGCTACTGCGCGTAAGCTTCGCGGACGACGCGGTGAGCCGGCGCGTGGTGTCGTCGTGGCCAGCGCGGTTCGACAATACGTACGCGCTCGGCCTTGGGTTTCTGCGGGACGAGGGCGGGATGGAGCCTATTGTGCGCAGGTTCCAGAAAGAGTACTGCTAATACATTTCTTTCTTGCGATTGGATGTCGGACTCCAACAACCAGGCCTAATTCCCCATTTTCTATAGTTGCAGCTACATTTAAAGGCCGTCGACCATTTTTGCCCCAATGGCCGAATTTCAAAATCTTTATTCCGGAATGTGCAGCGACTGTAGGGTATGCAAACTCCAATTAATCGAGCACAATCGTCCAAGTCGACGCTGCAACAAGGCTGTAAACTCAATAAGCGCTCGGAGATCAACCGTGAATCTGATGGCGCCTAAATCCTCCTCCCAACTCTCATGGCATTGCTCATGGCAGGCTCGGAATACGGGCTCCACCACCAGCCTCGCAACACTATGCAACAGCTACAGTAGCGCCCAGTTGCATTGCATGAGTCGTCCAGCTCACACCCGGCGTCGGCAGGGAACAATCGTGCGAATGAAATATGAATGCGGCCCGCACGCTCTTGCCGCAGATGACTGTGCCCAATTATGCCATTGCGGCCAAACATTTTCTCCCTCATAAAGCTCGAGCGCCCCGGAAAGGATGGCCCCATCATGTCTACCTTCTACGCCTCGCCCCCCGGTCCCCCGCCCAATAATAATTACGCCAATAATTACGCCTACTCCCCTACCCATAATCCGCAAGGCTCCATCTCGATGGCCACCTTCAACGGCTCGGACGCCTCCAACATCCGCCTTATCTCACGCACCCCCAGCCCCACGAGGAGTGAATACAACGCCTTGAACGGGATCAAGGAGGAGAGGAGCCCCAAGCAGAAGATTTGTGAGTTGCCGGTTTTCGTGTTTGTGTCTTGTGCTTAGGGCGACGGAGTATTATACGGAGTGGGGGCGCTGGTAATCGGCGTCGTGATTTTGATATCCGTCTTCCACGAGAAGATCATCAACGGGTTGAAGCCCGCCACCGACTGGATGCACGAGTGGGTCCTGCTATTCAGCCTTTGCTCTCGATGCTCATGGAACTTGACTAGTCATAAAATCGGACCATTAATCCCAATCGCACTGCTTTTCATCATGTCTTTCCCACCGGTGGGTCCCCGAATCCTCTTTTCTCTCTACGACTGCTAACCTTGTGTTCAAGTTAATGGGCCATGAGATAGTTGAGGCGCTTTGTCTTTTCATTGTCTACAACTGCTATAACCTCCTTCAAGGTTGAGATGGTCTGCGGCGTCACATTCGATCTAGCCCCAGCATTCGGTATCGTCGCGGCTGGAGTCCTACTCGGTGAAATCGCCAATTATTTGTGAGTCTGGTTCGTTCGTTCAACCTTGATTGATTATTCACCGAATCGATCAGCACGTTCAAGTTTTGCTGTACAGCGCGCAGCAAGAAACAGGAGAATGCGAAGCTGTCTTATGCGCTGCTGGCGCATGTTGTCCGCACGGGAGGGTTTATAGTCGTCCTGATGATCCGCTACAGCGCAATCCCACCACATTGTAGGACCACATACCCTCGTCCGTCGTCCGTCGTATTGACCTCCCCGCCCGTAGTTGCGACCGCGATATTCTCTACGGTCGGCCTCGGCTTCGGGGTGTTCATAGCCGCCTGCGTCCTATCCTTGCCAAAGGCGTTCGTGCCCGTCTACATTGGCTACCTGCTCCGGCCTGAGAATGGTGCGCCCGCGCTTGTCCATTTCGTCGATTTTGCATCCAGTGCTGATTTGGCGACCCGTAGATTCGAAGAACTCGAAGAAGATTGAGACGATAGTGCTCGTGATTTCAGTAGGGATCACAGTGGTTGCACTGGGTTGGGTTCGTCGGCAGATGGCGGAGGCCACGCCGGATGTCGTTTATGCGAGACGCAAAGCGCGTCAGGATAAACAGTTTAGGTGAGCAATATAGCCATTGAGGCGGCTCTCACCTGTTGACTTCTCCTCAGTAGTGGATGAGCTGTGTTCAGGGTTTCCACCTGCTGTTCGTATGTATGCAATAATAATCCAAGCCTCAGCCTCCAGGCCTCTTTTTTTTCCTTGACAGTGCGACATCTGGCCAAATCTCTTTTTCCAAAGCAGACTCGAGATATCCCGGCGCGGAATACGCTTTATCTTTGTTGTGTCATTCAAATCGCGATGGGCAAAGCTGATCCGACGCACGTCTCGGAACTGTCACCGACGGCAACACTGCCGATTGACACTGCCGCTTTTTCAACCTTTACATATACCCCGCCAAAAAAAATGCCGCAGCACTGCACACACACCTCCCTCATCCTCACGCACCCACCCTTCCGATGCCTGACAGCACCTTCACTCCCCCGTCCTACGCGTACACGCCCGCACACAACCCCGGCGCCGCGAACTCCATGTCGCTTTCGACGCTCGAACTTCTCCACCACGGCGCTCAAGGTTCTGAAGCAACGCTCTACGACGGGCCCGGGCACGGGCACGGGCCCGAGATCTCACGCACCCTCTCGCGCACGCCGAGCCCCACACCGAGCGAAGTCAATCTGCTGAATGGGGTCAAGGAGAAGCGGAGTTGGAAGCAGAACCTCGGTACAACCATTTCTCAACCCTGAGGGCGTTCGGTGTCAAGGAAGAGTCTTATATTACGCGGTTCATTTTCTTAGTGCGATACGGGATCATAGCGGTGGTCCTGGCTGCAGTGATTACCATTGCGATCGAGCATGACAAGATTATCGACGCGCTGGCTCCTGCGACTGATTGGTTGGCAAGGTGGGTCTGAATCTTGGCTCAACTGTAGAGAGTCACCGTGCATGGACTCAACGAGCTTTTAGCCACAAGATCGGCCCCCTCATCCCCATCGCAATTCTCATCGTCCTATCCTTCCCACCGGTGAGTTTACATTATTCGCCATTCTCATCCTTTTTGAATCCGGTCGACGACTGACTGTGTTTGCTTGCGCAGCTCTTTGGGCATGAAATTATAGCCATGGTCGCCGGCGTGACCTGGAGTCTGCCAGCCGCCTTCGCAATCGTTGCCGGTATGTCTTTCCTCCACTGTCCACAATCTGAAGTTTGGGCCGCCGCTAATATAATATAATAAAATACAGCTGGCACCCTCCTGGGCGAAATCGCCAACTTCTTGTACGCAGCCGCCCTTGGCGTCTTCGTGCCCACCCATACTCACTTGCCCTCTCTCAGCACATTCAAGTACCTATGCACCGCCCGGGGCGAGAAGACCGAGAGGTCGGACCTGTCCTACGCGCTGCTCGCCCACGTCGTGCGCAACGGCGGCTTCCTCGTCGTGCTGGTCATTCGCTTCAGCGCGATTCCCCCACATTGTGCGTTACAGTCGCTTCCTTCCTTGAGTCCAATTGCAATTTGAAATTCGCGTGACTGAGTTGACGACAATTGTAATCCGCAGTCGCCACGGCCGTGTTCTCCACGGTGGGGATCTCGTTTTGGGTGTTTAGCGTCGCGGCGGTGCTCTCGCTGCCCAAGACCTTTGTCCCCGTCTACGTAGGCTACGCCCTGCGGCCCGAGAATAAAGGTGCGTTCAGCCGCCATCCTTCATCCTCCCTCAGCCCCCCCAGCTTCCAGAATCCAAACTCATGCGCTGAGTTAACTGAACTAACCTGAGCCTAATACTAAGCCAACTCCACCTCCACGAAAGTCGAGCACATCGTGCTCGCTATCAGCCTCGTCATCACGATCGGCGCCCTAATCTGGATTCAGCGGTTGGAGAAGAAGGCGAAGCCGGCGGTTGTTTATGCGCGGAGGAAGGCGAGGCAGGGGAAGTTGCTTTGTACGTCGTCCCTTTTTTCTTTTTTTTTGGTTTTGAGGTCCTCATTCAGTGGTTGCAGTGCCGGGTCGCAATAATTTGGCGTACGAGATGGACGTTTAGGTTAATTGTATGCGACGTAATTTCTCGCGAACTATTCAACTCGTTCCCACGGTTGTGATTTTGAACCGCCCGATGTAAAAAATATTCCTTTTCGCTCATTTTAACCTCGCGCACTGCTAATTAACCAGCCATTATACTCTGGGTATGTACATAAGCCCATGTATCCGTTCGCTTGAGCTGCAGGAGTAGTTCCTGTGCACAATTCACGACACTGTGGTGCTAAGGAATTGAACGTAATTCACAGAAATGATTCCGATATGGCTCCAATTCGCCAAAGAATAACATCCAGCATCCGAGGTCGCCTTCGATATGAAGTACATCGGCTTCTAATTTCTTCAGCAACCTCCGGGGTGAACGTCGGATTTCATGCTGGAAGGTATGGTTAATTCGCCACGGTAGAGTATATAGCAGACATCGTCTTCGGTTGCTGCGCCGTGACCTTCACTAAGTTTTTTTTTTTGTTCCGGTCCGAGCGTCGAATTTCAACCAACCCTTCGCTGCAAGGACTCGGACTCCTCTCTGCTGTACGGTCGTACCCACCGCTATGCCCGCCTTCACTGCACTGTGCACACATACGCGTACCGTACCCGCCCTCCGCCCTCCCGTCGACACTCGGATTTGGATTTGGATTCGACGGCGCAAAAAGTTCTGAATCAACCCTCTCGGCTCCGCGACGACGGAGCTCGAGTCCACACACCCCGAGTCCCACGAATGTTGTTGTTGGGACGTGCCCTTGTTTCCGTCTATAACTTACGTTTTTTTGGGGGTCGGTATGTAGGTTGAAGCGGTGCTGCAGTGCCGAGTCGGAGTCGGAGTCGCGATAATAGTGATACGGCGTACGAGGAGGACGTGGACGTGTAGTTTGATCATTTGTGATGCCCAAGGCCCTAGCTGCATAAAACTCGAACGGTACGCGCAAGCCCGAGCGTCGAAGTCCGAGCGGATTTGGGGGTCTGTAATATTAGTGACGACTTGGTCGACTCCGTCGGCCCGTCGGGTACGGGCGGAGGACACATACTATACCCCGAGAAACCCTCGGGCTCCAATGAGAGCGAGACGAATACCACACACAGCCTTCCGAGTCTCATTCAATAATTGAACTGCGCATTTCCGGAGTCTTGCTGCAAGGGGTTCGGGTTCATCGTTGGAGACGCGGCTGAGGTCAATAGAGGGAGTTGTTGTTGGGAGGACGATTGCCTGGCAGCGCAGCATCCGCAGCCTGCTGTGCGACGACGATGCTGGATGATTCGCTTCTCGCGAAGGCCTTTTGAAGCCGATGAGGGCGATGCACTGCCAGTGCTAGGCTGAGCACGCAGCAAGTGTGGGTTTAGGCGTGTCGAAGATAGGGTTCCGAGTCGGTTTCTGTCCGCCGTCGATTTTCGAGTAGAGAGAGTTGCATTGAAGACTCAATTTTACGTATCTGCTCGCCGAGAGAGTCGGAGCAGGCCAGGGCATTCTTGCGTCTTTCTTCTCCCCTTTGACCTTTGTCGCGCAAGTAGTGCCAGCTGCGAGCTCCACCTTGACATGCCAAGAAGACAAGGGAAAACAAGAAAACCCAAGGAAAATAAAGGAAATTGCAGGAGGACATCGTCTACCCTGCTCTCCTCTCTCCCTCATCCCACCCCACAGCGCATTGCAGTGGCCTCTGCGAAGCAAAGGTTTCAGCCACAAGGACCTTGTTGGGATAATCAGTCGAGCGCGAGGCTGTGTTTACCTCGCTTGGCGCTAGTTGCTAACACACAAACCACTTCTTCTTCTTCCTTATACCCACTCGCGATACCCTTTTCACCACTCACCTCACACTATGGCGATGCCCTATCCGGCCTATGGAGCCCCTCGCCCCCCTCCCCCCTCAGAATTCGAATCTTACCCTCCTAACCACAACACCTCATTCACCTCGGGCTACAGCGCAAAGCAGCTCGACGACGACCGCCGCCACATCGCACGCACACCCAGCCCCACCCCCAGCGAGGCAAAGGCCCTCAACGACGGCATATTCAACTGGAGGGAGCTCTTCAACTGGCGCTTTTGGGCACGCAAGGAGTGGATCAGTGTGTGGCCTCGCTTTTCGTGTTCGTGTCGTGTGCTGAATAGAGGACGACAGAATACTACATTATCATCTTCGTCATTGCCGTCTGCACGTCCCTCATCACCATATTCCACACCCAGATCGTGGATGCTTTGACCCCCGCGACAAACTGGTTACATGGGTGAGTCGCCGAGCTTCGTTCCTTCGTTCGTTACGGGGCAGTCTTCGGGAGCGGTCCTCGACGCGGTGGTCTCGGGGGGGGCAATGTCCGGGCCTCGTCGGTCAGCGCCGCCGCTCCGCGCAAGGATTTTGATCGGTTGATGGTAGTGCAGTGCGCTCGGGCATGCCCGCACGCTCTCCGCGCACCGCTCGAGGGGTCTCGTCTTTGCCCTGGCAGGCTCCCCCACTCTGTTGCTGCTGCGCAGCCGCACCCTTCACTCCACGCGGAAATGGGGGTTCTGTTGCTTGGCGCAGATTCTCTGATGGCTTGCTTATTTTCCGTCGCCACACAATGCTAACGAGTCCTCCTGCAGGCTGAAATACGGCTACCTCGTTCCAATCGGCATCCTATTCGTCATCTCCTTCCCCCCCGTGCGTCTCGTCTCCCCTCCCCTCCACCTACCTCTCCCGCACATAAAAGTATACTAACGCAAAAACACGGCAGCTCTTCGGGCACGAAATCGTCGCCGTCCTCTGTGTTCGTCCTTTCGTCCTTCCCCTCACCAAGGAAGACAGACCATCATTAACTCTCTTCGTTTCGCAGGGTCTCGTCTGGGGGCTGTGGATCGGGTTCGCCATCGTGGCTGCGGGGACGTTCCTCGGCGAGGTCGGCAACTTTTACGCCTTCAAGTACTGCTGCCGCGCGCGGGGCGAGAAGATGGAGCGCACGCAGATACAGTATGCGTGTCTTGCGCGCTGCGTCCGCACGGGCGGGTTCAGGATCGCGCTCATTGCGCGGTTTAGCGCCATTCCGGGACATTGTGCGTCTCTGCTTCCCTGCTTCCCTCCCCCACATACATATATTAAATAATAACCGCGTGCGTTGCCAGTCACGACCGCGGTCTTCTCCACCTGCGGCATGAACATCTTCGTCTTCTCCGTCGCCGCGATCCTCTCCCTCCCCAAGCAGCTCATCACAGTCTACCTCGGCGTCATCCTCGAGCAGTCCAAAGACGGCGTCACGGACCCCAAGAGCCGGTACATCTCCGACGGCGTCCTCGCGCTGACTCTGCTCGTCACCGTGCTCGCGATGTGGTACATCCTGCACCAGATGGCGCTCGTCAAGGCGTCGGTGATATACGACCGCCGCAAGGCGCGCCAGGGGAAGCTCGCTATGGGCGCGCTCGAGGGGAGTGGGGTGGGGAGCGGGGTGTATGGGAACCCCGGGATGAACGATAGTAATGACTCGAGCCTTGGGTATGACCCGCGCGCGAGTTTGTCGGATATTCCGCTTACGGCGAAGGGTGGGAATGGGGGGACGATGAGCAGCGGGACGAGCAGCGCGACTGCGGTGACGAACTTGCACCCGCGGTACGACTATGAGCAGCAGCAGAAGCAGCGGCAGTATGCGGAGTGGGCGGCGCAGCAGAGGCAGTATAGCGCGCAGCAGCGGGGAAGGCCGACGTCCAATTCGTTCAATCCGCCGCCGCAGCAACAACAATACCAGGAGGAGCAGCACCAGCAGTGGGACGCGCAGGGGAGGGCGGTGGGGTACACGCCGGGCCCGGTGGGGCAGGTGATGTACGCGCCGCAGCCGACGCGCGTCAATTCGGGCCCCCCTCCCCCTGGGCGCGCGGAGATCCAGCCTGGGGCGGCGGAGGTGTATGCGCATGGGAGGGGGACGGCGGTGGCGAGGCAGGAGACGGGGGATGAGGTTGGGTGGGATATGCAGCAGGCGCAGATGAGGGAGCGGGAGCGTGCGCAACAACAGGCCTATACGCAGTCGCCGCCGCAGCAGCAGCAGTATCGGTCGCCGCCGCCGCCCCAACAATTGCCCCAACAGCAGCAGTATGCACCCGAGACGCAGACGCCGACGCAGGCGCAGTACGCTACCGCCCCTGCCGCCCCGTATACTGCGGTCGTGGCGCCGCGGTCGCCGTTTGCGGACCCCGAGCCCGGGCCCGAGGGGGGTTGCATGCGTACGGGCATGGCGGCGGGCATAGCATCGAGCCGACGGGGGCGTCGTATCATACGGCGTATGGGAGCGACGAGGGGCTCGTTGACGACCATGTTGCGCAGGCGCAGCGGACGGCGTCGCCGCCGCCGCCGAGTTATCGGACGGAGAGGAGGTAGTTGGTTGGTGCATTGGTGGGGTGGGTGGGTGCAGTCGGTGGGTGCTGGGTGCGAGGCGAGACGGGAGGGAGGAGGGGAGGAGGGGGGGGGAGGAGTTCTTTGCATATTGCATTTATTTTGTGTTTTGTGTTGTTCCGGATCATGTAAGTACTTATCGCATCTCACCCTCGTTCATCATCCGATACGTACCGCACGCACGCACAACATACGAGTACATATATATATATATACATACGTTACGCTGTTTTTACGTTTTTTGTTTACTACTTAAGTACTGACCTGACTGTATATTCCTTATTATGGCCCGGAGACGGTTTCTTCACTTCACTTTGGACGACTGATGAGGAGGACGGGGGAGTGGGATGTTGCAGGTGCGGTGGAGGGCAAGTGAACTGTGGAGAGCGCACGGAGTCATGCAGGTTTGAGGCAAGGCGAGGGATTCGGATTTCTGAGACAGTCAGAGACTCAGACTGCCCAGAATGGAAAACGATGCCATCAAATCGCGATCTTGACAAAGCCTTGAGACTCCAGTCGAGTGCCGATTGATCACACTGGTGCGACAACAAACACACTGCATATAGCAGAAGGGGTTCTGAACTAATCCTGCAAGGGATCCATGGCCATTGAGGGCCCGCGATTCAAGCGGACTTGCCTGGAATCGGAAAGCACAATGGTAAAAATCCAATTAATATTCGCGTGCCGGACGGTGCCTATCAATCTCGATTTTCCAACCGATGCCAATAGCACCGACAACTGTGGACGGGGAATACGAATTCTTGTGATGTGGTAAGCGCGATTACGATCCCTGCGGCCCGCACAAGGTGCATTATAAGTGGGTGGGAGGGCTTCACGGGCAGTTGAGCAGGGCGGGGATGGTCAGAATTACTTGGTCGATCCAACCGCATCTTTCTACGAATTTTTTGCAAGCTGTTTGAGTGTTTTTGAGGAAAAGAGGGAGGCCAAAACGTGCTCCGACGGATCAGTGGCGATACAGCGCCAATCTCCCAATCGGGCTGTGGGCCTTGCGGGCCTCCCTCCGCAGCTCTACGCGTCCACTACAAAACCTCGACGCGAAAAAGCTGTTATGGCTCAATCCCACCCCCCATGTCCGCTTCCCCTGCCGCCGCCCCCACCCACATCGCCATGCCCCAGCCCACCTACGCCCCCCTTGACGCGTCTGACTCCTACCCGCCCTCAAGTCGCGACGACTCCTTCACGCCGCCCAGTAGTAGTACTATAAAACCCCACGACCTGGTGGCCGCGCGCTCCATCTCGCGCACGCCCAGCCCGACACCGAGCGAGGTGGACATTCTGAATGGCGTCAAGAAGAAGCGGACCACGGGGGAGATGATACGTGCGTTGCCTTTCTCCCTCCTGCACTCCCTCGTGGCTTGGGCCTGATGAGAGACGGTTTAATTTGCGCGCAGGGACGTACATCCTCGTCGCCGTTGTCGTCGCGGGCATCGTCCTCATCGAGGTCTTCCACGACAAGATCATCAACGCCCTCTCGCCGGTGACGAACTGGCTGCACGAGTGCGTCCCGATGCCCGATTCCCTCCTAAGTAGTGACTGGTGGCTGAACGACCGCGCTTTCAGCACGCCCGCGGGTTGGCTAATACCCATCGTTGTGCTCATCGCCTTGTCCTTCCCGCCTGTGAGAAGACACTCACCCTCGGCGCTTCGCCTATGGTACTAAGCGTTATGATGCATTCACAGTTATTTGGGCACGAATTGGTTGGGATACTCGTCGGCTCGGTCTGGGGGCTCGGGGCGGGCTTTTGGTATCGTCGCCGGTAGGACTCCTCCTCCTCCTTCTCCTCCCACTTCTAAACGCGGTTAATTCGCAGCGGGCACCCTCCTCGGTGAAGTCTGCACCTACTAGTCAGTCCCCTTCGTCCCCACCACCCGTTTACCAGTGCTTACCCGGACCCAGCGTCTTCCGCACCTGCCTCGGCGCGCGCGCCAAGCGCTGGGAGCTCAGCAACGTCGGCTACGGCGCCCTCTCACACGTCATCCGCACCGGCGGGCTCCTCGTCCCCATCGTCGTCCGCTACAGCTCTATCCCTGCGCACTGTGCGTTGGCTCGTGATTACACGTTTAACCAAAATATGTGCTGATGACCACGGCAGTCACGACGGCGATATTCGCGACGTGTGGGATGCCGTTCTGGGTGTTCCTCGTCGCCGCGGTCGCGTCGCTGCCGAAGCAGTTTGCGCTCGTGTATGTGGGGTATGCGCTTAAGCAGGGTGGGTCTCTCTCTTCGTTACTTGGAAAATGAAATCAAGCTAACAAAATCGTCGCGGACTATAGACTCCCCCACCTCGAACAAAGTCCAAAAGGCCGTCATCGGCGTGACGGTGGTCGTCACTGTCGCCGCGATGGTGTATATGCGGCGCCAGATGCCGGCGGGGAGGGAGGCGGTGGTGTATGCGAGGAGGAAGGCGAGGCAGGGGAAGATGCAGGAGATCGTGTAAATATGCCAAGGCGTAGGGAATTTATGTAAGATGGAAACCGTGGAATGACGAAGCATTCCATACTATCGCCAGCCTCGGACTCGACAAGATTGTCTCGGAACTTGCATTCCATTCACCCGTCTTGAGCTTACGAACTTCATACGGAGCGCGTGCGGATTTTCGCGATGGGGAGGAAATTGGCAGTGGTAAGGTTAAATCCTGGGAGCAGAGTTTGAATGGCCCGCTTCAGTCGAGGCGTGGGAATCTTAATTCAACCTTGGTTCCAAAAACTCAACCACGCCCTCATGATCACAATTGCAATACTCGCACAAAGCTGTTGGTTTCTTACTACAGAAAACGAATCCGACATCGAATCACGACCAGGAAATATCGTATCAGCAGAACTCTTTCTGGAACCTGCGCACAATAGGCTCCATCCCGCCCTTGTCCCCGACGAACCCCAGCCCAAGCGCGTACGCATTATCGAGCCTCGCCGGCCATGAATTCACCAGGCGCCGGCTCACCGGGTCGTCCTCAAACCGCACACGCTCCAACGCGTCGGCACCGCCCACGACTTCGAGCGCAGAGAGCAGGTCGCGCACGGTCGCGGTGAAGCCGGGGAGGCAGACGACGCGCGTGTGCGCACGGAGGCGTGCGGCGGGGATGCGCGTAGCGAGGAGGAGGTTCTGGACGGTCGTGTGCGGGGAGGCGAGCCAGAGCGGGAGGTCGAGTTCGGGGGAGGTGAAGGAGGTGCCGATGGGGCAGAGGGCGGGGCGGCCGAGGAGGGGGTCGCGGATTATTCCTGGGTCCCGGCGCGTCGGTAGGTATTCTTTCGAAGATACTACGGCCGGGGGCATAAGTACGTACCAGAGATGAAGGCGGAGGTGGCGGCTGCGGGGGTGCCCGAGCGGACGCAAATGGTGGGGAGGCGGAGGATGAGTCCGTCCACGAAGCCCCGGCGGGAGAACTCGTTTATGAAGAGCTCTGCGGCGAGTTTTTCCATGCCGTAGGCGCCCTCCGGGGTCGCGATCGTGTCGGGGGTTACAGTTTCGGGCTGCGAAATGCGTATGTATGCATTAGTGAGTTGGGAGGGAGATAGGTGGGTGGGTAGGCACGGACAAAAAAAACCGCCGTAGACGGCCAACGAAGAGGTAAATATGAATTTGATAAGGGGCGATTCGGTGGCGCGGAATTCGCGCGCGGCTTGCAGGAGGAGGCGGACCGAGTCAAAGTTGACCTGGGTTCAATATTTCGTTAGTCAAACAACCCATCTTCTGAGGACGGTGAGGTTCCTTGAGACCAAGATCAAAGCTATCCTCGGCGCCGCGAGACATGATTCCGTGGAGACAGTAGATGGTGTCGGGGACGCCGAACTCGGTCCTGAAGAGCGCGTCGATGGCATCCTTTGTGGTCAAGTCGGCTTTCAGGCAGATGGCCTGGCTCCCCTGGGGTGCTTTGGGTTCGGTCAGGTCGACTAGTATGAGACACGTGTTCGCCGACTCGACTGAGATGGCCCGAGCCAGCTACGCCGGGTAAATTGTTGGACACGAGGATGCCAATTGCGACTGAATAACGTACGAGGCCGCCCAGGAAACCCGCTGCACCTGTAATGAGGATTGTGTTCGCGTTCGACATGGACGTGGAGGGAGAGAGCCACCGGACCGTAATGCCTGAGGCCTGAGGTTCGATTGTGGTTATGGCGCGATACTGAATTACCCTTCTAGCTCAATCACTTACTAACGTCGATGAAGAGAAAATAACAGAATCTTCAGTCCTGATCAGGACGAGGAGGATGTTATTGAGCCGCGGTCCCAATGAGGAACAGTATTATGCGTCACATCGAAGTTGAATGTTTTTCAACCATGACAGTCGCACTTCCATTCGAGCAATAAACTTGAACAGCTTGAAGAACTGGCCACAGATCTTCGAGGAGACCTCCGTGGCATCCTTCACCGGGTCCGGAAAGGGCTTTGTGGAAGTTCCAACCCGAGTTGAGTTCAAGAATAAATGATAGCTATGTTCATCAGCCGCTTCAGTCTCGGCCCTCGACTTGCTCATTGAGCCATGTCCACAGCTGTTCCCCGATGGCCGGGTCCTGCGTGTCCCGTCGCGGCTTTCCGAGTCGAGCCCACGGAATGAGATACTGGGCAGCGCACGTCAACCAAGGTGTAGCGCGAAGGAAGAAAAACTGATCATAAGGCTCTACCTTGCCATTGTACCCAGCGGTCTCTTCCGCGGTGCCCGCCCAAACATGCGTTATAATACCGTTCGGACGAACGGGGTGCAGCATCAAGCTCTAAGGGACGACCGTGACGGACAGTCAATTTATGCAGTTGTCGAGCCTGAAGAAAACCCACAGCGATGGAAGCTGAAATGCCTGTGATCTCTCTCTGCAGCGGGGTGGCCACGTTCCCGGGGTTCATGGCAATGGAAACGATCCCCTGATCCCCATACCGCCGCGCCAGCTCAGCCGCTAGCACCACCACGGCCTAACGGCAAGTCAGTTAGTGTCTGACGACGAGGATTTGAGAATTGAAGGCCAAGCGCCATACAGCACAGCAACATACAAATTTGCTCTGCGCGTATGTACAGCCTGTGGGTGGAAGCCTTGCGGCGTTCGGGACCGTCTTTGAACGTCGCGAAATTGAGCCCGGAGAAATGGTGCGCGCCGGAGGACACGCTGATGATTCGAGCTTTCCCTGTTGATTTGGCGGTGGAAAGCAAGAGAGGGAGCAGCAGTTTGGTGAAGTAGAAGTGACCTGTGCGATGCGGTGTCAGTTTGGAGCGAATTGAAGGCTGGCACCGTGCCACGAATACTACTACGACTCACCTAACAGTAGCCCAAACTGGAGATCGTATCCCTGGCGAGTTGTCTGGTCAATGGGCGGGATCATGATTCCTCTATCGTGTCGATTCAGTTTGGCGGGTAATGATGGTTGGTTGGAGAACTCACGCCGAGTTGTACAAGACGTCAAGACGCGATTCTTTCCTAGCGGAGAGGAATGTCAGTGAGCCAGAATAAATAGCCTCGAGTCCAACTGGGATAGTAACGAACTCTTGGAATGTCTTTGCTGCTTTTGCGACGGAATCCAAGTCGGCGAGGTCGAGTTCCAGGAAAACCGGTGATTTCCCAGTTTCCTTGAAAATGGCTTTGATAGCGTCTTCCGCTTTGGACAGGTTACGCGTGGCCTTGGATGGTCAAGGGTGAGGCGAACTGCTGGGCAGGAGGGAACCCGCCGGACGCACGATGTAGACAGTGGCGCCGTGGGTTATGAGTTCCTAGTTGAAATTAGCTCGCCGTTCCCCCAAACTTAGAGTCTTAGACTGCTGTCTACGCACTTTGGCCGTCTCAAACCCGATTCCGGAGTTTCCGCCTGCGTATTCTGTCAGCTGGGAACGCACTTCCTTCACACACGAGACTGGCTAGCTGCTCACCGGTGATAATGAAAACCTTTCCGCTCAAATCAGGGACATCCTTCACGGTGAAGGTCGGTTTTGGAGGGTATGATTCGAATATCATGGACTTGATGAGGTCCCAGGTTATGCCCATGTTTTGCTGAGGATAGCGAACAAAAAGAAAATCTGCAAGGTTGTTTGCTGGCACCCACACGGGACACACAGCGGCGTTATTGCGCGGGCGGCGACAGCAGACAGTCTGATCCCCGCGATATCGAGAGTATAAGCCCACGGCGCAAACCAAGGGGAGCATTCAATTTCAACCGCAACTGGCAAGCCAATGAGGTGCACCAAGTTTGCGAGAGGATCCCAGAGTCCCCTCTCAGCTTGGATGAGGATCTGAACGGTGCGGTTGGAAGCCAGCGAATTCGACTGGCATTTCATGCGGTGTGGGGAGGCCTCTTTGATGCTGATGCCAGAGATTCTGTCGCAGAGTGAATATCATTACGATAAAGCCAGGAACCATGGCACGAACTCTGAAGGTGAATTGGCGGGTTGAGGATCGGAAAGAAGTGCAGCAGCCGAGGTCGGCGGACAAGCCGACATCACTACGTGATCCGTGGTGTAGTCGCAAGCGAATAAAGCCAAACTTTCCGAAAATTTCCATCGCTCAAACCACTCTTGCTCATGGATTCCCCACTTCCACTCAAGGCCTTCATCCCTATTACGCGCGCGCAAGTGGCGAACCTTGTGTGCTCCCACTGCCTACATAAGGGCGACAAACTACGCAAGTGCATAAAGTAGGCGTGTCAAAAGCAAGACTGGAAGTTACACAAGGCGCTGTGCCGGCAGTTCCAAAAGATGAATGAGGGCATCGTCCAGAAGGGATTCACAGAAGGGTTGGCCGTCAACCGTCTCAGACAGGTAAACGACTCGTTGAGCGAGTGGCTTGTAGTACTTACTCAATTAACAGACCATGCGTATCAAGAGGTTCATGGACGCGAGCGTTGATGACCCTCACGGTCGGTTTCAACTCCAATTCGTAACGTGAGTGATATCCAGTAGTAGTTTTCACGGTTGATCGCCGACCATTGTTTCTGGCCAGATATGAAAGAAAATGCCGAGTGTGCTTTCGAAACCCTTTTCATGACAGAACACGCTCGTTCACTGCGTGCGCTGGGTGTGAATTGGCTTGGTGGTGCTCAGCCGAATGCGAAAAGCGTTTCGCTGATGTGCACACCAAGAGCTGCGCCAGCTACCGCACCGTTGCCGCCACCGACGCCGTCGAAATTGCCCATGCCCGTGCTCGTGGCAGCCCAACGGCTCTCATGATTCCTACCACTACCCCACGGACCTCCTACATCCCGCCTTCGGCGTTGAATAACTGGGCCGACTACCACCGGCGCATCTTCCCCGAATTTCTTGAGCTATTAGTCCCTCTCACAGCGCAGAAATATCGAGTTGCTCATCCGGATGCGACGGCTGCCGTCAGGCTACACGCCACGGGATCTAGCAGTATTCCACTCACGCTGCTCGCCACGCTGGAGGAGCTGCTGCCGGACATTGCGACACGCCAGACGTTGTGCATCCACATCGTCGGGGCTTCCGAACGAGAAATATACAGCGCGAGGATGATGGAGGAAATTTTGCACTATCTCCCGCGGCTGAAGCATGTCACTCTCGTGTATGTCGGTCTGACCGTCCCACCTGTGCCTCCGCCTGCGTCACCGAATCTCGCATGCGACGTTTGTCAAGGACTCGGACGCAGCCGTCTTTCGGAGCGATACCTCGGATCGTACCACGACTTTGCGGCGTCACCCCTTTATAGCAGGCATCCTCCCGACCTCGTCGCTGGTTTCAACACAGGCCTGGGGGAGGTGCAAGTGGCCGGCTGGCGTGCATCGCTGGAGATTATACTTGAGAGTGGTGTTCCCGCCGTGTTCACCGCCTACAGCTGGCTGGAGGTGTTGAGTGACGTAGACGTCCTGCGCGGCTTGGGAGCGTTCATCCACCAGTCCCCCCAGAAAAATAAATGGCGCGGGGTGATCCCTAGCATCGACGAGATCACCGAAGATGAAGGCGAGTGCGGGAGGACACACTTTACCAATCACTTTGCGTTCATGGTCCGGGGAAAGTCGAATGGGAGCTTCCAAGAGCTCATTCTTCGTCGCAAATGAGCGTCATGTAATGTACTTGAATATTAATTGTGTACGAGCTCGAAATTCAACCAGGTTGAGCTTATGTAAATAATCGGAAGAAGCCGAGTCTGAGTCAGGAGCGGTCCCGTGATCGTTCGGCTGTCTCTTTCACGACTCGGACAACGTCCTTTGTTCCCCGGCCCCCCTCAATCCACATCCCAATCGACCGAGCCGCCGCATTTACGATGCATCGCTGCCTCCTGCTCTCCGAAGTCTTTCATATGATGTGCCAGCACCTCGTCGAATCCTCCAACTTGGGCAGCCTTGCTGCTCTTGCTGTTACGTGCAAGGCATTCGAAGCGATCGCCCTCGATGTGCTATGGCTGGAACAGACCAGTCTTGTGCCACTCGGTCGGTGTATGCCATCCACGTTATGGGTCGCGGGCAAAATGGTGAGTGGTACGAGCTGTCAGCCGGATGTCCTTTAGCTGATTGTGGACCTTCAGTGGGGTCCGTTGGCTCGACCTATACTCCCCACTGAATTGACACGACTTGCGTATTACTCCCAACGCGTGAAAATCTTCCGCGGTCACATCTTCGAAGAGTACCTCTTCGACCCGACGGTTGCCTACAGCATGACCCTCATCTTTCCGCAATCTCTCGTCTTTCCCAATCTGCACACTCTCGATTGGAGGGTCGGAGCCCGCTACTTCGCGCACTGGTTACCGATCTTCCTCGGTCCGAAGATTACCAGTGTTTCGCTCAAGTTGAGGCTGCATAGGGACGCCACTATTCCTACACTTTCCCTCCTTGCCCGCCTCCCCATCCAATATCCATCCCTACGACACACCGCCATTTCCTTTAGTAGATTGGAACCAACCTCCCCTCTGATGCACACCATCGAGCGCACTGTCTCCAACGCCGTTTTGGGATGGCATAAACTCTTCACTTTGGACGTCGGCACGCTGTGCGACGACGCCTGGGTTCATGTTAGCGAGCTGCCCTACCTTCATGTCCTCAAAATTGGGACTCTGGACGATCGTGCCGCGGCGAGTCTCAAGAAGAACACCAAAGGCTGCGCGTACCTCTTTCCATCGCTTGGCGCACTACACATCGGACGATCTACCATAGAAGCGTGTACGGATCTACTCCGCTGCATGTCGTGCTCTCCCCTCGAGGTCCTGAGACTCGGGCTGTCGCGTGCATCAACCATGCACCGATGGCACTTGTTTTATGCCGCCATCCCTTCAGCATCCAGGCTGAGAACAATCCGCGTTTCCCAGAACCCGGATTACTCCCCAATCACCGCCCCCGATGCCTCAGATCTTACATCGAGTGGATCCCAGGCCATTATTCCACTGCTCTCCTTTCCGAACATCACGCAGATAGAGCTCGAACCCCCCCTCCCCATCTGCCTCAAGAACGACGCTCTACGTCTCCTCGGCGCCTGGTCCCATCTTCACACCCTGGATTTGGGCAGCTGCCTGACTTGGCAGTGGATCGACGGCCTGCGTGGCCTCATCCCATTCGCCGAGCACTGTTCGCAGCTGCAGTACCTCCGCGTGTACGCGGACGCTAGCCAGTCCGATTTCGTCCCCACAGCCGACGAGCTGCTCGGAATACGTCTCAGAGGCGTCGTCAACACCAATCTCCAACGGCTGAAGGTGGAGGCGTCCCCGATTCGCGAGGACTTGGTGTTTGCGACGGCGAACTTCCTCTCGACCATTTTCCCGCAGCTGGCGAGCATTTCAAGCGTGAACCCCGCGAGGAAACTGTGGGATCGGGTGGCTCGGCAGATCCCCCAATTCGTGGCTGTTCACAAAGGAGACGAGGCATATTGGATGGCTCGTAGTTCTGAATCCACAGCGGAGTCGTTGGCCGACGTATCAGACACCGACGAGTCAAGTTCGGAGGACGCGTACTACATGGATTTCTAATTCAACAGGATTCCACCTCGTAACGTGTGAAGAAGCGCAGCCTGGGGCTCTCTCTCTGTACTATGGCAGTTTATCTCTCGGGCTTTAGGTAAGTACTTTACAGCGAATTTTCAAACAAAGGCACAGCGGGCAGTTAGACTGACCTCTTTTCAACGACTACATATTGAGCGCCCAGATTTCGCCCAGCTTCTCGACCCACCAATGCCCTGAGGCTTTCCACTGTGAGGCCCAAATCGAAGAAAGCCATGGCAATATCACTAGAATTCAGCTGCAGTTCTTTGTTTCGAATTTGCGATTGGTGTTGACGACGATGACCAGGCTTGATTCCAGGTTCTATGTACAATAAGTTATCGCGTACGCGTGCATTCGAGAGCTCGTAATTGCAAAAAGAAAGTGAGGGATATTGATAGCGAAATAAAAGTAGCGAAGCACGGAGGAAAGAAAGAGAGGCGCAGAGAGTAGATAGCGTATTAGAATAGTGTATGTACTTCTGTGGGTATGCCGCGCCAGGCACACTGCTTCGTGAACGCACCTTCCGGCGCGGATGGAAACCGGGTATGTATACGCCTACGGTAACGGATTCACCCGCATCTGCGTCTCCGCCAGCCGTGCCAGCAACGGCTGCTCACGCGCGAACGCCCCGGGGTGTACACTCTGCACGAACGAGCGATCCGTAACCGTCGGCGCCGACTTGGACGTGAAGCTCGGGCCCGGGTCCATGAAGGTGCTCGGGTCGATAATGGGCCTGGCGCTAGCGCCAGCGCCGTTGGAGCCCGGCACCGGCAGCGGACGTCCGCCGCCGCTGGGTGGTCCGCTCGGATATGCCGACTGCGGCGACGGGGCGCTGCCCACGGGGCTGCGCGAGTAGGTGGTGGCGGACTGCGGCGTCGGCATCGTCGGTACGCTGGGAAACGCATCGAATATCGCCTTGTCAAAGAGCGGGCTCGGGGCCATCGAAGACGTGCCGGACGAAACCGACAGCCACGACGCTGGCCGACTCTCCGGCGCGGTTTTGGGTACGGGGAGGAGGAGTGAGGGGGCTCCGCTGCTGCCGTTCGAGTTGGTCAGGATGAGATTTGGTGGGCGGGGGGCGTTGTAGGATTTGGCCTTGACAAGTGGTGCGACGGGCGGCCGTGACAAGGAATGTGATGGGTTGGCGATCGGCGTGCTACTGGTGGGTGAGTCCGGATCCTGCTCGTACCCGGTCGTCGTCTGTATTGGCGGGATCACAAACGGTGTGGCATCCAGCCTCAGGATAGGCGGTGAGGGAAGGGTAGGCACCGGTAATGGCGGAGGCGGGGAGGGTGCTTCAACGAAATCAGCCTAGGAAACCAAAAGATGAAAGCTAAGTAAAACGCACCTTCGATCGAGCTCGCCGTGCTCGTGCTCGACTTTGAGCGTGACCGGTGCCAGATTTTGCCCGCCAAAGACGCCAGACTCCCCGCGCTCTTCTTCGGCGCCAACGAGGGCCACGTAACGGTCCCACCCACAGTATGCACACTGGCGGCCCCGTCATCAGGCGGCGTCGCCAGCCCCACCGAGTCCTCGCTCGACAGCTCCGAGCTCGTCGACGTCGCCAGGGACGTCGCCACGCTCCCCCGCACCCCAGGCGCCCCCGAACCTCCCGCACCAGTACCCGCATTCCGCGACGTACTCGCCAACCGCCGCAAACTCTGGAAATACCGCGTCCCCCCGCCAAAGCCCGGGCTCTTCGGCGGCGGCGTCGGCGGGATCTCGTCCGTCGGCGCAGGCGACGGCGGAACAGGCACGAACTGGTCGCCGCTAAAGTTGGAGTACGTGTTTGGGTGGGCGAACGAGTACGACGGCGGCGGTGACAACGGCGTCGGATTCGTCACGTAGTAACCCGCCTTGGCGCCAGCAGCCACTTTGTCTCCGCCCAACTTGTCTTCGCCCCCCGCATACTCGACCGACTGTATCTCCCCCTGCATCGCGAGTAAATTCCCAACCGACGCCGACGCAACAGGCCTCCCCTCCTCCTTCGCCTTCGTCCGGCGCTCCGACCGGCTCCGACCCAGCGGATTGCGCAACGAGCGCTGCGGCTTCAGCGCCGAACCCTGCGCATGCCCCTGCGGTTGTTGCTGTTGCACGCCAGCGGGCAGCGCAGGCACAGGCGGCGCATCCACCAGACTCACACCGCCACTCCGCGGCGGCGGGCGCATGCTGAGCCTCCGCAGCGCCTCCCCGGGCAGCTCCCCGCGCTCGAGCCGAAGCTCCAGGTCCGCCGCCTCCGCGAGCAGCTGCGCGAGCTCCCCCGACGCATACCCAGGACTCAGCGGCATCGGCGGCAACTGCTTGTCGCTCCCGCTCCGCGAGTGGTTCCCCCCGCCCTCTCTCCTCCCATACACCGACCGTCCCCGCGTCGGCACGCTCGAACTCGAACTCGCACCTGCACTCCCCTCCCGCACCCGCCCATGCACCACAGCAGAAAACGACTGCGTCGCGCCCCCAAACGAGATCGTCCCAAACTCGCCCACGCCCCCGTACAGCGCGTCGTCGTCGTCGTCGTCCTCCGCGGGCGGGACATACGCCGTATGCGGCCGCGGCGCGCCGGTCGTGTACGCGTGGCGGCGCGGGACCGCTTTGAGCTCGTCGTCCTGCGCCGATGATGAGGACGCGTACGCGGTATTGGGCCGCGCGGCGTTGTGTGCGCGCGCGCCGGGGCGCGGGGTAGCTCGTGCTTGTGCGGGCGTCGGAACCGCGAGCGAAAGCGAATGCGTCGCCGCCTGGTCCTGCTCCCGTTCCTGCTCCTCCTGCCCAACAGATCCCGGCCCCGGACTCGGGGTCGGACTCGGACTCGGACTCAACCCCCGCTCCCCCGCAAGCGGACTCGCACCGGGCACGAACACCGCCCGTCCACGCTCCACGCCGCGCAGCGGCCCAATGGTGGCGCCCACGGGCACGCGATGCGCGAGCGCGACGTGGCTCGGGCTGCCCGTGTCCGCGAGCGAGGCGGTGCTCAGCGGGCGAAGCGTGAGGATCTGCGAGTCGCGCGTCGAGGGTGATGAGAGGAGCGAGTCGCGCTGCGGCGATGACAGGAGCGAGTCGCGCTGCGGCGTCGAGGGCGCCGAACCGGCGGTAGGCGAATTACGCGGGGGCGTCACCGGCGCAACGAGCGAGCTACGCGCCGAATTGGCCGCCGCCAGCGAAAGCAGCGAGTCGCGCTGCGAACGCAGGTTCCCAGCGGGTGGTGGTGCATCCACGGGGCTAGTGTTGTTGTTATTGTTGTTGCCGTTGCTGGTGTGAATGGTATTCCGCCCCTGCGTCAGCGCAAGCGCATCGAGCCTCTCCTCCTCGCGCAGCTCCGCCTCGTACGCATCCGCATCCTCCTCCTCCCCGTCCTCGTTGTATCCACCCCGCTCCTCCCCGTCCTCCCCATCAAAATCAGACTCGCGCCCCCCATACAGCTCCAACAGCGAATCCGGGCGCGAGCGGGACTCGCCGTCGTTGTCGTCGTCCGCGGAGGCGGAGGCGGAGACGGAGAGGAACCGCGGGTCGGGCGCGGGCGGCGCGGTGGGCGTGCGCGGGTCGTGTGGTGTCGGGGGTTCCTCCTCGTCTTGCTCTCCCTCCCCATCCCCTCCCTCTCCCGCTTCTCGATCGTCGTGGTCGTGGTCGTGGTCTCCGTCGTCGTCTTGATCTCGCTCTTCGTCCTGGGAAGCCTCAGCAAGGTCCTCACTCGCCTCACTCCTCAAACTCGGCGTATACCCCCTCTCCGTAAGCCCACTAAGCCTATACGGCGACCCCGCCGCCGTGTCCGTGTATATCACCGCGCCCCCAAGCTCCTCCACCCCCACAACCTCATTCGCACCCGCGTTTGCACTGGCGTGGACGTGATTCCCATACAAAGCCCGCGCCCTCGCACCCACGCCCGCGTTATTCGTTCCCATCCCCACTTCCACCTCGGGTGCGTACCCATCCCCATCCTCCTCTTGCACCTCTTCCTCTTCCCCTTCTTCCACCACCTTACCGACATTAGCATTACCACCATTAGCCGCGGAGGCGACACCAAACCCCCCACCCCCCCACCCCGCACTCCCCGGCTCCCCCTCGCTCCCGCCATCCCACGCAAACGACGCCCTTTCCGTAATCGTGCTCAGATGCGCGCGGAAGGCGTGTGTATGGAGCGTGTTGGGGAGGGGTTGGAGGTCTGCTTCGTCGTCGTCGTCGCCTAATTCTTCTTCGCCAGTCTCCGCAAATTGAGCGTCGGCGTCGGCGTCGGGGTCGGCGTCAGCATACGAATCGCGGTTGCTCTCGCTATTGCCACCGCCGAACGAAGACCCGCTCCCGCTCCCTACGGACGCCGGCGACTCGGGTTCGGGTGGGGTGGAGGAAGCGAGCCCGAGCCCGACCCCAGCGGCGCGCGCGCGCAGGTGCGCGTCGAGGTCGACGTCGGAGTGCGTCGAGGAGGGGGTGGGGGGTTCGGGTTCGTCTCCTTCTGGGACTGCGGTTTGTACGGCTGCGGCTGCGTTTTCTAGGATTGGTTGGGCGGGTGGAGAGGCGGGGATTTGTGCTGGTGAGGGCGTGGGTGCTGGTGGGGGGGAAGCTGGTGGTTGTGATTGAGAGGCGGAGGGGATCTACAATGGATGAATTAGCATGAATTAGCATATTGGTTTTAGTTTCTTTTGAAAAAAAAAGAGACAAGCAGGACGTACCTCCAGGGAGTCGGGGTCGATTTGCGGAGAGAGTGGTTGTTGCGGTGGTGGTGGTGGGGAAGCAGATCCGGAAGGAGAAGAAGGCGCGGGGGGTACGCCGTCCGAGGGCGAGGGTGGTAATGGTCGTCGTATCTAGAAGAATGAATGAACGAGTTAGTTAGCGCTCGTTCTTCCATTGTTTTGTGAACGCAAGCAGGGGAAAGAAGAGTAAAGTGGCCTTGAGAATAAAAGAGAGAGAGAAAACGCACGGTATCCTCCATCTCCCCTGGCTCCTCCGTCATCTCCCCTCCCTCCCCTCCCCCACCCTCACCCGCACCAGTCAGCTGCGGCACAACACTAACCGGCGGCGACGCCATAAACCCACTATACCTTCTCTCCCCCCCCGCCCCCGCGCGCTCAAACGACAACACCCTCTCCCTCGGTCTCGGGACCGGCTCCCCACTCGCGCTAAACGCACGCATGCTCGGCGAGTAGGGGCCGGTGTACTGCGGCGACAGCGGCGGCGGCGGGGACAGCGGGGATAGCGACAAGGACCCGGTGTGCTGCGGCGTCAGACTCAGTAGCGCGGAGCCGCCGCCGGTGTACTGTGGCGTCAGACTCAACCCACCGGTATGCTGCGGCGTCAGGCCCCCGGTGTGTTGCGGGACGAGTGGGGGCGCGGCGCCGCTAGCGTGCCAGAGCGCGCTCTTGCGGCGCTCGGCCTTGACGTGCGCTTCTGCGGTGCGCGCGATGTCGAGCGCGGTGCTGAAGGCCGTGCCGCGGCCCTGGAGGACCTTCGCCGCGTCCTTGTTCAGCCCTGCGCCGGGCTCGGGTGAGCGCGCGCGGTCGCCCCCACCGCCGCTGCTGCTTCCGCCGGTCAAATGCTGTTGTAGGAGGGTGGGCTGGGAGCCGGGGTAAATCGCCATGGGCGGGGAAGCGACGAGGGAGGGGGACATGGGGGACGTGGGGGGCTCGAGCAGCTCGCGGTCGTCGTCGGGGCCGGGGCGGGGGAGGGCGACCGCGCGCGGCTCGGGGGTGCTGAATGCCTCGGAGGGGCGGGACCGGCCCAGGAGGGCGGCGGTGGTGGTGAAGGAGGCGGCGCCCGAGGCGGGCTGCATGCGGTTCCCGTATAGGCCTAGCCGTTGTTTGGGCGCGGGCGCGGGCTCGGGGAGGCCGAACCTGCTCGCTTGTTAGCATACTTCTCGCTGTGACAATGAATAATAGCAAAAACAAAAGGCAGACTGACGAGCCGCGGGGGACGGGGACGCCGCCCTTGCCCTCGAACTGGGCAATCTTGGCCTTGAGCGCGCCCGCGGATGCGCTGGCGGGGAGTGTCACCGCGGGCCCACCATGCCCATTATTCGTCGTCGGATTATTATTATTTGAGGAGGGCGTCGGGGAGGTTGCGCGGTCGCGGTCACGGTCCTCGCGCTGCTGGATCGCCGCGATCCGTTCCTTCAGACTCCTACAAGCACACAAGAAGGGTCAGCCGGGGCGGGGTGTGTTGGGGGCAGAATGGGCAGCGCACATGCAGAGCGAGGGTTGTGGTCGAGAGCAAAGTACAGATGATGGCAACACAAATAAAATGTTGCCTTCAATAATTCATTTTTCGTTCACAATAATAATACAAGGAGGCTACGAGGCTGCTGTGGATAGGCTATACACCGACCTCGTCCACTGGGTGTTGCTCGCCCCCAGCGCGCAACGTCGGGGGTCGACAACGACAGTCTCATCACAGAAATATGTTCCGGCGTTTGATGGCGGCGCCTCGCCTGCCTCGCCATCGGGTTTCAACTCAACCACGACTCCCATGCGACTCCACCACCGGCCCCTGGTGAGCCCCGCACCAAGTCTGAGTCGCCCCTCGCCGCCTCCCCTCGAATCTTCAAGGTCGGCGAGAATCAACGCCGCCCGCGACTACCACCACCGCTCCCCACGACTGTCCCCATGCCATGACTCAGCTGTAGTCCGGCGCACTGGTTCAGCGTATCCCTCGACGCCTGGTCTTCACCGTTCAACGACGTGTAACTCTCGACGCCTCGAAAACACAATGCCGCCTGGGCGTCGACATCGCCTCCTCCTGATGCATCCCTTTCCGCGCTCCACGCATCGTTCAATTGACGCCACCCTCCTGAAGGTAACTCCCGGTCTTGTGCTCGCTACCTTCGCCGGCATCTACCCTTAGTCCTATCGACGGCCACCTTAACTTCGACCAGACGCATGGCCCGGGCGCCAACCTAACTTCGACGCAGCCTGCGGAAACGAACGACGCGTCGTCTCCGATTGAAGCGCCCGGTTCGATTCTGATCGATTCTGAGCCCATTCGTGCATGCGATACATTTCCCTCCTACAACAAGGACCGACCCCGAATCCAACTCCAAGCGCGGGCACAAAACCGACGATCCTCCATTCCTATGCATTTCATTCTCGAGATGAACTCTCCTTCCACGTTCGAACCCAAGTCCCAGACGAGGCCGCGTCCGTCAGCAACGCAACCTCTCCGAACGTTCGACTCACCGTTCTCTCGCAAAACTCGATGTCACTCCCAACCTCTCTCTCTCTCATATTTCCCACCATTACCAATACTCTGACTTCCCGTGCAGGATGACGACGAGTCCGGATGTTGCACTCTCTTCCATTCAAGCCGCAGAACGCGACCCAGCAGCAGTAAATTCAAGTCTGCTTACTTCTTACATAGTACGACGACGCGAGGTTCCGCACACCGACAGCGAGTATCCGAAGTTTTCTCCGTTGCGCTGGGTTGATATTCTGGCGACAACTGCTTCTCCGCCATCTCACAAAACAACGATTGCGGGCATGTCATAGTTCCTCTTCTTGAGATCCCGCTGCTGACGCAGTTTCGCCGCTTACATGTATCTCCCCACGTCGCCTTCGACACCACCTACACATCTCCACGGTCGGTCGTCCTTGTTCGACGCCGCGCGCTACGCTCCCTTCTTCATCTGTCATCTCGTCTGCAACTTCACCGCTGTCAATCTTCACCCACTGCGAGTCCGCTAGCCTCTCGCCCCTGCCCAAGCGTGACCTACCTACATGTACATCGTTCGCCATCCATTCGCGCCTCGCCTAGGCTGGTGCTCGCGTTCCCGCCCATGGCCATGGTCTCAACAAATTTAATTCTTCTTCCAACATCTTCGAATTCGTTGCAAGCCATCCAAAAACTTATTCCCTTCCCCTCCGGCGTTTTCATCGCATCGCCATCGTCTCCGCTGCTATCCAGCTGACCATACTGCTAGGCATCACCAACCTGCAGCAGTGGCAGGCCCTCCAGGTCGTCGAGACTCAGGAATTTGAGAGGATTGCGGCGGGATACATACGCTTGTGAACTGACCTCGAATTTTCACGGACGAACCCGGAACCAAGTAATACCCGATCTACGCCAAGTATGTTCCTTTTGACCATGACCAACCCACGGTTCGATTCCATCGATCGTTTCGTTTCGTTTCTTTTTCTTTCTCTTCCTACTCTCTTTCCTTCCTTGTTCTGTTCCGTTCTTGGCTATGTACCTACCTACCTGCATTTATTTCGCCTATCCCTCGCTTGAACCCTCTTTCGCAATTACGGCGAGTTCGGAGCGGGTCTCGAATGCACACATCTTCCTCGATGCCTCCTCCTCGATGCCGCAACACTGCAAGACGTCGACGTCTGAATCGACACACACCCATGAGCATGACTTTCCCTATGATCAGAAGACCCCTTGAAGGCGCGTCCCCAGTGCTCTCCCTCCATATCATAAGGATAAAGTGCCAAGCCAGACCGAGTTTCTTCCCCATCGCGATTTGGGCCTGGGCATGAGCGGTGAGCAAAGTCCGTCACGGTGCGCTGAATAAGGAAAAGCCGTTTGTTTTCCCACGGTTCGATGATACTTACCGATCGAACCGTATGTCGCAAAGCCGCCCAGAAATCGTCCTGACGAGCGATTCGCTCTCTGGGCCGCTCCCTCCCTCCCTAAACAGCAATGAATCTATCCCGATGGGCGAGCCGCACCACTGGCAGTGCTCGTTCCGTTCAAACCATAGCCATAACCAGTCGCCGCCATATGCATTTCGCTGTCGAGGAGTGCAAATGACGCCGTGGCTCGCCTATGTACATACCCTGCGGTTCCCGCATAGTGGTAAGTATGTACCTCATTGTTGAAATGGTCCTGGTGACAATTCAAGTTCATCTTCATCGAAATCGTCCCCCTCCCTCCCTCCCCTTCCCCTCCTTTC
Source organism: Mycena filopes (assembly GCA_029281495.1). NCBI lineage: Eukaryota > Fungi > Basidiomycota > Agaricomycetes > Agaricales > Mycenaceae > Mycena > Mycena filopes. The sequence goes on along the minus strand of JARIHR010000002.1, from coordinate 1,394,225 downwards.
CATCTGTGCAGCGGCTTTCACCCTTTTTATTGCCATTGGCCATCGTCCCCCCAGGTCGTCGAGGAGATGATTAATATATATTGTGGGCGTGGCGAACATCTTTTTCGTTTCCCGAGTAGTAAAACGAACCCTGTAACCGCGGCGATGCGATGCCACGACGTACGTGGAGCTGACCTCAGGTCAGTGACTTTTCATACTGGTGGTGTCGAGTCTTCGCGTGGATAAAAATTCTGCAGTCAACAACAACCTTCCCACGGTTCGATTTCATCGATCTTCTTGCTCAGTCCTTCACGTCGACCCATATACTATATGGGGCGTCGCCCAAATGGTATTACGATATTTTATGAGTCGGAAAACATCTGGCCCCGAGTCGGTGACCTTCTATCATCGAAGGCGCGGCGCGTCCCCATCTGATCCATAACTTGGGCCGATTCAAATTTAAATTCAGACTGAGTGAGTTTCTCCCCCATCGCGATTTGGGTGGAGGCATGAGTGGCGAGTGAGCGAAATCTGTGCGTTGGATAGGCCTACATAAGCCATCCATCGCCGTGTATGTACATACGTTCAGAGGAAAGGCCAAAGAGGAGGCCTTGCCTTGTGCTTTCCCACGGTTCGATAATACCGTACGTCGCAAAGCCAATATACCTACCTCGTTCCCTAATATTGCATGTATCCTAACGCACCGTCTGTTCTCAGCGCCGTTCCGTCCATGAATAACGGTGAATCCATCTCGCATGGCGAGCTGCACCACTGGCAGTGCTCGTTCCGTTCAAACCATAGCCAGTCGCCGCGGGCCTACAGTTTGCTCCTCGACAGGGAGGATAAAGCTACTTCATGTGCCGGAAGAGACGAGGCGGGAAGAAGGAAGGGTGGGGGCAGGAATGCGGCTGCAGTGGCTCTGTACGGAACGGCTCCTGTTCGAACGCACAAGGCATATCCGAAATCCGTGGAATCACAATCTGGGGATTAAGGTGTCACGCGATGAGACGGAGCTGGAGCGCGGGTGGGGGCGGCGCTGTTGTAGGAGTGGAAGGCATTTTTGACGCAGGAGGCGGCGGGGTAGGGGACGCGGATGACCGATTTGGGGCCGGGGGTGCTCCGGAGTGCGGCTGCGGCTGTAACTAGTACTGCTCCTGGGTGCTGTCGTGCAGTTGGGCAACAGCTGGGTTTGTCTTGTCTGATATCGACGGGTGTCGTCGTTACGTGAAGTTGACCGCGAGCTAGTGACTTTTCATGCTGGTGTGAGTCTTCTGGATACAATTATCTTCTTGACTGCAATAACAACAACAAACTTCCCACGGTTCGATTTTATTGATCTTCTTCGACTTATTGCTCAGTCCTTCACGGCGACCCATATACTATATGCGGCGTCCGAATGGCATGCTGATGCTTTCTGCTTCGAAAAACAAACGGGCGATGTGTTCATTAGACGGCGTCACTGGGAGACCCATTTGTTTTTCGACGGGAAGTGCCAGTCTAAATTCAACCGTGGGAACATTGATCGGCGACGTGACCACGTTGTGGGCGCAAGCTCCTGACTGGCCGATTCATCCAACCACCAAGGAAGCAATGCTTCGCATTGCCAGAGCCGTTCGTCTCGATCTCAGGCGCCCTACCGCTCGCTCCATCTCCGGCGGCTCCGGCTACTATACCTTCCCAGTCTTCCACAACCCAGGATTCCCCTTCCAGGACTCCAAGGCCGATTTTCATCCTGTCACAGAGGGCGAGTTGTTCAACGGCAGATACGAGGCCCTGCGGGCTCTTGGACAGGGCTTCTACTCCACTGTCTGGCTCGTCCGTGACATCAGGTCGGTCATGAGTCGTTGGCACTTGAATCAGCACTGTTGACTGGACGTCCGAGGCGCTGAAGAACGCAGGAAGAGGCTGCTATGAAGGTCTTGACAGCCTCTCTCACAGAAGACAAGGGCGGCTCGGATGAGCTTGGAATAATGAAGGTCCTGGGCGGCGACACGACTGGAAATCAGCATGTTTGCCGATTGCTCGATTCATTTTGCCACGACGGGCCGGCTGGGAAGCACATCTGTCTTGTCATGGAGCGGCTCGGCATGAGCGCGCTAGACCTGTATTATGCTTTCAACGGGATAAGTGGCCTACCTATGATGGTGGTGCAGCGCATGGCGAAGCATATTCTCCATGCCTTGCAGCACACCCACGCATGTGGCGTCATCCACACCGGTAATGTCCATCCCGTGGCTTTGCCGTCCCGGTCTCTGACCATGTACGCCTTAGACATCAAGGGCGACAACATCTTATTAACCGACATAATGTTCCCGGAAGGGCAACATATGGTCGATGTTGAATTGCATCATTTGATGTTCAAGGCAACGTACAAGCTCGCTGATTTTGGGTGCGGTCAGTTTGTGCTTTTCGTGCAGTTGACAAGTTGCGTCTCAACTCAACCTCAGCACACAAAATGTCGCATCGTCGGGCGGATTCAGAGGTACCCCAGCCAGTTGCTCTGCGCGCTCCCGAGGTTCTCATCGGCGCACCGTGGGACACGAAGGCGGACATCTGGAACTTTGGATGCTTGGTACGCTCTTTGACCTGGACGCGTCTGGCTCCATACCTGAACATCGCAGATATACGAGTTCGTGAGAGGCGGTATCCTCTTCGACCCAATCTGGCTGGAAACGGGGATGGACCGCACGGAGACCCATCTCGCGAAGATCGCTGGCCTTGTAGAGTTGGGCGCCTTTCCCTCCACGCTCCTAGCCAAGGGCCAGAAGACAACCGACTACTTTGACAAGAACGGTGGGTTGTATCCACAGCTCCATTCTCTCCCACTTCGACCCGATTTCTTCCAGGAAATCTCTTGAAACCACTGGAAGGCGGATACACCACTACATTCACTGATCTGCTTTCTCGCGCTGATTGGCACGTTCCGGGCGAGCTTGGACCGTTCGTCGATTTTCTCAACAAAGCGTTAACAATCGACCCCGAGGTCCGGTGGTCTGCCGCGCAGCTCTTGGCCCACCCGTGGATACAGAATGTGTGAACTCGGACCCTCGACACTTAAATGTGTGACATGCTCAGTCTGTGTAACGAGACATCGGCCTTTTCCTTCTTTCTCCCAACTTACAATTATAATGTTAGACAATGAACACATTACCTTCGCGTCTCCTGATGCCCAGAGAAGTCGCTATCCGGACCAGGCAGTATTGAACGAGACTCGGTTTTCCTACAGAAGCGCCGAGTTCAAACTCAACCGTGGAAAAATCCAGCGTGAGATTTTCTGGGTCCGTTGTCCAAAAGTCGGGGGTTTCGGCCTCGTGGCTCTAAATACCATACTAACCCGATATATAAGGAGAAATCAAACCTTGTTTCTAATCACTGTTCCTGACGTCCGCATTTTCGCCGCAGCGATCGGTTCAACAAAGTGCCTTTGTTTCCTCCATCATGGCTCCAGTTAAAACCGAACCCCGAGTGCCAGACGCTCCTCTCCTCGATAACTTCGTACTCTCCCTCTCCGACGCGTATAACAACCTGCTCCCCGTCTCTTCCTGGCATCTGAGCTCTGATGAAAAGACCGCCTTTGTCGAAGTTCCCATTCACGGACCCTACACGATGGTGAGTCGGAAAAACATACACATTGGCTTCCATAATCAACGTTTCCCAGTGGTACTCAGTCTGGGTCCAGAACACCAGCGCCGCAGTGAATGGATTGTGTGGATTGTTTGACGAGGACCGCGCGCGATACGCCTTCCACATTTTCCACGACTGGGAAGGTCCCACGCAACACATCATGCTCCAGCCTCAGACGCTTTCTTCGCATTTTGGGGCACATAGTAGGTTTTGGCTGAGTTATGTTCTTTGACGTCGGGCGTCTAACCTCTTCGCAGTTGGCGACAGTATCAGGGTACACATTCTGAAGAACCCGGTCTATGGAGTCAGCACCGGACCCGACGAGCAGCTGGGGCGTACTCCTACTGCTGCTTTCATCATCAAGTTCGTTGGATATCCTGCTGTACGCGAGAAAGCATTGGCAGGACCGGGGCAAGTGGCGGCGCCGATTGCGATGAGGGCCACGGACCCTGAGCGCAAGCTTTCGGTGGCCATCAGAAAGATGAAACGCTAGGTGCTGACCGTCAGACTCGCTGAAGCTCTCCAGAATGCAACGCGGTGTAGAATATGCGAGGCACGAGTCTGTCTACGAGAATGGAGAGACTTGTTGTATATGTGAATAATCGAAACTTGACAAGTTTCCCATTGGGGACCGACTCAACGACGGTGACTGTTATCTCATTACTACATGTGGTGTTGAAGCAAGCGAGAAATAGCAGACTACATCCAGAGAAACTCTTCATGCGGAAATGAACACGTTTTTTTTTTCGCCAGTGATGGGATCACGGCACCGACCGGCATGTTCAATTGCACGCTCTAATTACTATGTGCCTGCCGACCAGCCTGGCGAAAAGCTCTCTCGTTGTCTGTTAAAACACACTAAGGAATGGGACAGTTGTCCTTCTCCGAAACCCTGAAATTTCAAGCACAAGTACATTTTTTTTATACAAATAATGGTTACAACAACACATAAACCCTGCTATCCGTTACAAACGGCGAATCCAAGGTATGTAGAAAGTCAAAATAAAAGACGATACCGCAAGTCCAAGGCCATCATCGCCCGGTCTTGGGCTTGTACTGCAGCAGCGACGACACTGGCGCATTACAAGAAATTTCGTGTCCGAGCCGTTCACCAGGGTCTGGGAAAGTGTCGTAGCACTTGTCGCACCACAACCGGTACTCCTCTCTGTCTTCGGCATATATCTCTGGCAGCGGAGGAAACCTGTCGCTTCGCTCCCCGGTTTCCATATATTGCATAAAGTGCACGCAGCCTCTCTCGTGCCGCTCGCGTGCGTCACCCCTCGAGAGGACAACAACGCAACCCATACACCATTGACGCTCCTTTCCGGTCTTGCGGAAGATTGTCAAGGGAGTCTTGGGCGCGTGGACTTGTTTCCAGTGACGCAGGAGGTCAGGATCGCGAGTAAGCGTCTGGCGACAGCCGGGGACTTTGCACGAAACACGTTTGGCATTAGCTCGAGCCGGTCGGGGGGCCTTTCGCTTCTGCTTTTTCCCGACGCGGTGCACTCGGCCTGTTGTATGTTCGGGCGAAGGGGATCTGGAAGGGAAGAAAGCGTCACCCTGGCCGACTTGTTGATTTTCACGTTTGACAGGTCGCGTCCTGCGCGGCTGCACGATGTCTTCCAGATCACCCACGATGTCTCTTCTGAGGGAAGACGGACGAGGGGCGTGCAAAATGGGAGGAGGAGGAGGAGGAGGGGGAGGAGGGGGAGGGGGAGGAAAGCTGAAGATGGGATGTGCGCGATCATCGGTTGAACCTGATAATTCACCGGGAGCAACGGTCGTATAAGTGTAAAGGTCGGGAATGACGGCGGCGGCGCTGAGGAGAGGCGATTGTGGAGGTGATAAATTCGAGAAGAATGAAGACGGACTGCCGGGCACGGAGGAACCCGACTCCGAATCTGAAGATTCAACGAACTCCTGGGGGAGACCATGAGTCCTGCGTGCTACAACATTTGATGGGAAACTCACCTTTAGAAGGTTCTCCCAAGATGTGGCACCAGCAGACGTGTTATAAGAAGCATCGTAAGGCGATGCATGTATGCGAAAAAGATCCGCCTCGATTGGATATTCATCATGAGGCTTGCCACAGCGATGCATAAGCCTCTCCAGCATTAACTCCTCAAATCTGGTATCGGGACCTTTCTCGTCAGTTTGCTGCTCCAAGTATTCCCAACCCGTCTGGTGAGGCTCACTGTCGGTGGTGTCAGAATGTATGCGCCGGGAACGTGTAGTGCTCACACTTCGCAGGATGCGGAGTCGAAATCAAAGTAATCATCCATGTCCATGCCAAAGTCGACGTCTGAGGGATGCGGGAGGGAATGGCCAATTCCAAGCCGGTGCGGGGAGAGAATATGGGAGGAAGAATGGAGGTTCGATAGCTCGGGCTTCCTTTAAAGCTGTCCGTTCTTTATTCCTGTATCCGCTGGTGTAATTATACTTGTGTGGGCGTATGTACCATTCTACCTAATACTTGGATGAAACGCGTCACAAACCTGATAGCAACACGAACTCACCTTTTTGAACAGTTATTCGTCAACATCAAGCAGAACGTCGCAAGCACCACATTTGTGTGAATCCTTCCCAATGCGAGTTCGTAGCCTCGAGGCGTGCGCTTGGTGGATGAGATCGAGATCTCGTCAATTTACCGGCAAGTGACCGGAGGATTCGCCGCCTCCGAGGCTAAATCGAGGCGTGTGATCACAACTTTAGAACATAAAATGCATAGAAGACACCACCGGGTCGCTCGGCCTTTTCGTTGCTATCGATTAAGCAATGATACGCGAACCACACCCTCAATTCCGTGCGGCTTTCTCCAAGATGGAACTCGAGCTCCTGGAATCTTTATGTTCCCGCCGGATACATTTTGTATACGTGAAACGCACCAAAGACCAAGCTTCCATTGCTAAAACAATCTTCATCTGTCCCGGCGTCCTCAGTTCGTCGTGATCAGCAACTCCCAGTTCGAGTTTAGTGTTGGATCGATCCGCCCACATGAAAAAGCTTGTTGAAGAGGTTCTGGCCCTATCTGGCCAAGAAATAGTGATTGACGGGGACGGACAACTTGCCAACGGATTTACCAGTTCCGGCCGACTTTTATGCTTGATCTGAACTGGACCCACAAAGTTCAACAACAATTTCTGTATCCGGCGGCCCGGTAAGTCCGACAAGGTGAGATATGCCTTGGGAAAGGTGAACGACTATGTACATTGGTGACAAGTTCGTCAACGAGCAGAACCCTGGAATCGGCGAATGAGCAGAAGCCTCCGTGATCAATGAAGACGCACCAGCAAAACTGATTGAAAGCGAAAATAATGCCTCATCTTCTCATGCCCCGGTGTTTGTTCAATGCGTTCCCAGTGACTCCCCGCCTTGAAACCAGGCCAAGAGCAGATTCAATAGAATGGTCGGTAAGCCGGACCTTGCCGTGTTTGTGGCCAAGGACGTCCGAACGGCGGTGCTGCGTTTGTGGCCACAAAAAATCCGAACGGCGCGTCGGCGCGGACACAGGCGATCGAACACCGACTCGGGCTGTACTACGTGAGAGTGTCTGAAGTCGCGTCGGCCCGTAGTGCGTCGCGTCGGACGGAGCTGGGCTGTTGACTAGTTGTGGGCGCTTCATCAGGGGTCGAAGACGCATCAAAACTAGCTAGCGTGAAATGTGCGGCAATACTGAACACTTGACCCACTCACAATTTCAAATTTCAGGCGGACCAGTAGAGGCGTAACCAAATCTATAAATCGGAGTTCAGTCTGAGCAGTAAGTACGGGCAGATCACAGGACGCAGAGGTCTGGTTTCAGCGGCGTTTATTCAGGTACGCGCCATCGAGTGCGAGGAATCGACGGACATAAGCGAACTGAGGTAGTATGCATTATGGACGGCGCAGGACCGGTCCCCCACAAACAGATGCGATGATCCGCACGGCGTACAGTCATTCAGGTACGCGGGAGTGCATGTGCAGAGGCGCCCACACCCGAAAACCCAGCCCAGAGATACGGGTAGCGAGAACCACCAAACCAGGGGGGTCAGACGAAAGAAATGGCATGCGGGAGAGGAGCGAAAGAGAGACAGCTCGCGGCTCGCCTCGAGTGTTGCTTCCATGTGCCGCTGCAAGGTCGAAGAGTCTCAGCACCGTTCATTGGATAGACAACGGACGGTACGCATGATGAGCAGTAGTCCGCAGAGCATAAAACACAAAATCCATAGGTCACTCCATTCGCCCGCGCAACCAGCTTAGCAGCCCCTTCGTCCCTTCCCGCTCCCACACCCTGCGTGCGGGGACGCGGAACCTGTGATTTTTTGAAGTATCAGCATAAGGAAGAAGACGGCAGGGAAAGGAAGGAAAGTGAAAGTAACAGGGAAACAAGGACACGCACACATTCCCATCCACCAAGAGGACATCGAGCGGGAGCATCCCCATCTCAGACGGCAGCTTCCCGATCTCGTTATCCCGCAGATCCAGCTCCTCGAGCCCCCACCCAGGCACGTCACGGTTGCCCTTGAACAGATGGAGGGCGATTGCCTGGAATCCGTCGAGAGCGGCGATGCGGTTCCCGCGCAGGTGCAGCTGCCTCAGGCCGAGGGGTCTCGTCGGTGTATCCGATTCGTCAGGAGATGAAGACGTCGAAGAGGAAGGCATGATGAGCGCAGCGAGCACCTCTTCGGTGAGCGCCGCTCCCGTCAGTGTGTTATACGCCATGTTCAGGAGACGCAGCCCAGGGAACAGCTGCGCCAGTAGTGGGAGCGTGTCCCGCGTCTCGCTCGGTAGCTGCATCCCACCGGCTCCCGCATCGGCGAAAGAGACGGCGACCGCATCACCGAGATTGCACCCCTCCAAGCTCAGTTCCTCCAACCGCGGGAGGAGGGGGGCATTCGATCCAGGGAGCGGCAGAGGCGGGAGCGCAAAAGAACGGTCGAGGCGCCGGTTCGTGAGCGTCAGGACGCGGAGGGTTGCAGCGAATGGCTGCGCGGCGATGAGCGACAGGGGAAGCGTCGCGGTCGGAAGCGCGACGTCGCTCGCACTCCCGGTAGATTTGAGCGTGGAGGTGGCGGCGAGGGAAAACGCGCGGGCGTGTCCAAAACCACCGAGCTTTGGGGGCGCGGTGGATGCGGGGAGGACGAGCGTCTCTGTGCGCGCAGTGTAGTACTGCGGATCCGCGAGCGAAAACCCGGAGGATTTGGACGGCGAGCCCTGCCGCGGCGGCGCCCCTCTGCCGATTTCAGATGCGTCGCCCCCACCTGAAGCGGCGGCAGCTGCTGCAGCGGCCGCCCGCGCGCGCCGCTTTCCTCCCTCAGTGAGCAGTCCCTGCTCCGCCTCGATTTCCCACGCCTCCTTCACCACTGGCCCTTTCGCCTTCACCGCCTGCCCGGCCCTCGGCGCGCGCACCGGAAACGCGTTCTCCCATTCGACTGTTTCCTCCGCCGTCTTTCCCCGCGCCTTCGACCGCCGCTCTGCCTCCACCTCCCACGCCTCTTTCACAATCCTCTTTCCAATCATCACGCGCACTGTCCCCGGCGCCGGGTCGTCGTTTGTCACCTCGAAGCTCACTATGAGCGCCTTCAAGCCCACCGAGGCAGCGCCCTCGGTCACCTTTGTCGACCCGAAATCGAGCAGCGACAGGTTCGGAAACGTCGCCGTGTTGGGGAGGCCGTCAAAGAGCGAATCAGACACCTCGGCACTGTGGCACCGCAGAGTTTTCAACCTCGACAGCGCTCCCAGGGCAGCGAACAGGTCGCGCGCGCCGACTGGGTCGCCGCTCTCCAGTGGGTTGCCCGATAAATCGACTGTGACCAGCGCAACGGGCAGCTTGCGGTCGATGCCCGCCGCGGTGAGCTTGTTGTGCGCCACGTTTAAGATCGTGAGTTTGGGCAGGGGTGTGGACGCGCGGGGGACCTCTGCTGCAAACAGACTGGTCGAGCGCGTATGCGATTTCACGGCTGACGCCCCGGAGAAGGGTGCAGAGAAGGGGAGCGCGGTGAGCGCGTTGTCTGCGACATTGAGGTTGGCGAGCGCAGGGAGAGAGAATAGGGCGGACGGGAGGCCGGTGAGGGCGTTGTGGGAGAGGTCGAGCGTGGTTAGCGCGGCGAGGTCAGCGAATTGGGCCGGAAGTGAGACGATTTTATTTTTGTGCAACTGTAGCTTTTGAGCTTGAGACGGAAATAGGGAAACGCGACACGCACATCTACAGTCTTTAACGAGCCAAAGAGCGCGATTTCGGGCTGGATCTCCACTATGTCGTTTCCCCACGCCTTCAAAGTCTCGAGATCTTGAATCTCAAACCAGGCAGGCCCAGGACGTTTGCGCGCGGTTTCTGGCGCAGGTGGCAGCGGGGGCTCTTGCGGCACAGACTTGAGGGGCTCTGGTGTGATCCCCAGATGCAGGTCAAAGAGGGCGGATGGAATACACTGCAAAGAGCGGGTGGAAAGGTTTAGAGAGCCTTTCGAGCCCTATTGAGATAAGCAGGCTATACAAGGGAAACGAGACGACATACCGGTGCTCTTTGCGCGTTCTATCGTGTCGCGCAGCGGCGGCCGACCGAGGATGTCCTCCTCTTCGGGTTGTTGAGGAACGACATCGGGAATCGTATCTGCGAGGCTTGAAAAGTCGTCTAAAGGACTTGGTATATTGCGCGTCTGCGCCTTTTTCGCTTGCGCTCGCTTCAACGCGATAGCTTCCTTGATCGATAGAGGCTTTGAAGAGGCCTCAGCCTCTCCCGCCTTTGGTTTGTCGAAGAAGGAATCGTCTGCGAATGGCTTCCGTGGCGATTTTGAGGGGGGCCGCGCATAAGTCGATTTTGTCCTCAATCGGGGCGTCTCCGTCGCCGCCGTGGGAGTCGTCGGGGTCTTGCGCGGTGTGCCCCGAGAGGTCGGCTGCGGGATGCGGGACATTGGTTCGTGGTAGCCGTGTTTGGTGGGTGGCAAGATTATGTAACCCGCGATTCTTGCTTTCGACCTCATCGACGCAAAAGTGGACTCATTTCGCAGCGCGGCCAATCCCACCATAGTCGTTCTCTGACCTGGTGTCTCAACAGCTACCGTTTACCCCTGCGTGTTCCCGCAATAAATGCCAGTTTCTGTCTTCAGTCTCAAGCCGCAGTCTCTGGCCATAATATGGATGTAAGTACAGTGAAGGCTCGCTCGAATATCCGGCAAATATCCGGCGCTCTTCCGTGGCTTCCCCAGCGTGTGCTGCCTCCGTATCGGCATGACCAGTACGCTACGCCGACTCGGACGCCGACGCATTTGGACTTGGGAAATATTGCCAATGGTCCTCGCGGCCCTCGCCCTGTTGAATCTGTAAGTAAATTTATTCCACGGACCAAGAAGCACACTTTGTTTCCCTCTATGTTCGTGGTAGACTTGAAGCATCCGTATTTTGGCGCCCCTATAGCGGTCGACATTAGACTCGAGCAAGAGCTTTTGTCCAGGGACGGCGGGAGTTGATGACACTCGATCAACAGGCCGGCCCCCTTCCGACTCCAAGGTGCACTGGAAACACTTGAGTATGATTCGCCTCAAGTCGGCTCCTGTGAGGCGTTCATTGTCGCTGTGATTCGATCGTCAGTCGGGGCCCGATGAACGAGGAAAGGCGACGTAAGGGAACAAGGCGGTCTACTAAGCATGCTATATCGTTCACAACCAGTCCATGGGGTTTCGTCTTTCATCGCTGCGGCCATGGGGTGCAGGGTGCTAAGTCTCTGCGCTTTGAGAGTCAGCGATCACTTCTCTCAAGGGCGGTAGCATGAAAGTCTCCGGAAGGTTGTTCATGGCTGGGTGGATAAGAGGGTGGTGATCAAAAGCTCCATCGCGTGCTATAGGAACACGGTAAGAGGGGGAAAAAATTGAAACACCGCTAATATTGGATGAAGGAGAATCCGTACTGTGTCTCTCGCGGGAGCAGGGCCGAAGCCGAGGTCCCGGCAACCCCATGTGCCACCTGGAGGATTCGAACCTCCAGCCCCAGCTTCCGATCTTTTGTTCACGGAGGTTGACGTTTAACCACTGTACCATAGTGGACACACCATCAGGTATCTCCTGCCACTTATTCGCTGTCCCGCTGAACGGCTGTTCAGTTCCACCACTGCATGTCGCGATCGACGTCCCGTGGGGACAGGGCCAGTACTATCTTATTGCGGGTTTTTCGAGCCTTTCTTCCGCGACGTCGCGTTCGGAGGACATTATTAATTCCCCATGGAGCGGGGGAAGATGCTTTGGCGGGTGGCAGTGTGCTCGCATCAATGACAGGCGGCGCCCAATCGGCTCTTGACCAGACTCACCACCATGTCCCCGAGAAGGTCCCAGGCTGAACTCATCCGTGACGAACTCCGAGAATACATTGCAGGGCCTAATTATCTGCCTGGGCCGTTCACCGGCGTCGCCGAAGAGGACTGGCCGGCGTGCTTCCCGAAGGAGCGGGAGGACGCTGAGCAACCAGATGCGGAGGACACGGGTGAGGACGGACAAGAAACAGTCGCTGCCCAAAAAACACCAACTTCAATTTGAAAGTGGTTCTGCCGTGCTCCCTCTTGGCCGTTCCTTCTTCTCGTCGACGACCTCGCCGACAAGCCGCCAGGATATTCTAAGGTGCGACCTCTCATGAATTGTGAGTTTTACTGATAACGTGCCAGTCAAACGGGTGTGGGAAACAAAAAAATCTCCGTTGGTATGTCGGCGGTGGGTATATACCGCTCAAGATAACGATACGGATATTTGGAGTGAATCCGAGTCGGATTCGAGTCGCAACGCTTCCCTCTCGCCAGATTCTTGACATTCCCCAGGTTCTCGCCATAAATACCGCAGCGCAAGTCATCTTGATGGGGAATTGGACCCACATTGGACCCACACCAAGTCGCGACTTCCGCCCGAGCCTTTGCCTGGATCTGGCATCCCTCATGGTTCTCCAACTCGGCTCTCAGGCTCGCGTACAGCTCCGAATTAGATGCAAACTCCAACTCCTTGCTAGGCGCTTTGCGACTTCTCCGGCATCTGTCCCCGCGGCGGTCCACTGGACCGAGGATCCTCGCGCTGGGACTGAGCTCTCGCCGGTTCCTATGACCAAAAACCAGCACTGGTCTGTGGCACCGGACGGAACCCGCCGTGTGAACTTCACGTTTGCGGAGGAGCCTTTGGGACTGCCTGCTGAGAAGGGTTTTGGTTTTCCTTGTTTTGAATTCGGGGAACTATTGGGTCCAGATCGACGCTACAAGATCGTGCGCAAGTTAGGAGTGGGAGGTACTTGACCACTTGGTTCGTTCATGACCAGATGTCAGTTTTGACTGTATGTCGGGCACCGGTGACTGACCTCACCTTAGATCCCGGACCTATTCGGCGCTGAAAGCGCTGACTGGGTACAACACCCATTTCATCGAAAAGGGCGTGGCGTGGGAGCGCGATGCCCTTCTCCGCGTTTCCTCCTCCGTTCACGAAAACTGCCTGAGTTTGAACGATTCTTTCACTGTGTTGGGGAAAGGGTCGGCTGGCTCGCATCTCTGTTTAGTCACACCACTGCTCGCCGGGAGTGTGATGTCCATCTGGAAGGAGGGTATCCCCCTTCCCATAACCAAACGCATACTTCACCATACGCTACGCGGTCTGGCACACGCACACAAGTGCGGTGTCGTGCACACCGACCTCAAGCCGGCCAATATCTTCGTCAACCATGTCATGTCTACAGCCGACATCGACGTGTTACTTGTGGCAGATCCTTCTCGAGCCCACGAGACTCAGGCTTCGTACGACGGCATCGTATTCTCTGCAGTATCTCAGCCGCTTCCTGGACCCTCAATGGATACCGGCATGCAGTGCACTTATGTCCTCGGTGACTTTGGGAGCGGTGTGTAGCTTCGTGAACCCGAATTTTGCCTCGGAGTCCGATCCTTCTTCCCAGCCCAACCGATTGGACAGCGCCTCTACGACGACATAACACCTGTATCACTGCGCCCGCCGGAAGTATGGCTGGAGGCGCCCTGGGATGAGAAGGTTGATATCTGGACGTTCGGCTGCTTGGTAAGTCCATTTCTTGTAATCTCGATCGGTCTAACGAGGCCAGGTCTACGAGTTTGTCATGTCTAGGAGGCTCTTTGTTCCGGAGGCGACGACTTGGGAAGGGGTCGCTCTCGATGATGCCGAGGCCATATTTCACCAGATGCTATGTTTCACGATGGATGACTTCCCGGCCGAGCTCCTGCAAGCTAGTCGGAATGCCCACGAATGGTTCACAACAGACTGTATGTTCCCATTTCCCCCCTTCCATTCACGCTTCAATAATCTATGCAGGCAAATTGATAAAGGAACCCAACCTCTACTCAGCCCCGTTCGAGCTTCTCATCAAACTCAGACTCTCTAAATTTAAACTCAAAGAGTCTCTGAGTGAATCAGAGATAGAATCCCTTGCACGGCTATTGAAACGATGCTTGCGCATCGCCCCGGGAGACCGCTGTAGTGCGGAGGAATTATTGTCGGATCCCTGGTTCGACCAGGAGTGATCCAACGGAGGTACAATTCACGACAACAAAGTTCAAACCCACCACCCCCACTCATTTTGTAATACTACTTAATGGCACTACGCAAGTCGCAATATTTGTTACCATGTCTGAGCTCAGCATTTGACCGTACTCAGCGACGAGAGAGAGCCCAGTTCCTTGGTTCAAACATGATGGAGGAATAATTGGTTTCCACTCGCCCTCGATCGCGTTTTGAACATCGCCGAGATGCCCGAGGGAGTGGAAGGGGCCTATTTATTATGCAATGGAGCTTGGTCTGTAGTGAAGCAACCTTGGGCTTTACATTTGCTCCTCAAAGTAAGCATTACAACACATTTCGTCTCCCCAGCGTTGATTGGAAAGTTCAACATGCCGAGCGGCAACCGCGATCAACGATCAAGTCCCACAAAAAATGCCTCCGTTCGGACCGCAAATCCGCACCATGACTAAGTCAAGGCCTTTTTCGGCGATGATGTGGATCTTGGTCTCTTGTCCTCTCCCTGGGTCTCCCATATTCAATGGCCACTAAGGACGCGAATGTGAGCCTGGAACGCGGCGAGAAGTCCCTCTCTCCCTCCACAGAAGAAGCCGCCGTCGCGCCGGTGCCTGTGGAAGACCCAGACTTGGAGTTTCCAGATGGTGGACTCCGCGCGTGGGCGACTGTCCTTGGTGTGAGTTATGCATATTCGGCGGCTCCGAGGTGACTTGTTATTCATCGTCTCCTAGGGCTTCATGGTCAACTTTTGTTGCTGTGAGCCACTGTCACTCTCGCTCTTTCCGATGTCCAGCGCTGACTGACCTGTCCTCTCAGATGGTGTGGTCACCAGTGTGCGGCTCTTCTGCCGGAATTCACCATGGATGATTGTCTGACTACCACCCAGTTTGGTGTTTTTGAGGAACACTATAGCGTAAATCAACTGAAGGACCGGCCTTTGAGCGATATTTCCTGGATAGGGTCCCTGCAATTATCCCTCGTGCTTCTGGTTGGATGCGTGAGCGGCCCGATGTTTGACGCAGGGGTAGAAACTTTTTTCATTATTGGCCGGGCACACCCTCGTTCTGACTCTCTCCTTGCAGTACCTAAAGTCGATGATCGCGTTTGGCGGAACACTCTACGTGTTCTGTCTTTTCATGACATCCATTTCAACAGGTACTAATTTCAAGCTGGCCTTTACTCGTGCTAGCGATCCAACTGATCTCCCCCAGAATTTTACCAATTCGTGCTCAGCCAAGGACTAGGCGTCGGGGTAAGCCTTATCCCCCAGTGAGAATCAGGGCTCGTCAGGTATCGCGCAGTCTTCTGTGGCCTCGGTGGTATCGCCAGGTATCGGGCGGCCTTGGAATCGAACGCTGAAGTTAAACGATGACGGTCAATGACGTCAAGCAAAAATCCTTTTGACACCGAGTCGGCCGCTCGACTGGCTCAGACTTTGAAATTCTCTAAGTCGACTCGAGTCAAAGTGGACGGCTCCCGCATTCGGTCACCGAGAGCCGCGGTGATTTGGCGGTGACTCACATCAGTTGCCAGCGCACCTCTCTTCCCTTCCGCCACCATCTCGCTGCAGACCCAGCGCGTGCCTCCCTCCCCCATCGGCTGTCCCAAGCCGCCAAATCCCTTCGCGCTTCCCCGAATATGTCCTCCGAGGTCTACCGCAGCCTACCTGTCCATTTCAAGCCTCCAACAGATAGCATTTTCAGATGGCGCGGTGTGTGCTCTGCTTTACATTGCTAACCACGACTCCTCTACGACCTCTGAGCTTTACATGCTGTTCTTGCCCTCCCATGTCTTCCTCCATGCTCTGGTATGTCCTCTCGCTACACCAGATGTCTTCGTACTAAAGTAACAGCATCACAGATGTGTCTACTCCGGCTCGAACATGGTACGCGCTCTCTTCAGACACGCGCATCGGCACTAAACCCGTATTTCAGCCGTGCATTGTTCGAGTCGCCGCCTCCCTCCCTCCCCTTTCCCTCTCCGCTTGTCGACACCACTCTCCGCATGCCGACGCCCCAGGCTCGCGAGCTCTCTCGCCATCCCGACCCACCACGACGCTGAACGCACTGGCCGCCTTCGTCTCGGCCTCGACCGCGACGCTTGTAGGACGGACGCGACGATGCGCGGGCGGTATGAGGGTGGTGGGCGCGCGAGGCGGGTAGGGGGAGCGCGCGCGGGAGGCGTAGAATACGCGTGTAGCAATATAAATGGAATATATTCATTTTGTCGAAAATCCAATGCAACACGATACCTGGCGATGCCAACGCGATGCCGAACGATCTTGAGTATCGCAAAGTCTCATTTTCTCAGCGCGTGGCACGCTCTGGCATCGCCTGGTATCGCGATCGCAACTGCGCGGAAATGCGAGGCTAGCCGATGCTCGGCAATATCGGGCGATCTCTGGCGAGCCCCGATTCTCACTGGGCTTATCCAACCACCCGACCATGCACCCGCAATGAACATCCGAAACAGCTTGCGATGGGCATCGTTTTTTCGCCCGCCATCTCCACTATCGGGCACCACTTTAAAAAATATAAAATCGTCGCGTTCGGCATCTACGCAGCTGGTGCCTCCATAGGGGGAACGGTGCTGCCCATTGCGATGCGGCGACTGTTTGACGAGGTGGGTTTCCCGTGGGCGGTGCGAACGTGTAAGCGGAGTTTCGTTTCTTTCTTGTATGGCAAGTTAAATTAATCAGCACATGGATAGTGGCTTTCATTGTCCTGTTTTGCATGAGCTGCGGGTTTGTATGTTGCTCAAGGCGCCTTCCCCCGCGGAAGATTGACCGTATCGTGGATATTCGCGTTTGTCCGTTACACTCTCCGATGTTTCTCCCTCGCCTATTGTTGACACGCTTCCAGTCGAGGATCGCGCATACTGCTTCCTCGTCCTCGGCATCACTCTCATTAGTCTGGGACTGTACGCGCGCTTCAATTCCACCTGCAACTAACTAATATATATATTCATCCCCCCAGGTATGCGCCTCTGAGCTACGGCGTCACCTACGCTGTCGCCAACGGTGTCTCGGCAGACCTCGCGTTCTACTCGCACGTATCATCCACTTCCTCTGCCCTCTCCATAACCCTAACTCCACACCCCTTCCAAATCGCAGACTCTCGATTCTCAACGCCGTCTCCCTTGCGGGCCGGCTGCTCCCCAATCTCATAGCACAACGAGTCGGCCCGATCAACATGCTAATCTGCTCGTGCTCCCTCGCCGGCATACTCAGTTTCGTCTGGGTCAGCGCGCACTCGACCTCGGCTATACTCGCGTTTAACGGTGTATTTGGCTTCGCTAGCGGTGCGTTGACATGGGTTCCAATAAGCTGATACTTCAAAACTGACGGAAACTCCGCAGGCGGCTATGTGAGTGTAGTCCCGGCGGCGCTCGTGAGCCTTAGTGCGAACGCAAATAATATTGGGTATGTTGCTCAATATGTTTGTCTCCTCTGGACGCGACTAACGACTCGCGCCGTCTAGGCTACGGCTCGGGACGATGTTCTTCTGCTCCTCATTTGCGTGGCTCGTGAGCTCGCCCATACAGGGCGCCCTATTAAAACTGGACCCGACATACCGCACTGCGTCGATTTTTAGTGGGTGTGTGGTTTTGGGCGGCGTGTCGATGGTGCTGGTTGCGCGATGGTTGGTGGTGAGGAGGATGGGCAAGGCGTGGGTGTGATGTGCACGAATCCACGATGATATTACGAGGTTACTCTTCTTACGACGATGGATATAGAATCTCGCGCTGTTTGAGGCCCAGTGAGAATCGGGGCTCGCCAGAGATCGCCCGATATTGCCGAGCATCGGCTAGCCTCGCATTTCCGCGCAGTTGCGATCGCGATACCAGGCGATGCCAGAGCGTGCCACGCGCTGAGAAAATGAGACTTTGCGATACTCAAGATCGTTCGGCATCGCGTTGGCATCGCCAGGTATCGTGTTGCATTGGATTTTCGACAAAATGAATATATTCCATTTATATTGCTACACGCGTATTCTACGCCTCCCGCGCGCGCTCCCCCTACCCGCCTCGCGCGCCCACCACCCTCATACCGCCCGCGCATCGTCGCGTCCGTCCTACAAGCGTCGCGGTCGAGGCCGAGACGAAGGCGGCCAGTGCGTTCAGCGTCGTGGTGGGTCGGGATGGCGAGAGAGCTCGCGAGCCTGGGGCGTCGGCATGCGGAGAGTGGTGTCGACAAGCGGAGAGGGAAAGGGGAGGGAGGGAGGCGGCGACTCGAACAATGCACGGCTGAAATACGGGTTTAGTGCCGATGCGCGTGTCTGAAGAGAGCGCGTACCATGTTCGAGCCGGAGTAGACACATCTGTGATGCTGTTACTTTAGTACGAAGACATCTGGTGTAGCGAGAGGACATACCAGAGCATGGAGGAAGACATGGGAGGGCAAGAACAGCATGTAAAGCTCAGAGGTCGTAGAGGAGTCGTGGTTAGCAATGTAAAGCAGAGCACACACCGCGCCATCTGAAAATGCTATCTGTTGGAGGCTTGAAATGGACAGGTAGGCTGCGGTAGACCTCGGAGGACATATTCGGGGAAGCGCGAAGGGATTTGGCGGCTTGGGACAGCCGATGGGGGAGGGAGGCACGCGCTGGGTCTGCAGCGAGATGGTGGCGGAAGGGAAGAGAGGTGCGCTGGCAACTGATGTGAGTCACCGCCAAATCACCGCGGCTCTCGGTGACCGAATGCGGGAGCCGTCCACTTTGACTCGAGTCGACTTAGAGAATTTCAAAGTCTGAGCCAGTCGAGCGGCCGACTCGGTGTCAAAAGGATTTTTGCTTGACGTCATTGACCGTCATCGTTTAACTTCAGCGTTCGATTCCAAGGCCGCCCGATACCTGGCGATACCACCGAGGCCACAGAAGACTGCGCGATACCTGACGAGCCCTGATTCTCACTGGGTTTGAGGACTCACGAGCGCCTTCTCCACTGAGGCACAAAGTACCATCACGTTATCGCGTCAAGCCGGCAATGGTCAACCCGGCCCGAGACTGTTCTCTTCTTCCTTCCATTGTCAGTGAATGACTACTTCTTCCGCTGCTCTCGCTTGCTCTCTACTCTCAACGCTCGCTGGCAAAACTCGCTATCGTTCTGTTCCTTGACCTATTTACAACGGGGACCGACATGATCGTACGCGCGTGTTCCCGCGCGCTACAGTACCCAACAGCGGCGGACGCCACGTCCAACGGTTGACGAGGAAGCCGTGATCCTTTCTCGTAGTGGCCGTCTCGTTATTTTAACCTCCGTGCGTACCTCATGATAGGAATCCAGTTGAGATGATTCGACGATGAGGCTCAAGCTGTTCATCTTGTCCTTCTGTTCTGATACATTCCGAGTTGTGGCCCCACTTCGGAACACTCTCCGCTGGATCCCATCCTTAGCTCGCCCACAGTGCCTTATAAGAACCCTCTATCCGCCGCATACCCCCCGCATCTTGCTGCTCAATGGATTCCCTCTCAAGCAACAACATCGGCATCGCTCTTCTTGCAGTGGCTGGGGCTTATCTCACTGTAACCACCCTCGTCCGACGCAAAAGCAGCTATCCCCCCGGTCCGCGTCGACTCCCAATCGTCGGCAATGCATTCCAAATCCCCAAGCACTGGCAATGGCTCACATATTCGGCCTGGGCGCAGAAATATGGCATGTCGTCTGTTGTCCACCGTGGAACAGCTCAACTAACGTTTTATCTAGGCCCGGTCGTGTACCTTGAGGCCGTGGGGCAACCTTTGGTACTGCTCAACTCGTACGAGGCCGCGAAAGATTTGCTGGAACAGCGATCCGCAATATATTCCGACCGACCCCGTCTCGTAGGTGGCAATTATTGTACGGTTCATTCCTTCATTGCTAATCGCCCGTTTGCAGGAGATGGCCTATCTGTGAGCTGCGTTCCCATCGGATTTTTCAATGATCTTACTCCCGCAGTTCGGGATACGACAAGGCATTCGTCCTGGCGCCAAACAACGATAATTGGCGCGCACAGCGCAAAATTCTCACTCAGGACCTGGGACCACGCATGATTCACCGATACGATGCTTTCAAAGAAGGAGAGGCTCGTTTCTTGGCGAAGAGTATCCAGGAGGAACCGCACAGGCTGGTGCATCTTATCAAACTGTGAGTTGAGTTCATTAGAATCCGATTGTATGCCCTACTTAAATTGAACGGACATTGCAGGAGAATCGCCGCTATCATCCTGCGCATCACATACGGGCATTATATTTCCGCCGACACCAATCCTTTCTTGACCCAGAGCAGGGCTGCGATGGACATCTTCGCTCGGTCGGCAGAGCCTGGTGTGTGGCTTGTGGATGCCATCCCTGCGTGTGCGCCACATATTCCCTCCTTTAAATTCGTCTTTTATCTAAGTTGACGGTGAACAGTAAAGTGGCTGCCGGCATGGCTGCCGGGGACTGGATCCCTCAAAACAGCTCAGGCCTGGCGAGAGATCGTCCGTAAGGCCGCCTGGGACCCGTACGTCTTTTCTTTTCCCCACCTACCCAATTTAATTCTAATTGCGTCAGATATACGTGGGCGAAGCGCAATCTGGCCACAGGAACAGCGCTAATGCCCAACACATGCGCCACGGCTTTGGAACTCTCCGGCGGCCAACCCTCCGCGGAAGGGGAAGAGCAGCTCGTTTGGGCGGCGTGCATGATGATGGAAGGCGGGATGGATACGGTAATGCCGTTCCTGCGTGCTGAAAGAAGTACCACGCTTATTGTACCCGCCAGAGCATGATCAGCGCCATGAACTTTTTCCACGCCATGTTGATGAACCCCGAGGTGCAGAAGAAAGCCCAGGCGGAAATCGACCAAGTGATTGGGGTGGACCGGTTGCCGCGGATTGAAGACAAGGACTCGTTGCCGTATGTCAGGAGCGTCGTCACCGAGGTCTTGCGCCTTCATCCGGCCATCCCTTTGGGTATCTATCTCCCTTGTTCCTGTGCTCTTTCTTCCCTGCGCTGACCAGAATTGAATAGGCGTTCCCCACGCGCTTGTCAAAGATGATATATACGAAGGGATGCACCTCCCCAAAGGCTCCGTCGTCATTCCAAATGCCTGGTAAGCGTCGCGACAGATGCACACTCCACGCGCACTCAAAACGCACTTACGCTTATATACTTACGCTCTATATTACTTAGGCACATGTTGCACGACCCAGAAGTATTCCCCAACCCCATGGAATTCCTCCCCGAGCGATACGACAACCAAGACTCCGCGATGAAGCGCGTGACGGACGTGGCGTTCGGGTTCGGGCGCCGGTTGTGTCCGGGCAAGGCGTTTGGGGAGGGGACGCTCTTCGCGATCGCGTCGACCGTCCTCGCTACGTGTGATATCACCCCGCTCGTGGATGCGCAGGGGAAGGATGTCATACCCGAGGTCACGTATACGTCGGGGAGTATCAGGTATGCTTTCATTGTCAAGGAGAGACGTTGAGCGTTGAGCGTCGTGCTGATGATATTTTGTAGCTTTCCTACCCACTTTGACTGTAATGTTAAGCCCCGCTCGAAGCATGCGCAGGAGGTGCTGACCCATGCTGTGAGCGAGGCGAAGGAGAGTAGGAGTGCTTTGGACCATTGAATGCTTACAGCGTAAGCTACATACATACTTGTTGGGTGCGGTAATAAATTGTTTGGGTTGATTTTTGTGTGCCGACGCCGTCGATTTGTTCCGAGTCCTCGCCACTAGCAGTTTTTCCAGCGGAGAACCAAATTGCGGAGTTGCCGGCGGTCTAATCGAGTCGGATATAGGAATATTTACATGAACGAATAAGACTAGTAATGGCCGCGCCACAAATATTCCCCCGTGCCATATATATCTCGTAGAACGGGATCATCCAGGAGCTCGGCGGGCCTAAATTCATTCATTCATCTCAATCTGCTCTCGTCGAGGAGGGAATTAATTAATTCACTCACCTCCTCGCCGCGAAGATAACAATGTCCGCCTGCATCTTGAAACCACCTTCAAATAAGATGCCATCCGGGACAAAACGTTCGATCGATCTGAGGAACTGTCGGACGAAAGATGTGAGTGGACTACGCCGTGAAGATGAAATGGAAGAACTTACAGTGTCCCGGGTTGCACTTATCGCGAAGGGCTGCGGTGGAGTTGGTTGACTGATTTGGTACGTTAAAGTCAATTCGAACAGAGTGTAGAACAAGGACAAACCCGACCGGACTATTATTCCACGCAGAACCAAAAATCGAAGGAACCAGTCGGTCTGCAATCTCTGCCGGAGTGGCCACGCTTTCATTCCTGTACAAATCTACACGAGATAAGAACGGAAACTGTGCAGACTGCACGTCTTGCACGCACCGGGAAAAATCATGAACCGGACGTTTTGAGCTGCTTTGCTTCGGGTTGACCGCTGCACCAGCGTAACTGCTGCCACATTGCGCTCCGACAATGCCAAGCAGGTATCAGACCCCGAGCAGCCGGACGCAACCACAATCACTCTTTTCCCTGCCCAGGAACACATGCTGCGATCGATGTCATTTGCAGAGGTGAACTGCACGAACGAGCAGCGAGGGTTGAGGTGACTGGATGCTATTCATGCCAAAGTGCATGTCAGTGTATTGTCAAGGATGATTGAAACCGGAGGAACTTGAATTACATTCAGCATTGAACATGGGTGGTGGCGCACTGGCGACGAGTTGCGTGATTGTCCAGCCTTCCAAGGAACGAGAGATAGCGCCAAAGGCTAGAATGGTTCTTAACCTGTTGTAAACGGCAGAAGATTATCACTGGGTACATAGTTGAACACAATTGAAACAGGGTAGTTCCGAAATGTGATGGAGTTCCCGCGCTGAATGTGTATCTGGGAATTTGTGCGGAAGATCTGATATACTTAGTTCATGGCCCTGTCCGCGTCCAACGGACGCGACCCCTGCCGAGGTTGTAGTCAATGGAACCCCAAGTCCAGCCAAGTGCTGTCACTGCTCAGTTGAACTTGGACTGTCTTGTGGCTGTGCTCGGCCATCAATTTCACCACTTGCCTCTTCCTTTCACCAGCAGAAAGCACACAACGTCCCCGCCTTATCAATCGTTCGACCGTCTCGTCCGACGCCGGGCCCCTGCTCGTGTTCTTGTCAAAGCTCGTCGTCCGCCGCTTTATCAGTTATCGCACCGCGCTGACATCTCATCTTACTTTCACAACGGAAGACATACGAGGCACCTAGCTGGTCCAGATGCCGGGACGCCACAATATCGGTATGTTGAACAAGTTGAATTGACTCCCTCGGACTCAACTTCTCACCGAGCCTCCCGACGTATCGAACAGGGCGCGGGCACTGACCGATGCTTCTGTTGCACGCCGAGCTGTAAGTCTGCTCTCCCTGTGTCAAGCCCTGTACTTTCACCCGCCGGAGAACTGCGATCCAGGCCGATTTAGACTTGGTACTCGGTCAGCAATTGAACGTGCCACCGTCGAGGCAACAATCGATTTCTTACCTTGGCAAAGTGTGTTTATTCAAGTCCCAAGTCAGATAGGGCGGTGTGATAAGGTGAATCCCTATCTCGACCGCCGCTTGCACTTCAACCAAACCAGACGCTCGGCGACCTCGGAAGATATCCTTCTAATCACAACCATACTTCGATACGTGTAAGATTCGATGCGTGGTCGCGTACTCACCGCCCGCCGACCCCTTCCATCCTCGGCTGCGAACTTCTACCGCCAAAGATCGGGAGCGTCTAGCTTCCAGTATTTTTTCTTGGTCCATGGATATTTCTCATTCTGATGCTTGACTTTCAACTTGACATAGCTCTTCAACATGTGCGATGCTGCCGCATGTTCTCCCGATTTATTCTTCCTTGGAGCGCCAAATTGAAGATATTACTGCGACCTATATGAGGTGCTCCCAGGTATCGGTCTATTCTCATCCGCAATGGTGCTTTCGCCCACTTCGTTTCTGTCTGTCTCCGTTCTCTTGTCTCCGGTACATTATTCCCCCCTGCCCCCGACAGCTACTCACTCAACTCCACAGTATCTATATGCAGTTTCCCCGATGTGGGGCCTGGCGGCCATCTTATTCCTCCTCGCCAGATCCTTTGTCCTTCGTGCAACCATCAAGAGCAAAACGGGCGCTCCCATCCCTCCTGGCCCGCCTCTCCGCTACGCCTTTCTTCGCAAATACCCCGAACGAACCCTCGACACTTGGGCAAAGGCGTACGGACCGCTGTTTTCCGTGTTCATGGGGAACCAGCTCTTCGTCGTCATATCGGACCCCAAGATCGCCCGCGACTTGCTCGTCACCCAGGGTGCAATCTTCTCGAGTCGCAAAAACTACTTTATGAAGAATCAGATGATCCTCAGAGGACGCGCGATCACGGCTTCGGCCTACAATGATAAATGGTGCGGCTCCCTGGTGATTGTGCCTGGACCCATAGCTCATTCACTTTCACTCGAATATAGGAAGGTGATGGGTGTTGAATTCCTTGCCGGATGGTTTGACTGATATTGTGATCTAGCATCATCGGCGCCTCGCGATGCAGTTCCTGAATCCGAAGGCTATCGAGGCACACGGATCTTCGCTGGACTACGAAGCCAGCATCCTCGTGCACTCATTCTACATCGAAGGGAAGCGCGGCTCTATTGGCGTCGACCCATCAAGCCACACCGGTCGCTATGCGTTGAAGTATGCGTGTTTTTATTTAAATCGGTTCACATGCACGCGTTAATTTTGAACCTCCCAGCAACATGCTCACACTTTCCTTCGGGACCCGGACCGACTCGACCTCCTCTCCGTTGCTCGACGTTGCACTGAAGCTCGCTATGGAATTCATGGATTTAACGGGTCCGTCCTTCCTTACACTCGTCTCCGAATAGCTAACGCTGACGATTGGCAGGCCCCTGGTCCAACGTCGTCGACTTCGTTACGCCGCTCCAGTGGATTCCCACGAAAATGCGGTCCCGGGGCCTGAAATTGCACGACGATCTCATCGAGGTTTATGGGTCCATGTACAAGGCGCTTAAGACACGCATCGAAGCAGGCGAGATCGTACCCGAGTGCGCTGCTTCCTTCCCATGTCAATTCCACTTGAACCCGATTTACTCAATCTTTCTATTCTTTTCATAACAGGTGCTTGGTGCGAACTCTGATCGAGACGGGCGAACATGAGAAGCTCGATTGGGAGGACGCCTGTATGCTCGCTGCGGTGTTTACGCTGGGCGGCGTTCACTCGGTTTGTTTTTGTTCAACTTCCACTTCGATTGGTGCGGAAGCTAATCAGTCATTTGTGGGCGGCAGACTTCGGGGCTCCTCCAGTGGTTCCTGGCACTTCTTCCGTCCTACCCCGACGTACAAGCGCGCGCGCAGAAAGAATTAGACGACGTAATTGGTCGAGACCATTGGCCCGGTGCGGAAGACGAAGCGCAGCTACCCTACATTCGCGCAATCATCAAGGAGGTGAGGCGCTTTGAACTTTCTCCGACTCAGCGGCTCTCAACCTCAAACTCGTGCGCAGGTTCAACGTGTGCACTCTCCATTCTGGAACGGTACCCCCCACTATTCAACGGAGGACTACGAGTATAATGGGATGTTCATCCCAAAGGACACAGTCATGGTTCTGAACTGCTTCACCATGCACCACAACCCGGCGCGTTACCCGGATCCGTAAGTCCTATCATCGCCGTCTTCCCACGGTTGAATTTTTACATAAGCGCAGCGAGACCTTCAACCCGGACCGTTACTTGGGAGACGAGCTCTCCTGCGCCGAATCTGCCAAGCTGAGCGACCCCATGGCGCGCGATCACTGGGCTTTTGGGGGTGGAAGGCGCTTTTGCCCTGGGATCGCGGCGGCGGAACGCGAGTTGTTCCTTGCGGTCTCGCGCATCTTGTGGAGCTTCAATGTACGGGCCCTCCCCTCGAACCCGATCTCGCTGGAGGAGTACGAAGGCAAGTCTGGTCGTACTCCGGTTCCGTTCAAGGTGCAGTTGGAGCCGAGGCACGAGAACGTACATGGGATATTGGCGGGAATAGAGGAGTTGCGGCACTGAATACTAGTAACGGAGCGGTTAAAGATGGGGACGATTATATGCACGGTTTATCTACATACTTGTTGGGATTTTGTGACTATTTATCTGGAAATTTGATACCCATTCCAGTTCAGTTCCCTCGATTCAGGTCGCCGACACAGAAAATGAAACCGGGGATGTCACTCCTACATAGCCGGGCGTCCTCCGTTGAGTGACAAGCCACCAAACTAAACGTCAACGGGCGGGTCGAAATCAACTGGACAGACCCATGCTCGTCAGGATAAAAGTTGTTGTAGGGACAGTATCCTCCTCTACATAAAATCAGCATGTCTGAAGCTCTTTGTCCTCCGCGAGTTCCGCGTCTCGGCTCCACTCAATCCACAGTCAGCATTGGCACGACACTTACTTTCGACGGACTTGGTTGAAATTTCGGCAACTGTCGCCGGCTCCCGAGCAACACTCATGCCGCAAATGTGCCGCATTCGCACAGTCACCCTGGACAGGTAAAGTCATGAGTTCAACGTTCAACTGGAATGTTAACTGCTGTAAAGTAACGAACAAGCCTTTCGCGCCCCAGCACACTCTTGTACAATTGTGCGTAATTATAATTCGAGTTGAGTGTCCGCAGGAAGCGGCCGTGCCCGTAAGGAGCGGACACATTCTCGCGCTGATAAGCTACATTCCCTCATGATAATCATCCAATCCATCCAACTTTAACCCAATTCGCCGCTGCGATGATCATTTCGTGAACTGGCAGCGCCACTGACCCGTTAGAGTTGGTCTGTTCACTTCTGTTCAGCGTTAACAAGTGTTCTGTAGTGATAATCATCAGAACCGGACTATCGCCTCGTATTGGTCCCTACAATTCCGCGAAGCGCGGAGAAGTAGTACCGCCACTGATGCAACCCGGATGCTTCCGGCGCTGCTTTTCTCTACCACGCTCTCACAACAGCGAGAGGCAAGGAAATTCAGCGGTACTTGTCAGAAGACCGTTGACAGACTTTGAATTTCACTCTGCTAGTTGGATTTCCTCGAGTTGACCTTGCTGGTGATTGTCCGGTTCAACTAACTCCCACAGGCTCGTTTAACGACTGTAATTCATAAACAACAAGTTGAACAGAGATAAATACACAAGCCGGACAAAAGAGAGCGTTTTTTGAACCCGAACCCGTAAAATAAATAAACAAATCATACACCCGCAACCCGTGAACCGAATTCGAGAATAGGGAAAGTCCCGCCGACTAGATACCCATGCCCATGGTCTGACTGTCGGATTCGAACCCGGTCTGCTTCGAAGGGCGGTATAAGCGAGCGACTCGGTATTCTCGATGCGGGACATATGGAAATGTACCTTGTCGTCCATTCCATTGGGAGTAATACGGTCCCTGACGACATCCCGCGTGTGCGACATCTCGATGGCGATGCTGGTTGGGTGCTGTGGAGATATACGAGTACTATTAACATTATGCTGAAGAAGGAGATTCAGAGGCGGGGTACCTTGCGGTTCGGCAGCGACCGCGCCCCGAAGGAGCCGGGGTTCATCTCGACGTAGCTTGTCTTCTCCTCACGGTACCTGGCGCGTGAGTTCAACCTGTGGTGGAGTGATATGCGTAAGTAGTACGCTCTTGGTGAGTGGTAGTTTTCGTACGATGCGAGCATTGAGTTTGCGAAGACTAATTTGGAAGTCAATTTAATAACCATGAATAAACGAGGAGCAACCACAACTTACGACGAGGGATGACGAGAAGCATAGTGAGCCACGCGAAGTTGGCCATGGTGACGAAAAATATCAACATCATGATGGACGCCGCGCTGAAATCGATTCAGAACCATGCGGCAACGGACGCTAATAAAACAATACTGTACCTGGTCAGCAGGCCAGTGTTGATGGTCCAAGCCAAAAGCGAGTCAATTTTCTAACCGAAATGTGAGTTGTACTTCGCGGGTAGCCTGAATTATAATAAACAGACCTGCTGAGTGCTAAGAAAATCGAGGTAAGTTCAACAGTCCTGGACACAACGTATAGACACCTGCCTTTTGACTCCACTGCGACTGCGCCGGTGCCACAGTTGCAGGCACAAAGACAGCGCCACCACAACATCGACCGTCGTCGACACCGCAATAGAGGACAGAACCAGCCAGTCCCACTTTGCCTTGAACGCGGGGATGAACGGGGTCGTGAGCGTCGCGGCGCACACGGCCACGAGCGAGAGCATCCGGACGAAGGAGAGGAACCAGCAGAAGACTGGGATGATCCAGCCGCCGCCTAGGACTCGCACGCGATTCGCGAAGAAGACCTGCAATGTTGTGTCAGACGAGGATGGAAGGAAGGAATAGAATCCCCTGCCTGAACGCCGGGTCCTGGGATTGTATGTTCAAGTTCCGGTCCACAGGAGAGGTAACGAAGAATACATACCCACAATGGAGCTGATGATGAGGCTGAGTCCGATCGCGGTGTTGATGTACAGGACGCGCGGTCCATCGCCAAAGTGTGTAACCGTAGTCGAGTAGAGTCCAACGCAGCTGAGGATAACGTGGAGGAGCTCGAGAATCCTGCAGGCATGCTTGTCGTAAACACGAAGGCGTTACGCATCGATTACTGGTCTGCGTACCAAAGACCGGCTACCTGAAGAGAATATGAGATTATCATGAGAACGAGCTTCCTGAAGAGAGGTGGTGAACAAAGCTCACAGAAAATTTCAAGCGCTTCGAGTCGTCGGGAAAATAGCTTTAATGCAGCTAAGTTAACATGTATAGCTGGCGCCTCCCACTTACGCGAAATAATTGAAAGCCTGAATGGTGAAAATGCCAAACATCCAAGCACCGACGATGACGCCCACTTCCTCTGGGCCGATGGTGGCGTTGAAATTGACTGCTGCTTCGCTCATGGTGAGTGAGAGGAGGTCGCGCTGAACTCCGAGCGGGCTCTCGTTAGGCTGTTGCTTTAAGGTCTTCGAGTGCTGTACCAAGGCGGCTTGTTATCAAGTTGGTATGTAGTAAAATAGAGACATCGTACTTGTGAACAGCCAGTCAGAATCTAAACGTCGGTGGACCCGCGCGCCGCCCTCAGTCAGAATTCGAAAGGCAGACATCGAAGAAGATGGATGCGAGAAAGCCCAAGACTTCGACGACCTCTCCGAGTGCGTTATTTCCAGCAGTGCGGCATGTGTCACCCAGTGCGCGGTTGTGGGAGCTTGTCCGCGTCCATCGCACAGGATCGAGCTCGGGATGAAGGTGTCCGAATGTGATGATAATCATCCGCGGAGACTTGAGTGGGCTTATCGCCCTGTACCGGAGCGAGTCTTGAGAATCTGGTGGCGAGTTGAACCAGAGTTGAACAGAAGTTGAACCCCCTGAATCCTGACAGCTGATCACCGTCGCCTATCCGATAATAACTCCGATTGGGCAATTTCCAAATCGGGACGCCGTTTGGTCTTCCTGTTCTTGTCGAGGAAGACAGCGATAGGAAGACACGGAGAACACCGGCAGGCTCTACATCTCATCTCAGCCCATGCGGCGACATGTGCCTATCTGGTTCTTTTGCCAAGCGCCGTGTCCTATACAATCGACCATCGCCCGCGAGAGTCGGCAACGCACTGCTGTCGGGCAACTGTCGGGAGCAGAAGGCTGATAGATAACGAACGACGATGGTTCCCGCATCTTTCAAAAAATTGAATTCCACCGAAGGGTGGGCAGTCGGGATATCAGAGAACAAGGGAGGCAGTATGCAACAAATTTGAAATAATCAGTCTCGAATTCCTTTTTTCCTGGCAACGAAAGAGAAAATTGACCAGGTTGCACTGGCATCTTTCAATGGTTCGAGCATCGCGTAGAAGTCAAAATGGTGTGCAAATTAAAATATCTACAAGCCGCGTAGACCACGTCGAATCTAACCAACCAAATCGAAAATTTTCCTGGCAACGAGAGAGAAATTTGACCAGGTTTGCACTGGTATCTTTCAATGGTTCGAGCATCGCGTAGAAGTCAAAATGGTGTGCAAATTAAAAGATTTACAAGCCATAAGTATACGTTACACAAATAACACTACTCCGAGTCATCGAACCAACGACGAACTCAACCAACCAAATCAAATACAAAACCTTCGTATCAAGTTGTAGCCAAAGTCGTTACTGTGCCATGTTGTTTAGAGGATATACCTGCGGTAAAATACTCGTGAGGCTTGGAATGAACCTACTCAACCAGAACGGTTGCACTGACCGGAATTCGGGGGAGGCATCCCCCATCTCATCGAACGCCGCCTTTCCTTCAATACCTTCGAGCTGCGCGGTCTTGTTGTTATTGAGGCGACGGTAGTTCCAGGACAAGAAACTGGCGGTCAAGAAGCTGGAGAAGATTATTAGTCAGTCCTCAGGCTGGTGTGCTTTATGGAATCGTCTCGTTGAACGTACGTGACACAGATGCAACCTATGGCAGTTCCGTGGCCAGGGTGGAACCGAGGAGCGTCTTGAGCGCGGAAGACGAACGACGAACAGACGCTGTTCGTTCCCATTGTCAACTCGAGTCGGTGGTTGAAAAAACAATGGCTAACCCTCCGAGGTTTCCGAGCCCAATTACCATCGCGAGAACGACTGGGGAGTGTCAGTACTCAAGTATGAGAGGGAGGGGTGGTAGCGTACCAGATCGTTTCAAGTCGCCGCCGGCGTTGTTGCCTGCCCAGGAGAGGACTAGGGCGATGTTGGGGAAGGTTCCAGAGCAGGCCAAGAACGCCGCAATATATCCCGCAGTGGCAGACTTGGTTCCGTACCTGCGGAAGGGTAAGTTCGGACGACTGAACCCCCTGGAAGATCCTGGAGAACATACCAGACCGCATAACCAACTATCCCAATCACCGATATTCCCACGATGAAGGGCCCGCGCAGTTGAGCCTTGTCTGACCAGCGAGCCACAAGGACCATGACGACGCAAGCGACAAAATACGGGGGCGTGGTCAGTAGCTGGGCATTGGCTGCAGAAAATCCGAGTTCATTGATGATGGTTGGGATAAAGATGGCGAAGCAGTAGGCTGGAATGACGGCCCTAGGTAGCAGCATCAGTTGGACAGGCCTGTTCATCGGGAGCTCTACACTTACGAAAGGAAAAGCAAGGATTGCAGGTACGAGTTATAGTCTGACATTGCCTGCCAGAAGTATTTGATCTCGAACTTCTTGGAGAGACCGGCAGAATCTTCAACCAGTCTGCGAACCAAGTAGGCGCGCTCTGCCTCAGTCAAGAATTTGGCTTTCTCGGGGTACTAATGGGCCAGAATTAGGACATTCGAAGGAAATTAATGGCGGGCTCACGTCGGGTAGGAATAGCAATCCGAGGATAGCGATCAACATTGTCACTGTTCGATAGAAAAATATCAGTAAAATTCTGGAGGCGAAACCAGTGGCCACGAACCGGCGCCTTCAATGAGGAAAATCCAACTCCAACCAGCCAGGCCGCGCATGCTTGACGAAAATCCATTAATACTGCAGATAATTTCTGAGAACAATAGCTCACCCATTCATCTTCTCGATGCCAAACGCGAGTAGCCCACCAAATGCACCGGCCATAGTGGATGCACTGATGAAGAGACCCATGCGTTGGCCATACGCGTTCCTCGGGTACCACTGGGAGAGGTAGAATGCAGCTCCCTGAAACGCGCTCGGAATTGTGTTGAATTTGAAGAAAGAGCAAACGAACGGGGAGGAGTCCAGCCTCCGCTACACCGAGGAAAAAGCGGGCCACAACGAGTTGTTGGTAGTTTTTGACGAATGCCATACAAACTAGAGAAGGAGGTCAATAAGATTCCGGGGAGGGAGCTGTTTGTGTTGACGTACGCATGATCAAACCCCAGATCAACATGATAAACGACACTGTAAGGTTCAAGTCCAATTTCGTAGAAAAACTAAAGTTGAACGTCGATCACATACACCACAGATTGGGTTTGACTTTCTTCAAAACCATGTTGCTCGGGACCTCGAAGAAGCAGTAGGAGACGAAGAAGACGGCGGCGCAGACGTTGTACTGCAAGCCAACCAATTTGAGGTCGACGGTGAGGCCCGCGATCTTTGCATTTCCTGTCGATGGGTGAGCAGTGAATTCAACCAAGCGAGAAAGCGTCTAACCGATATTCGTACGGTCAAGAAAAGACCACAAGTATAGCAATGTGATGATCGGTAGGAGGCGCCAGTCTAGTTTGAGCAGAAGACGGCCTTCGTCCACGGTTCCCCCCCTCCCGAGGGTAGGGATATCCGAGGCAGATTCAGAGGTGGGGCTGACTTTCTCAGTGGAGCTCTTGGAGGACATTGGAAAGATGTAGAAGGCTGGGACCAAGCTGAGTTTGTAAGAGGCTATAAAGCGTTTTTTGGAACCGTCCAGCCGTGTGGGCGTAGACAGATCGAACCTCGCCAAAACGGAAGTTGACGTGAGAGAGCCCCGTGAGAAAGTTTGATCTGATCTCGGTGGTTGTGCGCTGCTTCCACCGCCAGGACATCGGCGGAATCGGTTACTGGGATCTGGTTCAAGTCAAGCTATTCTGGTCAACCTCCCTTCTTATCAGGTCGTGCGCGACGGTCGCGGGCGCGTCATGCCATTGGATAACTCAGCAATGTCGCCAACTTTGGAGGAGTCTGGACTGCCTCAAGTCGACTCCAAATTTATGCAAGAACGCGGGAACATCGATGAATCAAATGATCATGGCGGCCATAGCCGCGTTTATATACCCCGCCTACCTTGCACCGCTCCCACTACACCCACTACCACCATGCCAGCCTTGCAGTTCCCCGAATTTCCTAGCAATGTTCCGACCCACCCTCTGCTGGTAGTTGACTATGAGAAGCTGCTTGGTAGGTATCCACCTCGATGTGGCCTTTAATGTGTCCCACATTATGCGCACCCCTCTAGCCAAAGACGAAGCCGAAATCGCGAAACTCTGGAGTGCTGCGACCACGCTTGGCTTCTGGTAGTAAGTTCGGCGTGTCCACATAGATTCCCCGTCGTCTTAACGTTCGTTCTCAGTCTCAAGAACCACGGCGCAGACGAGCTCGTCGAGGGCATGTTCGAAATGGCAGCCGAAACAATGATGTTGCCGATGGAGGAGAAACTCAAGTACGAGCAGGGCGATGGCGGCAATTCCTTCGGGTCCGTGTTCCCTCCTCCGCATTGAAATACCCTCATATCCCTTCGGAACAGCTATAAGGCGGCCGGAGCTAACGCCGTCGACGCCACGGGTCAGCCGGATACCGTCGAATTCATCAACATTGCAAAGGTGCGTTTTTTGCCCTTAATTGATTTATTGCTAGCTCATCATCGCCAAGGATGATGCGCTTGCATGGCCCAAGCAGGCGCGCCGAGCTTACCCATCGACCGTTAACGCGCGCATGGACAAATCTGTTACACCCTTCGTCAAGAAATCGATCGAGGTCAACGACACCATACTTCAGATATTCAACGACAAGCTCGGATTGCCGGAAGATGCCCTGAAAAAGAGACACACCATGGAGGAATTCAGCGGCAGCGAGACTCGCACTATTAAAAACCCACCCGTTCCAGAGAAGCCTAACGCACCAGTCAAGGTGGCCCTCGGCGCTCACACGGACTTTGGATCCCTCTCATTTTTGCACAATCGCCTGGGAGGACTGCAGGTCCTCCCGCCCGGCTACGAGCAATGGCAGTACATCAAGGTGCGACGTCTCGCCGCCTTACGACCACTAGCTCATATATTTCTAGCCCCTTCCCGGCCACGCGGTCTGCAATGTCGGGGACGCTCTGGCGTTATTCAGCGGAGGTGTTCTGATCTCGAACCTCCATCGCGTTGTGTGCGTCTCCACTTTTCACCCCGTAAGGCTCTCTACTGATATCGCCACAGTCCTCCCCCTGGCCAGCAATCCCGCTTCGAGCGATGGTCCCTCGTGTACTTCACGCGACCTGGCAACGGCATTGAACTCCGTGCCCTAGTTGAGGACAGTCCCTTGATCGCCGAAGCCGTTGCCCGCACCCCCGACCGAAACTTCGAGACTGGGTGTACCTCACTTGAGTGGTTCACGCGCCGTATCAAGAACCAGCGATTGAATAATCGCACCGTACGTGGCGCTATATCACAGGCCGTGCTATGCACTGATTCATTTCATGTAGGGACCGGAGACTTGGATGCAGAGCCGCGGAACTGAACATCGCGTTGAAGCGGCGTGAAGAATAGGGAGGTGTGATGAGCTGGGTTCTGAGGTGGACTTTCCTTCCCGTGTAATTTGTTCGTGGAGCGTTGGATGTCCTTTGTTGCTTGTACTGAATACTACTGTTCTTTTTGCCAAAAGATCGCCTATAGCTGATAAGTGATACACTTGCCCCTCTTCATGTGTTCCTTCATCGAACCAGTCTATCATAAACGAAAATGCAAGTTCATAACTCGCATAGCTGGACGTCGACCGGGGTTTCAACTTGAACGTTGAGGTTTTTGGGTTACCTGGTTTCTCGAACCGGAGGTGCTGAAGGTATGCTAAGTCGGCAATTAGGTGCGGTTCAGTGCTCCGTAAGTAGTGCTGCCCCCGACTAACCCCCAAGTTCTAAATTCGAGTTGTGGGAGGCCGACTCGCGGGCCGTTGGACGGCATCTCGTTTGGGGAAAAGAAGAATTCTGTTTTTTTTTTTCTGGCCTGAACTGGTGGTGGCGCCGGGGTTCAGGCTTATATCGCTTTCATTCTCTATTCGTGCGTACATAGGCATTAACACATTATGACATTACCGATTCAACTTGTATCACAGCTAGCCTGCCATCAATATTCCTCAAGATATATCTCCCAGCCGCAGGGCTCTCTGATACGAAGCCGAGTGACCTGGCACGGAACCGAATCCCCGCGTCCCCCTGTAACACGACGTACACCACGCCATAGTCGGTGTTCCAATTTACCTGGAATTCCGGTGACATCTGTGGATAATATCTAACTTGAAAAGCTTCGATGAGTCAGCTTCGGACCGCGCTGTAAAGAAGGGAGGTATTTACGACCGGTGCGGGTGTTGGGATCTCCATTGCTTTCCTTGCTGAAGAAAACGAAACGGTTAAAATGGGCAGGGTTTCAGATACAATGTATCATCACTCACATGAGCAGTGCTGTCAGCGAGTCTATCGCTGCCCCAGCTATCCGGTCCTTTGGATGGATTTGACACAACTGTGGATTTTATTCAGATTATGGGATTATGGAATCATTATGAGGACCTTTCGGAGGTCTCACGACGTACGTTCAAAATCATCTCCCGGATGAGCCCGGGACACCCCGCGCTCACCATCTTGCGCCGCATGAACTCGCCTCCATCCAGGCCCATCTCCGCACTCGTGAGGACGGCGTTGTCCGAGTGTTCAGGGGGCTCCCAGCGGCACACGAGGGTGTACATCGTGATCCCAAGCGAATACCAATCCGCGCGCGCGTCGAACTCAGCAAAGCCGCCCAGGCCGGGAAAGAGCGTTTCCGGGGCGGTGTATCCAATCGTCTTGATGCCCCCGTTCGCGGCTTGCCGGATACACTGGCGGTCAGGGTCGTACCATGGGTTTTCCGTCGTCGTGATGTCGCACCCGCCGTAGTCCGCGATTATGCAGTGGCCGTCGGAGGCTGAGGTGGATCATTTAAAGAGATTAGCGGGCGCGATAGGTCATTAGATGGCAAAGCCCTCACAAATAAGTATATTGTTGGGTTTGATATCTTTGTGGATGAGGTTGAGTGAGTGGAGGTGATTTAGTCCAGCCGCCTAACAAATGTAGGAGATGAATAACATGAGTACTTGATGCGAATGCAGATGACTTACGATTTCGCGGACGACCCCGGCATACAGTCTAGTTTTCAGTTCATCGTTCCCAACGACAGGCGCCATCTCGTTCAAAGTACCACCAGGATGGTAAGTCTGGGGGAAATGAGTCGTTTCAAAGCTTGGATGCTAGCCATACGTACAGTCACCATGAGAGACACATTCCTTACCCAGATGTCGCCTGGGCTCAGGCCGGATAGCTGAAAGCCCTCCAACAATCTGGGATGCGGGTGCGCTCTTATCTTACTCAACACGTCCCGCTCAGCGCGGAGTTCCGCATCAATATACTCTACAGGCTCCTTTCGCACCCGTATCTTGACAGCGAAGGACCTACCGTCGACGAAAAACCCCCTGTAGACTCGCCCGTAAGTGCCGGACGCGATGTCCACGTACGACACGCCGCCGATGATGATTTGAGAGGGGAGCGCAGTGATGCTTAGACTCGACACTTTGCCCGGTGGCCATCCCGGTGGGGACAGGATACCCGCGACTTCGTCTCGGAGAGAGTCTAGACGTATTTGAAGGTCGTTGAAGACCCGTGGTTGTAGAATCCAAGGAGGGATGCCGGGTGGGGAAAGGGGAGGAGGAGAAGGAGGAGGAGCGTATGTCGCCTGCGCAGGAGTATGAATGTAATCATTATAGCCCCGCCCCGACGCAGCGATCTTGGATGGTGTTGGGGCATCTACAGTCAGTGTTGTATCTGCTCGGCTGTAGTTCCCTTGGGAAGATTGCAAATCGTGGTCCGAAAGTACTCCGCTGGAGCGTTCTTCATTTTTGTCGTTGGAGTCGTCGGAGTCGGAGTCATCAGGGGCATGAAAAAAACCAACTGCGGCACCCGGGGAGAAGCGACGCAGCAGGAGCAGTGGGTCGGGGGAGGGCGTACGCTGGATGTTCGGGAAAGCTCCGTCAGAGGTTCCATCTATGAAGGACTCTGGAATAAAACTATGGTGTCGAACCCCGCGTGAAAGAGCAAGTTGAGAGTCGAGCAACTCTTCCGTGGCCGCATTCGCCTGGGCAAGATCCGGGGCATTGAATGGTGCCGGATGTTGCACGGAGGTTTCTGGAACCTGTAAAGGCACCTGTATAGCATCCGTTCGAAGTCGCCCATGTTCGAGTGGGGTCGATACCACAACCTGTCCTTCGATTTCACCGCCTGGCAAGAGTAGGCTCTGTTCCCGCGCCACGAACGGAGGAATTGGTTCGACTCGCATGGACTTCGTCGTCTCGCCCCCGAGTGCATCCTGTGGGATCGGTGCCACAACCTGACTCTCGATTCCGCCGCCTTGCGGCGAGGATAGACTCGGTGGCTGCGTCAAGGGGGCAGGAGGTGCGTTAACTCGTTGAGGAGGTGGGTCGATCCGTGGTGAAGCGGGGGCTTCTGCATTCATCGACGTGCTCAGCGGTGGGGAAGGATCCTCGGATGGACCATCGTGTTTCGCAGTTGGTCCGGACTGAGCGTCGTCTCTGATGGAGCTGGACGCAGTCCTGGGAGCTCTAAGTGCTCGGAGGCGTCGTCGGGTCCCGCTGACGAGTCTACGGGCGAAGGAGAGGATGGTCATCGAAGTAGTGCAAAACTTCGGGAGGGTGTGGCGTGCGTGGTTTCCAAAAATAAGATGTGGGCAGGTATTTAAGCAGATCCAGGCACGGCCACAAGACAAGAAGAGAGGGCGGTGTAACCATCACGGAAGACAAGAGGCAAAACAAGGAGAATGGAAAGAACAAGCCGATTTTGGTGATGGGACCCACAAAGTTGCTGCAGGGACGCTGATCATTAGCTACCTTATAGTAGACGCAACAAGGAAGGTCTGAGGAGATCGAGCAGGACAAGAGAACAAGAAGCAGAGTTTGAGGAGAACAAGAGAACGAGCGAACAAAAAAGGCAGATGCGCGTTGTTTGCGCGTCACGTTGTTACCGTCTACGTGAAACACTGACAAACGTTGATCTTCCCTTTACTCTTTCACTCATTCCCAGTTCGCCGGCGTCGTTACCTGCGGATTTCCGACGCCGAGTCCCTGAAATACGCGTTCAACGCATCGTTGCCCGGCATCTACTATCCTGGCAGAGCCTGAATCCGCACTTCAAACGATTTTGCAAGAGTTCGAGACAGATTGTCTGTCCGCTCGTCTATTCGTGCGCGGCTCATTCTGCATCGACGAGTAGCGGTGTTGGACCCTCGGAAAGGAGTTCTTCCATCGAGAAAGCAAGAGAATGGTAAGATTATGCATGACGCGTTTTTTGAACACCGAGCTGCAAGCGGGAAGGCGGGTGACAACAGGAGAATTCTTTCTTTGCTCAACGTGCACACAAAACGGAACTACGCTCTAATTATCTTGGCAGTCAATCGACTGAGCTCACGCCGGAGCAACTTTTGAAATGTCAGCTCAGGCCTAAAGCACGAACGCAAATAAACGCACCCCAATCATAGATCATTCGGGCGTGGACGACGTTCCCCTTGGGTCCAGTGAACGTAACATGCCTCGAGTGACGCCTCTCCCCGTTAATCTCTTCGATTCCCCAGATGTTCGCGACCGTCCAATCATCGCCCTTCAGATATCCCTCGACGACACCGTGTTCGGCGGCGTCAGCAGTCCAGCCCTTCTTCAGGTGCTCGTCCGCGATCTCCTCTAGTTTGACGCGTCTAGAGGGTGGCCCGGTTAAAGATGAAACATAACAGCGACAACTTGCTGCTTCGAAACTCACCTGGATTTGGCGATGATCTTGCCAAAGAGAGGGTGATCGATAGTCTTCTCAGTCCACGTAAGGACCCTCGTCTCCCCTTTGTGGTCGGATTTCCCAGGAACCTTCTTCACAGACGAGTTGAGTTGATGACGGTTCGTATCTATCAGAAACTGCTCACCGGTTCCATCTCGATGTGCTCAATTCCTTCAGCATCCTTGTAGTGCTTGATGACCACCTCCCCGCTGAGCGCATTGACCGCCTTTCTCTTCAGGAAGCCGACGCCTTGGTGCTCCATAATTTTGTCCGAAGCATCCGTGTCGCTCAGACTCTTGTTCTACCAGACATGTTAATTGCTTCCAAGTTCAACCGCTCGAAGTTGAACCACACTGACCAGCGTATATTTGCCGCTGATGTCCAGCATGGTATAATTCTCGGGAAGGGCCATCTTTGAGCTGTATAGAGGAGGTTGTGGAGGATGAGGGCGCTGGTTTGTTGTACAAGCTGGCTGAGGTCGCGGTTTAAATAGTCCCAGTTGATCCCATCACGCCGACGGAGCAGGCCCGACGGAAATCTGTCATGAATGCGGATCGGGCTGCGGTTGACACCGTCGGACGCACTTCCGCACATCGCATGACAGCGCTGGTGAGTATCCGTGGTGAAAGAATAGAGTCGGCGGGGAGGTTGCGGATGAGGTCCGAGCCGACGGAGACCTTTCAAAGGGAACGCAGGTCACCGCCTTGATGGCAGCGCGAGCCTCTCTAGATCTATGACACGCGTACGCAGCACCCGGTAGGTATCCAACCCAGCGCGAATCGTGGGTATCCAGAAATTGCCATTTTAGGCTGCGAGCGGTTGTTTGTTTGGCCTTTGATCGAGATCACCTTTTGCCTCCGCAATGGCGAATCTCCATTCCTCAATGGGTGACTGCAACTCTGAATACAGGCTTGGTCCGCTTGGAAACACCATTGTCCGGGTACTCGTGCACCACTTTATCGTGGTGAGACTGGCAGAAAATCCACATCTCCCTCCGTGTGTAAGTAGTCGGATGAGGTCCCGGTGCGTGTACGGCATACCACGTTGAAATCACGGACGACGGAGAACTGGGCACCCCTGACCGAACTCGTCACGTACGTGAAGTCAGCAGCGGCAGCTCGCATGGGCCAAGTGGCTCTTCGCGGCAGAGCAGTGAACGACCGTCGATGAGGAGACGAACACGAAACTCGAGATCCCGTGTGTGGCAGTACCAGTGGCCGGGCACGATGAGGAAGACTCTCAGCACGGAGGCGACGGAGCGAATCAAGGACTAGAGCCAGGGCCACTCCGGTGTGCGTTTGAAGAAAATTCGCGTGTCGCCACTCTGAGAGCACCTGTTGCTGCGGGATGTAAATAATCCG
This sequence comes from Mycena filopes, assembly GCA_029281495.1. Taxonomy (NCBI): domain Eukaryota; kingdom Fungi; phylum Basidiomycota; class Agaricomycetes; order Agaricales; family Mycenaceae; genus Mycena; species Mycena filopes. The sequence continues at coordinate 1,354,309 of JARIHR010000002.1, read as the reverse complement.
TGATGCAGCCGGTAATGGAAAGGAGACTAAGTACATGGTCGTCAGAGCGCGCACGGCGTCGTCACAGCAGAAGAACGCTCACCGAATTACTACCCACAAGCAGCCATCCTTGCCCATTGTCCCCCCGGGTCTCGACCTCACAAACAGCGCCAACTCCAAACCGGGCCAAAAAACCAGTCACATTTCATTAACGGTCTGTCTGTCTGTCTGTCTGTCGAGATCCACAACAAGAAAGCGGGGGGCGAAAACTGAGTAAAAGAAATGGAGGCATGTAAAGGGAAAGAGAGACTGCGTTTGTATTGTATTATGAATTGGGGGATGGAAAAGGAAATGAGGAGAGAAGAAGAAAACGTGTTTTTGGAGGAGGGTATCGTAGGTAGGTGGTCATGGGGGTCCTGAGCGCACGTCACGTCTACTCCTCCTCGACGGGGAGCTCCTCCTCGTATTCGCCGTCCTCCTCGACGCTGTGGGATAGTGCGTTAGGTTAGTGTGTATTGGAAGGCGATGGAGGAGGACGTACGTGGCATCCTGGTACTGCTGGTACTCGGCGACCAGATCCTGCATATTCGACTCGGCCTCCGTGAACTGCGCAAAGCGTCGTCCTCGTCAATATCGGGCATCGCAGAAAAGAAAGAAACAAGACAAACCTCCATCTCGTCCATGCCCTCCTGGGTGTACCAATGCAAGAACGCCTTCCGCTTGAACATAGCCGTGAACTGGTCGCTCACGCGCTTGAACAGCTCCTGGATCGCCGTCGAGTTCCCAATGAACGTCACCGCCATCTTCACGCCGCGGGGCGGGATGTCGCAGTGCGCCGTGAGCACGTTGTTGGGGATCCACTCGACAAAGTACGCCGAGTTCTTGTTCTGCACGTTCTGCATCTGCTCCTCGACCTCCTTCATGGCGACCTTGCCACGGAAGACGGCCGCGACAGTGAGGTAGCGCCCGTGTCGCGGGTCGGAGGCGGCCATCATGTTCTTGGCGTCGAACATCTGCGCGGTGAGCTCGGGAACGCTGACGGCGCGGTATTGGGCGCTGCCGCGGGCGGTGAGCGGCGCGAAGCCGGTCATGAAGAAGTGCAGACGGGGGAAGGGAACTGGGGGGAGTCTTAGCCACGATATAACGAGAGCAAGGAGAAGACACTGACCCATGTTGACGGCGAGTTTGCGCAGGTCAGAGTTGAGCTGACCGGGGAAGCGCAAGCAGGTGGTGATGCCGGACATGACGACGGAGACAAGGTTGTTGAGGTCGCCGTAGGTCGGGGTCGACAGCTTCAGCGTCCGGAAGCAAATGTCGTACAGAGCCTCGTTATCGATGCAGAAGGTCTCGTCAGAGTTCTCGACCAGCTGGTGGACGGACAGGGTCGCGTTATAGGGCTGCGAATGGACTTTAGCGACACGTCTTACATTTTTCGAAATGAAGCAGAAACTGACCTCGACGACGGTGTCGGACACCTTGGGACTGGGCACGACAGAGTACGTGCACATCATGCGGTCGGGGTATTCCTCGCGAATTTTGGAGATAAGGAGGGTACCCATTCCGGAGCCGGTTCCTCCTCCGAGGGAGTGGGTGATTTGGAAACCTGAGGAGCATCGCTGAGAGGGGCGGAGCGGAGACGAAGAAGAAGAGGCTCACCCTGGAGGGAATCGGTGCCCTCGGCCTCCTTACGCACGACATCAAGGACGGAGTCGACAAGCTCGGCTCCCTCGGTGTAATCTAAATTTCAAGGGTATCAGTGCCAATGAAGTCGTGTCATGCATGAAGGGGAAGGGGATGGGGATGGGCGCAGGCGAGGAGGTGTTTCAACTGGCCGTGGCATCCATATGGAGGCAATATATCTGGCATGACAAAGCCACGTTTTCAAGTCGAGGTCGCGTCCGCCTCGTTAGAGAGCACGAGTAGAGGGACGGCACCAGAAAGTCTCGCGATCGATAGGGAACGCGATAAAAGTCGCGTCCTTGCAGCCACGCAATATCACGAAGAAAAGATTTCCACTCACGTCCTTTGGCCCAGTTGTTACCCGCGCCGCTCTGGCCAAAGACAAAGTTGTCGGGGCGGAAAAGGCTCCCGAGAGGTCCCGAGCGAACCGAGTCCATCGTCCCGGGCTCAAGATCAATCAAGACCGCGCGGGGGACGTACTTGTTCCCGCCGACCTCGTTGTAGTACACAGAGATACGCTCGAGCTGGAGGTCGTTGGTGCCGTTGTACACGCCATCGGCGCCGATACCGTGCTCATCCGAGACGACCTCCCAGAATCGCGCACCGATCTGGTTACCACACTGAAATTTCGGGGGTCAGGACAAAGAAAGGCGGGGAATGGGGGAGTACACACCTGGCCAGTTTGGAGGTGCACAATCTCTCGCATTTTTTATTGACGACCGAAGTAACTGGTGGCAGGGCGGGTCAGTCTTGGGATGAAAGTGGTACGAGACAACGACGCGACGCAAGGACACAGCGGAAGAACGATCCGCACACAGAGACGGAGGCACGCACGCCACAGCGGAAATTGGAAGGTAATATCGAGGTCGTACTTACATGGATTGGGACGAGACGGAAGCAGATGCAGACGCACAATAAAAGTTGAGCCTGTGTGGCAAGGTTGTCGCCGCCAGCGTTTGCCAAACAAATAGCTTGCTTCTAACGTTCAGCCTGTCCCGCTCCAATCCGCCTGGGAATACAGCAACCCCTTGCATTTATTGGCCCACCTGGGAAAACTCACCCTTGTTGACTTCAAAAATGACGAAGACGAACGCGACTCTCGTGGTCAGCTGTTTGAACCTCGAAGTTACTACCGCAGCGCCAGTAGAGGATGCTCGCCGTTGAAGCATGCGTACTCATCGTCGCGTCTCAATCCTCCCGCTCGAATAGCCGAACCTCAGGCTGCCAATGGCGCCGTCGAGACATCAATTGCAACCCTTCGAATCGCTATAGCCTCCGCGAATCGTCACTATTTCTGCAGCGCCAGACCTGGAATGACGTCACCTGCATCCATCCTCTTAAAAGCGCGTTTCGCTCTGGATCACATCAACAACAACTCTCCATTCAGAATGGGGTACGCCTTCCCGTTCTTTCCCTGGCCTGCGCTGACTCAACATTTCCTTACTTTCAGCTGTATCGTATCCTGTATATCCGGTCCGTCGTCCCCCTCCTTTAGCGCACACCTACTCACCCACCGCAACGCAACACAGGAATCTTCCAATGCATCGCCGACTGCGTCATGGCCATCGTCGGGCTCGTCGCGGGGTGTATTGAGTGCATCGTTGCCGGTGCGTCTGCTCGCTCCCTCGCACCAATCGGCACTCCCTTATAATCTTTATTCTTTCAGCGATCGCGAGCTGCCTAGCCGGAATCGCAGACTGCCTCACCTGCGGCGCGTGTAGCTCTCGGTGCGTTCTTCTCTCTTCCCAAATTCCTCTGCGAATACCGCCGACCCTGACGACCTTTCCTTTTAGACGAACGAGAACGAGTAAAGTCGGATGAACTTGGACTTCGCGCCAAACGGACCCCGTAGCCAACGAACGAACGAACGAACGAACGATACCACGTATATTATAATCCTGTATTTATACCTACGAACCCTGCATGCAACGTTACCGGACCTTTTGACCTCGTGCCGCCGAAAGCCCCTTGTGCAGTTGAGGATCAATTTACTCAAGAAGACCGTCGCGAACTCGGGCTTTGGCTGAACGATGAAAACGGGGTGGATTCGATGAGTGATACGTGCGAACAAGGGTGAAGACAAGGCGGAGCGCTGTATGTCGGTACCAAGCTACCATGAAAGGAGGGGATAAGGGAGGGAGGCATTGAGGCGCGAGGCTGACCAGCCCGGGAGCGGTAGGTATTGTGGACGATAGGTATTGTGGGCGGGTAAGTAGGGTATCGAGTATGAGTAGGAAGATGTATGAGACCGAGAGACCCGAGAAAGGTGGAAGAAACATATCAAGGCGAATAAGAAGAGCAGGTTGAGATCCAAATCGAATGCGAGATCAACGAAGTGACTTGGAGGGAGAGCACGGCGACCGCGACCGCATTCTCGTTATCCTCTCCCACCCACCACGACTTGCACCTCGAGCCGCGCTTGCCCACCGCGGGCGTCGTGCTCCTGCCCTTCGCCGCGAGCCGCAGGTTGCACATTCGCGAGTCGACGAGCGCGCGCGCGCGTTCTGGGCCGGTACCACGACGGGGCGGACTCGACAACGGGGCTGTCATCGATGTCGGGCGCGGACATGGCTGCGCTAGAAGCGATCCCCGCCGTGGTCCACACGTCCCGGATCGCGTCGAAGGCGAACTTGGTGAGGGACGCGGCGCTGGCGTCGCTCTCAGGCTCGTGAGTCGGAGTTACTATCGCTCTGGTAGCCGTTGTCGAGCACGACTCGGGGGCGCTTGGGTTGGTACGAGTGACGATGACGCACTCGGTACGAGGGCGGGGCGGTGACGACGGGGACAGAGTCGATAACCGCGGAGGCGGACTCGACCTCGCAGACGATGGAGGCGCCTTCGAGCGAGTCGTCGACGGCGTTGGTGACGACACTCAGCGATGATGGGCCGGGGAGGCGGCGGTTCCTCTGTGGACCGACACGGGCGGGACCTGCCGCTGCTGCTGGCCGTGGACGGCGAGGAACCTGTTGGTGGCAGCGACCAGGAACAGGTGCCATCCCCTTCTTGAAGAACGCGAAAGACGAGCTTCAAGGCAAAATAAAGAAACCTCCGCATCTACCCGACGCCCGTGCAGCATCGTTATGTACGCACTAATGAAGGTCGGTCTTTCTCTGGGCAAATTGTCAGCGTCGAAGAAGAAAAAAGGAGAAAGGTTTGGAAGACATACCTCGACTTTCTGAATTTCAAGGCGAGCGGCGGGGAGGGTCGCGGCGAAACTCTGAGGCGAAGATGAGTTGGGACGAGGGGCCACCGCAGCGACCGCCTGAAACGTACCTTGACCCTGGCGCGGTGACGGGAAAAACGGCCCCGGAGGCCGTTCTGAAGACGATGATATTAGAAGACGGCGGATCGCAGCGTCGAGAAGGTGATACATACCTCAAGGGCAGAGCGATGCGTCGAACGCTCCCGAAGTCTTTGCGAGATCCGAGTGACAGCATACCAGAGCGAGGAAGTAAAGTGCGAGACCGACGAGAGGCGAGAAGGGCTTGAGGGGTGGGGCGGTGAGCCGAAGCGAGAACGGCAGTTTATTCTTCTGTGGTGGGCGGTGAGAGACGGAGGAGCCGGGAATTCGCTGCTCAGACCCCGCCACCAGAGAACCACCAGAGAAAACTTCGGAGGACTCGAGCCAATTTCAAATTTGGCGATAGTTGCGGCTGGTTTATTGCGTGGTCGTCGTCTGTTCTCGTTCGACCATTGGTTCCGTCGAGTTTGGGATCGTGGTTCGCGTGAAAGGGTAGTCACCATAGAGTCGACAAAATTGCAAGAGTTAAAAGCTCGTTCATCGGAAGGACCATCTGCAAAGCACTCGTTCGTGGAGTCAGTTGGTGGGCTTTAATGCGGCCAGTAGAGCTGCGCTCGTCTATCGCTCGACAAAAGTGGCCCTTGTCTGTTGTTGTCGCCAGAAGGAAGTGAGATCATTTCAAACTCCGCCGGTGGCATTCGCTCTTTGCTCTGAGCCTCTTCAGGAAACTCCTCAATTCATCCACACAGATTTTGAAAACCTCGACAGGAGGATGGCGCGACCGAGTTGGTTTTGCTGCGCGCCTGGCTGAACCCGTATTCTTCAAGCCCTTGAAATTGTCCTTTACTGACCCACCTCGCGCGTATACACCATACTCCCGACCCACTCTCCTTTGCACTCAAAAGCCCGCTCCTCGCAACTCTCCAGCACAAACCCCAGCCGCAGCGCCAACTTGCTCGACCGCTCGTTCCGAGGATCGCACTCGATAATCAACTTCTTGAATGGCGGCTCGCGCCCCTCCTCCACCTCCCGCAGCAGCATCCCAATCAAGGCTTCAGTCGCCTCCGTCGCGTAGCCCTTGCCCCCTGCGCTGGGCATGAACGCAAACCACACCTCCGCCGTGCCCGCCTCGTGGTCGATATGCCCGCCCACGCGCCCGATGAACGCGCCGTCGTTCGCTCCTACGCCTGTCCCGTCGCCCGACGTGAGGCACACGGCCTGCTCGACGATGACGCGCGGCACCTCCGTCGCCTCGGCGATGCTCCCGCGAACGGTCCGCTCGGCGTCTTCCAATGTGCGTGGGGGCCATGTCTGGTACCGGGCGACCTCCGGGATGGATTCGAGCGCGTACATGGCTGGGATGTCGTCGAGGCGGAGTTCGCGGAGGGTGAGGCGCGCAGTTTGGGTGTGCATGGCGGGTTGGGAGAGGTGTCGTTGCTGTGTAAGCATCTTCACGGGCCTTTAGAGGCGGCGTTCGAGTCATCCGGACCCGTCGTAGGGCGCGCCCCCGGAGTCACGGCGCCATCTTCCGTTGCAAGATATGTGCTTCAAGTCCTCGTAGGTTGTATTTTGCGAATGAACACCAGCTTGACAATTCCAGCGCTTGATTCGCCCCAGCCATGCTTGCACGCCGTCATGAGTCAATACCTCGACGAGAAACGTTGAAGACGAGCTGCCCCTGCGACAAACTCACGCAGATACCCAGCTGCCAGTGAATGTAGGCTCGTTGTCTCAACTCGTGGTTCAAAGCAACACGGCAAGAAGAAAAAATTGAGACACCGCTAATATTGGATGAAGGAGAATCCGTACTGTGTCTCTCGCGGGAGCAGGGCCGAAGCCGAGGTCCCGGCAACCCCATGTGCCACCTGGAGGAATCGAACCTCCAGCCCCAGCTTCCGATCTGTTTTTCACGGAAGCTGGCGTATAACCACTGTACCATAGTGGACACACTTTTCAGGTATATTCTGTTAGTTACCTGCTGTCCTGCTGAGCGATTCTGCAGGAGCCCCCCAACCGCACGTCGGACTCGACGTCCCATGGGCACAGGGCTAGTACCATTTTATTGCGGGGTTTTTGAGCCTTTTCTTCCGCGACCTCCGTCGTCCGCGTTGGGACAGACACAATTAATTCCCCATGGAGCGGGGCCCGGGGTGCTTTGGCGGGTGGCAGTGTGCTCGCATCAATGACAGGCGCCCAATCGGGCCAAACCCCCTGTAAGCTCTTGTTCAGAATCCCCACTATGGCCCCGAAGAAGTCCAAGGCTGAACTCATCCGCGACGAGCTCCGAGCATACATCGCGGGGCCTACCTATCAACCTGGGCCGCTCCCCGGCGTCGCCGAAGAGGACTGGCCGGCGTGCTTCCCGAAGGACCTGGAGGCCGCGCAGACAGACGCGGAGGAGACGGGCGAGGACGGACAAGAAACACTCGCTGCCCAACAACGCCAGCTGTACTTCGAACGGGGATCTGCCGTGCTTCCTCTTTGCCTGTTCCTTCTTCTCGTCAACGACCTCGCCGACAAGCCGCCAGGATATTCCAAGGTGCGACCTCTCGTCAAATTTGGAGTTTCACTGGGCTATAACGCTATGCTTGCCCCAGGCCGTTCTAGCATCGGTCAAAACCCCCGATATTTTGAAGCGTGTTGTCGCCAAAATCGAGCAGAGTCTTGTAGCGGACATTGCAACGCGCGTTGACGTCGGCTTATATCAGCTCGCTGGCCTGCAGTGGGAACTTTCAGGTTACAGCACCGAGACCCTCACCAGGCTATTCTCTCCCGTTTTCTCTCCGCTCATCCAGGTCGCTGGCCAGAAGTACATCGACCTGTTTGTTCCTTTCCAACTTGTGCGCCGACAACTGCTCACGAACACGCACGTCTTCAGCGACCCAAAGAAGGTAGACAAGAAAGCGAAGAAGCCGGCGAAGACGGCCCCGAACCCTCCGCCGGTAAAACGAGTGACTCCGGGTTTGTCTTCAGCGTCTCTGGGTTGCTTTTCGTTATCATATTGACGACTATAACAGCCGTGCAATTTATCGTCAATGTTCGTAGCAACCTAAACGGTCAAGTGGTGCGTGAGCTTCGCCTTTGTATCGGACCAAGTCAGCTTAAAGCGCTCCCCAGCATCGTCACAGCACCGCGCAACTCCGGACAAACGTTCAGGTTCGCATTGCGTTCCCTTCGGACCGAAAAGTTCCCTAACTGATGTACTTACACAGGACGAGGGACTCGTGCGCGCACTGGTACGCTACCACTGTTCAACCATCTCCTTATTCTGTTCATTACCTCTGATTGCTACTATCCAGGACCCGAGCCCGGTTTCCCCCGCCGCCTTCTCCGTCGCCTCTGCCGTGGCCCGAACGGAAGCCGTCTCTGTCGATCAAGAGCTTCGAAAACTGGTATGTACGCTCCCCATGTCAACTTTCTTCTTACATTCATCTTTGCTATCAAATGTAGTTCCTGTTGGGTCCGCAAGAAGTTTCGATCCTCAGCTTCGACGCAGGCGCCGTGCCGATGAACGAGGCGGCCAACGACGGGTGGGCCAACAAGCGGCTTGTTGATATCCAATCTCCGCAGGGCCTCGCGGCGCCTCCTGTATGCATTGTTTTACGCGTCAATATTCCTCGAGTCGGTGCTTATCCCAGTCTACAGATGTTCCTTTCCCCGGGGACCTTCAAAGTCAGAGGCAGTCTCACCGGTGAAGGCGACGGCATCTTACAAGAAGTGAGCTCCTTCCAACGACGTGGTCCACCGAACTAACACGCTTTCCGCCAGCTTGATATCTCCCCTGCCAGGTCGTTTCCTCGAACACCCGAAAGGATTGCCTCGACTTCTGCTCTGCCGTTCAGCGTAAGTCCTCCGAGTCCGTCACGTATGTTTGACCCCCGCTGATGAAAGTATCAGTTCGACTCGCCGATCCCCGCCAAAATTATGGGCAGCAGTAACGTGAGTCGATGCGATACTTACTTGGGTGGTTCAAAAGTTTACCTCCGCCAATAGGACTCTGGAGAGAATGTGATGGCTTGGTCGCCGGAGCGCCGTCCTTTGTCCGACCTGAACCGCAGTCCTGCTGGCACCACCGATTCAGACGCTTCGATGGACTCGTTCTAATTTGTCTACGATACCTTGGATGGACGCGTTCTCGTTTATTTACTACCTTCATATTGTAAAGTTATTCTCATCGTAAACGGCGAATCAACCCAACCTTAAACGGCTACATGTTCGACTGTAATTTTGCGCAGATTGCGGTCCTCCTGGCTCTGCCGCGTCGGACGAGTGGCGGCGGAACCTGCAAGGCCAAACTGATCGATGTCGAAGGCGAGCAAAAAAAAACGAAAGGAACTCCGGGTCAATTATTACTGCCATAGACAGAAAAAGTAAAACCCCGCTAGCATTGGATGAGGGAGAATTCTAACTGTGTCTCTCGCTTCCCGACGACCCAGGATTGGTACCATCTATTTGAGTGCCTTTCTGGGCACCTTTATTCGGAAACGTCTTGGGGAGGACACAATTGACTGCCCATGGAGCAGCCCTTCTCGTCCCCTCATTCTAACTCCTCGGTTGTTGCCTTTCCGCACTGGTCCAGTTTCCTTCATGGGTGCAGTTACTTTTCCCACGGTTCAATTTCGCGGTGCATCCTCTAAACTCTCAAATTGGCTCACGTCTGCCCCAGCATCAAATAGGGTAGACGCACCTCCGACAGTATCCGCCTTTACCTTCGGTGTCCCCGGAGTTCGGGAGAGCCCAGACAAAGAAGTAGCACACAACAGTCAACGATATCTTGATGTGCGCCCACTACACGGGCCGAGAACGTGCAGCCCTTCCCAACGAGGAGACGCCGTTACCGAATCAGGTCGGCCCATGTTTTCCCTCGTTCTTCAGGGTTGAGTTGTCGTGAGCAAATTGCGGCAACACTGCGACAGCGTGGAAGGTCCTTGCAAAGCCAAGCCAGGCGGGCCATGGAATTTTCGACGACGAGTTCGACCGTGCGGATATGAGGGGAGGAAGGGATCCCCGTTTCTTGTTGGTCGGGCTGGAGACTGGGGCGTTGAAAGCCAATTGCAGTTTGTTAGCGAAATTGATCGCCGGCGGCTCCCAAAGTGGTCCGCTTTGGACCTGACCTTCACCTTGATGTTAAACGCTAAAGCGCTTCTTGGTATGAAGGGGGACCCACAGGCTTCATTCTTACGCGTCAACCACTATGGTGTTTAGGTTCCGCCGCCAGCCCCAGAAAACGCTTTATTTGGCTTTCGCCATCCCTTTCCTCTTACTTCGAATCCCGTTCTGGACGCTTCGGTATCTACTGCCAGCCTGGCGCCCAAGGAGAGCATGGTCTCTGGGGCGCTCAATCTTGGCGGAGCTGATCGACGCCGGTACTGCAATCATGTTGCAAACATCCTTGCCTGCGCCTGAGCCGCTTGAAAAAATGGCCTTGTCGGCGGGCAAAACGGGTTTTGTGTGGGTCCAGCCCGCACCGGACTTTATCGTCGGAGACGTCCAACGTTTTGCGGAAATAAACGGAGTGGCGTCTACCAAAACCGGCGGTTTTTGGTACGGGACAAGGACGAGTGACAACGCTGTCGGCCAGAGAGCTTCGCCCGGGGAAAAAGTGGTGTATCATATGCACGGTTAGTCTCGAAAAAGGATATCTCCAAAAACGCAGCTGATAATATAACTGTAGGCGGTGGTTTTGTTGTGCGTCCGATTTTTTTTTTGGCCTCTTGGTTGCAGCTCAATCATTTTGAAGATGGGAAGCGGCGGCCCTTTCTTCCTTCCATCGGCGGTCATGTTTCAAGGATTCCTCAAGCACATGCCCCAAATTTCCCGAGTCTTCGCTGCGGAGTACCGCCTGACGACTGGCCCGCCGCTCCCGGCCGTGAACCCGTACCCTGCCGCTCTCATCGACGTTATTGCCGGCTATCGGTATCTGGTTGAAGATGTCGGCTTCGACCCCGGAAATATTATCGTAGGAGGGGACTCCGCGGGGGGGATATTGGCGTATCAACTGGTGCACTACTTGAAAGCCGCAGCGTTTCCTAGCCTTCGTAACGCAGGAGGACTTTTATTGCTTTCACCGTCCGCCGATTCTGCGTTGAGGGTAAACAGCGACTCCATGCGCAATAATGTCCGCTCTGATTATGTGCGCACCTGGGTCTATGCCGCGTATGGGGTCAACGCGATTCTGGGATCTCTCTCGGCAGAGGAATTAGACAAGCCGTGGATGTCACCTGGATCAACCATGTTCAGCGACGACGAGATGAAAGGCGTGTTCAAAGACTTTCCGCCTACATTCATTCTCGCCGGAGAAGCGGAAATGACGCGGGACCCCATGCGCGTTCTCCGCGACAGGATGATGGCGGACATGGGAAACCAGATTACCTATGTCGAGGTGGCGAATGCTCCTCACGACTTCCTTGGTCTGAGCGTTTTGGAACCAGAGCGTACTGAAGGTCTGCAGGAGATCGAGAAGTGGGCCTCGACTTTGTTTCAATCGTAGTAAGTTTCATTTTTCCTCCAGCAACACTTCCGCTGACGTGGAGCAACTAGATGTCCGTGCGGAGACCGGGTCACCTAACGAAATTTGTTGGCTAGTAGCTGATATCTACGCCCTGCAAAAATGTTTCACCCTTATTTTCGACGCTGGCTCGATTGTTCTTCCAAAATTCCGACCGCATTCCTAAGCGTTATTGAAGGCTTGTGGTATCGATGTTCACGATCCACGCGCAAGAGCACCGTTGAAGGTCTGCTGAACGAGAGAGCTATGGCGACTGTGGGTGAACCGCGAAACCTACAGTCTAAGAGCAGGCAGACCTGAGCGGGAAATCGTCGACTGTCGCCAGACATCGCCCAACCCAGGATCGCGGAGCAGGACAGCTCATAGCCGACAGGCTATACGTGATCGTGTGTCCACTATGGTACAGTGGTTAAACGCCAGCCTCCGTGAAAAAAAGATCGGCAGCTGGGGTTGGAGGTTCGAATCCTCCAGGTGGCACACGGGGTTGCCGGGACCTCGGCTTCGGCCCTGCTCCCGCGAGAGACACAGTACGGATTCTCCTTCATCCAATATTAGCGGTGTTTCAATTTTTTCTGTCCTCCCAGTGGCTTTTTATCCCGACTCCCTTGGCGAGAAAGACGATTCGGCACAAAACGCAACCTGGTTCTGCTCCCCCATCTCGCTGAATCGACGTTGAATCGCCGCCTCGGTTTCCATTCACCAACCCGCCTTTCGCAGGTCAAAGCGCGCCACTTACGGACAATTAATTCCCCATGGAGCGAACGCGTCCAGTGGCGGTACAGCTTCTCATTGAGTACCTACTACCCTTCAAGAATGTCGCGAGCCAGAGCGAGCCTCATTGGAGAACACAACATAAACACGCATCTTATAAACGCATCTACTATCTGTATGTACGTACGCACGCACTCCTAGCAGTACAGTACCATATACCAAAAGGTGAGTGGGGGAGGGAAGCAAGAAAGGAGCGTGCCACGTCTCCTCGTCGAAGGAGGAGGGACAGCGCTCGGGGATGGCAACAAGAAGGTGGTGGTGGCGGCGGTGGTGGTGGAGGGAGCGTACAAACATACATGCACGAAGAGGAGGAAGGGAGCGGTGGTGGTGATGGCGGTGAGAGGATAGGGAGGGACGGAGGGAACGACGACCAGACGGCGTCGGAAATAAGGAAAGAGTCAGAACGACATCTAAGTAGGTAGGTGGGCGGTCGATAGCTAATACTAGTGGGTGGGTGGATGGGAGCATAAGTAAGATAAAACACGAATCGAGATGGTGGTCATGGGGAGGAGGGGGAGAGTGGGTTGGTGGGTGGGTGACAATAGACGGAATAAGTAGCGAGTAGAGGTGAGTACGAGTAGTGGGTGACGGACGGATAAGTAAACAGTATGTAAGAATAAAGCACAACGAACAAGAACAGACGAGCCGGCAGGGTAGGGAGAGAACATATTATAACGTATACGGGTGGATGGGTGGGGTACTTTTTAGCTTTCGCATCTTTCTTTCGATTTTTGTTTTGTTTTGTGGCGGGCGGCTGGGGACGACGACGAACGAGACGACGCTCAGCCCATCGTAACATCCGACCCCGCCTGCTGCTGCTGCTGCTGTTGAGCCTGCCCCCCAGCCGCACCAGCACCCGCACCCGCACCGCCCGCCCGTTGGGCCGCAACCGCCGCCGCCTGCGCCTGCTGCTGCGCTTGCACCTGCGCACTCGCATACCACTGCTGATACTGCGCGTACTGCGCCCGCTGCAGCTGCGCCAGATACTCCGTCTGCTGCGCCTGTGTCCCTTGCGCTTGTTGTTGCGCGGTAGGCGTAGCAGAGAACGTGCTCGTGCTGGAGGCAGGCGGCGTAGGGGTCTTTGCGGCGGGGAACGCCCCCGTCGTAGCTGCAGGCGTCGTCGGCGCCGATCCCCCCTTGCCCTTGCCTTTCCCCATCCCCATTCCGCCGGCACCCGGAACCGTAAACGGCGTCGCCTCCGTCTTCCCCTTGCCTCCCTTGCCCGTCGGGTTCTTCGCCCCAGCCGTGGCGGTGGATGAAGCCGATGCCGGCAAGGACGCAGCAGAAGTCGCCGACGTAGAAGCACTCGCACCCGCAGTCGCATTGCTCGTTGCAGTCGTCGCGCTCACCGCCTGTATATGCGGCAGCAACGTGCTCCCCCATGCGTACGTCGCCGTCCCTTTGCCTTTCGTGGTGCCGACGGGTGTACCGGGTGTCGAGTTTGAGGTGGAAGAGGAGGGGGTGGTGGTGGATGAGGCGGAGGTGGTCGAGGACGAGGAGTTGTTCCGCAAACACCCGTGCACGCCGCCCGCCAGCATCTGGAGCCCGACGGCGCCGTGGTCGCCGGAGTGCTGGTAGTGGTACCGGAGGCCGTTCATGTTCTGTGCGCGAGCGTCAGTGTGAGGAAGTGAGATTGTCAGCACCAAAGCAAAGACTAACCTTGTACCGCCTCGCACAATCCCCAACCCCACATGCAAACGGCCTTACCCGGGCCTCCACCTCATTCAGCTCCGCCTGCGACAGCTGCTCCTGCCCCCCTCCGTTCCCTTGACCACCGCCCATATTACCACTGGTGGGCGCCTCCCCGTCGTCGTCCTCAGTAGCATTAGGGTTCGACGCAGCATTCGCCAACGCCGCCGCGTTCCTCTTACGCTCCAACAGCGCACGAACAGCCTCCAAGTCCTTCGCCGGCCCATAATTACAGCTCCCGTGCGTGATATGGTACTTCAGCCCGTTCGCCTGCTTGTACGATTTGGAGCAGTTGGGTTTGGGGCAGCGGAAGGGTTTGTGGGGGAGGAGGATCGTCGCGCCGCTGCCGTTGCCGTTTAGGGCGGTAGTGTTAGCGCCAGTGGCAGCTGCAGCGCTAGAGAAGGCGGCGTTGAGGGAGTTGAGCGTGGACGAGGAGGATGAGGGGTGGGCGGAGGACGGCCCCGCAGAGCCAGGCGGTGTGGGTAGCCTCGACGGCGGCGCCGACCGGCTCCCAGTCGAGCTTCCTCCTGTGTGCGACCCGTGCTTCTTCGCTTTGGGCACCTTCCCCCCCTGGCTCCCACTCGGCGTCTGCGACCCACTGGCGCTGGCCAATGCGCTGGTACTCGCAACGGGACTCTCCACCTCGACGAGCTCCTCCCGTGTACCAAAGACCAGCGCCGGCGCGATCGAACTCGTCGTACCCGAACCGCCGTTGGCATTCGCCAGGGAGTGAGCGGACGAGTCCGGCGGTGAGGGCGTGTAGTCCGCGACGTCTTGCGGTGTCACCTGACCCTGGCCCCCGGGCGAATACTCTACCCCGCTCCCCGCGTTGTACCGCGCGTACGCACTGAACGGCGTGTGCCCTCCGTGCGCATGGTGTGGATGATGCCCGTGGATCCCGCTATGCATACCGGCGAACCCGACACCAGACAATGAGATGTTGAGCGCGGGCTTGGGGGACAGCGGCGACGGGGAGGGCGCGCGTGAGGTGACTGTGCTGGTGGGCGCGGTGCTGGGGGGCGGGGGCGAGTCGTCACCCACGTCAATGTCGACGTCCACTTCGTCGTAATCCCCGAGATCCATGTCGTCCGTGTCGAACGGCGTGCTGTATTGGGGCTGCTGTAGTAGATGGTGCTGGGGCTCCCCGTTGAGATGTGATTGTTGCTGCTGCTGGGCTTGCGAGTGAGAGGCCATGGGCTCAGGGGGGTTCATCTGGGGGTTGAAGGGGATCTGGATGGAGGGGGCCTGGCCGCCTGCTCGGACGACGATGTGGACCTCCTCGAAGTGCTCGAGGAGGGCATGGAGGTCTGCGAGGTGTGCCCCGCAGCAGGTGTAGTTGCGACATAGCTCGCCTTGACGGTCAAAGACGTTCCACGCGTTGAGGATAGAGCTGTCTGCGGCGGGTGACTTGAGTGGGCTGCGACCGGGACCGGGACCGAGTCTGCGCCACGTTAACCACATTAGCTTAGAGTACTGTGGAGAGAGTGGGGAAAGGACGCACTCATAGGAGCCGACGAGCATAGCAGTGGGAGATGTGCTTGTGGCGCAATATGTAGCGCCGAAAGAGCCGGCGCGCCATGAGATTGGTGAGCCGAGGAAGTGGCGGGTGTAGCTTGCGGGGTTGAAGGCGCGGCCATCCTCGCCATTGTAGGAGCCCCCGTCGAGGGACATGGCATAGCTGTCCTGCTGCTGCTGCTGGTGGACGGGCAGCGCGATTGGGTGGGACGGCGACATGGTGGGGAGTAGAAACCTGGCCGGCTAATAATTGGTCAGCCGCCAATATCTTGACTTGACTACTGACTACAGCAATGTGCACACAGTACCAGCGTCCTTATATTCTATCCCAATGCTGCTCGACATCCGCTCTACGCTCGTCGACGCCACCCACAACGCCGAGCACCGAGTTCAACGCGCCCCTGGTCGTCGCCATCACTCGCTTCCCAAATTTCAGGGTGGCACGCCCATCCCCATTCAATGCTAGCGTCTCATCTTGGTCCCATCTCCCTGCGCACGAAAATGGGGGAATTGCCCGCCGCTCGACCCTCTCTGTCTTTCTGTCTTTCTGTCCTCCAAACCTTGCTCGTCCTGTAGCAACTGCTCAATATTCTACGAAATTGCAAATACGACGCGTAGAAATCACCCTTGGCGCATCAGCGCATGTCGATTGGCGACCCCAATTTGAATCCGTCTCGCCACACAACTCCAGGAGTACAAAAGCCTACCATGAGCGCTCGATTCCCCACCTGAATTCTCCGTCTTCTCTGGTGTCAAGTAGACTTCAGAATTCATTCAATTCCCGCGAGGTCATGACGTTGAACAGCACTTTCACTTTCTGGGTTCCTTCTTCTCACCGGTATTGCTGACTCTCGATCCTCTCCGCGAATCCTGTCTCAATCAAGCATGGTTCGCATCTCCTGGCTCCTGCAGGGTTCGGAATTCGATTCGCGCACACACTGAAATGGCTAACTGTGCTCGTCTTCCAGCAAGAATCTCTCTCCATTGGCCCGCTGTAAGTAAGTATATCTGACGCATATTTCTTGGCTCGGATGTTATGTCTGGACCCCATCTTGAAAAAACTTGAAAAACTTGAAAAGAAAGGAACAGTGAGACGGGAGTCGAACGCTGGACCGTTGGCATATGGCCGAGAAGGGGGAAGGAACCAGCTGAGCCATTGGAGCAAGTTGGAAAGGGCTCGCGCCCAAAGGCCACAATCGGAATGCGATCTGATCAAGCCACAGAGTAGTACAAAACTACGAAGACATCTTTTCCACTGCGGCAGAAATGTTGGAAGCATGAAGGAAAGGCCTGATGATTATTTCCTGAAGGTTTTCCATCTCCTGCATTGGAATTCGAGTTCAAATTGTCGATTTAGGCCCTAAATAACCCAAATTTTCTTCGCTGCAGGCGCGGATTCTGTTCACAGGCCAGTAATATACGAGGGGGATAATCCAGCAGAGGTTTCATCACTCAATGAGTGATGCTCAGCGTTGCATGCATGTCGTACCCCAAATTGAACAACACCGAGTCCTCCGAAGAAGTTCCCACGCCTTCCTGTTTGGTTCAACTACCATTTCACGCACATTGCACGGGCCCCACACTCCCATTTTCAAACCTGTTGCGTTGGGATGTCCCATGGATTGCATTCTAATCCCTCAGGCTGTCATTATCGTGTCTTGCCTTCCTGCATTTCCATCTCACCCGTGGTTCTTTCCATTCCCTGTTTCTTTGTTTGTCATTTTGCTTGTATCTCCTATTCCTTCTCACAGAATCTCAAGTTCAATTTTTTGATGTCCCAGTAGAATGTTCCTGTCCTCAGTCCTCGCCGTGAATTTAGAGAGCTTCAGTAAATAATTCTGTCAGTGCTAGCCAGTAAAGACTGCTGCTTAATAAAGATTTGCTCTGCAGCCTACTTTCTGTGCTTTCAGGGTCTCAACAAAACCAATCATAGCATAGCAGGAATGGAACTGAAGAGGGAACACGTCGCGTTCAAATGCGCGAGAACTGATTGCGGCGGTTTGGCATCGTCATCTGACAGCTGCGGCAGCTTGAAGAGGCAGTTTGATCCGAGACATAACATTTCAAGTTATGCCGGCATAACGGGGTCCAGCCACGGTTCACGAGCCTATTTCTTCGTCGGCGTGAACCATTCCCGGCATCGGCGTACCCACACCCACCGACGCCCACTGGCACCCGGTCCCCGGGCTCTCCGTTTCTTCTCTCCGGCTCACCCTCCGAGTCCGCACGGGCACCTTGCTGACGGCGACATAGCAACTCACCGGGGTGCACATTGACTCTGAACTAACTGGACACGGCTTAGACTCAGGCGGATCCACACATCCGTATGTACATTTCTCGTCACAGTAACTTTGATAGGCAATAAAACAAGAATCTTTACTCACACACACTGCCTTCCTCCGAAGCGATTCTCGTTTTCCTTTCTTGTCAAGAACCCACCGCCACCTGCGCCGATCCCCGCCGAGTTTCTATGCAATCTCCAGACTCACGCTGAAGTTGCATCTTGTTCAACGCAACGGAGCATCTCGCCGGCCGCCTTGGTCTACTTTTTCACTCAGCTACCCAACGAGTGACCTCGTCGTGCGTTCCGCGCTCAAGCTTCAAACCTGTATTGAACAGTTCGACGGTCGACCGTCTCTCGATTTGGTTAAACCTTATTTACCCCCCTCAGCGAGGAGGTAACTCCCCAAACGACGCCGTCCGAGTCACCAAAACCTCCGGCGCCCCCACATAAATCTCCTGGAATTCCACCTGCAATTCCCTCTCGCTGAGCGTCTCGGCTACTACGCCAAAAACTTAGAGGCTCCTCGCCGCCCGACGACTTTCCCAGCGCCCGCTCCGGCATCAGAACGCTTCCATGGAAGTAAAACAGTTGTGGGACGGAATTCGAATTCAAAGTTGACCACCACAAAGGCCGACAAGCACAAAGACGACCAACGCGCCGCGGGAGTGACTAAGCGCGGTGCAGGAGCATTCCTGCGGTGGCGCCCCCCCTTGCCTTGCCTTGATCCGGGCGTGTGGGTGGCGGTAGGGCCTCAGAAAGTTCCATATCTTGGCATACGTATGGTTCTCCGAGGTTTTTTTTGGTTTTCAACTCCGACGGCCCAGTTTGGAAGGATGCACCCGCAGGCGAGAGATTGTCTTCCAGCGCCGACGCGATGCAAGTTCGGTTCCGTTTCCCTGTCCCTTACCTGGGCTCCGTTGATTACTGAACGCGAGTAAGTACAAGATGTAACCAAAAAATTCAACCAAGCAAGGATGAACTGGAGTACATAAGTACCTGAATCCAGGTGTGTGTCTTCGAACGGTCGTCTGATTCAGCTGGCATCGATTCGATAAGGACGGAAGGAACCTCGTTGTTCCGTAACGACTGGATCCGTCAGTAATGAAAAGCCTCCGAGTCCGGCGGCCTTCTTCCACTCGACCTTCGTCACTCCGGTGTCGGACTGATGATTTTTCTTACTCTTCCAAAAATCCCGTCGTTCATCGACGAACAACTGACGATGAAGCCCGCCCATACGATGCCCGCGCTGTTCACCTCAGGTCCGGCACTGCGCCCTGTGCAAAGAAATTAATTGAACGCAAATGTCAACCGTGGGAAGCATTCTGCAACACCGGCCCGATGCTCTCTCCGATCAGCCTTCTCCGCGGAAAAAGGTGAGTTACCTCTTTCGTACTCCAACATTTCAACCTCCCAGCGTTGTTGCTTATTTATTTCCTTTCCCGCGGCCCCTTGCAGGTCTCTCTCATAAAATGCGCCCACAACAACCCAAGTTGAGGTTCCTCCGAGTCCTTGCGCAACTCAACGCATCTACGCCATGTCAATCCCGCCCCGTCTCCGCGCCCTCGTCGACCGCCTCGGTTCGGACATCGACGCCTGGCTCGCGAACGCCACCACCCTCGAGCCGCTCCCCCACCTGCCCCCCATTTTCGGAGACAACTCCGTCACCGCAACGTACATGGTTCCCGCCGGGACGGTGCGTCTCGCTCACTTCCGCCACCACAATTATACATATACCTAACGACTGAAATACACCCTCAGCACTTCCTTGTCTGCTGGAGGGTGCGCACGCCCATCGTCGCGCTGTGCGCCATCACGCGGCCGCCGCTGCCGGGCCAAACAACCAACTGCCGCGCGAGTCTTCAAGTCCTGGACAACAGGGACTTAGCGGCGATCCCAAATCAGCATTGGCCGTGGGGCGAGGGCGTCCACGCCGCGCCGGATCCGTTCGCCAGTCCGCCGGTCTCTGAACGAGGTATGTGTTGCAGCCGTCGCTCGGCGGCTATGCCATAACTTTATGCGTCGTGCTTGGTTAACAAGACATGAGCAGGGTTCGTGGTGCTGGAGGTACACAAGGCCGTCCGCTGCGAAGGTATAGGACTCGGAGGCCCTTTCGAACCGAGCCTCTACGTCGCCGACCCGCGCGAGGAAGGCCCGCCGCTCGAGCTCAGGTTCAACCTCGTCGGCGTCGCTCCCCCTGCTGCTATCGAGGACGCTCCGCCGGTTGCCATTGAGGAACGCCCCGCCGCCGTCTTCCTGCGCTCGCGGGCCCCTTCGCCTGTCGTTCCTCGACTATCGCAACCCAAAACCACGGTGAAAATTACGGTTTCAACTCACGCATAATCCTAATTCCACCCCCCGTCCTTAGACCCCCACCCCAGGCACGGCCTGCACACTACCACTGCTCGACCTTGCCCCGAGCCCGACGCTCTCAACCGCTTCCCATCTCAGCGCGCAAGACGACCTCGAAGCCGTGGTCGATCTGTTGGTACGTTACCCTTTACTTGACGGTGTTCTTTACTTATTCTTTCTGCCTTACAGCTATATGCGATAGCCAGACCGGATGACCAGGTACTCGCGCTCGAGTGCCAGAGGTGAGTTTTCCTAATATTTCACTGCCGCTTCCGTCCCACGCCGTTCACTACTGAAGAACCATTACTCTCGCAGGCAGTTGATTGACTACTTCGGCGGGGAGACGGAGCGTTCGAAGTGAAAGGAAATTCGCTGTAGGTATCTTAACACATGTATGTATGTATGTATGTACGTCTGGCCGCCGGACCAACTGTTGTACTTCGTAAAAATGCACCGCCCCACTTTCCACTGAAACCAATGAAAAGGACAAAACCTCGCGCGCGCTGGATTTGTGCGAGCGCTCAAGCGATGCAATAAACTGCTGCCAATGTTTTTGTTCGAGTTGCTGGAATGGGCACGAGTTGGGGATTTCGGCCATCTCGGGGATGTTGAAAGTATGCGGAAGACGACTTTTCTCCGTCAAAAAATCCAGATATCCTGAAAATCTTTTGAGTGTATGACCACGCGGACGCCAGCTATTGTCAACCGATTGCAAAGATCGTTTTCAAGCAGTGCCGATTGCCGCTCGCTGACATTCCCATTAGAATTCTTTCCTGGACGGGGGGCGATTCGGATACATACCAACAAACACAACTCGAACGCCGCGGCGTCGCAATCGGAGTCCAAGCTCGGCCCTCCTCCCACACAAGTGACAAAGGGAACAGGGAACACACGACCCCCTTGCAACGCAACCTACTGTCGAGATCCGCCGCGCGGGACCGCCGGGCTCCAACGGCGGATACGGGTCGTGCGAGGAGGGACGGGGTTGGAGGATTTTAATTTTTGTTCCTCTCTGGGAGCAAGGTAAGCATGCAAATCTGAGGTAGCATAATAATACTAGTCGCACACCGCTCATCTCCATGTCGATCCCCTCTCGTCCGCTTTCAAAGGCTCTTCTCCCGCGAGCGCATTCCAAGGGCACGTCGCCCGACTTGGACTCCAATCCTCCCAGACTCGCGCGGTGCGTCGTTGGCCCAGGACTTCGGTGCGGTGGAGAAGCGGATGGTGCTCGGGGGTGTGCTCGGGGGTGTCGAAGCAGCGGGCCGAGTTTTGTCGCGGTTGGTTTTACGGAAGCACCTATATCAAGATCGCTGTCGGTAAGTCATTCCCCTGGCAGAAATTATTGCGGCTTGCGTACTATCCCGCGACCGCCAGAGTGATGCTCACTCGGTCACGCATCCTACGGCGGCATGAACGACCCGGGAAATTGTGGCTTCACGGCGAAGGACCAGGTCGACTCGACTCAGATGACGCCCATCTTCCTATGTTCCTCGGAAACTTCTTGTCCTGTCCGTGGTTAGTCTCGCTGGGTAAGAATAAACGGCTTGATAACGAGATTCACTCCATTGGATCTTTGTTTCTTGACAGGCGGACTGAGGCAGCGTCTTCCCTCAAACCAACACTGGTGATTCTATCCATGTTTCCATTGAGGATACTCGAACGGGAAGGAACGAAACGAAGGACCGCGAGTTTCGAATATTGGCTCGTTGTCAGTGTCCCATAACAGAAGAAAATCTCGCACACGCACCAACAGATTTCTTTAGTCTGTCAGGACGCCATCGTCCGACGCGATCGCGAGGGTCCAGGGCATTTTTCGTGGGCCGGGGGGAGGAAGGGACTCCTCGGACCCACAATACTGACGGTGCGGACAAATTCCGCACCCCGGTTTCTTTGTTTGGTCCCAAGACACCCCCTTGCCACTGCGTCACGCCGGCCGTTTTTTTGGCGCCTCCATTGGTGCCGGTATAATTTCGCGGCGAGTCTCCATACTTCTCCGTGATACGAGGGCATCACGCCGGCCCTTACAGACCGAATTTTGAGAATTTTGCCGCCGTCGAGGAAAGAGAGACGAGCGACAAGACCAGCGGCATCAAATCACCAAGGACAGTTTTTATTCCGGACCTTCCCAAGACAGTTCCATTGGCCGAATCGCTTCTGGGAGACCCCAATGCCTCCGAGAAGCGTCGTCGCTCGTCGTCTGCCAGATAGCAATAGAACATTCCCCGGCGCGCGGGACTCCGCGTCGCGCTAGAGGAAATGGACGAAAGTACCTATTTTGTACTTCCGTCCGGGAACCCTGCGACGCGCCTGCTCGTCAGACTGAGGCAACCGGTGACAGCGTGCTAGTCGGACTCACTCGACACGCGCTACCGCTGCCCAACCGCCTCTATAAGTCCTCCAAAGCATAGCGCCACCAATATACACCTGACGCTTCGAATCTTGGTTTGTGTGTTTTTTTTGGCAGGGTAAGAAGCGCTTGACGCGAAAGACAAGTGGGCGCCGGTGAAAAGGTTCGGTAAATGCGTCGCTGGGGTCCCCGGGGACGATGGGACGGCGCCGCTCCAAAAGCGGAAGACAAAAGAATCTATGGCGGTCGTTAGGACCATTAATGTCGGCTCTCGGACTGTGAATTGGCTCACAAATTTATCAGCTGACTCCAGAGTCGCTGCTGCGTTATCGCAGACCGAATGTCTGGCAAAGGAAATCCGATCCGCCCGCATTCTGCCATGTCCGCCAAGAACGGTCATTTTCGCCGCATAAATGAGAAATATTGGAGCCGGCTTTGGGCGGGATTCCAGAGAGCAGTCTGCAGCGACTTCGGTAGCGACGTCGATTTTTTTGGCGGAATTGTAGACTGGCGGCCAGTCGGGACGGTCGCCTGATCTGGTGAAGTCGGAGTTAGAATGTTCGAGTACCCGTGAACCACACAATTTACCGCTCAGTAACAAAGTATCCCGCCCGCCCGCACTCGCTTATAACCTGCCCTCGCAGCCGTTGACATCCTCCAAATTTCCAATGAATGAAAACGCACCTTATTCGGTCTTCCCCCCGAGGATTATCGATCACAATCGGATCGACTCGACCGGAGGCACCGCTAGGGTGTGGCCACTGGGTTGTCGGTAGCCTTTGCCTCGCTCAACACTGGCGCTGTGTCAAGCCAGTAAAAGCCCCCTCGACGTCGGCCGAGTCAACGGCGGGTATACGCGTATCGCAATTGAACCAGGCATGTTTGATGTTGGCGACGAGAACGTCGGGTTGGGTCCCTAGCGATAGACGGGCTGCATGGTCTCTGGCGATCGTCGGTGCGGTGTCTTCCTGGGTCTCGGGCGGTCCACTTTGCAGCGGCGCGCAAGCAAATGCTAGGCGCCCGAACCGCCGATGAGCGAAATTTCGTGAGTCCCCGTGCTCTAATGATCCTTCACGGTCGACATCTATACTTCCCGCAGTAGAACACTGTGAAGACTGTGGTTCGCGATGCGAAACCTTGCCAGCCTAGGTTCCAGTTTGGTTCGCTCATGATCAAGGAAACTGACGGTCCATGATCGTCTTGAGCTTCACTGTGGCCCAGTCGAACAACTGTGCAGTTTTTTTGTTTACTGGGCTCAAGGACCCTCCTTTGTTGGAGTTGGTCGTGAAGTGAGTGAGTCGCCGTCGTCTGTTCTCTCTCATCGACTGAAACACAGTCTGGCGTCCATGGTTAGTCGGCGAGGCGGCGACACTGCCAGTGATAGATGACGAGAGGCAACGTCTCGCAACACCTGATATTGAGTGTGGCACGCTGTTTGGGAGCTGTAGCTGAATACTCGCAGATTGTCTTGCCTGTAGGTCATTTCAGGAACGAGATAGGCTGACCAACGCCCGGACGGTCTATCCTTGGCGAAGAAAGAGAGACGAAGAGGGTGTAGATACCTCCCTCTTCCCTCCATCAATGTTTCTTGCCACCGGCGGCGAGTGAAGCTGAGAGGAGGGCGATTTGAGCGCGATTTGGACAGTTTGTCGTCCATCGCGGCGATCGATGGCTCTCAATCGCACGCAGTAGGTATGGCGTTGTGCTATTGTCGGCAGTGTGCAAGGATTTATGAGATTTTATGCAGTGTAGCCAATGAATCGAGGGAATTTGCTGAAGAGGGTGAGATGAGCGGAGGACCGAATGCGCCGAAAGCGGTGCTATACTGTCGGAGTTTGAAGTCTGACTTTCTTCCTACGCTCAGGCTCCAGGCGACAGCTAAGGGCCACTTCAGTGCAGCTCTATTGGCCGCTTGAATAGCCCACCGAATGGTTCCACGGGCGAGTTCTCTACATCCTCCATTATTTGCGGACGGTCCTCCCGATCGTCGATGATTCCTGGGCTTTGTCTCGCAGCTTCCGTCTATTCTGCGCCACCCGGACTTCGCATGGACGACGAGCGCAAACTCAACGAGACGGCGCAGCAAGTAAGGAATTGGATCGATTTTTTTCCTCGAGGTTTTCTCTGGTGTCACTCCGACTATCTTGGGTCTGAAGTAGCGGAATATGTACCGTATCCATCTCCAGTATGAACTGACTCGCGGGTCAAGCCCAAGAAGGACGCTCCCGTCTCAAACAATTCTCCCTCTGGTTCCTTCGTGTCTTGCCTCCCACCACAGAAGAAAAAATGTCGTTCTCACTTCGGCCCCCACCGCTCAAGTCCTCCTCGGTCTCTATCTTGCTTACCATCACTCGCTCTGGCTTGCTGTACTTTAATCCGAAGATTGCGAGAGCGTCGGGTTCATCGTTCTGACCTTGAGGTATGTATCGTCTTCTTGACGCTACGATCCATCGTTCTGACACTTTCCTCTTCAGAGCGGTTCGGGGACAGTTTCTCCCGTCATAACTCGTCTGACGTTCTTCAAGAACGTCCTCGCGCCTGTCCCCGCGCTGCAACTTGGTTCCTGCCGCCCAATGGTTCCTAGCCGCCCAAGGCCAGCAGCAGCACAGCACCTCCGCCCGCGTGTGTGTACAGCCTCCTCGGCCCATCATCGCTGCGTGTCGTCACCAACGCCGTCTACGAGCTCAAAGGCGCCTTCTCCGAGGCCCCGGACCATCGTCGTCATTCACACCAAGCTGTGCGGAGCCCCAAGCACCGCCGCACCCTCCTCCTCCCCGCTCTCGCCGACTATGAGAGCGACGGTGACTCGGATTGGGAGTACGACCACGAGAGCGACGTCACCGGTGCTTCCCTCACGTTCGTCTTTCCACGGGATTCGGGGCGTTTAGACCACCCCCAGCCACACCCATGTCCGCGCCCGCCATCTCGCCCGTCAGCGCAGTTGTCCGAGTCCGTCTCCGCCCACCTCCCCAGCGTCAGCATCGCAGCACCAACGGCATCGGCATCGGCACCCGTACGCCCGCTCGTCGCCGCGCGGCTGCGCCACCTGCGGCTCGCGGCAAAGCTTCAGAGGCAGGGCGCCAGCACGACGCCCAAGGTGAGCAAGCGCGCGAACCGCAAATCCGTCCTGCTCGGGGACAAGGAGAATGCGGCGGCCAAGCAGATATAATTTACCTCGTTTCACCTGCTGCTTCCCTCCCTACATCTCGCATTCGATTTCGACTCCTCTCCAGATCGGGTCCGATGTCCCGATAGTTTCTTCCTCTTTTCCTTGGGTTCTCATCCTCTCCCTTTATCTTCTACACCACCCACGAATACGTATCGTCCTTAAACACCTGTTATCCACAACCCTTACCTATCATCCACACTACCCCCCTGCTATCCTTTAACGTTTAACACGCGTGGCCTCTTCTTCGTTTTTTGCCCTACCTAGACAATACTTGATTTTTTTCTCTTCCCCCTTGTTCAAATGTATTCGCTAATTGAATCACACTGTTTTTCTGGGTACCAATCCTGGGAGGTCGCCAATACCTTGAGCTCTTGGAGGACTGAGGATAAATTGATCCGCGTCGGAGTAAGCCCAAAACGACGTCACGACGCGTTAACCGCGCCCAATTAATCTTGACCCGAACCACGATGAACTCTCGACGCCCCACACGAAAGGTGCCCGTTCTCTATTATATTCAACCGCCGCTAACCCATACAGCGCTCCATCTCTGACCGCGAAGAGCACGAAGAGGCCTGGGAGGACGTCGAAACCGACGTCAATTCAGACTCGACAGTCGGGCACACAAAACGAGATTCCAGCTCGAGAACCAGCTCTAGAACTCGCAGCCCCGCTCGAAGTCCTCGAAAGCGCCGAACCAAGACTGTCTTCGTTGCCGCCCCAGCTCAATCGCCCCGAAGAATACGCGCCCCGCCGCCCCCCCAGCCGCCTCCAACAAATGCAAAAGTCGCAATTCCGACGGAGCATGTGTACAACGGGAGCCTCTTCATGGCAGGATACGTCCTAGATGTCCTTAGAACGGCTATCCTGCTCCTCCGCAAACCTCTCTCCTTCCTCGTCTTTTTGTGGATGTTCGCCTTCATCATCAGCCGCATCTCCCATACCCTCCGCGCGGCATTCTCTCCTCTATGCTACATCCCCGGCATCTCCAGATCCACCTTGTGTCTCCCAGACGGCTACGCGACCCCATTCGATGGCCGCCGCGCTCCCAAGTGGGCAGACTATCCGACGCTCGTCGATGTACAGAGCGCGACCATCGAGCAGCTGCTGGACGAGTCGAGCTCGGGCTCGGCGCTCGCGCTCAAGATCAAGAAGGCGGAGATGGCGACGACGGACTTGGTGACGCTCGTTCGCGTGAGCGAGTTGAAGAGCCGAGACATGCTTGGGGATGCGCTCCGACAATTCGTCGATGATGCACGAACGACAGGAAGGGCCTTGAATAAACTGAATGCCAAAGTGGGAGGCGCCGTTGACGGGTGAGTATTAACCATGCCTACTGCACTCCCCCGAACTCACATTGCCTTGTAGCATCATGGCCGTCAACGATTATGCCCTGCAAACGATCGAGGCAGCACATGCCGACTCGTCGCCCTCCATCCTGCGACACCTCGTCCCCTGGGCCCCCAAACCCAAGACCGACCTCATACTCTCGACATTCGAGGACTCAATGAACTACCTCTCCTCCACCATGCAGGGGCTGATCCTCGAATTCGAGCTGAACCTCCAAAACCTCAACAAGCTCGAGGAGCAGCTTTCCGTCCTCCACGAGCTCGTCTCGCGCGAAGACCGCTCCATCTCCTCCGCCCACTCCGAGCTGCTCGCCGAGCTGTGGACGAAGGTCGGGGGCAACCGGCGCCGGCTGCGCGGCTACGAGGGGCATCTGGGCCTCCTCAAGGGGCTCACGGAGTACCGGAAGCAGGCGCTGGTGCACGTTGTGTCGGCGCTGCAGACCTTGACGCAGATGAGCGAAGATATCGAGAATCTGCGCGAGCGGGTGACGGCGCCTGAGCTCGCGGGGTCGCGCATTCCGGTCGAGGTGCATATCAAGAGTATACAGAGCGGGTTGGACCGGGTGAAGGAGGGGAGGTCGAAGGCCAAGGTGCGAGAGAGCGAGGCGTTGAGGAGGATCATTGGATCGGACGCGGATTAGTATCTTACGCGCTTTCTTGTTGTAATGTAAGTCGATTGTATTTAGCCTCAGTAATATATATGTAGCAATAGATGAACAATGATTCTATGGCGCGGCCTGGGTCTGAGGTTCAAAGAGAAACACGAGAAAACCTTGTTGGCAACCAACTTTATTCAATATCATCGTACTGATTTCCTCATAAGTAGTAGGACAAGGTCGACTACCTACCCCGGACGACGAAGTAATAGTTGTTGCTGTAATGGTCGATAGAGTAACTCTCGAGCTCTTCTGTCACCCGAGGAATAATGCCACGCCACGGATTCCTTTCCGGAGTCTTCACAAAGAACGCGCCCAGGTCCTCCAGCAGGTATTGGTCGTGCATCGCTTCAAACCGCGTGTACGCGGTGAAAACGGCGGGCACCTTGAGATCCAAAACGATCGGGATGGATTGCTGCCATCCCGGTACTTCAACCTCGCCCATGCCAGTATGGAATCCGGCGACGAGGTCGGGCGGATTAGCACGGAACTCGGGGGTCTTGGCGAACGCGTGGTACGTCGCGGGACATATAATCGCGACTCTGCGCCGGCGACTCTGTATGCATCCGCTACACGCAAGGTTCCGCCCCTTGACCGCGGGGCGCAGCGTGGGACCGATATAAACGACGACGACGGACTGGAGCGCGGGGAGGTAGTGAAGGAGCTCTTCCATCATGCCCTCCACGCCCTCTTCTTTGTTAGCGGCCGCGACGATGTGGATGCACAACTTCGATCGCGTCGGAAGGTCTGGGATCGACTGCTCCAGCGCATGTAAGAGGGTGAGCACCATGCTCGTCGAGTCGGTGGCGAGAAGCTGGACAGCGAGCGCGACGTCCCGGTGGTCGCTCTCAAAAGGACGCGCGAACGAGCGGGCATCGGCCGCAAACTCGGGGAAGACGGTTTGGTAGTAATGGTCCCAGCTGGTCAGACTGGATGGCGCAATGTAAGCCGACTGTGTGTTTTTTGTGGGGAGGAGGATGAGGCGCTTATGCCGCGGTTCGTAGACAGCCTTCATCTGCTCGGCTGTGGATACGGTGCAGAGGTCCGTGCAGTGTCGTGCAGTATGGGCGGCTTCAGAAAAGACCTGTCCGCACTCCGGGGAACACCACCACGCAAGCTGACATTTTTTGCACGGTGAGAACTTGTGGTCGGTGTCATGGAACGGGGTGCGGAAGCACACCTGGCATTTAATGCCGTAGCTAGAAGGAGAGTCAGTGGATGTTTCGTGAGATCGGTGCAGGGCGGGCGAGCTCACGTTATTGCGTCAGGAATACTGCTATAGGTTGCGGCGGCACCTGCAAGATGAACTTCACCCCGAATTTTCTGTCGGACTTGGAGTGAGCATCGCGTCGATTCGGTGAGACGGGGAGTTTACTTGTTCGTCCACGTAGCGCGCGAACCGGTTCGTGGGATTGGGCAATGTATGCCCGGTTTTCTCGTCGTGGGCATTCACCTTCTGGAACCGTTTGCACTCGTCTTTGGGGACCTTCCAGTGCTTTGTCTGACAATCCCTGCCGCAGTACGCGACACGGCGACACTTGGCACACCTACTGAGCGTGGTGTCGGAGGTGCGGAAGCAGCCAGTGCATGCGAGTTGGGCCGCTTGAGCGCGCATGGTGGTTTGCGAAAAGAGGAAAGCAGCAAGGCCATTTATACGTAAGTGAAGACAAGGGAGGTCTGACACCAATTTCGCTTGCCGTCGCCGATTGAGGTTCTAAACAAAAGGTAGGATCAATCGATCGCGGAGAAGGTTGGCCTTTTGTGCGCAGTACAA
Organism: Mycena filopes; assembly: GCA_029281495.1. NCBI lineage: Eukaryota > Fungi > Basidiomycota > Agaricomycetes > Agaricales > Mycenaceae > Mycena > Mycena filopes. The sequence continues at coordinate 1,325,001 of JARIHR010000002.1, read as the reverse complement.
TAGGTTGTATTGGACGAACGAAGCGACAGATGTTGATTTCCAACGCTGAGGCCGGGTTACACCGTGGGCACTAGGGAGAGCTTGGCATTGAGCCAGACGCGAGTTTCAGACACGAGTGGGCGCGAGCGGCGTTCAGTTTAGCGCGCAGGAGGAATCGAGCCAGCCGATGATGGTTGAAAAGGAAAGAAGAAATTGTTGTGGTTTGTCTGTCCATCAAACCCAAACCTCCCACGGTTGAAGTTGCCATCTTTATTATATTCCAACGACAACTGAGGAAGTGTGTGAGGCACCTCACCAGTGAAGAGTGGCTCACACGACTCAATACGCTGATTATGGCTCAGCAACCTGAGTACTCGCCATCCCACCGGGTGTTCCGGGCTTCGGCACCGCGGCACCGGGTGCTCCGAGCGTCGGCGCCGCACATTGGGCGTCCTTTGAGCCTCTACTGACCTTCAAGACGACCTATACAGCTATCCCAAGGGATATATGTCCCTCCAGCTTGTCTGGGATCCATTTTCTCCCGAGTTGAAACCGGTTGGACGGTGAAAGCGACCTTTTAGTCAAACGATCTGACTGGTTTCAGTTTTATCACCGTTCAGCCGAGTCCGGAGAACTGAATGGTAGCGCCGAATGTTGACGCGTCCCGACGAGTATAAAGGTGGCCGAAATTGTCCAGCAAATTATCATGTCTCCCTCTACGAAATCAGTGCCCGTCGAGTCAGAATGGCCCACCTACATCTCCACTTCGGTGGTCATCGATGTTCCGCGACAGAAGGTCTGGGACGTACTCATGGACTTTGGCGGCTATAAGAAATGGCAAGTTTCCTCCCACCTATCGTGTTCTGAAACAATTGAATAACACCTCGCAGGAATCCATTTATGCAAGTTTAAATCATTCAAGTTGAAAATTAGACCGCTGATTGTGATACGAACAGTCGCGAATGCGTCCATCTCGACGCGTCGAAGAAATCGCAGCCCACCCCCCCTCGCGCACTCGTCAGAGGCGACCACCTTGCGTTGAAAACGAACATCCCACCCACCCTCGACGACGCCGCTAAAATGCGCTCCATGACGGAGCTCGTTATGCACGTTGAACCCGGCCACCAGCTCGCGTGGGGCTCGCATCTCCCGGGGTGGCTCTTCGGCGCGGAACACTGGACGGTGCTCAGCGACGTCGACGGAGGAGCCAGGACAAAGTTCGAGTCTATTGCGGCTTACTCGGGTGTGGGACCGTGGCTCATGATGGCGTACATGCGTGAACCTGTTGTGGAGGCCGTGAAGGCGATGGCGCAAGGCATCAAGATGGCATGCGAGCAGAAGTATTTAGGGAAGGATGACTTTTGTGCTGCTTAGGTTCGTTTGTTTACATGTTTACATTTTTGGCGTTCGAGTCTGGAAGTCAACCGTGAGAATCAGATCTGCGGTGGCGGTACAGGACGTTTTCCCCTTCCGACTCGCAGAATTCGAGTCGGCGGCTCCCCGGTTCACAAAATCAGGTCTCGACTCCGTGCCCTACCAGAAATTTGGCTCCGTCGCGCGTCCAACATTCGGCACCAAATTCAACAGCGTCAAAGGGTAATGGATGTTCAGGAAATTCTCAACCAATAAACCTCAAATTCCGGACAATTATGCCCGTCTGAGTGAGCTGAGATCCGTGTTTTTGCTCTCGTGAACCCCCTGAATTAGACTCGTATGGACGGGCGATGATCACCCCGCTATCGATTGGATCGAAGGCGATGGACGGTGAACGAAGCAGGGCCAAACAAAGCATCTATATATGGCCGTGGAAAACGCTAAAAATCTTCTTCCCTCCACCGGAGGGAAGGTAGACCACCTTGCAATCCATTATCATGTCCAGCCCCACCGTCCCACTACCATTCCGCCCCGTCCTATCCCGCTTGAACAGCGCCGTCAACGGTCTTGTAGCCCCGGTCAGCGCGTCGGCAGAGGTGGCAGAGGATGCCGTCCTCGAACTGGGCGACGGGTCGGCCTTTCGCGGTATTAGCTTTGGCGCACAGGGCAAGAGTGTCGCTGGAGAATGTGTTTTTCAGACTGGTCAGTGGACTCCAACAGCTCGGAATTTATGCCTACCCGACAACTAGGCATGGTCGGTTACACCGAGTCCCTCACGGACCCATCCTACGAAGGCCAGATCCTCGTCCTGACCTACCCCCTCGTCGGGAACTACGGCGTCCCCGAGAGACCCGAAAACCCCCTCGACGTCCTTCCTGTCGCGTTCGAGTCCTCCAAGATTCATGTCGCGGCTATTGTCATTGGCTATCATTCTGAAGACTACAGCCACTTTCTCGCAAAATCGTCGCTCGGCGCGTGGTTGAAGGAAAACGACGTTCCCGCCATCTATGGCGTCGACACCCGCGCCCTCACTAAAAAAATCAGAGAAAAGGGGTCCATGCTCGGAAAAATCCTGGCGCGCAGACCTGGAGCTCCCACTGGTCGAGCTCGGTCGTTGATCCCTGCCTCTCAAGCCCCGTCTCGGGCGCCTTCGCGGGCCTCGTCCCCGCCTTCCACCCCGCCTTCGACCCAGTCTTGGCGCGAAGATTACGACGACATTCCATTCCTCGACCCGAATCAAATCAACTTGGTCGCCGCGGTCTCTATAGCCGCACCACGCCTCTACAAAAGTACTATTACCTCTCGCATGCACCCCAGCGGCCGACCCCTTCGCGTCTTGGCCATAGATGTGGGCATGAAGTATAATCAGATCCGTTGCTTCATAGAACGGGGAACGGAGCTAAAAGTCGTTCCCTGGGATTACGACTTTCTGGCCGAGCCAGAACCCTACGACGGAATATTCGTTTCCAACGGTCCCGGTGACCCCGCCACGGTCACTTCCACCATATCTAGACTCCGCGTCGCGCTCGAAAAGGCCGACCGCCCCATCTTCGGGATTTGTCTCGGTCACCAGCTCCTCGCGCTCGCCGCCGGCGCCACGACTTCCAAGATGAAATACGGCAACCGCGGCCACAACATCCCCTGCACCGACGCGCTTTCCGGCCGCTGCTACATCACCAGCCAGAACCATGGCTTCGAGGTCGACACCGCCACGCTCCCTGCCGGGTGGAAAGAGCTCTTCCGCAACGCCAATGACGGGAGCAACGAAGGGATCTACTGCGAGGATAAGCCCTTTTTCTCCGTGCAGTTCCACCCCGAGTCGACGCCGGGGCCGCGCGACACCGAGTTCCTGTTCGACGTCTTCATTACGAACGTCGCCGATTGCGCCGCGACGAACGCGCTCGTGCCGATCGTCATGCCCGGCGGGAAGAAGGAGGACAACGACAAGCGTGTGCCGCGCGCGACCGTCTCCAAGGTCATCATCCTCGGCTCGGGCGGTCTCTCCATAGGGCAGGCGGGCGAGTTTGACTACTCGGGCTCGCAGGCGATCAAGGCGCTCAAGGAGGAAGGCATCTACACCATCATGGTCAACCCCAACATCGCGACCATCGCGACCTCCAAGGGCCTCGCCGACAAAGTCTACTTCCTGCCCGTCAACCCCGAGTTCGTGCGCAAAATCATCAAGTACGAGAAGCCCGATGGGATCTACGTGACGTTTGGGGGGCAGACGGCGCTGAATGTGGGGATCAAGCTCAAGGACGAGTTTGAGGCGCTCGGCGTGAAGGTGCTGGGGACGCCAATTCAGACGATCATCACGACGGAGGACCGGCAGCTCTTTGCGGCGGCCATGGCGGAGATTGGGGAGAAGTGCGCGGAGAGCGACACGGCGACGAACCAGGAAGAGGCGATTGCGGCAGCGCGGGTGATTGGGTTCCCGGTCATTGTGCGGGCTGCGTATGCGCTGGGCGGCCTTGGGTCGGGCTTTGCGCAGGACGAGGCGCAGCTGAAGGCGTTGTGCAGCAAGGCATTCGCTACGAGCCCGCAGGTCCTTGTGGAGAAGAGTATGAAGGGCTGGAAGGAGATCGAGTACGAGGTCGTTCGAGACTGCCGCGATAACTGTATCACGGTGTGTAACATGGAGGTGAGTCCAGCGACACTGTCTGTTCGCGATATATTGACAGCGTCCATCTCGTAGAACTTTGACCCGCTCGGAATTCATACTGGTGATTCTATCGTTGTCGCACCGTCGCAGACGCTCTCCGACTCCGACTACAACATGCTCCGCACCACTGCCATCAACGTCATTCGCCACTTGGGCGTCGTCGGCGAGTGCAATATCCAGTACGCCTTGAATCCGGCTTCGCAGGAATACTGCATCATCGAGGTTCGTACACCCCTGCCACATTTTCTCCCGCTAAAATTACCCCAGGTCAACGCGCGTCTCTCCCGTTCCTCGGCCCTCGCCTCGAAAGCGACCGGCTATCCCCTCGCCTTCATCGCTGCGAAGCTCGGGCTGGGCATCCCGCTGAACGAGATCAAGAACTCGGTGACGAAGGTTACGAGCGCGTGCTTCGAGCCAAGCTTGGATTATGTCGTGGTGAAGATTCCCCGCTGGGATTTGGCCAAGTTCGGCCGCGTCAGTCGGCTGTTGAGCAGCAGCATGAAGAGTGTTGGAGAGGTTATGAGCATTGGGCGGACGTTCGAGGAGACGTTCCAGAAGGCGATTCGCGCGATTGATGACCATTTTTCGGGCTTTAGCAAGGTTCGCATTTTTTAGTTTCTTTCGTTTCCCCGCTAACGGTTGGGATTGCAGAACGACTTTGTGGAGGACATCGATGAGGAGCTCGTGAATCCCACGGATAAGCGTATTTTCGCGATCTCTACGGCTTTCCATCGCGGATACAGTGTCGACAAGATCTGGCAAATGACGAATATCGACAAGTGGTTTTTGACGAGGCTCCAGTGCATCTTCAAAATGGAGCAACGATTATCGTATGTCGTTTTTGGTTTCTTGTCTCAGTCGAGCTCATTGGTCTGACAGCGACTGCAATGTCTCTACCATCGCACCCACGCTCCTCAAGCAGGCCAAACAATTAGGATTTTCGGATCGCCAGCTCGCCATCTGCATGGGATCGACAGAACTTGCTGTCCGGCGTCTTCGTCAAGAGACCAATATCGCGCCGTTCGTCAAGCAAATCGACACCGTCGCCGCTGAATTCCCTGCATTCACCAACTACCTCTACACGACCTACAATGCCATCGAGCACGACGTTACATTCAACGAGCGTGGTATCATGGTCCTCGGGTCCGGAGTCTATCGTATCGGATCCTCCGTCGAGTTTGATTGGTGCGCTGTCCGGGCGATCAGGACGCTCCGCGAGCAAGGCCTACAGACGATCATGGTCAACTACAATCCCGAGACCGTGAGCACGGACTACGACGAGGCCGACCGGCTGTACTTTGAGAACATCAGTCTCGAGACTATTCTCGACATTTACGACACAGAGCGCTCGCGCGGCGTTATTCTCGCCATGGGCGGGCAGACGCCCAACAACATCGCGCTCCCGCTGTATCGCCAGAACGTCAAGATCTACGGTACATCACCCGAGATGATCGATACTGCGGAGAACAGGTACAAGTTCTCCCGGCTCCTGGACGAAATAGGGGTGGATCAGCCGCTGTGGAAGGAGTTGACGAGCTTTGAGGAGGCGGAGAAGTTCTGCGAGAAAGTGGGGTACCCGGTGCTCGTGCGGCCCTCATATGTGCTCTCTGGCGCTGCGATGAACGTCGTGTCGACTGGAGATGACTTGTCGAATTATCTGACGCAGGCGACGGCCGTGTCGCGCGACCATCCCGTCGTGATCACCAAGTACATCGAGCAGGCGAAGGAGATCGAGATGGACGCGGTGGCCAAGGACGGGAAGATGGTCATGCACTTTATTTCGGAGCACGTCGAGAACGCCGGTGTCCACTCCGGTGACGCGACCCTCATTCATCCGCCACAGGATCTGGACCCTCAGACCGTCCGTCAAATCGAGGAGGCCACAGCGAAGATCGGGAACGCGCTCAACGTCACTGGGCCTTTCAACATCCAGTTCATCGCCAAGAACAACGAGATCAAGGTCATCGAGTGCAATTTGCGCGCCGCGCGGTCGTTCCCGTTCGTTTCGAAGGTCACCGGCATCGACGCGATTGAGATGGCCACCAAAGTCATGCTTGGGTTCCCGGTCGAGTCCTACCCTGACCCTGGCCTGCCGCTGGACTACGTCGGGATCAAAGTTCCCCAGTTCAGCTTCAGTCGGTTGTCCGGTGCCGATCCCGTCCTTGGCGTTGAGATGGCGTCGACCGGCGAGGTTGCCTGTTTCGGGCGCGACAAGTATGAGGCTTATTTGAAGGCTCTGATCTCGACGGGCATTGTGCCGCCGAAAAAGAACATCCTCTTCTCGATCGGAAGCTATCGCGAAAAGTTGGAGATATTGCCTTCGGTTCAAAAGCTCAGCGCTGCCGGTTACAACATCTTTGCGACGTCTGGGACTGCAGATTTCTTGACCGAACATAACGTCCCCTGTAAAGTGAGCAGCTCGCTTTTCAATGACCTTTATCCTTACTCACAGACGCGCATAGTATCTGGAGACTTTGGGAGAGGACAACCGCGATAAACAGAAATCCGAATATTCCCTCACGCAGCATCTGGCGAATAACCTCATCGACATGTACATCAACTTGCCGTCGAAGAACCACTACCGCAGACCCGCCAGCTACAGCAGCAAAGGCTACCATACTCGCCGCATGGCCGTTGACTTTGCCGTTCCCTTGATCACCAACATCAAGAATGCCAAAATGCTTGCGGAAGCCCTCGTGCGGAGGCTGCCTCTGGAGGTGTCGAGCATCGATTCCAAAAGCTCCCACCGAACGCATACGTTCCCTGGGTTGATCAATATTGCCGCCTTCGTCCCTAGTTTGATCGCAGAGAACAGTCGCGATCTCGTGGAGGTCACGAAGGCGTCCATCAGCGCTGGATTTACGACGTCCGTAATCATTCCGTTGGATCTAAAGGGCAGCATCTCCGACCGCGTCTCTCTTGAGCAAGCAAAGGCGAATGTAGCCGGTGCGGCACATTGCAACTTCGCTCTCAGCATTGCCGCGTCAGCCGACAACGTCCAGTCCTTGGATGAGGAGCTCCAAGCTGAAGCGAAGGCGCTCTTCATTCCCTTTGATGCTAGCGCCACCTCGACGCCGCTCTCCGTCGTTGCGGCCCACTTCACGTCGTGGCCTGCCGAAAAGCCAGTAGTAACCGATGCCAAAGGGTCCGATCTGGCTTGCATTCTTTTGCTTGCTAGTCTTCATAATCGGAGTGTTCATGTCACCGACGTGCGCAGCAAGGACGACCTTTTGCTCATCTCCCTGAGCAAAGCCAAGCACCTCAAGGTTACATGTGACGTCTCCGTGTACGCCTTGTTCTTCTCGCACGACGATTTCCCGCAATGTACCTTCCTTCCGTCCTCCGACGACCAGAAATCGCTCTGGAAGAAGCTCGATCTTATTGACGCCTTTTCCGTTGGAGCCACCCCCTATCGCCTTGCACTCGAAGTTGGCGAAACTCCGTCGTCCTCCTCGGGGATTGAGGAAACACTTCCTCTTTTGCTGACCGCGGTACAGGATGGCAGACTCTCCCTCGACGACATTCGTGTCCGTTTGCATGATAACCCCGTCCACATCTTCGGCCTTCCGGATCAGACGCAAACGCACGTGGAGGTCGTCATTGGACGGAAGGCTCGCTTCGGCAAGCGAGAAACATGCTGGTCTCCGCTCGAGTCCAAGTTTGTGACTGGCGCTATCCACAGAGTCGTTGTCCACGGGCATACCGCTTTCCTCGATGGTACTCTCTTCTCTGCGCCGCTCGGCAAGGACATTTCGAGCGCAACGATCAACCACCCTCCTGTTCCTGGACCGATCCCTCTCAAGGAGCCCGAGTCGTCGATGTCGAACAGCAATATAATGTCACTCACATCTATGGGCTCCTCCCAATCCTCTGGTGGCCCCTTCCATTCGACTCCGGGTGTGCATTTGTCCTCCCACGCCCTCTCCCACCCCGCCTTCCACCGCCGTCACATTCTCTCGGTGAAGCAGTTTACTCATCGCGACATGTATGATCTCTTCTCGCTCGCGCATGAGATGCGCTTGCAGGTCGAGCGTAACGGCACCCTGGACATCCTCAAGGGTCGTGTGCTCTGTACTCTGTTCTATGAACCGTCAACGCGTACGAGCTCGTCGTTCGACGCAGCCATGAAGCGTTGTGGAGGTGAAGTTGTCCAAATCGCTGCTGACACGTCGTCGGTGGTAAAGGGCGAAAGCTTACCTGATACCATACGCACTCTCGGCTGTTACGGAGATGCTATCGTCATTCGGCACCCCGACGTCGGCAGCGCCCAATTGGCCGCGAAGTTTTCCCCAGTCCCGATCATCAACGCTGGCGACGGAGTCGGCGAGCATCCTACCCAGGTAAGACTCACCGCTAGCATCTCATCGTGACACTCAATCCTTGCCCATAGGCGTTGCTCGACGTATACACCATCCGATCTGAGCTTGGGACGGTGAATGGCCGCACCATCACCTTGCTCGGAGACCTCAAGAATGGACGGACGGTACATAGCTTGGTTACGCTCCTGTCCCTCTACTCGGTCCGCCTCAATTTCGTTTCGCCTCCGTCACTCGCAATGCCCGCGTCCGTCATTGCGGTGGCACGGAAGGCAGGTATCCCCGTGACTCAGTGCGAATCGCTCGACGAAGTGCTGGCCGACACCGACGTGCTATACGTGACCCGCATCCAAAAGGAGAGATTCGAGACCGAGAACGAGTGGAACCAAGTGAAGGACGCTTATCGCGTCGATCACGCTGTGCTTTCGAGGGCGAAGGAAGAAATGATCGTCATGCACCCGCTTCCCAGAGTTAATGGTACGATCTTGTTGGTCCAGTTTACTATCTATGCTGATGCTCACCACCCTCCTCCTAGAAATCGACCCTGAGGTCGACTTCGACTCTCGCCGCGCGGTTTACTTCCGCCAAATGCGTTATGGCCTTTTTGTGAGCGCCTCCCTACTACCCGACTCCTCTCTCTGACCATCCCTCAGATTCGGATGGCGTTGCTGGCAAGTGTGATGGGCTAGAATGAGGAGGTCTATCTAAAGCAGTCGAAGTAGATTAAAATTGAATGTACTATGAGTCGTCGGTTGGATGTCGGCGCAAACAGCTTGCCATCAATTCGCTTTCTCTCTCAACCATCACATCCATTCAGTTCGAGCACTTGTCCAGGTGTTTAGTGCAGCATCTCCTTTCATAAGAACCACAGGCTTGACTCTCGAAGCGTGTCGACTCAATGGGAAATGAAATCGGCCGCTAAAAGTAAGCTTCGCGAGTTTTCATGGCGTACAAGCGCTGCAAGTGCTCTCGGCTCCCGCCCCTTCTCTCAGCGATCTCTACCGAGTGCGATGTCGACGGTCCGTTAGCTTCAAATGTGATCTGACTAGGGCCTGTCTTGCCTGCTGTTCGGTGCGTGGCTGCTATTGATGTACCTCGCATTCTCTAGCTTGCTATTCCCGATGGCCCACCAAAATCAGTCACTTCCACCTCTGCCCGACAGCATAGAACCTCGTATGGCTACCCCTGCAGGCCAAGGCTCCGGGCACCCCACCAATACCGATCTCCCGTCCTCTCCACCAATTCACGGTCCGACTCCCGCTGGCCCTCGCGCTCCTGATCCATCTCCACCTGGGTCTTCAAATGAGGTCCGTCATGAGACGCGTCCGAGTCCACGGTCGATGAGCCATGCCTCGCTCTTATTGCCGCGCCTTCCTGAAGAACCTCCGGCGGCTTTCCAGCATGACCCAAGATCTGCGTCGGACCATAGAAATGGCAATGAGCGACACCAATCTGAGCTGGATTGGATCGTTCCGAAGCGGGAAACGGTGAGATTGTACATTTCCACGCGCCGTCACGGTCCCGCCACTGACCAGGATTTATTTGTAGCGACAAAAAACGGTGGGGGACCGGATTTATCCTACTCTTACCACAGCCAAAACGGAGCGAGATAAGTTCGATTACAAGGCCAAGATGACGGGCTACGCTCTCAATGTAAGTTGAATTTTTTTTTCTTTGTTCGCGGTCTGAGCATAGTACGTTACGAACAAGATCGCGATTGGACTGCAGGTCCTTCTGGGAGCTCTAACGACTGGTCTGTCGGCGGTGACCACGGGTCGACAGGTTCATATTTTCAAACGCATGACAATTTGCTCTACATTGATTTTTATGCGTCAGACATCTGTCGTGACTTCAATCCTTGGTCCGTCGTTCGTCTATGCCTGTCGACAAAGAATAACCTCAAAACTCTAGGCGGTCTCTCTACGCTTGTGGCCTCGTATCTTGCGCGAGCACGAGGCTCGAATGAACCAGAGCTCAGCATCACTCGGTGCAAGGATTTAGACCAGTATATTCGCGAGTGCGAAATTTTCATCCTGGACCACGGTCATTGCACTGGTGACGAGTTTGACTCGGAGCTCAACGGGCTTCGGGATAGGTTTGAGGAGCTGTTGGGCAATGCCAACGGGTGAGTGTGTTCGATTTCAAGATGTTTGGGCGCTTCGTTCAATTTCTATAGGGAGCGACGGTTGGCGCCGCCAGTGTGAACGGGTCGTTCTTGTATTGTCTTACCGTATACTTGCTGTAATCTCTGGCCATGCAAACTCATCGGATATGCAAAGTCTTTCCATTTGGAAACATAGAGTAAAAACTTTGGTATCATGGGGAAAAATGCTCAGTGAACCCAGCAAGAGAACTTGAGGGGAAGAAATAGGGGCTTCACCGCCACCGTCGATCATATCGATCGCATTGATTTCTTCTAGCCGAGAAGGGAGGCAATTCTCCTCCACGCGGATCTCGAGGGCTCGAAGTCCGAGAAAGCGTGGGCTGAGCGCTGAGGTCGAGGTCTCCATTCTCGATGAATCCCTGCGTTTGCGACCTCTCGGTTGCTTTTTTTTTTCCTTTTCAAAAGAAACTTATGGCACGTCGACGCCCCAGGCCTCAGTTCCGACGCGGTGAGGCGTCAGGACCTTCGCGATCATGAGTGTAAAAAACGCCCTCGCAGAGTTCTAAACCAGTACTGAGTGGATTATGTTAGCCGAGGAGCCCGAGAGCACCGAATTGCGGCTGCGGCTCATTCAAGCTGCGGGTTTGGGTAAGAATAATTATATCAGCCGCTCGGAGATGGGTGGGCACCTGCCCGAGTTAGCCTGGCGCCGCGCCAAGTACGAGCACCGCTTGGCTATAAGTGAAGGCATAGGTGAATTGAGCAGCAATCCCACGACTCGGAGGCAGATTGTTCGGACTGGGGTAAGTCCGAGTCAATCCTCAGCGCGCGACAGTCGCCGTCCGTGATGATTCTGGGCGCAAGACGCGATCGCTCGTTCCTCCAATTCAATCTTGGATCCCTGTAGCAGGGACGGACGTCGGTGCAGAGTACACTCTCGACCCTTACCGTCGACTCGACCTCCCCTTGTAGACATGCCTGGCGCTGAGGTGTTTCACCGAGAATAGTATGACCGGAATCAACATCCCGTCTTCCTTGAAATGATTGCGCGGAGGTTCATCGACAGGAATGACTGTGTAGTGGGTATACACCGGATGATCATCACGGTGAATGCGGCCCAGTCTGAGGGCCCAGACAGCCAGGAAAGGGCTGTGGAGACCAACCGACATTGAAAGCATCGAGCTCAAGGTGAGCGGCGATCCGAAAAAGGGATCTACAAAGTGCCAGGCGGCGTAAACGTATGTCGCGTGGGCTGTGCGCGGTGAAAAAAAAAGACAATGAGCAGCACAGCCGATCGTAACCGAGACATGCATATGTTGAAGACAATTGCGACTTGGTGTCTTTTCGTGCAGAACGGCCAGTGAATCTGAAGGAACGCGGCGGATAACTCAGAGCGCGGCAGAAAGGATGCAAGTCAAGGCGGAGGAAGACAACGGTTGAATCAAAATTACCGCGTTGGGAAGGAATTGATTGACAGATTGAGACGCATAATAGGCCGCACTGCTTGCTTGCTTGTGCACTCTCATGGCCTCCTCTATCCAGTCTCCTACGCGGGTGGGCTCACCTTCAAGGCCCTTTTCTATCAGCGAAACCCGCTTCAGCAGCGCTTCCAAACGCTATCGAGAGTCTACCCATTTAATCCCGACTCCGGCTGTGGACGACGAGAATCGTCCAAAACGATATGTACGAGTGCGACGCGTACGACTGTAACTTCCTGCTCAAACCGCGCAGGACCCGGTTTACTTCTGGCTACCGGTGGTCATCGGGACGCCACTACTAATGCTACTACTCTCGATTGCCCTCGAAATTGGGTGGGTGCTTCACTGCTTTGCTCATTCAAAATTCCCGACTCACACCGGCTATCTGACTGCAGAATCCAGCTGTCTTCCAAGAACGGCGGTTAGTACTACTCATCCGCTCTGTGCAACGAAGCCGACTGGCCCGACAGGTTTCGCTGTGCCGCAACGAAATGTCTTCTCGATTGTTTCGACTCAATTCCTACTGGTGTGCTTGCTGCTTCTGAATGTTAGGCATCGACTTATTATTCCACCTCTAGTCCTTCTTCCCTGGCCTGTATGTCGCCCCCCGCCACGTACTCCGCCCTTGATTGACCTCTTCTTGCACAGATTTGTGATCCCCGTCGGTTACATGTGGCGACTCCTGGATTGGATGCTTCGGTGGTACCAGGTAATCACATGGAATTCTCCAGGTTCCTTCTCTAGCTAATGTGCCCCCTAGCCCTATGTTACAATGGCGAAAGGCAGCGCTACCGCGGAGGAGAGTGTATTATTGGACTATGTGCGTTTTGCAATTTTCGCGTTTTAATCCCGACTCATCGCAGTCTAGATTGCTCTTGGGTAACTCATCCATGTCGTGTTGCTACGCGATTCTTATACTGCACAGGTCGACGCGCGCGATATTTTACTCGCTCAAATATAACCACAGGGTTATTTTTTGGTCTTCCCTGCTTGCGACTTCGACATACATATTCCAGCCATTGGGTGTGTACGATGCATCGCTGCATACACGCTGTTGAACTTCTGTCAGCTGGCTCCATCTTCCAAATTCAGACAACGGGTCAAACTACAAGTGAGCACGCTTTTCACGCGTTGCGGATACAGCTCTGATACCCTTCCTAGCTACCACCGCGCAGAGCATCCGCAGCATAGGACTTGCTGCTGATGTTGCTGAACTCAATGCCTTCGCTGCTGCCGCTGGAGTGAGTAGAGTGACTACCGCCCAGCAATATGCTGATCCGCTGCTCAGTTCGTGCAAGCCGCCGTCTTCAACAGCCTCCCGGACCCACCGTTCATCCACCTTGGGTGGTCTACCGCCGAGTTTGTGGTCGGTATCCCCGGTTCCCGATCGCATATGCATACGCTGATTCGGTGTGTACATACCAGTTCCCCACAGGCATCGGCCTCAATGGATCGATGACTGTCAACACCACCGGTATTCGCACCAACTCCAACTGTGCCAACCCGGTACATGTTTCCCAAGCAGGGTAGCGATGGATACTGAAGTTTGTAAATAGGCCTCACCGACGACGATCAATACCGCGAACGCTACAGGCAATCTCATCGTCTCCACTTCCTTGGACGGCTGCACGCAGAATATCTCGTTTGACCCTACTGTAAGTATATATCAATTTCTCTAACCATCGTCATCCTGACTTCTCTTCCCAGGTTTCTGACTTGCAATATGGTGTCGCTCCTGCCCCGTGTGGCCCGACGACCACAAGCTTGAACATCACTTTCCAGCCTGTCGTTTTCTGGTAGGTCGTGAACTTTCATACGCGTCGTCCCATTCTGATATGAATTCCAGGTTTTATCAGAAAGCGAACGGAACGCAGGAGGCTCGGAGCGTCTTCTGCAATCCGACGACTGAACTGTTCTACGTCAATGCAGCGGCGGATCTGGATAGCGGAGCCCTTATGACTGTTGCCATTGTCAGCAACTTTACCGAGCCCAATAACATCACCAACGCGCCGCTCAACGGAATCGCGTACAATGCGTACGTCTGACAAATACCTGAGCGACCGCGCTGACTTTGAATCCAGTGTTATTTTCGAGGACAACACGAACCCGTTCATCCAAGCGCGCGCGACGGCAACGAAGGTCGGCGTGCCGGGGGCCATTTTCCGGTCTGCGCTGCAGCATTTCCAAGGACTGCAGGACGTTTTCAACGAGCCCAACGGGTTCCTGGATCTCACCAGCACCGTCTATGTGCGTCTATGGTGTTTTACTGCTCATGCGTTTTGCTGACTGGGTATACAGACGCAGCATCTGGCGGTCGCAGCGAAGTCCATCTACTTTGTGAACCAAAATAATACGTTGTCTGCGATTCAGAACTCCATGGTTCCTCGACTGTGGATAGAGTGCGTTGTTCTCGCTCGAGCAGTCATGCAGGTCACTGACTCGTCGTGCAGTCCGTTCCCAGCGCATATCCTTGCGTTCATGCTGGGAGCATCTGGGTTCCTGGGTGTATTCCTGCACCTCATCAACAGGCGACAACGGCGGAATCTCTTCTTGGCGGCACCGCCGGGCTCTATCGCAGCCGCCGTCGCCCTGACGTCCCGTTCCGGGTTTGGGGAACTTTTGCTACCGTGCGTTCATTTTTTTTTCAATCTCACAGAGTAAATAAACTGACACCGGTGGTGCAAAGATATGACAGTATCGAAACCATAGAAAAGAAGCTTGAGGGGCTGCGATTCCGACTGGACAAGCGGACAGGCGCGATCCTTGCAGACGATTATGAGCCAACGGGAGATGATGTGTCGTTCCGCGGGCCGGACGACGCGATGATGTCCCTGCTGGGTCACCGAGAGACGATGCAGTCGTCTTCACAGCTTGCGCAGGAGGCAGCGCTCGAGGCGGCGACCGGGTATCCTGCCTGGAAGCAGGAGCAGCTGAAGACGCCATACGACAAGTAGACGATTTTACGATTTTTATTATTTTCCTGGACTTGGGGGACACGGACCTGTGTACTTGCTTTCGATACCTACTTATCTACCCATACATACATACCTGCATGTTCTTACTTGTTCCTAGTCGAAATGTACGTAGTCTCGGAATAATTTACCGCACACCATCAAATATCAAATATCAACAGTGGTCCCAACTCTGGCTTCATTGTCGTCCTCGTCCTCTCCCTAATCCTTCATACGTACGTTCCTCATGTCCCTCGCGAACGGGGACGCGATTTGAACGCGTTCCCTTTGTGTCCATAACAAACTCACAACCCCTCAACAGCTACCGCGCCGCTGAGAAAAATGCGAGAGATTGTGCACCTTCAAACTGGCCAGGTGCGTACTCTCTCATTCCCCGCCTTCCTCTGTCCTGACCCCCGAAAATCCAGTGTGGTAACCAGATCGGTGCCAAGTTCTGGGAGGTCCTTTCGGATGAGCATGGCATCGGCGCCGATGGTGTCTACAATGGCAACAACGACCTCCAGCTCGAGCGCATCTCCGTCTACTACAACGAGGTCGGCGGGAACAAGTACGTGCCGCGCGCGGTCTTGATTGACCTCGAGCCTGGGACCATGGACTCGGTTCGCTCGGGGCCCCTTGGCGGCCTCTTCCGTCCCGACAACTTTGTCTTTGGCCAGAACGGTGCCGGGAATAACTGGGCGAAAGGACGTGCGTTTTAGAGTGGTCGCGCTTTGTTAGCGCGTCAGAGCTGACACGCGCTGTTTGCAGACTACACGGAGGGAGCTGAGCTCGTGGACTCTGTGCTGGATGTTGTCCGGAAGGAGGCTGAGGGCACCGACTGCCTGCAAGGTCAGTGCAGCTTCTTCTTCATATTATTCGTCCTTGTCAACTCGTTGCAGGTTTCCAAATCACCCACTCCCTTGGTGGAGGAACTGGGTCTGGAATGGGCACCCTTTTGATTTCCAAGGTCCGCGAAGAGTACCCCGACCGGATGATGTGCACGTACTCTGTTGTGCCCAGTCCCAAGGTGTCCGACACTGTCGTTGAGGTGAGTTTCCCCTTTATTTTGGGACGAGTGTGTCGCTCAAACACATTCAGCCCTACAACGCGACACTGTCCGTGCACCAGCTGGTCGAGAACTCCGACGAGACCTTCTGCATTGACAATGAGGCCTTGTACGACATTTGCTTCCGGACACTGAAGCTCGCGACACCGACGTACGGCGACCTGAACCATCTCGTCTCCTGCGTCATGTCCGGCATCACGACTTGTCTGCGGTTCCCTGGTCAGCTCAACTCTGACCTGCGCAAACTCGCCGTGAACATGGGTAAATACTAAATACTGTCATCCTCTAATTCCTGCATTCCAACTCAAATGTCGCGCCAGTGCCGTTCCCGCGTCTGCACTTCTTCATGACTGGTTACGCGCCTTTGACCGCTCGCGGCAGCGCAAACTTCCGCGCCGTCAGCATCCCTGAACTCACCCAGCAAATGTTCGACGCCAAGAACATGATGGCCGCCTCCGACCCCCGGAACGGGCGCTACCTCACCGTCGCGGCCGTCTTCCGCGGCAAGGTTCCCATGAAGGAGGTCGAGGAGCAGATGCAGAACGTGCAGAGCAAGAACTCGGCGTACTTTGTCGAGTGGATCCCGAACAATGTGCTCACCGCACACTGTGACATCGCTCCGAGAGGCTTCAAAATGGCGGTGACCTTCATTGGCAACACGACCTGCATCCAAGAGCTGTTCAAGCGCGTCAACGACCAATTCTCGGCCATGTTCAAGCGCAAAGCGTTCTTGCATTGGTATACCCAGGAGGGCATGGACGAGATGGAGGTACGGCCGAATTTCTAACTGGTCATTCATCATCCATTAACATCTTGTAGTTCACGGAGGCCGAGTCCAACATGCAGGATCTGGTCGCCGAGTACCAGCAATACCAGGACGCCACGTACGTTGCCCACATCCGCTTCCTTTCACCCATTGACGATTCTCCTTAGGATCGAGGAGGACGGCGAGTACGAGGATGAGCTCCCCGTTGAGGAAGAGTAGACTGCTTTCTAGATTAATGCTGGAGCGATACCCAACCTGCATGCGCGAGCGACTGGTTTTGCTACATACCTCCTCCACGGCAATTTCCCTGTCTCGCATGTCTTACGATTTCTCACGTTTACGCGTACACTCTCTTATTTTTGCCTGGCTATTTTATGGAATAAACGCGATATTTTCGCTGGCGCCTGTCCAGCGCGTCTACGCGTCGTGATGAAAAGAGGGCAAGAAAGGACTCGGAGATGTGGGGAGCGGAGTTCGAAATGAATGACGTAAATAGATGTCGAGAAGGTTGAACAAATCCAATTGCCACTCCTCTCCCTTCTGTGCCATTTTCAGCGTGAGTCTGGTCCAGGGAGAACGAGAACGCGACATTTGAGACTCTTGAGTTGATCTCGACGCGATGGCATCCCCACAAGCAACATTCACTCAACGCGCAAAGGAATGGGAAACGACTCCGTTCATCGCAGAGTGGTTGGACAACACCTTCGTTGAGTGCACTTCTGGTCAAGGGAAGAAGAACTTTGAGAATTGGCAAGTACCCTGGCGCGTCGTTCTTCCATCATCCTAATTTTTTGACCTCTTTCGCGTTAGGATCGTTACAAAATGGGGTCCGCAAAAGGGGCAGGAAATGATAACTGAATGCAACAAGCGCAATCCTCGCGGCAAATGGGTCGCGGATTCGGATGGCAAGAGGCGTCCCCCAGGAGACAAAACAAAACTCATGTGGCAATGTTCGGCAGTAAGCCGCCGCGGTTTCGCGCTCCCTCGAAAGCAGCTAATTTCATTATCAGGCCTTTTATGGTGAGGAGGATCAAGCGGGCTTGTTGGCGCGCGTATTTTCTCATCCACCTGGATAGGTGTCACGCTCAAGGCCATGCAGAACTGGCACCAGTATGCGTAGGTCCTTGTTTCGTTTGCGTCGTCATTGGGCCCGAGATGCTCACCTTTCTCAGGTCCGAGATGAATTTATTCCAACCCGAGCGCACCAAACCTGCACCGAAGCGAAGAAAGGGCGAGAGCAGTGGGCAGTGGATGGCCGTGCGTACATACTTCATTTCCTCCGATGGATGTGGCCGTTTTGACATTCGCGCTGGGCAGAGGGTCAACGGTATGAATTGATAATGTCGCTTTCTTTGTTGAGATCTCATGGATGCCCATTATACCGTCAGAAATGGCAAGTCTGCCTCCATGGTTACGTTCCAACACTAAAAATCCATCCAGCTTCTGGACGGGCATAAACTCCCTAACATCGACCTGGAAGCCTCACGCCGCCTCGCCATCTCAGAATACGACAAGACTCGTGATACTCTCGAGCTCTGGCGTACAGACTCCAAATTGTTCTTCTCTGATATCTACAGTCGAAGCAAAAGTATCATCACGTCGCCACAAGTGCTGTCGATGGATGAACGATCCCGGTATGTCGAGATGACTCCTCGCGTTACGGACGCTGACAATGACTGCAGGCAGAGAGTCCAACTCGAAGATGCGCTACGGACGCGTATAGTGTTCCTCAGTGTAGGTCTCGCCTTCGCCTCGACAAATATCTGGACTGAAGGCGTCACAGATGCTTCATCTTGCATGGAAAGATGCGGCGGACCTTTTCGAGTATCTCGCTGAAAAAGGTCTAAACACTGCTTCCGCGGTTGAGCGCGCATATGAAAAGGATCCTGCACTCGTATGGCGCTTCATGTCCGTGATAAACACCGCCGGCACAGTTTTTCGCAAGATGTGGTCCAACTTTTCACAACTAGTGGCCTCGAGCGACCATTACAGACCGTTATTCAAGGCTTGGCGAGTACGTATCAATACGCACTGCAAGACAAGACCCGAACCGAGTTACCAACTTATCTAGGATGAGACGGGCGTTGCGCACATAGATCCCGACGTCCCCGCGATACAGAGACGCATACGGCAGGGCACATACACCACCCTGGACGATGCGGTCGTGAATACGATGATCGAAATCGCACCTCAACCGAAGGCTTTCTTCCATGCGGTGGAGACTGAACTCTCGGATGACCCAGCCCGGGCCAAGATTTTTTCCCCAGAAGTCTTCGAGGCGATGGGCGATCTGGCCGCCGGTACGTGCGGACGTTATCTTTTCACCACAAATTGTCCTTATGTGCAACCTCCTCAGCGAATGAATTTTTCACACAATTTACTACCACGCCCTTCGGCAACCGTCTTATGCAGTACGCCGGCAGCCTGGAATTGTACACCACCGATCGCAAGCAGATGCGAACTCTCATGTACTTCATGGACCCGGCGAAGCTTCCCCAAATGGACGGGGAGTATTGGGACAAGGCCGGCGAAGTCTCGCGCTCGATTCGCGAGATGGAAGACGCGTGGTCCACCGCGGCGTGGAAAATGACTGCCGATCCCCTCGTCAAGTTTCTTCAAGAGAGCAATGGGTCAACACGCTTCGACGAGTCTATCAAAATCCCGGTGTCAGTATTCAATGAGATGTGGGGTCATGTCGACGCGTATCTTTGGGAGATAGCGGCGGCGCTGGACCGCAAAGGCGAGGAGGGCCGCGTCGCCAGAGCATTTGGCCTTTTCGATCCAGCCGACCCGAAGCGCCCACTGGCGAGCGAGTTCCTGCTCCGATCGCTGGACCCTGATTTGCGGGTTCCTGTGAAGCCGCAGACCACTCCAGCGCCGTATGTTCAAAATATCTCAGTCGCGGGGCCAGGCGATTCGATGGTGCAAAGTGGATACGCCTTTGTGACGGGGTTGCTTGGCCGATCGGCGCCTCCCAAGGAAAAGGTCAAGACTCGGGGAGAAACAACTTCCGCTGAGGAGGGAGAAGACTTGGAACGCGCCGAAGAGCTACGAGCCTTGCCCCAAGTCCTTCCAACCGAATTCAAGATCGGAAAGAAAGTTCTGAAGGTGCGTGTTGCGAGGATGTCACCCTTCGCAAGCCTGCTGACGCGCGAAAGCTCTTCCATCGGATACTCGAGCCTCCGGAGGAAGAAAAATCGGATGCACCGGCGAAGGGCCAAGTTCGCTGGGGAGATTTCGAGAACGTGAGGCCTTCATTTTCTCCCGGTGACTGCCTCTTACCGGCACTAGGCTATGAAACGGATTGGATTCGAAGTTGTGCAAACGGCAGGATCGTCCGTGCGCTTTGATCCTCCTGCTTCCACTGCGCGGCCGATTACCTTTCACCGGGTGCGTATGTCCTTGCGGATTGAAGCCACGGCTCATTCTTTCACTCCAGCCTCATCCAGACTCACTCCTCACCCCACACGCGATTAAATGGTGCGTTGTGACGATAACCTTTCATAAAAAACTTTGTGTTTACACCTCACTCGTATAGGGTCGGTGCCCGCCTGAAGCGGACGTACGGCTGGACGACTGAGACATTTGCGCGGGGATCTGGAGAGTAGAGGCGCTACATCGACGGAGACTTTCGCGTAGTGCCGTACATAGTCTACTCAGCCGCTTGAAATTACTACGGATCCTACGTGCTTACTTGCTTCCACATCCCCTCACAGCGAATGTTTCAAAATGCTCTGAATTTATCGCAGTGCTGATGCCGTGATCGGTTTCCTGTCCTCGAACCACCATGGTGCGCCGCCCACACACCGTCGCTCTTTTTGCACTGGTCTCTCTCTCCTCTGCACTCGCTGTCAGCGCATATGGTGTCGCATTTGATACACTCTGGAACCAGCGCTGGTTTAGTACGGCCTACGCGCATACAGAAACTCTCGAATATCTTCTACGTCCCGAGGTCTTGAACGCTGCGTTGAGCGTATATTGGCCGTGGTCCAAGTCAGCGCCTGTTGACTGGGAGGCTGTCAGGGACGTGTATTTCGGAGACCAGTCGGATGTCGACAAACTGCGAGAAGCCTGCTATCCAGCGCTCAAGAAACTTAGCGTCATCGGTCTCGATAACATGCCAAACCTGATGCAGTTCCTGCCTCCCCCATCTGCACCAGAGTTTCCTCAACAGGCGCTCGGGCTTCTCATCCTCATTGACCAGGGCTCCAGACTCTTGCTGAACGGTGTCGACGCCCGGTGGACGAACGACTACTTCGACCACGTCGCGTACGCGTTCGTATCTCACCTGCTCGACCTGCCTGAAGACCTCCGCCCGGATAAGGCGCAACGCTGGACAAACGTTGGGTACAGCTTCGACAGTTGGGTGGCGATTCGCTTTTGGTTCATCGCACCCTTCGCACACGCCGAGATCTGGGCTAGTCAGGAACGGGCTGTGGCGCTCGCAGATGAGGCGCGCGTCGTGACCGAGCGGCGGACTGGTGTGGCCGATCCGTACCGCCGCACGCGCGACAAGAACTCGCGCGACCCGCTGGCCTTCGCCAGGGTCATCACCGCTGGCCCACCCGCGGGAAATATCACCATGCCCGAGTTCATCTTCTGGTTCTCGATGGTAATCGACATACATCCTCCGATCATTAGAAAATTTGGACGCTATCCATACCGTACCTCCATTTTTATATCCTGGCATTAGCACTGGGACTGATTTTATCTTCCAGGTAATGGAGCCTTTGGGCGCTTTGCAACAGCGGAGGAAGAGCAGTTTTTGAGGGACACAAACTGCTTTGGCTGCATCGACGCCGAGTCCGCTGCCAAAATTAGACAGGACGTCCTTGCTGGAAGGTGGACTCCTCTAAAATAAAGAGCATATTCAAGGCGAAGCTGATATGTACACTTTGTAAATTATTGCGGGTTTCTTCTGCGCCCGACGCGTCAAAGAAATTGGGAAATGTGCAGCACGTGCTGTTTAGGACAGGCCAAAGCGCGATTGCCTTCATCCCACCATCATGAGCGGCGTCGACAGCTGGGAGGCCGAGTTCCATCGGTCAAAGAACTCTACTACCAATGCCGCCTCTGGACCCTCTATTCCTCGTCAGAGTGCTCTCTTGGATGAGGAAGACGACCAGCCAATGCCCGATGCCATCCGACCTCAAGTCGAGGAGCCATTACCGGATGAAACGCCTCTTGAGCAGCTGACACGACACTGGATGAACGAACGACACGCTCCAGATATTCTTCCTGCCCAGGACGTTCTGTTATCTTCATTACTGGACCATATCCGACGGCAGGTGGGCGCGAACGGACATTCAAAATTAATGCGGTCTATAATCTATCTATCGCCCAGTCGGACACGATCCAACTCTTGCGGGGAGATCCATCGACCTCAGAGGAAGAGCACATCCGAATTATGCTTGCGCAAACGGAGGTCGAACGCGTAAAGTTCATCGTGCGCTCGTATGTGCGCACGCGGCTGTTCAAGGTACGTCCGTGTCCCCCCATCTTCCTGACGCGTGGTAATCATGCGAAAGTCGTCTGCAGATTGAGAACTACGCGCGGTTTATAATCGCCAACGAAGAAGTTCAAACGCGGATAACCACCGCGGAGCGCGACTATGCCAGTCGGTGCGTTGCATTTACCCTTCCTCGATCATCGTGGTCGTTCTAAAGTAGGCGTGAAACGAAACAGGCACGCTCATCTAATAGACCGCCACTTTTATTCCTCGGTTCTGCAAAGTCTTCCGGAATCCCAAGCTGGGTTGGACGACATACCTAATTTCATCATGCCCCCGATGGGTATGTAGCTGACTGCACTCCGTTTTCAATGTGCTCACCCACATATGCACTAGTGACCGAACCCGACACGACGCGGGCTGTGTTCGCGCATGCACGGAAAAACACCATTGCTCGGACGCCAGAGTAAGTGGGCTCGACGCACATAAACTTGATATGGTTGTCTGACTTCCCGCAGGGGCAAAACCGTAGACCTGGCGAAAGGGAGCTTGACGTTGCTATCATTCGCTGCTGTATCTGACCTCGTCTCGTCCGGGGACGTGGAACTTGTGTAAGATAGTACCGTACACGGACTTCAAATACAATGGAAATAAGATTATCGAATACAGTGTGAATAGTAAGGGTGCAATAATGCTGCTACCGCTTTGGCATGAAGGGCTTATCCTCCCAATCGCTGTCATCGTCCGCGTCGTTCTTCCGTCGAGAAGACGACGGCTGGTCATCGTCCTCGTCCATGTTGTTGTCCTCCGCGTCCTCGGACTTTGCCTCCGCCTCCTCCATCTCCACCTCACCTTTCTTCTTCCTCCTCTTCCGCGGCGCGGGCTCCCCATTGCCATTACCTGCTACCGCCGCCGCCGTTGCCGCCCTCTTCCCCTTCCCGCGCTTCTTCTTCTCCGCGTTCTCGCCCTCGAGGTCGATGGTTCCCCCGTTGGACGGATCCGGTACGGCTTCGACGATCTCTTTCAGAAAGTCAAGCATTTCGGTGGTGTCCACTGCGTGCTTTCTAATTGTCCAAGTGCATGTTAGCACGCGGTCGTCTGAACAGCATATACAACTCGACTCACAGATGGTACGCCTCGACCTTCTTCGATCCCCGCTCCAGCGTAACCTTGCTTGCCTCGTCGATGATGAGCCCCAGGAAAAGCTCCAAAGCTTTCGCTGTTTGTTTCTTCCAGTAAATTCCTAGTTGTTACTTTGCAACGAGCGTAGGAACGCACAGATAACGACAGGGGTAGCTTGTGCGACCTTGCCGACCTCCTCGTCCTTCTGCATGATCCTCTTTATGCGAGCCTGGGGCGGACCATTGTCAACGTTCTGCAGGGCGGCCGGGGCGAAATAGGACGCCTACGACGGGGAATTTAGTTTGTTTATTCTTGTTCTTCATGGCTGCACTCTGGCGCTGCCCAGTCAAGTCCTTGTACGGTCAGAAACGCTTTGAGATCAGACAAGGTGAGTTGGAGGTTTCCGCACGTGACAGTGTCACACTGTGACGTGTCGTGTCTGCCGCGCGCACGAGAACCGGCGCGTCGAGGAAGCCTTGGAACTTCAGTGGAAGGGTCGCAACTAAAAGGTCATATTTACATTTTGCAAGGGTACAATGAATATATTGTATTATTAGGGTAATTTCAAGTCGCCTATTCTCCACCACGCGCGAACGTCTCAGTCGTCCAGCCGTAGGTCCGCTTCAGGCGGGCACCGACCCTATACGAGTGAGGGGTGAACACAAAGTTTTGGGGAGGGTATCAGCACAACGCACCATTTAATCGCGTGTGGGGTGAGGAGTGAGTCTGGATGGGGCTGAAGTGGAGGAATGAGCCGCAAATTCACGACTCAACGGTGACATACGCACCCGGTGAAAGGTAATCGGCCGCGCAGTGGAAGCAGGAGGATCAAAGCGCACGGACGATCCTGCCGTTTGCACAACTTCGAATCCAATCCGTTTCATAGCCTGGTAATTGAATGTTGATGATGGATCGAGGGAAGCAAGACCCGGGCAGAGCTTACGTTCTCAAAATCACCCCATCGAACTTGCCCTTTCGCCGGTGCGTTCTCCTTCTCTTCTTCCGGAGGCTCTAGGACACGATGGAAGAGCTACCATCGGCGTCAGCGAAAGTCGAAACAAGAATGAACACGATCACAAACCTTTGTCACTTTCTTGCCTATCTTGAATTCTGTTGGAAGGGCCTCTGGCAATATAGGGACATCCTTCTCAATGTCCTCCTCTTCCTCCTCCTCTTGAACCAAGGCTTCCCCCCGTGTCTTGGGCTTCTCTTTCGCCACAGAGGCAGCGACAGCAACAAAGGCGTGCCCGCTCTGCACGATCGAATCAGCCGGACCCGCCACTGGTATATTCTGCACATATGGTGCCCGCGCCGGAGTTGTTTGTGGTTTCAGCGGAGTCCCCAGTTCAGGATCCAGCGACCGCAGCAGGAACTCACTTGCCATCGGTCGTTTCGGGTCCGATGGGTCGAAAAGGCCGAATTCTTTTGCAACCCGGCCCTCTTCGCCTGGCCGGTCAAAGGACTTGGCCACTTTCCAAAGGTAGGCGTCAACGTGGCTCCACATGTGGTTGAACAACGGAACTGGAATTGTGACCGTCTCATCGAATCCTTTCGCTCCTTGCTGGTCCTGGATATAGGTCAAGAAAGTCTCCAAGCTCATCTCCCATGTTTTCGCCTGCCACGCCTCCTCCATCGAGCGAATAGACCGTGAGACTTCGCCGATCTCGTCCCAATACTTGGCTTCGACAGGCCGAAGTTTTTTCGGGTCCATGAAGTACATAATCGACGACATTTGTCTGCGATCGGTCAGGCGAGCCTCGACACCAGCAGCGTATTCGGTCAAACGATTGCCAAATGGTGTGTTATTCAGCAGATTCAGAAATTCGTGTGCTAACGAGAGATCAGTTTTCTGGCTATCGGGAGATGTAATTAAAGTGCGTACCCGATGCCAAGTCCCCCATCGCTTCAAAGACGGCGGGAGAGAATTTTTGAGCCTGTTCAGGGTTATCGGACAAAGCAGCATCCATAGCCTGAAAGAAGGAATTGACCCCGGGCGCGATTTCGACCATGGCAATCACAACTACTTCGTCGAGGCGGTGGTATCTACCCTGCCGCGACCGCGCCCGGATCTCTGGCTCATTGGCTTCAATACGCGCAAGGCCGGTATCATCCTAAAGTTCATTAGAGTGGGTATACTGTCTTTTGACGGTGAAACGAGGAAGACCGACTCGCCAAGCCCTCAAAAGTGGTTTGAAGTGGTCACTCGCCGCAACCAGCTGCGAAAAGTTGGCCCACATTTTCCGGGACATGGAGCTCGTTCGTAGCATGACAGATGTGAAGCGCCATAGGAGGGCGTGGTCTTTTTGATATGCACGCTCGATGGCGGAAGGTGTATTCAAACCATGCTCGGCAAGGTATTCAAACAACTCCGCTGCGTCTTTCCAGGCAAGATGCACCATCTAAATCACGACTCAATATGTTGTGTCACAAAGAGAGTAGCAGCACATACGATGAGGAAGATCGTTCTAGTCCTGAATGCATCGTCAACCGCTATCCACTGTCTAGAAATTCATTCATCAACGCGACGGCAGGTCTGGATTTGGAAAAGCCCGGACCTCGTTCGTGCATCCTTCAGTAATGTGTTGGGCGATGGAATGACACTTTGGCTGCGCCTAATGATGTCGGAGAAGAAGAATTTCGCATCTGAGCGCCACAGTTCGAGGGTATCGCGTGTCTTGTCGTATTCTGAAATTGCAATACGGCGCGCAGCTTC
The DNA here is from genome assembly GCA_029281495.1 of Mycena filopes. NCBI lineage: Eukaryota > Fungi > Basidiomycota > Agaricomycetes > Agaricales > Mycenaceae > Mycena > Mycena filopes. Next base: position 1,299,021 of record JARIHR010000002.1, on the reverse strand, counting down.
GAGGTCGATACTGGGGAGTTTATGTCCATCTAAGAGCTGAAAGATTTTCGTTCTCAGGATCGGCGTGCTGAGCGGAAAGTGCGTACCATTTCTGTGAAATGGGTAAGGGGTCAGTGGAAACCAATTGAAAGATAATGAAAGATATATGTACCATGAACCCGCTTCACAGATCAGTTTACAGCGGAGCGTGGCAAAAGGTAAGAACGTACCGACATCCACTGACCGGCAGTCTCCCCCCTTCGTCGCTTAGGCGCAGGTTTGGTCCGCTCAGGTTCGAAAAGTCCGCCATGCCCCCTACGGAGACAGACAACTGAGAGTCCAATCCAAATCTGCGCAACACACTTACGCATACTGATGCCAATATTGCATGGCTTTGAACGTAACACCTTCACGAGATTGTTTGAAAACCCCCGCTGGAAGATGCACTGTCATTCTCACCGTAAAAGGCCTGACGGAAATGCCTTCATTAGTGAGTCCCAACCCGTACAGACACCACTCACAGCAGAACTCCTCCAGGCGACGGCAAACTTTTCTAGAGTATCCATTTTTCCTTTATGGGTGCTCACGACTCCCCGAGGCAGACGTATGTTGCATTCGTTTATCATTTCCTGGCCCTTCTTGGGGCCCCATTTCTTGACGACCCTCGAGGATTCGGGAAGAAGTTGGGGATAAATTGGATCGCGGAAGTAAAGAACTTACCAAGTTTCGAATTTTTGTTTCCCCTCGGGAGAAGTGCACTGAACGAATGTGTTGTGCATCCTTGTGGCTCGACGGTTACGCACGATTCCCACTGTTGATAAGATATTCCACACCATTCTGCTACGAACGGCGTCGTGCTCCATTCTTTGGCCCGTTGGGTGAATGTCGAAGCCTGAATCGGCTTGGTCGAGTCGTAGCGTGGAGACCGCTCCATCTCAGGTCAATTTTGTGTTATTTCAACCTCAAGTATTGAAAGACCCAGGTTCCTGAGAAGGTTGGAAAGGGGCACGCGCAAACGCTCGAGCCAGGCAAGGTGAGGCCGGGAAGAGTGGCTCGACCGTAGCGCAGGTGCAGTGGTGCACACAGGAAAAGTCGTTTGGTTCAGAGCAAAGCTTTTCGGGAATCATCCTGGATTGATTGACACTTACCGTATCGGGAAAGGGGCTTGAAGCAGCGAGTCCGTTAGTGCGAGCGCTTGGCCTCTTGCGAACTAGTTGATACAGGATTTCCTACTGAACATTGTGCTCCTATGTGTATGTACGTGATGAAAGAGTCCATGCTATGCAAGAAAACGTGTGAATGTCAGGAAATACGATCAGAGAGAGGTCGGCTCCAGCACGTCCGGTTTGAAACGCAAGCGCGCGATGAGCACAGTGTCCCAAGGGCCGCCAGTCTGCGACACCTTGCTCGCGGAAAGCGGGTTGCCATGGATCGGTTCATGGTACGACGGTCCCCCATGCTCCGGCTCCGCGTCGGTGGTGAAGGTGCCCCATGGCTGGCCGCCCTTCGCCGACGAAAACACATTGAAGTGGGCCTGCCCGTCAGGATGATTGTGGCTGACGAACAACGCATAGTCGGGGGCATCCAAGGTACCAATTACTGTCGCAAAAGTTAACACACCGCTGAAGGTCGCTGGATTGAAAGCATACCCAGATAGAGGTCCTCCTTCTGCATCTGGTGTATCGGCGCGTACTGACGCATGATCGCATCTACATTAGCCTTGAACCACTTTTTCGGAGCGTCCAAGGTGTCGAAGTATCGATACATCGTCGTCTCGGTACAGAGATATGCAGTCTTGTGTCCGCTCCTCAGCGGAAACGTGTATCGCCGGCTGACGTTTTGGCTGCAAACAGATGAGCACAATGCAGTGATGTATCGTGAAAAGGATGAACATACGAGATGGCAGCGTCGTTCTTCTTGAATGTCAGCAGCCCGCTGATCGCGTCGAGCCCGCGCTGAGCCGCTGTGCGCTTGTCCTGTCGCTGATTACCGGTTGAAACCCGACCATATCCGTATACGGAGGGAAGACCACTGTCGCCATTGCCTGCTTTTTCTGGATAGAAGCAGTTCAATAGCGTGACAAACTTGCCGGTCGGCTTGTCGAGGAACCCAACGGCGCCGACGACCACGGGTAGCGGATTCCACAGCGGAAGGGTCACTATGCAGACAGAAAAAAATCAGCAGTGGGGAGGGGCAGGAAAAGGAGAAGTACGTACGCGAAGGGTGGAATTCATGCGCAAGAAGTAGACGGTACCGCCGCTCGTTGCGCCTCTCCGCGATCTGCTCGTCTGCCGGCATGGGCGACTCGTATCCGCTATAATCTGCGAGCAGGAAGTCCGTAAGATCGTCGACGGACGAGCTCTTGGTACTCGGCGTGAAAATGGACGATGTGCGACTGGAAGACGTGTACACCACGGGCTCAGGGACATCCGTCCCAGAGGACGAAACCGTATCCTCGCGATGGGAGAAGAGGCCATCGCCGCCGGGCGGCCACGACTGCGACACAGTGTGGTAAGACTCCATAGACGACGTCGGCTCAGGTGAGACGTTTTTGGCAGGGAACGGAAATGGCGGCACGTCCATCGCTAGTATGTTCGTGGTCAGGAGGGTTGCACTGGACGGGACGGGTGGGTACACTCACGCGGTGTTTTCGGGAGCGGGATGGGGTGCATGTCCGGCGAGGGTCGCGACATGCTCGTGTTCTCCCTCTCGCGCCAGTCCGGTCCGCGCGGCGAGATTGGCGGAGAAGGAAGATCGTCAAAGCCCTCGAAAGGGAGTTCGGCGGCCCTGCGCAATTGCTTCACCTCCTTGACGATCTTGGAAAACGAGGGCCTGATCGAGGGGTCTTCGTCCCAGCAAACACGCAACAGCTCCTGCAACGCGGGGGTGTTAAAGCGGCTTGACGGAAGTTTCGGTCGAGTGTTGTCCTCTATGCAATGATTAGCGAAGCGTAAACCAGCAACAGATGCTCAACTAACTCAACACGAAGTTCCTGACGGCCTCATCTGACATTAAAGGCCACGGCAGCCGCCCCATCGATAGGATCTCCACAACGCAGATCGCATATGAGTAGACATCCATTTCAGGCGTCAGCTCGCTCGATCCAAGCATGAGCTCCGGCGCTTGCCAGCGCAGGGTCCCATCTATATGAAGATCAGCCTCGATTCTCGAAATCAACAAAAACGGGCACATACGAGGAGGAGCAGTCCCACTGATGCGGTACGCCTCGGACTTCATCTCAGCCTGCCCAAAGTCACTGATGCAGCAGTGGATGCGGTCATCGACGAGGACGTTGGCGGCCTGCAAGACCTGGGTAAACGGCACTGGTCGTCAAGAAAGAGGGCACGCCACATACTTTGAGATCCCCGTGAAGCACGCCCTTGAGGTGGAGGTACTCCATTCCCTTCGCAATCTCATGCATGAAGCGGAGAAGATCGCCCTCGCGGCCATTCCTCGCCGCCTCCCCCTCCTGCGCAACGCGCCGCAGGAATCCACTCAAACTCCCGAACTTCTCGTACGGGCACACGAAGAACCACGGTCCGTCGCCACTGGCTCCACTCGCTCCGTACAGCTCGAGGACGTTCGGGTGCTTGAGCTCCTGCAGAATATTGAACAAAAATATATGACGGACGATTCACGGAGGAGGAACAGACCTTCCAGATATTGACCTCCCGCAGGAACAGGTCCCGCGGCGTCGCCTCCGCCAGGCACTTGATCGCGACGGTGCGCCCGCGCCAAGTACCCTTGTAAACGTCGCTAAAGAAGCCGATGCCGATCTTGACGTCGCGGTCGACTTCATACCTGCCTCAGGTCTCAGCACAAAAGCTTCAAAACCTTCGAAACCAAGGTAAACGCACCGCGTGATCGTCCAGCTGGGGAGCATCTCTCCTCCCTTGCTCATCCGCCGCAGCGCCTCGATCCCACCCTCAATGAACTCGCGGTCGAGCGTGTCGCGCGCCATGCCCGGCCCTCCACTGCTGTCCCCGCTGCTCTCCGAGCTCGACAGTGTCGCGGAGCGCTGCTGCACACCCCCAGGCCCCCCACGGGCAGTGTACGCCGGCGGCGCAGGAGGAAGTTCCCCTCCAGCAGGCACACCAAGCTGCGGGGTATTCACAACGCCCACGCGCTCGAGCGCCCGTTGCAGCGTCTTGAGCGCCTCCGGCATCTCAGCACGCCCAACTTGGAGAACGCGCAGCATCTCGACGTCGTTGCTCTGCGCCAACGCGTCGCGCAGGAGCGCGCGCAGATCCGCCGTGTCGTGCGCGAAATCGAGCGTGTTCTGCGACGATTGGATGTTGCGCAGGGCGGGGAGCACACCGTGGTCGTCATCCTCGTACTCGTGCTCGACGACCGGCAATCCGACAGGTGGCTGCCGTGGCGTGAGCTGCCCCTGATCGACGGTAATGCCAAGAGCATTCCCTGACTGCTGTTGAGCGCGGACGAGGGCTTCGAGAAGCGCACGGTTCTCCACGTCGCGACGTTCTTCAGATTCTTTGACTTGCTTGAGAATCCGCATCTGGACGGAGAGCTGAAAGACAAATGAGTTTCAAAAGAGCGCGCAGTCATTGAGGACGCACAGAAAACATCGACAGCGCGTCAGTGAGGGCAGTATCGCAACCTGAAATCTCGCGGAGGATGTCCTCACGCTTGAGGTACCGCTTCAAGAAGGGGCGGTGGGCTTGCTTGATGAGGAAATCGCGAACTTGTGTGTAGGTCCTGGGAGCTTCCATGAGCAAATGCGCAAGATATAGGGCACAAGCACGCACTGAACAAGCTTTTCCAGCGGTTCTGCCATCTCCTTCTCCACCTTGTCCCCCACTTCATGAACCTCTTGCAAAACCGAAAGGAGGATATTGGCGCAACGCTCTGCAAGTCGGAGGCACGCGAGGCGGTTCATCTAGCCGCTTATGAGCATGGAAGTAGGCGTGAAGGTAATTATACACACATCGACACCCTGGACACTGTCCCAAATCCCGAGGAGGAGGGTCGCAGCGACGTCCAATCCGGGGATTGGGGCGAATTTGAGGACTTCCGTGCCCACTTCCAGCAGATCGTGAGTGATCAGTAACGCAGGAGGGAGGATTTTACTGAGGGCTTCCGCCACGCGCTATATAAACCCGGGTCAGTACGAGATATTTCAATATGACTATACGAACCTGCCGCGTACGTTCCCAGCCTTCCGTCTGCTCCTTCGGAACAGTCGCAGTAGTCGGTCGCCGGCGTAGAGGAGCCCCGAAGAGCGTACTGTGCTCCTCGTCATCCGACCCGTCCTCCTTCTTCGCTTTCCCCTGCGCTTTTCCCGTACCGGACTTCAGCTTCTGCGCCGCAAGCGTGGGGCTTGTGTGCGGCGAGGTGCGCGGCGAGGAGTGCGTGGACGATCCAGGGGACGTGGGCTCGCGCCACGGGCGGTCGCGCCGGAGATTGCGGCCCCACCAGGTGGATGGTGGCGCGTTCGGCGGTGTCGGAGGGTTCTCGAGGATGGAGCTGGCCACAACACGATCGTACCCTGAAGGGGATCGCGAACGAGAGCGTGAGCCCGCTGCAGCCGGTTCGGGCGTCAGGTGCGCGAGCTCGGAGGTGGGGCTGGCAAATGCGGGAGGGTTGCTCCCGGTACCAGAGATGGTCCGGTGCGAGGACGCAGAGGAACGGAGGGGGGAAGTGGATCGTGAGGCTGGGGAGCCGAGCATGGAAGAGAGGGATTGGCCACGCGGCCGTCCACCTGGGGGAACAGGAAGCGTAGGTGGACTGGATGGCGGCAACGAATTGACGGGAGTGCGCGTGGGGTTGAGGGGGGAGGAGACTTTGGGCATTAGAGGCGTTTTTGAGTTCGTGAGGGGAGAAACTGGAGTGGGTGAGGAGGATCCACTGCGGCTGGAGGGACCTGGTTCAGACATGGCAACAGCGTAAGGTGCGTGCTTTTATAACAGCTATGCCAGTAAGGAATGGAAGAGACGCGAGTTGGTTGAAAGGAGTTGGTCGAAAGAAATGGGGGGAGAAAAGAGAAGGGGAAGGAATGAACGACGAGACAACGATGGAAGCACCCGGCAGTATATGAGGGTGCAGATCCAAAGAAAGTCACGTCGCGGTGGAGAGGGCTGTGCAACCGGAAAATAGGACAGATGGAGATAGTATGGAGATGATGCCTCCGCTTTGTCTTCAAGCTCGAGAGTTAGCTTTTAAGCCTCGAAGACGATGTCGCTGGTGGTAGTAGTGGAAGAACAGAGCGAGGGAAACGACGGGCTATAAGTAAAAGACCAGTGGTGATCCGGATCGCTGTGAGGCGCCCTGCTTCGGGGATGGCACATCAGCGCAGGGAAAATCAACGTCATTCAGAGCTTCCACCCTGCCTGAGGATCGAAACCCTACGCACAGCAGCCAAGTCAGTTCGCGTCGGGAGGGATACAAATCGGGCCAGCTGGCTGTACTTCCGCGGAAGTTGCATGTGAAGTGACTCAATGGAAGTGCTGCGCTCTCCGCTCCACTCAAGCTCGTCCCACCGCCGCCAGTCGGAACGGACAACGGAAGACGATACAGGAAGACCTGCGTAAACCCCGAGTCGGTCCGAGTCGAGTTGGACGGGACCGAATGCCGTTTCTGCTAGTTTTGGACGGTTGCGGTCATGAAGCAGCTTCGGACGCCGACGGCAAAGAGGCTTAGCAAGTGGCGGCTGTTGTCGGGGACGCAAGTAATCCAAAGCCAGGGTCAAACCTGTTTTCGGTGAGTGGTTCGATAGCCCTGAAACACGATGGGTTGAGTACAAATCGCGCGCCTAAATGCGCGTCAAAAGCGAGGACGACAAGAGGGAGCACTCCAAATGCCACGTATTCATCAACAGTTTCGTCGGAGCTCCACGGTACAGCAAGACCGTCAACACCGCTCAGGCAGAGTAGATGGCGGGAGACGACGGCGAGTACAGTCCTCATGCGCGTTAACGTTGAACGCGGAGGTCAAGCGCCTAGCGGAAAAGCCGCAGTTTCAGGGACGCCGCAGAGGAAGCGGTAGGATGGAGGGGAAGCGCAAAGCTGACGCAGTCAAATTCCAACGGCGGGCAGGCAGGGCGGCGAGGCGAAACGGTCAGGGCAGCGGGATGCGCCAGGCTGTGAGTCACACTGAACCGGCAATGAGTACCCTCGAGCAGGGCAGCAAGCAGTGAGCCAGTTTCGCGATGGATCGCCACGGAGAGGCCCGAAAGTTCCAATGACCAGCCTAACTTAAATTTAGACGAATGGAATGAAATGGAGAAGACTATGCACATAACGAACCCTACATTACGGGCTCGGAATGGCGAGAGAAGGTGTCAACAGCAATTCGCAGAAAAAATGCCAGGACCGGGGGACCGAGAAGGGTGGGAGCCTGAAAGCAAGATTAGGTGACTTGAGGGAATGGAACGTTTGCGGATGGATCTAGTCCGCCTCTGGTCGGGTCTTCTCTTTGAACGACCTTCACTAACAACGTGAACCAGGCTTCAAGGCTTGACGAGGCTGCCACCAGTGCCAGTGTTTGGCCAGTGCCAGCGCGCGGTGGTCCTATCGAGTCCGCGAGTCGTCCCTGACCGCGGTGGGCAGCATCGGTGGGGGATTTCGTGTAGCCAGATCCCGCGCAAGCTCCAGGTATATCTCGCCAGCACCAGCGTTGCGGTTGAACGCGAAGGTGACTGCCACCAGTGTGACACGACGCGTTTGATCCCCGGACCCAAAGCGGAAGCTAATCGTTATGAATAGGGGCTTTGAAGTCTTGTTAAGATACCTGAGGAATGGCCCTGCCGGGCGGAGCCTGGATACGTCCTGTGCGCCATTCAAACAATTCTGATCCTTTGCTCTGTTTAAACAATTTCTGATACCACAGCCCTCGGCAAATTTTGTGTATGAGAGCGTAACAAAAATATTATCCTGCCTTCACCCTCGTCTATACTCAACGATGCTACGTCCAAGGCAAGACGACATTCCTCGACCAAGCGCGTCCGAGCGTACAGAACATCCTCCAGTCGGCGAGCGCAACCAATCCTACCGTGGTGAGCTTGAAGTGTTTATTGCCTCGCCAAGTTTGCCTGGCTCAACAAATGTGTACAGCAGCCATCGACTACTCGCATGGGCCGCATCATTACGAACCTCCGCTCGAGGGCCCACCGCCTCTGGCGGGCCGTCCGCCCAACCCGTCACCACGTCCAAGGCCCTAACGCAACCAACAAGGCCGAATAAAGTTCGGCCGGCGCAAGAAAATATGACTACTGAAAGAGAACTCAACCGGTCGGCGTATCGCATTTGCCTGTAACTACGTAAAGAGAACATTAGAACTACCGTACTGGCACACAAAAACCAGAAGTGGATGGACAGAGTGCTTCTCGATAGGATTTCAAAACAGCGGTCTTTGGAGAGTGGCTGTGCTGTAGCTGTGCTGTCCAGAAAAGGCAATCCGAGGTGTAAAATTTGCACGTATGCTAGACCCAGATACTTACGTATCCAGGCACTCTGGCTCTGCACGGATGCGCCTGCGCAGAACCACAGCGATCGTTGAGCTATGACTCTGGCCTTCCAAATATTTCTTCCTCAATCATTGTCCAAGTACGTCGCCTCGCCCGAGCCACAATTGGAGTTCGAACGAAAGGACGAATGGGGCCTGCACGGGCAGGTGAGCAGCGCGGACACAAATGAGCGTGTGAAGTACCTGGAGCACAAGTCATTGCGATCGCTGAGGAATGGACACACAACAACAAAAAATATCGTTTACGGAGTAGTAGACAATTGAAATGCTGAGCTCGAACAGGTAATCTCCGCCCAGATCAGGTCATACGTAGTGGCGGGTTCTTTGAGTTTCTCGGGCTAGTGGGGCAGCCGTATCAAGTTTCAATATTAATGTTACAAGTCGTTCTCCCTCCCGAGAGGTGAGGAGGGAAGGGCTTCTGCTCATGAAGACTCGAGCACAAAGTCCATGGAGGTATCGAATCACTATCTCGAGTACACGCACCTTCAAAGACAATTGTCTACAGCCGAGGTCGCCCAAAATGGAATTTTACAATTAGGCGGGGATGGAAAGATGCCATCACGATTCTCCTGCCAAACGCGCTCAACTCGCACTATTATGTCCCTCCACCTGCAGGCACCGGGAAGCTCAAGCCGGATCACTCAGAATAGCTGGGCCCACAAAAGCGATTGACAATGCGTCTGCAGTTATTGTACTACAAATCTATAAATCTGGGGCCGCTTTTCAACTGGAAGCAACTTGGACTCGCAGTCGCAAAGATCTCCTCCTCCTCATCCTCGCCCCATACACTCTTTATAACCCTCTCGACATGCCTTCCAGCCGTACTGGACCGTCCTCCCACTTCCAGCTTCCCCGCACGCTGAACCGACCTGAATTCACGGAGGTTTCGCGCGCAGCCCTGCTCGCCGCGTCCCCAGAGCTCGGAAATATATCTATCGAATTTATCCGGAAGAATCTCCTGGCTACCGCCCCACAGTAAGTCGAACGCTCCTGGGGACATTTTTACATTTGACTTATTGTGTTTGATAGGATGCTCGCCGGCATTTCACTCTCCCAGTCCCATCTTCCTGCCTCCCTGCCCAAGTCTAGTCTCCCACCGTACATCACGGTCCCAGTCTTCGCCTCACGCGACCGCGTTCCACCCTCATACCCCACACACGCCCTCGCCATCTCGAACCCCTCACCCTCCGGCCCGAACGACACCCACCTCATCTTCCCAGTCCACGCCCTCGTGCTCGCTGCGCACTGCCCGAAGCTGCCGCCCCTCCCTCCGGCCGCACCCCGCACCCCAGGCTCCACAGCGCTGCACCTCCCCGTCCTGCCACTCCCACTCCCCTCCGCCCCCGCATTCGCGATCCTGCACGCCTACCTCTACTCGCGCAACCTCGCTGCGGTCCTGACCGCCCTCTTCCCCATCCCGCCCGCCTTCCTCCGCGCGCTCACCCACAAAACTGTCCGCGCCGCGCTGCACCCCGTGTCCGGCGCCGCCGACCGCCACGCCCTTGCCGCGCACCTCTGCGCCGCCTCCGCTGCGAACGTACAGGTCCTGATGACCCACACGGTGCACGTCAAGGAGCTCTGGCAGGACATGGTCGCACTCGGCATCACCGACCCAGCGCTCTGGGACACCCTCAGCCTCGTCTACGAGATCGTCCTCGGCGCGCTTAACCTTGCCGCAATGTCAAAATAGCCACTCGCGCTACTGTCTTTCTTGTTGTGCCGCTCGAAGCGCGCCGCTCGCTTTCTTGCTTGATGCATCTCTGTATCGATAAATAACGGGTTCTGTAGAAATAGCTGTTGTAATACAAATTCAAATATAATTATATCGCTACAATCGCAAGTACATATCAGTCCAAGAAATTCCAGGTATCGCCTATCTTCCTCATCCCCTTCATGAATCCCTTCGCAACCTTCTTGGCCTTGACTGGGGATTTCAGCTTGAGCAAACTACCTGTTGCGGTGCTTGCCGCAGCGGACGAGGTTGACGCGGTGGGGACGTGGCGCGTAGCAGCAGGCTGCGTCTTCTTTGGCAACCGCCGTGCAGAGCGCCGCCTGCCCTTGTACTCGCCCTTGAGCCGAGAGATGGCGTCACGATTCTCGCGCTCGAAGAACTCGCAGGCGTCGAGAAGGAGCGTCGCCTCGAGGGCCGTTGCGCGCGCGACGACTGGTGAATCAGATTAGGGGCAGGAAAAGAGATGCAACATTATTGTGACAACGCACCCTCTTCGTATGTCGCGGGCGATATTTGGTTATTCCCGATAATCTTGGCCTGCGCGAGCTGGTTTAACTCGCCGAGTCCCCAGTAGTTTGACAGGCTGAATAGCGCGCATCAGTGAATGAATATTTTTGAGCCACGTTGAGTCCGCTCACTCCATGACATCGAGGAGATCATCGAGTCGCTCCAAGCTCGGCGCCTTCGTCAAATAAAGGTAATCTGGCGGATAATGATCAGGACCGAATGCAGGTTGCAATAGGGCAGTAAGCGCACCCAAGACCGCCTCCACACAAACCCCAGAGTAATCCACCTCGATCTCGACGGGGTCTTCCGCGGTCCCGGGACCGGCCTCGGTGAAGGACCCGCAGAACAAATCGTTCAGGTACTCACTCTGCGGTGCAAGGTACGCCCGGTGCGCGCCATATCGCGTTTCATCATCGGCAACGAAAACCACATCCGTCAGCTTGCCTTCAAGCCTCATCGTCTGGAACCCCGCGCGCAAAAGGGACAGCTGCGTCTCCACCGTCGCCCTCTCGAGACCGGGCACCGGCGCGTGGACGATATCCTCCACACCAGCAACCGTCAGGAGGTCCTTGAGCGGCCGGAGGAATTTCTTGACGGATTTGAGGTCACCACCATCCAGGATATTGAAAAACATCTCGTCGGCACAGTGCCACTGCCACGGGTCCGTTTTCGGGTCATCGACATTGAGGAAGAGCGGCTCGTCGTGAAACTCAATCAGACTGTCCAGGACTTCGTCTTGATGGGTGTCCAGCCACTTGTATGTCGACTCGAGGTCGGCCAACAAGTAAATGTCCGAGGTGTAATCTTTAGCGACCTGCAGGGCAAGGACGCGAAGGTGCTCAACCTAATATGATAATTAACGGGGCCCATTTGATATTAGGAGGGACGGCACGCACCACTTCTTGCGGGCTCGGAGTGCCGAAACCGGGGTTCGCAAGCAGCAATCGTTCGTCGGGCGGATGGCGCAAAACAGCGCGCTGTGTCCATGCAACAGCTTCGTGCTCAACCAAGAGCACTTGCGCTGGCGAAGCGATTGTGGTCGGGATATGCTTTACGTATACTGAGTCCTCCTCTATGCCCATCGTCCGGCGTCGCAGCGGCTCGCGGGGGATGAATCGCAATGCATCCAACTCTTTCCAGAGGTGCTTTTCAGTTGGCCCTATCCGGAGCGGTACGTCGGTGCCGTAGGCGGCGAACACGATGCGTGCGCGAGAAGTGATGTTTGGGCTGGAGGCATCGGCTTCGATCGCTTGGGCGCAAGCTTTGAAGGTCGAGACGTCGAGGTTCGTCTGGCTCTTCAAGCCGAGGGAGACGAGCCGAGGCTCGAGATCTCTATAGTAAAAAGTTAATCGGTGCTCATATAGTTTAAGAGCGTCGAAACGCGCCTGAAAATCTCCAACATGAAGTGAGTCGGAGAATCGGCACCAAAGGCGGCCACAAAAAGAGCATGTCGAGTATACAGCGTATTGGCGCGGACCAAAAGGCGATTTCCGTTCGGCACAAGACTTGCAATTCGAAATAAATCAGAGCTGTAATCAAGGAGAGAAAGAGCGACGTACATGCTGTCGCTGTTGTAGATGAAATTCGAGGGCATGAGAGTGAGCAATTGTTTGTAGACATGCTCCTCCGCTGGCTCAAGAGTTGTCGGCAAATTCAAGTGGTACCTAAAGGGGGTATGTCATTACGACATCGAGGAGGAAGAGAAAAAAAACACGCCAAAATTGATTAAAGTTCAAGGGTACGACCTTCAAATGAAGCAGCGACGCAGTGTACTCGACTGCAGGAACACCAATGAAGCGCAAGGCGATATCGCGGCTGATACCGAACGGTAGCATCTTGAGTTCCGTCGCTGCGTGCAGAGTAACCGCGTGCTCCTGTTGTAACTTTTTCCATATCGGCAAAGCGCTCGCAGTCGCCATAAGACTTTCAGGCGTGCGGGTAATCTGGCTGCGAGCCCACTCCGCAAACTCGGCATGAATCCGAGGGTCCAACTTTGCAAAACGGCTGGGAATCGACAATTGAATCGTCTGGAAAAACTGAAGCACTCGCTCAAAGTTGAAAGCGGGATACACCTTGAGAAGCTCGCGGAGGGGTTTCGACAACTCCTTGCTGTCACGGTGAACCACAGACGCTCCGAGTTCACTAAGCAGATTGCAGAGCCAGTATGGTTCAGAGTTGGTGGCGATGATCACCGAATTGGTCCAACACTGGTTCAGTGAAACGTAGTGGCCCGGACGAAGAGTGCGCACTAGCGGGAACGTCGGGAGCTTGGCGTCTCCGGGGGGCAGACCAAATGGAAATTCGGCCCAAAAACATCTAACCCAGTCCTCCTCCTCCGGTTTCAAATCTTTCCCAGCGGTTTCCGTGAAATGCTCCTTTGTGAGCTTCTCCACCGCTAGCGACGTGAGTTTGGTGACACCAAGACCCTTGTCCAGAAAGAATTTGGTGGCAGCAACAAATTGGGGATCGACCAAGTACTGTGGTTTGAATAGCACGAGGTCGGGATGGGTCGGCTTCCAGACGTAATAGTTCTCGGACGGTTGTAAGGAGACGAGTTTTCCATGCGCCAACGGTAACAAAGGAAGTCCAATGAAGACCGTTGTAGGGTCCTCGGCGAGGAAGGTGGTCAAAACATTCAGATCCTGCGTTGTTACCTCGCCTTTTTGGAACGAGGCAATAAGCGTGCGACTCTTTTGTTTGATCTCGGCCTGCACGAATGCAGTGTTGACCAGCTTCATCGCGTCGGTACAACGGTCATAGATCTTCGGCGGGAGTCGGACGAGATGCGGGGTCTCGAGCAAGGCCAGAATCTTGGTCACTGGAGCGGGCTCTTTCCCACCCAATACAACATCTGACGGCCGGAGCTGCTGCGTGGCGTTAAAAACGCTCGAGCAGACACGCCGCTTGGTGGACGCCAGATGAGTTGAGTAGAAGGCGTCCACGAGGTGCTTGGAAACACTGTCCTGTTGCTGACTTGTATTCCCCGGCCACCACGCCTCGTTACCGAGCCGCGCTTGTGTCCTGAGCAAGTCTTCCAAAAGGAAGAGATACAGCGGAGGCGCAATGTCCGAGAGTAACCACCGATTGTATTTGGATTCAGGGCTGTTGTAATCATCCAATCGTATATGTCGACGATCCGGAGTGAGAATGAAAGAAGCGGTGAGATGGACGGGTAGTGTCGTCGTCATAGGGAGAGGGAGCGTCGAGAAAAGGTTGAGATTCGCGCTACTCGGCGCAAGGGGGGCAGCCAAGCCGACGATGATCGGCGATGGAAGGCGATGAGTTACAACCAGGGGAGTGAGCTCGGCGGGTAATTCGCTCAGTGGACATGGCACGTAAAAGACCTTGAAGTCCTCGCTTTGAGACTCCGCTCCACCGGTACGAATGTGGATGAGCTGGGATTTGAACTGGAATACGCTTTGCCCCTGGTCCCGCTTGGCGGAGATTGACCACTCCTTTTTGGGAATCGAAGCATGAGACTCCCGACTGAACGCTTCGACGCTTTCTAATTTCGTGAAGAGGAGGGCGTGTTTGGCAGAAGACCAATATGGCCTGACGATCTTGTCTCGTACATACTGCGCCGTGATGCGAGATGTGTTCAGGATAGAATGCGCATTGATATGGTAAGCGTTTCGTAGGGGAAGACGGAAAAGAGTCTGTACAAAAGTCAGCGATGCAGGAAAAAAATATGAGAAGAGGGTTATGTACGCCATTGTATGTACTGCGATCCATCAGAAAGCCGAATAAGCCGTCGAGACATTTAAGATGATCGGGATACCATCTACCCATGATGAGTTTTGTGCAATTCCAAACCGCCCTTAAGAACATACCGTTTGACCTGATCGAGAGGTAGGAGGAGCGACGCTCGACCTTTGATCGGAAGGTGGGTCTTACTCGGGTCGAGGAACAGCACCTGGGCGCCGGAAACTACCATTGCGACCTTGAATATCAGGTTAGCCAAAGCGGGAATTTATGAAGGCAGGCTGTACCTCTGTAAAGTGAAACATCGTCAAGACCCCAAGCCCAAACTTCCCCACAACGTTCGCTCGCCCTTCTTTCCCACCAATACCCGTTCTGCATATTCCTTGCCAGTCATCGGGGGTGAAGATCCCGCTGTTATACATGACCAGCGAAGGGCATGTCTGGAACGGCACCATTGTCAGAGAAAGTAGCTTGTCCGCAGGGCCGGGGCGTTCGTCAACAAGAATTCCAAATTTGGTAGCGCCAGCGTCCGCCGCATTTGCCAGAAACTCCCCGCAGATTTGGGTCTCGGAGTATTGCTTCAACGTGTTCTTGATGGTTGTTGTCAGTGTTTCGCCCATGTCGACGCCAGGCGTGAGCTCGACAGCCTTGAACCCAAGCCGGTCCATCAAAAGCTGTTTACTCAAATCGTCCGACACTTTCGAATGCGCTAGATAATGCTGGCCAGGATCGATTAAACATGCCCGTTCTCCGAGATCGTTGAAATAGACTTCGGAAACCGGACGCAGAACTGCATTTGTGTCTGGGACCAAAATGTCGACCTCCCGATCGAGAGACTGGAGATCTCCGGCGAGTACCGTGAGAATATTGATGGCACGATCAACGATATCTTGCTTGTGTGATTTTGCCTCGAGGGCCTTGAGCTCTTTGACGAGAACAGAAGAGGAGGGCCTACGAAGAATATTAGGACTATAAAAAAACCAGGGGCATTAATTATCTACCTTTCGGTGCATCCCATGCGCATAAGAAAGTCTCGAACTGGCGCTTGATCCACGAGACCAAAGGGAATTTGGTAGAATCCCGCCAAGCCGAAGGTCGAGGAAAACACGGCGTGGCTTGTGGGGGCGAGACGACCGGAAGCGATGGGGATCCACGGTCGATCCAACGTTATACCGGTCAGCTCAGAGATGTCGGTGTCACTTAGAGTGCGACTCGCAAATTCCTTGATTAGATAGTCCAGCTTCAAAGTCGAGGCAAGACCGCTCCGCAGAACGCCACGCATCTGTTCTTGCAGGATCGCCATCGCTATTGGCTGATCCCACCCGAGCGCGAGGCAGAGTGAAGGCGATAATCTGACATTGCGATCTAGTACCGGAAGGACTTCGTCGAAGAGCTCGGGGTGCTTCCCAACATCAAAGCATTCTCCCCGCCCAACCAAGCCACGGGCGGTGGGTAACCATTTAGCCTCTGCCGGGATTTCCAATGAAGCGCATTCGAGGCCCGAGGAGTGGATCATGTTCAAGAGCTGAACGGCGAGTAGTCTTGACTCTGCCAACGCTGAACGGGATGAAATGTATTGGATACGTTCGGCGATTATGTCTAGTGTGATAGTGGCAGGAAGGAGCCCCAGAGATCGCAAATGGCGGAGCACCAGTAGATCTTCCCCAACCATCGTTGGTATACGATCTTTGTTCTCTGAATATATCGCAACTAAATCCGATTTTGTTGGATCGATACATCGCTCGGGTGATTGCAGCGTCCCGTCGACGACAGGGATAAACACAGCCTTCTGTAGGGATTTCAAGAGACTGGGGGGAAGGGAGTCCCGGTTCCGGACCATGTGGTCCAGGAACGAAATTCGCAAGCCCTTGGATTGTAGAGCAAAATGTTCGACGGCGAGTGCGAGGATATCGATGCCGGACAACGGAGTGTTGTTGCTAGGCGTGAGCTGGGGTAGGAGCGCAAGATCGACATGAGCCCCGTCGAGGTAGACAACACTCTTTACGTCCGGTAAAAGGACTGTATTCCCACTGGGGATACCCAGGACCGTCACATCGTCGGGTATGTGGCCCAACTTGGGCAAAGCGACGCTCTTCGACTTTCTGTGCAATGACGGTAGCTTGAAGGCCGATAAAACTCTGGGTGACTTCTCGGTGGTCGTTACCTCGGATGGCGAGAGAAGCGGAAAGATGGGCAAAGAGCGGAGCTTTCGACGCTGATTTTCATCGAGGGGCCGTTGCTGAGACGACTGGAACACACAGTCGAGCACATGTTTCGACAGGGAATATTCGTCGACTTTATCCAATCGCAAGTCCTGCCCGAACTTGATCCGGTCGAGGACGAGATGAATGTCGCCCAAACCCTTGAGTACGAGTGGGTAGTACGTGAGGCCCTTCCGTGCATCCGCCGAGAAGGCGGGGTGAAGGAACTGAAGACCGAGCGCCCGGAATACGTTCACCAAGGGTGGCTCTGCGCCAAGCTCCGAGAAAACGCCAAATTCGGGCGACTCGAGGCTGGCATTGGTGGGCACGACGCACAGCATGCGAATGTGCGGAAGTAGCGAATCGCGCGCCGGCCAGGTCCCCAGCCACGACCAAAATGCTGACAGCCAAACGACAACGGCATCATCTATTTTCCCTTCGTGGCGGTCGGACAGATCGAATCCGAGCGGCGAGGAGTTGAGATACGTGGATACCCTCTCGGGGGAAAGATTCGCGACATTGAGGGTGGAAGGACCTTGAGCCCGGAAGAGTTCTCTGAGGTGATCAGGGATCGCGGGCAGGGACACGGCCGAATTCTCCAACGTCTTGAATATTTCGCATTCGGCTTGGTCCATCATGGTATGTGTCGGTACACCATTACCGCATCGTATGGGTGCCAGAAACCCGGCATTGACGAGCGGTACAAGTGGAAGACCCACGACGTTCTCCAGCTGGTTGTTGATGAGAAGGAATTTCAGAAGCGCCGTCCGATCGGAAGCATCGAGGGTCTGAATGTCGGCGACGTGGCTCTGAAATCTGACCGTTAGCTAAATTAACGAAACTAATATAGGGACATACGCATAGTTCGAGATACGCAACACTAGGGGACAACAGGGTGTAGCCAACATCGGTCAAGCCGCTGTCGCTCAACAGCTGTAAGATGTACCCAGGCAATTGGGTAACACGCAAGCCCGCGTTTGCCAATGCTCGAAGAGTCGGCTCGTCGACGTCGGTCGAAGCCACAAGTAAAGAACCCAGCGCTGCAAAATGAGGAAGGGTTTCTCCCTTGGAGCCAGTAACGACCGGCCATACTTCTGCTTGGGCAGAAACGATACAGGCGAGCAGTTTCGCGGGCAAGGTCTGCCAGTATGCGTTATCGCCTCCAAAGACGACAGATTGCGCTGGCGGCCACGCCCTGAATACCTCGGTTAAATGATCGTCCTGCAGAAGGACCTTGAGGAGCGCAGCCCATGTCCTTGGTAAAAAGTATTCGAACAAAATCTTGTTCCATTCGACCAATACACTGCAAAGATTGAATACGAGAACCAGAAATCAGCAATGGACATACCTATCCTCTGAGCCGCGTACGATTCCAATTTCCCCACCATTGTTCAGGTTTTGACGCGATGCGGTCAGCGCGAACAAGGCGTGACAGTTTGCGGGGAATCCGGTCTTCAAGGGCAAGGGTAGGTAGGTGAATAATCGGCCAGAGTTCTCTTCCTGTGTGAGAATGGACATGGGAATTGCGAGGGCCATCTCGGAGACGAGTTTGTGCTTTGCCAGGATTGGGCGCGGATCCTGACCCAGGCGTAGAGCCAGGAGGGAGGTCGAGTACGCTTCCTGGAAGTAGGAGTGGACGATACGCCAATCCTTGTCTACACGGCCTAACAAGGGCGTCTCAACTGTCGCCGTGCACTTGAAGGTGGTATGCCGATCGCTGTCAAAAGTCCAGGACTCTATGGCGCCTCGCTGTATCGTGCTCGTGGCAAGGCATCTCCGGCCGCCTTGCGCGTCAACCTCGTGGATCTCGACGGTGGAGATATTCCTCAAAAACAGCAAAGATAGCCCTATTTCTTCGCGTATGAAATCCTCGAAGAGCTGGCGAATCTCGGTGACGTCAACCGCCTTGGAGCTAATGCTGCTCTGCGCCCCGGGCCGTCGAAGAGGGAGACGGATAACGGAGCCGGGGAAATACTGCTCACGCGCATTCGCGGGGAGGAAGAACTCGAAAGCATCCAATTGGTCGCTATGCTCGACAGCCTTCGGCGCGAACTCGAATTTCGTTCCACCAGACTCGGCGAAATGATGATGAGGGTCAAGAATGGCCAATGTAGAACCAGACAGAATTTGCGGATTGTCGGTGACCTTGAGAGTGAATGAGTATCGAGCAATAGGTAAGAAGATGTGGCGTACATGATAACACGAGCGGAACCCGATCCCGTACTTGCCGATCTTGCTAAGAGACAATCGTATGAGATAATGTGAAGATATGCAATCCAGACTCACGATGTGTCTGTCTTCTTCGACGACCGATGAATACTCTGCAAGGCGTCCCAATCACTCTCGGAGAACAAGGCGTCGTTGTATGCCAGCAACGATGGGCCCTGAGTAGTAGCCAGTTTCGGGTCGACCAAGGTCTGCGTTCCATGCGACCTTGCGTCGAGAACGAAAACCTGTTTGGATGCGCGCGCGTCATCAGAGTTCTGGGCAGGTGGTTATTATCGTCAACGTAAAGAATAACTAGTAATGCACCTGTAGCACTTCACGCAGTAGACCGACGGAGAAGGGGTAGGCGCTCAGAATCGCGGCGAGGGTGTCGGTGGGCAGTGAATACTCCCCAAACGACATGGTGGTAGATGCTAAAGCGCCAGTGTGTGGAGTGTGTCAAGAGTCAGTGGGTTATATGACTTGAAGCACTAGTAGCTTCGGGATATCTCTCAATCGAAGGCGGTGTCGGATAGGGGACGAGGGATTCGGTTCAAGACGGTGTCAAACTAGACAAGGTGCACTGCAAGTGATTCGGGAAAGAGCTGTAGAGTCGTTGACAGTGGGTGGATTGGGCTGCTCGCGTTCGTTCGAGGTGGGGGTCAGAAATAGAGCTGTCAACCTTGTGGCCACATCGTGGTATGAAAGTGGACGCGTAGACACAACGGATGATGGAAGAATACAACAGCTTTAGAGGCTGTGGAGGCGGCGCGCCCGTCACTCGTCGTGGACTGTGATAAGGGAAGGCAGCTGCCAGTGTTTGGCGTTGTTTCATCTTCTTCTCAACAGCTTTCGCGGTGTCGTGACAGACGCGCCCCACCTGCCACGAACTTCGCGCGTACATTACATGCCAGCAATATTCTCTATATCTGAAACTTCCTCATGAGCAGAAGTTGTCTGGGCCGCCTCCAGTTAATTACCGATTTAAGTTCCCGACGCTGATTCGATGATTTTGTCGATGGGCAGACTGTGCAAGTTCAACGTAGTCTGACGGGCAGTGTTGGTACGTTCCCAGTCAGGGACAGCGGCGGAGAGGTCGTCCCGAACCGACAGGTCATGATCAAAGGATCCAAGTCGAGATGGCGAGTCCCGTCAGGCTAGTCTTGAGTTGGGTTGACCGAAGATCCTTGATTCCGGGCCATGCAACCCCTCGCGTGGAAGCAAGACCTGAGTGCAGCAAGGTGAGAGATCTTTCACGAATGCATTCTGCGATGATAAAATTGTACATATTAAAGGGTCGTTTTCGTTCCTACACCGACGTCAATGATCGCCACAGTACCTAGTATTCGAGCGCCAGCTTGCGTTGAATAATCAACGCCGAGAGCATAATGTGATCAAAGCACTCATGCCCATCGGGAAACACTGTAAGCACAGCTTCCGGAAGCGGAGGTGGGGCATCGAGCGGCGGGGGGACGAACGAAGCCAGCTGCACCGGCGATGCGACAGTATAGCACTGAACGTGGGTGAGAATCGAGACGGCGCACGGAGCATGGGAACGGTACTCACAATGCACAAGGGCGACCCATCTGCAATAGACGAGCGACAATCCCATCGCAAACCAATTTCGTCCCATCTCCAAGCCCTGAATGAAATAAGTAGGCGGCGCAAGTTAACCGTCAACAATGAATACGCACCAGTGCCTCTGAACAGAATATGTGAGTGAAGGTCACTGTAACGGTCGATGATGAATGATGCGCACTGGAGATGAATTTATATTGAAGAGCACATTTGAGAGACGAGTCGTTATGTCGCCGATAGTGACTATAGCACGGCGATGATTCAGCGAAAGCCTGGTCGGACGTTAGAGACAGGCGGCGAAGCTATCCAGCACGTACTCAAAGTCCCCAATAAATGATTCATCGGGGCCTTCCAGCCGATGCACAGTCGTGCGGTACGAGATCGGTACGAAGGGATTGAGGTTCAAGGACACCGATATTCGGTATTGGCCTTGGTCGTCCGCTTCTTCTGGGGGAACCATTACCATCGAGTTGGGGTCATCGGCGAAGCGCGGCGGTGCAAATGTATAACTGAGCGGGTTCTTGGGACGGCGAACGCGGGAGTACCGAGGGGGTTGTGCCCGGTTGGAGGCTAGGTAGCTAAGTAGCAGTTAGCAGGAAAATTACAGGCAGCGGCCGGGAGGAAATTATACTGGTGTACTCTGGTAAGTGTTCGGTATTGTTGCTGCCGCTAGGCGTCGAAGCGTCTTGTGAATCTGCACGAGGATGAGATATGAAATGAGAACTAATAGAGACCCATACTCGGCAATATCATCTTGAGCGGGGGAGGTGGTTATCGAGGGGGGGTGGTAGGAAGGCCGAAGAGGTCACGGCGGGTCACACATCTGCGACTTGGTCATGGCCTTCACACTCCAGCTCGGGACGCCCGTGAATACGGCTCTGTTCCTCTTCATCTTGTATTCTGTGCAACGCATTGTCTTCCCCAGCGCTTCCAAACCCGCTACCATCCCACGGGAGTTCAAAGCTGGCTACTCATGGATGCCGAAATCGCACCCACCCACCGTCTTGTTCAAGACGTACACCCCCAAGACGCTGGAGCCGTTCTCTGGCCAAGATGGAGGCCGTATCCTGCTTGCGATTAATGGCATTGTGTTCGACGTCACCGCGGGCCGCAATTTCTACGGACCTAGTGCGGTACTTCCGCTTGAGCTCGACGGATGTATGCTTATGGCTTGCAGATGGAATGTACGGCAATTTCGCGGGTAGAGACGCATCCAGAGGCATGGCGAAGCAATCTTTCGACGTCGGTGGGTATTTGCTTTCGTGACCTCGTCGACCACTTGATTTATCACCTCTTACAGAAATGCTGACCCCCATCGACCAACCGCTCGACAAGTTGGCGGACCTCCAGCAGGACGAGATGTCAGTGCACCTCATTTTGCTTTGTATTACATTCCTAACCCTCGAAACTCGTGCAGCGACAACATGAAGGGTATGTTTGCGCTGCCCATATAGGTATCTTTTATTTACCGGTTATTTCCAGGTTGGATCGACCACTTTTCCAACAAATACATCGTCTGCGGCAGACTCGTCGAGAACAATGCTGTCTAAGCAGAAAAATCGGCCTAGTCACCTTTGTAAATATGTCCTTCAAGCTTCGTATAATTTTTGCGCCACCGTAACTGCCACGGGGGAGATTTATGGTGAAGTGAACGACTGGATGGATACTTATATCTGGCAGCCCGCCCGCCCCCTTCTTTGGCAACACCCAAGTTTTACAGAGGCTGCCAGATTACGGTCGGATGTTTTGCAAGTGCGCTGTGATGGCAGTTGATGGCGGAAGCAGGCGGGATGAGGCGGGCAACCCCGAACTGGAGGAAAGAAATGCCAGACGGGATGCTCTAACCTACAATCAGCTTTGCAAGGGTGACTCAATTTCTTCCAAGGGTTAGAGAAGAGAGCGGAAAACAATATGGGAGGCATCCACTGCCAGCCTTAGGTTCCGAAACCGACCGGGTTTGGTCACACAGGCTCAAGAAAGGCAAACTGAAGCGCACAACGTGCACAAGGAACTGCTTGAGCTCATCTCTTTCATGCCATGCGGGATATAAGCTTTTCGTTGTGGTTTCTGTCTACGAGAGACTAATAATGGGTGACAGACGAGTCCGGCTGCGCCCCTCACCACACCAGATTCAGATGCACCCCAGGTGATACACCGGTAAGGGAAAAAAGGAGGGGTTTTCTGAGAGGGGAACTTGGTGCATGCCATGCAGTTGTGAAACATGTAAACAATGTTCGAGGCATTTTTTGTTGCTCCGGATCCTTAGGAGGAATAATGGAAGTTCATCGAGATATCAGAGTATATGATGGCAACGGAAAGATCTTCAGACCGATGGGGGACAAACCAGTCCTCGAGGGCTGCCGCAGAGAACAGTGCCAGTGGTGGCTTGCCAGGGGGCGGAGGGGATTTAGAGGTGCTGCACCTAGGGAAACCCCTTTGGAGGTTGCAAAGGGTTGCAAAGGGTCTGGGGAAAGCCGGGAAGGCAAAAAATTATGCCCACTACCCGAGTTGAACGAGTGATCTCAGCATTGCCTTCAAATATACAAGTGCTGCGCCTTGAACCACTTAGCTAAGTGGGCTGCTGTCACCCTCGCCAGAGATTGACTAGAATTTCCGGTTGGTTTCCTTCAGACAGCAAATCAAATTCGAGTCTGCCTCTACCAAATCTCGAGGCCACGACTGCAAATTTGCCCTTCGCTTTCCCGGCAACAGCACCGATACACTGCCGCGCTTGTAACCACTTAGCCAAGAGGGCTTCTGTCACCCTCGCCAGAGATTGACTAGAATTCGCAGTTGGTTTCCTTCAGACATAGTGCTGGCAACGTTCGGTTCGGTTCGCGTTCGGGCATGTTTTGCTCGAACGCCGAACGCGAACGCTGCGTTCGGTTCGGGGCCTGGCCGAACCTTGAACCTGAACTCGTGTTCAGGTTCGGTTTGGCGTTCGAACACGTCCGAACCTACCTCAAAACCGGCCACTTCGGGGGCCTGAAAACCGATTGAAAAAGACATTTGTGGGGATAGTTGTGGCTTTTAGGTAGGTGAGTGGTGCTCACAGACATTTTAAAGCCTTGAATCAGCTTCAAAGTCAAGAATTCGGTGAATAGAAATTTGAACCACTGAAGAACCCAACCCTGCCGGGCGCCAATTCATACGTAGCATGATTCCTGAGCAGTTTCAAGGTCAACTTAGCATCAAGTGAGAAGGCTCGATGGCTCAAACACGCACCCAAAGCCCTAAATTCACCTGAAATCCACTCAAAATGTGGGCCTTCGGTCCAAGGTTCGGTTCAGGTCCGAACGCGACGGCGAAAGCCCGAACGCCGAACTTGAACGGCGCGTTCGGTTCAGCCCAGGCCCGAACGCTGAACCTGAACGCGGCGTTCAGTTCAGTCCGGTTCGCGTTCGAACCGATTCTTGAACCGAACCTTGCCAGCACTATTCAGACAGCAAATCAAATTCGAGTCTGCCTCTACCAAATCTCGAGGCCACGACTGCAAATTTGCCCTTCGCTTTCCCGGCAACAGCACCGATACACTGCCGCGCTTGTAACCACTTAGCCAAGAGGGCTTCTGTCACCCTCGCCAGAGATTGACTAGAATTCGCAGTTGGTTTCCTTCAGACAGCAAATCAAATTCGAGTCTGGCTCTACCAAATCTCGAGGCCACGACTGCAGATTTGCCCTTCGCTTTCCCGACCACTTGGTGGCAGCACAGCAACATGACTTCGAGGAGTCAAGTTCCTGTTGCGGCATGTTTGTTCAAGTTTGATCCGACATCACTCAGCCTCCTGTTCACTGCTCCGGCGTCCTTAACCTTCATTCAACTCTCTCTTTCTCTCCGACCGTCCTCGCACCTGATCATGACCTCCTCTCACTTTGCCTCTCTTCACTCCGATCTTCAGCCCTATGGTACTCCGAGGAACGAACTGTTTCGTAAACCCGTCGCACAACCCGTCGCACAACTCGCCTTCAACTTGATTTAAAGCGGTGTACTTAATATGTCTTGCGAGCAATATTCTGCTTGCTCCATGCTGCATCTTGCTTTTCTTTCGTTTCCCTTTCAACCGTTATCCCTCATGGCCGAGCCTTGCCCACTGATGATCGCCGAAGTTTAAAATGAACCCGTTGTCCCACGAATTTGAAGCCACGTTCCTCTTCCATCGATAACAGCCTCTCTCTCGCAAATGTCGCTCCCACTGTATTGGCCCGGTCGCTATCTCTTCTACCCCATCGGCAACACCTCGGCTGTGTCGTTAACGAGGGATCTTGCGCCAGAAGTGGATGGCAAAATCCTCGTACTTGGTTGCGGTGATCCAAGGAATATCTTATACACCATATTCTGCGAGCACGACCTTGGTGCGCATTATGCTCTATACAAGACAATAACCTAACATCCCATAGCAGAGCGCACACTCGATTTTACCTGTTGTGATATTGATCCCGCTATCCTTGGTAAATTGCACCGCGTGGACCGTAGAATTTTGACCTGACCTACTTCAGCACGCAACGCTATCCTGTTCACCATGGTCGCTGACGACCAAACATCTCCCGCAATCATTTGGAATATATTCTACCACATGCGACTCGATAAAGAGGCTTTGGCAGTCTTGACGTCCCATTGCAAAAAACTCCTCGACATCTCTTCGACGCTCAAGCAGTGGCGGTCTTCGGTGTATTCGCGCTTCATCAAAATATGCACCGAGTACACCCTGATTGAGCTTCGGCGCCACTGGTCATTGTATGTAGAAATGCAGACTATCCCTGCGCAACGCCGAAATGCAGTTGAAGCCGAATTCAGTGAACGCTGCACGTTCGCAAAACAGAATATACAAACTGCTCTGATTAGCTCCGCGCGTTCTGCTGGGCCAGTGATGTTGAAGGCGCTGGCTATTGGCACATCACAGTTCGACGAATATTGGACCACCGGCGGAAACTTCACCAGTTTAGATGAAGCCCAACGCAGCACACTGCGGAACCCAATGTTCGTCTACTCGCTCGGTGGCGAGGGATGTTCTGTCCATTATGGAACAAATCCCTTGGTATCGTTCCATTCAGCGTCGACACTAGGGAACAGCAGAACCACGCCGACCGCTGCCCAACTTGTATCCGCAGCCAAGGCAGAGTTCTCCGCCTGGTGCTCATCATTCCACAAGTCCGTCGTTCGGACGTCGCCCAATGACACCTTTCCAATCATCCGCTTCTTCGTTGGCGAAGCTACCGCCGTTTGCCATTCCCTTCACGCCTATTCAACCACAGGGGTCCTGAGCGCAGATAAACGCGTCGCAAACTGGAATACACAGCTTATCACGCTAGATCAGCACGAATATTTCGCCGGTGCACCTACGGTCTTCAACGTCATCGACACCTCCAATCTCGACGATCACATTGGCAGTTTCAATGTCCTTGTTGCTGCAGTACCTTTGCTGCGCCCTTTTCCAGAATACTTTGTCCTCTACACCGAGTCCCTACTGTTTCAGGACCTCAATGCGACCAAAGAGTTTGTGTCCGTCCTCCAGACCGATTTATCCACCTTCGGCCTTCTTGTCGGGATCTGCCCCGTTGACTACCTGGCCGGTTTTTCCTCTCGGTCAAATGTGCACGAGATGATCATGTTCGACACCATGAAAAAAACTTCAGGTGCAGGACAGTTCCATAGGAGCACCACGTGGAAGTCTCCCGCGTCGGCCCATGACTTGGGTTCATGGAGTCGAGACAAACACCTGCTACCAATTTTCGACCCTGTTCAACTAGGAACCCGGCTTTATGACATGTATCAGCAGCTTTTTGAAAATGAGGAACCCAGTTATTTCGCAAAACGGGCTACCGGGAAAGGGATTCAACTGGCCCTCGCGGCCTCCGATATGATCCACCAAACACGGGAAACTTTTATCCTGTTCCTGAAGTTGGTGAGGGACAGACTTCAAATTCCAGAATCGCGTTGGGCGGAGACGATGGAGCGCTTTGTGACACTCTTGGGCATGGAACGCGTGGAGTTTGCCCTGGATTGTCTCAGCAGGCAAGAGTTCTATGCACGGTTGCGCCTTCACGGAGTTCACACTGCTTCATTCTTCAATTTCGACGTGCCGAAAGTTGGTCCAATGACGAGTTGGGATCGGGTCCCTTCCCTCGTTCGCATTATCCTCGTCGTCCCACGAGAAAATCTCAAGATGCTCGAGAAAGCCTCGGACATAGTTGGCACTCCCATCTTACAGTGCGAATTCCGGGGTACCGGAAGAAAAACATTGGACTTTTTTCGATGTGTACACGCAGCCTTCGGAAGTATAATTCCAACGGGTACACCGGCGCGTCCAGCTGTGCTCTTCAATGGCGACCCTCAAGGACGCAAGGGCACTTCACCGCTTGTTGTGTCTTTCATCATCGCCGCGCGACTTCTGACCGTCGACGCCGTCGACAAGCTACAAGTCAGCTTGGCTATTCAGAGCACAGCAAATGTTTCTTGGGCCCTCACCAAGACGTTCGGATCGGAGTTTCCGCTTTTCCATGCAAATATAATGGACAGAAAACACGTCCACGTCCTACCGGAACAGGACCTTCAACAGGTATCTGTCCCCCGCCCAGACTCCCGTGTCACGGCTACCACTGTTCCTCAGATCGGAACTCTGGGTCCTTTGACAGCTGAGATGGATGAGGAGTGCGATTTGGTGTCGCGCCTCACCGTCCGAGTTTCTGTCGAACATTTGAATGAGACGGCCAAGAAATTGTTCAGTTCTGCTGGATACATGCCAGGAATTTCTCAGATTTCTGCTTGTGTGCTGCGCTTGTCGATCGGCAAATACGCACAGAATGTTCCTTTTCCATTCCCCGTGATGGGAAGCCCGGACCAGCGTTTGCTGCGTGTCGCAAGAAGATCTTTGTTTGTGGAGGTAAGCGCAAACCTTTGCTATCGGACCTGTATTGATTTGGTCAGATCGTCGTTCCAATCTCAGGCCCATTTCGTTCAGATGGGATGAACCTCAATCACTTCCCGGTGGTCGGCCAAGCCCTTGCCTTCACGCCGTGGAGTTTACATGTCGTGAACCTCTCTCGTTTACCAGTACTCGACACCCGCGCCTCCGATGTCACAGGGTGGCTCAAGCCCCACCTGGCCTGGATGCTTTCGGCCCGCGAGCGGAAACTGACAAAAACGCATGAAAATGATTCGCTTGCTTTGGTGAAGGATACAATCCACACAATCTTTCGACATGCCTCTGGGACTGCAGGACCCATTCGGAGAGTGTTCGGCCTGCGCGACAAGCCTTCCACAGAGTGCGACACTATTATATTCATCAGCGACGTCAGATTCGACCTGGCATCTCACACCTTGATCTGCGACGGTTATGTTCTGCCGCTTACACCAGCACTCATGAACGAAATTCGGGGAGATTTCGGTAAACTTGTGCGGGAGGGCGATATCTTCAACGTCGGCGTCTATGGAGACGAGATGAGAGCGTGGAAACAACTGTTGCCCTCTTTTGCCGAGCGGTGTCGGTCGTGGCGACACACCGATAACTGTGAATACGCGAGCAAAAGAAAAGTACCCCTCAGCCTCGAGATGCATTTGAACCCTCTTTGCACCTGCGGCCGCGGCAAAGATGTAGAGGGTATGAAGAGTGTGCCCCTAGGGCGCAAATTTGCCCATCTGGTCACGAGAATCGCCATGTCGCCCTTATTCGCCCTCTCGTATTTGGAACCAGTCGTCCGGGACCCGGAGGCGGGGAGGTGCTCAGTTTGCCGGGGGAAGGGGAAACCAAGGATGAAGAAGTGCGCTGTATGCACCAAGGTGAGATATTGCTCGCAAGAGTGTCAGAGAGCGGATTGGGAAAGCCATAAGCCGAGATGTAAAACTGTCTCCTCGTAGCAGTAGCACATACAGTAGCGCCGCGTCTAAATCGGTTTTTGTGTTCGTATGTTCGGGGCGTAGACCGATTCATGAGGACTTTCGGGCACTCCGATTTGCTCTCCAAGATGTGGAAGCCAATTGCTTTTCCGAGTCGTGTTTTGATGATCGTGCGTGGCGAGACGCTGGACCAGAGCGGAACATCGGTCTCAAAATTAGAGCCCAGAGGCTTGAATTGAGAAGAGGCCAGGTGTTTTGCGAACACGGGGTAAGCACAGAACAGAAAGCGGTTCAACGCTGACCGATGTCGGATCAAAGCCGCCGAATTCAAGCACTTATTCCCAAAGCCGTCGCAAATCGACACAGCTTGACTCGAGCTTCTACATCTGTCCGCGCCTAAATACAAGTCCCCAAGTGCTAGTAAATGTCCATCTATCTACAATTAACGTGGCACTACTAGTCCAGCACTCAGCCAAAATGTCCTCGCGCATCGTCCGTACATACTATGCAATCGTGATATTCCCCGACAACCGCAAATCCCTCGAGCTCCTCCCAACCGACACCCCGATCGTCCCGTTCGGCGTCCGCCAGCCCTGCGCGACGGTGTCCCAGAAGCTCAGGTCGTACCGGGAAAGCGTAATCGACACCTTCTTCTGCTCGTTCGGGAGGACCTCCACGTTGGTGAAGCCTTTCAGGATGGAAGGCGGTTCACCCGCCGAGGCAGGCATGTGTAGATAGAGCTGGGGGATCTGTGGACTGAAATTTAGCCGAACCAACGACGCAGATGGAAACACGCACGTCTCCGCCCCAAACAGGACCAGTGTTCTTGACTTCAAAGGTAACATTGTAAAGCGGTCGGTGAAGCCTATTGGAGTCAGGAAGGTCGCCAAGAAGCAGAAAGGAGAGGAGGCATACCAAAGCGCTGTCGACGACCCCTCAGCTATCGGCGTCGCATTTCCGGCGGCCCACGACTTCTCCAGCGCAGCGTCTGTCAATGCCTGGTTTCCGACCTTGCCAATATGCAGTTTGCTATACGTGAAATTCGTGTAGCTCAGCCCAAAGCCAAACTCGAACCGCGGCGTGATATTGAAGCTGTCGAAATGACGATAGTCGACGTTCAGGCTGTCGTCCGCCGGTCAGCTCAAACCCAAGCAGTGCTTTACAGGATAAGCGCACCCCTCCGTGTACGGGATGCTGATGACGTCCGTGGGCTGGCCGCCGAGGATCAGCTGCGCGGAGTAGTCCGACGGCTGCTTCGCGATGGTGTACGGGAGGCGGCCGGACGGATTCCAGGCGCCGTAAAGTACGTCCATGATCGAGTTACCCGCCTCTTGCCCAGGCACACCCGCCCACAGCACCTGCTCGCTCGTGAGTATTGCGCAAATGAACAGGTGAACACTCTGCTCACCCCAGATACGTTCGGATGGTCAATCCACGGCTCGAGGATGAGCGGCCCCACAGAATGCACCACAACGATCGTGTTGTTGTTCTGCGCAGCAACAGCAAGCACGAGGTCGTCGCCGTTATGCCTACGGTATGGGTCAGAAGGTTCCACAATGCTAGCTTCGAGGTGCAATCGCGAACCATGCTGTCAGATTTTTCCGGTCACCCTCATTGCCGTCCACGGTGATGTAGTCCTCGCCGGAGTCGGACGAAATGAAGACGAGGGCGGCGGAGCGCCCGATCGCCATGTTCCCTGCCCGGTCCGTGTCAAAGT
Organism: Mycena filopes; assembly: GCA_029281495.1. NCBI lineage: Eukaryota > Fungi > Basidiomycota > Agaricomycetes > Agaricales > Mycenaceae > Mycena > Mycena filopes. The sequence continues at coordinate 1,269,085 of JARIHR010000002.1, read as the reverse complement.
CGTCCAGAATCCACGACACGCTGGTCCGGTCATCCCGAGCGCGTCTTTGGATGGCCTCGAGCGGCTGTAATGAGCAAAATTAGGGATAGCCTCTCAGAAACTTGGGCAACCACGTACGGAGACGAGGTACGTGAAATTGGCCGTCCTACATCACGTCTCAGGATGCGAGAGAGAGAAAGAAAAGCGGCTGGAACTTACCCTGACCCCCAGCCCATCGCGAGGATTCCGTCGAGGCCGCCCTGTAGGTTATTCGGGATCAGAATCAGGCAGGTAGGAAAGACCACACCAGACACGTACTTGGTCCGCAAACTCATTCGGGCCAACCTTGCCAGGACCGGCATCGCTTCCGACCAGGACAATGCTGCGCGGCTTCTTGAGAGGCAGCGCACCGTTCGTGTTCTTCAGCAGCACCGTGCTCGCCGCGCCGATCTCGCGCACCACCTTGTAGTGGTCCTCCTACCCGAAAACAGTCACCCATCAATACCCATAGCTGTCAATATGTACGACTGAAGCCAGCGCCGCACCTGGACGTCAACATGCTCGTTCGTGGCCTCGTTCGCGGGGTTGAACGCGTCAAAGTTGGTGGTGGGGTAGTCGGCCGCGTCCTGGTGCAGGAAATACCACCCCGCGATGATGCGCGTCGCTATTACGAGCAGCGTAGATCATTTAGCGATCCGCGGAATCAATTTATTGTGGACTGCAACGCACCCATGTCATCGAGGCGCGCCTCTGGAATGGTGTTGTTCTGCACATACGAGGTGAGGGTACCCCCGAAGTACTGTGGTCGATTCAAGATTAGAGCGCCGCTCGAAAGGTATTGGATGAAAGTGGCTACCGTGGTTCCGGATTGGAAAGTGATGTCGCCGGGCATGGTCATCTACCGAAATAGGTCAGGATGGACCTTCTAGGCATAGAGTTCCGCGCTCACGTCGAGACCCGTCGCGGCCGATATCGTAGAGTGGGTAGCTGATGAATGTCATTATTTCCGTTCAAATAACTTTGAATGCGGACGCACCACCCCAGTCAGACATGACATCTGCGGTTCACAGTCAATCGGAGTCCCTTTTATTCAGCGGAAGGACTCACATCCTTGGAAGCCGAATTCACGCTGAAACAAGGTGATTTTAGCGACGCTGGGGAGGAAGAAAATATTGGTTACCTTGATAATGTCGTTCATGATCTTGTCGTTCTCGCACGCATAAGTTCCATTGATTAAGTCTGGGGCGAATCAGCAGAAGCGCCTGCAAGAAGTGTCGTTAAACTCACTGTAGCTGCACATAATGCTGGCAACGCCGGCCATAATGCTCCGCAGGAAGGGATGCGCGTAAATTTCATGCTGCGTCCGGTCGTCCACATCCGAGCTCTCCTGCGTACGAAAATGTTCCTGCTCGCTGGGTGCATGTGAATATAACGGACAGTCATGGCCGCAGTCCTCGCACTTACTTGTTAATCAGATGCTTGGCGCAGGCTTGCACACCGCCCTCCTGCATGCCAAGGATGGTCTCGTACGCGGCCTCGCCGGCAAGGAACGGGTCCGCGCCGAATCCCTCCCAGTTTCGGCCACCTTGGGCGACGCGGCCGATGTTCATCATCGGGCCGAGCGCGACGTTGACGCCCTTGCCGACGTGCTCGCGGCCCATGAACAAGCCGCGCCGCCGGATGAGCTTGCGGTTAAAGGTCGCCGCGGTGTTTACTCCGGTGGGAAAGGCAGTGACGAAGTCGGCGAAACGGATACCTACACGAGGCAGGGTCAGCGGAATACGGGGACGGTCCAAAGCGAGGGCGACCTAGAGGTGAGTCCTGTGTGACAGTATTAGCTTGTGAGGAAAGAAAGCACAGGCTACACCGACCTCGAGACATAGGCCAGGGAATTTGGTTCCGTTTTCTCCGATTGGCGGAGTATTACCCTACAGTAGAATTGTACAGAAAGTAGCGGAAGCGATACGAGAGTACGCACGACACAGCGCCCGCCCATCCAGCCGACACCGGTAGCAACGCTTGCCTTTTCATCGAGGGTGAACCCGGCAACCTAGATAGTGATGCATTATTAAATAAACTTGAACCGAGGCCACGCACGAAACGCGAGGCGAATATGAGTGGGGACCGACCTTGTTCTTCGCCTCTTGGTACGCACCAGCCCACGCGTGGGCAAAGTCGGGAACGAAGGACGAGCCGACTGGCGGAGGATCTCGAGGGTCGGTAAGGGGGGAGACTGCAAAGGCCTCAGGTTATGAATGTGCGCAAAGATAGAGCGGGTTACCGCCGGCGACAGCGGCCTGGCTTGGTAGGGGCAGCGCAGAGAAGGAATAGGCGGATACAGGGACAGTAATGACAGTTTCTGTTGAAGGTTGGGCAGTATTGGTTGAGGGGGCGGTAGTCACTGCTCCAGGGGCCTCTGCTGCAGGTGCCTCTTGCGAATTTGACAGGAGAAGCAGTGAGAGAAAGTGGCCGAGCGGCCCAGAGACCATGGTGGTTTGTGGAGAAGGTGAGGTCAACCTGGGCTCGGCATTCGAACGCCGATTGTGATGGCCGCGGGTTTGGCGCCAACTCGGTCCCAGGGTGTTTTACACAGACTGGTAGACCACTATTACTTAGAGCGATACAGAACTCGGAAAATGTGTCCACCTGAAGATTCCACCAACTGACCGCAAACGAGACAGAAAAGTCGAGTTCCATATTGGGAAAACGCCGTCGACACAGCCACGAGTGATCCGCGAATGCAAAGTCGCCCGTGCGCACGGACCAAAGCAAGAAACTTTTCAAAAATGGACTACTTTTCGGAAGCAACTTGGGGGCACGCTCGTGATCAGCGAAGGAAATGGACAATGCAGGTATATATTCTGAAATAAATATCTACGAGGCGAGAGGCAAGAACGACACGCTCAAACTGAAAGTGTCGTCAGTCAACCATGCGCCCCATTCACTTTGAGCACTCACTGGAAAGATTGAAACTGCATGCAATGCACAGGCAGCGCGCGTCTTCGGGCTCAGCAAAGTAGCTCCGGAATTCTGCAATCTCTTCGGGAGTTCCGCTGGCGCACAACGGTGCCTGCATCGAGCGCAGCCTCGACGGTGTGGAGGCAGCGCCACTGCGCGCGCGCGCGATGGGGAGGATATCGGCGAGGCGCAGCGGGAGGTCCAGACACAAATGAATAAGCGACGGGCAGAGCCAACCCCCAACGATGGGGCCCGCACCATCGGGCGCTGCCAATGCTCCAGCAATACTGTTGACAAGCTGGCTCTCATCAGGATCGGCGAAGGAGTACGCGTCTAGGGCCTCGTCGGAGATGGTGAGGCGGAGGAGGGCGGGTAGGCGCGAGAGCCAGCCAATGAGGAAGGGAAGGGCTTGCTCCGAGAGGCAGTTCGACAGTTCGACGCTTTGAAGGCTGGCCGGTAGGAACCCGGGCTGGCTCCATTGCGAGAAGACGGGCCCCATCTCCCCGGCCGCGGTGCACTCACGAATGCTGAGCGTGCGCAGCGCGGGCGCGCGAACATTCAGGAGTAATGAGGCCAGCTCGCCGACGTGCAGCAAATCGAGGTTCTGAAGGTGGGGGAGGGACACCATCTCCGTGGAGGCGGAGAGGGGGAGCAGCGAGATGTGCGGAAGGTTGAGGGTGTGGACATTGGGAACCAGAGAGAGGTATCGCTGGATCGTCGACGTCGGGACGCGGTCGAGGCGCGCGATTTCGAGATACGTGATACGCGGTCCCAGGAACCTCGTCGTCCACTCTTCGGGAAGGCTCGAGGCTGCGAATGAATGTAAATTCGACTGAGTGTACTCGGACTCTGCGAAGAACTCGTCCGCCTGATCCTCGAATCCATGAAAACGGAGGCTAAGAGCCTCGACGCGACGCAGGTCCGCCCAGCGCGTCGACGAGATGATATTGGTGGGCATCTCCGCCCGCACCCAATTGTGCGCGAGGGCCACCACGTTGGTTATGAATCGGCGCGTCCCCTTGTCGGACATGCGCAACCCTTTGCGGGAAAAGGTGACCTTGAGGTCGGCTGCTTTCGCTTTAACCAGTTGCTGCTGCAGCAGCTGCACGGAGCTGTTCTTGTCCGCGACGATTATTCCCCAGAGGCTGGGGGTCGACACGGCGACGCCGCGGCATGTCGAGGATACGAGGCATATGGTGGGCAGGAATCCGACGCCCCAAGTCTCAGTTGCGATTTCCAGCACACGGGCGAAGATTTCTGGTGGAAGCAAGTCAAGCATGGAGGGCTATCGAGGTTCGAAGGGGTGAGTTGAAGTGCTCTTGAGAACATTGTCCGCCGAGTTTTATACGGTTTTATCGAGGGGTGCGACCGCGGCACCGCATCTGCCATCCCTGTCTCACCGACTCACCGCCCTTCATAGCCCTCACACACGCGGATCCGACGCGTTGTAACCGGGGTATTTTCTGACCGAGAGCTAGCCGGTTCCGAGCAACATGAAGACACGCTCGCCTCACTTCGGAAGGTGACCCATATAAAATATTCGTCTATTATGTGCAACTCTACAATACGCTGATTGCTACGCCGACGCCGACGTTTGTTGCGGCGCTTCCTCTGGAGCAGTGGGGCCTGCAGCGGCATCGGGAACAGCACCATCGACAGCCCCTTGAGCATTTCTTCCTTTACCGGGAGGAGGGGGGTGGTACACCTTGGGCTGCAGACGCGAGGTAAGCTCGTGAGGACGGAAACAAGCACTGCACAAACCTGCTTTTTCTTCTTCTCCTGCACGGGGTACGCGAGCCTCTCGATCTTCTGCGCCTCCTCATCCTCTGCAAACGACTTGCGGATGGGATCCAACAGCCTGTTGATAGCGCTGGCGACGGACGTCTTCAAATCCTTCGGGTGCAGCTTCTTTTCCGCAAAGTCATTCTTCAGGTCGTCGTACGACGCGTAATGCGTGGACCCTCCGAACTTCTCATCCCGCTCGATCGTGAACACCGTCCCCTCGGGCGCGTCATCAGTCGCAAAGGGCTTGAGGTCCCCCGTGGTCTCTAACAACGCGCCCCCCTGCTTGGCGTTCTCGAGCCGCAGCTCGCTGACGGGGATGAGGACGGTCCTGACGAACGCCAGGATGCCGTTCTCCGCGACGTTGCCCTCTTCGCAAAACGCAGCTTTGATCTTCTTGCGGACGACCTCTGGCGCGTCGAGGAAGTCGATCTTGGAATTGGGGTCGGAGGAGGACATTTTGCCGCCTGCGAGGCCGGGAACCATCTCGTTCATCAAGTGCGCGCGCTTTTTGTATCCCAGACGCGGGAGGTAAAGCTCAGCAAATGTAAAGATTTTTCGCTGCGGACGCGTTAACGGGGAGGCAACAGGGAGGCGGGAATACCACGAAAAGACGGCTCACCTGGTCCACACCACCGAACTGGAAGTCGCATCCGAGGTACTGCTCGTCGAGCGCCTGGAGACCGGGGTAGAGCAGCCCACTCAGCAGCGCGCTGTCGACCTGCTTAACAACCTCTGCCCCCGCTTTCTTCGCGTCGTGTTCCGTCACGGTCGCACAGAGCCGGTAGTTGTCCATGTTGAACTCTTTCGTGAGCTGGTGGTCGGACCCAAGTGCGAATTTTAATTTGGAGGTCGGGATGCCGAGGGACTTGAACACGCTCAGGAGTATGAACTTGTAGTATTTCGTCCGGTACTCGACCAGCTCCAGCGGGGCCTTCATGTTGTCGAGGAAGGCATGAATATCTAACCGTCGGCTAAGTCCTGAAGTCTAGTAGAATCAAAATCTGAACCTGCCTGCAAGGTAGATGGTCATCTTGGCGACATGAGTTGAGTTCGTCTCGCGGAAAATAGACGGCACACCTCTGCATCTGCTTGCAGAAAGTCGGCGACCTTGGTCAACGGGACAAAGTATCCGATGTGTGCTGCTCCCAAGTCATTTCCAAGTCACCCTCGACCAAGTATCTGCTCACGTCTACCAGTTGGGGCGGTTCCTGCAGAAAGACTCTCAGTTCTTGCACGCGATCGAGTAAGATCACAGTGTACGTGCCCCAGTAGCCCTTAGGACTCTTGCCTTCGGCGAGGATCGCTTTTATTATATCACCGCCGAGGGTTTCCTGAAGCCTCCGGGTAATGAGTTCGTATTTCCGGTCTGCCATCGTGAATTTCTAGGTCGGAGTGGGGCACAGGAAGGGTGAAGGAGAGAGTCAGAAAGCTTCAGAAAGTTGGTGACTCGATTTGGCGAGTTGATTTGGCTGATGTCGATCAATTTTCTGCCTTCCCTAAACTTGAACACAGAAGAGCTGAAACCGAGTATTATGGTCTAGATGTACACTACAATCCTGGTTACAAGTGAGATACATCATCGAGGCGGACTCCGCCGTCTACTGGGACCGCCTGTGCTGCTCCTCCGCGTCTCAACCCGCACGTACTCACTATCGTCGCCGATAGCCTGCCCCTCCTTGGTGACATTGGCATACGCCTGGCATTTCATTATGAGCGAGGATAATTTATCGAGGGCAGGACACGAAAATTACCTCGCCGAGCATCTGCATCGCGACTGCGCGTAGGGTGGCTTTGTCGCGAGTTATGGTCGGGTCCTCCAGGACGCGCTCGCATGTTTCGCGCAGGACGGACTCAATCTCAAGTTTCGCGCCCTGGTGACCCGAATTAGGGCGTGGTGGGAGATCGATAAAAGGCACAGTTACCTTGAACAACGCCTGCAGGCCCTTCTCCGCCGCCTGCTCTTCGAGCTTCTTCTTGTCCTCGGGACTGAGATTCCCCGCACGCTCGGCCGCTTGAATCTGATCAAACACAGACTTGAGTTCTATGGCAGAACGCAGCGTCGAGACACTGTGCGTTGGGAGTGAGGTTCGTCGTTGACGGCGAGAGCAAGCAAACGTACGTCTCGCTGAAGACATGGTATTGCCTTGTACGTTGTGCAACCACCCACCGACGCCGAGGAACGTCTGGTTCGTAGCGAGGTGGTGCTTGGCTTTGGACACATACACAAAGCCGATGGCTTGCAGAAGCTCGACACCGTACGATTCTTGCTTGAGTTGCCTGGTTAATCGGCGATCAGCTGAATCCATAGGAGGGCACACGGAAAGGAAAGAACATACTCTGCCTCTAGCGCACATATCGTCCGCCAGCTCGACGTAACGTCTGGATCATCTGGTCCCGTCGCCGACTCCGTAAATATGCTGAGTTTTCGGTCCAGATTCTCCACAAGCTTCGCGATGCGCTCCTCCCGCATTTTCGCCTTCTCTGCGCTCTTCGCCCGATCCTTGAGCTCCTTCGCCGCCTTCTCCTCGTCGCTCAGGACCGGCCGCCCCTTGGCGTCGAGGATCCGCGTCCCGGCCCGCTCTGCCTCCTCTTGCTCCGCTTCATCGGCCTCCTGCAGCGCAGCCTTCATGTCCCGCGCAAGGCTGATGGTCCCGATTATGGGTATGAACCGGTCGCCACCGAATATTGCGCCAAACACCTCCTCGGGATCAACGAATCCGCCCTCGGGCGCGCTCTCCTTGGGTCCATACTCGTTGTATTTCTTTCGTAGCGCGTCGTCCGATAGCGTCTGCAGAAAATTGATTCATGCTACATCCAATGAGAGAGAGAAGTTGTATATACCTGGTACGCGATCGCGATTTCTTTGAACCGCTCCTCCGCGAGCGGGTCTAAAATGGGGATTAGACGTAAAGCAGCACACTCTGAGAACGTACTCGCCATCCGGGTTTTTATCTGGGTGGTGCTTGATCGCCATTCGGCCTGCGTTGAATTAGCCCTCTATGCTATCAGGATCGTAGACAGCGCGCACGATAGGCTTTCTTCACTTCATCGCTCGTGGCCGCTGGTGTTATCCCCAAGATATCATAGTACCCCCGTCTCCAGCGGTCGTTCCTGCGTGCCAAACTTGCGTCCTTTTCTCGGTGGCGGTTGTCCCGGATTCGACTGCCCTGCACCACCATTCGCCGACGAAGATGCGAATCCGAACGAAGGCGGTATTTGCGTGGGGTAAAACACGTGTGGGATGATAGAATTGCACGAAAAACAGCGGATTTGGAGTTGGGTCCCAGGACGTGGATGGGGTGTCGGAACGGGGAACTCTAGGGCTGCCTTGCACTTGGGACAGCCGGAAACTATGTGGATATGGGCGATCGCGGGGCGCGAGGATAGCACCGTGGACGAAGCCGAGCTCATCATGGCAAGACGCAAGCAGCACAAATGCGGTGTCAGTCGGCGCCGGGCCAAGCCGAGCCTTTGCGTGGCCGTCGACAAATTATTACGCCTTGCGTACCCCCGCAGCATTCCTTCGCCGTCTTTGCGGCCAACTGAAGCCCAGAGCAAACGGAGTCCAGGCAAAAGATTGTGAAAAGTATTTTGCCGACCTCGGCAGGGTCTGATGGCATTGCAAAATCTTCACGCGTCGCGTCCACCTTTGCGGAGAAATGGACTGGCCAAACCACTTTCATTTCCGAAACCTTTCCACACTCAAGCGTCCCTTAAGTCCACGGAAAGCACACGCAAAGCCCAACGAAAGTCGCCCGGACGGATGGCTACGGATAGGCGCCGGACTTTCAAGCAGAGGTGCTCCAAGGCGCAAAGCAAAACTAACACGCATCGAAGGCCCGAATTAACCCAATAAGCTACCTATGGTTACAGCCGCAGAGTCTTCAAGAGGTTCCTGGGTGGAAGGGAGGAAATATTCTGCGGAGGTCCCTGAAACGAAAGGGCGCAGTGATCAGCACCACCCTCGTGAAATAGACGACTGACTGACCTTGTCCTCAGGCTCAATACCAGAGTACGGTTCAAAAAGACTGATACAGCGTGGCTCTGGCGCATCCCACTCCTCCATGGAGAACGGTGAACCGGGGATGTAACATGATTCCTGCGGGATGGCCTCAATGTCTAGCTAATATCGCATTGGAGTTAACGATACGCACGTCAAACGCACATGCGGGTCGACATTTCGTCCAGAGCGACCAGTCGAGCCAGTTGATGAGGTGATCTACGCCGGTTTTCCACTTTAGTGCGAGGGATTCCGATATCGTGGACGCATCACGGAGGCTAATCATCCCTTCCGCCCATATCCCGACGAGGGTACGGCAGATTTCACGCGTCGTCTCTTGTGCGGAGGTGAGGAGCAAGTGCTCCGAGGCAGTGAGCTCGTCGTGTATAGACTCGATGAACGAGGTGTGAGATTGCGAACAAAGCCGGAAGACGGGTGCCGCCCACGCAGTGTCCGACCCGGTAGGATGAGGAACTGCGGAATAGAGCCTGTACGGCGACAATGCCATCTGCACTATGACAAAGGCACGCGGTCCAGGGTCTTTATCCGTCGAGAGGATGCTTTGGAGCACCTCAAGGCGGGTCGAATATCGGTCTCGGATGACCTTGAACAACGTACTCCAGTCGATCCCGCTTTGGGATGGGGGTGAGGAGGCTATCGCACGCACGCGCGCTAGAACGGCGTTCACGTCGCGCTCGTCAATGCCAAGGACACGATGCATGCGCCGCTCCTTTCCAGAGCGAACGGGAACCAGGCTCGGCGCCAGCGTGACGTCGTACAAGGAAATTAGGCGCGTGAGATCGAGCTGAATGCGTGTCTCGCCCGGGTAGTGGTCGTGCCATGCACTTGCATGCAGAAAGGTATAGCCATGGTGCGGGAAGCGCTCCTCATTTTCAAGCTTGGAAAGGCTCACGGTCTGCACACCATCTGTGAAGTTGCACAGCATCACTTCGCTGGCACACTTATGAGCTAGATGGTGGGAAAAGAAGAAGAAGAACGGCGTACAAGTTCCCCTGCATCCTACGTCGAACGTGTTTCGTTTAACTGAGATCCGAGCGCAGACGAGGTTGGCTTACCTTACGAATGCATCGAACCCGAGCGAGTCTCCCAGCTCACATAGTCGACGCAGGCGCTCATAGTCCCAGGAAACACGCTCCGGCAGCACAGCGCCCCAACTGAGCAGGTCCTGCGTGTCGATCGGGCCATCGCCATTCTTCGTGGCGCTGCTGCCGTCGAAATATAGCACACGGAGCGGCCTTGTGGTGACAAGCGTCAAAATCCAACAGTCGTCCTCAGCGCAGAAGATGCGCGCGAATTCACTATCCAGGGACGCCCATTCACGCGTGGTTGGGACATCAGGGTCTTGCCGCCCGTGATATAAAAGTGTTCCCGCTGGGATGTTGCCTGCGACATAGGTGTAAACGACCATCTTCACGTAGAGTCGGTGCTTACCTGGAACAATGGTATGACCTTGAAGCGGTAGTTGCAGCGGGCTTAGATGCTATTTCAAACGCGTACAAACCGTTATGGTATCTGGTGTTCGACCAGTGCTGGAGGAGTCCAGCAACCGCGTCGAAAACGAAGCGGCCGGTTGCATTATAATTTGGGGATGCATTCAAATCCCAATCATCCGTTGTTGGACCGGCAAGTGGCAGCTGAGTGAATTGAAGCGCGTCGGAGGTGATAGGAAGTAAGAAAACGAGAGGCCAAAAAGTCCAGAACATGGTTGAAAAGCGGAAAGGGATCGTGATTACAAATACACGAACAACGCCCGTGACCGTTCAACGGCCTCGACCTCACAACCCACATCGTCGAGGACACTGTTGTCTACTGTTGTGTTGCCCAGTCAATTGTGGACCTGGGGATCTCTGTCAACGTTCTCGGCACCTTTTCTGGGTTCGCGGCCATTTGATGCGTACATGCGCAGGAGATGGGTTGTTATGTGCAGATCCCGACTTGGTGCCCGTCTGGGCGAGGCGGCTCCTGACGCTGCCAGCTTCGTTTCACTTGGTGTCCTCTGACCTCAGTTTCAAATAGCAATCTTTTTCTGGGCGACCTCGTTTCTCGGCGAGTCTGGGTTTGGAGGACGTCCGACACTCGTGCATCAAACAAACATAGAGAACAAACGGCGTTTCTGTCCTTGATTGAACCTCTTCAAAAATCATCTGTTACAGCCTACAAGCCCGTCGATAAATGTGGATTCCTCACACTTCTTCCTCTTTTACCACGCATGGGCGCCAGTTTATCTTCCGAACTCCGAGAACTGCGCCACGGTCAAGACTCCGCGCACCCGATCCTTTCTGTTATTTCGGGCTGATGAGATCTAGATAACTGACAGGAAGTACGTATCTCTCTCATGTCAAAATCGGACAGGTTTTGAAGAGTACGTCGACTCATCCAACTTTGTTCACAACTGAATCAGTGAACACGGTCCGCTGACGTTCCAGAAACAGTGCGTATTTCAGCAAAACGGACAAGGACTGATCAAACTGCCGGCGTCAATACGAAACGCGACGCCGCTGGACCCGATACTCGCTGATACTGGCCGAACAACTGTCCGTCCATCAGTGGCGAAATGCCGATTCGGTCTCAATTAGCACGATCAAGGACAATTGCGGTAGTATTGCGGTTGCGCACCGAATTTGCGCTTAAGCCGTGGGGAAGTCGGCTCGTCGGCATAGAATCAAATGGCAATTCCAACCTTTGCATATTGCGCGCTGGGATGCGTTTAATTCCTGACCTACCTCTCAGGTTGCGGCGATTATTTTGCAAACCCCTGCTACCCACGGACTTCCGACGGATCTGCGACGTCGGACTACATATCTGCGAACAAACCAGGAAGACAGACCCGAACTTCATTTTTCCGTAACATTCTGTTCCCATTTGGACATGGATCAATCGGTCATCTGCTCAAATTCACTTTCAGGCTCTATCCAGCACTTGAGCATCTCAGCATACAACAGGCTATGCTTGGTGGCGGTGAGCACTCGATTAAAAGCCAGTGATCGTTGTAACTCGGGTTGGCTTCCAGAGTGGTCCCAATGTACATTTCTTGGACGAATCCCGATGTCCGCCCTTTTGATAGGGTTGATTGTCGCCCAACGACGACTGTCAATGGGTATGTGATCTCGGTTGTACCCCTCATCAAGATGCCATCATCAGTTGGCCGCTGCTGCTTATCTTTCTGCTTTAAGGTCGACCCACTGTTTCCGCTTCTGTATTCCCCTTCTTTTCGTTCTTTCTTTCTCCCTCCCACCCGCCCGCCCCCCACCCCGCCGTCTGAAGACACCCGCCTGGTGTGAGTACAGCGTTTCTAAATCGTGTTCCCCCCCCTCTGACCCCACGCGCCCCCCCCCCAGATCTCGCGACTCTTCACGGCTTCATTAAACCCGCCCTTTGTATTTTAATTCTTTACTCTACACCACTTAGTTCACCTTCAACCAAACCATCTTTATTCAACACTTTACACAACTTCATTCGACCTTCAAATGTCTTCTTTCAACGCTACCCCTCCTTCTCCTACATCATCTGCCTCGTCTGGCTCTCTAGGCCCGCGTACCCCGGGATCTTCTCCGACCGCCTCGTACCCGCCGCACCTTTCCCTGCCCGTCCTCCCTGACCTCGATGGCCATCTGTCCAACCTGGACAGCTTCGACGACAACAGCGCTGGCGGCGCGAAGCGTACCATGAAGATGAAGCAGCGTGCCAACACGGCCGAGCGTCGCGCATCCCACAACGCTGTCGAGAGGCAGCGCCGTGAGGCGCTCAACGCGCGTTTCCTCGTACGTTTCACTTCTAGATGGATGCTTGATGCTGTTCTGACTCTTATATCAAGGACTTGGCTGCTGTCCTTCCCAACTTGGCCCAGGTCCGCCGGCCGTCGAAATCGAGCATCGTCAACTCGTCGATTGCCCACGTCCACGCGTCCCGCCGCCACAGGATCCTCGCCGCGCAGCAGCTCCGTCTGCTCGCGACCGAGTGTGATTCTCTTCGCAGAGAGGCGAATGAATGGCGCGCGCGCGCTGGTGTGATGCGCCTCGACACTCCTTCCAGAGGAGATTCTTTCTCGACGGTCATTGGCGAGGAACTGCACTACGAGGTCGCTGACCTCCAGGGTGTGTGCGAGGAGGAGGAGGACGACTACGCAGTCAGCGCAGTGCCGGGATATCGGATGGAGGACGAGATGATGCGTTTGCAGATGCTGCAGGCGCAACAGGCGGCGCAGTCCCCGTTCGCCCACAACGTCCCCGTCATGTCTCACCCGCCTCGCTCCGCGCCCCACCAGCGGTCGACCTCGGGCTCTCCCCACGCGCACGGCTTCGCGGACCACCCGTACGCCTACGCCGTCCGCCCGCAGTCCCACTCCCCCATGATCGCCTCCCCGACTGCATACGACAACTACGACCAACAGCTGCAGCTCCAGCAGTTGATGATGCAGCAGGAGGCCGACGAGAAGTGGGCCTTCCAGCAGCAGATGATGCACGCACAGGGTGCACTAGAAACACAGCAGATCCTGACGCAGGACCGGAACCGGTTGGGTTCGGCTGGTGTTTGGTGAATCTTCCCTGTGCTTTTGGACTTGGACTGGGACTTTTTTGTTTTTGTTAACCATTGTCACTCACTAGTAGCCTCGGTACATTATATCATTATAATCTGGACACTCCTGTATTTTACACCCCTCTTATATTAATCCTTCACTAATAAACCTCACTGACAACCGACGTGTACACTGTGGAAGGTACGGGGCGTCTTGCCCTTGTCTGTGATCAACTCTTGGCCGACCGGTTGTTTGCTTTCTCCGTTCGTCCAAGTTTCTTTAACTGCGCCCGAAAACATAGAAGAGCCGCGTCGTATTTGTTTCCCTTGTCCTCGTCTTGTTCAAGTGAGACAATGTCTTTATTTATTGGATCGATCTGCACATCATGCTTGCTCTTATTCCTTATTGTTCTCGCACCAACTTGAGCTCGTTTTCCTTCAATGGCTTCGCCCCCGCGCCCAGTACCCACGGACGCCTTCCCGACTTCCACGTCGTCTACCCAGGCTGAGACTGAGAAAGTCCTCCTCGAGCACCTGCCAGCAAGCGATGATAAAACGGACCCAACACTCCAGAAGAATGGCCATATGCAATTCCTCATTCGAAATCTCGTGCAGGGCTTTCCTGCTCGCTACACTAGCCAGGACGCCAGCCAGTCGTGGCTGATCTATTGGACCCTACAGGCTTTCAGCGTTCTGCAAGTTGGTCTAGATCCCGGCAACAAGCAGAAGTGAGCACTCTCGGCTCCATACTCGTGCGCAAAGGGCCGATTTCGCCTCATCAGAGCTGTCGATACGATAATGGCCTGGCAGCACCCTGACGGCGGCTTTGGCGGTGGTCCGAAGCAAGCGGCGCATCTGCTCCCCACATACGCCGCGGTATGCGCGCTGGCTATTGCCGGAAAACCTGGAGACGGCGGCGGATGGGACCAGATTGACCGGTGAGTATATAGGTTCCTCCTCGATGTGTATCTCAACCAGCCGAAAAGAAAGAAGATGTACGATTTCTTCATGTCCCTCAAACAATCTGATGGATCGTTCTTGGTCGCCCACCACTCGGAAGTTGACGTCCGGTACGCTCTTGCGGCCGTTGTTGGCGTTGTTGGACCCACATTCTGACCCACCTTCAGCGGAATCTATTGTCTTCTTGTTACTGCGACTCTCCTCGATATAGTTACTCCCGAGCTGGTCGATGGCACCGCCGCGTTCGTTGCCTCGTGCCAGACATACGAGGGCGGCTTCTCCTCCGCATCCCAGCCGTACTATGCCCCTGCTCACGCCCCCGACGCACCGCCAAAGCTCCTGGAAACTCCGCGGCCGCCTCTTGGAGAAGCCCACGGCGGGTATACTTTCTGCGCCCTCGCATCATGGGTAATGCTGCAGTCGTTCCTGCCCTCCACTTCGTCGCCATCGCAGCCCAAGATCAATAAGAATTCCCTTCTCCGGTGGCTCGTCCAAATGCAGGGCGCACCAGTGGAGCTCGGCGGCTTCAAAGGTCGGACAAACAAACTCGTCGACGGCTGCTACTCTTGGTGGGTGGGCGGTGCTTTTGCGCTGCTCGAGTCGCTCGGAATCAACTCTGCCGCCGCTCCCGCCCCTGCTGCGAAGCAGGAAGGAAATGAGGGTGACTGGGACGACATTGACGGTCTGCGTTTTTGTCTCACTGTCTCGACTTGACACTTACGCGACGACGCTCAGATGCCCTCTTCAACCGCAAGGCGCTGCAGGAATACATTCTGTACGCTGGGCAACATCCGGCCGGTGGCTTGCGCGACAAACCCCCGAAGTAAGTGCTCTGCAAAGGGCGCTATATCGTACTGACCATTTTGTACCCGCAGGAACGCTGACGCATATCATACACTGTATTGTCTCGCCGGGTTATCGTCTGCGCAGCACAAAGTATCCCCGTCGCCTACGCGGCGGAAGGTACTTCTGGATTCGTGGACAGGTATTTCAAACTATTTTTGGTTCAGCGCTATCCCTCTGAATGGATGTGACACATCAGGCGCCGAGTCCCCGACCGATGAGATCCGGAAGCGCATCTTCACGGATGCGTTGTGCTACACCGAGGAAGAGGGCACGGAGAAGATTGTCGGCGGCGCGGCTAACCGAGTGGTTTGTCGTTTTGGGATCCGAATCGCATTTCTCGTGCTTACCATTCAATCCGTAGAACGCAACGCACCCGGTCTTTAATTTAACGATCACGCATACCGAGGGTATTATGGGGCACTTCTACAAGCAAACGGTGCCGCCTCGGATATTCAAGTCGGCTGCAACGGCGAAGACGTGAGTCGAGCGGTGTACTGGGGCATTCAATAACGGAATGGCATGTATCAACTTTTCGTTTTCTGTACTTGTTTTTCTTTTGTGAAGCATTTCAAATATCACGCGTTCCTACGAATACATTGTTCTGCTAAATATCGAACGCCGAACTTTTCCAGCCTGGCTTTTGCTTCTCGGCCGTAGACTTCTCCTCAACACTGCGCCGGAAGGACTTGACTTGCTGCTGCCCCTCCCCAACCAAACCCTTGACGTGCTCGACAGCAGGCTTCCCCGTCCTTTCATCCGCCGGCGCACCCTGAACCGCCTCCCCATGTCGCTGCTCCAAGCTCTTCGACCCCGTCCCCAGCGGCCCATGTTTTTCGCCACTCAAAACCTGCGGCTCCGCCCCCATCGCGAACTTCGTCCCGCTCTGCCCCTCCACCACCACGCCCGTACCCGTCGCACGCAGCTCCAAGCTGTACGAGCGCGCCAAACGCCCGACCTCGGACCACACAGCCGCTGCCAACGCGGCGCCGCGCCCGGCCCCCATATCCGCAAACACCTCCGTGCGCCGGCCGACATCCCACGCGATGGCGTCGAGCCAGTCGAGCGAGGCGCGCAGCTGCTGTGCGAGCGAGCGGCCCAACGCCTCGCGGAAGCGCTTGTTGAAAATCGGCTTGAAGACCGTGCGTGTGATCTCGTGGTTGCTCTCGCGGATTTTGAGCTCGACGTCGTTCGAGATCTGCACCGTGAGCGCCTCGATGGTGTGGTACGCCTGCTTCGCCTCGCGTTCCTTCCCGGGAGGCAGGAGGCGCACTTTGATGTCGATGTCGAGACCCTGCGGGGGCAGCTTCATCCCGAGGAGTCCGGTGAACTTGTTGGGCGGCAGCGTCGAGTGCTTGTCGCGGTAGTAGAAGGAGACATCCTGGAGGGTGAGTTGGACTGCCTGCAGCTGGATGTGCGTGAAGGTGCCGACGCCTGTCGTCGCTTTTGCGCCAGGCGCCGTCTGGACGTCGAGGTCGGTGATGTTGCGGACAAAGATGTGCGCGGGGTTAAGTGCCAACGACGAGATGTCGAGATTCTCGAGGACGAACTCGATATCGTTGTCGGTATATTCCGTGCGCGGTATAGGGATGTCCTTGAACACCGCCAACACGCGCTGAAATTGTGCTCGTCAGAATGAGTGAGAAGACATGGAGGATTCAACTGACCGGTGCATACACCGCAAAGAGGTCGCGCCAAAACCACAGCGCTTGTTGGGCGAGCGTATCGGACTCCATCCCCGCCTCGACGAGTCCATGCTGCGTGTCCTTCCCCAGCTGGCGGTGCGCGGCCCGTACGCGCTCCATGTCCGGATCCGCTAGCACCGCCGCACCGAACGTCTGCGCCGCCTCCTGCAGCGCGATCCACGTACGCCCCGCCTGGGTGTCGGGGTCGAGCAGCGCGCGACCGCGCTCACGCAGTTGGCGCCGCACGCCGCGCGCCTCGTCCGAGCGCGGGTACGCAGCGTCGTCCAGGCTGCGGAAGGCGTACTCGAAGAACAGGTCGACCCACGCCTTGAATTCGGGGGTGTTGGCGCGCACTTCGGTAGTGAAGCGCTGCGTCTTTTCGAGGAGGGCGTTGACGGAGCTTTCGGGAGTGGCGAGGCGGTCGAGCAGGGTCTTGAGCTCCGCGAGTGCTTTGTGGAGGTGTTGGTCGGGAGAGGGATCTTCGAGGAAGGTGTCGAGGGTGAGAGGCTGGTCTGCAGCGGTGTTGAATGCCTTTGAAACCCATTTGTAGATGGTGTCGAAGACCGTCGAGAGCGCATCGTGATACGCTTTGTCTTTTTGAGCCCGTTCGCAAGCCTGCAGATTTACCGTCAGTTTATACGGTGCAAGTCCAGTTAAAAAACATACATTGTAATAGGCATCCTGAAGCTGAGCGGTAGTGCGATCGGACATGACCTTCGTCTTCTCCTTCGCCGCCTGGCCAGCGCCAATGGTACGCGAGCCCACATCCTTCAGCGTATCCATCCGATGTTCAAACGCCACGCGTTTATCATCCCCCTCCTCCTCGAGACGCTGCCTATCGCGCCCGAGGCTGTCGCGCTGCCCCTCCTGCACCTCCTGCTCGACGCCCCGGAGCCCGTCCTTCGTCCGACTCGCCTGGTCCTGCACCAGCTCTGCCGCGTCCGCGAGGGCGAGGAGCGCGAAGGAGGTGATGTCTTTTGGGAGGAAGCTGCCGTCCGCGGAGAGGCTGTTCCACACGATGTCGAGGATCGTGCGGAAGGAGCTCCGAACGCGTTCGATGTCGGCGGAGGCTTGTTGTTTTGGCGCGGACGAATCGACCTTGGCGTTGACATCGCCCTCGGTGAGGTGCCAGATGGCGTCTTGCAATAAATTGTCGCCTGAAAACGGTTCGAAAACGCGGTTAAAGAGTAGCGTGAGGAGACGACCGACCGTTCTTGTTCGCGTTGAGCAACTTGTAGGAATTGAGAACCTTGCCGACGTCGTCGGCCAACACGCGCCCATGGCCGCTCAGCGCGTCCTCGTGCGGCTGAGCAGCAGGAATCGCAAAGTTGATGAGCCAGTCGAAATGGGCGTTGAGCTGCGAAGTCGAGGGGATCTTGCCAGCGTTCAACGCGCCAGTTATGGATGCGAGTTTTTCCATGGTGAGTTTAAGTTAGTTGTTAAGTTGGTAAGTAGTGGTGGTGGTGCGAGTCGGTTAGAGGCATTTATACTATAGCCTAGGAAGGTCCTGGAAGGAAGGCGATATGGGGTGGAGGTGAGGTGGGCATGACGTCGGGGGAGCGCGGTGGGAAGGATTTTGGGGGTATGCTCATGGATGATGCCAGAGTCGAAGCTGCTAGACGGTGCGAGGCGTTCGTCGATTCGGTGACAGTGGGAAAGCGAGGAGTGGTAGACAGAGTTAGATCCACGAATTGACGACGGACCAGAAACTCAGAAAACGGAAGAACAAGAAAGGATCATAAGCACCACCCTGCGGTGGAATGCATGTTCATAGCGACAGACGACATGAAGAGCCTAACCTAACCTAGGATTTACTGTCTCAACCAGAGATGGTAACCTCGACCTCGACACCGGGCTCCAAGCTGATGCTCGTCTAAAAACCACCATGAGTTTTATACTCAAAACGAATTGGAAATTGGAGGAAGGGGACGCACGATCTGCTTGACGATCTCGGACGAGGAGTGGAGGTCGATGAGGCGCTTGTGGACCTTGAGCTCGTAGCGGTCCCAGGTCTTGGAACCTTCACCACAGGGCTGTTTTGCGGCGGGTTAGCGTTGTTTGGTGAGTATGATAATAATAACGAAGAGACGCACGGTCTTGCGGGTGGTGATGCGGAGGACCTTGGTGGGGAGGCGAACGGGGCCCTTGACGCGGAGCTGCTTGTCCTTTGCGCGGTTGATGAGGTCGGTCGAGACTGCGTTTTTTTTTCGAATTGAGCTACTGAGGCATTAAGACAGAGGGAGAGAAAGGACATACACTTCTCGAGGTTCTTGACGTTGCTGCTGGTGAGGGTAATCCTGATCTTGTGCAGCTTCACGCCGGGGAGCGCCGCGCCCGTAGCGTCGTATTCTTTTTCACCCTTAGCGACGTAACTCATTTTTGGAGATGGGGGAATGAGTCAGAAGGTGACTGCCATTGCACTGAGTTAGCCAGAGCGAGGGAGGATACAAAAAGGTGCACCTAAGGTGAGTGTTGTGGACAGAAAATTAATTGATCGGGTAAGAACTGGGCAGGCGGCTTGGTCATATTCCCGTTTGGCGTAGACGCGTCAACAGCAGCATACAGCACGCGCTCGCATAAAAAGCGCGATTGTTTGGTGTTTGTTGATCCCCTCTCTTCCACCAACCACCACCACCATCGCCTTGAGGCTTCCTCAAAACCACCACCTACCTCACCTCAATTCAACATGTCTGGACGCGGTAAAGGCGGCAAGGTAATGCCCAGTGGCATTCCCACCACTTTTCTCGGCTTTGACGCGCCTTTACTGACCGTCTTTCCACCAGGGTCTCGGAAAGGGCGGAGCCAAGCGTCACCGCAAGATTCTTCGCGACAACATCCAGGGTGCGTCTGCATTTCTTTATTCAACGGGCACTGAGCTCAATCGGTTCTCCAGGTATCACAAAGCCTGCTATTCGCCGTCTCGCTCGTCGTGGTGGTGTGAAGCGTATCTCGGGTCTCATTTACGAGGAGACGCGCGGTGTGCTCAAGATCTTCCTCGAGAACGTCATCCGCGACTCTGTCACCTACACCGAGCACGCTAAGCGGTGCGTCTCACTCTATTCTGCGTCCACCCTTTCTCTGATTATCCTTTTACAGCAAAACTGTTACCGCGCTCGACGTCGTCTACGCCCTCAAGCGCTCCGGCCGCACTCTGTACGGTTTCGGCGCATGATTCGTCGCGTGCGTCCTTGACCGTTCCCTCCGGGCTGATGCTTATTCTTGCTCCTTTGGCAGGACCCCCAGTGTTCCGGTTTTTATTTCTCTTATTGCACTTTACATGTATCCATATCGTCTTGTACTTTCCTTCTGCCTACTATGATACTTGAAAGAAATCTTTGTTGATTCAATCGCGTGCTTGTCTGGCTTCGGTGCGCGACGATTCTCCTTTCTTCCTTCGTGAGGCTTTCAAGAAGTCCATTGCACGCTCCATTGTCGCGCAAGGAGCACCAGAAAGAAAATTACCCGATCCGTACAAGAGCGGTTGTTTTGATCTGTGTTGCTCGACGCTCGGTTTCTCGTTCGACAACGCTCGTTTTCAGGTTCCCGCTAGGCTCGTGCTTCACTCTCCTCGACATGCTCAGCTCCCGTTAAACCCTTGAAATGAATGGTCCTGGGGACGGAAGACTCCCCCCCGAATTTTATTCCGCAGTCCGCTGAGGTCGTCCGTTGTCTCGATTGAATCGAATGGCGGACAGCATAACGCCGACTCGGTGGCTCCTAGAATGAACGGAACGGAGCCAAGGCGTGTGTTTCTCGTGTCATGGATGAGAGCATTTCCGCCGCGTTGACTATTCCCGCACCGGCGACGTCATGGCTCCTAACTCGCCTATAAGTTCAATCCTCGCATTCTGCACCATTCTTCACCTTCCTTCCACAACAACGACATGGAAAAAATCAGCTCTGTAACCGCCGCCCTAGACGCTGGAAAAGTGCCCTCGACGGCGCAGATAAACGCGCTCATCGACTGGTTCACAAACACCGCAATTCCGCTCGTGCAGCCCGCGCAAGATAGTTTGAGCGGTCAGGGTCGCGTGTTGGCCAATGACATTCGCAATGTCCTCGAGGCATACAAAGCCCTCGCCACGAACAAAAACAGTGAGTTGGCGTGCTAATACTCAGGGCGTTTTTCTGACGACTCTCTCAGAGGACGATTTACTGCAGGAGGCCCTCTGGCACCTCTCCGAAGGCGACCTCACCACCACCCTCGACTCGACCGCCGACGTCGTCGACCAGAAACAGCTCGCCTCCGACGCCGACGCTGTCCGCCGTTCACTCCGCACCATCCTCAACATCGTCTGGCAGAGCGCGTCCTCGGAGGGCGGCTTCCTCCTCAACGACTTTGCCTCCTTCACCCGTCTCGCGCTCGCTGATGCCGCCGAGGCTCTGGGCGACCAGGCCGGCCGCGCGGCGGGCAGCCTGCGCAATGTCGAGCAGGGCGTGCAAGACGGCCAGCGCGACAACCTCGGCCGCGACAAGAAGCGTCTTGAGGAGGAGAAGGACCTGCGTGTCGCCTTTGAGCACGGCATGGATACGCTGAAGGACGCTGGCTCCGGTGTCATTGGCGCGGGTCAGTCGGCCAAGGAGACGGCCGAAGACCTCTCGGACCGCACCACCTCTCGTCTTCAAGGCGTGTATTACAAGGTCCAGTTCAATTTGCCTAAACGCGTCAACTTCTTCTAACCCCTCTGAGCAGGCTTGTGAACGTGCTCAGAAAGACCCAGCCTACCGCAAATCCCTCTCCACCCTCTTCAACACCCTCCACAAGTGGGTCAACAAGGCCTTCGACAACGCCGCCAACACACCCTTCACCCTCGACACCTTCATCGAGGACACCACCCCCGAGCAACACGTCCACAAAGCCCTCAGCGCACTCAAAGCGCTCGTGGACCGCTTCGCCAAGCCCGAGAGCTCCGTCGACGCCATCCTCCTCAAGGCGCAGCACTTTGTCGACGCCGTGCGCGGCGACTCGGGCGAGGTAAAGGCGTGGGTGGACAAGTTCTTCGCGCACGCGCACAAGAGCCTCGAGGACCCGGCGTACCCGCGTTCGGAGGAGGCAAAGAGCGCGCGGCGCGATCTGCGCCACCGCGGGCGCGCGATGCTCGAGAACACGGAGGCGGGGCAGACGTGGGCGGAGCTGAAGGATGTGGTGCGGAGGTTTGGGGCTGCGCTCACGTCGGATGCGGATATCGAGCGCGTGCGGGTGGCGCATGTGCGTTTGGGAGAGGACGTGGAGAATGGGCTTGTGGAGGCGGGGGAGCAGGCGGAGACGGGGGTGCAGGCGGTGTTGGAGCGGGCTGCGTGGTTCTGGCGCGATCTTTTCGCCGTCTATGCACCGGTTAGTTCTTGCTTCTCGTCCCGCTGGACATGTTGTGCTCATTCATCCTTTGCAGCGCATGCTCTCGATGCTCAAAGACTTGCCTATTCCGCGGACGGAGTACTCTGACAACGACATCGACCTCGTCCTCGAGAACCTCGACATTTCGACCTTTGGGCTCAACCCCGCGCACATCTTCGTCCGCAACATCACCGACGTAGACGTGCGCACCTCGGAGACCGCGCCCGCTGTCACCGCCATGGGCACATTCACGCACATTCGCTTGCAGGCCGTGCAGCTCGCGCTCGACGACGTGTCATTCTACTATAAAGACAAGACGTCGACGCTTCCGCCGAACGAGTTCACGGGGCTCCTCGCGCTCAAGATGCCGCCGCAGGGGATTGACGTGGATATCAAGGTCCGGCTCATACCGTCTGCGAAGGAGCGGGAGATGCAGCGCGCGTACCACCACATCGAGCTCCTCACGGTCGAGATCTCGGACAACGTCGAGGTGGACGTGCGGGAGAGCAACCACGCGGTGATGCTCACGCTGTTCAAGCCCATTTTCAACATGCGGTTCCGCGAGGCGTTGGGGCGCTCGCTCGGGGAGCAGCTGCGCGGTGCGCTTGAGTGGCTCGACCACGTTGCGTGGGATGTGGGTGCACGGGCGGAGGTGTTTGGGGATGCGGGGATGGGCAGGGGGGCGGCGCTTGCGGGGGCGGTGTGGTCTGAGATTGGGAGGATCAGCCGCGAGAGGACGAGTGGGTGGCGCGCGACGGGGACGGGGGTGGTGCTCGAGGACAGGGTGCAGGGCGGGGCGAAGTTTGCGATTGGGGCGGAGCCGCAGGTGTTGAGCGGGGAGAAGCGGGGGCCGGTGGGTACTGGGTCGGAGAGTTTGGGGAAGAGGGTTGGGGAGGCGGTTGAGGTTGTTACTGGGCAGACACCCTCCTCGGCTTCGGTGTCGTCGGCGGCTGGGGAGGTGAAGCAGGCGGCGCAGGATGTGCAGGGGCATTTGCAGGGGATGTTGAGGGAGGGGAAGAGGCAGGTGAGGTCGTTCCAGAGGAGTGTGGAGGATAAGAGTGTGGAGGAGCAGAAGAATCCTGGGTGGAAGAGTGCGGCGTTTGATATTTAGTTTGGGATCCGAGTCGTGAGCAAATCAAATCCAACTGTAACTAGAATATGTAGCAAGCAAGAATTGTACCTTACGAGCAATAAATAACATCCTCTCCAAGAGGTCGGGAGATCTGGAATCGGGCACATTGATCAACTTCCGTAATTGATCACGTTTCTTTGGCCCGTTCAAAATTTCCTGCAGCGAAAGGTCGATTGTAAGGCGAAGTTGGCAGAGGATAGCGCAGATAACATGCATGAGCCTATGTGAATGTGTTGGGACAGCACTTGTTGCACGCTGAAGTCGACTGAAGAAATTTGACAAATCATGATGAATAAGACAGAAATGCGAAACCACTTCCTCTGGGTGCAATTTCTTCGTTCAAACAGCTGTGAGGTGTTAAGAAGGTATAATACATGTCTCACAAAATTTTCTGGCGATTCTTCTTCCTCGATGACCGTCCTGCGCGCGATATTGGCCAAATGATGGACCTTCCGCATTTGGGGGGCGGGGGGGGGGGGGGGGGTGCCTTACGGAAGTTGATCAATGTGCCCGATTCCAGATCTCCCGACCTCTTGATCCTCTCCTCTCGTTGATTCGCGTCTTTATGGGATTTGAACTTTTCTTCCCACTTTGCTTCTTTCCTCTTTGAATCAACACTCGCTCAGTGCCATGAAATTCCGCCGCCGACGTCCTCCAGACCGACCATTGGTGACCTGGTTATCATAGCTCCTATCACTTCACAATTCCACCCCTGTTCCACCACCACTGTTCGAAAAGATGAACTGGGTTAGCGTCGATATGAGAACTAGTGGTGCCCCAGCCCCCGGAACCCTCCTCATCCTGAACCTTGCCCCGGAATTACTCGCACTTGCAACCGTTGACGCGCTCAACCCCGCACCATCAGCAATGCATTGCCTTGTCATAGCATCGAAGCTCCTCTTGGGACTATTCAGGTGCCAGCTCGCGGTTTACCTCGTGCGGTCGTCGGCGTGCGGACCAGCACCTTCCCCGGACGATGGGAGCATGGTTCCGCTGCCTGTACAAGACGGTCTGGGCATCTCGCAGCCTCCGACACCGCGTCAATTTGGTCGCGGTCGACCGCTTCGAGTCGTCCGTGACTGTCCTGGCGTCGGCGGGCAGTACTGGATTGACGTCGCCACGCAGCCCTTCACGTTCGAGTTGGAGGAGGACACAAAGGTGAATGAATATTGGTGTGGAATGGACACAATTATTAACTTTCTCCATTTCTTTCTGGCTATGTAGTACCAAGAAACTGCGACGGGCGTGTGCCTTCCGGCTACCCAAGTCGGCCGCCTTTTTCGACACGCAGCTCGACTCGCTGCAGGCGAGGATGCCGTGCCCAGCTCGTCGAGTTCTGCCAGTGCGCCGGTTTCTACGGATCTGTTCTCCGAGAGCGACCCCGACAGTGGTAACGACTGGGACCTTCGTTCTGAAGGTGTCTTGGAGTCGCTCCAATTGGACGCAATATTATGGCCTGAGAAAGGTGGCCGAGAAAGGACCATTGCCAAGATCGAGCAATGGAGGGCTGTTACCTCGTTCGACCCTGAAGCCACGGTGGACGTCCCGACACTGTCGAACACTGGGGCAGATACAAGTGTTGACACTGCTGAGTTGATCACATAAAGTTCTTGCGGAAGGTGACTGCCTCTCTGCCCGTCTTGGTCGACGCAACTTACAAACGCGTCCTACTCAGCTGCACGATGTTCGCGTCCTCAGAGTCGGACTCGCCCTTTCGCAAACTACGGCGCACAACCGCTAACGGCAGCGTCCCAGCAAAACCTCACACCGGCGGCGCGCGAACGCTGAACTTTCTATGCTGGAAGACGCTCCGCACGGGCAATCCAGAATTCCGGTCTGTTCCGGTCGCTGATCCTACCAACTCTCGAATAGGGGCGTCTCCCCTTTTCTTCTCACCGACATGTCCAACCTGAGCCTGGAAGAAGCGACGTACTACTTTTTTCCGAAATGGGACCTTCTCTGCGCCCTTTACCCGACTCTCAAGAGCCACCAACGCATGGAGGCTTGGATCACCGACTATAACGAGTTGTTCAGAGAGGCCGGAGCAGTCTACATGGCAGCGCATCCTGAGGAGTTGTCCGTGCCTCTCTCTCGTACAGCGTCGATCCACTGACCCTTCTTCAACCCAGCCCCCCCGGCGCGAGCCTCGACCCTTCCGGCTCGTTCTTCAGTAGCTGCGGCATGTCAGGCGCCTACCACTACGACCCCCCACAGATTGTCCACAGACACCAGGGCTTCACGTACAAGGTCACAACCCCCGTCCACGTCGCTGCCCTGCACGCATTTCGCGCCCGGGAGCCATCCGACACAATCGTCGCAGACCCTCAGAATGATTACAAACAGTGGCTACAACAATGCAATAGTCGTCCGTCGTATGTCAAAGCCTTGGCCTACCTCTTCGCGAATTACGATTCCCGCGTGCCCTGGAAACCAATAACCCTCACCGTCCCCGAGGGGTGGCACCTCGGAGTCTGGCCGTACGTAACCCACCCCGACGAGCAGGCGCTGTATCCCCCGCCGCCGGGCTTTGACAGACTCGACCAGATACCGGCCGGGATGCACGACCCCGTGCAGTTTCCGGTCATGTCCGACGTGCGCGCTGCGGCGAAGGCGGCTGGCAAGCACGAGCGGACGCGCTACACGCTGATTGGGTGGCGTAAAATGGAGGAGAGGGAACAGACGTGTTGGGACATCTGGGAGAAGCAGCGATACATGGTGGAGCACTTTGATTTGAAGCAGGTGTTTGACAAGGACAAGCGGGTTGTGAGCAGCGAGTGGGCGGCGGATTATCAGATTGAGACGCAAATGCCGCGTCTTTGAGCTACGGCGACGGCTGTTTCTTGCGCATGAAATGGATATCTTACTGCAGGTATCGGAACCATTCTCATCCTGCCAATACATAACCGGGAACAAATTTCTACTTTTCCTTGAAAGTTGAAAGTCGCGAGTAACCTTGGTGTCCCTGAAACTCGGTTTTGGTTCAGTCTCTCGAATAGCACGATGAGTGGACAACTATTTGATTAATCTCTCTCTCTCTCTGGTGTATTATGCGAGCCTCCGGCGGCGCTGGCGTGCGTGGCCGAGAAGGCCAGGTAGAGACGCTTCGCGCGGCGTCATCGACGCCGCACATGTGCGCAACGGGCACGGCTAGCTGGACCGAAAGGGTCCACAGACAGAACTCAGCGTGGATACAGGCGCATCAGCCCTTCCAGCCGCGACAGAGAAAGTAACCCTCCTTCGATTCCGTCCGGCTCGCGTTGGGCTTGATGAATCTCACGTCGTTGAAGTTGGGCTCCAAATGCTTCTGGCGGAAGAGATACAGAAGGGGGTGCACAAAGTGCTTGATCCTGCAAAGCAATAAGCACTTGGTATGCTGCACGGCAAGGAGAGGGACAACTAACAGGAGCACCCCGCCCATCAGGCGCCCTACGCTCTCCGCCGAACGTATATGCCGCTTCGTAAACTCAAACACCGAGTCGCATATCGCGAGACTGTCCTCGATGTCGTGGAACGCGTTCCCCGTCACGTTCCCCGCCATATCGCACAGTATCACGTCCGCCTTACCCGCCGCGCCCTCCCGGTGGTGCGCAATCAAGCCTTGCAGCAGCGCCTCCGTGTCCGACTCGAGAAAGTCCGCCTGGACGAACTGCACGCCGAGCAGGGGCGGCATGTGCAGGCGGTCGAGCGCGATGATGAGGCCGCGCCCCGGCCGCCCGGCGTTCCCCCCTCTTGCCTCCAAGTCCGAGATGTCTAGCGGGTTCTGGAAGTCTTCTTCCACCACCGCAGGCGCTGACGCAGAGGGTTTTGGTTTTGGCTTTGGTTTTGCGCTACTGCTCCAGTTGGCGCCGACTCCGGGGTACGGCGTGCGTGCCTCCGAGACGCGCGGCGCGCGCAAGTCTTCCCAGCCGAGTTTCTGCGCGACGACCTGGCTCCATCCGCCCGGCGCCGAGCCGAGGTCGAGCACGACCTGCACGTCGCGGTTGGCGAGGAACTGGTATTTTTCGTCCATCTCGAGCAGCTTGAAGGCGGAGCGTGAGCGGTACGAGGGCGCGGCTACGGAGACATCTGGCGATGAACGGAGCTTGATGTAGGGATCCCGCGCCTGCCTGTTGAGCCAGATGGTAGAAGACGGTTTCTTTGCGCGGACTACAGCCGAGGGACGAAAGGGCATACAAGACACAGATGGAGGCAGGACGAAAGGGTCCTAACTCAATATTGATACGAAACTTCGCAAATTCTCCTCGACGTTGGTCGCAGCAACGACGTGGAACCTAGTCGCTCTCTCTGACTCGCTGCGAGTCTGAGCCCAACAAGGAAAGTTCTACAGTCGCGCAGGGCTCGGGCACGGAAATGTCAATACATATCATAAATATACCGTACGCATTCCCAGGAGACGATACAACAGCGAGAGTACAGAACGAGGAAAGGTAGAAACGAGAACCGAATCGTGGACGGCCTGATTCTGTGCGAAAAGAAAGATCAGCACTTGCGAACAAAACTTGGTCAAGTCGAGGTGACTCACGGCTTAGGCACCGAAACCGTAGAGAGTGCGGCCGGAGCGCTTGAGGGCATAGACGACGTCGAGCGCGGTGACAGTTTTGCTAGCAAGACAATCAGACGAAGGGTTGAGGCAAGACAAAGTAAGACGCACCGCTTAGCGTGCTCGGTGTAGGTGACAGAGTCGCGGATGACGTTCTCGAGGAAGATCTTGAGCACACCGCGCGTCTCCTCGTAGATGAGGCCCGAAATACGCTTCACACCACCACGGCGAGCGAGACGGCGAATAGCAGGCTTTGTGATACCTGCAACACGCGTCAGTAAGCAGCTCAGGACGGCGAGGGGATGGCAGGACGCACCCTGGATGTTGTCGCGAAGAATCTTGCGGTGACGCTTGGCTCCGCCCTTTCCGAGACCCTGGGTGGAAGATATGGTCAGTGAAGGCGCGTCGAAGCCGAGAAAGTGGTGGGAATTACCTTGCCGCCTTTACCGCGTCCGGACATGTTGATTTGAGGTGAGGTAGGTGGTGGTCTTGAGGAAGCCTTACGGCGATGGTGGTGGTTGGTGGAAGAGAGGCGTGGTAAACAAACCGCGTCGCGTAAACATCCGTCAACTCAGGCGCTCGGTTGCCGAAAGCTGTGCTATTGAGGTTGAACAGAGACTGGTCAGACAGAAATTCTACACAAGCCAGCAACGTCGTAAAATTTGCCGCCCAGAATCTGCACCAATTATTTACACTGCATATTCTGCACTCGAAGTAAAAGCACTAGGCCAACGCTGCGGTTTTCGGGTTCTCCTGGCGTTCAATGTCATCGGTACTTCCATCGCCAAATCGACGAGTCTCCTTCTGAACCAGAACATCGAGCGGAAAGGCTATATTTGATTCAAATCCACTGGTGGCAGTGGGATCGACACTGCGCGGATGATGGAGGGGCAGCGACGATCTTGGATTCACAGTCGCATGAAAGTTCGAGCCGCCAGTGGTCGTGGCTCTCGTCGTTCCATTTGAAGTGATGGTGCCAAATTTAATCCGCCTGAAGACGAGGCACGCCATTATGTTGATCAGCCCGAGCCCAGGGACCGAGAGCATCGCGTGATAAATCGTGGGGACATTCGGGAGCTTGAGGAATACGAGGCCAACGATGCTGGCACAGACTGCGACTCTGACACGCAATGAATTGATGTAAACTTTAACTTGTGTGCACGGATGCATTGACTCACAGATAAAAGTGCTGACCACTTTCCAATAGTGCGCGCGATAGCCTCGACAGCTCGCCGCCACCGAAGAAGACCGCAATACGAGCCTTGAAAGAGTTCGCGATGATCATATGGGCCAGGATGCGGTAGTTGATAGCGAAGAAGATGGCGCTGTCGTTGATTACGCCCATTATCACGACAAGGTCGGTCCTGTCTGAAACGACCGTGTTGAGACACTGCGACGTGGGCCCTATGTGCGCCGCGTGAGATCCCACTGGGACGACGGTGCATGCGCCAATGACACCAAGCCAAAGGAGGATGAACACAGCAGCGGCTATTTTGTTCGGGTACCAGACCGCGATCGCCCGCAACAAGAACAGCATCGAAGTAGCCGCCTGCGCCAAGAGCAGAATGATGCCGATGGCAAGCTGCATGGCGTTGCAATCTTGAACTGCGGCAACTGTATATAATTGAGGCATACCCGGGTGGAAAAAAAAATGAATTGCGATCTCACCTTTGTCGATGAAACACATTAAAATGTAACCCAGTGTGAATATTCTGAACCAAACTCGAGTCAGCGCAGAAATTACAGATAATCTGCAACTGACCTCGAGAGAAAATATGCGATCGTCGGAAAGCGAATACGATGCTTGAACAACAACTTATAGTCGCTTCCAGAATTAAGCGCAATGTCCCATATATATGCCTACAAATTCAGCTTGAGATTTCTTCGCAGGCAGACGGCAATCGGTGCATACCCCAAGCGTTGCCGCGTATAAGTACCGCGCCAGCTCGACTTGATCAGCGAGAGCAGGTGGCAGGAATGCCAGAGGGGTAAAGGCGTTGGGGAGCGCGGTTGTGTTGGCCATGACTTTGCGGAGGGTATCGTGGTTCCACTTATAAGCCCCCCGCGATCTTGGGAAACAAGTTGCGGGAGAACAACACTGAGCGCTCCGCAGTGCGGTGTAATGAGTGTAAGTGCAAAATCGCATGATGCTCCATCTCCCGGCGGGAGGAACACAGGCCGTTCCCAAGTACTGCAAATATCCTCCGATCCCCAGTTCAGGTGAGAAATAATTGTCGCAGGCGGTAAGGCCGTCATACATCACCCGCGAGCTGAGACTATATCACGGACGCGGCCACGGAATGCACGTCCCAGCCACTACAAAGATAGAAATTCCGCGGTATCGCTGCTCATAACGCCAAGAATCTTCATGAGATTGATACCAACACCCAGTTGGTGGATGGATGAAGGCACACGGCCTATTAAAACTGAACTTTGTGGCGATCCAGCGCGCCCCGGACGTAGATTTTCTCAGCCCCTTCGTAGCCGGAGTCTTTCTTGCGGAGCCTCGTCCATCCCAAGCAGCTCCTCGGATTCAGGTCAACTCGAAGCGAAGCCCAAGCGTCAGCGTGGCGAATTGTGGGCGCCGGGCGGCGGTTGCATCGCCGTTCCTTTTGCGGGGACTTGGAGTCTGGATGTTCTGGGATGGGAGAGGTGCGCGCGCGGGAGGTCATGGGAAGAGCCAAAGCGAGGGTGGTGCGGTCCGAATGCCGGAGGCTGTGTTACCCTACGTTGAACCCAACTCAACTTGCCCACTGCTTCATTCGCTATTTCCCAGGGCTTTTATCTTTGAACTGGCACTGAACTCCGCTCGCCGTCTCGTTCGATTCATCTCTTCCTCGCACCGAACGTGAAGGCTACCTTCTGATTTCCAAAATTATATATGTTATCGATGATCTCATGTCCCTCGTTTTTGTTCTCCGTCTTACAGCCGGACCTGCACCCATCCAAGCCCTGAGCCCTCCGCAAAAACAAACCCGACTGCGGACTCCCATGCCCTCCGACTCCCGTCGTCCTTATGCAGCGCTGACCCCACACCAAGCAGACTTCGCGCTCCAGCCATTTCCCGGGTCCTCGACGTCCATTGATACGTTTGTGTCGCCAGGAGGCGTCGACACGCCCTCCAAGTGGAGATCTGTGTTATTCCTCCCCCGTTTCCATGAATTTGTTTCTTTAAACGCTGGACTTCTACTGGTTGTCGCGGCCCAAGCCGTGTTCTCTTTGGTTAATGTCGCAGTAAAAACACTCCAAAGTCTCGAAGAGCCGGTCTCGACTCTAGAGGTGCGCAATTGCAAGTACCCTTGAGCCTTGACTGATCCGAAATTTCCTAGTTGATTATCGTTCGCATGGTGCGTAGTTCGGACTTTCCGCCGGCCGTGGCTGATATTTCTCGAAGGGAATCACTTACATTTGCAGCGTTACCTACATGTAGTCCATGAAAATTCCGGTCGACCCTCATCACTCATATTTCAACCAGGCTCATCCAGAAAGTCGAACATCCTTTCATTGGCCCTCAAGGTGTGCGGACACTGCTCGTCTTCCGCGGTGTAACAGGGTATCTCGCACACCTCCGCCATTTCATTCCTCGAAACTAATGCTGCATTCTACATAGCTTCGTCGGCCTCAACGGAACCTATTTTTCGCTGCAGTACCTCTCCCTCTCCGACGTCACCGTGCTGTCGTTCCTGGTGCCCATGAGTACCGCCATCGCTGGGAGTCTGTTTTTGAAAGAAGTGTTCACCAGGAGGGAGGCACTTGCCGGCCGTGCGTACGCGTGTTACTGTTCGCGTTGTTGTGCTCATCAGAGGGGAGAGCAGTGTGCAGTTTATTCGGCGTGGTACTGATTGCGAGGCCCGACTTTTTGTTCGGAACTCCGAAAGGATCGTCCGAAGTCCAGGAGAAGCATAGAATGCTCGCGATTGGGTGCGTCCATGTGGGATAAATATGTATTAGTCAAACCGATACGATGAAAATTCATAGGATTGCACTTTGCGGAGTGCTGGGATCGACAGGCGCTAGTGAGTCTGCCCGTTTTACGCGGCGAGGAGTCGAGTATCTGATACACACTCACCTGCAGTGACATCGATTCGTGCAATCGGCCACCGGGCGCACCCAATGCACCTCCTCGCCTTCTTCTCTCTCCAATCAGTCATCGCCGCGTCGCTCATGTACGCCTTGATAACGCTCGCCCTTTGCCAGTCTGACATTATCCTATTCTATTACTTACCCAGCATGGCGATCCTCCGCCAACCAGTCGTCATCCCCACCCGCCCCGCCTGGCTCGGACTCCTACTCGTGATCGGTGTCTTGGGCTTCGGCGCCCAGATCCTCCTCACGATGGGATTCCAGCGGGAGACCGCTGGTCGCGCGAGCATGGCACTGTACACCCAGGCTCGTATCCCCTCCCTCGTTTGCATTTTTGTTTGACCACTCAACTCACTGCATCGACAGATCATCTTCGCCTCGGTCCTCGAGCGGATATTCTTCCACACCACGCCGACATTTTTATCCCTACTTGGGACGTCTATCATACTGGCGTCGGCTGTATTTGTTGCGGTGCGCAAATTCCTCCGCGCTGTATCTATGTAGAAAACGCTAAACCGTGTTTCGATAGTTGACGAAGAAAAAGTCGCTTGAAGCTGACGCGCCAGATGGGACAGTCGCTTTGGAGTTGGAGGAGGCAGGGCTGCTACTTGGGAATGCGAAGCCTGATGGCGGAGATGCTCGCGCCTCGAGATCCTCCGAGGACTACTCTAGACATGATCGGTAGAGTGAATACATAGAAAAAGTTCGAGATGTGTCGTAACGTTTGGAAGATTGGGGATAGTTAGTACATTATTGTTCTGAAGAGGAGAAAAATGGATTGAGCGCGCTCGGAACTGTGGTCGTCGCTTTCACGGCTCAGGGACTTACCTTGTGCAATAGACCATGGGCTTGCCTCGGCAACTCTCAGTATCCAGTACCCAGTTTGCCCCAAAATTAAACAGCGATATATTATCTATTCCCTCTTCTCTTTGCCCTCCTTTCCCCTCGCCCTCCCGGTAGCCAGCGAGTACCCTACCGTCCCCGCCAGCACGAGCCCCGCCCCCGCCCACATCAGCCTTAAATCCACACTCCCACTGGCACCCCCCATCCACACGCTGAGCACCAGGCTCGCGGCCTTGCGCACGACGAGCACGAGCGTAACCGTGAGCGCGCTGACGCGCGTCGTTAGCCGGTGCACGCCGGCGACGCAGACCAGCTGGGTTAGCGTGTTTAGGAGGAGGGGGAGGTACGCTTGGGGAAGCGTGAGGGACAGCCCGGCGGTGGGCGTTCGCTGTAAGGTAATCGGATGGCTATGCCCGGCCTTGCTTGCGAGGACGGAGGAGAACGGCATGGCGAACGGGGGTGGGATCGCTAGGGCGGAGATCACTCCGGAGGGGAGGGGTATAGGAAACGAGGCGCGCGGGCCGGCGTTGACGGATGCGAGCTGCGTTGTGATGTCCTTGCGCAGGAAGACGAACATCGGGAGGGCGAGGAAGTGGAGGAAGAACATGGACTCTTGCCATGTGGGCGTGCCGGCGGTCGACCGTCCGTAGCGCGTGTACGTGTAGTCCTGGACCAGTCCTAGGAATCCGGAGAGTAGGAGCGCGAGAGTTAGGATGGCGATTCCTTGGAGGTAGGTGGAAAAATCCGTGTTTGTGTCCGGAGAGGTAGAGTGCCCACCACCAGAGGCGGACATTGTGGTCAGAAGGACACCTAGAGTGACTGCAAGCACGGACGTTACTTGCGCAAATGTGTATCTAACCCGATGGTTTCCGTTATTGTCCGAGATAGAAATTGATTCAACGCAAACCTTTTCCCACTGACGAGCCAGCCGAGAAGCATGCTAATGACGAGACCGCCGCTGCGGAAGATGATGTGCACGGACATGGGTATGCGGTATGAAAATGCAGCATTGTTGAGCAGTGAAATCAAATAAAAAAGGGCGACCTGGACGAGGTATGGCGTTAATGGGATGCGGTGCTCCTTAAATCGGGGCCCATAGGTGGTCCATTTTATGTGAGTAGGTATTCCGTGTAGGGAGATGATGAGGAACTGGAAGGCTGTGATCAAGGAGCCAGAGCGTGGGTATTGGGTGGTTAGCTGCTCTAGGGTGATTGCATTGCTACGGGCGTTCAGTGGGTGCCAGTTCGGTGGAATTTAATCTGACCTGCAGCAGCCGCCAAAGATGAGGGAGATGGTTGTGAACCAGTCGCCCAGGATGGTTGAAAGCATCAGCAAGCACGCAACGTAATCCAGATCAGATGGCATCTGCAAACTGCCGCTTGGACCACACCACCATCCGCCAGTCGCGAAAATGGACTATCCTGTGAGCGCATGGTCAGACTGCTGCACTTTGGCGAAAGCGGCCATCGAGAAACACGTCGACGCCCACAAACAGTACCTTTCAGAGGCGCAAACGGGCCCGCGATTCAACCATGTACCGCGCCTCGTCGATCTGGTGGCAAAGCGACTGGCGAACGTCTCATTTCAGCCGGATTCGCTGGATGAAATCCCATCCGTCGTCCTTGGCAATTACCTATGGAAGTGGCATGAAATTGGGTATTCAGCGTTCCGTCGCGGGCTACAGCGTCTTCCACAATCCACTCAAGTAGACTCCGGGGATTCCGAGCAGATTCACAGTATCGACGAATGGTACGTGGTCGAGGACGGTCATCCTTCGGCTCTGTTCTCAGTCACTCCAGGATCCTCTTGAACGAGAAGTGGCTCAGAGACAAAGGCGGCAAATGGCAGGACGGCCTCGTAACATTAAGTCAAGCCGACAGTGTATTTCCAAGTTCAGTCGCGGATCATCTGGGTCGTACGATTCAGCGACGAGACTCTCTTCCTGGCTACGAGGTCATATATGCGGCACGGGAGGCACAAATCACTATTCAGCCCTCCGTCAAGGCGTTCAAGCGGACCTTTGAGCACGTTTCGGACGGTCTGCTCAAGAACTTGAATTGGAACAACATATTCGTCGCAGGAGGAATCATACTCGGCACCCTTCTTTCCGTAGATTCACCCGATGGCCAGCCACGCACAGATTCGCGCTGGGGATCTTCCGATATCGACCTGTACATATACGGGCTCTCTGCAGGCGAGGCAAACCAGAAGGTGGACCACATCTTCAAAACCTTTTGCGCCAACCTCCCGCCGGGGACACCGAGGCTTGTCGTCCGAAATTGCTCGACCATCACATTTTATGCACGCTATCCGCTGCGGCGAATCCAGATCGTGCTCAAGTTGGTAGAATCGCCAAAGACGGTGCTGCTCAATTTCGATCTCGATATCTGCGCCATGGGGTGGGACGGCCACACAGTTTGGATGCTTCCACGCGCCGCCCGCGCACTCGAAAGTGTGTATACCACCATCTCGTCACCCCACTCTGACATGGTCATCAGCGGGATGCAATATATTCACAATGGGTCTCATCCACGGGCACTACTTGGCCAGTCGCCGGGCGAGTACATCAGAGCGGTATGTATATTTTGCTCATGAAAACTGCTCCTGACGCCGTCTGGTAGAGTTTTCAAATACGCGGACAAGGTCATCCCCTTTCGGTGTTGTTGATACTACTGCTCATCCTCCTTCAGGGCTACGGGATCCGCATCCTGCCGTCATATATTTCATCCCTTGCCGCGCGAAACTTGCCTCCGACTGAGCTACCTGGCAGGCCACGCAAGGGCGCTGCGACTCTGAACCTCCTTTCTCTCATTGCAGAAGAGCAGGAGTGGACGGCCGCCGAAGTAGCCGGAAAGCCGGGTCGACCTCGGCCTGTACTTAAGAATATGCTGCCCCAAGGATACAAGGCCTCACGCGGCTTGGCAGGATTGTGTAGCTTCATTCGCAGCGCAACCGTGTGGGAAATGGGACACCGGGGCGAAATCAAGTGAAACTTTCTCAAAGCGCTTCCCGTCTTCATCTGATTCACGATGTTCTTAGTCTCAAAGAAAATAAGAATTGGGCGGCGAGCGAGTACCAAGACGCGGTACGTCGTTTTGCAAAATTTGGTTTTTGTAATCCTCATGAGAATCGAAGATGACAACCTACGACGAAACCGCACAATCACAGTAATATCTTTTTCTGACTGCCTACCAGCTCGATAACATATGCCTGCAGATACAAATGGGACGCCAACTTCAATGTCAGGTCACTCGAAAAATACATCGACACGGCCAACTCGAGCGAAATATCGTCGTGGGTTGAGACCGACTTTGGTGGTCGTCTCGAGGAACATGGCGTTGAAATGGAATGGGGGGAACCCGGAGCAGACCTCGGTTCTTTTCGGCGCATGGTATGCGCTTCGACCGTTGACGCTCTGCTGAGCAAGAAAAAAGACCTAAAGCTGCAGATCTTGCTTCCTTGCGAGTTTGCCGTCTATGCGAACGACCTCGTGGGCCGGGCGCAGGCGGAGGCGGGTCTTCCCAAGAGTAAGATCCTCACTCCCGCGGTCCCTGAGTACAGTTTCCTCGGGAACCCTGACCCCGACACGGACGGATTGTTCTTCTGGCGCATCGGGAAGGAGCTAATGTGGCAGCAGGTCGACCGTCGTATCGACGAGTACGTGTGTTTTGATTTCGGCGGCGGTCCACTGGCTTACAAGTGCACAGGGTGTTTGAGACTCTGTACGCCTTCAGGAGGGTGAACGAGCAGCTTCGCGGTGGCGACTCGCGTCAGGCGCCTCGTTTTCGCGAGGAACTGGCGCGGCGCGAGGTCTACAATGAGTTTGATGCATTCGCAGACTGGGTGCGAGGTGGCCCGCGACTGAGATATTACCATTACTAGAATCCTCATTTTATTTATATATTTTTGAGATATTTTGAAGTCGCTGGCGTTTGTTTGTCCTGCAGCCTATCAGCGTCTGAACAAAGCAGCCGGACTCTCACGATTCGTCGTTCGTACTTTTGCTGCTTCCACCGACTTTCAGGTAGGCTCACTCCCTAGCACGCCGTTCATAAGCCTGAATCTCGCTCTAGGACTCACAAAATGGCCGCCCCCGCACCCATCGTCGATGGAATTGGAATCGCAAATTTGCCCAACCAAAAACACAAGATTGTCGCGAAACGGGGGGCACATTTCACGATCATGGTCGTTGGTGCGCTTTAGAAAACTCTACAGAAGGGATGATATGCTCATTGCCCGCAGGCGAGTCGGGGCTCGGCAAGACCACCCTCATCAACACTCTCTTTTCCACCGAGCTGTCACCCGCAAAGAATTACAGCAAGCGTCACCACAAGCAGCTGGACAAGCTCACCGAGGTCGAAATCATCAAGGCCGAGCTTGAGGAGAAGCAGTTCAAGGTCAAGCTGACCGTCATCGACACCCCCGGCTTTGGCGACTATGTCAACAACCGCGACTCTTGGTCCCCTATTGTCGAGTTCATCGACGACCAGCATGAGGCGTACATGCGCCAGGAGCAGCAGCCGCAGCGCCAGGAGAAGACTGACCTGCGTGTTCATGCATGCCTCTACTTCATCCGACCGACCGGACACACGTACGTTTCGTTTATTCAATCTCGTCCTTTGTACTGACGTCGCACAGGCTCAAACCCCTCGACATCGAGATCATGAAGCGGCTCGGGACCCGCGTCAACCTCATCCCCGTCGTCGCCAAGGCCGACACGCTTACCCAGAACGATCTTTTCACCTTCAAGCAACGTGTACGTACTAGACTTTCAGTCTTTGCTCCAGCTAATCTTCCCTTCTGTTTGCAGGTCCGCGAGGTTGTCGCTGCTCAAGGCATCCGCATCTACACACCCCCTGTCGAGGCCGACGATGAGAGCGCCGACCACGCACGTATCCTCACCGATGCGATCCCCTTCTCCATCATCGGTTCCACGGAGGACGTCAAGACCGCCGACGGTCGGGTTGTCAAGGGTCGTGAATACCAATGGGGAGTGGCCGAGGGTACGTCTTCCCGTCCCGTCTAAGGCTTTGGCATCAACCATTTCTTTTGCAGTTGAGAACGAGAACCACTGCGACTTCAAGAAGCTGCGGTCACTCCTCATCCGCACTCACATGCTCGACCTCATTTCAACCACGGAGGAGTCGCACTACGAGAACTACCGCCAACAGCAGATGGAGACGCGCAAATTCGGCGAGCCCAAGGTGAAGAAGAGCGACAACCCCAAGTTCAAGGACGAGGAGGAGCAGCTGCGCAAGCGGTTTACGGAGCAGGTCAAGGCGGAGGAGTCGCGCTTCAGGCAGTGGGAACAACATGTTAGTGCTTTGGTCTTTTACCTTCCCGTCATCGATGTCAATATCTCTTCGCAGCTCATCGCCGAACGCGACCGTCTCAACAAAGACCTCGAGCTTGCCCACAGCGCTATCAAGCAGCTCGAGGCCGAGCTCGATAACCTGCAGGTCGGCTACGGCCGTGGCACTAACAGGCGATGAGTGAGTGGTGGATGACCTTGCCCCGTTCCTTGGTGCAACAACCTTTTGGAGTTCCCCTCCTGCGCGCTGTTCGGATAATCGTCTCTGCTTGGATATTCGCCTCACTGCTCCTGGTACAAAAACGTGTTTGTTTTAGTATACCCTACAAAACGCTGTCCACTCGTTTACATTTTGGTTTCCTGTCTCTATTTTTCGCGGAATATACTGTGCGACGCTCTGGCGAAGTACTTTAATTGGATTTATCGTCCTTTGAAAGGACAGCATTGGAATGACTGGTGTGTTCGTTGCATGAATGTACAATGGTTATAGAGTAGGGGCCCATACGATATTGTGTAGGACGGTTTTAGGGTAATCTACAGCTCGGTGTCTTGCCGACCATGCTTGGGCAATCTCTGAACTGTGCAAAGAATAGAGCATGTCGCACCGCCCTTGAAGCATTTGTCTTCCGAGGCGGGGGCTCAGCTTCTCGGTGAAGCCTTCCGTCGATATTTCTGTTGTTTTCTCGTCGTGCGGACCGAGAATCGGCTGGCCCTTTGGCGAGAGCAGGACGAAATCGATTGGACGGTAAGAAAGTTCATGCCTCTGTAACATCACCGACACGGTCAAATCCTTGCTCGGGCGCATGAGAACCGTGGGTAGCTCTGGAGGTTGTGTTGGATCTGAACCCTCGTCCTCGATCTCCTCGTCCCCGAACTCCTGTTCGTCCTCGTCCTCGTCCTCGTCTTCGTCTTCGGCCGCCTGCTTGTTCGGGGTTTGTAAAACTTTCCACGCTGTTTCCCTCCGTCGCGACGAGGCGTCACGGGGGCCCTCGAACCCAGTGGTCAGTTGCGCGTGCCTTTCGAACCGGTCCAGCCACCAACGCAATGTACGGAACTCCCGGTACCAGTCCTGGGAGACGATATCTGCCAGAATCGAGGGATGTTCCCGCCACGGTACAACCTCCCCGCGTTCGTTGAGCCGGTGTCCGAACTCATCCAGCCCGTATACGTTGAAGGGTTCAGGCGCAAGGACCTCCTCCACTCCGCGCGCGCGTACCAGCTCCTTCATGTCGTCTGCGAGGCGGTACCAGTTCCCCACGCCGACCTGTATGACACGCTTGTCCTCTGGGATGGGATCCGCGAGGCCTTCGCCACCGACGCCGCGGCCCAACTGGGCAGGGCTAAAACGGAGACCGACGAGGCCGCCGCGCATGCCCGCGAGCAGCTGCGCCATCTGCACCGTGATGTCCTGAATCCGATGCAGCCGCATCGCACGCATTCGATGGGTAAGAGATATGCGGCTCTTCTTGTCATGGTTGTCGATGTCGGCGTGGAACGGGCGGCCCGTGGTTTGACTCTTCACGAGACGGATTAGAGCGAGCGCGAGCGGGCGCGTGGGAACGGTGACGGTCATGAGGGGGCGCCAAAAGGGCTCAGTTTTGAGTCGAGGGAAGTACTCCTTGCGGGTCAGGAATTGACGCCCCTTTACTTGCGCAGAATCCGACTCTTCTTCTTCGGCGTCTGTGACCTCTTCAGCGTCCAGGGTGGCGGTCGCTGCTCGGCCGCGCGGGGAGAGGGTCGTGTGGAATCCGCGCTTGCTGCCAGGGAGGTTAGTCGGCTGTTGTGAGTTGACGGTGGAGTTTCCGCTGTGTGCAAACTCGTCCGCCGAAGTTGGCGAATCGAACCGGACGGAGTGGTGGGTTACCATTCCATCTGAGCCCCGGACTTCGTAGGGCACCTTTCCCTTTTGCGTCGCCGTCTCCGCCGTGACGTCCTCCAGATCCTTCTCTTCCGAGACACGGCCAGCGACAGCGGCGGTTTCCCGCGCAGGATCCCTGTAGCGATCGCTGCGCGTCTCCTGCGTTGGTGTGGCGACGAAGCCAGAAGGATGCAGCCGAACACCGTCGGCATCCTCTGGAGGAATCTTGGAATCGCGCGGATGGGTGGAGGCCTCGATTTGGTCTGAGAGGACCGCGTCCGAGATAGGCTCCATCAACGAGGGAGAATCCTGCAGCTGCCGCACCCTTTTATTGGCGTTAAGAGGGACGGATGAAGAGTGGAAGAGGCGAACGGAGAGTGAGGCGGGAATATCGTCTGGTATGAGCGTTGCCTTGTCGCGGATCGGTTTAGGATTCAGCGCAGTGACCCGTTTATACCTTTCCTTGGACTGCTTCTTCCCGTTCCCGTCGTTGTGGTTTTCACCGGATGGTGCGGGGTTCAACTGGATCTCATTCAGGGTTTCCTCCAAGTCGGCCTTGTCTATCCACCACCTTTGCTTCTTGTGAGGGTTAAGTTGCGGGCCTTCCGGCCACCGAGCGCTGTCCATGGCTTCCAGCGCGGCGCCACCCGCGCGGTGCGAGTTGTAGTCCCTGAGGACGGCAGGAAGGTCTTGTTCCCGACAGACCCCGTAGATATACTCGGGCGTTTCCACACGTCCAACACCATATAATATGTTGTACCGGGATTCGAGGATGAATGCAGTATGGGGCTGGTACGCATCCGTCGAGGGGGCTAGGTAGCTTTTCTCCCGTAAAATGTAGGCACCGCCCGGAAACCAATTCGAGTTCCGCAAATCCTTGGGACGCGTAAAGCCAGCCATGTATCTGGAATGAGATCAGACAAGTTTTGCAGAAGATACAGACGTTGAACGCACTGTTTTGGGGGTGTCATGAGTAGTGTTAAATCAATACGCTCGTCTCGCTCTGCTTTTGCTGTTCGCCGAGCCATGATACGAACTTGCTCCAGTGGCTTGACCCGCTCCGTCCTTCGCTCCAGATACTGGAAGCCAGCAGGAGGCATACGATCGGGCTTCTTGTTTCGGGTCGCCTCTCTCTCCTCGGCGGTGTACTGCACAACGGCCGATGCCTGTGGCCGCGGCGGGGAAGGGTGTGCCAAGTGCGGGGGCCAATGCGGAGGAAGGGCGCGGCCGCGAATCATGGTAGATGAAAACTAGAATACAGATTACAGTTGTTTGTCAGGAGCCTCTTCCTCTTCAATCGCGTCGTTTTCTGCAATAACGCGACCCTTTCCCCTTCGACGCGTTTTTGGAGGCTTCGCTACCGTAATCTTCCCAGTTAACCCAGTTACTTGGTCTACGATGCTCTCCTGGCCCGCATGCGTCTCTGCAGCAGTTTCTGGCCCCCTTTTCGGCTTCAGCTGAACTTCTTTGAAGTGGATTCGCTGCTCGGTGTTCGCGACATGCGTTATAGCGCGCTTGCTCCAGTCGGACGGGTCTGACGCACAGTCTGTTATCCGTCGTACTCGACAAATACCGCCATACCTTTGCCATCGGTAAACAAGAGCTCGGTACCCAGCAGCGTGTCGTGGCGGCCCTTGAATATCGTGCCAGACACCTGCAGAAATGGATTCGGGGTGTCCAGGCCCTGCCGTTTTCTCAGCCAGGATACACCGATATCGCTTCAACGCACGATCAGGCGGTAATGGGAAGAGTTTGGAACGAGGGTCGGCTCGACGTTTCCGAGGTCGAGAGTGACATAGGTAACTTCCTCGTCTTCGTACTCGTCGTCGGCGCCGAATTCCTGAACCTGTTTGTATCCAGGGCACACCGAAGAAAATTCAGACATTGCGGTTCGCGTCAGAGCGTTGCCTTCGGATCCAAACACGCACACTTTATTTAATGCTGCATCGGCTTCGCCTCTCCCTCCTATGCCGTGCTCGTTTTTCAACTTGTGCGCCGCCTTTAGACAATGCTGCGCCGGTTGGGAGTGCCAAATTGTTTGCGGATGCTCGCGAAGAGGACGAA
The DNA here is from genome assembly GCA_029281495.1 of Mycena filopes. Classification (NCBI taxonomy): domain Eukaryota; kingdom Fungi; phylum Basidiomycota; class Agaricomycetes; order Agaricales; family Mycenaceae; genus Mycena; species Mycena filopes. The sequence goes on along the minus strand of JARIHR010000002.1, from coordinate 1,227,173 downwards.
GAGTCCGCTGCGGCTCCGAGTCGGCGCGCTCACGAGCGGCTTGAGGAGCCTAATTGGACCGGGGAAGAGCGCATAGAGGACGCAGTGAGTATCGATTCTCACGGCAGCTAACCCTTGTCATATACATACGCATAGGTTCTTCGTATGCTTATGGACAAATACAAGCCTTTGCGAACGGGAAACATTCAAACCGCCGAGCAAAAACTGCGCAAGTCTCCCCCTCGCATCCAGGAATACCATCCGGATTCCCCCCCAATAACTCCCTCCGCGCGACCGATCGCAACCCCCCCTCCGCCTGGTGGTTCCTGGGCATCTGTTCCGCTTCTCCCCCCAGGCCCGCCAGACCACCGCCCGTGGCACACAGAATTCAAAGTACCCAATCACGCGACGTCTTCTGTCCGAATCGCCCGCTTTCCGCTGCCTTCCCACATCCCACGACCTGGCCAACTAGGCGATATAGAGCAGACTCGTAAGACTGAGAAGGAGCTGAACAAGAAACTTGGCCGACTGGCTCGCGCACGGGACTCTACGCTCGATTACCGCCTCGGTCTGGGCTCGCAGGCGCGCACCGGTGGACCCTCGCGCGTGAACCCCGTCAACATCAAAGGCTGGACGAGCCTCATCGAGGACAGGATTGAGGTGCTACCGTTTCTATGAACAATACGCGGGAATGCTAATGCGCCACATCAGCAAGCCCGCCGCGCTGGCGCGTTCGCCTCTGTGAAAGGTCGTGGCAAACCCATTGTCCGCGCACCGGAGGAGTCCAACCCCTTCATCGCGCGGGAAGAGTTCCTCCTGAATCGGATTGTGAAGCGCAACGGTGCTGCCCCACCGTGGGTGCAGCTCCAGGCTGGTTCGTCGTTTGCGCCGAATGTCTCAATCGTGTCATTGACATCGTGATGTAGAGCTCGACGCCTCCCTGAACACATTCCGCCACCTCCTCCTCGACGGCTGGACTCGTCATGCCGTGCGCACGCTGACGCTACACGGTGTCCCCGGCATTGAAGCAAGCACGACCTGGCGCGCTTTTCGCGACCCCGCGTGGGCAACGCGTGAGGCGAGCTACCACGCTGCAGCGCTTCTGGAAGTGAATGAACGTGTGCGTAAGTATAACGCGATGGCCCCATACGCGGTGCGGCGGACGTTCTATACGCTTGAGGCGGAGCTTGCGGGAGTGTATGCCCGAGCGGAGGAGGACGTGGCGCAGGCTGTCGCCGAGCGTGCGAGAGGGAGCGACGCAGCGTTGCCGAGACAGAGAAATCACCCGGTTGGTGGTGGGGGCTTGAATTGGTCTTGGATGCGGAGAGTCGTGGACCAAATTATTGCCATCGTTCGCCGCTTGGTCGGGCGCATAGGAAGATGAATTTGGTGCGTTGAATGTTGTAGATTACCTTGACTTTGATGCTAGACACGCTGTATCCTTCTCCCACCACTCAAACTGTTCATGCGTTCACCTGGCGATGGGTCCGCCTGTCGGGCTCTCGTAGACAGATGCTACAACATAAACTAGCTCGTGCCTAGGGTTTCAGTAGCAGTAGAATGGTTGGCGCGGTACTCAGTTGGTGCGTCGGAATTCTCTTGGTACTCGATTAAACTCAAATAATAGCTCGCTGTTCGCCACAATTGCCTCGCCAATCATCGGAAAGAGACTGTCATATGTCCACCGATGTTCGTGCCGATCAACCGCTGCCCGACATTCTCTCCCCGTACTCAGCAACATTCGATCTGTACGAGAGCCCTTAAATCGAGGCATTTTTCGTTGAAGCAGTCCAAGAGAGGTTCGTCGCCTGCAAGGTCAATGAAAGCCTGAAAGGTCCGAGATACTTTGACAGGATCTGTCGATCATTTCGTGCACCCGTTCAGGCACCCGCTTTACACCGCTCTGAGCTGCTCTGAGCTCTCCACTGACCACTTCTGTTAGTGATTACCGGTCGTAAATGTCGGCTTTCTTGACTCCCCTTCTACCTTTCCGCGTTCCGGGTTTCCTTCCTCATCGCAGTCGGGCATACGCGTCGCGTTAACGTTTGATCCACCAATCCCGATCTGTTTTACAATTTGCCGTGATGCGGACAGCGGTATTGGTATTCGTATTAAAGCCACCGCGGCAATGCGCTGAACCTCGATTGATTCCTTTCCTCTTCTTCTTTCTTTTCTTTTCTTTTCTTCCTCTGTTTCTTTTTCATGGGACGTTGGACGGTGGCCGAGTGGTTGGCGCAGGCGCAGGTGAGCCGCGGCCCGCAATTCGAGTTTGCCCGTCCTATCCACCTTGACGTCGCGGTCCAGGAGCAATCCCCTCTCCCAGTTGAAGAACAGGATTATTATGGGTGCCCACTTGGGATAAATCCCGTTCAATTCACGACATTGCACGACAACGATACCGAAGACAGCTTTGAGGACGACTTTGGCGATGGCGAGTGCCCACACGACGGGCGCACACGCGAAATATTCATCGGCTATTATATCGTAGGGAAAGCCCTCCCCCCGATCCCGGGCGCGTCGGTGTGGCCCTATCATGGACCCGCGACGAATACACCCCCGACTCCACCCCCCAAGCCACGCCTCTCCGTGGCGATCCCCGTTACCGTGCAACCTCCCGGCCCTGGAAAGGAACGCTCGCACCCCCCTCTGAATGTTGCGAAGAATGATCGGATGCTGGGTGTTGGGGCGTTCGAAAAGCCCGCACGGACTCCCGACCGGGTCGTTAGTCGCAACTACTATCCCCGTAACGGGCCCCAACATCTCGCAACACCGACTCGGTCTCTTCCCCGTTCTCCTGACACGTACCGCCCCCGCGAATTTTCCGCTCGCTCCGGCGTGAAGCGCACAGCGTCAAAGTCCAAGTCCACGCCCAAGGTCAAATCCAAGGTCGCGTCTTTTGGACGGACTCGGAGAGAGGAGGCTACCGTGCCCGCCCAGGGCCTACAGATCTTCGTTTCGACGCAGACCACCGCCACGCGGAGTGCACCCGACGCAGGCCGGCCGCGGGTGTACTACCCCCGCTCGTCCTCGCTGCCTGGCTTCCAGAGGATTGCCAAGACCGTGCCTGTGGAATCTCTACCACCGACACCGCCGGCCAAAAGCCCGATTAAAATCCGCTCTTCCCGAGCTTTGCCCATGGTCCCCGAGAACAGAGCGGCGTCTGTCAAGCTGAATACCGCTGTCCGACGGCGGGTCTCCCAGAAGGGAAGCCCGCTAACGACCGTGCGCCGTATTCGCCCGCTGCCGATTCCAGTGCTCCCACCGACGTACACATCCTGATCTCCTTCGTTCGCTCAAGCAACCGTTGCCGTCGGTCTTTCCACCTCCTTCGCTTTCTGCACTTGCTTTGTGACTTTTTGCTTTGCACATACATACATTGATACAAGTACCTTGCTTTCACAGCGTATTAATTGACCTGTATTTTACATCGTTATAATATAACATTACTAAGTGTATACTACGAGGGCCCCAAGAAGTAATCAGGCAAGTCTCTTTCAAACTTTGTGATCAAGGATTGTATGGTCGACTTGCCGTGCGCAAGGCAAACGAGCTGAACCGGCCCGTCGTCGTCGTAGTCACTGTCCGAAAAGTCCAACACGTTCACGATGCCTGCTTTGGATGGGGTTAACAAACATTCTACGTGACGGAAGCTGCGCAAAACATCTGTGAGGGCGCCGTTATATTTGGTATGCGAATCCCGCCAAAGCCGCGTCCAGCCTGGGATACACCGCGACTTGTGTCGAACACATTTCGGGTCCTTGGGAAGTTCCGGGATGGAGGTGTAGCTCAGTTGCCGCCAATACGCGGAAAGGGCCCACGATCCACGCAGAAGACGCTCCATATGCTTTGGCTCTAAACCTGCAAAGGGGAAATCGAGGGGCGGGAATACCGACGTGTCGGAGTCGCGGTGAGCAACCGTGAGTCTGGCGTAGTACAGCCGCCCGAGAAATTGGCGGAGCCCATGGTCCTCTGCGAAAGCGAATGCGTATGGGAATGCTGAAGTGGGCAAAGGGCGGGAGGAAGTGGGGTCCGAAAGGCGCGACACCCAGGTCTCGATGACGCGAGTTTCAAGGGCGTCGTCGTTGTAACGAATCGAGAGCCGGGCCATGGCAGAGAGGAGGCGGGGTGGGCATACGCCGGACTCCAAGGCACGTCCAGGCGCGTGGCATTTTTTCCGGATTGAAGTCATAGACCAAGACTGGAATTCGCCGAGTTGATACTTGTGAGAGATCATGGCCACATTCGCCAGCCTCTCAATCGAATCCGCGTCTTCGTTTTCTTTCACAACGTCGTTGGGGCTATAAAAGATATTAGATATCAGGTGCTGCAGTTCTATGGTGGCGTTTGAGACGTACAGTGCATATAACGCCCAGCAAAGGTCTCGAAACTCTTCCACGGTGTCCCCTGCAAGAACAATCGGGTCCTCGTCTGTGGAGCCTTGCGGCGTGTCTACGCCCTGGGGTAGTTCGAACATGGTTTGGAAGATTGCAGCAGAGTCGCGCTCGAGGAGGAAGCGGTGAATCTGGGATATATGATGATAAAAACGCGACAGATCGCGAGCAAAGGGGAGCGTACGCAGAAGAGGGTATCTGCTACGCGTATCCTGCAGTCACCGCCGGGTTTGTAGAACACAGGGTCGCGTACAACTTGGGCGCTGGCGCTCGCGAGTCTTTTATTCGGACCATTCAGATCCACGTCCTGTGAATCGGATTTCGCGCGTTTCTTGGAAGAGGTGGAAGTGGTCCCGGGAGATTTTTGCATGGTGTTGCTGTCGTACCAGGGAGGATGAATAGTTTTAAGACGCGACTATGTTTGTACGTGTTGTGAACTTCTCGGCCGAACAGTAGCCCAGAAATTCAAAAAAAATAACCAAGAAATGACTTGTTCTCGCTGTTCTACGCTCGAAACGAAGACGTTCTGTTCGCGAGAAGAGGTGGATTGTACAGGTTGTCGAGGCCTCAATGGATTGGCCCTTCTAATACATCGGTAGTCGGCATAACTAGGAATGCTACAAAGATCCGAAGAAGTAACCCTCCAAGTCTTTGTTGAACTTGGTGATGAAAGATTGTACGATGATATTTGCGGCAGGGCAAAGTGGTGATTTAGCCGCCGGTGTATAAAGGCCAGAGTCAGAGTCAGAGTCCAATTCGAGTTTTCCACCATCCTGCAGATCGCGGTACCTGCGGGAAATATCTGGGAAGGCACCTGTATACTTGCCAGACTGCAAGATCCGCCAGAGGTGGTTCCAGTCTGGTACACACTGGGACCTGTGTCTAGGACATTTCAAGTTCGGGTCGGTAGGAAGTTCCGGGATGGGGGAGCAGCTGAGTTGCTGCCAATAGGCGGAAAGCATCCACGATCCCCGCAGAATACGTCCCAAATGTACAGGTTTCAAGCCTTCGAAGGGAAAATCAAGTGGGCTGTCCAGCGATTTACTCGAGTCCCGGTGGGCGACTAAAAGTCTAGCGTAGTACAGCTTTACCAGAAATTGCCGAAGCCCGTGGTCATCCGCGAATGCGAGGGCGTGCGTGAATGCGGAGGTAGGCAGAGGGTGGAAGGAGGGGGACTTTGTCGGCTTGGGGTTGGAGAGGCGAGATACCCATATGTCGATAACGTGATTCTTGAGGACGTCGTCGTTGTAACGCGTTGAGAGCTGGACCATGGCAGGAAGGAGGTGGGATGGGCAGGATTCCAATGGACCTTTAATCGCCAGGCATTTTTCTCGAATTACCCCCATGGACCAAGACTGGAATGCGGCCAGTTGGTACTTATGAGAGAGCATGGCTACGTTTGCCAGCTTCGCTAGCGAGTTGTTCTTTTTGGGCACGTTCACGATCTCGTCGGGTCTATCAGAAATTAGCCTCCGTTTTCGCACTTTGGTGCAATGGTTGGAACGTACAGCGCATACAATGCCCAGCAAAGGTCTCGAAATTCGGGCACAGTGTCCCCCGCAAGAACGATCGGGTCCTCGTCTGTAGAACCTTGCGGCACCTCTACGCCCTGGGGCAGTTCGAACATCGTTTGGAAAGTCGCAGAGTCGCGATCGAGGAGGAAACGGTGAATCTAGAATATATGATGATAAAAACGCGGCAAATCGCGAGCAAAAGGGAGCGTACGCAGAAGAGGGTATCTGCTACGCGTATCCTGCAGTCACCGCCGGGTTTGTAGAACACAGGGTCGCGTACTACAACTTGGGCCCTCGCGGGTCTCTTATCCGACGGAACATCTGCGTTGAGCGAATCGGATCTCGCGCGTTTCTTGGAAGAGGTAGAAATGGCAGCAGGAGATTCTTCCATGGCCGTCGTGTTCACTTGAAGTCAACTTGAAGTTGGCACGAACTCTGTTTGTATGTGTTGTGAACTTGGCCTCTCGGACCGAACATCCTAAGCGCAACAAAACCGAGACTAGGGTACTGTTTATAATGCCAGTTTGTAAACCGGTTTATAAACAGCTGTTTATAAACCCGGTTTATAATGGTTCAGCTGAAACCCCCGGTTTTTAATTGCCTCGGCAGTCTCCGGTTGGCCCAATTTCAACGAAGTTTCGGAACCAAGAGTGACTGAAAATGAGCAACTAACTCACCTGTTGTTGCGGACTTTGGTCGCGCAAGAGAAAAAGGTCGCAAGCATCTCTCAAAAGGTCAATTGTCGACAAATTTATACCTGCAGAGTTCTAATTGTTGCAGATTTTACTTCCAGCCATCGGGAGTGCTTCCTGTGCTCAACTCAGCGTCAGGGCAGCGCAAAAAACTGTCAGAAACACGCTGAAAGGCCAAATTTTGGGTCGGATGGGTGAGTGTTTATAAACCAGTTTATAAACACCCTGTTTGTAAACCAAAAATTGAAAACCGTTTATAATGGGTCTGGGAATTATAAACAGGACCCTAACCGAGACTTGACCGAGACAGAAATGCCGAAAAAAGTGGTTCTTCCTAGTCTCTCGTAGACAGACGCTACAACAGAGATCTCGTACCTCGATCGCTGTAGGTTCTTCCCCCCTTCACTTCTGGGATCCATGCGTCCTGGGACAAAAAACCGACTGCAAACATGCCTTCAAATTTGCCCATATTTTCGGAACGCGTCTGAGCATACCCAATCTGTTATGTACGCTTTTTTGTTGAAACGGTACTTGGACGGTACTGTTCGAGACCAAAACCCTCGAACAAAAATTGAACATGCCTTCTTCGGTTTCGACTGACTAAAGTAACGGTTTGGAGTCGTCAAACATGGGATTTACTATTGTCCCCGCCCTGTTTCGGCCTGAAAGGTGATGCTTTGGATCTCATTAATATTTGTGGGACCTAAAAGGCATGGGTCACAGTGCTTTTCTGCGCTGAATCCAACCATAACAGTTTGTTCCGATGCGATCCCAAATCCGCGGAATCACATAAATAGACAGGTTATCGAAGAATCGCGCTTCAGACGGCGGCGTACCCCAGTCCAGTCATATCAAGAACAGCTTGTGCCCATCTTCTTGCGAGGTCTCGCGAGATTCCAAATCATATGCGCAAATCGATTCGGCGAGCGTCGACGTGGACGACTCGCAGCACGAGGTGACACACAGTAACGGAACACCCGACGGAAACAAGGACCACATTAGGCACTTGGCTTGTACACAAAGCGTCTGCATAGATCGTCGGAAGCCCACAGTGCGGGAGAAGCCCACACCAGCTGGTCATTGGTGCCGTGGCTTGGTATCATCGGTGGCGCGACGATGGTGGAGGAGCTAAGTATATAAGTTGGTGTGGGGATGAGCGCCAGAGAGAGTATCAGGAGGCCAATGGGATAACGGCATTGCGGTCTGTATAGTGCAGAAAGAGAAAGCTCCCGTTGTGCCTCTGACCGACTTCGGACTTACAGCCGCCAAGAGACCGGGGTTTCTTGGTGGCAAATATTGCCTAAAGCGCAGATGGGGAAGCAAAGGGGCTTAGCATAGGCGTAGCAAAAGCATCCAGGTCCTGTCCTATACAAATCCAGAGAGACCGGAATCAGACTGGTTAACGTACGCTTGTTAGCCATCTCGCAATCCCAAGTATGGGGTTATATGGCGCGGTATCAGTATGATCCGGCAGGCCCGTTGGCCTCCAGCGGCTCAAGCGCGTAGCCCAGTCGCACTTGGTTGGAAGACTCGGTCTTGTTAATCTGTGGAAACTGTGTAAATGGCAAGAGATTCCGATTCGAGAGTACGCACGTAGACCTCGACTCCAGTGATATGGAGGAGCATGGCCACCCATAAAGCCATTCCTGGGGCGGGTCGGATAAGCATTTTGGCAACGGTAGAGGCGCCGGGAAAATAACGAACCTTGGACCGCGCGGACGGATGATGCAGCAAACAGCGGACCATCGTGCACGGACGCGTGGACGGCGGTCCATACGGATGATGGGTTCACGCCTGGTGCTGTGCACTCTGGGAAGGAAGTGGCGTTTGCCAGAAGATTCAATACTTCATCGCATCTCCATATCTTTGATTTTCGGGTTGAGTGATTCAGTTAACAGTTTATAAGGAAGAACAATTCATACCGAGTAGTAGGTGCCAATGTTGGTGATGATCTGGCGGGCAGCAAGCGCTGTGAGGCGTGCTGTTATCACGGCCGCGAAATATGAGACCATGCCTGCGATACAACGGGATCAGTAGGTGGCAAGTAGGAGGTCGTTGACATACGAAGCATCCATTTGCGGTGGCGTCGCGTGTCTTTCTTGACATTGTAAATACCAATACAACCAGCGCCGATGACCATGATTGCGAGCATATAGTACGCGGATTGGACGTTGAGTTCGCCACCGAAGGATCGGCGGGCGACGATTCCGCCACACACCTGATGAACAAAGATGAGAGATGGCCAACAGCAGGTGGATGAGCGCCTTACGTTCCCAACCAGCAGACAAAATAAAACACCATAGCCGTTCATACGGTGAAGAAGGACTTTTCTCTGGAAACGACTATGAGATTTTGAAAGGCGCTGTTGACAAAAGAAATTGCGCGAACCCTCCGGATAGCTGGGAGAAATTGGAGAAAGGCGAAGACCCCCGCGACTGTGAAATAAATCAGCTGAGACCCTACCAGGCGAAGCACGCTCTACATACACGTCGAGAGGTATATGTGAATAAATATGTTGACCTGTTGGGCTACAGTCAGCGAGACGTCGGTGAGAGTGCATAGGCAGAGAACTTTGTACAAGGGTTCTCGAAACCAGAACCATTCCCCTAAAAAGCTCAATCAGCGGAAACAGAGCAACGAAGAAATAAGACGTACCGGGAGTCAGGAGGTTGGCGATTTTCCCTACGTTATTCAAGGACAATTGATACTAAACTAGAGTTTGGGACCAACCTGGGTTCATGGTTATGCTCCTCGCCAGAGAGAACCCCACTAGTGCTCCGCCCCATACGACGCCTCCGGGATGTCAATCAGGTGAAGTTATAGCTGCGATGGTCTACTTACAGTTGAGTAGACTGTACTTGTCGCGGAAACCAAGGATCCACGATATCGCTCGATAAAAACTCAGGACGCGAGGTTGGTGGGTGGTCTCGGGAGTACGAGGGGAGTCTGCTTCCAGTTCCTTGTCCGTTTCGCCGTTCGGTGAGTACGCGGGGTAATCGGAGCCTGGGCCATAAAGAGCGCTGAGGATCTTGGTGGGGGACGAAACACGGACACTAGGGGACGATTCTGAGGAAGTCATGGCGAGTCTGGAAAGAAAAGAAAGATGTGGCAGGATGGCAAAGAGCGCGGGAGCAACAGAGCCATAGAGGGCATGCTTAAGGCGTTCGGTTGGAGTTCGGAGGTTCAAACAGATCAGCACAGCCACGGCTTCGGCGGGACTGAATGTATCTCAACCGCGGATCTAGCCATTTCTGGTGGCTTCCTCCTTCATCTGGCTTCACGCCGGCATACGTCTCCGCGTTCCCTTGTCAGTTGATTCAAGTCTGGTCTAATATTAAAGGAGCCACAACCTCTGCCCCGCTCGGGATTGGCTCCCCTCATGGCGTCTTGGTTTTTCCCCGAGACTCGGCTCAGTTCAGCGAGCGGTACTCGTTTAGGAAGTTTCCCGTAGATGCGCACGGTCTTATCGGAGAACAAACCCCATAATGCGTGTGTGGACACTAGGAACCCCTTACCTTTCTTGCCCACTCCATGTCGGACCCACCGCCCCTCCCCCCAACCGCAGCTTGGGTTATTCGACCAGATGAACTCCTGCTTGAGGACGACGCCCATCTCGGCGGTCGTATCGCACAAGGCAAATGGAGAAACAGCCTTGTCATTGTCAAAGTTCTGTCCAAGCAGGCAGAGGCCAGTGTACGTTCAAGCACCTTGTGCTTCGAAATACGCACAGGAAATGATACGTCGGTGGCCAGGTTCTGCATCAGCGCGGCGAGCTTTGGACAAGCTTGCGCCACTCCCATGTTCTGCAGATGTTTGGCATCTCGCCCGAGGATGCTGATCCTCTCTACGTGGTAACACAGTACCAAGTGGACGGCAATGTGCTTCGTTTCCTCCAAAGAAATCCGCACACGGACCGAGCTAGAATCGTGAGTGCGCCGGGCGTTGCATTAGCAAGCTTAACAGGTTGGCGGTTGGCAGGTTTATGATGTTGTGCTTGGGATGCAGTACCTTCATGCAGTACGTCGGTACATACACAACCTTGTGAATCTGTCTGAACTGTTTCCAGCGAAACGTGGTACATGGCAGTTTGAAGCCCACGAACATCTTGATGGGTGTGGACGGGAAGGCGTGTGTGTCGGATTATGGGATGATCGAAGTGCAGACTAGCGGAAGCCATGGGCATCGATACTTCAGGTGCAGGGTCTCCTTGTTGTTCACTCGGCCGACGTAATAACACTTTCCCCCCTCCTCCAGCCCGGAAGCATGGAAAGGGGTGCGTGCTCCTACACTTTACATTCGGTTCACGCTCTGACCACATTGGTGCAGACAATATCGCGTCCCTCAGATGTATTTGCGTGGGCAATGACTGCTTTGGAGGTGCGTCCAGGATGAAAGCCACGCGGACTACCCACTCAACAAATCCCAGATATTCACGTCCAAACCACCATTTGGTATACTTTCTGAGAAGCAGATCTTCCGTCTCGTTGTCCGGGAGGACACCCGTCCGGACCGACCAGATGAGGATTTTGGTTTAACAGATTATATCTGGGGCTTTATGGAGGAGTGCTGGCACCGCGAGTCTCGTCTACGGCCTACTTTCGACATATTAGCTCAGCAGCTTTACGCTCATAGCAGAGCAGCCCCAGTCGAGACTCGCGCTAGCAGCTCATCCATACCGCGCGTTCAAGGTTCGTGTGTCCACCCTTTCCTTGATTTAACCCGAGATTTAGTGTCGACAGAGCCAACTCAGTATTCAAGACCCCCCGCGGAGACCTTTGACACCGGAGATACTTTGGCGTCCTTGCACTCCCAGCGCACACGCCACGCTCTTTCCATGATCAGTGTCGGTCCTCCCGCGTATGAAGTCTCGCCTTTCGGCGAGTCCCACCCTGGTTCTGCACCTCCTGCGGTTTCGCAATTCCGGGAAACAGCTGTCGGCACACCCCCCAAAAGAGCTCCAATGGCGGATTTAATGCCGCCTCCGCGACCGCAATATGCCCAGGATGAAAACGATGCGTCGAGCACATCGGCGAGCCCCAGCGATAGTTTTGATGAAGAGGGTATGAGCCCCATATTCAACACCCTCAGTCTGCAGTCTCCCGAAACCCCGCATACACCTTGGAGCCCGGATCGTAGATTGGCGCCATCCCCGTCGGTCCGAACCTCATCCTCGGGTAGGTTTTCGGTTTCGCTCGCACTGAAATAAGTTAATCCATACTTATCAGGAGGCTCATCGCGCTCACAAAACTCCGGTCCCCGCACTGCTCCAAATCGCCTAACCAGTATCGGTACAATCGGCGAGGAGGAGACCTATCCGCGTGGGGCTGAAATATCGCGTCCGTTACCGTCGACGCCATCCCCGACGTCGCGAGGTTCCTCCACCAAAGTATCTCCAACAACCCGCGAACCCGAGTATCTAAGACACACCAGGAGCACCAGCACCTTCCCGTCGGAGTACTTTGGCTCCAGCACGGCAGCGACGACAGTCAACGGGTACGCGGAATCTGTGCGCAGTCAGCCCAGTACTCACAGCACAGGCACTGGTACGTCACTATATTTGCTTCACCTTGCTTATATTTATCCATGGTAGTCCTCAGCCCGAGCCTCCTTGCTGGCGCTCTGCTCACCGAGGTGAGGGAAGGGAGGAAACGGGAGGTGATTGATGATTACTTGGACAAGATACAAAGGCTTGGCCTCAAATCGCACAAAGACGCGCAGAAGTTGGTCACGGCGGGAACGATTCCGACCCTCATAACACTGCTCAAAACCCGCGCAGTTGACGGCGTTGGCCTAGAGACCGTTCTCCTCGCCTTGGGTATCCTCACGTACGTCTACAAAGACCTTTAGCTCAAGTACCGCGCTCACGCACCTGTGATTCAGACACGATCCCATTACCGCCAACACGATATACCGCACCAACACCTCGGCGACCCTGATAGAGATCGTGGACGCCGCACGGTCGGACGATGTGGCCTCGCTCGCGGTGTGGTGCTTGGCTCGTATATGCCGGAGCGCGGAAGTGGCCAGCGGTCTTCTGAAGCAAGGTATCGGCAAGCTACTCCTAAGCAAGGGCTTAAAGGGTGGCCAACGAACGTCGCGCATCTCCGCGTGGTGTCTTGGGGTCCTAGTCCGCTCCGACAGCCTCGCGGACACTCTCGCAGACATGGGCGCTGTCCCCGCGCTGTGTACGCACCTGCGGCGCTGTTCCGAGGCCGTCACCGCCGGCCCAGAAGACTACAGCCCGACCATATACGCCGTGGCGCGGATTTCGCGCTCAATCAAGATCTCAAAGGCGCTCGCCAAGGGCGGCTGTGTGGAAATGCTCGCCCATTTCCTCATGACGGCCGAGAACCCGCGGCTCTTGCTCTGGACCGCGCGCGCAGTCGGGTGCTTGATGCGCCCGAACTCGAGCGACATGGCCAAGGCCCTTTTGGACGCCGGAATAGCGCGCGGGCTTGCGCGTCTGCCCAGTATGCTGGCGACGGAGGAGGTCGAGCCCTTGGGCGCGTTCGCATTTGCGATCCAGCGGTTCTCATGTGCTGAATGGGGCAGCGGGACGCGCAAGGCGCTCGTCGATGCGGGCGTGGTGGACTCGCTTCTCGCTGCGCTCAGAACTGCCGCTGACGAGCCCTACCCTCAAGTCCACATCGAACTCGCCTACGCGATTGCACTTCTGGCCGATGTAGGCGGCGGATCGATCCGAACCGAGATTGTGAATGCCGGAGGGATCGATATTCTGAAGCAAATCAGTGCCTCTGCGAGGTCAGACGTCGCGAAAGCCTGCACTCTTGCCGCCACCAGCATCAAAGGCAATGTGTGGTCCAGGAACACAGGTTTGTTCCCTGTTCACTTTCTTAACCCCCTCTGAACCCTTCTTAGCCTCCGCGAAAGCAGCGCTCGCGCATGAATGGTCCGGAGGGTGCCCGGATTACCTCCCTGAATGTCCGATGCCTCTAAATGACTTGCAAACCGAGGACAGTTGGTGATCTTACAGATGGGGTCTTAATTTTTTTATTCATCTTTCATTTGGAATACCCTTACTCTTATTGTAGCCTAGACATTCGCGATTTGTAGCCTTCAAAGCCGCCTCAATTCTTTAACGCAATTACTTATGTAATTTTTAGTTAGCTTGCTCCTGTTTGCCAATAATTGATTTCACGTGCAACCTTGGTTGAATCGCAACCACGACGTGCCACCATGCCTGTCCCAACGCCGAAAAGAGGCAGAGCGTATCTTCCTCCCCTCCTGGACATCTCCTCGCTTGTCGAATTCCAAGGCCCTTTTGAAATCTGCTCGGACGGCCGCAAGCGCAAACGCGCCTCTGCATTCCATGTCAACGTCCTCTTTGAGGGAGAGGAGAAGCGCTGTTTCCTCAAGATCGTACGAATATTCTTTTCATTCGTGCAGAGTATTCACTCGCTCAAAGTTCCCTTCGGATCTTGCCAACACTCTGTGCTTCAAAGCCGAATGCGAAGCGAATGGCGCGCTGAACCGACTGGCATATGAAAGGCTTGGAGCCCAGGCGCCGAACGGGGTCCAATCACCAGAGATCCTCGCAAAGCATTTGGCACTAGCCAACCACTCCCTTTCATGGCCACTGTGTTATGGATACGTCGCCGTGGAAGATCCCTTTTTTGACCCCCCGCGACAGCCCGCGCAGAAGCGCCAAAAACCAGCTCCGGTTCCTAAAGTGCACGGCCTACTATTCGAGCTCTTCGAGGACCTCGTACTCCTTTCCCCAAACGACATTGATGAAGAGGGAGTGATGGAGGCCAAGATATTACGCGCGTTGGCGCCGATTCACACCGCACATATCTTGCACCGCGATCTCGAAGAACGGACAGCGTGGCCGGATGTGGGCTTTCGGAACATATTCCTCCAAACCAACGGGGACCCGTTGATCCTGGATTTTGACCACTCCCAGATGTTGAGGGACGATGAAAAGGACAAGACACGACTCGCAGAAGAGGAAATGCAAATGAAAGACCTCATGGGCAAGGCTCTGGAGACTCGGGGGCGCGAGAGGGGATGGGGGTTGAGTCGAGAGGCTCGGAGGTTGTTGTAACGAACTACATCATTGTATTGTACTAAGTATTTGAACGGTGGGAAAACTGCGGCAATGTCCGCGCCGAAGAAAAGAAAACAAGGTCCACGATATGCATTATGCGTTCAAGAGGCACGACGGGCGTCTCCCAGCCGCCTTCTGAGGAAGCTAAACCGCGACAGAATCACAAGACCCCCACCCGCGCAGAGACAGATGCCGGCGAACACAGTCGACCATCGAAAATCGCCCAAGATGAGCGCACCGCTGAGAGGTTGACCCGCCATTGCCGCAGCGGCTTGAAAGCGGTGTTGAGGAATCATAGCTGAGTGGGCAGGCATTTTACATACCCGTGAAGGAGAACCAAAGACCCATGCGAGTTCTGGAATGATCTTATTAGGTTTGAACGTCGGTTTGGGATGTAGCCGACGACGAACCCGATTTCGCTTCTGTCGGTGGACAACTCGGCCAACAGCGCCGGCGACATCGATACAACTGCAATTATGCAAAATTAGGCGGCGTTTGAGTTGTGGTAGAGCGAGCGAGCATTTACAGCCGGCGTTCATCATTCCGTATAACAAAGAGATTGCGATTATTTCGCCAGAATTGAGGGCAACTGCGAGCATTGCCAGAACGCATCCTGCGGCGAGAAATATGACGGGGATGATGACGTTGAACGACCCCACTCGATCCGCGAGAAAGTTTGGGATAACCCGCCCTGCAACGCCGCCTAGTGGTTGTTTTAGATCGTTGGCAAAGAAGGCTGGCTCGGTATGCTGGGTAACCTACCTGCGTTAATTAAAGATATCTGAACCGGTAGACTTAAGTAGGCAGCCAGCTCGATCATGTTAGAAACTGAGCTTACTGTGTCAAAAGCGATTTTCTCTCGGATCCCTTGTTTGATCGCATACAACTGAAGATAGAAAACTGGGAGTGGATTAGCAGAAGGAAGCGAGTCGAAAGTGAATCCAACTTGGATAAAATATTCCTAGCATGATGAAAAGCCCTGCCGCCACAAAGATCATATACGGGCCATCCGTTAATATGATTCGTATTGACGCCTTCGAGGTTGGTTGATTTTTCGGATATCGAGGGCGGATGAGCACGTTCGCGAGGAACCTGAGTATGAGATAACACGTCAGCCGAGTTTCGACGTTATGGAGCGAACAGCAAACATGAGGGCGGTGATCAGCGCCGCCGTCGCGCGGACCCCAACAACGAACCCGCGTCGAAACAATAGGTGGTTCAGCATGATCGGGAAGACGATGCCGCCGACCGAGGCGCCTGTGGTCTCCTCAGGACTCCACGGCGCCAGGAAATAAAACAATGAGCTCTACCGCTGGTCATTATCCCCATCGCGAGGCCCCGGCGCCGGGAAAAGTGGTGCGCGGCCACGCCGAGGGCAGGGAGGAATGTGAGCCCCAGACCGAACCCCATTCCTGCACAGGATCGCGAAAAGTCAGTTTGGCTTGCGCTATTCGTTCGAAAGGAAGATAAGCCGAGGTCTTACCGACGCCTTGGGTGAGGAAGACCTAGGGAATAAAGTTAGCGTATAGGAGTTGTTGAACGGATGAGCTGGGGGACGACGTGCAAGGTAGTACTGATTCGGTTTTGCGAGGCTGAGCGTCCAGAGCGAGAAGCAGTAGATGAGGGAGCCGACTATCATCAAGTGGTGGCTGGGGCAAGTGAGCACGATCTCCATGAAGCAACGAGGCAGATGCAGCATACAAATAGCCTGCGTCGAACAGTTTTCCTACTGGGAGACCGAGCACGAACTGAATGGCGATTTGGCAGCTTCCGATCCAGCTATCAGAAGATTAATTTCGCCGGCTGCGACTCGGGCAAGGAGCGAGGAAAAGAATGACGAACGCAATTTCTGCCGGGCTGTATTTTGTCATAAACTCCCGAACGTAGAAAT
The DNA here is from genome assembly GCA_029281495.1 of Mycena filopes. NCBI lineage: Eukaryota > Fungi > Basidiomycota > Agaricomycetes > Agaricales > Mycenaceae > Mycena > Mycena filopes. Next base: position 1,210,638 of record JARIHR010000002.1, on the reverse strand, counting down.
CTGAGCAGCGTCAAAAGAGTCAGAGCATGGCACGCGACCGAGATGATACCTTGGTAAACGCTTCGCATGCATCGTTGGTCAACCGAAAAGAAAGGGAGCGCAGGACTAGCGGTACGTACCCGTATGCATTGAAGTAACTGGACTGGTTAGGTGGGTGTACGCAGTCTGCAGGAAGAGTTGTGCGTTACCCAAGGCCAGCCATGTAAATCATGAATCCGCCGGCCACAGCGGCCCACGCCCCAAGTCCTCCGTCGGGAACTGGCTCAACCGTCGCTGTATCCTTTGGCCCCAGCTCGCTCGACTGCGGCTGCGAGCCGTCATGGTCAGAGACGGTGATTTTTTCGGCCATGAGGGGACGGAGTTGGAGGCGCGAGGTTGGCGGGGAAGGGCGCGTTAAATGAGCGCTCCAAATTAGAAGGAAGCGACGAATGCCCTGATGTATCGGTGATGGTTATGTACTGGGCCTGTCAATATCTGCGTAGATTGGAGCGCGCGACCGCAGCCCGTTTCGATTCAATTTTTTCATTTCCAGAGCGCGGAGCCAAGGTGGAGCCAGTAGAAAGACGAGCAAAAATCTGTGAATCATTCTGTATACACCATGCGATGTGCGTCGTTATTAGGACAACATCATCCATTAAATCCCGAGCAGTTGGCAATAAAGCGTTGGTAGAGGCCAGGGGTAGGCTGGGTTTCTGTGAAAGAACTTCAGGGATCGCTTCTCTGCCTTTCAGTGTGGAAGTGCGGCGAATTGGCGGAGAAGACGGGGAAAGCTGCCAGCAGAGAGCCGTAAATTTCATGGCAAGTAATTCGCTTGAAGTAACACAACTGGACAGAATATTAGCGCGACGTGGGGGAGTGAAAGGGAAGCTGGTTGAAGACGTCGACAGAATGAAATCACCTTGAGTTTGGGTGGCAGGTCTATGCTCTATGCCGAACAAAGGCGGAGTGCGCTTCTGCGATTGAAGTGCATTACTCGACTGCCGCGATGATGGAAGAGGCCAAGGTTCGAATTCGGAGTTAGCGGAGTTTCAACTGCGCCTCGGTGGCAGTGCCGTGTTTTCAACCAACAGCTCATCTTTACAAGATTGAAGATGCTCAAGATATCCAACATACATCCAGTGCGCATCTCTTCGATTATCAGCTTGTGCGGATTCAAGCACTTAGTCTTGCGATTGGCCAAGGATTAAAAACAACAACTTGCGCTCACAGCTTCACAAATAACCACAGAGCGTTGCGGGGAAAGGAATCTCGGTTCTGATACATATTATACCGCGCAGACCGCAACTTTATGCGCGTTGCGCAAGTCATACATGCCCTCAGTTCAAGCCCGAGAAGTCCGAGCCCGAGTATGCCGAGGGTCGATGTTGATAGTACCAACGGTCGTCGGCCATATGGATCCCTCGAGGGCTTCACTGTGGTCTCTAGCGCGCCCGTGCGGAACTGGTTTACCTTGTCGACCGGAGGAAAATCAGGGCCCTCTAGACGAGCCGCGCCCTTGCTTAAGGGGAAACTCAGAGTTCAACCCAAGGCACGGAGAAAATACCGAGTTGACCTCGGGCGCGCCGACCGCGCGGGTAAATGAAGTTTCAGACCATTCCGACCCCGGAAAATCTTGGATGAGGATCAGTGACAGTGTGTCTCCTCCCCTACGCCGCAGAAATAAATTGTGGCGCCTACGACAGCCGATCTGGAGGAAGAGTCATGGGCGTTGATTTTCTGGCTAATTCCAGGAGTGACGAGCGTGCATTTCTGTTTTTGTCGCATCTATAGCTATGCAGTAAAGCGCCTTCTCCAACTTCTGCAACAAAGAACACTGCAGATGATCTGCAAGGGAACAGAAGTGAGAGCAACCATCCCACAGATAGCCAGCCACACATAGGGCAGTGCGGGCAGCCTAATCCGCGCGCGCAAGCAGAACGGAGTAGATGAGGATCAATACAAGGCGCCGAGGCGAGGACAGGCGAGGACGGGGATAACTGGGTAGGATGGGTATGTGCCTGTATGCGCGCTGGGCCGGCCGGGGCGAGCACCGACGGATTCGGGGGCGTTAATTTTGAACGTCCGTCGGTTTGAGACTGAGTTCGCAAGCAAAGGAAGGGAAACATGGGCACAGGGCGACGACAACTTGAACGAGATTACAAGGCAGTTCACCGCGTTGAATAGACGCACAGCGGCGAAAGCCCAGAATAGGTATTAAAGTAGCTCGCGTTTCCAGAATGACAGGGCGCATATGCAATCGTGATGACGGTGATCAACGCCCGCCTCCGTGTCACAACCATCAGGCCTAGGCCTTGATTGCGCGCCAGGACGGTGTCGACGATTCGGGGCAGAGACCGACGACGCACGACAGGATCAATTTAAGCGAGGCGGGATACGGGTTCAAGGGGTTCGTCCATCGGGTTTGAGTCCTTGTACGCAGTGGCACGGACCAAGAACGAGGGTGATGCGCGTTTGAAATTGGTTGATCTCGACAACGGTGAATACCCAGCATACCCAGAGAGTGCACAATTTGCGACCACAGGGTAGCTGAGAAGGATGGAATATCGGGGTTCATCTGGAAATTTCGCCTACGAACAGCGGGGATTAGTGCTATACCAGGAGAAAGGCAGTGGTAGCAGCCGGGGTCGTACCTGAGGAGCGGTTGATTTCGAGGGGCGATGCCAAACAAAGGGCATCCGTTTGATGGTTTCCTCAGTCTGCTAAGGACACCACCGGTCTCTGCTTGAGTTATATTCCTGGGCTGGTGTACCAGGCCTTTCCCTTCTCTTCCCCCAGCAGTGGCCGCTCTCATGTTTTCGAAGGTCTGCCGTGCTTTTAGGCCGCCCGTTTACGCACTGCATTGCCTTACTTATCCCCCCGACCAGAGCGCTAGTCGCAAACTGTCAGGGCCCGGTGCCGCTTCTTCTCTACCTCCTACAAACGGCGGGTCATCGGTGTCCCTCCTCCCTCCCCGCTCCCCACGACCAGCCATGTCCATTGGCCCTGTCACAACCCTCCTCACCTTTCTCGCTTTCTGCGCGGTGATTACCCCGTGTAACGCGCAGGCTCCCAAGATCTTCCAGTGGGCGTTCTCTGGCAATGTGCGTGTCTGTGCTCTCGCTGTACTCCCACAATCCTCACACACGGATATCACAGGCTTTGTCGCAGTCACTCCCGGCGTGCCGAAGTTTTGGTATCACCGTCAAGCCGTTCAACCCTGCAAACGACACACATGGCGTCCCCCCTTTCTACATGGTGGCCCTTGCTATCGGCGGCACTCCCACTACCAGTTTGATTGGCACAGAGGAGAACAACCTTAACTGGGTCGTAAACCAGCCCATCGGTACGAGACTTTAGCCACTCTGCCCCATGTCCCTGCTCACCAAGATCCAGGCACTCAGATGTTGTTGGAGGTCGTCGACGCCAACGGCAGCTCCGGTGGAGTTCCCCCGAGTCTCTTCACCGTAGTCGGTAAGCACCAACCAAGTGCCTCCCGTTTTTTTTTTTTGAGTAACCGTTATCTAGCGGGGACCTCATCGACGAGCTGCCTTCCTCCTGTATCGACGGAACCGGCTTTCACATTGACGGCAAATATCTCGGACTCGGCTGACTTGACTACCTGCCAGCCTTGGGGGCTCTCAATTGTCGGAGGTACCCCGCCGTACAACCTGACGCTTGCGGCTCTGAACTCCCCCATTGTCACCAACGTCACCATGGGTAAGCAAGCTGCAATGTTTTCATCAGAATAGGGCTAAAATGAGCGAACAGCGCCGACTGACGACCATTTTACCTTCATAAATCGGGCTGATCCCGGTACCCAGTTAGTCGGTGCGTATTCATATTATCGTCTCTTTTTTTGTCCAACACTCATTCCGATGCAGCCGCAATCAGTGATTTGTTCGTTGTTTTCCTATTCTTTTTTCCAAAGGAGTCGACACTGACATCGTATGCAGAAATGGTCGATGGGCTACTGGGACCCCCATTGTGACCACAGTGGGCTCCACTGATACGTCCTGCATTGGAATCGTCGGCGGGGGCAGCACGAATGTGAAGGTTGCCGCGCAAGCCAAGGCCGCAGCGGCGGCAGCCAGCTCCCGTAAAAAGACGGCTGTCGTTGCTGGTGTGGTGGTCACGGTCATCGTGGTTCTTATTCTGGCCGCTGTCGGCGTGTGGTTGTTCCTCCGGCGCCGTAAGGTGCAGCAAACGACTCGCGAGATCACACCTCGACAATTCGAGGCTGGTGCGCCCGCGCCGTCGTTCCAAGAAACCGGCGGACAGATCTTGTCGATCAATGCTTTCATTGCCCCTGGCTCCCCTACACGCTCTGCCGCAAGTGCTGGCCCTTCCGACCTCTCGCACTCCTTGTCCCGCTCCTCGCCCTCCCTGTTGGTCGCAGAAAACCCCTTCGAGCCGCCGCCGCCACTTCGACGTGGCCCCGAGTCGGCGCACTCGTCCTCGTCCAACGGCAGCACCAACAGCCACGGACTGCAAGTGCGCAACCCGAATCGCCCTGCGGCCTTCACGAGCTTCCCAACCGCATCCGTGCGTCGCTCTGCCAAGGAAATCGAGGCCGGCCTGGCAACGGGCAGCTCGGACTACTTCTTGGGCGACGCAGGGGGGTCATCGTCGGATCTGGGACGCAGCCAGTCGGCAATGGCGGCGGGGTCGAGTGGCGGGCGCCTTCCGCCCGCGCGCTCGGCGTCGATGGGTACATCGTCGAGCGAGGTGGTCTATCAACACCAAGACGCCGGCGTTGTGCAGGAGCTGCCGCCGCCGTACGCGGACCGCGGCCGCTCGTGAGCCCTTTCCACGCCCCCAACCATCATGCCCAGGCCAAGCGAACCCGAATCGTGAACCACCAACTCGAGCAACGTGCACGTTGACGCGCCCACTGTCGTTTTTGTACTTATTACCACCCGCAATGCGTTTTTTTTCCCCTATGGTCTCTCTGGCTGCTCCTGCTCCGTTTCGTTTTTTCGCTCCTCTCTGTCTCTGTCTCTTTATTATTTTCTTACTTGACCACGATACTCAAATGTAGAGCTAGGTAATTAGCCGACGCGCTGGCTGGCGGCGTGGGTATGTACCGAGTCTCTGGACGGATGCATGCATTGAGAGATGATCATTCAAAGAGACCCTCGGGCCGCCCATACGCACGCACGCACACGCTGGATGAATCGCGATACGGGCTCGTAAAGTCGCTGTACATAATATACCACCGTCGAATTCAATTTTGTGGGTGTAATGTCAATAATATGGCCTTCCGATGGACAGTGTACTAGGAGGCTGTAGGAAGCAACTTTTCTCTGCAAAGGCAACGCACGCGATTTTTTTTCGGCAAAATGATCGTTCCCGCGCAGAGTCGCGCACAGGGCAGAGTTGTGTAGCCGATCATGATGTTCTATTCCTCACAGAAGAGTACGTAGTTGAAGCGAGGAAAGCTATACAACTTGCAGTTTGACTACAGTAGTAAGTGGACTGGTTTACTTGGCAGGAAGATACGGATTCCAGTGGACAACCAACGACCTTGGGTGCGAGGGGACTTGTCTGGTAGATACGCGTAGGCACAGCGCAGATGCGGCCCGGGACAGATGCGGACCCTCCCGGATGTAGATGCAAGCAGCAACTCGCATCGCGTCGAACACAATTAATTTTTGATTGTGATATGGTCGCGAGGGCCTGGCGAGTTCGCGGTGACACCAAGATGCCGCTGTGCGACCTGATGGTTTGGTCTGGGGGTGAGGTCAGTTTCTGAGAGGCGTATGCGAGGTCGAAAAGATCTACCGCCGTGCGGGAGAGATAATGAGTCTTGGAATGTCACTGGAATCGACTAGATAGGCGGTGGCGTTCGTGGCCCACGCGCAACCTGGGTGCTGAAGGAGGATTTGTCATGGATATTGGTATGGACAAGAACGAACAGACGCACGGACTACGACTGAGGGTTGCGACGGATCCGCTTATCCGCGCACCCTGCAGTCCACGAGATTTTCGGCCATATGGGAGAGGCTCACGAAAGTTGAGACGGTGTCGCATGTCCGAGGCGCCAGAGATGGTCCCGCACAGCCCAGTAGACCTCGAGGACGACCGTAGCATCGTGTGCAAGGCGTAGGCAGAGTAAGCCAAGAGAAGCGGCGTACAGGAAACCTAGCAGCAGTGACATCGCGCGGGATCGCGGGGTAGGCCGTCAGCTAGTAGGGCTACCGCTTTATAGCCATCTTCGGAGTTTTCTATCGCCATTGCTGGCGGCCCGGGGTAAGGTAGGCCGGCGCCTCTACTTCGCCTAGATGAGACGTGGCGCGACGTGGCGGGACAATGAGTGGCTCACGTGAGGGGTTCGTGGTGAAAGAACGGAGAAAATTCTGAAGATTGAAGGTACAACCGCGTGGAATGGTCATAGAATCATCTCATGAGGATAGATGCAGGCGGGAAGACCCAGGCGCGCGTGAGCCGGAGCAGGGTAAACTTCTGATGTGAGAAGCTTGAGAGAGCAAGTGTTTGCAGCCGACGGATCGGGGAGGTCAAGCAGAGTCGTCCTGTGGAAATGTGTCGAACCAGGCAGGCTTCCCAGTCGTAACTCTGCGGTCCAATACCGGGTAAATCAACCAAATCAACCAAACGGTTTTTGTGCCGCCACCACCGGTCCCGCTGGAGAACAAATCCGCGCAACTGTAAGACGGGAGTATGAGATCCGTCAAGAGAGAACCAGGGAAGGTGTGAGTTGAAGCATAATCCGCAGTGTGATGTCAAATCGCCCATTAATATTGCACATGCGAAGCTTTCATTGCCAATCTTGAACCGGAACAAGGCGGACATATACGCAGGAGATTATAGGGTAGGAACCAGAGCCTGAGGCTCAGTAAGTTGAGCGCGGTCGAGGTGGTTCAAAAGGGACCTTGAAATACACAGCCAAACACCAGATCGCGCTTGAACGCGACGATGATGACATCCCTGAGCCCATTCGACCTGGTTTCCCAGAATCTGTTAACCCTCGGCGCGCTATCCATTCACGATTTTCTATCTGCCCCCCACGAACATAATTTCTCTCCCATTCATGTCTCTGCCCCCCCACTGTCACTGGTGTCGCAGCCGCAGACAGTATCCGCGGATAATTCGACCGAAGCGCCACCGACAACGGGCAAGGACATTAATCTAGCCAATCTTGCGCGATTGCATGCAACATGCATGCAGCAATTCCCACAAAATAGTGATATCCTGAGGTTCGACTTTTTGGAGGAGACTATCGGAGGTAAGCGTTTATTGACCTCTCATGTCGAGTTCTCACCCATCCCAGAGAAGCAGTGTATTCTCACAATTACGCGTCCGGACGGCTCGACGCGGTCGTACAAGACAGAACCCGTTTTCCGGCGCAGAAACGAAGCAAAAGCTCATGTGGCGACAATTGCCATTGAGTACGGCGCTATAGATTTCATTGTTCGCGGCGATTCGGACGAATTGAAGGCGAAAAAGGGGGTGCTCCTTGCCTCGCTGAACGAGCCTCAACCGGTCGCTTCGACGTCCAAATTGACTTCTGCCCCACCTGAGGAAGCCGAAACAGCACCATCGATGTTGCACGTCGAGGCGATTGAAGGGTGTTGTCGAGAATGGCGGGGACCTTTGCTGAAACCATATTGGTACCATTTCGACGACGGATCCAAACTTGACGCGAAACAGTCTTCAAAGTCTTGGAAGCGTATGTACTTGCTTTCCTTCCGCACATCCTATTTTTCTCATGAAGGTATAGAACATGGCGCTGTCTTGAAGATCCAATTAACCCCGCATTGTTATCGCGTTTACTCTTGCGCGCCGATTTTCGACAGTTTCACACAGGCCCAGGAGAGTTGTGCCAATATTGCGATCGATGAGAATGTGCTGGAATTCATTCGCCACGGAAATGGACAAACGGCGCCTCTGCAGTCTGGACACATTTTTACTTCGAGCAAGCAATCTGAACAGCAAACACTGCAGACCTTTTACGAGTCGCTGCCGCGCCCCCTTGAAGAGGATTTTGGCGAGAAGACGGCGGCAGAAATCAACGCCACTGGAACCCTTGGAAACCTTCTCACCCTCGCCAGAGGTTCGCACTTGACATGCGAGTACTATCATTTGGAATTAATCCATGAGAACACACTCGTCCATGGATATTTACTGCGCATGATGCGCCCTGGGGAATGCAGATCATACGTCGTGGAGCCTCGATTTGCGAACCCCAAACGCGCCAAATCTGCCATCGCGCTCCTGGCGCTCTCGCTCGGGGTCGGTAAATGGATTCGAGAAATCGCTGCGGCCGTCAAAGCTCGAATCACGCCTGAGATGCGGCATTTTGTCCTCACCACCGTGACCCCTACACTTACGGCAGAAACCCGGCGCATCGGTGGGAGCGGGAGCATGCCTCGTTATGAGTTTTACACTGAGGGTGATGGTGAGAGTTATCGTTGATTTTCCTCCGCAAATCGCCTGATCATTATTTTCCAGGTATTGGCTGCAAATTGCAGGTGGCCCTGGGGCCGAACGGGGAGGACCCCCGCGAGTACGTCGCGCCGGCGGACTACAGCTCGAAAGCTGACGCGAAGGTGGCCGCGTCGTACCTCGCCGCACAGCAAGGGGTTATTGACCTAATGCGGGGCAGTGGCAGGTCTGCCCGTGGCCTACCCCCCAACCCTCACACCGGCCTACACCCTGCCCCAGCCTTCACATTCCAGCATGCCCTGCCCCAGGCCGCGCCACAAGAGCCCCCAAAGAAGAAGAGGATGAGGCGGAAGAAAAAAGAAGGTCCGCCGGCAAAGAGGCCAAGAACAGACGGAGGACCATCGGCACTGGTATCTCTACCTCAGAAGCCGGTGGTGGACGCAGCTGCCGCACGCGGTCACAATACTGGCGAACCGCCGACTACGCGTCGATCTGTGAGTCTCGAGGACGGTGAATTGGATGAGTGGTAAGATGTACCGGATGTTACAGTGGTAGTTGATTAGTGTATATGCCGAATTCTCAGCGGAGTTCCGTGCCTTCATGTGTCTTCACTTCCAGCACCCTTCATGCAGTGATCTAATCGGACTTTTGAAATTTGAAGCTCAGCCGGCAGCGCTCAGCACCCGGCCCGCCCAGACTTGCGCTTGACTTTCGTGTTCAAATATTCTGGCGATGCGGCGCTAGCGTGTTATGTCTTTGCCACCGTACAAGCAGAAGGATCTGTCGACGCTCATCTGAATCCTGGTGAATCGAAATCGTCTGTCGCAACTTGAACCGCCAGTGCTCCGGGCCTCCGGCAGGCCAAGTCCTGGACTCAGCGGGCGCATCTTGGCAGATGTTGCTCGTTCTCACAGGCTCTAGCAGCTTTAATGACCTCTGCGTAGTGTGAGCTGGGACCGCTGTAGGACTTCGGACCAAGAACTACTAGGTGGCGTATTGCGGCATTACTTTTCGTGCCTCAACCCGCCGGCTATTTACACGGCCACCGCCACTCGAAAAAACGTTTTTTTCTTCTGCCACCACCGCTAGTTCGACCATCATGACGAATTGGCTCCTACTGACTGCTTCCTTTTGTTTTTGCTCGCAAATTGCGTCCGCCCGGTTTGGAGTCGTGCGGATGGATGACCACGAGGAATTTCATCGCAGCAGCTGGGCTCCATCCGCAATTACTGGGGCCGAAGTTGAACGAGGCGAAACGAAATATGTTTTCATGCACCATGTGAGCTAAGTTATATGTTTCTCACCCGCGCGAAAAGGGTGTCTGAACTCAAACATCGCACAGATCGTTGGAAGTGAGTAGAGTCCGCCTTTCTGGTTCATATCTATTCACCACTGCCTCCTTGCTGAACAGACACGTACGATACATCGTTATCCCCCGTGGCCACACTGAAAACTGGTCCCCAACAGCTACGAATACACACAGTCGGACTGGGAGAGCGACATAAAGCAGATTCAGGCCAGCGGGATGTAAGTGGCGTCTTCGATTCTTCCTGACGCACAGTAATCCCACGGCCAGCGATGCAATCGCCCTCAATATCGGCAGCGACTCCTGGGAGGTCGCACAAGTAGCGAGCGCGTACGCCGCTGCGTCATCTGCAGGCTCGGATTGCAAGCTCTTCATATCATTCGACTTCACCTCGTGGCCCTGCGACGTCGAGGCTACGGTCGCACAGGCAAACCTTTACGCCAATCACTCGAACCAATTCATGGTCGACGGCAAGCCGATGATTTCGAGCTACGAAGGCGCGTGTCTCGGGGTGGACGAGTGGGCGCGCTTAAAATCGTCGACGGGTGGATATCTCATGCCCTTCGTGTCCGGCCAAGAGGGAAATTTCGATCAGTGGTCGAGTTGGGATTCCTGGCTTGCGTGCGTTCCCCTTATGGATTCAAGTTCAAGTCTAATACCGACCATCAGATGGGGAGCAGCCTGGCCACAGAATGCCGGGCCCAAAACGGTGCGCACGCCCGCCTTTTCGACCATCAATTAATTGATTCCGTGGTAGACCGCCGATGATGAATACTGTGCGCTTTCCGAATATCGTCTGCGCAGGTGCGTGTAAATAACTTTCACTGTAGATCTCAGCCAGCTGCCCGGCCGTTACGCCACGACCGTCAGTGGAGGATTTTTGTGAGTTGATCGAAGTTGTGGACTATTCAATTTATTATACATTACCATCCTTCTAGCACCCATTACGA